>BTHU01000010.1:38945366-40360366 GCA_036184795.1 Tokudaia tokunoshimensis | reverse complement strand
CAGAAATTCTCAGTGGTTGGCTTAAGATTTTAGAAACATGTGGCAGACACCAGTTCCACTGTAGACACTGATTGCTCTAAATTCCCATCTATGTTCTCTTAATTGATTTGCTAGCAAGTTCTAAATGCTGTCTTGATCCCTGAGGTTTGGAGAAGGACATTAGTCTGTTACTATTTAAAATTTAAGTTAAACATTAACATAATAATTA
Source organism: Tokudaia tokunoshimensis (assembly GCA_036184795.1). Taxonomy (NCBI): domain Eukaryota; kingdom Metazoa; phylum Chordata; class Mammalia; order Rodentia; family Muridae; genus Tokudaia; species Tokudaia tokunoshimensis. Next base: position 40,360,158 of record BTHU01000010.1, on the reverse strand, counting down.
TATCAATCCTTTTCTCAGTCTATACCAAAACGTTTTGGACTGTTTAGTTTATAAACACTCAAAATGAGACCATCTGTCCTCATTTTATTTCTCTTTCTGTGATAAAATACCCTTATAAAAATCAGTTTAGGGAGAGGGGGCTTATTTTAGCTCACAATTTCAGGTTACAATCCATCACCATGGGAAAGACACATTGGCAGAAACTTGAGACAACTGGTCACATCATCGCTACAGACAGGAAGAGAGAGCACTGAATGCATGCGTGCTTCTTATTCAGCCCCTTTCTCTACTCTTATACTCGCTAGTATGCCCTGTATAAGGAATGGTGCTGCCCACAGTGGGCTGGGCCTTCCCCACCCCTTAACATGCAAGCAAGACAGTGCCCCACAGACACGTCCAAGGCTAACCTAATCCAGACAATCCCTTATTGAGACTCTATCGGGTCAATCTAGACTGTGTCAAATTGAGGATTGAAAGTAACCAGTACCTCATTATAGGATATTTATAGTTTTAAAAGTTTTGTTGAGGTATAACTACTTTGGAAGCTGGGAATTCCAAGATCAAGGCTTCTAGCAAATCCTACATCTGGTGAGGTTTGCTTCTTGTCTCCAAGATTGCTCATATATGGTTAAGATCTCACATGGCTAAAACAGCAGACAGCCAAAATTAGCCTATTGTACTCCCTTCTATCTTGTAAAAAAAGGCATTTAATCCTATTTATGAGTGCAGAGTGCTCAAGACTTCATCACTTTCTAAAGGCCTTGCCTCTTTCTTCTATCTAATTGGGTATATATTCGAGAGGGAAATGTTCCTTTAAACAATAACAATACTATATACAGATCTTACTTGAGTCTGAGATGTCCCTAGCTGACTTTGTGACTCAGGAGTCCTCCCTAGGGAGAGCATGTTTGTTGTGATTTCTCTTATAGGACAAGCATTATCTCTTCTTTCAAATGGTTTATTTGCACCCCTACAAAGAGCCTCTTTATAGGTTGCTGACTTATGCCCTTGAGTTTCCTTCATCAGATCTCCTCCCAAAGGCTAAAGAACACAAGCCATTGGGGTTCCATTTGCATCTCACAATCACCTGTGTGTCTGGCAATAGTCTAGTAACTAATTACTGTATCTATTCCTCCTCTTGCTACTCAGGAGTCTGCAGCAAGCTCAGCTTTTGAACAATACTTTATCATGGACTGTCAGAATTGGAAGGGGCTTTCGAGGCCATGCTTACCAGCTGTGTCATCTTTAAAAGGAGTAGGTGGCAGCTTAGAGAAGCGAAGTGTCCCCACCGTGAGCCCCAGATCCTGATGGAGGTAGAGTTGGATTAAGAAAAACTGAATGAGGACCTTGGTCCTTCAGGCTGCCTCGCATCTGTGCCGCCCTCCATCCCTACTTCTCCCAACTCTCAGCTCTCATTTTCTGTATTTAATATGTTTTCCTGAATTGATTTCCCCTCCTCTGCCCCATCCACTACATTCAAGGTTATTTTGGTGCTCTTCTCTGTCTCTTTCATTTTGCAGACTGATCTCTCAAGCTTTGCTGAGGTTGGCGGCATTTTCTACCCCAGGGTCTTTGGCTTTATTGGTGTTTTGTTTCCTAGGACTTTACAGTTTTCCTAAGGTCTATAAAACTAACTAGCCTCTAAGACCCCTTAGCCCTACTTCCTCCCACAGTCCCTCCCAAGATGCTATTTCCCATCATGCACTACCCCAAGCTACTTCTGTGTATTCTTAGACCCCTTAGCCCTACCTCCTCTCACACCCCAGTACCAAGATGCTGCTATTTACCATCATGCACTAACCTCAAGCCACTGCTCCTCATGATAACCTTCGGAGCACATCCTTCCACATGATTCAGCACTGCACCAGCCACAGGTGTTGGTTGCAGACACATCTTCCTGATAATGTTTAATTTCTTTCCTCTGCTTTCATTGTGGGGCCATGTGACTATTTGTAATGGCTCCCCTTTGCTCAACTATGAGGCTGGTAGGATGTCTCCCAGGTCTAGGCAGATGATTGGTGCTGGAGTAAGGGGGGCTGGTGAGTTAGCATAAAGCTTGAAATGTAACTGTTCTGAGCATGGCTGGGGGTTCTAATGTCACAGGCATTTGGATGACTTTAGAAAAGGCCAGAAAGTCTAGCTGTGGCGTCAAATGACTGTGTTGCAGGAAGCAGGAGATGCCCTCAGCTGTAATGTGGGAAGACTAGTTAACAGCTTCCAGATCATAAAGAATGACTAAACATAAAGACTTTTAGAGTCCTGTAGGCATGGATGACCCTCTCCCCTGTAGTAAAGAGAGGACACACTCAAATCCGGAGCTCCAGTACAAAAGTATACTCCTGCTCAAGTTCACAGACCTCCTGCAACTTTGTTCTGCTTGTCTGTAAGAAAGGAATAATGCATACTTTAATAAATCCTATGAGAATTACACATAAAGTACGTGAAGTATTCAACACTAGGCCTGGCACTAAGTCAGTGCTTAACAAATGCTAGTGATTTTAGTGTTTATAGAGATTTTTGTTTTATTTTTAGATATGCTTATATGTGTGTGTCCATGTGTGTCTATGTGTGTATATGTGTACATGAGTGCAGGTACCTTCAAAGGCCAAAAGACTGTCAAAAGCCCTGGAACTGGACTTACAGGCAGTTGTGGGTTGCCCATTGTGGGTGCTGGGAACTGAGCTCTGGTCCTTTCCAAGTGTTCTTAACCTGATCTGTCTTTCTTGCCCCAGCATTGGCTACTTTAAAGTGTTCGACAATGGTACACTCATTTCCTTTGAAAATTCACACACCCCCCCCAAATAAAAGCATGTGCACATCCTGAGGCTTCTATAAGCTCAGAGCTTATAAATTTAAGTATTTGTTAAATATTTTATGCAGACAATATCTTTATTAATGCATTCATATTTATTAAAGTATATAATCTGCAGTTTAAAAAGACTCAGCTCTATAGAATACAAAGCTTCATTGGGTGGCAAAGTCTAGGCAAATAGTTTTAAAACAATTTATCATCAGAGCCCAAATAATAAAAGATTTCCAGTGGACAGTTGCTTGAACAATCCAATTCTATACTCACTTATTAATCTCTTCTTAAAGTCCAGGCATGAAGATGAATGAGGCCAAGTCCCTGCACTCCTGGAAGTCACACAGAAAAGTCACTGTCATCAATACATTGATGGTGGAGATGACAGTGCTGGGTTCGGTGGCAGTGGCAGTGGCAGTGGAGATATCACAATACTTATGGCTAAGATGCCATCTTCCAACTCTTCCATCTTGGGCTGTGTTTAAAAAAAATGAGCGAGGGGTTCACATCACTGGATGTGCCGGAATGTTTTCGGTATCATTGGAACGTAGGCACCACCTAAAGTTTATGTGCATCACCTCGTCAAGGATGGAATCCTTGAAGATCAGTACTGCCCTTCTGTTGTGAGTATAGACAAGGAAGCTAAGCACATAGAGAAATGTTCTTAGTGACACACAACAGAAATCCTCCTGGTGAGAGGAGGATTCTTCAACTCAAGTCTGTGTCGAAGACCTTGTATCTGACCACTTCAGGGACCTGCCCCTCCATTTCTGATTACTTTGAGGGTAAATGTCAGACAAATGCTATGCACAAGGACCAAGTCATGGGGGGGGGAGGGAGTTCTTGATACAGAACTGGGTGATTATTGAAGTTTTTACTTCAGAGGCATCTTTGGTCTTTTTTAAAAAGTTGCTATTTTATGTGTGGGCATTTTTGTCTGCGTGATATCTCTGTGTACTACACGCATGCCTGGAGTTTATGGAGTCCAGAAGCAGTTAAACCTTCCCTAGGAATTGGAATTACAGATGACTGTGAGCCTCCATGTGGGTGCTGGGACTCAAATACAGAGCCTCTGGAAGAGCAAACATAGCTCTTAACCTCTGAGACATTTCTTTATCTTCTGTGGCTGGGTTTTAAAAGATAGGTGGGAGCTTAACATCAGGCGACAGAGAGGGGTGAGTTCTAGTTGGAAAGAGCAGTTTGGAGAGTACAAAGAGAATGTAAATGTTCTTGGTATCACTGGAGAACAGGAGAGTGCTGGTATAGGAGAGAGGTTCTTGGTGGGAGCCTCAAAGTTGAGAGAGGAGTTACTTGGGGTCTCCCCAAGTTTAGTTCTATTGCAGCATGAGAGCATAGAAACTGTGTTGAACTATCTTCACTTCAACAGTATAAGAAATGTCTTCTAGATTTAACAGAATAAAAGGGCATGCCTTCCACTTTGATATTTAGAGCCTCTGGAGCCATGGCTGATCAGGAACCAGGGAACCTGGTCTTACTGACAGGTGACAAATTAGGCTCTGCAGCTGGATCCCATGCCTATCTCATCCTCGCTGTGAGACTTTGGCAGTGCAAGTTAACACACACACACACACACACACACACACACACACACACACACACACGGAACTGTCAGAAATCTCAAATCGGGACTTGGGGAGATGGAATTCCAGTTCAATAAGAGACCCTGTCTCAAAATAACATTGAAGGAAGAATCTGGAATAGCTTGGTGTGCCTCAGCATTTGGAACAGTTCCTGGCACCCAGCAAACAGTGAGCTATTGGTCATGATTCACTTACAGATTGGCGGTAGGACTTTCTTATCTGAGCGTCAAGATCCACAAATAGAGTGTTGAATAAAAGCTGTGGTCCCTCCCAGGAGAAGACGTTGCTTTTGAAAATGGCTTCTTTGGTACAGTTATTTAAAAATAATAACACATTTCTGTCCCCAAAAAGTGAACAATGAGACTAAATTGGAGATGCTTGAGAATCCTGCCTACTTGGCTCCTTCCTGGGACCAATGACACTGTCTCCAGTGGGCTGGCCCCATCCTTGTACAGCTTCTGTAATGCCAGTATAGATAACTGGCATTTTTTAATTGGTCAACTTAAATAGCCCTTCATGTTCCGTGTTCACATTGTCTTGGCTTTTTGTCTGTGTGGGAGTTTTTTTAGCATCCCTTGGCCTACCTCCCTCAAGTATTTTGATCATTCCATGTTTTTGCAGTACTAAGCCTGTTGCCTGCTTGGCCGGTTGTAGGGGTGGACAGCTAGGAACTCATTACATGCTACCTGTCCATGCCCCAACTATTCTGTGCCCTCAACCACTATCTGCTGTTGCTCAGGCAGTTCCCCTTGTGTTTCTTCCTGAGGCCGATTTACCACTAAAAAGCCACCTCCCATGAGACACAAGCTGGATCAGTGTGTCTAATCCATCTCATGGATATTTAGCTCATTAAACAGCAATAGATTCACACAGAAAAATGAAACTGTGCCCATCATTAGCGCTAAATATGTTTCCTTTCTTTGTCTTAGCTTTATCTTCGAAAGGGAAATGTGAACGGCTCTGCATAATGAGAGGCTCACTGAGGGAAAGGGGGCAAGAAGCAGAAAGCAACGAGGCAAAGAGATGAAAGGAGACTGGCTCCAGCAATAGCCCTCCTTGCAGGAAGTGAGCCCCACTGAATCCATATTTCTACATAATAAGCTGTTTGGTGGAGGCTTGAGTCTTTCTTTATCAGCACAGGAAGGAGTCACAAGCTGACTGTGCCCCTAGAAGAAGGTCTCTGTGCCTGCCAATCACAGAGGCAACTAATCACCAGGCACCAATCACCAGCTGCCCCCCACCCCCATGGTGCCCTTTGCCCTTTCTGCTTAAGTTGAGGCTACCATGTGATCTGGTTGCTGGGAAATGAAGTTGTTTGGTGAATGACTCTCTTTTTTAGGGAGATAAATATGTTAGGTGGCACCAAGCTCATGTAGTCCTTGGCTTATAGTTAGATTCTTTAAGACCCAACAAGTCTTCTAGGGACTGTGACATGGTTAAACTAAATCTCAGACTAGACTGGGGAGATGACTCAGTGGATAAAGTGCTAGTCATGCAATCATAAGGCTTGCAATTTGGATCCTCAGAACTCTTTTCAAAGTCAGGCCAGTGTAGCCATAGCTTGGAATCCCAGCCTTCAGCAGTTGCAGAAGGGAACTCTCCAGGGCTAGCTAGTCAGGCTGGAATCAGTAGACTCCAGATTCAGTAAGAGATCCTGTCTCAACAGATAAATGGGGAGCGTGGAGAAAGACAAACTCACCTTGGGACCTCTTCACATATGTGTGTATATGAGCACATGAGCCCACATCTGTGAACATGCATATACACACATGCAACACACACAAATAAATATGCAATAAGTAAATAAGTCCAGGCTTTTCACCATATTTCATGATTTCACATACGTGTGTTTGAGAGTTTACTAAATCACAACCATAGTTTTCATTTCCTTGGTTTTATTGCTGTGAGAAGACACTAGGATCAAGGCAACTCTTATAAAGGAAAGCATTTAATTTGGGGCTGGCTTCCTGTTTCAGAAATTAAGTCCATTATTATATTTATTTTTATATTATATTATATTAAGTCCATATTATTATTATAGTAGGTTGCATGGCTGCATCCAGGCAGACATGGTGCTGGAGAAGAAGCTGAGAGATCGATGCAAAAGTAACAGAAGGAGACTCTGTTGTGCCATACAGGGCATAGCTTGAGTATATATGATCTCAAAGCTGGCCTCCAGTGACATACTTCCTTCATTAAGGCCACACCTCCTAATATTGCCACTTCCTGGGCCAAGCGAGCATTCATACATCTATGAGGGCCACACCTATTCAAACCATCACACTTGTGGACCACACATCTGTTTCCTTCCTCAATGCACAGATTTGATCCAAGGGCCCACATCTTTCTAGAAGAAGTCTTGGGTAATTAGCCACTCTTAACTTTGTGGATGGGCTGAGCTGGGATATCTGACTAATAGGTCCTATCACTGGGTATGTGACATGATTTGGGCAAATGATATAAGAGATGTCCATTGGGGTTGGGGGTGATGTTCCATTTAGGGAGGGATCATGGTGGAAGGAAAGCCCTCTTCCTTGTCTAGGAGGTTTAGAGTTGCTGATGTCCTCTTGTACCATTGTGAGAAGGGAATGGCACTGACATTCAAAGGAGGTCAGAAAGCAGGGAGGAATTAGGCTTGGGTCCTGTGTTAACTGCTTTACTCATTGCTGTGGCAAAATACCTGAGGAAAATAATGTAAGGAAGGAATAGTTCATTTGGCTCATAGTTTGAGAGTGTAGTCCATTATGATAGGGAAGCTGTGGTGATGGGACATCACCCAATGGACATCTCTTATATCCATCAGAAAGCTGGTCACATTGCAGCTGTAAAAGAGAGACTGGTAGATGATAAATGTATAGATGTAAAGTTAGAGCTAGAGCTACAGCTAGAGATAGAGACAGAGACAGAGATAAAAACAGATAAGCTGGTGTTTAACTTGGCTTGCTTTCTTTTTATTAAGTTTGGAAGCCCAGTCCATAGCATAGAGCCTCCTATGCTCAAAATGGGTTCTCCTTCCTCAGTTAAGCCTTTAGGGAAACACTCTCATAGATACACCCACTGAACATGTTTCCATGGTGATTCTTCGGTGATTCTTCATCTCATCAAGTTGACAATGACAATGAACCACTGTAGGTCCCGATAACAGTCTCACTCTCTAGGAAAAGACACAAGTGAACAGAACCCCTTCTGGATTTTTCAGTGATGTAAGCCAATTCGGTGGTTTTCCTCTAAATTGCAAAAAGTCATTTTGGAATAGACAATCCTATTGGGCACAGAAGTATGAAAGCCAAAGCCAAGGGGCCGTTTCATCTGCTCTCAGTGAACTCTCTTTCTTTATGCTCTACAATTACAGATTCTATGAGGACCAATGTTTATCGAGAAAATGTGCCACTTATGTTTTCTGGATTGTTGATGCTCTCGTATAACCCAGTGGAATGCACATTGTCCTTCAGTCTATTGGAGGAAACATGCGGAAGCAGAGGTAGTAGAGATGATTCTTCCAAGGTCAGGGAACAGTCAGTGGCTGAGTCTGGGTTTAATCTGACACCAGTATCCTCATGACTCCTGCGATTCTAGTGTCCTATCACTATAATTCCAGAAACAAAGCTTGTGACTGACTGTTCCCACAGGGAACTATCAACCATCTAGCAAATTTCATGGCCTAGAGCCTTCTCAATTCCAACTCCCTAATAGTCAGTTTTGTGTTTAAATCATCTCGTATCCTCCTCTAAGTCTGGCACTTTGGTGTCTGAGATACATCTCCATAGCACTATATTAAGTTGTAACCAACCACATCCACCTGCTGCTCAGCACCTGCCATTCCAGAATAGTCCCCAGTGTGAGGTTCATGGACAGTGGAAGCTCTTGGTGGCTATATTAGACCAGATAGGACTGGGGATTAGATTCCATGGAAATAAGCACTTAAACATTCCCACAGGTCTTGATACAAATTTCCAAATTTTGTCCAACTACAAGTGTACTCGTTCTGTGTAGTTCTAGGGTCAGGAAATGGAGTTAGGAAATGTTCTCAACAGAATTCCTCTACCCATGCCAAAGCCTATCCTCCAGGCACAATTTTAGTCACAGAAATTACCCTTTTCCCAACTCCCAAGTCCAATGTTCACAATCAGTTTTCCCATCCATACTTTGATATACCCAGTGTGATTCCTTTTTTTTCCCTTTTATTTTTTTGACAACCCAAGCTTTCCTTGCTCTCACCTGCCATTTCATATGACAATGAGGAAAATATCTGAGATGGTTGCTGCCCGGCACAATCAGGGTCACTCAGAGAGAAATGTGGACAGGCACGTGTTGACAAGTGGTGGATAAGCTGTCCACAACATCAAAGGTGAAGACTACCACCTAGGCCTTCCATCCTGTGAAAGCTATCGTTCAACTGTTCTACATAATAAAGGGATGTCTTTTCCTGCTAGTGTATAGGCCAGGCATCCTATGTATACTTTCTGCATCAACCAGCTGGTGTCTTAGCCATATGAACACACACACACACACACACACACACACACACACACACACACACACGACTACATTGGAGGAGTTACTGTCAAAAACCACACCAGAAACTCTTCCGATATCCAACTGCTTGCTGAGTGATGTATCAATCCAACCACCTTGAGATTTGTCTAATAAAATTTTCCTACAGACCAGGTTGAGACATTCTATCTAGCATTTGAGGATATGATTTGTCCAAAGATAAAGATATGTGTTTGATGCCCTTGGAGTTCATACTTTCATGGAAGAGAGACAAATAAATAGAATATTTCTGTGCATTCAGGTAAGCTTAACAGAGTTAATCATGAGTGTCATAGGAACGCAGAAGAGAGGCCATACTTAGAAGCCAGAAAAGGTTCTTTAAAGCAGAGGTGACTCCAGGGATCAACCACCGAATCACAGTGCCAGAGCGTCTTAATTGCTTCCCATTTTCTGAGCTCTCTTTCTTCCCTGTAAATAAAGTCAACCAGGTTTTAGCTGTGCATACTGGCTTAAGACTCACCTTCCTTCTGGGTGTAGCTGGCAAACTAAATTCTAGTTGAAGTAGGATATGAATAAAAAAGATGTACACACAGAGTAATCATGGCATCCTTGACAAATGTGCCTTGCCTCTACTCCCTGTTCCCTGCTCCCATTGAGTTGGGATGAACAGAAAACAAAAGGGTCCTAGCTCAGATAGTGTGGATCAGAGACAATGTATCCTGCTTGCCTTTTTGTCAGTTTGGTACAAGCTGGAGTCATACAAGAGAGGGAATCTCAACCAAGAGAAGGCCTCCATCATGTTGGACTCTAGTCAAATCTGTGGGACATTTTCTTCATCAATGATCAGCTCACTTTGGGCAGTACTACTGCTGCAAGGTGGTCCTGGGTTGTCTAAAACTCCAGCTTAACATCCAGAGGGAATAAGATAGTAAGCAGTGTTTCTCCATGGCCTCAGTTCCTGCATCCAGGTTCCTATCCAGCCTTCCTTTCATGAAGGACTGCAAGGTGTACACTGAAACAAAGCCTTTCCTCTCTGAGCTGCTTTTTGTTCACAGTGTTCATCGCAATGATAAACAAAATAGGGCACAGGACTCAACAGAACCGTGAGGCAAGGGGAAAGCCTGGGATGCTTGGGTAATGTTTCAGGGCAGCACTGCCAACCTGCCTTCACTACCACAGTCCAGTGTACATGCCCTTTTCCAGTCTGTGCGATTACAGGAGAACAGACACATTCCCAGTTTATCTCTTGTGAGGCAATCTTTTCCTGATGAGCACACACACACACACACACACACACACACACACACACACACACCTTCAAGCCTACCCAGAAAGGGAGCCCACCACAGACCAAAGTAATGATTTTACGAATGACTGATTAGGTGACCCAGTGAGTTACCAACAGGAGTCTGAGTGAGAGCTCACTTACAAGGAGCAAGGATAACTCAAAAGCAGCTGTATCAAGAAAGCCCACCCCGGCTGGGGCGGGGGGGAGGCAGGGTAGGATGGCTCCTAAAGTTGTAGCCCCAGTGCTCTGTAGGAAGGTTCTAGGTAACTCTGAAATCCAGACATCTCTCTGCAGTTTGGCTGCTCTGAGTCTGTAGTGACACTTACTGTTTACTACTCTCTTTAATCCTGTTAGTAAGGACCCTCAAGAATCTTCTGCCCAGTCTCTTCTTGTTGGGCCTACTGCTGCTCCCACAATGCCTTATATCATGTCTGTTCTCCAACTTAAAGATGTCTTCCTGTATTTGGTTCTGGTGTTTCTCCAGTCACACCAAGGTCGTGTTCCCTTGACTCCTTTTGTACTGAAACCCCAGACTCTGGGGTTTTCCTAATTGAGTCTGCACTTAGTTCATGTCCACGACCCTGTCACTGGGCCCAGTCTATGGCATTGCTTTGGGCTCTCTTGCTCCAGTATCCACCTGCTGGTTCCAGTTCTAACTCACTGACCTATTGCCTTCACCCCCCCCAAGGGTGCTTTGGGGACAGCTGTAGAGTCAGAGCTGTGTACCTGCCAGAATACATCATGAGCTTCCTTTCCTCAGCTGCTGTATCATCCTCAGCTTCTTCTTCCAAGTCACGTGTCCAAGACCAGATCCAAAACTCCTTTTTGGATGAAATATTATCAAAGGAAAAAATGCCAAGGACAAAGAGAAATCTTTCCTCTTCTCCAATATTTCTCACATGTCTGTCACCAGAGAACGAATAACAAGAAGGTATTGGCTTTCTCACCCCAGAATCTACGTAGGCAAGGTAACAGGGCAGGCTGACTTAACATCCTCATGGGATATTTCATTTGATAAGACCTGTTCTAAACTTTATGAAGCAAAAGGACAAAAGAAAGAGAACCCTACAGAATCCTTTGAAGATCCACCGAAGGATCAAAGGTACATTCTTAGACACTTTCTTTCCTATGACCTTTGTGCAAATGCCTGTCTGTCCGGGAGCTGTAGCCCATCCATCTCTGTGACATTCAGCCCTGGTGCATGTCTCTGCGATCCAATTACCCACATTGTACTGGAACAGCTAGAGATTCCGTCTCTGTCTCCTGGAGGGTGAGATACTATCTTTACAGTGCTTGGCACATAGGAAGAGCTTTTGGGGAGTTTGTTAGATGCATGAATCAGCTGAAACCACGGTTGATCTACCCACCTGTCATAGATCTTTCTAAGAAGCATGTGACTCTCATGTGCCCAAACACTGCAGGTCTCAGTCTGGGCACGTGTGGCCTTTGGTTCCTCACCTCTGCTTGTTACCATTGAGTACTTGCCTGCTGTATTGTCACTTGCTGCTGCTGCTTCTCACAGTCTCCGTTATCCTGACTTGGAAGCCTGTTTTCTATGTAAAAAGACAAGACTTCACTCTCTGTAGCCTTTGGACTGTGATAGATCTCCTGACTCGACTTTTTCAGTGGCTTCTGGTATTTTCTGGGAGATGCTGTTTCCAGCTATAATACAGGGAGACTCTCACCAGTCTCTGGATTTGAATTTTATGTGGCAGTTAAAACTAATTGGAGGCAGGGGTTACTTTTACTGATGTAGGGTGAGGTCATCAGAAAGGGGAATTTCTGTAAAAAGACACCCTTGCTGGATTCCAGACTACAAGATGGCTAGATGACTCTGCTCACTCTATGCTCCATCCTCCCTCCTCCCTCCTCTCTCCTTCCTCCTTCCCTCCCTATCTCTTTTCCCCTCCTCTCCCTCCTTCCCCACTTGCCCTCTCTCCTCCCTTCTTTCCTTCCTCCTTCTCGTCCTTCTCTCCTTTCCTCTCTTGCCTCTATAACTCTCCTTCCTCTTCCCTCCTTCTTCTCTCTCTTATCTCTCTCTTCTCTTTTTCCCTCTCTCCCTCTCTTCTCTGCTTCCTTCTTTGTTAAATGTTTTTATATCATTAGTGAGCAAGTGCCTGGAACTTAGCTCCCCAACTGGGAGAAATTTCTTGGAACTGGACCCTCAAACAACTAACTCTTCATCCCCTAAGCATTTGGACAGAGTGCTGGAAGACCCTTTATTCATTGATTCACCTGATTCAGGATTTTGCACAATTCTCACCTTAACATTTTGTTTGCTTTCAAGTCCATTAGAATTCTAAGATACAATGGAATTCCATTAAAATAATGTCTATGGCTTGGGAACACTAGGAAAAAGGATAGGAAATTACCCAATTCTTTATGCCAAGCTTGGAGCTTGGAGCTTCTTAAGGAACTGACAGATCTTGGATAAGTGGAGGAAACAGGCAGTTGAGAAAACATGTGGGCTATTTTTTACGATGGTGTCCAGTCTCCTGGCTGTTTTTATTAGGAGTACCAGGAACTGTTAGAGCCACAATACAGTAGTCAGCTTCCTCTAAATTCTGAATTTTCTAATTATTCAACAGAAAGATTGTCCTGAGACTTTGATAGTACATTCTGAAGTCTCTTCAGGGAAGGTCACCAAATGAGGAAATGCAGGATCTGCCAGAGTGGGCTTTGAGGATAAGTCATTTATAAATTCCAGAGTTAGAAAGATCTTCCTCCATTCCCTTGAAGTATGATAGCCCAGAAACCCAGAGAGGGGAAAAAACGAACACAAGTCACACAGAAAATATCTGGTTCCTGCTTTCCCTCTTTATCCCCAACTTATGTGGGTTGGGAGAATGGTTCCACACTAGACTATTCTTGATCGCTGTTAGATTCGAGTGTTAAAGAGCGGAGGGGCAGACCTGGGAAATTACCTTGACCTAAGAAAACAGCCAAGGCTAAAGTCACAGAAACTATAGTCAGATCTTGACGATCAAGACACTGGGATTCTGAAATGGGAGACTTCTGTCAGCCATGGACTGTGCTCATGAACTGGATTGTATTTTTGAAAGAATGTTAAAAGTAAAGTAAATTCCTAGAAAATCACCAATGAGGCAAGACAAAGAACAGATAACATAAATTTTACCCTCCTAGAAATTGTTAAAGGTGAGATCATGAACTATCTTTAAGTTTTAATGTTCTCCGAGGGTGGGTACATAGGAGGTCCAGGCAAGTCTCCCCAGTCAGCCTGCATCCCTCCACACTTATCAAATGGCTCTTCCTTCTTTGATGTCTCAAAAGTCCCATTGAAACATTTTTAGGGATGAAGAGGCTGTCCAGAGAGAGACAGAAGAAATCAATACCTACTCTGTTCCTTCCCAGGCTAAATGAATAAACCCACAACCAATACACAGGTACAGTGTGGGGTGATGGTTGTGGTTGACAAGACAGACTCCATGTTTCCCCACCACTTGGCACTCCAGATTTGCAAAACAACTACTTTCCCCTAGAGTGAGGAATCTAGGTGGATTAATCTTCCAGATCAAACAAAATGAGCTCCTTTATGCATAAAATACTTTGCTTTTGTTCTGATTTTCAAACTCATTAACTATATTATATATTTCTACAACAAGGTTTATTAACAGAATCATTGAAAGTCTTGCTGCTTCAGAACAATTGTTAAATATAGTTATTCTATGCTGAGTATTTATAACCATAATGTTAACTATCCTACATGCTAATCTGTTTTAATCCTCACAACTATTTTGTAAAATGAGCTGTATGTGTACACATATATGTGTCTGTATATATTTCTCATTTAAACAGGTACAGAAAATGAGGAGTTTTAAAAATCCAACTTTTTGTTTTTGGTGTGAGTATAGGCATAGATTTTCATGTGCATGTGGGTATACGTATGTATACTGATGCATGTATACATGTATGTGTATGCATGAGGAGGCCAGAGGACAACTTTGGGTATCATTCCTAAGGAACTGTCTTGATTTTTTAGAGAGGCTCACTCACTGGTCTGGTGCTCACTGAAAAGGATGGGTCGTCTGGTCATTGAGTCTCAGGGCTTAACCTATCCTTTCCTTTCTACTTGCCCCACTCTATGTGTCTGTCAGTCTGTCTGTCTATCTATCTGTCTGTCTGTCTATCTATCTATCTATCTATCTATCTATCTATCTATCTATCATCTATCTATCTATCTATCTATCATCTATCTATCTATCTATCTATCTATCTATCTATCTATCTATCTATCTATCTATCTTGTTTTTTTCAAGACATATACAGAAAGTGAGAAGTTTTAAAATTGTAACATTTGTGTGTGAGAGAGAGGCATATAGGCATAGATTTACATGTTCATGTGGGTATAGTTAATATATGTCCTGGAAGTTCCAAAACTCACAGATATTCACCTGCCTCTGCCTCTCAAGTGCTGGGATTAAAGGCGTGCACCACCAGTGCCTGGTGTTGCTCCAAGTTTTTACATAGACGCTGAGGATAAAACTTTGTTCCATGTGCTTGCAAGGCAAAAGTACTTTACTAACTGAGCCATTTCCCTTGCCCAAACTTGAATTCACCTTTTTTTTTACCTGGTTTTGTTTTTGAGATTAGAGTCTCACTGTGTGAGACTCCAGGTTGCTTGGAACTTGCAATATCCCTCTCTCAGCTTCTTGAATGTTGGGAGTACAAGCATACAGGGTTGACTTTCAACTGTTTTCTGATTGAAAATCCCCAAGTGGCACTTTACTTCTTGTGGTGTGTCTAACAGCAGGTGAGAGAGCCTTCTAGAAACATGGGCTCTGAAAACTGTACAAAGATATGCTGGGCTGATGAATGATAGAAAAAAAGGAAGGAGGCCAGGGTAGGTCAGAAAAAGAACTTGTACCCCAACAGTAAGTCTCAGTGTTCAAGAGGGTGTGAGAACATGGCCGAGTGCTTCTTGGCATTGCTAGGACAGGAATGTCTGAAGAGTGGGTATAGGCTGGTAGAATGGTCTTCTTGGTGAAGACAAATACTTTACAAATTCCCAGTGTTTTAGAGCTAGGCTCCAGTTGAAAGAGCAGAGACCAACCAACCCCCAATGGCATAGACTGGTGTGGACAGAGTGATGTGGGTTTCCAGACCAAGTAAGCTATGGTTCAAGGTACGGAGTCAGACCAATCAAAGAGCAAGGCCTATTTGGACCTGGAGCAATTGTCAGGGATTCTCCTTTAGCCTTTTATCTCTGAGACTCCTTAGCTCACTTGCACCTCAAAATAAATGAGGCTTATCCCATACCCACCTTCTGAGATCCCATTGACCCTAGAGTATCAGGAAGAGAAACACAGGGACTGACAGGAATTGAAGCAGAAAGCATGCATTATCTCTCATTGGCTTGTCTGGAAGCAGCAGAGGAATCGGAAGACATAAGGGCATACCTGGAAGTGGCATGGTATGGAGTTGTGGTTGTGGACTCTAGAGTTTAAATGAGCCTTGTGCTCCAATTTGCTGAGGCTCATACTATCACTGGACATCTTAGTGAGAGTTATAGCTGCTATGCAAGGTGAGCTGAAGGACCTGATGTGATGTTTTATTTAAAAACATACAAAGAAGCTCATATTTCATCTCCAGAGAGGAAACATGGGCAGTTACACATGGTTTGTTTAAGAACAGAGAGTGGTAAGTTTGAACTTCTCGATACTTTTAATGGAGGAGCTCAAGAAGATAATGGGTACCTGCAATGGGCTGGGCACCATGCGAAGTACTCTAGGGAAACAAATATGACTAAAAGCTTGGGCTTCGGAAGCCAAGGTAGGTAGCTAATGTTTACTGAGAGAATCAAAAGTGTGGCAAGTTTTAAGGCAAAACACATAAATGCAGAGCCACCACAGGGGCTCAGAGCCACGAATGATTCCTCTAGAAAGGAAAGGCCGGGAAGGGACTCATAGGGCAGCTGGTGTCTGAACTGGGTGGTATAAAATTATAATTGAAAATAATAGCAGATCCTGGCCAGGAAACCATCGACTGTGCATTTGCATCTCAAACCCATGGATATGGCTCCAGAGGACTGAGTCGAAATGATAGCCCATTTGGCTGAAACACCAAAGAGATCTTTGGATGATTTGCTGATGACCAGAGAGCTTCAAGGGACTGGCAAAGTCTTCACAGTAACCACATTCCCTGGTTATTCCGTTGAGCAGCTGTTCTGAAGAGACAACACACTAAAACCTCTCTCAAGCTTTAGTGCAGGCTCTG
The DNA here is from genome assembly GCA_036184795.1 of Tokudaia tokunoshimensis. Classification (NCBI taxonomy): domain Eukaryota; kingdom Metazoa; phylum Chordata; class Mammalia; order Rodentia; family Muridae; genus Tokudaia; species Tokudaia tokunoshimensis. The sequence goes on along the minus strand of BTHU01000010.1, from coordinate 40,343,738 downwards.
CTTAACTGTAGATTCCCGAGGGAGGCTTGAGATTTCTGTGTTTCTAACATGCCCCTACGAGGATGCTGCTGAGGCGGTTACATTCCTAATAGCAGCACCAAACTGAACGCCACCTCACTCTTTGGAATAGTGGGATATACACTTAAGAGGTATCTTTAATTAGAAAAGCTTTGGGAGGCTAGGGAGATGGAAAAATGGTTTTGAGTTTGGAGAGATAGCTGCTGGCTGAGTGCTTGCCTTCCAAAATGGAGACCTGAGTTTGATCTGCAGAACCCAGATTTAAAAGGGTGGGGTTAGGTATGGCGGTGCTCACATGTAATCCCAGTCTAGGCAAGGTGGAGAGAGGAGTTTCCTGGAGTTTACTGGTCAGCTAGCCTAACCTAATTGGTGAGCCCAGATCCCAATGAGAGGCCCTGTTTCAAAAATAAGTAGACAACATTTTAGGAACTACAACTGATGTTGGTCTCTGGTGTCCATGTCCATGTGCACATGTATGCATGTGATGTACACACACACACACACACAGACAGAGAGAGAGAGAGAGAGAGAGAGACAGAGAGAGAGAGAGAGACAGAGAGAGACAGAGAGAGAGAGAAAGAGAGAGAGAGTCTTTTAAAACAAATGAGAATGCTTTTCTATTCTTAATCATGAAGAATTCATATATTCCCAGTCATCTTGAAACTACCTGCCTGTTCGGGTAAAGGAAAAACTCCCAGGAGAGTGTCACAGAACCCACTTGAGGCCACTGCACTTGTTCCCACTGGTACCCTTGTCTTAGTTATATTCTAGTTTCCACTTCTGGTGCCTGAGCTTCTCCAAATTAGAGCATCCTGCCCCAGGTTCAGAGATTTCAAAGTAAAAGACTCTGGCTTTTTTGTCTTTTGTGCAGAGGGGTGGCATGGTTACCCCCAGACCGGTGACCCAGTGCTTTGTATGGCTTCTCTGCAGTACACACTCTGGAAAGGTTTGTACTTTGGACCACATTTGTCCTTGGACTGTTTCTGATAACCTTCATTTCAGAAGAAAGCATTATGAGGGAACCCTTCAAAACACCTCTATTTGGGGCAGTGGGGGCTAGAGAAATTTTTTGGATGGGGTAGTTGGACTGGCTGTTCCATCATGAGATTTGGCCATTTGAACATTTTACCTATTGACAGAGGACACCCGCATTTCAGGACCTCAGCTTTCTGGCCTTGTATTGCAGGTTCTCAGAATTCTCTAACTTCTGTCTCTTTCTCCCTTCGACCTTCGCCTCATCAGCTTGCTTTTTTAGAAGCAACATTCATGAGCGTTTCAATGAAATAGCACAGTCATTTTTAAATTTTTCTCATTTTTTCCTCTCCAAATCAAGTCTTTTGTGCTAAGAAAAGTCTTGGATAAGATGCTGCAAATGAAGTGATAAATTGAATTTGATCCTCTATCCTCAGACCTCCTAGGCCACTGGTGGTGGATGCACACAGCCATCCCACCCTCTCTTCTGAGACAGTTGCCTCCATCAGACTGGCCTGTGGACCTGACTATCAGGAATCCCCTTGAGTAATGATGGATGTGGGAGGTTCCAGTCAGTGCCACCCATAGGGAGTCCTGGGTTGTATAAGAAAGAAAGCTGAGCAATCCGTGGGGAAATAAACCAACCAAACAAACACATAGGCCACATTCTTTTATGGTCTATGCTTCAGTCCCCGCCTTGAGTTCCTGCCTTGAGTTCTTGGCTGGGCTTCTCTCAATGATGTAATGATGTCATGATGTAACCCATAATATTTAATAAACCCTTTCCTTCCCAAGCTGCTTTCAGTCTGGTTGTACTGGAAACTGACAAGACATTTTGTAAGACAAAAGGATGGCGAACATGGTTCATCTGAACTCAGCAGAGACTGAAGCAGCCATCACAGGCCCTGCACAGGCCTTTGCCGGGTCCTCCACCATAGCCTGCACTTAGTACTTTTATGGGACTCCTGAATGTGTGAACTAGTGGGTCTCTGATTCCTGCGCATCTCTTGGGGGCTCTTTCTATTTCACTGTAGGCTTGTTTTGTCCAACTTCGATATGATGGTTTTTGTTTTCTGTCATTATATTTTATTTCGTCATTTTATTTTGTTGCTATCTCCGAGGAGCTTGTTCTTTTCTAATGAGAGACAGAAAGGGGGTGGATCTGGATGGGAGAGGAGGCAGGGAGGAACTGGGAAGACTAGAGAGAAGGGAAACAATTCAGATTATATTGTATGAGAAAAGAATCTATGTTTAATAAAAGGGGAGAGGTGGATGCGGAGTTGAACTGGGAGCTTGGAATCTCAATTTCTGAGTCTTAATTCTGGCTTCTAACCATGGCTTTAGAGCTGTATAACACTGGCTTCATGTAGAAAACTTTTCCAAGATCAGTTTTCTCAACTGTGAAATGGGAATACTAAGCATGTCCCTGAAGGGTCATAGCATGAAGATGACACAGGCCAGCTGGGAACTCAGTCGCTGGCTATGGGCATGCAACAATCAGTAAGTACTTTCACGCTGTCTGCTCACTCTGGCTCCTGCTGGCTTTCATCAGATCATAGAAAAAAAAAAGAAACTAATTTCTTGAGCAGGAAAAATGTGATTCCAGCAGTGAGACCCTGGGGCACGGACTGGCATGAGAGACTGTGGTGTAATATCCATATGCTTGGTTCTCTCTCAGGCCAGGATGCTGGCTTCAGGAGCTTTCATCCCAGGACTAAATCCACCTAATCAGTTTGAAAGGCGCCAGGTGAATAAACATCTCCTCAACTCAGCCCAATAAAATAACACTGGTGGGATTTATGATAGAGATGTCAGGGACAGAATGGATGGAGATCAGAAGCCAGGTACTCCATCCCTCACATAACCCAGACAAGGCACTCCCCGAGCCCAGACATGCCAACTGCTGGGTTGGGGACCATCAGGGGTTGCAGCAGGCAGGAACCAGCAGGGCCTCCAGATATTTAATGAATGACATATAGGTCGATATGAGATGTAGCTCAGATCTGCCCATGTCAAGAAGCCATGAAATAAACACCAGGTTTATCCTACATTTGCCATATGTTTGTCATAAGCTGTAGAGTATCCTGGCACCTCTGGTTTCTACCCGTATGATGAGCACTTTGTGGTGTTTGAGATATAGCACAAAGAAAATAAGTAAGCATTCTGGTTCTATGTTTGCAGAGCATTCAATATTCTAGAAATATTTCTGGAATCGTTCCTTTCTCCCAGGGTAGCTTTCCTTTCTCTAGGTTTTCTTTCAGGATAATTTTTTGATTTGTTCTGAAACCCAAGACTCATATATGCCCCTGTAGCAGACTCAAGAAGGTACCCATTTTTCCCATTCACAGATACCTCTTATTAGTTATGTCCTAGTCACCCCTGGACAGACCACAGCTTCAGGCAGCTCCTGGAGTCAGAGACTAATCAGACCTTTGCCCTGTCCTGGGCTTCTGGGGGACAGTATCAGTGAATCCCAATATCTATCTGAGGAACACGAAGCTTGAGGTGCTTCAAGATGGTCTTTTCTTTCTTTTTTTTTTAAACCTTTTAAATGCTTTGGCAGATTGCTTTTTCTTTTTCTTTTTTTCTTTTCTATATTTTTTATTTACATTCCCAATGATTTCCCCTTTCCCGGTTCCCCCCCCTCCCCGAAAGTCCCATAAGCCCTCTTCCCTCCCCCTGTTCCTCAGTCAACCCCCTCCTGCTTCTCTGTCCTGGTATTCCCCTACACTGCTACATCCAGTCTTTCCAGGACCAGGGGTCTCTCCTTCCTTCTTCTTGGAAATCAACTGATATGTGAATTGTGTCTTGGGTATTCCGAGCTTCGGGGTTAATATCCCCTGATCAGTGACTGCATTGAGGTAACCCAATCACAAAAGATGGTGTTTTCTACAGAGACTATTTACAACGAAACAGGCAGAGCCGAGCCAGCATCAGCCCTGCTGTACTTATGCCCAGGGCCCAAGAAAGGACTGACCAAGGAGTCTAGTGATAGGAGGCTGTACACAGCAGCCACTTGGAGAAGGGTCATCACCTTCTGCCAAGGGCCACAGCTGCCTGCTCTGAAGGTTCTCACACGGGGGATGGGAGCATCCTGACTCTGTGACTCTCTCGGATGATTCCTGCCTGACCAGAAGCTCAAGGCCATTGGGGTTGTTTTGTCTGTAGAGTCCAGCCAGAGCAGGAGGCAAGGTGAGGTATAGAAAACAGGTCTGCAGAGCCTAGATTTCCAGCAAACACATGGACAGCTAATTTTAATAAATTGTGACTCGAGTACTGTTTGTGATAAGAGTAGAGAGCACCCAGAACTAAGAGATCTACTTGGCACTCCATTCTCAGATGTACCACTGACCTCCCTGCCCCTAGGGGGCGACACTTCCCACCCTCCCTGTCCTTTTCTTTCCTGCCAGTTCTTAAGCGTAGTCTTGAACCTGCCAATTTTTCACCGCTGAGACTCTCATCACCGTTCCTTTTCAGCTGGAGAACACTCAGCTTATCTTAAAAAGCAATAACCCACTCGAACAGTAAGAAAGGCACAGAGAATAGAAGTCAGACTCCCACGGACTCACACTTGATTTACTTATTTATTTATTTATTGTATTTGCTTCAATTTTTTCTTTTTAAACACTGAAGATACAATAGGGACAACTGCTATACTCCTTCCTCTCTGTATAACACTATTCTGGAGTTAATGAGTGTTCTTACACTTCTGTGTGTTTACACTTAGGCCCAATAGTTTTGCTTTAAAATGTACATAATTACCATTAGACTAGATATCCTTTTTTAGCTCATTTTTTGCCCTCAGCATTATGTGGGTATTTTGTTCTTTTATCTATTTTGGTTGGACTCAGTTTTGGAAAATCTTATTGGGATTCTTTGTAATTATGAGGGTCAAGGAATGATGTGTGGCCCACTTTTCACATCGGAAGAGTATCTTTCCCCAGTATTCCATAAAACTAAACGTCACCATAATACGGAAGCTCACTGTAACTCCCCACCTTCCGGGTGTAAGAGCACTTGACTGCTCACATCTCTATAGTCGTACCGGTGGGGTGGTAACTTGATCAGAAAAATGGGGCAGAAATGACTGCAGCTGCTCCAGCCTTTGCACCTTTATTCTAGAGGCTCCTGTTTGTGTGAATATTTACTATTGAATGTTCTCCAGCAGTGTCCATAAATAGCACTACTGAGTCTGTGTGCCATAAGGGGAGGGGAAGGGGGACAGAGAGAGAAAGAGAGATGTATGTACACAAGAGGCCAAAACAGACATTGTGCTCTATCTCTGTATGCCTTATTCCTTTGAGACAGGGTCTCTCACTGACCCTGGAGCTATGCATGTGGTTTGTAAGCCTCAGCAAGTCTTCTTGACTCTGCCTCACCCTGGCCAGTGCTGGGATTAAAGGTACCACACACAACTTTTTGCATGAGTTCTAGGATTCAATTCAGGTCTTCACTGTGGCACAGACAACACTCTTACCTATTGGGATGTCTCTCTAGCCCTCAACATTACCAATTTCCTTATAATTTTGAGCCATTTCCTGTGTCTAGCACCATTACACTATTTATTAAATTTCCAGAGTTATGGAGATACTCCCTTTCAAAGAGAGGAAAGATGGAAATGTGCAGAGAGTGTTATACAGTCTTTGTTCACTAAGTAATGGATGCATGGATCCCTCTATGAACATCACCTACTTCTAGAGCAGTTTTGACTTCAGAATCTGTACTTGACATGCTTAGGTTCATGGCCCAGAACTCTCTGTTTGTTCTCCAGTAGTCATTAAGTAAGAACCTGACCAGAGAGCCTAAGTTACACCATACTAGGATGACAGCTCAGAAGGCCTGAGAGGATGCCACCACCACAATAACCAAAATTATGCTCCTGAGTCCTGCCTGTGCTAACATGTCTATTTCAATTATTTTACTCTCTAATCTTTTTCTGTCTCTGTTTTTTTATTATTTTATTTATTCACTTTACATCCTGACTGCTGCCCCCTTTCCCGGTCCTCCCCATCCCCCAGTCCCTCCCCCATCCTCCTTTCCCCCTTTCCTCTGAGAGGGTGGAGGCACTGCAGGGCTAGGCACATCCTCCCCCACCGAGGCCAGACCAAGCAACCCAGTTAGGGGAACAAGATCCACAGGCAGGCAACAGCTTTAGGGATAGCTCCTGCTCCAGTTGTTGGGGGATTCCACATGACGATTGAGCTGCACATCTGCTACGTATGTGTGCGGGGCGTGGCGGGGGGAGTCTAGGTTCAGCCCATGTATGCCTTTTGGTTGGCGAATCAGTCTCTTGAGAGCCCACTGTGTGTTCCAAACTTGTGTTGAACCCGTGAACTCAGCGATCCTCCTACTTCCTGAACAGTTAGAGCTTCTAGTTTTAAGTCTTACACTGCTTGCTGCATAATGGTGTTACAACTTACATATATATCTCCATTGAGGATCATTTGAAGTGCTCCAGCATCTGCTATTGCCAAAGGTGCAGTGATTAAAAAGTCCTTGAGCTCAAATAAAACACCTTCTTTGAAACTGTGTGTATAATCGGGTTTATACATTTCAAAACACCACTTTGGCCAATGATGAATCACATAGATGACATTGATTCCATAAGATAACAACAAAGAGGAAAGACTCCTATTGCCTAGTGACATCGTAGCCATTGTAATGTCGTTATGGTTTCTGTTTTTGACACCAAGTACAAAATATGACCTACATAAGCAAAAGACAGCAGAGGAAAACTTCTAGGATAAAGAGATAAAGGAGGAGAGTATGTCTGCATGGTGTGTATTGTAAGCCAAGTGTTAAGCAGAGGTTTTGAAAATGAAAACTAGAGAGTTAAGAGCGGTTACGGTAAGAAGAATCCATTTATTATTGAAGAAAGGAAAAGAACCTGAATACATTCAGTGCCGCTTAAGTACAGTGCTTACAAAGTCTAAGGTAGTGTGCCCGAGGGAGGGTGGGGGGTGGGGTGGGCAAGGCCTTGTATTCTTGTACAGCTCACTCAGTGACTGAGTCAGAGGAACATCCAGGCCTGCAAACTCCATCCTTGGGAAATGCCCTATAAAGTGCACTCCTTAATTTTTACCTTTTATACCATATTATTTTACTGTAGTTTTTAATGTGGTAAGAAGCACAAACACTTGCACCAGTATTGCCAGTGCCTGTGATCCTAGTAGGTACAGTCGCCTGTGCTGTAGCCTGGGGTCTCTAGGCAGGCTAGGTGTGTAGCAGACCATGCCATCTAGTCTGTGTAAATGTCACACAATGACAAATCACCCAGTGACACATTCCCTCTGAATAGATTCCCCCTGGAAGCATGATACATGACTGTACTGAGACTCGCTGGGTCCCGTGGTATGTGCTGTGTATTTATGTGCATAAACCATTGCCAAATTGCTTTCCAAACCGACGTGTCCATTCACACCCCTCCCAGTAATGACTGAGTGTTTCTTTTGAAGCTTCATCTTTCAAAGTTTTAGCTCTCCAAATTTCAGGGCAGTGCAAATGTGTTGGGAGACTGTGGTGTGGAGGAAACAGCCTGGAACAGAGAAGAGATTTCAGCCCCCATGTCTCTGGTGTCCAGCCCATGCCTTGATACAGAATTCATACAAACACGCTTCCGTCCTTGGCCCACAGTGCCCTTCTGCTTAAATTGTAGGCATGGAGCTAAAAATGTCTCTTAAGTTCCTTCTAACCTTGACCTTCTGCAGACTAGATATTAATGCCTGTGGTCACACCATTCTGAACATTGCCATCTGATCTAAAAGGTGGTAGACATAAGAGGAAGGACTTCATTCATTCATTCATGGCTCCTTCCTTCTTCCTGTCATGCCTCCACTGAATACTAGACACTGGGTATGCCGACAAACATGACCATGTGCTTGTCCTCAAGTTTATCACACCTGTATTGAAGAGACAGACCAGTATATGAAATAGTTCAGGCATCCTGAAAGGTCAGGAAGTTTCCTGGTAGAAGCTAAACTGTGTCTTAGGGATGAATGCCGGCAGCCAGGAAAAGCACATGGAGGCTCATGACAGCAGAGAAAGGCACAGAGGTGAACCACAGAGCAAGGCATCTAAACATGATGTGAAGCAAGTCAAGACTGATACTGTTCATTCGTGGAAGGGAGACCTGATAGTGGCATAGAGAGCCAGGCAGAGACCAGGCTACCTACCCTTGTGTGATTTAAATTCTGAAGGTTTTCCTCACTAGTCAGACTCTTTGACCAGATGTCTGTGGACCCAGGGGGACAAGGTGGCTTATTAGCAGATTAAAGTAGAGAGTCAGTAATACCAACAGGCCAAGGTGGACAATATCTTTTCCTTTGACAGTATCAATGGAGAGAGCTATCCTCAAAGGAGAGGAGCTTTGGTCTGAGGTTCATGTACATTTCTCCACTCTGGAACTCTGAAAAATATACAGGGTGCCCAGCTTGGCACTGGCTGAATGGCAGATGTGAACTCACTGATTCTTTCTAGTACTTCTTAACCTTCCTAATGCCGCAATCCTTTAATACAGATGAGGTTATAAACTATTTTCATTGCTATTTTATGACTGTTATTTTGCTACTGTTATGATTTGTAATGTAAACATCTGATATGTGGTGCCTGTGAACAGGTCATTTGAACTCCAAGGGGATATGCAGGCTATTTGGCATGTGACACTCCACAGGTTGAGAACCACAAACTAGACACAAGCTATGCACACTTTCCTGTGAGACCCAGAGGCCCATAGGGCTTAAAGTCATTTCCATCTGGAAGGACAGGTAGTTGTAAGCCATCTGATACAGTTGCTAGAAATCCTAGTTGGGTATTCTACAAGAACAGTATGCACCCTTAACCACTGAGTTGCTTCTCTAGTCCCCAGGTTCAGTTTTTATCCCTCTATGTCACTTGAGTACAGCATCATACTTATGCTAGAATTCTTGGTCCTCAGCAGTAACACTCAGGCCTGTCCCACCTCTGAGGCCAAAGGTGTTCATACACATCATTGCTGCTTTGACTCCCCACTAGGCAAGTCAGTAGTAACAGCTGGAAAGCACCCCAGGGAGTCAGAGAGTTGGCTGCCTTACCTGCTGTCCCTATCCCAACTCCACACAAAGAAGTGAAATCTACTGACAAGATCAGTTGTTTCGAAGGCTAGATTGACTCGGGAGCCATTTTACAGGAGGCCAGAGAAGCTTTAGACCCAGAAGAATCCTTGAGGCATCTAATAGTCTTACCACTTTCATATCTCATAGGAAAACAGGGTTAGAGAGAAGGCAAGGGTGGCCCGAGTTCACAGTGAGTTGACAAGTAGGTGACTGTAGTGATGGTAGGTGGGTCAGAGTAAGACTTGTGTTCCCACCTGTGTCCATAACTGTCTCCGATAAATAAAGTTTTTTCTGAAAGGCACTCTCAATCATTAGCAAAGCATTTTTTTCTAGAAAGAGCATTCTCCCCCCAGGCAGAGTTCCCACTTTTTATTAAAAATACCCCCAAACATAAACAACCCCGCTCTTTGGGCTTATTGGACATCTCTGCTCCACATCTGTGATTGTATTCACAGAGTTTATATTTTTTCCCTTTGGATTTTTCTCATTTTCTTTTTCTTTATTCTTCTTCTATACAATACATCCTGACCAAACCTCCCCCTTTTCCCCTCCTCCAAGTCCCTTCTCCCCTAGAGAGAACATTCTAAGTTCAGTGTATGTTTCAGAGGATGTGGCATGCCTTCAGGGGGGTGTAGCCAGAGACTCTGTTCAGTTTTCACTTCAGCATAACATTGTTAGGAAGTGTGGGTATGGACTCATAGCCGCAGCCACTGATTAGATTTTAAGACCATATTTTGAGGTGGGTTTTTTTAAAAATATTTCTTAAGGGGAAGAGAACTACGAAGAGTCAGAGAAGACTTAAGTGAAGGGATTTGGCTTTATTTAGAAGCATGTTCTGAATTTGGGTTTCTGGCCCTGTGGGCTCTACATCTCTGGGAAAGCTTGCCTGCCCTTGTTTGGACTTGATTAGAAAGGTATTGTTAGTCTTAAAGTTGAAAGTGGCTAGCTAAGTTTATCTGCTGTGATCTCAGCCTGGAGGGAAAACTCAAACACCTCACTGAGTGTTCCTGTGCACCAGGATTCTTTGATGTTCTTCTTAGGAACCAGACACTTTTTACATTCACAAACACCATGTGGTTGGAGCCATTTGGCCTAGACAGTGCTCCCTGGGACTATGTTCTATCAGATCCTCTCAAGAGCAGGGTCTTCTCACCTGACTTTTGATGCTCATAGGGCCCAATGCTTCTATTTCCCAGCCCAACCTCTCTCCCTGTGGGCTTCCCGTCCAGTGTTTATATTTGTGAACTCAGTTCCTGGTCACCATCTCTATGGCACTGGCCTCATCACAGGACGCCCTTTGCTTTCCCATGTTTAATGATGGAGACCATCTCTCTCAATGCCCATTTTGCATAGACAGTATCTTGCTTTCATGCTCTAGACATTTCATGACTCTAAAGTCAGCCCCAAACTCTCCTCAGTCTCTGAGCTACTTCCAGACCATGAAGTCATTCATGCTGAAGATAAATATCTGTCTTTGGAGGCATGTCTCATTTCCCTAAACCATTGTAAACCCCTTCCACAAATATTCACCAGGTGCCATTTTGTGCTAGGCACTTGGCTGGGAGCTGAGGAAACACCTAATAAAATGCACGGAGGTCTGCAGCTAGTGCAAAGCATGAATAGCAATGGGGAAGGGAGGGGTATGCTATTCAGGAGGGTTTGGCTAAGTCTTCTCTGAAGAGGTGACAGTTACCATGGGGACCTGAAGGATGGAAGTAACTGCCTGTGAAAAGAGAGTGGAGTTGACCCGAGGGACAAAAGGGGAGACTAGGGAAGGCGTCCATGTGAACCAGGATCTGAAGAAAGCCTGGGAGATAGTGAAACGTAATAAGAGAAAAAAAGCCAGGAAGCAAGTGTTGGCATTAGAGAGGGAGGCTGGGTGCTGGCTACACCATCTTGAATCAGAGAGCAGGATTCCTATTCCACTAGGGACCAAGTATTTAAACATGTGAACCTACAGGGACCGTTCACCTTCAAACCACCACACTGCTTCTCTTTCCAACTTTCTTTGCCTTTGGCTTCTGACCCTTGTCACATGTTTTAACTTCCTTGACTTCACTAGACCATCATTAGACCCCAATCCTTCCTTACTCATGGTTTCCTCTGTCTTGGGTCAGACTGTTCTGCATGAGCTTTGCATGAGCAGAGTTCATTCTATTGTTACCTGAGAATTACTGAGATAAAACACGAAAAGGATGACTTTCTGAGTTCTAAAGGCTAATAAGCCTCATCTATTGCCTGTTGAGGGAGACCACAATCATCCCTTTTTCTCATACGTTCTTATTCCTCATGGTGGTTTATTTCAAATCTTTGTAATCCTCCTCTAAATGTCCCTTCCTATGTTCCCACTTGTTTGTCTCAATGGATGACATCATTTCCTACCACTTAGTGAAAATGAACCATCAGACAGATGCTTGCTCAGTGACCTGGCCAAATACAAATACACCTCTCTCTCTCTCTCTCTCTCTCTCTCTCTCTCTCTCTCTCTCTCTCTCTCTCTCTCTCTCTCTCTGTGTGTGTGTGTGTGTGTGTGTGTGTGTGTATTCTCTCCCTCTGTCTCCTTGTTGACCTGTGTTATGAATTCTAACAAGGTCTTTCCTCTCTGTAAGAAGGTTGTTCCATTGATTATCCATTCACCAGAAGGGAGTCCACAAATCGTCCTTTGCTGAGTTTCTAGTTCCTAAAACAGTACTGGGCACATTACAGGTATATGAGAAATATCTGTTGAATGATTATTTTCCCTTCTCTGCCTTCAACCTCTGCCTCCCTATTGATTGACTGTATGGACACTAGAGTCCACTCAAGGTTTCCTCTATCTAAAACAAAAACAAGATCACAGCGAAACCCCTTGACCCAGTGCCCTCTCCTCTGTCTCATCTCCTTTACCCTGAGAGCACGTGGAGGGGTTTCTATGGTTCCGTCAGCACCCCGCATGTGGCATTCACTCATCTAGCTCTGCTACTTGCTTTGCCCTTCCAGAAGAATCACATCTTCCCTCATGCTTGTCAGATACAGTGCATGCCTCTCTCTGCCTCTGAGTGCCTGTTTTCTCAGTGGTTGGCCCTCTGGACTCTCTGAAAACAATCTCCTCTTGACTCTCATGGCCACACCACTTCTTAGCTAGCTATTCGTGCTTCTCTACACATCTGTTCTCTGCTTCCTGCCTCCAATTTCCTCTATGCTTGACCCAATCAGATTCCTTGAATGCAAACTGGACAGTGTCACCCTTTGAGTCTTTTGAAGTGCCTCAGTTGTCCTCTGAGTGACATCTAAATACTGTCCATGTGGCTGTCGAGATTCTGCCTGCTGTCCAGAACGAGTTCCTTGGCTTCATCTGAGACAGCATGTGCACCTCTGCTGGAATGCCTTTACTGTCTTACTGTTAGACCGTGATTATTGGCTCCTAACACTTCATTTTGTTTTGGGACCATTACTCTAAGTCAACCCTAAACTCCTTATATCTTCTGTTGTCCCAGGCTTGGCTTTATGTTGAGCTAGTTTGTGTCAATAGTTCAGCTGTTTGACAGGTATTTCTAGTAGGCCAACAGAATTCTTGCTCATTCTCTCTGATCATCATCTCAGCAGCCTTGATGTAAGACTGTGGTTAGCTCCACTTCACAGACAAGGTTAGAGTTCCAGTGACTTTCTCACAGTTACACCAAGTGAAACCACTGGATCTAGCACTTGAGGCCAAGTACATCCTTACGTACATCCTGTTTCCACACTCTCTCACCACATTACTATCAACCTGTGGAGTGAGACACATTTTTCTACCACCTAACCTTGGGTAGTTCCCAGTTTCAAGACCCACAACCCTGAGGGAGAACTGCCTGGCTGCCCGCCTCCCCATGGCATACTTGCTCAGATTGTATCTGGTGAACATCTTGAATAAACATACAGCGGGAATACACCCAAGCAGCATCACCTTTTTCTTCAAGATGAAGTGTTTTCCTTTCTCTGACTCCACTTCCACAGAGAATGGTGGATCATCTGCCAACATGACAAAAAGTAAGTGACTCAGAAGGACAGAGATGAATGAGGAAGGAGAACATAGAGAGATGGCAAAGAGGCAGGAACAGGCAGGGAGTCTTCAGGCTGAAGAAAAACCTGCCAGGAAGAAAACCTATTGATGAGTGGGGCCTCCTGCACCCCTATACTGCAGAGACCTTCCCAACCTCCTGCTGCCTCCAGAACAATCTACATTCTTTGGATCCTTATTAATAAAGCTGGCATCACCGGCCCTGGTATGGTGTGAACCTCAGCATGGGTTCCATCAAGCCCACCATCTGTTTTAAACCCACCTTCACTGCTTTTTGATTGCAATTTGTTCCTGTCCTGTCCTTATGGGTCCCCTGGTGCAGCCACACATCTGGGCTGCTCCAAAGAAGCTGCAAGACCATACCCTGAAGGTGTACTGTGACAATATGCTTTGTCCTCCTTGGAAAGAGAAGAAAACATTGCTCTGTTTGCAAAGAAGAGCAGAACAAGCTTCTCTGCCACAGCGGGTGAAGCACTACAAAGCAAGGTGGGGCATCTGCCCATCATGGGTTTTTCCTAGCTAGGGGAGCTCACAGAAGTTCCTAGATCTGAGTTTCTTGCCTCATTTGCATAAGGCTTGCGATCATAGAATTTTATGATGCAGGAGGTAGGCTTGATAACTGGTTCATTTCTGGTTTCAAGGCTCTAAGTTTATGCTTTGGTTTGGTGACTATTTATGCTTCACCTTAGAACCTAGAAATTGGAAGATGCCATGAAATAGGCACGTGTGGTAGGCTACCGTCCCGTGATGTCCACATCCTAACCCCCATAACCTGCATGAATCCTTTATAGGACAAAGGACAAAGAAAATGTTGAATGTGTCATAAATAGGAAGGTCTTGTAACAACAGTAGATCTCTCTCTCTCTCTCTCTCTGTATGTGTGTGTGTGTGGGTGTAGGAGTATATGTGAGGGGCATGAGGTTATAGAGAGGAAACAAACATGAGGAGAAAGGAGGAGATGAGAATCCTAAATGGTTCAAAACCAGAAACCAAGGAATCCAGCCAGATGGTAGAATCCAATAATTAAAGGTCAATAAAGGCAAGGAATTGCATTTCTTCCTCATGATTCCAGGAAGAACCAGCCCTGCCACCATCTTGACATTAGCTTAATGAACCTGATTTCCAGTCCCTGACCACCAGAGCTATAAGAGGATGGATCTGTGTTGTTGTAAGTCATTAAGTTTATGGTAACTTTTTACAGCACCAATAAGAAACTAATATAGCAAGACTGATTTTATCCATAAGCAAAAGGAGTAATAGATTATGTGGTTCTATTTAAGGCATGCAGAAAGGCTGTCCTCTCCAAAAGCCACACTTTGTTAGATATTCTCTTTAGAGATACTCCTTTGGACCAGACTTGTGATGTCCTCACAGAAATGCCTCAGACACTGCATCAGAACTGGCCAATAGAAACATGGCACAGGTCACAGAATCATTTTACATTTTTCTAGTTGCCATCCTGGAAAGAGCTGATGCAGGTTAAATTATCATTAATGGTAACTTGTTTTGGTCAGTCCAACATATCTAAATAGTATCAGCACTATATCTACTTATCATTATAAAAAATTGCTAAGATATTATAGAATTTGTTATTGGACCAAGTGTTTGAGCTTGAGTATATTTTACATGTATATTATATCTCTGCTCAAACAAGTCTCACAAGGCTGAAATCCAATTGTCTTAAAGGTTAAGACTGTCAGCCCCTAAGCGTGTTTTAGTTCATCCAACCCTAACTGGCTTTGAGTGGACAAAGGGCCTAAGGAAGGTCCTGATTTATGAAGCAGATGGGTGACATTCTCATGGTAGTTAATCTTCATTGTCACTTCAGCTAGATTTAGCGTCATGGTGAAAGCATTCATCTCCATGCGTCTGTTGACAGGGTTTCTGGAAAGATTTACCCTACCCTGAATCTGGGTTGCACCATCCTGTGTGCTGAGGGCCCAGAGTGGATAAAAATCAGAGAATAAGCTATGTTCTGGAATTGTTTCTCTTTGTTTCATGACTCTGGATACAATGTGACTGGTTTCCTCAAGTTTTGGCAACCACAAGAGTCATTTTCATGTCATGATTTCTTCACCACAACAGACTGTACCCTTAAACTCCTAGCCAAAACAAGCTTTTCCTCCCTAAAGTTGCTTTTGTTGGATATGCTGTCACAGCATGGAAAAAGAAACCAATACACCTGGGAATGATCACTTGGGGTCAAAGATTGCTTAGAAGCAGAGCTGGAATCTAAGAGTGACATCTCCATGTTAGGGATGAGAAAGGAGGAAGAAGGGGCAGAGGCCAGAGACACTGGGTTCACTGAACTGTAACTTTTTGTCCCTTGAGTAATGCATATGATTAGTATGTTCCATATTATTCAATATTCTCCCAGTACCTAAACACAAGTGGCATCAAGCCAATAAATCATGATAAATTTTCACACATCCTTCCTTTGGGTCAGTGCATCTCTCTTAAGAGTTAATCCTCAGAGCTCACTGAGGTGAGGGTCCAGTCTCTGATGCATCTCAAAGATAATCACTTTGAGCAATTTGTTTCTGATGCTTTCTGGAAGACAGATGAGAAGAAATGGGAACTTGATATCATTTTGAGTTTAGATGAAGTATTTGATGTGAAATGCTTGATCCATAGCGGAGTATAAAAGGCTTTTGTGTTGATTCATGTCTAATGCATGTTTGGAGTACAGCCTTCCAAGGTTAAACTCTAGAGGCCTGCTCTGTCCAGTAAGCTACATCAAGGAGTGCCCAGTTGTGCCCTCCCTCTTTGGTAACAGTTCCCTCTGAGATTGAAACATTTCCTCCTACAAGGAAAATCCTTAAACCAGAAGGTAAACAACTCAAACAGCTTCAGGAAGTTCCTGAAACAGATCAGATTTACCAGTTCCCTTCCTCCCAGAGTAAACAAACCAAGTTTGTTTCCTCCCAGAGTAAACAACGAAGTAAACAAACCAAGTAAACAAATACACTCTTAGTCAAGCTTAGCTGCAAAGAAGACTCTCAGAGAAGAAAAGCTGTGAAGACTCTGAGACCAGACCAGCTAGCTGCCTGCAAGAGGTTTAGACTAGAGTCATGTGGAAAGGACACTCTCCAAACATGTTGAGGTGGGCTTTGGTGGGGGAACTGTCTTTGAATCACTTCTGCTCCTATAAGTAACCCCTTACTCACATTTCTATAAGTAATTCCAATAAAACTCATGGTTCACTATGTTGGTCTTTGCTGGTCTCTGTACTTAGGTCTCTTATTTGATAAGATCTGATATAGGTCTCTTATTTGGGGTGAGTAGACCCCAACATGTGGGTGTGTCTCCCCACAACATCTTCCTGTTCCTTTGTTGCTACTCTTGCTATAGGATGGCTCACTGTCTCACCTGCCATCCCAGAGCCCCTTTCTTGCCTTTCTTTTCTTGAATTTTTAGAGTAAGAGGCCTGTGGAAAAACATCCTGCTCCTGACTTAAACTTGAGCTGGGACACTTAGAAATCCCTGCCCCAGTGACTCAGCTTTAGCGACCAAACAATGTTTCAGAGTTTACCACCAAGCAATACTTCCAACTGTACTGTACTGTCCCACTAGCTCACTGTGTATGCTTCACAAAGACCCTATAAAAGGCCTTCCCCTCTGTACTGTCTGGTTTTGTGTGTCACCTTGACACAAGCTGGAGTTATCACAGAGAAAGGAGCCTCCCTTGAGGAAATGCCTCCATGAGATTCAGCTGTAAGTCATTTTCTCAATTAGTGATCAAGGGGGGAGGGCCCATTGTGGGTGGTGCCATCCCTGGGCTGGTAGCCCTGAGTTCTATAAGAAAGCAAGTTGAGCAAGCCAGGGAAAGCAAACCAGTGAGTAACATCCCTCCATGGCCTCTGCATCAACTCCTGCTTCCTGACCTGCTTGAGATCCAGTTCTGACTTCCTTTGGTGATGAACGGTAATGTGGAATAAATCCTTTCCTCCCTAACTTGCTTCTTAGTCATGATGTTTTTATAGGAAGAGAAACCCTGACTAATACACTCTCGACCCAGCCCACTGCTGTCTCTGTTCCCTGTTAGAGGAATCCATCATTCTGGGTTTCTTCCTAATGAATCTTTTGTGTGAGGTTTGTTGCATGATATAACTTTGTGGTAATCCTTGGCTCCCTACTGCCAAGATGTTCTTGTGCTGGAATAAACCCTTACAGACTTATTGCAGCTCCCTCTAACTCCGACTAACCACCTGTTCAAGCTTCCCCAAATCTCCTTCATCATCTCTGCCCCTCACCTTGATCCAGAAATCCCCAGATGTTATACAGTCAGTACCTAACCAGTGCTCATCTGTGAGGCAGAGTTTGAATGGTTTTGCTGGTAGGAACTACATTGTGGCTATTTTCATGATCCCCATTTTAACAAAATGATGGCTGAGTACAGAGAAATTAAGTAACCCATGCAAGGCCACAGAGACATGGTAAGAGAGAAAGCTTTGGCCCCAGGCAGTCTGACACTGGAGTCCATGGTCTGTTACAGAGCTTCCTTTTCTTCTTGTGTTTCCTAGAACCTGGCTAATGCCTGTCATGTGGTTTGAGCTCCACGGGAGGTGGGTCAAGGAAGACATGAGCAAGTCATTTTTATGCCTTTGACTCCGAAGTTCAATATTCACCAACATTTTGTTGAAGAGGATTCATCAATCTCTGCTGGCATTTCATTTAAAGTGACAGGAATAAGGAGGTGTTATATTTATCTGTCTATACCCTCTAAGACAGTGTTTCTCATAATGAGACCTATTGATACAGTTCCTCTTGTTGTGGGGACCCCCTGACCATAAAGTTATTTTTATTGCTACTTTATAACCATAATTTTGCTGCTGTTATGAATTGTAATGTAAATATCTGATAAGCTGGCTATCTGATATGTGACACCCCCCCCAGAGGGATTATCACCCACAGGTTCAGAACCACTGTTCTGAGATGGCAATTTATATCTCATTAGAATCCAGGCTTGTAGAGAGGTCCCAATCATGACACAGAGGCTAATGAGACCCAGACAGCCTGAAGGGCTCCATGACTGGCTTGGGTGTGTTGAACAGTAACCATGAAGAGAGAGATGACCTTGCAGCTCTTCTATTCTCTTCCCATAGGGCCCATGTCCCACAGTCAGGCCCTGTCACCTTTCTCTGAGGTGAGAAGGAGACCCACTGCAGAGCATGCTGGGATGTACTGAGTTTACTTCCTGGAGCAGGTAAGGGTAGAGGGGAGGCCACCCTAGTCCTAGTTCAAGCCTGGGCAGTAAAGTGACACTGGCTGGGAGTTGCCTGCAGAAAGGTTATCTTTCTGAACCTATCCCTCCCTAAAGAAAGAGGTTCTTTTCATTTTCCTGGGAGATGTTTGTGATTCCCCAAGGCTCCCTTCGAAAGCCACCTCCTAACAAGGATTCCAGGCAAAGCAGAATTAATTTTGCCCTGGGGTGGAGAAGGGACCCATAGTGGTTTATTTTGATTGATCAGGTCAAATTCAAGGCCCTCTACTGGCCATTCCATGTCCTCTACTAATAACATCTCCATTACCTGGTGTATCTCATCAAGGTGACCAGGCTGGAGCCAGTGGGTCCTGCAACTGATATTGATCAGACCTGGGTTCAGAGTGGTTTAACAATCTGTTCAGGGTCATACTAGTTTAGGAGTCAGGAGGCTGACCTCTCTGGTCACAGCTTTTCCACTCAGGAGCCTTGCGATGACGTGATAAGCTTTGGTCTCTCTGTTGGTAACTCAAAGAGAGTTATAGCAACTCCTGAAGAGTTGAGGGAAGGAAAGCGTAGCTGACAGAAAGTTTAGGTTTAGTTTTCAAAATGAGAGCCAGAATAACAGTAAACCCTCAGTTGCTCAACTCAGTCGCCCACCTACCTTGTTTGCTTCTTCCGGTATTGTCTTGCTTCCCGCCTGCCCCTATCTCATAGAGACTGTTGTAATTGTGGACTTGAGCCCAGCACACCTTTCCTCACACTGTTCCCTAGTCACCTGAAGCTCATTTCATCTCTTTCAGTTTACTTGCACCGTCAAAACATCTCGCAAAGCCCAATGTGAATATCTTTTTATTATCATTCACAGCAGAGCCACCACTATCAGCTTTAATAAGAGATTCTTCTCTTTCCGTGTGCAAAAATTATATTTCCTTCTCATGCAGTTTGTTTACAAACCTTCACCTGTGTTGCTTGAAGTACTTGGATTCCTTGGCTATATATAGTAGATTTTTATTTTATTTCTCATTGTAGCAGGAAAAATAAAACATAATATAAAGGTGACTGTCTTAACTCTTTAACTCTTTTTTTGTGTTTGATAGAAGAGTCTTCTGTGAAGAATTCTTCCATAACTCCACCATATCCTAAAACTCATTTCTTACACTGAACTTAAACCAGTCCCAACTACCCACAGTAACAGAGTCCTAGGCATCTAGCCCTCCTCAAATGGAATGTTGTGTTTCATATACCCTTCGTGTCTCAGTTCTCATGATAATCTGTTCCCCAAATTGTGTCACTGCACAGTTGCCTTGCTGATGTGGAGACTCCTCAGATCTGAGGCTGCTCCCTAAGGTGCTCCATGGTGATCAGCCTAGGTAACTCCTCCACACGGAATGGCCCAGATTCCTCCTCACAGCCCCCAGCTCTACATGATGAAATGGTTCCCTTGATTCTTGTTCCCTCTGCTGCCTGCCAGTCTATTCTTCCTGCTTCAAAGAAGAGAACCCATGCTCCTCCTAATGGACTGAGATAGGAGACTTCAAGAAGCCTGTCTTAGCGGAACCTGTCTGATCCTTGGGCATGAGCATTTGGTGTGACTTGCTCACTGATCACTGTTCTTGTCCAGGTCTAACTGGCAGTCACCACTACCAAAGGATTCCACTTGATTTGTAAATAAAACTTTGTAGGAACATATGCATGCCTTCTTATGCATATCCAGTCTGTGGTTACCTTCACACTGACAAATTGTATAGCTTGTCTTAGAAAGCCCAAACTACAATTATGTAGCCTTTTATAGAAAAAAAATGCTAGCCCTTGATTAAAAGCATTGGTAAAGTGTTTCCATGTTATTGTATAGTCTTCCTGGTTATAGTAATTGATGGTTATACTACACACCACAGGGTGGCCTGTGATTTCTAACACAGTATTTCCCACCAGGCAGATTCATTTGTTGGCCTACAAAATCTATAAGGAAGATTTCTGAGCTGAATTATTTTCCTAGGGAAAATTCCCATGTGGAGTCTTGAATCAAGTCAACTTGTAAGTTCCCCAGAACTCTGTTCTGGTTGAGATTTCTTACCCAGGTCCTGTTAGAGGAACTGAATTCTTATTCAGGTCCTGTTCTAAAAACTGAATTCCTGACTCTCAGTTGACTGAAAGCTCTGCTGGGGTCTGTGGTCTCCTGTGGACTCTGTTACAGGAGTCCTTCCTGGTTAGTTCTCTGGAGGTTGTTCTTCACTGATGGCTTAGCCATCTGGCCTCATCCCTCCAGTCCTCCTCTGTCCCCATCTGTCCCTCCTGTCTTTCTCTGCCCCATTCATTCCTTCCAAGCTCCTCTACCAAATCCAAGTCCGAGACTACTCTGCTCTGTGGTTCTAAGCCCCTGCCTTCCATGCACCTCTCATTTGCAACTCCTACACTGTCAGAAGAGTCAAGAATAGATCTCTCAATGAGATCATAGAGGGGTTCGGGTTGGAGCAAGCCCAGAGATAATGAATGACAGAACCATCCAAGTCAAGATTTCTCCCCTGCACATCCAGGCCTAAGAGCTACTTGTCAAAAGAATATATGCCTCTCTGCCTCAGGCCCGACTGTTACCCCTCTCTGCAATCCATTTCCATCCCTTCTTTGTCCTCTGGCTCCTCAGAAACCCTACACACTAGCTTCTGATTTACTGCATGCGTAGACTATTTCTATAGGAAAGCAGCTAATAAAAAAGGAAAAACTCTAAAAATGGATTCTTGCTGAACACTGCTTGCCAATGAGTTTCTTTAAGTGTGGCATTAGGAACATAGGCAATTACTTTCATTGACATAGTTATTTGGGCCCTGGAAGAAGCCAAATTATTCTGGGAGTCCAGGCTCCAGAAGCTTGGAGTGCTGGTCCAAAGGTCTCAGTGCTCCCACTGACTGATGGACACTTCTCTGGGAAGTTAGAGTCGTCAGTAGACTCTGGAGGGTCTCTGCCCAGAACTCACATCCTATGTCTCTGCCCCAGTCTCCCTGTTCCCCTAAAGGGGAATGAGGCCCATGAGCCTGAGCATAGACATTTATTCATTTGAAATGCTTCCCTCAGGAAGAGCTTATGTCTCAGACCTTTTAATCTCCCATTGGCTCTAATTTTGCCTTCCAGGAAAAGTCTGAGGCCAGTTTGATCTGTATTTTTGTAGCAGCTTTTTGGATACTTAAGGAGTAAGATCCTGCATCCCAGTAATTTCCTTGCAGTTCGGGTATTTCCAATTTCTTCAGCCAATTTTCACGTGTCCTTAGTCTTAGGTCTCTTGACTAAAGAGAGCCTTCCTGGGCTGAAGAGAGTATGTGGTTCTGAGTCTGAATCCCCAGAACTCCTGTGGAGATGGCATGGCAGTGTGAGGCTATAACTCCCATGCTCCTAAAGAGAGATGACAGACACAGGAGAATCTCTGGGAGCTTGTGGGGGCAGCTAGCCTGGTGTACACAGCATCGAACAACAAAAGGGACATTTGTCTCATACAAAGTGGAAGGTAAGGACCAGCAACCAAGTTTGCCCTCCACCTCTATACACACATGGTCATGTACGTATGCACACACACACACACGCACACACACACACGAATCATATACCCTCCCAGTACCTCATAAAAGGGCCTTCCAGAAGTTGCTGTACTGACAGCAGATATCAGTTAGAAAGTGTGAATTGCATAGCAGGCTCTAAGAGCTTTACATAGTGAACTCAGTTCATCTTCATAGCAATTCTGTGAAGCAATGCTACTCCTGTTCCATTTGACAGATGAGACAACTGAGCACAGAGCCAGGCAGTTCAACCATGACTCCAGTACAAGTACAGCTGTTTCCTGGTTGTGATGGGGGCACTGTGAGGTTTGAACAGTTTTCTCATCTAGGAGAATGAGGTATCTCCTGCCACAGAGATATGAGGATCCTGAGAGGGAGACCATGTAAATCCAGCAGAAGACTTCTATCAGTCCTTTCTGGAGAAGTGTTTTTGTAGGGTGCAAGTGGGGATTGGGTCTAGGGCTTGGGCTTGCTTTTAATACAGGTGCTGGTGAGGTAGACATGGGCCTACTGCTTGGTGCACATCTGCACGGACTGTAAACTGCCCCCCCCACACACATGTGGTAGTGAATCGCCCTGGCTCCTTTGCTCTCTCTCAGGAGGGGTTGTTGGTTTGTAGAATGGGGCAGAACTGCCTAGCTGCCTGTTGGATGAAGGCCCTTGGCCTGTGTGGAAGTGAATCACAATGACAGTGGTTCCTAGTCACAGGAAGCTTAGGGGTTATTTAAATGTCAGTACTATGATCAGCATGGTTTTCTGAAGGAACAGGTACAGGAACACAACTAAGCTGCTAATATAGTAGATACTGCCTTCTTGAAACAAAGACTTCATAGGCACTGGTATACAGGGGAGCATTTGGGGAAATATGTAGTCACTGAGCAGAGGAAACAAAAAGGAATCTGGTTTCTCCCAGCCTAGGGTGTTTGCTCAAGGCTAGGCTTACTATCCACATCTTTACCCTTCTCATGAGCTTAACCACTCAGAGGGCAAGGGTCAACAGAGCCTTCTCTGAACTTCTTGTTCTTGTCATACATCTGAAGTGATGGTCTGTGATGACATTTACTTTTAAGTATTTTATTTTTGAAATAACACTCTTGTAAGAAATGAGAGAGAAAATGAGAAAAAGAGAGAAAGATGGGTGGGGCCTCTTTCTTCTGGTTCCCACTCTTACATCTCCCATCTTGTAAAAGTTCAACAAAATCTCACACCCATAGAACAGACTTGATTGTTGGTACTTAAGAAAAAATCATGTGTCAATGTGGATGTATGCATGTATGATGCATGAGAACATGTGTTTGTGCACACTCATATGTGTTAGAGCAGATATGTGCAGGCTTTGGTGAATACTGGGGTCTGAGGGTAACCTCGGGTGCGTCTGTCTTCCCATCTACCTTTGTTTGGGACAGGTTTGCTTTTACTGTTCACCACTCAAGCCAGATAGCCCAGAGCTTCCAGAGAGTCTCCTCCCTTCACTTTGCAGCTCACTACAGGAGTGCTGGGATTACAGACGTGCTCTGTTGTGCCTGGCATTTACATGGCTTCCATGGACTGAAATTCAGATCCTTGTGTTGCAAACACTTTGCCCACACTGCTGGTGCTTTCTAACCTCCTTCACTTTTCCTTTCTTTGATAGGGTCTTCTTTTCTCACTTTCTGTCTTGTGTTTTTCAGCCTGGCTTTGGTCCCCCTTTCCCTTCCTTGGCTTCCTTATCTTCTCATTTCTCCACCCTTCCTTTTCCCTGTTTCCTCCTTTCTTCTTTTTTATTTAAGAAGTCATTTAGCTGTCAGCTCAGGATGGCCTCACATTCACAATCCTCCTGCCTTGACCTCCCAAATTGCTCGAATTATCATGTGTAGCACCACGCCTAGCCATTTTCTCCTTTCTCTTGCCATCCGTTCCTTGAGCCTCATTGGAATCAGTGCTCCACCAAAGCTTCCCTTTTGTGTCTCTGTTTGTGAAGGGCCCATGACACAGCTGCATCTGCCTTGTCAGGATCCTGCCACCATTCCCTAGGATGCCATTATCTCCCATCATCTTCTACTGTGGGTGGAGCCTTAGCTAGGGAAACATTTTCCAGGTTCAGAGCCTTTAGAGCCCAGTGGGACCAGTGGCTCCAGGATTGGAATTAACTGTCTGACTAGCATACTTAGCTTTGCTTCACCTACTTGTTCCCCCACTGAAGGAAGTATCAGAATCCACAAGGTAAGGCAATTCTATGACCTGCCCATTTCCACTTGCTTTTGTGGTTTGGAAGAGTGGTTGAAAATCTAGAGAGAAAAAACATGTCTGGATCCCATAGGACACAGAGAGCTGGGGGCAGGAACTAGCTCTCTGATTCCTCCCCCAGCACTCCTCACTCCCTAGATTCCTGCCCCTTTCCCTAGCCTGCCCTGGATAGCAGAGACCAAGCCAATGGCCTTGGAAACCCAAGAAATGGCAACTCTGACCTCTGAGCACTTGCCTTGTCTGGGATCAGTAGGAAGGTCTTGGCCCTGTCCTCATGCTTAATTTTCCTTTGATCCCTGGAGATACAGTGACTTCTGATAGGGAACTGTAAACCACTGACTGCTTCTTTATGTTTGGCATGTTGTCATGGAGATGGAGAACCATGTTGGGAGCTGTGTGATGATCATGCAAGCTTATACACTATGGCAACTTTTCTTTTCTTTTCTTTTTTCCATGTGTGTGTGTGTGTCTGTGTGTGTGTGTGTATGTGTGATTTTACTCTATTGTGAAAGGAGCATTACAAGACTTTCTTACACAGATATTGGGATGAGTCAGTGAAATGAAGTGTACTGGGGTTTATTTGGAGCTAGGGTCTCAGCAAGTGAATGAAGAATAGCAGGTAATGACATCCACCAAATCCTGAAGCTAGGTGACATCCAACAAGTGGCATGTATATTGTGCTTATATCTGGGAGGCCCTTGGGTTGGAATAACAGGTCATGGGTCCTATCAAGTTAGAATCAATGTGAGAGGGCTTTAAAGATGCTCAGGCGGGCTATCACCAGACTTAGACAGACGAAAATGGCTCAGATGACCTGTTCTGCCCACTTTTCAAGATTCTGCATCCAGTCTTCTTTGAACAGAACTCTTCTTCCTGGCATCTTTATTGTTAACTCACATTAGCTCTATAAACTAGATATGGAGATAGACAAGGAATGATGTTCTGTATCTAGATATCACCTGTCACCAGCAGGGAATCTTTATACCTGTTACAGGACTTGATCTTATGCACCTAGACTTACTCTGCACTCTCATCCTCTCTGAAGTATTATAACTAAGTGGTCCTCGAGACTGCCTGAGCATCAGAATACCTGGAAAGAAGCAATGAATTAAATAAAGGCTTCTGGAGTGGGGCTCTGGTATGTATACTTTGTTGCACAAGGAAGGAAAGTGACAAATGTCACAATTATGAAGAGATCCACCAACTCCAAGTTGTCCAAGTACAAAGTCTGCACATAAAAGTGAGTATGTCCTTGGGTTTTATGCATTATATGCCTAGCTTAGCTCTCTCTCATTCTAGCATCCTTGCCAAAGACTCTTATGGATACTAGATAGACAACCCCAGCCTGCTGCCCTGCTTAGCCTTGATCTGAAAGATACTTAGCATGCACATCCTAGGTCCAGGTTCTGGTCAAGAGAGCCATCATTGTTAAACTATACCATTATTTGTATTTTGGAAGAGAAAGCAAGAAACAACAAAACTCCAAATCTAGGGTCTTTTCTCTTCAACTTTATTTTCACCAGTCTTTCAATTAAATCTATCACCTCACCACAGGTGGGAGTATAACTCCCTGAGACTTTACACTGATCATGTGTTCCTGCTTCCAGGGACCAAGGATCATGGCAGCTCCATCCCTCTTCAGTTCCTTTACTAAGTACGCACAGAGCACTCACAGGCTCCATGGCTAGAGATAATACATCTTAGTCCCTGAACTCAAATGGATAATGGTGTGATGGCAGCCAACATGGAGCCTAAGAATTTATTCCTGCGCAGACCACGGTGATACGCTGGGATCCAAGCAAGGGAGTTCATTATCCCACTGAATTATTGACCAGACTTAGGGACTAGAGAAGAAAGTTACACCCAAGGAAGTAATAGAGATTGGGGAGAGTTTTCAGGTTGAGTGAGCTGGACTTGTTCCTTTTTGGGTTGTCAGGAGTTGGGGTATTCTGGGTTATGACAGAAAGGATATTTAGGAAGTTGAAAATCAATGGTTGAGGACAAAGAACATGGAGAGAGAGAGAGAGAGAGAGAGAGAGAGAGAGAGAGAGAGAGAGAGAGAGAGAGAGAGAGAGAGAGAATTTGATCAGCTGACCAGCACCACAAAGTTAGGTCATGTGAACATCTTCGTCTCTTCCATCAATCAGTTAAGGTTTATGCAGGTCTGTGCCAGGGTGTAACCATCCAATTGACTTTGTAAGGAAGTCACCGGCAGCCTTATGGAGACCCAGCTGCAGGGAAAGGTGGAAGGATAGAAAGCTGCAGGTAGAGCTCAGGAAAGAAAAGGAGGACTGCTTAAACCGCAGTGTGTTGCAGACTCAGGGTCCATTTCGGCAGAAAGAGTCAGGCTGTGGGGCTTGTCCTCTCTACCCAGTGTGCCTTGTATTTGCTGACATAAGAGCGACATGCATACAGCAGTCCACCCCACTGAGTAAACTAGGTGTGCATGTTGACAGGAAGCCTGATGGACTTGAAATCTAATCCTTCCAGGGAGGTAGCCCGGCACCATCTATAACTCATGTTACAGACCAGAGGCTTGAAAACTAGCAATTTCCAAATATTCCTTAATAATTCAAATGAGCTCATCTTCTAAACAGCTACCAGCCCATGGGTTTAGGATGAAGAAGGGGGAAGGTAAGGGTATTGTTACAGTGGATTCTAAAAATGTTTCTTCTAGGAGACTGCCGGCTTTGTGAGCAGGACCTTATATGACCATAGATCATTACATCTCCAGCATTCTGCCTGCCCTCCATGAACACATCATAAATACATGTTGAGTGAGTAGATGAATAAATGACCCCACCCCCACCCCAGCCTGCCCTAAAGTGCTGCCTGCCCTCCTCTGATTCTTGGTAAAGAATCAAAAAGGCCCTCATCCTGTGGCCCACAGATGGGCATCAGGAGGAAGAACCCAAAGGGCTGTTTCTAACCAGCTGTCCCTTTATCTTATTCTGTGTAGAGGTCACCTTGGGGCATATAAATAGCAAGCAATTTTCTGGATGAAACTTCTTTTTCTCATTTTATAAGAATAGGGGGTCAGAGAAAGGGCCCTGAGGGCCAGTTTGAAGGACCTCCAAGGACAGGCCTAGTAAACAGTCAGTGCAAACAGACGTCCCCAGATTCATTAGTGCCCTGAAGTAGCCGGAAGCTCTCAGGAAGCCTGGTGCTTCTCTGAAATGCTCTCTACTTCTGAGAAGTCTGTCTGGCTTCAGGGCTGAGAGTAAAGAAAAGAAGGTGCAAAGTGTTAGCTTCACATGGCCTATGAGCCACCTCAGAAACCACAGGCCACACAGCCTCCCAGAAGAACCAGCAAAGAATCTTCAGCTCCATTTTTCAGAAAAATGGATAGAAGCTCAGGGGATTAAGTTACTTGCTCTAAGCCTAATACTTAGATGCAGAAAACTACTTCAAGAACAGACAGAGACTCTTCTCCACAGGAGCCTCCCAGTCTCTGAACCCAAGGAACAAGATAAGCTAACCGACTGTGACATGGCTGGAGTCTGCAGCCAAGGATAGGTGCATAAAGACAGTTGTGCAGACTAGGGGACACACATCAAGAAAGGGAAAATGTACGCCTTTGATTCCAAAGTATCTTGGTCTTTGGGGAAACTAAATCACCCTACTTTTCAAGTAAGACTAAGTGATGTTTCTACAGTCCTGTATCTTATATGTCAGCAATCATCCCTCTCTGTTGGCCTCTACTGAGGTCTCTGCTCTGGAGAATGGGTGTTCTACAGGGAACCAACTATTTTGACTCTGAAATAACTCAAGCACCAGGCTGTGAGGGCCCCAAAGAGCCATCTATGCAACAGTTAAGAATGGGAGAGAGAAAGAGAGACAGAGACAGAGACTGAGAGACAGAGACAGACAGACAGAGAAAAACAGAGAGATTCATAGAATGACAGAGACATACAGAGAGACAAAGATAGACAGAGAGACAGACAGAGAGACCACATGGATCATGTAACAGTGACACAACAGCATAAAATACCTGAGGTAATTAACTTCAAAATGAGGGAAGGTTTTATCATACAGTTTTGGGGGCTTTGGTCTATGGTCATTGACTATATATATTCATTGCTTTGGGGCCAGAGGAAGGTTGCACATTATGGCAGAAGCAGCTGATAGATGAGGTTGTTGTTCACTGTGAATGAGATTTCCCCTTCAAAGCTATGCCCCAGGGACCCCTGCAGGCCCCATCTCTCACAGACTTCCACTGTCTTCCCATAGCACCAAACTAGAGATTGAGCTCGCTAACACTCAGCTCTAGATTGGAACCACAGCGTAGACCAACAAACTCTGCATGCATGCTTTGGTGCCTTGTCCATAGCTTCCTCCCATGTAAACATCACTCCAACGCCACAGCACACACCTGCTCCATTTTCTTTTTTCTGTATAACACACAGACGACACTTCTAGGCAATGAAAGTACCACCGTGAGCGAGCAAATCCACTCCAGGTTAGAGACAGTTTGTTTTTAATTTGTGACAGAAAGAGTTTTGACTTGGATGGTTTAATTTTAAAAAGAAGGCAAGAAAAAGGATTTCTTTGAAAAGGCCTGAGGTGACATGTGAAAACATGGAAGGAAGAGCCATGAAGATCGCAGCAGTGCTGGAGTCCGGAGGATGGTAGCTAGAAATATATGCTACTGAGAAGTTGTCTTCTTCCTCCCATGACTGCAGACTGATGTCAGGCCAAAGTGGCATGACAGTCCCCTCCCCCTACTGAAGTTAACAACTCTGGGGGTCACACCTTTGGAGCCCTAAGTAAGAATCTAGGGCTTGTTCAGAATGTCTCAAAGAAGAGCTTTGGCCTCCATCTTGAATGTTCCATTGGCCCATAGGTTGCTTCACCAGCTTTCTGAGTAAGGAGACCTGGCTGAAAGAACTAGTGTCTGGAGAGATGGTCCAGTGGTTAAAGAACTTTTGCTTTTCCCAAGGGACCCAAGTTCAGTTTTCACATCCATGTTAGGTGGCTCACAACAGTCTGTAATTCCAGCTCTGGCGGGGGGTGGGGTGGGGTGGGGGGTGGATCTGATGCCTCTGGCCTTGGAAGAAGCCTGCACTTGTGTGTGTGTGTGTGTGTGTGTGTGTGTGTGAGACACACACATGCACTCACCTTTAAAAACAATAGAAATAAGTCTCTTAAAAATGGTCAGAATAAGAGTTTCATGGTTAAATAAAAGTAGGCAACTTTGAACTAATGAATTAAAAGGTTTACAAGAACATCAGAGTATTGATGGTGGTGGGATTTTCTGGGAGGTGGGAAGAAGATGGGTAACATTTCTGGAACATATCTAATGATAAAACACCTCTGTCACAGAGCACCTGAAGGGCCGGTCTTCCTTAAAATATAATTTAAGAAACAGTCTAGTTCTTAGTGGAAAGGAACATGTTTTCTTCATATATATTTTCTTCCCTGTGTCTAAGAGACCTCACACCCAGGAGTCAGTCAAAGGAATTCTAGTACCCCCATGTGAAAGGAATCAGTCAGCACACTATGCTAGTCCACTGGTCCAGGTTGCTGTGTATACATGCTCAGAGCTCCACCCCCTCCCCTCAGCTCCCTCTGACATTCTCACGGTGGTTCTCATTCAGTTGTTACAGAGTCTTCGGAATCTCAGAAGTCACATGAATCCTTTGGTAATCCAGTTTTGAGCATGGAAGAAGCCCATGGGCCTGAACTCCATCAGAGCCCTGCATGAACCACTGTTGGCACCAGAATCCCCAGTGCAATTCCTGAACCTTACAATCCCAGTGAGGTTCATCTAGGTTGAACTATAAGTCACTCTCAATATCTGATTAATCAGTGTGTTGTTAACGGCACATGATGTTGACTAATGAAAAGCAATTTCCTATAACTAGAAAGTATCCCAGAACCTTTCAAAGCTCATTGTCCTAGAGTCTTGCAAACACAGTGCTGTTCTTCATCTATCTCATTCGGCTGTCCCAGCTTCAGAATGTAGAGACATTGGGAAACACAGAGAAATGAATTAGAAAATATCAGAGCCAGAGGGAAGCTTCCAGGACCCTCTTTCCTGGATCCCTACCTTGCTTTGATTTCTTTTTTTACACACAAAGAAGTTGATACCAGAAAAACGAAAGTGACTTGCCTGAAGCCACACAGCAAATAAATGACAGCATCAAAACTGGTCCAGGCAAGAACTGGATAAGGGCTTTCTAAAAGGTACTGGTGGCAGACTTTGGTCCTTTGGGATGGGCAAGGCTGTGTGGGAGATGAGGTGCTCAATGTTACTCATAAGTGAGAATGTCATGGATGAGCAAGTAGAGGCTTTGAAGAGACCTGTGGTCAGCAGGCACATTGTATCCTGTTCCCACCTTCATGCTTGAAGTCCTTTCACCCGGAAACTGTTGCCTCTCTTTTTGTAAAAAGCCATCCAAAAGAACGGGTTCTTCAGACACTATATCTGAAGAGGTAGGCTCTGGGTTCCCTTGCATAGCTGTGGCACGGGGAAGTGGAGAGAGGCAGGAGAGGAAGCAGAGGAACCAACCTCTGGGTGAATGATAGAGAGGTCAATGCTATGGAAGCCTGGCCCGAGGTCTTCATTCAACATGGCTTCATCTCTCTGCAGACTGATGTCTGTTGTGTAGGAGGCCAGAGATGGTGTTTTTGGAAAGAGACTGGCCTTGAAGAAGATGCGTGAATGTGTCCAGAAGGGATGGTTTTATATTTCTATGACTTCAAGGGACAGGGAGGTGACATTTTATACACAGATGTCCTACAAACAGTCCAGTAGATGATACAGGACTTAATATGAGCAACAATGCGGCAAGTGGAATTCATTCTAGAGAGGCAGCTAGGGCAGGAAGAGGTGACATGGACATTCCAGGCGACCTGCAGATCCCAGCAGATGGAGATTCAGGAGAGCTCTCCACTGACCTTGCTCTATAAGGTACTTGTATATGCTACATACAAACCTGAGGGTCCAGTACAGCTGCCTGCATCTTGAAGCATATTTGGCTTCCCAACTCTTGACTGAAGGGTAGGATAATTACCCAGCCCTCCAGGTTTCCAGCAGACTCTAGCTACAAATTTCCAAACACTCAGAGATCCATGTTTTAATCCCAGCCACATCCCTGAAATCAACTTGTTTTGGGGTCCAGATGTTCTCCTCCTGCAGAATAGGCTTTGTATGTATTTCCTCCTGAGATTTCTCCATCCTTGGACCATCCAAGTAGAGTAATCCTAGACTGGCTTCTTGCCTGCTGGGGTTCTGGGCTTCACACATCACTCTTTTATTTCATAAATCTAAAGTGAGTCTCTCACCCTAGAATTGTAAAAATGGAAAATTGCAATACTGCTGTGTACTTCCTTTACGACCCAAGGAAGGCACGCTCAAGAGATGTAGCTTTCCTGGGAAGCACTGCCAATAAACTCGCATGAGTCAGCTAGATCCGAAGCCTTGCAAGTCCCACGGCCTTCCTAGGCCTCAGCTTCCTGTGGGTACCCTCATAAAGTAATTGGAAGAACCAAGAAAGACTGTGGGCACAGAAATGGTCATAAAGGGGCCAGGGCAGAGGAAATGGTAGTGGCAATGATAATAAAATTGAAATTTAACATTGTGATGAGAACTGGAGCTGTTAAAAGCAAGGCTTGCCTATATTTCTGACCTGGGGTGGCAGCTGAAGCTGTTGGCAATCAAATCAGCAGAGTCCACCTCCAGCAGAGGAGTCAGCCTATCCTACCTCATTCTTCCTCTGGAAGCAGTGGGTGGGTGGGCCAGAGATGATCCAGGATCCAGGTCCTGGGGGTAAGGGATGGGGTGGGGAATTACCCAAGGAACTGGCTCACTTTACTGAGGCAACAAGAGCAGCTTTGTGGCTAGCAGATGCCCTGAGCACAGTCTCCTGATCATGAGCACTCAGTTGCTGGCCTACGTGTTCTGTCACCATTACTACAGCTGTTGCAATCACTGCCTCTTTCTCTTCCTCCCCTCCTCCCCTCCTCCTCCTCCATTTCCACTCCTTGCCCTCCTCCACCTCCTCTTTCTCCTTTTCCATCTTGTCCTCTCCCTTTTCTCCCCTTCCCCCTTCTCTTTCTCTTCTTCCTCTTTTTCTTCCTCCTCTCCTCTCTCTTCCCTGTTTCCAGATTCCTCCATCACTGCCCCCAGAAGCAGTGAGCAGTTGGGTGAGGATGAAAGTCACCAGGACACATTTCGAAAAGGGTGTCTGACTGATCTGTGTTCTAACCCTTGCTTAGCCAACCAACATGGTCTGTACCTTTGAGAAAGCCACAAGCCTTTCCCAAATCTCAGTTTCTTCATCTGTTAAGCAGAGTTGATCCCTAAAGACACGACTCCACACTCCAGGATGAGGATGCACATTAAGGACAGACTTTACAGCAGACCCACTACACTGATCACTGAGCTCAAAGAACTTGAGATAAAAACGATGAGATTGCAGAGATGCCAGTGACAGCCCCATGGCCTCATCCCTTCCCCTGTCCTCATCACTGGAAAGGGGACAATTAAAGAACTAATGGAACTAAGGAGGAAATTTTGTGCCTTCGGTGGCAGATCATCAGCCTTGGGATAATTTCTGATGTACCAGGCAACCAAAGAAACCAGAAAAATAACAGTAGGCCCTTGCATTACCTGGGCACTGGGCTCTGCCAGCCATTGCTGCATTCCTCTCTAAGTTTTCAGAATTGCTTTCTCATAGCAATAGTCACCCCTTTCTGCTCTCCTGGGCATACTTGTCTGGCACTACCCGTGTCTTTTATCTGGGATCTAAACAAGTCCTAACCAAATGCCAGGAGGCTGCTTACCTGGACACTGCTGTTGATTCAGCCTTGAACTTTATTCGTGCTGTTTTGAAGGCAGCCATTGCCTCCTGCTCCTGGTGACAGCTGGGCTCCTGTCCAGCTCCTCTGCCACTCCCCCTAGACGTTTCCTTATCATTACTGCAAATCAGCTCTCCTCATCCTGTCCCTGTGATTGAGTTCTGGGCTCACTGTGTAGAACTTGACATTTATCTCTGCTAAATTTCATCTTGTTGGTTCAGGTCCATTGTTCCTAGCTGTCACAAGAGCTGGAATCTACCATATTAGCCTTCTTCACTTGCTTTGTGTGGGGACTTGGGGGCGGAGGGTGGAGTTAGCTATGTCAGAGCAGGGGTGGGTGGGTGCTGCTGCCATTAGGTTCTGTTCGGTGAGGATGGGATACAGAGGAAGGGATTGGCCCAGCGCTGTTAATACCGGATATTTAATAGATGCTGACAGATTAGAGAGTCAGTTTGATGTGGAGGTAGGGCATGCCTGCAGTGGGCCTACATAGGTATAATGCTGAGATTTGAGTGGGTTCAGGCATTGTGACTAAATCCCAGTCAGTGGCTGGGAAGACAAAGACAGCGACCAGCTCTCTAAAGGAGGAATGCAGTTCAGGTCTTGGGGACTTCTAACAAAGATTCCTCCCTCTTTCCTCTGTCTCACCCAATAAGCCACCAAGACATTCTGGTTCCACCAACCATCTTGCAATGAAACTTTCCATACTTTTGTGGGGTTTTTTCCCCCTCCAACTTAAGGTGATGGATCCCTTGCATACTTAATTTGGTTCCATATGATACTCAGGTCTGTTCACTTTCTAGTCTGGCCATATCACTTCCTACTTAAATCCTTTCATGTTCCTTGTTGTTCATACAAATTATGCATCTCTCTGAGTATTGCAAAGATAGCCCCAGGGATCTGGCTTCTGCTTCTTCCTTGCATAAAGCTGAAGTTCCATACATGCAGATCACTCAGCTTTCCAATATCCTGATGTCTCTGTGCAGGGTCGTACACTCTGCTCTCTCTCATCTGTAAACTCTTGTTACTTGGGATGGCCTATCCCAGAGTGAGAAAAGGACTACTGGAGAGCAATGTCTAGATCTACAGCTGCTCCAATCCTGAGGTTAGTGACCATGATACCCAGTGGCTTGCTAGCTTGTATTTTTATTTTAGATTGAATATTTGTTTACCCTTCCCAAGACTCCCAGCATCTTAGAAATGGCACTCCCCTTCCCCACTTATTTCTTTATGAATTAAGTGCTAAACATGTTCTTGATGTAATGGACATAAATGTGAGGTCTGGGGTTAGGCCAGAGTATCGTTAAGTCTACAGATACAAGGCAGAGAAGAGCCTGGACAAAGAACTAAGTCAGTAGTGTGTGTGTGTGTGTGTGTGTGTGTGTGTGTGTGTGTGTGTTTGTGTGTGTGTGTGTGTGTGTGTGTGTGTGTGTGAGAGAGAGAGAGAGAGAGAGAGAGAGAGAGAGAGAGGGAGAGAGAGAGAAACAGAGAGACAGAGAGAGACAGAGAGACAGAGAGATAGAGACACACACAGAGAGACAGAGATCAACAGAAACTGCTCCTAAAACCTGTCTCAGACATCAATCAGTCAATACATATGAATCCAATCCTCTTAGTCGACACTAATTATATATGTGCATGTGTGTGCATACACAAAATCTTGTTGTGTTATATAGAAACACAACTAGTTGAGCTATATAGAAAAAAAATAGGCTTTGGGGCTAATTTACCAGGTTTGTCTCAGCCGTTTGGTAGGCACCTGTTCATTGATTTCTCCAGCCCTCAATTTTCTCAGGTGTAAAATGGGGATATTGATCTTCATCTCTGAGATAATGAAGATATAGAAAAACACCTCACCCATTGCCTTGCATGCAGCAAATGCTCAATAAATAACATGAGTTTGGTTATGGTGACTGTTTACAGAGGAAACATGCTCAGTACACCAGCTGAGCAGAGTCTGGACTTCTTGGAGGAAGTCCTACCATCATTAAAGAATTTTAGGGGCTGGGAGATAGCTCAGTGGTTAAAGCTGTTTATTGTTCTTGCAGAGAGCTCAGGTTCAGTCTCCAGCACATCAGGTAGCTAACAGCCACCTGTAACTACAGTTCTGGAGAAATCCAGTGCCCTCTGCTGGCCTCTGTGGATAGTACACTCATGTGCATAAACACTTAGACCCAAATACATATACATGCAAAATAAATAAATAAATAAATAAAATATCTAAGAGTTTTAGCAAGTGAAAGTTAGAGACACTTAATGGTCAGACAGTTGAGTACATACATGTCTTCTCATTTCCACCGAGACTAAGAGACCAAGGACATGGGGCTCTTGACTTCTCCTCAGCAGTCTGCGGTCACTGCATCTCCATCCTTACCACAGTGCCTGTGCTTGTCTATAAAACTGGCTACTTTAGCCATGTTGCCTCTAGACAGGTGGATAGGATCTCCACTTAACCCCCATTAGCTGCTTTGTGAGTGTCTGCACTCCACTGCAACTCTCCCCCTATCTCCTTCATTTGCAGAGAGTTTTGCATCTTGTGTGCCAGTGTGTCATGGCCCAGGGATGGAAGGGCAAATGAAGGAAGAGCCCTTTCTGGCAAGGAGCCCCTAGGGTCTGAGATGATCATGATGCAATAACAGATGACAAAGTCCACTAACAGGATTGTGACCTGCTTGACAATGTGTGGCAGGAGTGTGGTGTGACAAGAATCTCAGGACTGACAGTGGCAACCAGGCACTGGAAGCCTGGACAAGGGAGCAAAGAAGGTTTGCCTGCCCTTGGGGTCCAGTCTGGGGAGGTAGGCTGGAAACTGGACCTCACATTACATAGGAAACTTTACATAGGCATGGCTGCCAAGCAGGAGAGACTTCTAAGCAAAGGGAAATGACAAGAAGGGCTCTTGAGAAGTTGTAGGATGTTCAGAGCCCTCCTAGTGTAGGTGGAAAGGATGAGAGAAAGATGAGAAGACAGTCTATCTCTATAGTTGATTGATAAGTCTGCTTTCACACTAGTAGGGAAGTCTTTGGGTCTGTCTTTTGAAGCTCCTGAGCTTTCCTTTCTAGTTGGTCACATTAGCAGTAGGAATGTTGGGAGGAACATACAAGACAGTGGATGTCTGCTGCTGAGCTCAATGCCTGGCTCAGAGAAAGAGTTCCATAAAAGCTGGTTCCATCAAGAAAGTAGATAAAGCTCACTTACAAGGAATGTGGTGAGGGTGGCTGGCACTGTGTCATTTTGGGCTTTAACTTGTCCACCAGAAGGGTCTTGTAAAGATTTTAAATGAGAGCATACTTCATTTGTCACAGGTTCAAATCCACTTTCTAACTTGGACTCTGGTAGTATTCATCTATGGGGCAGATTGTGTGATGTCCCTTGCACAGATAGGTAAGGGATGCCTAGACAATAGGAATAACCTCTTCCCTAACAGGTTTGTAAGCATCAGGACCCACACCTGGTCTCCAGGATCCAGTCTCAGAATCCTTCCCTCCAGCCCCCTTTGCTAACCTACCAACAGACAGATAGCATCATGCCAGTCTAGCCCCAGGTCCAATTAGCAGACAAATCAGAACTGGCTGATGGGTTCTGTGCCTGCTGCAGACATGTTTATCATTCATCAGAGAGGGTAAGTGCCTTGGCAGGCTGCAGAGTCAGCCCCCCCACAGAGAGACGAGTTAAGGTGGTGCTCCCTGGGGCCTGGTTCTCAGGACTGCAACACAGATTGTCCAATGTGCTTACTGACAGAGTATTTTAGCAAATCACCAAAAGCTGAATATAGCCCTCACCCTGGGAGCTCTTCACATGCTTAAAGAACTGGGGAGGATAAGGCTGGCCTAGGGGTGGGAGCACGGGACCTGCCCCAGCCTTGTCATCGTGTAAGGGAAATGCATATCTTGTTTTATTTCCTAGGTTTCATGCTCCTTCAGTATAAAACGAGGAGTCTGGGGAAGTTTAACTGAATAGCAGATATTCTTGCAACCAGGTTATGGGAAAGTTCATGTCCTTTCTCTTCAAATGGGCATCTTGGGGGTGGTAAAATTACATAACAGTAAAGAGAACAATAGCCAGGGAGTCCTGGCCTGGACTCTGTCCCTAACTTTCTATGTGTCCTCAGGTTGTCAGCTATATCTCTGAACTTTGAGGGTTGTTTGTTTGTTTGGTTGGTTGATTTGGTTTGGTTTTTTTTTCATTCATATGTTAGGTGGGTAGGCTATAGCAGAGATCCCTTATTGAAGAGTCACAGACAAAAATTGACTGGTAGAAATTTGTGTCCCTGATAGACTTGTTTCTCTCTCTCTCCCTCTCCATCGCCCCCGTGTGTGTGTGTGTGTGTGTGTGTGTGTGTGTGTGTGTGTGTGTGTGTGTGTGCAAATGCCACAGACACTAGAAAAAAAGTACCAGAGTCTACAGAGCTGGAGCTACAGGTGATTATGAGCTGCAGGTGCTGGGAACCAAACTCAGACCTTTTGTAAGAGTGACAAGCACTACTTAACTACTGAGCCATCTTCTATAGCTCCCCAGATTCATTTTTCTAATTAGTCTCTACCTCTTTTAAAGAGAGCAATATTCAACAGCTAGAAGATTTCATGTATGGTTCTGGATCCCCAAAAATGCTTGAAAAAGGAGTAGACTTAGTGAATGTAAGCATTCATTCATCTACCTAGAATTACAAGGTGGAGCCTGGTAGATGGGTAGCTGGCACCCACCGTGCCGTGGTCACACAGCACAGTCTGCTCATCCGTACCACCTCCTCCTGGAAGCATCTGCGGTGTAAGACCTACAGAAGACCTTAGCATGCATTCTCTGTCTTTGAATATCTACGTATTACTCTATTCACCTCAGTCTGTCCTAAGGACCATATACTTCACTTTGGGCTATGAACTATAAACTTCAACATCTGAAAACATAAGCCAACCAACCAACCAACCAAACAAACAAACAAAAATCTGCTTCCCTTAAACTGTCTTGCCCAGGATTTTGTCTCAATGACAAAGATCTGACTAGTTTAGAAAGCTGCATTAGACTGCTAGAGCCCAGGCCCAAGTTCCAAGTTACCTGGGGGCTGCCTTCATTTTCTGAGTTTGTCCTTCAAATATCCCACCACCTTTTCTATCAGCTCTTTAGGGTTTAACCCACTGGGACAGCTCCACGCACTCACTCACTGATATCCTGAGAGGGTGGCTGTCATAAATAGTCTCGTTGACAGCTGTCAGTGTCAGCAGGCAGCCTCAGCCCCTAATGTATAGATCGGAAACCCAGGCACCAGGAAGAGAGAATGACTTTGAGACAACTATGGTAAACTTAGTTTCAGAGCTGGATTCCCTGTGGTCTGGCCTAGTGCTTTGT
The DNA here is from genome assembly GCA_036184795.1 of Tokudaia tokunoshimensis. Classification (NCBI taxonomy): domain Eukaryota; kingdom Metazoa; phylum Chordata; class Mammalia; order Rodentia; family Muridae; genus Tokudaia; species Tokudaia tokunoshimensis. Next base: position 40,305,497 of record BTHU01000010.1, on the reverse strand, counting down.
GCATGTGACCAAATGGACTTCTCAGTCAGTTCTACAAAGACATGGGATGCATCTCATAGACACAGGGGTTTAGTTAGACTTGAGAACAAGACTGTGGAGGTGTAAAGGTGCCGGCATGGAGGAGCGGTAAGAATGAATGCAGAGGACCCATTGTTTTCTATGGAATTAATTTTAGATTTCATTTTCATTAAGTCACATCCCCTGTGCTGTTGTTAATTTAGTTTATAGCTCTTTATCTAATTTCTGCAGCTGAGTACTTAGTGCAATTGTCTTCAGCTTTTCCTCCAAGATAGTAAAAGCACGAAAGGCTAGTGAGTGTCCTCTGGGCACAGCATTAGCTGGTCCCTCAGGCTCCCACCTGTGGTGTCTTCTTTTTGGTCATTTTTTCCTCGGTAATATGTGAACTCTGTTTATATTTCTTAGAATGAAGGATTATTTAGGAAAAGCCTTTCTTAATTCTAAAGTAGCATGCATTCTCTTAAGATTTACATCCCACCTTATTTCCAAGGTGAAATAACTATCAATATTGCTGCCTGGAGACAGAATAAAAAAGCTCAAAGAAGAAGATGAGCATTTACAGAACAACTTCTGGGACCCAGGAGATGGGTAAGGTTCCTGACCTGCAAGCCCAAGAACCCAAGCTCGATTCTCAGAACCCGCATAAGAAGCAGGGCACGGTGGTGCATGCTTGTAATCCTGTGCTGGAAAGGTGGTAGCAAGAGGATCCAGGAGCTTGCTAAACTATCAATCTACACTAGTCAGGGCCACCCAGGTGCCAGCAACAGCTTTGCCTCAAAAACAGAAGTGAACGGTGATTGAAACAACACCCGAGGATAACCTTTGGCTTGAGCACACACTGCACACATGTGAACATGCACACACTCAAACCCAATAAGTACGATAAAGAAGTGCTAACATTCTCTGACCCCAGCTAAACTGGACATTTTCATCCTTTTTCCACAGTTTTGGAGCTGTAGGATGATGAAGAAGTTGGTGAGCCGAGCCCCAGGGTATCTTCAACTGAGCAGGAATTCTGCTTGCTATGACCTGGGTCCCTTCCTTATGAGACTGTCTGAAACCAACACTCTCCTGTCCAGGAGAGATGGGGCCAGATCCCTTTTCAGGGGATGCCTTACGGCCCAGAACAAATGTAGGAGGTAATCAACCTTGGTAACAAATAACAAGTAAAACTGGTACCCACTGTGACAAACACGCTGCTGGGTGCTTGGCACATGGAATCTTATGTGCCCCGTGGACAGATGCCAGTCCCATTGGCAGGAGCAGAAATTGGATACCAGCTATAAGCAATTTCCACAGGTCACATGGCTGGGAACTAGATACAAATACAGTTGTCTCTGCTTTCTGAGCTCTTGCCTTCAGCTGCAAACTCTTGTCAACTTTGACTCTGCCCTCCTTTGTTTCTTGCAAAGGATTTGCAGATAAAGGAACTTGGGCCTGAGTCCCAAGGGACTTTGTTGTGCATGTCACAGCACTGGCCAAGTCAAATTGGATTTAAAAATCAATGGAGAAAATAAAGTCATCTGCCCTGTCTTCCTGTGTCTCTCAACTCTCTCTCTCTCTCTCTCTCTCTCTCTCTCTCTCTCTCTCTCTCTCTCTCTCTCTCTCTCTCTCTCCTCATCTCAATCACTGGGTTCATAACTGGATAATCTGAGATGTATGGGAAGACTTACAGGCAACAGCAGGGAAGGGGCTCCAGAGGGAAGATGCTGCTTTTAGACAGGGAGCTAATGAGGCAAAGGGACTCTTAAGTGCAGAGCGTTTCTTAGCCACCCCCTTGGATATTTCTGCTGCCCTATTGATCTTTCCAGGGCATTTTTCTAATGGCCAAGAATTATGGACTTTTCTTTTGGACCAGGATCGTGTAGCATTGTAAGAGGTCATTTAAGGAGTTTTATGATTATGCTGCCGGGAACTGGGATTTTTAAAGCCAAGAAAGGTCACGTGGTCTTTGAAAGGCCACCTCACCTCCTGGTCTCTGACCTGCAGCTTTCCAGGCTCTCTGGGTCACTGACTCTGAGGCCCCAGGCTCCGTGGCTATGCAGCTATAGGGAAATGGCTCACCCCATAGTAATCTCATCATCCATTTCTCTGGAGCAGGTCCTCACACCTTTCTTCCATACTTTCTTGTTTCTTTGCAACCTGAGTGGCAACCCCCAACACCACAGCCTTAGGGGTCATGCTTTCTTTGCTACTGTGTCCATGGCTGTATGCCCAGCCATGAATGAATTAAAGAATTTTGGCAGACTAGTTAGCATTTTGTAGAAGGGGTGCACAGGACTGAGGAATTACCCATATAGCTGTTTCCATGGCTTTGAATTGGGTAGTGTGGGAGAGAAGGTGATTTCTTGACCTTCTTCTCTTTCGATACCCAGAACAAACCCATCTACCCAAGCCCTGCTGGGGATAGCTCAATCATCACATGACAGCTGCAAGTTGTTTTGGAGGCCCTAGAGGGAGACCCTAAGTAAACAAGAGGTCCATAGCCTCCTTTACTAGGCACAGCCCAGCAGTCAAATGTAGCCCATGGTCTGTGGTTATCTAAGGTCCTGTCAGTTTAATAAGCTCTATCTGGTTCTTTTTTCTCATCTCCAGAATGTAGATAACAATGCCCTGTAGATAACAATGCCCTGTGGTTTCGCAGGTATAGATGGAGATGCAAGTGGGGCAGGATAGCTGTGACTATTAGCTAGGAACTCTCCACTCCTGTCTTCCTCCACTTACCTACAATCACATCCTGTTTCAGACTGTCTGATCCTCAGCACCTGTTCTGAGAGGCCACTAGGCCTCATCTGCAGACCTTGACTACCCACCTCTCCAAGAACCAATCCCAAGGCTGAAACAGTATTACCCTCTGCCCTTGGCATCCACAGTGCACCAATGGGAGTCTGGAGCCATGCTGAGATGGGCTCTCCCTTCTTCTCTACCTAGTCAGTACTCTCAACTTGCATTATGTATCTGGGAATCGTCAAAGTTATTATGAACAGTGTAGGTGTGTGTGTGTGTGTGTGTGTGTGTGTGTGTGTGTGTTGCTGTCTTTGGTTCCTGTTAGAGTTGTGATTCTCAAGCTGACTACACTAGTATCCAGGTCATCCCTCAAGACTCTGATTTGCCAGGCAGTGGTGGCACATGCCTTTAATCCCAGTGCTTGGGAGGCAGAGGCAGAGGCAGAGGAAGAGGCAGAGACAAGCAGATTTCTGAATTCGAGGCCAGCCTGGTCCATAGAGTGAGTTCCAGGTCAACCAGGGCTACACAGAGAAACTCTGTCTCGAAAAAACAAAAACAAAACAACAACAATAACAAAGTGAAATCACACATTGGGACTGTTAGACAACACCTCCAGGTAAACCTAACCTGTGAACCTGTGACTGGTGCTAGAGGTGACTGACTAAGTTAGGAGTGGGCTGGCACATGAGGGACACAGTTTTATTTCCGTCTTCTCCAACATTTAGAGCTGCACGCACACAAAGCAATCAGAGGTCACCACACTTGGCCCCCTTCCCAGACTGCTCTAGGTGCCTAGCGTCCTTCTTATTAAACTGGGTTTGATTTCCTGTTGCTCAGTTGTCTTGCTAGACAGTGGGCTGCCCTGAGGCCGGATCCAGACTCTCCTCTTCAGATCCTCTGACAAAGACTTCTCACATCAGAGCTCAGGAGGCCAAAGGATCTGAGGACATATATCACATCTCCTCTTTTCAGCTTCCCTGCGTGTAAATGAAGCCCTCCTTCCTTCTAGATAGCTTCCCCTGCTTCTGGGCACTGTCCTTACACCCTCCCTCCTGTATATTAGTCATCTCTGCTGCTCGATCAATCACCCTGCAACTTAGCAGCTTGAAACAAAAAACATCTATTACTGCATAAGTTCAGCAGGTCAGCAACTCGGGGAGCTCAGCTCAGGGATTCAAGTTCAGGTCTCTCCTGAGATGAGATTGCAGCCAAGATGGCCATGGGGGGTTCTGAGTTTTTGTAGCCTTGGCTTGGGCAAGATAATCTACTTCTTAGGGGTCAAGCCCAAAAGCAAGAGCAGAACCACCAAGCCCAAGGCCACTGTCTTGCTAAATGTACAACATCTCTTTCTCTGTGGACTGGGTCCACCTGTGCAGTAGGAGTGGAAGCCCCAGAAGGAGGAGTCCTAGGAGTCTTGCCCCAGGCTGGAGGCTGGCCTGGGTCCCTGGGAGGAGACTGCTCTCTCAGCTAGGCCCTTGTCACCCCATTCTCTTCACTGACTGACACTAGGCTCAGAGAGAGGTGGGTTTCATTCTAGCATTTTTTTTGGATGCATTGAGAAGGGCTAATAGAGTCATGCCTCAGCTAGCCATCCTCAATCACGCTTGAGTTCTCTGTGGAAATTTACAGACAGACACATTGCAGCTAAGCGGACCCTTCAAGCACCTCTGAAGTGTGAACTTGATTTTATGGCTGTGCATGTGAGGTCTCTGCGAGTAGGGATGGAAGAGAGATGGGGGAATGCTGGCTCTGAAGGGGAAGAGACTGATCGGTGGAGGCTCAACCCCCGGATCTGCCTCTGGAGAAGAGAATCCTGCTAATAACACAAGGTGACTGTTTAAGGGAGGCAGAGCGGTGGGTATAGGGGTGGGGGATGGGAGTAGTGGTGGTGTCTGTGACCATCAAGCTCAGTCAGATATGGAGAGTGCTTCATTTCTATTTTTGGGTACAGTCCATCTAAGCACATGTTCCTTTCCTGAGCCCTAAGTCTTCCTGTCTCTTAAAGAGTTGGTTGAACTAACATTTCAGGGTATTTAAAACAGCAGTAAGTTCATTGTCCAGATAAAATCTTGTATTTAGTGAAGTGGATATAATGTTACAACTTTGATTACACCGTGAATTAGCTAACATGCATTGGATGCTTGCTGTTGCATTTCCAGATAGTGGTTGTAGAGGAGAGACAGGGTCTCTCTATGCAGCTCCATCTGACCTTGAACTCCTGATTCTCCTACCTCAGTCTATGGAGCGCTGAGATTACAGGTGTGCACAAAGTCTCAACTTGCTTACTATGTTCTTACCACTGTTCTTGTGTGTGTGTGTGTGTGTGTGTATAAAACATGTATGTGCACTGTTCTTTAGTGTGTTCAGTGTGCATGCATGTGTGCACATTCATGTGTGTATGTATCTGAGTGTGTGAATATTGGAGCATGTGTGCTATAGTGTGCACGGGGTGGTCAGAGGACAACCTCAGGTGTTGGTCCTTGCCTTCTATCTTGCTTGAGACAGGGACTCTTTGTTCTGTTGCCTACGTCAGGCTAGCTTCTGGGGATTCTGCTGTCTCTGCCTCCCATCTCCCCATGGGACACCTAGATTACAGATGCTCACACAACTTTATCCAGCTTTTATGTAGATTCAAGGGATTTGAACTTGGGTCCCTGCACTTGTGCAGCAAGTACTTTTACCCACAAAATCATCTTCTTGTCCCTCACTGCTGTTCTTGAATGCTTTTGCACACAAACCTGATGTAATATCTACAGTGGCCTTGTAAGATAACAACTTTATCATATTTTACAGTAGAGGAAGCCAAAGCACAGAGAAGCAAAGTGTTTTGTTTAAGGTCACACAGTTTGTAACTTTAGTTTATGCAAGGAGGCCCCAGGGCCTTGCTCTTGACTTCTCTGCTTGAATGGTGCTCATGACTGTGAAGTCTTGGAAGGCCACGGTTTATTCCTTTTCTGTTTTTTTTCCCCACTGAGCACCCCTGTAAGCACAGCTGGGGGCTCCTGAACCTGTGGAGTGTTTTGTTTTATGCTCTGACACTTGATCTGTTATTGCTTCTTTATGTGTGGGCTCTGTGGACACCTCCAAACCAATTGGAAGGTTTTGGAAAAGCACAGCTCTCCAGCCATGGTCCATACATCTGGACAGAGCCTGGAATCTGAGTCCAGGAGGGCTCAGTTTGCTCGTGTGGAGAAAAGATGAGCTCTGGCATCAGCATTGTGAGTGTTGAGGGGAGAGGTCTGTTACAGCTCAGTGGCTTGGAAAGATCTGAATTTATTCTTTTACTTAAGGAGGGACGATGGGAGTCTGATCGCCCACTTGAGAATCTCACCTGATTGTGTTTCTGTGTCTGAGGACTTCTTTCTATACCATCTATCAAATCTGATCTCAACTCAGTCCCACTGACCCAGGTTGTGGTGACCCAGGGTGAGCAAAACTCCAACTGCCCAAGAGCAAAGCCTGGCCCTTGGTCATTGTGACATTCTGGACCACAATTAATCAACATGCTGGAGAACACACCAAGTGAACACAGAACAGCTCCATGCTTTGCAGGGAAAACAATTTCCATTACTGTTCAGCGCAGCCCAGGAATCAGACGAACGAATGGAGTAAACATTCTCATGTTAATTACTCTCATTTGTTGCGGTTGTCACCACCCAGGGTTTGATTAGGAGCCTGGCTACAGAGTTCACCTTTATATCAGAAACTGTGAATTATGTGGCTTCCCCCTAATCTCAGGCTGTCTGGATTTAGAGAAAAGTCATTAATAAATGCACTGTGGCCATGGGGGAATTGTATAGTGTTTATGAATTAGAGCCTTTTCATCAGAAAGAAACACAGCCCTAACTAGACTAGAATATGGCACAGCAGGATGGAGAAGAGATGGGAAAGTATTGAGTTCAGGTATATTCCTGAAAAGAGGGCATTTTGTGATTCTACGTTCACTGTACTGTAGAATTCCCTCCAGATGTGACTCCTGTCCCCTGGTTACCTGGGCGGGCTTGTCTATCAGCATGCACCACTATATCCAGCTTGCAAGGCCATCTATCTTCCTGGAGGAGCAGTTTTATGCTTACCCACTAGAGGGAAGCAGTGAGTCCATTTTCCAGCTGATTTCTCTTCCCAAGAGAGTTGCCTCTGGGCTTCAAAGTGTAACTTCTTACCTACTTCACAATAAATGTGTCCCAGGGCCCCACCTGCATTCTAGCTTTGGAATTCCAAGAGAGCAGAAGGCTCTGTCTTTTAGGAGTTGCATCCAAAGAGAAATTACAAGGGTATTTTGGGGGTTGGTTTTCAGAAGATGGGCTGGAGCCCAGCTAGATGTTTCTTGCTCCACCCTTTGGGATGCAAGAGTGCAGGGGGATAAAAGCTTTGGGGAGTAGAAACTTCACCTTGAAATAGAGGAGCCAAGGCAGGCTTCTGGTGTTAACACACACAATGACAGATGCTGGGACTAGAAGCCTTTGACAACTGAGTTACCTTCACAACTCCGGGATGCAGCTTTTGAGAGTTGCCACCACACTGGGGCAGTTTTTTAGTACTGCTCCTCTATGCATTTCTGCGAGTAACCCAATACACTCACTGGTTTGTTAAGCTAGACTTGATTGCCATTGCTTCATTAAACAAGATGTTGAATGAAATTGTAAAGTCTTTATCAGCAGACCTGGGGGAAAGTCCACCCGTGGGAGATGCTCACACCAAGGACCAGCCATGTGACAGGAAAGCAGTCACTGAGAAATGAGGCTAAGAGCCTAAATGCTGGCAGCCTCTTCCCAGGCCCATAGTCCTGGACCTGCTCAGGACAAAAGCCAGAGGAGTTTCTGCCCCCCCCCAACCCAATGTGAGGGATGAGTCACACCAGGTAGTGAGGGAGGTGACCTATAAGAAGGCAGCGGAAAGTACCAGGGTGCTGCATGTTCTGGACCCCAGCCTTTTCTATGCATATACTTTCTCTCTTTTTTTAAAAAATAAAATGGAGTTTTGAAGCCAGCTTTGGGGACAACGTCAGCTCTGGACTTGATGCTTCTGTGATTTAAAACTTCTCTGAGATATTGATTTTTGTTGTTGTTGTTGTTTGTTTGTTTGTTTTTACTTATGAAGTGACTGTGATGGACCTTCTGGGGCAGGCTGTTTGGAGGGCTGAAGCAGCCTGGTGTGTACTTGACCCCTGGCATGTGCCCCTTGCTATGGAAAAACACAAGCAGGAAGTTAAGCCTATGTACTGCTCAGTTCCTCTGTGTGAAGTCTGTCAGGTGGGTGTGTGCTCTCTGTTCACACTTTTCTAGGGTCTTGAGGCTCTCTCAGTCCCTTTGCCTACAGTGGATGGGGATAGCAGCTTTATTATTCAGTCTCCAGGCTCTGCATGGCTTACAGTGTGAAGAAGATCCCTATGGTAGTTTGAATATGCTTGCCTCAGGGAATGGCACTATTAGGAGGTGTGGCCTTGTTGGAGGAAGGGTGTCATTGTGGGGTGGACAATGAGACCCTCCTCCTAACCACATAGGGAGCCAGTTTTCTTCTTGGGACCTTCAGATAAAGATGTAGAACTCTCAGCTCCTCCTGCACCATGCCTGCCTGGATGCTGCCATGCTCCCACCTTGATGATAATGGACTGAATCTCTGAACCTGTAAGCCAGTCCCAATTAAACGTTGTCCTTATAAGAGTTGCCTTGGACATGGTGTTTGTTCACAGCAATAAAACCCTAACTCAGACAATCCCACTGTCATGAAAAAAAATCTGTATCTACAAATCCCACCCACCAGTGAGGATCTCAGGAAACTTGTCAACTCCTTGATGATTCAAATGTTCAGATGAGTCTGGAGCCCTGAACCTTCTTCTTCATTTTGTTTTTGGGGTCAAGATTTCTCTGTATAACCATATCTGTCCTGGAACTCATCCTGTAGACCAGGCTGGCCAAGACTTTAGAGATTCACCTGCCTCTGCCTCTGCCTCCAGAGTGTTGGGATTAAATACATGCTCCATCACACTGGCTCGCCTGAGCCTTCCCATCTCCATCAACAAAATTCTCCCATGGACCCTCCCCAATCCTTGACAACTCCTTTCAGCTTAAAGCTCACACCTCTCTCCTTCTGCACTAACTTTGCATGTCCCCAGACAATGCTGGTCTCTGCAGTCTATGTCTCTGTGGACTCAGATACAACAGACGTTGCTCAGACTTCCTAGTGCCATCCTGGGCTCAGCTTTTGAGCTTTCGGCCACTCTTGCTTAGTTCTTCTTCCAACGGCTCCACTCTCTCTTAATGATGCATTGAAATGTGGTTGTTGGGTTCCTAACAGAGACATGTGTGATATGGTGATTCTTCCTGTTATTTCTCCCAGCACAGCTTCAGGGTGAGCACATGGAGCCTGGGAGAGATTTCACAGCTTGCCTAAGGTCATGTGCCAGCACACTGTGAACTAGGCGTGGAAGTCTGGTCTGTTTGATTGGAGATGACAGAATGAGTTCTCTTCACATGGGCACGGCAGAATTGAGAATCTCTGCAACACAAGATCAGAGGTATTTTTCCATACTGCTTATGTGTGTTCAGGACAATTCGAAAAAGAACTAGTAGGCAGGCTCCAGAGAGAGGGAGTTCAGAGGGAACCACGTGTTATGCTTCTTGGAGCATCAGGTAACTGCTCTAACTGCATCTCAAAGGATGCATTGAGGGCTGGTTTGGTGTGGCAGCTTTGTCATGCTGGAATCCATTGTTGCTAACATGAATACAGTCCTAAGTTTCAGTCCCCGCCCCACACCTAGTCACCTGCCTCCCAAGAGCTTCTTCTGTCTTAGTCACAGGGAATTCCAGCTGCCAGTGTGAATGGTGCTTCTCCTGGGGGATGCACAGAAAGATCCTAGGTGGCCCTCAAAGGTGGCCTTCACAGTGCAGACAGTGTTAACTCATTTTGTCTGCCTGCCCCATGTCTCACATCTGTCTCTGTGGCCTTATTCCTACAGCTCTCTCTACCTGCAGCATTTCCCCTTTTGTACTACTGTGGCCTCAATAATGGGTGTCTAAGGAGAGTGTGTGCTACCTGTTGGACCAGGCTGAGCTCTAGCCTCAGGCATCACCCTCCTTGAATAGGACTCCTGAGAGAGGCCATGAAAAAGTTTGTTGGGAGGCTCTATGACCTAAGACAGGCTTTGTAGTTCCTATCCCCCAGGCTTGTGGCTGGAGGCATGCCTTGCTGCTGGGAGGTGTCAGACTTCCTGACACTGCTCCCGTGTGCTGTGGAAACATCTGCAGCTTCTATTACTGCAGCCATGTATAGAATCCAGCTCTATAATGAAAAGATCCCATGGTTTGCTGAAACCTGTGCCACAGGAAACAGAGCAACCACACTGGCAGGGTCTTTTTTTGGTCCTGGTGTGTTTCAAGTTCAGGATCTTGGGTTCTGAATTTTCCCTCTTCTCATGCTCCCTACATCCTTCCTGTGGCCACTGAATATCATAGATAGAGATCACAGCCTTTTGGGGACTGATGGGCCAGCTCACACACAGGTCATTTTTTAAATTGCCCTCTTATTGTTTATATACATTAATGGCTTTTCCTTTCATTTGCAGTTTATCAATGGATCGTTCATTATGTATGATGGCTCATGATGGTCCATGACTCCTATCCACCCTTCAGAGCCCAACTGCCATCTCTGCCCCCTCCAGGAAGTCTTCCTAGATCTCACCAGCCATCAGTTTGCTTTTATATCTGAGCCCCTGAAACCTTAACCATCTGTCTTCAAGTTGTTTATCCCCCAGTGAATATCTCAGTGTTTAGATCAAAGCTTTCTACACTTTATAGATGATACAAATCCCAGTCTCTTGCACATCACAGAAGACTTTGATTTTGTGACTTATTCTGATGAATGACACATAGCTCTGACTAAGTGGTGAGCCCTAAGAGCACAGGAACCATGTGCACAATTCAGGTGGCAGTGACTGCTCTGGCTAGTGGTGGCAGTGGTAGGTGGAGGCAGGGATAAAAAACCTGGCTCCAATTGCCCAAGGGCTCAGATCTCCCAGATGCATTTCTTTATCCTTGCAGGGAAGCAGGGTTTGAAACCCCCCATCACTGAAGTCCTGTGGACATGGGCAAGTTAATGCTCAGTAGCCACTTCTCGCTTGCTCTGTACTCTGTCTCCCTCTTCCCTGGGCCTCTAGAGAGAATATAATCCTCAATGCCCCACCCCTATCTTCCAGCTCAGGTCACTAAGTGACAGACCCAGACTCTCCCCGCTTTCCTTCCACTGATTTCTCCAGCATTCTGAGTCTTACCCCACACCAACTAGGCGTCAGTGTACACAAGGAGCTGGACCGTCCTTTGGTCAGGGCCAAGTCTATTGTGTCTATGGCCCAAAGGAAGAGTGAATGATATGCTATTGAAGCTTTGCTGACTGTGCTCTGAACCCTAGATGGCCCAGTGTCCATGAGCTGGTAAATCTGGGATCTATGATTTGCTAAGCTAGCTCCCTCACTATAAAGCCTCAGATTCTCCACAGCACTTCTGAGATGCTCTCCAGAGGTCAAGCCCAACGTTCACAACACAGGCTTTAGCTAGAGCCCTCATCTGTGGAGCTCATGCACAGTGGGGACAAATGATCCACTCTCCAGCTAGAAGGCTGTCACTCACCCTTGTGGTGATGCTGTGCTGGCTGAGGCTATTACTGATTGGGACCCACATTATTTCCTGTGTGGCAGGGCTGAGCAACCCCTAACCTTACTTTCTTCTAGGGTATCATCCTGAGGATATATATGGGAACCTCACTTGGGGAGGAAGAAGAGTCAAGCTTTGCAACAGATACTACTCCAGGAAGAAGGCCCTGGACATTGGGTTGTCTATCTAGGTTAAAGGACCAAGGGAGAGAGAGTCTCATTTGAGTGTTGGAGAATTGCCAGAGCTTGGGGCTCTAATCCCTCCAAGGACTATAGAGTCAATGAAGCCTTTAGACTCCTAACTGGACAGTCAGAAGCAGCCAGAAGTAAAATAACTCTTATTCAAATTCAGCTCTGTATTGGTTTGCCATCTAGAAGCACGAAGCACATTGGTCCCCAGGTGGAAATTCAAGCTATAGCAGCAAAGGGGAGCATTCTTGTGTGTGAAGGGGCCCAGAGATTTTGGAGTTGCTCCCTAAGGCTTTATCAGGGTCTCTTTCAGGAGTACTACACATGTGTGCCTGTGCCTCACATCTGTACATTCACCAGAGTTGGATTTACATGTTTATTTTATTCACATTTGCATATGCATTAAATGCAGTAGACTATCAATGAGGGCACAGAAGGCTCCTGGCCTTCCTGTCCCTCTCCAGATCTCTGGCTACTACTGGCCAGAAGAAAGATGTGGTTTATGGTTCTCAGATATGCATGGGTGTTTCTGCCCAGCCAGATGACTGTCATTCATGGATGTTTCTATGTGTTCCAGGTACTGACTACCCACAATGCCTGGGTACTCTCAAAGGACACAGAGAGTCCTGTAATTCCCCAGATGAAGAAGGTAACAGACAGAAGCAGGGATGATTACAGCCCAGCGCTGGTTGGCCATTTATAAATGTGTGCATATGCATGTGTTTCGGCATGCATGACGATTTCTCCCCACCATCCTATGAGTCAGGAGAGGCAGGAAGCAGATGTGGGACTTGATGCACTGTTGCTCTTTTAAATCAAGACAAAGCTGGAGGCATCACCTAGGCTTCCCATGGGAAAAAAAAAAGAAGCCAGTCCATTTAATTAGCACCCCACTAGGCCCCTGGAATCCTCCTTCTAGGGGCAGAGTGTCAGCAGCCCCAATAGCATCTAGTCTCTCTAACTCAAACCTTTGGGCAATTCATTTCCTATATTTATAAATAAGCCAATAAAAAAGATGTTCAACATAATTTCCCTAGAGGGTGAAAGTAAGAAGACGTCTGGATGGAAGACTCTTATTATCTTCTGTCGTCTCGTCTCCAATGACAGATAATGGCAAAGCAAAAAGGGGGTTGACCAGGGAGAGAATAAAGCTTGGGTGGAGACAGCCTTTAAAATGTGCCGTTATGCACCTGACTCAAAGAAAAAGGAAAAAGGGGGAAGGAAGGAAAAAGCCTTGCTCAAACTCATGCCCAGTTGACTAGCTGGCAGCCCTTTGGACTATCAGTAGTCACTTCGTGAAATTGCTCCCTCCAGCTTCTTTACTGGATCTTCAGAGAGCTATGTAATTGGTCTGATTCTTGTGGCTGGTCCTGAAGGTCTTAATTAAGAAAGGAACTGCCACCTTGTGAGTTTTCTGGGAATCGATAACCCAGAGGAAGTCTCCACCTGTCTCCTTGGGGGCGGCAGGGACGAGGTGACAGAAGCAGGGATTGAATCAATGAGACTAAAATCTTGGAACAGAAGGGAAACTCAGCAACCCGGGGACCACCAAGGGGGAAGAATCATGCTGAGAGGCCATGACCAAAGAATTTAGGCTTTGGGGCAGAGTCCAGCAGCTGACAGAAGGGGACACTGTGGAGAGCTTGAAAGGCACCTTGGAGTTGGGTTCAACTTTCAAGGTTCAGTTTAAAGAAGACTGAACAAAACATGATGCTTCAACCCGAACATTTCAAGGGAGTCATCTGAGAGGTTTTAAGATCCAGAGATGCACAGAGCTGGGTATTCACCCCAAGCCAACTGAGTCAGAATCTCCAAGGATTCTCCAAGAACTGAATGATGAGGGGGTTTTAAAACTCCTGTGTCCATAGCTTTAAAAACATTAGGAAGTATTTCAAAAGTGCCCATGTGCTGCTGCCCAAGGATGGGATGGAACCTGCCTCCTCTTCAGATGTGATCCACAGAGCGGCAGCAGCACCCAGTAGATTGTTGGAAACAAAGGTCCTCAGATACCTGCTGCCCACAGCTATGGAAGAAGAATGGCCAAGATGGCCAGGCTGTTCACACGCATTGGTCTGAGACTGGTTGCTGCAGACTCCACTTTGTTCTGGCTGTTCTAACTTTGGAATTGAGGCAGATTGCTCTTTGATGTGTGTATCCATACATTTGGCCAGGGTGGTTTCAACTAACTACAACTCTTGAGAGAAAATACTTGGGGAAAAAGTCACACGTGTACCATGGACAGGCTCTCCCCCATCGATATTCCCTGAGCAATTCAGAGCACCAGCTTCTTATATCACATTTCCACTGTATTAGCTACAGCAAGTGATATACAGATGGTTTAAAACAACGAGAAGATGCAATTCTATGCAAATGCAACACCATTTTTATACAAGGGACACTGAGTATGTGAGTATACTTGTCTGTATGGAGATTCCGCACAATTCCACATAATCAGTAAGGGACAATGGCACAAAACGTCTCATTTATCTATTTAGTTTTATTTATTTGTTTGCTTATTTATTTATTTGGCTGTGTGTGTGTGTGTGTGTGTGTGTGTGTGTGTGTGTGTGTGTGTGTGCAGGTACATGTATACATGTATACCCATCTCTGTGGATGTCAAGATCAACCTCAGGTGTCAGTCCTCATATACCATGGCCATTGTTTTTTGAGACAGGGTTTCTCACTGGCCTGGAACTTGCCAGGTAGGGTAGGTAGGCTGGCTGGATACCCATCTCTTCCTCCTTGGAACTGGGATTATGAATATGAGCCATCATACCCAGATTTTAAACATGGTTCAGGTACTGCAGCTCAGGTCCCCAAGGTTTTCACAACCAGCATCTCAACCAATCACGCTGTCTTCTCAACTCTTACGTATTTATTTTCAAGACAAGTTATCATCACCCAGGCTCTGCTGAAGCTGAAGCTACTCACTATGTAGCCCAGGTTTGGCCTTGCCATCCTTGTGCCTCACCCTCCCAAGCACTGGGACTACAGACAGGTGCCACACTGCTGGGTTTGTTCTTAGATTCCTTTAGACTCAGTCTTACCCTATACAGAGGGGCAGTGGTGTGTCCGCTCGGAAACACAGTAGCTTCTCAGGGGAGGCTTCCTTTTCTTCTCAATGAAGATGAAATCATATCCATGAAAGAAGTACTTAGGCCTAAGTTCCTACACGAGTGAGCAGTCAAAGAGACTCCCGTCTTCACCTCCTGGCTCTGCTTGGCTGCTCTTCCAGCTCGGAGTGCTGTTTTTGTATCTGTCTTCCTCACTGCTAGGTCCTCATTCAGTTCACTTCCTGAACCAAGTACAACATCAGACCAGGAAATTTGTATAAAATAACTGGATGCCACAAAGGCTTCCTTATCTGGTGAGCACTGAGGCCAGGAGGTCACACACCTGGGGCTTCTGGGTCCCTGGCTACTACTTCTTGGCTCTTGGAGAAATTCCATCCACTGAGAAGAAGGAGACAGGGCTCCTTTCAGCACTTGTGAGTGGAAAGCAACTAATATATCACAGAATATTCCAGTGTTCAACTAATTTCCACACATAAAGCTAAGTGCTTTGTAGACCTAATTAGACTGTGAGCATCTAGGAAAAAATAAAACCAACCTTGATACTGTTTCTATACTGTTTTTCATTCTTAGCATCTTCTGATTAGGGTAATAAAAGGGTCAACATGCTTCTGTTGCTAGGCCCTGGGGTTGGGGAGAAGGGGGCTGGGCAGATGGCAGCCATGCCCTCTTAATTTGTGGGTCACTGTGAAGCTGCCCACAGACAGTGCCAGCCCTTTTAATGAGATCTCTTTATTGGTGAGAACATGGGTGAGTGTAAGGGTCACCTTCACCAGGAGTGGGCTCACAGTGGGGGCCACTAGGGCCCCCAGGACTGTGCTTCTGCCCTTATTAGCAAGGAAGAGTGAGGAAGAGGGGAAGTGTGTGGGAGGGAGTGGGAGAGAGAGAGAAGGTGAAAAATGAAACGCTGAGAAATCGTGGTCCTCATTGGATCAACAGAGGAGGGCCAGCTTCCCCAGGTATCAGGACCTGCCTTACAGGTAGCCAGGGCCTCTCGAGGTCTTGCCAGAGGTCAGGTCTTTCTACTGATGGACACAATCACTCAATCAGTAGATATTTCAAAATATACAGAATATTATTCCATTCAATTTCCTGTAATCTGAAGTGTTAAAAGGCACCCTTGAGTCTCCAGTGCTCAAAGTGGGGATACATTTCCCTGACAGTCTACAGATGGGAAGGAGCGTAAGGTGTGGACAGTCTTTGTCTTTCATTCACTGGTCCTCAGTTTCTGGGTGAGAGTGAAGGTCACACGGTGGGGAGAGGTGCAACAATGGACAGGATGCTCAGTAGAGGGATGTGCAGAAACAGGTATGTGATCAGACAGGATGCATTTAAGGGTGTGTGTGTGTGTGTGTGTGTGTGTGCCCGCGCACTTGCATGTGTTTTCATCAGCTGCCGTTGTTTCTCTCCACTTTCTTCCTTCTAAAGGGTGAATGGGTCTTTGAACATTGCTGGCTGCCATGAAGGGAGCCTGAGCCAACACACAGCCTGTCCATAGCCCAGGGCATGGAATGGAGTCCACCAAACAGGGAACTCCACATTCTCCAGGCTAGTACATGATACTCAATTAGCCTATCCCATAAAACCATGTGAAACTCATTTACTCACCTATATATATTATGTTTTGGGGTCTTTTCATGTAGTGTAGACTGGTCTGAAACTCATTAGGGCCCATTGAGAACTTATTTTTTACCTTACATACTGCTACACAATGCCTACCTAGGCTAGGAATTTTTGCATGCCTGTTTTAAAACACAGTCCTGGGACAGAGTCTCAGCCTCGCCGCCACCGCCACCGCCGCCGCCGCCCAGAGACTGCCGAGCCAGGTCCGTGTGCCGCCACCCACTCCGGACACAGACTATCCAGTTATGGATAAAAATAAGCTGGTGCAGAAAGCCAAGCTGGCCTAGCAGGCAGAGAGGTATGACGACATGGTGGCCTGCATGAAGTCTGTCACTGAGCAAGGAGCGGAGCTGTCGAACGAGGAGAGGAACCTTCTCTCTGTTGCCTATAAAAACGTTGTAGGAGCCCGTAGGTCATCTTGGAGGGTCGTCTCAAGTATTGAGCAGAAGACGGAAGGTGCTGAGAAAAAGCAGCAGATGGCTTGAGAATACAGAGAGATCGAGACTGAGCTGCAGTCATCATCTGCAATGATGTACTGTCTCTTTTGGAAAAGTTCTTGATCCCCAACGCTTTGCAACCAGAAAGCAAAGTCTTCTATTTGAAAATGAAGGGTGACTACTACCGCTACTTGGCCGAGGTTGCTGCTGGTGATGACAAGAAAGGAATTGTGGACCAGTCACAGCAAGCATACCAAGAAGCATTTGAGATCAGCAAAAAGGAGATGCAGCCGACACACCCCATCAGACTGGGTCTGGCCCTTAACTTCTCTGTGTTCTACTATGAGATCCTGAACTCCCCAGAGAAAGCCTGCTCTCTTGCAAAAACAGCTTTTGATGAAGCCATTGCTGAACTTGATACATTAAGTGAAGAGTCCTACAAAGACAGCGCGCTAATAATGCAGTTACTGAGAGACAACTTAACATTGTGGACATCGGATACCCAAGGAGACGAAGCAGAAGCAGGAGAAGGAGGGGAAAATTAACTGGCCTTCCAACCTTTGTCTGCCTCATTCTAAAATTGACACAGTAGACCATTTGTCATCCATGCTGTCCCACAGATAGTGTTTTTGTTTACGATTTATGACAGGTTTATGTTACTTCTATTTGAATTTCTATATTTCCCATGTGGTTTTTATGTTTTAGTATTAGGGGAGTAGAGCCAGTTAACTTTAGGGAGTTACTCGTTTTCATCTTGAGGTGGCCAATATGGGATGTCGAATTTTTACATGAGTTACACATGTTTGGCATAGTACTTTTGGTACATTGTGGCTTCAGAAGGGCCCGTGTTAAAACTGCTTCCATGTCTAAGCAAAGAAAACTGCCTACATATTGGTGTGTGCTGGCGGGGAATAAAACAGGATAATGGGTTCCAGTCATGAGTGTAGTCTTTGTGGGTACTGTAAGGCTTGGAGCACTTGTGAGGCTGTGACACAGACAGACATCCTGTGTATGCGCGCCAGGATCGTGTGTCTGCATGCACACCCTTGACCACAGCTCCGGAAGTCGTCTCTAGACAAAGTTGTGACCCAATTTACTCTGATAAGGGCAGAAACGGTTCACATTCCATTATTTGTAAAGTTACCTGCTGTTTGCTTTCATTATTTTTGCTACACATTTTATTTGTATTTAAATGTTTTAGGCAATCTAAGAACAAATGTAAAAGTGAAGATGCAGTAAAAACAAGTTGCTTGGTGTTCCCAGCTCCATGCGTATCAAGCACAGTGGTAAACAGAATCCCATGTATTTAACTTTTTGTTTTGTTTTGTTTTGCTTTTGTGATTTTTTTTTTCTTTTTGATACTTGCCTAACATGCATGTGCTGTAAAAATAGTTAACAGGGAAATAACTTGAGATGACAGCTAGCTTTGTTTTAATGTCTTATGAAATTTTCATGAACAATCCAAGCATAATTGTTAAGAACACATGTATTAAAGTTCATGTAAGTGGAATAAAAGTTTTATGAATGGAAAAAAAAAACACAGTCCTGATATGCAACTCAGGCCTGTCTTGAACTCATGATTCTTCTACCGTAACTTCTAGAATGCTGGGATTATATGCATATGTCACTATATGTAATAATAATAATGATGATGATAATAATAATCCTCCCTTCCTTTGTTTCTTTCTGTGTGTATTTAATTCTCTGTGGCACCAGGAACTAAGCCCAGGGCACCGTGAGTGCTATGGAAATGCTTTGATGTTGAGCCACACCTCGAGCTTCTTCTATACGGCACATTCATCTCATATATCTTCTATAATGTCACTATTGCTCTTTACCCTGAGTGTTGCAGCAAAAATATGACCCACATGCTAACTGCATATAGAATTTATAATCTTCTACTAGATGATATTAAACTAATAATGACACAATAATTACTAAATCAAATTATGGGAGGTGCTGTGTGGGCTGGCTCCTGGCCTGCCCTCCTCTTCTGGAATGGGGCCTGATCAGAAGTGAGTCAGCTATGAATCTGATAGAAGATCTTGAAAGTGAAATGTGGCCCTGGATATTCTCTTATCCTCTGGTTCTTTGGACATCTGAGCAATTGAATAGGAGAAGGGAAGGGAAGAAGATGCCATTCTAAAACCAAGACCAAAATAAAACCAAAGATATAAAGCATATGAGTGTGAGTGTCCGGATGGGAAAGCACACTGCCAACTTGTCTATTCTATGTCTTTGAAGTAGGTCCCCCTGACTTTCACTGCCTTTCCCTGGATTACTATTGTTTAAACTACAGCTTTGACTCTACCTACATCCATGTCACCTCCATCAAGCTCAGTAGAGAACCTTTCTGTTTGTATCACTTGGTATCTGGCTTTTTGCCATTTGGATGTTTAGCAGAAACCCTATCAGAAACAACAACAAAAATCATGGTTCGAAGATTGCCTAATGTCCTCAAGAAGCAATATCACCACCAACATGGAGATGCTATGCCCTAGTGGTGGTTTGAGTGGGTTTGGCCCCCATAGATTCATGTGTTTGAATGCTTGACTGTAGGCAGTGGCCCTATTAAGACTGTGGCCTTATTAGTTATTGGAAGAACTGTGGAGGTCTCCTATGCTCATGCTCTGTGCAGTAGAATGCCAGTCTTCTCTTGGCTGCCTGCATGTCAAGATACAGAACTCTCAGCTCCTCCAGCTGAGAGTTCCTCTGCCCACATGTTGCCATGCTTCTAACCATGATAATGAATTAATCTCTGAAACTGTAAGTCAGGACCAATTAAATGTTTTTCTTCATAAGAGTTGCCTTGGTCATGGTGTCTCTTCACAGCAATGGAAACCCTAACTAACACAACCCTCAGCTTGGCATTTCATGTTCTTCCTGATTTGACACCAAACTGCCTTTCTGAGCATTGTTCCTCTCTCCTTCCTCTACCATCTGTCATGTAGCCATGACCAAGTCTTCCTGACAGAGCCCAGCTTTGTCCCTGGACAACAGCCCTGCTGTTCTCCCTGCTTAGAATGCTCTTTCTCCTTCTCTTAAGCAAAACCGCACCTATACCACCAGATTCCCACCAAAATCCTCCCTCCGGAGTTTCTCAGATCTCTGGATTTCAATGTTTCCTACCACAAAATAGAGAGGAAAAAGACCATTCCATGACTGGCATTGCATCCCTTGTGAAATATGGCGGATGCCTTCTTTAAGGCATGCAGATGGAAGGGCAGAGATACAATGTGTCTTGCTGGAATCCCACAGCCAGATGGAGAAGCTGAGCCTAAAACCAGGGGCACAGAATTCCCAGGTTAATACTAGAGTCAAAGCGTCTTATGATGAGGTACTTATGCACCTGTAGGAAAATCAGCTTGTGTTGTCATTGGGTCACAAAACTTACCTCCACTTCAGAGGAAGCAGGGGCTAGTCAGAAACTCCCTGAGGGGCCATTCCATGCTTCTCTTTGTTACAAAAAACAAACAAACAAACAAAAAAACCCAATGCTTTAAGTTTTTTGAGGGAAGATAATCATTCAAATACAAAGTATTCTCATTATGACTCCCCATCCATCCCACTGTGAGGCCTGAAATACATGCTGTCAAAACTGAACCCAAAGCATAACTTCCCAGAAGGTTAACATAATGATTTGCCTCCCATCCTGGCTGCACAGTACATTGTGCCTTCAGATCATTCCCCAACACCATTCTTCAAATTCAAACACGAACCAGAAGCGACAAATGATTCTTGTAATGTGCTCGTTGACACAAATCATTTCTGATTGCTCCAGACCCTGGACAACCTTGAGTAAGCAGCATCACACTGGGGGAAGGGGAAGTCTTAGGAAATGAACGCCTTCAACTTCTTGCTGACGAGAGCCCTGCACACAACACAGTGGTGTATGTGCTGATTGCCCAACAGATCTGCTTTTCAATGAGGCAAGTCATCTCATCGCAGAACAGCCTGAGCAGGCTCCAGAGTGTTTGAAGATGCTCGTGAGGTAACTGACATTCCCATGTGGCAAGCTTACCATTGAGGTGCCTCTGCACTGGACATCTAACTCACTCTCCAATAAACCTTCATTGTTATTTCTCTGTGACAATGGAGAAGGAAGGACCTTGGCAAATTCCATTGGCTTGGCCCCAAAATCTAACATGTTACTATGGTCTAGATCCAGAATGAAGGTCCCTTGGCTCCAAAGTCTGTGCTATGAAGTGAAGGGCCTCTTCAAGGCATAAAGATGTCTCAAAGTGCTATTTTAGATCAGACCTCATTCTCTGTGAATACTAACTGAAAACTTAAGGTTGAGAAATGGAGCAAAATGCTGATAGAAAATAGACCTGTCCAGAAAAGGATGGGTGTTGGAATGGGAATCAAAAGCTATTTCTAAGAAACATGAGTTGCTGATTTCAGATCTTTCTGAATCAGAGAGCCCATACTGACTAATACTTAAATGGAGAGATTGAGAATAAAAACTCTACTTCTTAGTAGAAATGACTGTGAAGCTAGTGCATCTCCACCACCCTACACACACACACACACACACACACACACACACACACACACTGTCTCTGTTCTCCTGGCACCAGGCATTAATCTCTAGAATGACTTCAGAAGGCATGTGATAACAGAATGCCCATCAACCTGGAACCCAGCATAACTGTTTAGCTCAGAGTCTGTGATGGTTAATCTTGATTGTGATCTGGATGGGATTTAGAATTGCTTAGTGGACATGCCACTTGGTGTGTCTGCAATGGTTTTTCCAGGGGTTTAACTGAAGAGGGAGGCTCCATTCTGTGCTCTGAGGTCTTGGGATGGAGTAAAGGGAGAAAGCGCTCATCTGTTTTCTGATTGTGGATGTATGGGGCGTTCCTGACACTTGCCTTCCCTGCCAGAGTGAACTGTATCCTCAAACTAGTAGCCAAGTGAGCTCTTCCTTTTTTCTTTCTTTTTTCTTTCTTCCTTCCTTTCTTTCTTTCTTTCTTTCTTTCTTTCTTTCTTTCTTTCTTTCTTTCTTTCTTTCTTTCTTTCTTTCTTTCTTTCTTTCTTTCTTTCTGTCACAATAAGAAAAATAACCAATACAGAGTTACACCTTTTCTCTAGTCTCCTCACATGATACTTACTAACGACAGACACTTTTTGATAGACATCAGGTTAGATCATGTCATTGAGATCTCAGGACTTGTTTGTTATGCAGCTAACATTTCCCTGACTAAGAAAAAAAGACAATGTTTTCTTTCAGCTATTCATGTTCTTGGCTAGTGTGCCATGGAGTGGCTCAGAGATTGTTTAGATTTGTGCAGGTTTTAGAAAATTTTCTCCTAACTCCCAAACCCAGGCTAAAATGGTGATGGCGCATATTCTCCTTCTTAAGCCTGGGATGTGCATTGGCTCAGCCTCCATAATTCTGAACCCCATCCAGAATTGGCTACTGTCCTCAGCCTTCCCATCACAGTAAATGACATTAGCTTGGCAGTCTTTCTGGACTTCATCTCTTCTTTGTTTCTTACATCTTAACTCTCAACACCTTCTCAAGAGTGTGCCTTAAAACTAAATTCAGTGTGCACTGGAAATGACTCATGGCAACTGTTCGGGGGCCTTCTGCACATTGTCGGGAATCCTACAAACCAGTTGGCTTCATGGTGGGAGCCTGAGGCAGCCTGTGGGAAGGGAAATTGTACCATAGACGTTATCACATTATAACTAACAGGCCAGAGTCTATACTTTCCTATATAGTTAGTGGTATATTCCCCAAACACCCGCTTGATATACTCCACCTTCCACCATGACCACCACTACTTCTGCTACATCCACACCCAAGCCAAAGCCACAGGCATTTCACCCTGTGATGTCAAGAATACAGGGATGGTCTCTTGGGAAGTGATTATGTTAATTTTCTGCTCCTGCCTACCTAATATCCCACAGAGTAACCATTGTGATCTTTTTTTATGTGTAAGACTCCATCGTTCACTCACCCCAAGTTCTCTATGGCTTCCCTTTGCTCTTAGTGTAAAATTCCAATGTCCTTTTGTAGTTCACATAGTGTAAGACCCCCCTCCTTTCCTGACTTACTACCCTATCACTTCACCCCCTCTTCCGCATCTGTGATGGTGGTCCTACACTCTGCTTTGTGTAGTGGGCTTGTTCTGGCTTCAGGGCTTGTGTGTTATCAGATCCCTCAACTCAGAATGCTAATCTCAATCATCTTCACATGATTCTCTGCTTCACACTATCTCCATTTCTGCTAAAGTATCCCCTCTGCACAGATGCCCAGCTATCTCACAGTGCTACCAACCCTGACTCCCTGGTGAAGTTATGTTATGCATTCGTTTGCTTCTTTATAAGTGGTGCCTGCCAATTTGGTTAGACTAAACCTATGGAGAGTGCACATTTCTTGGCTTACTGTTATCTCTGTGGATATACCAGTACTTGACCTCAACAGCAGACGCCCAATATGCATCTGATAAGTGGACAAACACATGCCCAATCCTCAGTCTGTTGTTTCCCCAATGTAACCAAATCTGGGCAGCAGGTGTTAGGTCACAGTACAGGCTAAAAGTTCCAGCATTGGCATGCCAGTTAGACAATACAAGTGCTGACTATGCCCAAAGAAGAAAGATGGAAATACAGGGCAGAACACAAACATTACAGAAAGTTCTAAATTGATGAGAAGAAACATTCAAAGTTGATTTCAAATGAATATCCATTAATGGAAGGCTGAATCAAGATGTTCCCAGAAATACAATAGGAGCTGAGCAAGATTTGCCTAAAGCTCCCTTGTTAGACTATCAGGGAAAGAGGGAGAGACAGTCTCCATCCACAACTTGCCAGCTATATGACTTTGGGTAAGTTCCTTAACATCTCTGGACCAATGTGTTCCTTATCTTCTGGGATGAGGATTAATGATATTTTCCTACGGCTGGAGTGAGCATCAAAAGGGTATATGTACCAAAGCCTCCAGTTCGAGGCATGCACACAGCAAATGTTGTATAAATGCTGAACAACGGCCAATTTCCTTGCCCTTCCGGCCTCACTGCCTGCAAATGATCACTCCTTTTACTGTTCTACACTCTTTGGTTGGATTTCAGAATGAGAAACTGCAGGTGTTGAATCTAAAAGGTTGTTAGTGATGAACACATCACGGATGTGTAGGTCTCACTGCATGACCCAGTGGGCAGAGCTGTGCTGGATAATGAGAGGAGGCCAGGAGAGGCATGCAAACCTCTGTGCAGACATGGCCCTTGGAAGAAACCGAGGAGTGCCCTCATTAGCCATGGTGTCCAAAATGGGATTCCCAATTAGCTAGTTATCCAGAACACTTTTTCTTTTGAGTCTTACAGAAGGAAGGAGAAAAGCAAGATTGAGAGAGATGGGGCGACTCATCAAGGTAATACAGCCTGTGCCTGGAGAAGAACCCAGGTCCTTTGACTCACAGGCCTGCACCACCTCCATTCATCTTCTCTCTCTCACAGCCCCTTCCTAAACGGGCCATCACCTGTCAAAGTCTAACATCCTGAGTCTATCCATACAGTAGCTGCCCAACCAAAACCTGTTGGCTGGAATCATACTCTGAGGCAGAATTTTATAGGAGGAAATGGGCAGAGATACTCAGAAGAGTGGGTAGATTTATGGATAGAATTGAGGAATTCATGTTTAATAATTAATCTTCATTAGGAAAAGGAATGGCAGACTTTCTGGTGAGGCATTATATGCATGTGTATGAGTGTGTGTGCATGTACATGTCTCCACACTGTATGCACATGGATGTAGAGACCAGAGGTCAATGTTGATGTTTCCTGCAATTGCTCTCTATTTTATTTCTTGAGATGGGGTTTCTTGTTGAATCTGAAGCTCCTCTTTGATTTGGGCAGACCCGGATCCTTCTGTCTCCATGCCCCCCAGTGCTGTGATTACAGATATGCTGCCATGGCTGGCATTTTAATGCGGGTGTTATGGCTCCAAACACAGGGCCTCATGCTTGCACTCACATTGCTGACCAAACCATCTTGCAAACCCAGAATTGACTCTTCCTTCCTTCCTTCCTTCCTTCCTTCCTTCCTTTCTTTCTTTCTATCTTTCTTAATCCCTCCCCCACCCCCGACAAAGTACCTTTTGGCTTTGCAAGCACATATAGACATATAGACCGTTTTGTCACTCAACCCCCACAGCCACCAAACCAGTCTGGGTGGCTACAGAAGAAGGTATTGTGTCTGCTTGCAGGTAAGAGCAGGCACTGAGGCACTCAGAGAGAGGGTAACTTCCACTGCCTCTGATGAGCCTTGCAGGAAGGATCTGAGAGGAGGGGACTATTGGTCACTGTCACACATTTACTGCAGTCATCTGGCAATGCAGTCTCCAATACACACACACACAAAAAAAGGTTAATTTCTCATGAGCAGATTTCTGTTCAGACCCAGCAGGTGCCTTGCATTTTAATGGGCCCTAGTTGCTCACTGCTTGCAAAGAGGTCAAGTTTCAAAGTGGACAGCCAGATGGAGAGTCCTTCTGGACATTCCCTGGGGCCAGGCAAGGCCATTATCTCCTGATTCTTTCGCCTTAGCATGGTTCCAGTGCAGTCCATGTTAATAGCTCACTTCTCCTGAGCCCCATTTGGGGCTCTCAGACTGGCTTCCAAAGTGCAGGCTGGAGAGTCCTAGAGCAATAGCAGGACAACTCCAAGAGAAAATCCTTTTCTATTTTCCAAGAAAATCCAGAGAAGACTCGGCATGGTAGTACATGTTTTCAATCCAGTGCTGGGGAAATGGAGGCAAGAGGCCTTACTAATATAAACAGTTGAGTCTAGCCTGGGCTACATAAGAGTATTTCAAAACAAACAAACAACAAATCCACAGAGAATCTGAACAAGAAGTGCCTTGCTAAAATGTGATAATGACAGATCTCTGTATACATAACATGTGTGTAGTGCAGACACAAAGGCTAAAAACCCGGTCCATGAGGCAGGGGCTTCACGGCCTTCAAAACATATTTACAATTACTCTGGCGTTTGATTCTCACAGGTAACTGGCACAAACCTAGGCTAGAAGATATGTTGTCTAGCCTAATGGTGCCAAGGGCCAGGCTTGTCTTGCATCTCATAGGCCAACCAGAGATTCTGGCATGTTGCAGGGAATTATACTACACAACATGACATTTTTGAAGTGCCACAGGGAATGATAAGGGAAGGGACTTTCCCTGAGTAAATTGAATGTAGGCTCAGGGGGAGCAGCGTAATAAGGGTGTGGCCAAGGTGCTCTGCACTTAGAATAATTTTAAAAACATGCCTCAGACTGATTGCCTTCAATCATGGTTGTCACAATCTAAGTGCTTGGAGTCCCAATCAAGGCACTGGCCAGGTTGGTTCCTCTTATGGCCCCTACGTCTGGCATCTCCAAGAATTCCTGTTCTCCCATGTTTTTACACCACTGCCCTTTTGCACAGAACTCTCTTTGTTCAGAAGCCCACCTTCTCTGAGGACATTAGCCACAGCAGATGAGAACCTACTTGAGTGACCTCATCTTAATCTGATCATCTGCCAATACCCTGGTCCCCAATGAGGCCCCCTTCACAGGAGCGGGTACCAGGATCTTGGTATGTTTTTGGAGGACACACTTCAACCTAGAACAGCACTGTTTAAGAGTTGAATGTGGCTCAAGATTAAAGGGGAGGGTGACAAAGGGTGGGGAGGTTAGCTGCTAAACCCATGGGTAGACACTGAAACTTATTAAAGGACTAGGGACAACATCTTCATGACCCTCACCATGAGGGCCCTCATTTAAGTCCTCACAGAGTCTCAGTTTCCCAAAGGCATATTCCTGGGTTGAGGTTTGGGTGAGACTGGGGTCAAGTATGTTCCTATTCTATGGTGCATCCCTTGAGGCCAGAGACGAAGTCTTATCACTTCCTTGGATGTCTGACACAGGACATGCTGAAGAAATGTTTATCACCAAATCATACCGAGTTCAGGAACTGCTGAAGCTGAGCATAGTCACCTCTTCATCTATACATTTCCTGCCATTATTGCAGTACACACAATCCCATTTGCATGTCTTTATACATAGTCTTGATTCCTTAGAAGAAACATTTATATCATTCCCTTTAAACCCAAGTCCTACATTGTGGTTTCTCCTGACTCCTGAATCTTACAATATATGGTTTATGGAATCAGTCTGACTGTGGGATTTGTTACTTTTTCTTGGGGGGGGATAATTGGCATGTAATTGTGAGTCCTTAATGTGGAAGTAGTAGTATTGGTTTTGCTATCTACAAGTTGACAGGCTTAACACTTGACATGCAGTCTAGGCAACCTCAAGCTTGTTAGAAGTCGTAAAGTTTAATGGTCTGCATCTAGAATTTAAGATTTGCCCAAGTGAGGTCTCTCTCCAGCTCTTTCTCTCTCATTTATACAAGTTTGTTCTAGGAGAAGAGGCTTTTCCAGCCCTGTCCCTAATTTTTGTACACATGTGCATGTGCGTGTGTGAATGAGTGTATGTGTATGTGCATATGTGTGAACG
The DNA here is from genome assembly GCA_036184795.1 of Tokudaia tokunoshimensis. Taxonomy (NCBI): domain Eukaryota; kingdom Metazoa; phylum Chordata; class Mammalia; order Rodentia; family Muridae; genus Tokudaia; species Tokudaia tokunoshimensis. The sequence goes on along the minus strand of BTHU01000010.1, from coordinate 40,278,283 downwards.
TGTGTGTGTGTGTGTGTGTGTGTGTGTGTGAGTGTGCACTTGTGTGGAGGCCAGAGATCAACATCAGGTGTCTTCCTCAGGCACTGTACACCTTGCTTTTCAGTCCCCCACTAAAGCTTGAGCTCAGTGATTCAGCTAGACTGACTGGTCAGTAAGCCCCAGGGACCCAGCTGTCTGCTCCTTCCATCCTCCAGCACCGAAGTACAGAGGCTCACCATCAAGCCCAGGTAATATGTGGGTTCTGAGATCTGAACTCTGGTCCTCAGAGGACTCTTCATAAAGACTAAATGAGGCCAATTCATACAATGCACCTAACCATCCCCTGTAGTGCACTAACTCCTTTGTTTATTTTTGCCCTGTGTATAGATTTGAAAACAAGTAGAAAGCAAAAGTCACTTCAACTCAATCTCTATCTATGTGCCAGGGACTGTGCTGACTCTCCCAGGAATCCCAAAGACCCTGCTCAAAGTCGGTTTCACCCAGCATCCTCTCCTTTTCCAGAAAGCTTCTGTGAGATGAATCACATAAACAGCAGAGTGAAGACTAGATGCACAGGCTGCAAATGGGTCTGGCCTCATCTCCCTGGAGCCTCTTTTCAAACATTGTTTTCATTAGAATGATGGTTTCAGCCACACACAATTGATTGGTCTATACAATTCTGTCATTCCAACAACCGATTAGTTCCTTGGTAATGAAAGGTCCTGCAGTTCCCTGGAATCATGTGGGCAACCATAATTGAGTGTTCATTTCTTGTCCAGCTCTCTGAGTACTTTGCATACATTCCTTTCTTTGGTTTTCTCTATTTTGTGGACTTGCTGTCTCCATCCACATTTGGGGAACTCGGAATCTAGTTAAAGAGGTTAAGAAAGGTACCCACAGCACACAACTACTAGGAGAAAGAGGAGGGATTCCAATCCAGGCCTGGTTTAATCTTTCAGCTACATTTTAAAAGAGTAAGCATCACCAAGGTATAACTTACTTATGATAAGGTTTGTATGTATATGTGTCTATGTCTGTGTCTATGTGTTTGTATGTGTATGTATGTATGTATGTATGTATGTGTGTGTATGCATGTTTGTATGTGGAGGTGATTGTACATGCACAGATGTGTGCACATGTGGAAGCCAGAGGTTGACTTCAGGCATCTTGCTCAGTTTCTCTCTGTCTTACTTTGTGGGATGCACTCTCTTAGTTATCTTAGAACTTCCTGATTTGACTTGACTAGCTGACCAGAGAGCCATGGGGAACTTCCTACCTCTGTTGAAAAATACAGGGACCTTTTTTCACAAGTCCTGAGACTTAGACTTAAGAGTCTCATACTTACATGGCAAGCCATTTGTCTGCTAAGCCACCTCTCCTGCACCAAGTTTATGTTATTGAAGTGAATAGCACAATGAGCTTTGACAAATGTACACACACGCATAACCACCACACAATCAAGCGGTAGAACTTTTCGCTAATCCTAACCATGTCTCAACCCCTTGTAGTCAGTCTTTCTCCCAGCTGCAACCCCAACCTGAGGGACGGGGGCCTGCTCTTATAGCTTCACTTCTTAGAGCAGTGGTTCTCAACCTTCCTAATGCTGCAACCCTTGATACAGTTCCTCATGTTGACCTCATAGTGACCCCCAACCATAAAATTATCTTGTTGCTAACTTCATAACTGTAATTTTACTACTGTTATAAATCATTAGGCAAACATCTGATATGCACAATATCTGATATGTGACCCCTGTGGAGGTCATGACCGGAAGGTTGAGAGCCACTGTCTTAGAGAATGCCCTATGGATGGTGTCATGTCATCTTTAGAGTCTGACTTGTTTCATTTACCAGAATGCCCAAGGCTCATCTGCACAGTCACCCGCATCATTTGTCAGTGCTTACCCATTGCCGAGTGGCACTCTTTGTGACCCTACCACACTTGGTGTCCCCTCCCAAATGGTAATAGAGAACATCATAGTGTTTACAGGTCATGGCGATTACAGACAGAGGTTCTCACATAAGATTGTATTTCATCTCTCTAGAGCTCATGAGAAAATATCCATGACAGAGTTTCTGAGTCTTGGGCTCCGAGTATGTATGTTTAACATCACAAAGAACCCAACAAATCCATTTACAAAACATTTTGCATTTTTTGAATTCTCATCAGCATTGCACAAATTTTTTGTTTTGGTTTGGTTCCATTTTTAAAATGTTAGGCCCGACATCTACCTTGTTCTGAGCTGCTCTGAGAGGGAAGGGGGAGAATAATGAGCACCAGGCCCTGTGGAATCTGAGATGCCATCCGTTTAAAAGTAGCACTTTATATGCCATTAAGAAAGAAAATGTCTGGCAAACAATAACCCACTGTCTTCCTATCACTTAGAATAAAAACATTCAATTCATGCTAAAATAGACTGTGCGCCATCCCTGTATACACATGAGGAGAGAAGACAGACATAGCAAGGGCACACCTTGAACAGAGCCACATTAGAGTCCCCAGCATCTTTTGTGTGTGCTGAGTATTCAGGGTACCTGCTATGTTACTTCCACACACCATCTCCCTGTGTGCAATCAACCTATTGAGGCAGCAGTAGGAATGTGTGTGTGTGTGCTTATACATGTGCACATGTGTGCATACATACGTGTGTGTGTGTGTGTGTGTAAATTAGAGGAAAGTCCTGGGTGTGTTGTTCTTCAGGTACTATCCACCTTCTTTGAAGCAGAGTCTCTTCTTGCTTTTGAAACCTGGTTACTAGGGGTTCGAACTCAGGTCTCCTTGCTTGCACAGCAAGAGGTTTCCCGATTGTATCACCCCATAATCCTGAGACCTTGTTTTAAAATGTATGTTCTGTTACCATCTCTGGGATTTTCTTTGAAGCAAACCTCAAGGCTGGGCCTTTCCTCAGTTTACTTCAATCACATTGACCTCTCTGTACTCAGATGGACTGTGCATGTCAGAAGCTAAACAGCTTTGGTTCAAATTCAGGAATGAGGGTATCTTGCCAATTGATGTTCAAAGCTTTAAATGTAGCCCTGCTTAGTAGAGGATCAGCTACACCCACCTCTCTGTCTCTTGCCTTGCTTTGGAGTAAAGCAAAGCTCCAGCATTTAGCAGATGTTGGTTTTGTATGTAAGAAATAATATTGCCCAAGTGCAGTATGAACAACAGAACATGAGGTATCAGCTCCACACATGTGCATACCAGGCTGAGTGTCTCATGACTGATTGAAAGACATAATCATGTATGGACAACCTGATCTGGGGCTATTACAATGCAAAAGGATGGTGCATCTTAAAATTGATGGACTGTGACATCTTGTGCCCTGAAAATGCAGGTTTCTTCTGTGCTCTGTCTCTTTAACACCCTCAATTCACTGACACAGCCCAGAAATGCATTCCCTTGGTCTTGGGCACCTCCTCCTTCCGCAGCCACCTCCGGTCACAATGCTTCTTCCTTTCTTAAGCATTTCTATCACTCTTGTTCAATGCCCCATTCTCTCTACCTCAGAAGCAATTGCAAATATCTTCTCAACTTATCTCTTGCCTTCTGGATATTTCTTTTCTAGTCAGTCCTATTCATTACCCTCAGAGAAATCTCTCCACTCTACAAATCTGTGTCTGTCACTCTCTTTCTTAAGCCTTCTTCCTGCATCCCCATTACTACAAGAATAAAGTGCGCGTCCCTTAGCCTGGCGCCTGATTTCTGTCTTCTGGGTCCTGCCTATCATTCTGCTGTCATTGTTTATCACTCCCCCTCTGGGAGCATCCGATTGCATATGTCCTCCCAGCAGACTTTGGGTACACACGCCACACATATCCCTTGGGGGTTTTCCTATTCTGGGAATCTGCTTCTTTGTCCAGAATTCTTTGTCTTTGGTCCTGCTGTTAGAGTTCATTCTGGTTATACAGAAGGTGCATTTATGAAGTTTTCTTTCTAAATAGCTTTTAATTACTTAATATGCACATATATATACATATATATATACATTATGCATATATGCATTCCAAAAAATACACAGTAACAGGAGCATACACATAGCTACATATATCTGTCTTACTTTTTCTTAATCACTGCTCCAACGGAGGCTTGTGTGTGTGTGTGTGTGTGTGTGTGTGTGTGTGCTCACTGACTATTTTCCTTCCTTCCTTCCTTCCTTCCTTCCTACCTTCCTTCCTTCCTTCCTCATGCTTTCTCAGTGCTTGCTTGGGCCATTGACCATGCTGGCTTTTGCTTTGAAATGGAGATTGGAGGTCAACTCAGGCCTATTTCAAAGTCTAGAGTGATAACCATTCCATGCTGAGACTAGCTCTGGCCTCTTTTGGTAATTGACTTTAACTGCCCAACTTCATGTCAGCATTTTAGAGGTATTGGGGCATCAGGAAGTAGACCCAGAACTCGGCAATCCTAAGGCCAACTGTGGGTCTGTCGTTTCTCACCTTAGAGACTTTGGACACACAACATAATCTCTCCTATTTGTATTTCTTTAAAAGAAATTGTAATTAAAAAGCATTCCAACCTCACCATCTCCTCCCAGATCCATCTCCCCTCCCCCTACACAACAAACTTTGTGTCTCTTTTTCCCCATCAAGACCAATTGTTGCTGCTTAAATATCTTATTATGAGGAACTGCACTCTTAGAGAAAACTATCCATTTCTCTCCATCAGGTAATAATTGTCAGTGGCGCTATGTATAGGGATGGGATTTCATGCCCAACTCCCAACTCCATGCAGGGACTTGGTCTCTGGCTGGGGCCTGCACAGGTCTTGGATGTGGTGACACAATTGTGAGTTCACAAGTGCAGCTGCCTGCCCTGCTGTTCCCAGCAGACACTGGTTCCCCATGGTCATCCACCTCTGTGGCTCTTATACTCTTTGTGCCTGCTCTTCTACAATCATCCTTGAGCCTTGGGAGGAGGGATGAGTTGTGTTTCTTGAATGCTCAAAACCAGTGTAAACTGCCAGCCACCTTGTAGCATGTCTTCTTAAAGAGGAAGATCCTGAGGAAACTGCTGTTCTTCTTACCCTGTTTCTTTCATTGTGTATCCATAGCCATGAAATGGCCAGCAAGCATGGGACTCCTCCTCAGCTGTTCTTGAAGCCGACAATGGTCAAGAGTCTTGCTCTCAGGTCAGCAATACTGAGAGTTGAAGAGAGGAGGGTCACACTAGGGCCAGATTCCTTCATCTGCAAATGCCTCTACATGTATTCTCTTTCTTTGCTGATTGGATACAGATGACGACAGTGCCCTTGGCTAAGGGATTCTCCTGAGCATGTATCACAACTACCAAGAAAGCTCATGTTAAACACATTTGTTAGGCCCTGCCCACAGCGTTTCCAATCCAGAGGTCCTAGAGAGAGACGCAAGCATGTGTGTTTCTAACAAGTTCGAGGATGACTTGAGCTCTGTTGGTATTATGGGGACCACCCTTTAGGAAGGAAATGCTGTCCTATGACATGGTAGAGCTTCAACATGGAAACAACCAAGATGCTTAATGACCATGGGCAGAGAGCAGAATAGCTCTGTCAACCAAGTATAGCCAAGGGGCTCTATTAAATCAGAACATAAGGTCTTGAGGATAAATATATTCTGATGAGTTTCTAGATATTACAGCAAGTCCATCATTTGAAGTACTAGCAACATCCTCATTGGGCTGGGCCTTATGTTCAAAGCTGTGCTTCCCCCTGATTTGGACCTAGCTTTGGAATCCCTCATGCTCTTCCAGTAGGTGATCACTGGAGCACAGTCCCCACATAAGGAGAGTCTTCCTCACCTCCAAAATGTCCCCCTCCCTACTGTTCACCTTAAAGAGCCCTTCTATTCTGCAGCAACCCGGAGCTGCCTCCATCCCCTACTTGTAGTACTGCTATCTGTGGCCTCTTCCTGGCTGAGGCAGCTCAGCCCCTTCATCTGACTTGTCATTCTTGGTTGCTGCCATGGACAGCTTCTGCCCGTGCTTCTCCTGTCTGAGGACCCTTGGGTCCTTGCATGCAGGAATGGGATGCTAGAATTGACTTGGCTCAAAGCTTTGTCTTCTCTCAAAGTCTTCAATTGTACCACCCTCTCTGTCAAGGTCTAAAACCAAAGCCACAGTGTTGGAGCAGAAAGAAGATGTTAAGGCAAGTTTTAGTGTCACTGACTGCTGAAAGGGACTGCATTAGTATCTCTGGGCCATATCACCAATCACAGGCAGGCACAAGACACAGGTCAAGTACTCCCAGCAAAGTTCCTGTGGCCTAGTCTTGTCAGAACGTGGTATCTCAGACATAACAGGGCCATTGTGTGATAATTATATGTAAGGGATGTCCAGGAAGCATCAGGGGATCACTGGTTCAATAAGCATTGGAAAGCTCAAAGCAGGATTCATGCCATTAACTCAAATTACACGAGCAATAAGTCCACCATCGCTGTCCTTCTCCCAGTCATATCAAGGAAAAAAGCCCTTTCACTGGATTATTAAGAGGATTTAATTAGCATGGAATATTTCACAGGCAGACAACCTATGACAGAATAATTAAAATATAGTTTGTTGAAATGCACATTAATAGGTTACTAATTATCATGTTTCGTTTTCCTTTAAGGGCTAAAGATGTACTCAGGGGAACATTGTTCTTCACCACAGCATATCTCTGAGCCCTCAGCTAGGTGTTTAATTAGAAGTGAGGATGGAGCTCTTCACTCTGCAGGTCTAGAAATCTGGACTGGAAGCCACAAGGAGCAAGCAAGGGAAGTCACTCCTATGCTGGGTATGCAGAGACAGGGAGGTGGCAGTGGGAGGGTGTACACTGCTGGGTGTCCAGAGAGAGGGAGATGGTCATGGGTGGGACTCACAGACTGAAGGCCTGCGTGGGAGACAGTGAGCGAGGCTATGAGTCTATGTCCTGTGTGATGTTTGATCCTCTCTTGCTTTGCTCTTCCTTTCCTCTATCTCTTCCACATAAAGCTTCTCACATCTGCCCTTGTCATTCCCTAGAGGCTACATCTCCACTGTTTGGATCGTCATGATCTGTGCCTTGGACTAGCTTTCTGAGATTTTCTTCTTTGCTCATTCTGTCTCTGCCATGCCCAGGGCCCTTTTGCAGGACAAATGAAGTGTGTAGCCACCACAATGTCTTCACATGTCTTTCCTCTTCTACCTGGAATCTTTCGCCCAGATTTCCATGTGGGATTCATCCTTTACATCTCAGACCAGACGAGTCTCAAATCCCTTGCCTGACCACCTGATCTGGTGTTCTTGTTCTCCATTAAATTACAGTGCTTTCTTTCAGTTTCATATGCAGCGCTGTGGAATTCTCTCTGGAGTTCATTTGTTTACTTCACAGTCTATGCTGTGAGAGTTAGAACTGGGTCTGTGTCCCCAATACTGCAGATCCTAGACGAGTGCATGTTGTCGGAGGCATTCAGCAAATGCTTGAAGACTCAATAGATAAGCATGTGGATGGAGCAAGATCTCCAAGGATCTTGCAGTTGCGGTGCTTATAAACTTTCCGGGCTTTCAGAGACTCACAGGAGACCCGGAGGCGGCAGAAGAGTCCATCTGGCCTCCTTGTGGGTTCTCCCTGGCTTGCATTCAGCAGAAACTCACATTGCTCTTTCAGAAAGACTTTGCAGACTGGAGTCTATTCACACCCACAGTTCCCACAATACCAGAGCTTCAGTAGACAGACACACGGGGCACCTGCAGGGTTCACGTCTTTGAAGATCGCTCCCCTCTCCTGAGCCTTGGCCACCTGCTCCACCAACCTGCTTCAGTGTTTGAAGAGTCCAGCAACTTAGTCCTGGGACAGCATTTTCCTGAGTTCTGAGGCTATCATTCTGTGCCCCTCCTCTGGGGGCACCTAGGAAATGCCACGAACGATGATTTCATAGCAGGTTCTGCTTTCCCAAAGGAAGTGAACATTCCCTCCCACCATGCTTTGCCTCTCTCCTGGCCTCTGGTCACTGTTTCCCTTCATGTCTCAGTGATTTGGATATGCCACCTCCCTGCCCTGTGTGAACCACCTTCCTCTGCTGGGACACCGAGAGACCTGAGCCAGCAGAGAGTTGTAACCCTGCTTTGGGCTGGGTGCTTCTTTGGTTCTGTTACTAGCTTTCTGCCTTGATGTAGCAATTTACTCCAGCAGAATGGAAATTCAGATTGCAGAGATGTCAGAGAGGGCTGATGAATCAGGCCCTGGTTGGGGTGCGGTACAGCCCAGAAGAGCTCTCGAGTCACCTGAGTCCAGAACTTCATCTCATTACCTGCATGCCTTTGCCTCTCTGTGTATGTTACGGATGGGACAGTTTTTGAAGGAGTCCAGATCCTGGAAGGATGGAGGACCACTGTCCTAAAGTAAACACCACTTTACTGCATCATTTCTGTTCAGATCTGCAGCCCTATCAAATGCCATAGTCAACCTTGTGGTTGCTACTGGGTCCTGTGGGACTACATGTGACAGGCAAAGGATGCCAGGGGAAGAGGAGTCAATATATGTGACATTGAGTATGATGGGTACCTCTGTGACCTCTGGGAACCATCACAACCAACATACATAGTGAGACTGTTATTTCCACTCTAAAACAGGCAGCAGTGACGCTAAAGCTCGATGGTGCGCTAGCTGACCAGCAGAGTGTTCCTGAGCCAGACAGCCTGGATTCGGTGCAGGCTTTGTGCCCTGTGTTTCCTGTCTAGAGAAGGGGTAAACATATCTCTCACCATCCGGAGGGACTGAAATATAGCAAGAGCTATGAGCCCAAGTGGAGGACCCCAAAACTCCTGAGAAAAGAGGAGGTTCTTGAAGAGGCACATTTGACATTGGCTTCAGTGGCTAGCTAGGAATTCTATAGGTAAACAATGTTATCGTGGACATCAGGTCACAGACAGTAGAATGTTGGTGCTAGTGGTAAGGAAGGCGACATGTTTCAGTCAGGGAAGAGTCTACAGGAAGCCTCTGAATCTCTCACAAGCAGACTAGCCTGGGACCTAAGGTGAATGGAGAGAATTAAAAGACAGATTAAACGCCTTGTATGCACATGCAGTCTTGGTTGTAAATTACAGTAAAACAAGAGTTAAAAGACAGATTTGAGCCTATGTATATTTAATCCAGAGCTAAGGAATTTGGAATTCAACTTGTGCAGAAAGAATACTTTCAGTTGTTTTCTTGATGACAGCAACTATATTTATCCTAAATCCAGTGAAGAAAACTTGAATGGCAAGAAAGTAAGAAAATTTTTGCATGCAAACATGCTGCACAAAATAATTGCAGTTAACCATTTGGTTAGGTGCCATACGTCAGGTGTGTCCATGGTCTAGTTTTGTAAGTATGTTATCGTCTAAGAGAAGTATCTGAACGGGAGAACATTATGATCAAGTGTGCAGCCCAGGAAGATCCTGTGGTAGCCGTTGTGCAGGAGGGCTAGTGAAAACCAGAGCCACAGGTCCTGCTGAGGCTAGGAACCTCTTAACACCAGCTGAGTCATGGAAGAAGAAACACACACCATCAGAGACAGAACTCCTCCAAGAGAGAAAACGGCTACCTTGTTAAGTTAACCCTGAAGTCAACTGTGCAATCAATTACCTATCAATTCTCTTCCCCAGGCCCCAGGACCACTTCCTAATCATATAGGCACAGCATGATCCCCACGCCAGGAAGTGTTCTTCTAAGGGAATGATTAGATTGTGGGGCTCCTCCTCCTAACATCCTCTCCTCCCCCTAGAGACTTATGTGCCTCTTGCAGGCTGTTGATCTAGAATGTCAGAGCCAATGTCTCCTTCACTTCAGCCAGTGGAAGACAGCCATTGCTCATTCTCCCACCCTCTGCCATCACAAGCATCCTGTTGCCACCCAACTGTGCCCAGAAAATGAAGGTTATCATGGAAAAGCCTGGGGCCGATCTGAGGAATGAGATGTGCTGCTGTCGATTGAGGAAGATTGAGAGACCAGATAATTGAGGGCCTTAGAACAAGACTCTGCAGACGGCTGGGATTGCCTCACAGCGTGGACCATATTAAAATCCCATCCTCTGTTGCTTCCTGACTGCCTGCACTGCCTGCTTCAAGTGCTATTTTATAAGCAGTGTTTTCAGAGAGTTAACAAACCTAGAGGGGCCCTGAAAAAGAAAGGGCCTTTGCTGAATAGCTTTTCACTTACCAGAGGAAATGAGAGATGGTTTTCCTTGTAACCCAGTTTCCAAAGCCTATTATTACAGAGTATTGGGAAGATTTGCCTCCTGCCAGGCTGGGGTGGAGGACTTGCCTGCTGGAAAGGGGGAACTTAGGATGGACCAGAAGGTTGCTGAGGATAGGAAAGGCATCAAAATAATGAACACTATCTCCCCGTTAGTAACACAAGAAGTCTCTCTCCTACTCTCAATTCTGCACTGGTTTTCTTTCCTAAATGTATGACCTGGGAAGGGACACACTGTGTGAGTGACAGCCCAGCTTTTGTGTGCTAGGACCTGTGTGTCAGTCCTAGCCCGCACTTACTTACTTGACCTACGATTTCCCATACTGTAAGAGGAAGGGTAGGACCCTTCCCAGAAGGCTGCTACAAGTGGGAATTAGACACTAGTGTGAAATCTTTAGGAGAGTGAATTCTCCAACATTACTGAGTGAGTTCTTGGTGAAGTAGAAGCTGGGGGGCGGGCAAGAGGGTTACTGACATCTCAAACTGAAGTGTTCTATTAGTAAGAACATGACTCTTGACTGCAGAGATGGATCCCCTCCCTCAGAATGTCCTAGATCTGGATCAGGAAGTTGGAGTTTCCTCTGCCTTCCCAGTATTGCATCTAGAGTCCATGGACAATGTCTCTATAAGGGATATGGGCAGTAGGAACCACTTGATTTTGCATACCATTTGTCTATGGAATGAGACAAAAGGATTGTGGGATCTCTAGAAACCCCAGGGTTGAATTACACTCATGGGATGGGATTAGGCTCATGGGGGAGGGATTGTTGCATATGATTCAAATATAAAGAGTTATCTCTAGAGACAGTGGCACTACTGTTTAGAGGGTTATGAAGCTGGCACATAAGCTAGTGGTGGCTGAATGAGCAGTTGGGGACATTAAAATAACAGAACATAATAGAGCCAAGGAGATAACTGAGTCAATGCAATGCTGGTCCCACAAATGTGAGCACCTAAGTTTGATCCCTACATTCAACCTGAAACAGTCAGTCATCCTGACATATACTTGTAATTACAGCACTGGGGAAGCAGAGACAGACAGATCCCGGAGCTTACTAAGAAGCCTGATTCATTGACTTAGGTAGCTGTCTTAGTTAGGGTTTCACTGCTGTGAACAGACACCGTGACCAAGGCAACTCTTATAAGGACAACATTTAATTGGGGATGGCTTAAAGGTTCAGAGGTTCAGTCCATTATTATCAATGCAGGAATATGGCAGCATCCAGGCAGGCATGGTGCAGGAGGAACTGAGAATCTACATCTTCATCTGAAGGATGCTAGCAGAATACTGGTTTCCAGACAACTAGGATGAGGGTCTTAAAGCCCACACCCACAGTAACACAGCTACTTCAACAAGGCCACACCTACTCCAACAGGGCCATACCTTCTAATAGTGCCACTCCTTGGGCTGAGCATACACAAACCATCACAGGAGCATTGGACCAGTAAGAAATCCAGACTCAGAAAAAAAACCAACCAAACAAACAAGCAAAAACAAGGTTGATAGTGTCCAAAGAAACACACTCAATGTTGACTTCTGGTTTCCATATATACCTGCACATAGATGTATACCCACAAAAGCATGAGTGATTGCACACACACACACACACACACACACACACAAACAATAATGATATGTAGTCAATATAGAGTTATAATAATTATTATAAAACCAATAAAGTTTCATTGATTATTAGGATAATTATCATAATATCAATCAACTCCTCAAGTTTCAGAGCCTCGAGAGGCCCCAAGACAGCTGAAATCACAATAAAAAGTGGAAACTGACCTACCATGCATGATTTACAGGGGCTGTTAGGGGACATTGTTCGTGCCTCTTGCCCTCTGCTGACCTATGATGGGGATTTCTCAGAAAGAAAGCTCCCTTGATACCAGCTAACCTTCATTGCATTCTTTCCACACAACATCTTAGACTCAATTAATTTCCACAACTGCAAGGAGATGGATTATGATCGACAGTCTACCTTTTGTGGTGATGGGGAGAAACTCTGGCTAAGAGGTAAAATGAATACTCTCCTCTTTCATTCGCATTCGTAAAGTTTGGGAAGCGAGTGAAAAACTCTGCAGAGTGGGAGGACTCATCAAAGAAGCCACCCTGGCCCGTAAGGGGCACTGCGAGTCATCTCTTTGTCCACAATAGAAACATTTCTAGATACAGTTGGAACAGCTAGAAGGTCAGGAAGTGCCTAGTAATGTGTAACTGGGTGGCAGTGCTGACAGGCAGTCATAGGGAGAATGGCACAGGGTGGCCTTGAAGATCCAGTGAGATAAAGCTTAAGGAAACATGTCTGAAAGTGCCGACTGGTGTTTTTCAATCAAAGCAGGTTTCCAGAACCGTGGAGCAGCTTTAGTGGGATCAGTGTTATTTAGGTGAGTTGGGTATAGTTTGAGTCTGCATCAAGGTGACACTGTTCATTTTTAGGTTTGCTTTTAAGTAGATGGATAGGCTTGTAAGGTGGGAAATTCTTCTTCAGGTTGGAAGGAGTAATATACATTCTGATAAAGTAAAAGAATCTATATGTTTATGCTGACAGGTGCACCAGACTTCCTGTTAAGAATGGAGACTGTTTCTTAGGATGGGGAGTATGTGTTTGGAGTAGTCCAGACTATTCCATATCAAATAACCCTACTTGCATGGTCCATTCCAAACAAACACTCCCTTTTTTAAAGAGACTCTAGGCATGGATCCAAGACTGCCTGGGGCATGCGTATGTGAGAAAATGCTCTTTAAGGGCAGGTGACATTTTTCTTTGTACTCTGGGTAGAGAGGGAATAAAGGGGGAAAAAGAGTCGGTGTTGGTAAGCATGGTGGGAAGAAATAAAAAGTCAAGATATACAGGACATGGCTACTCAGACTCAGCATATTTACAAAGCTCATGAAAATATTGGTCCAAATGGCGTTGACAGGACTAAATTTATCCTGGGGTTGGCAGGGGACAGTAATCAAACCTTAGATGTGTGCATCAGCAAGAGACGCAGGAAGCCCAGAAGGTTGTCAACTGTCAAAGTCTACAGAGATAATGAGGAAGAATCTGGGCTCCCAACTGACCTTTTTGGGACATGCTTATAGGACTCTTAGATTCCAGACATGCCACAAAAGCTAGCAGGAAGAGGTCTGCTGTCAGAGAACCAAACACCTCCTAGCAAAGACACCAATTCACCTATTTGAAGGATGATGGATGCCTGGGCTTACTGTGAAGGAGTCAGCCCTGACTTACCAGGGCTCCCACTGGGGAGCAGATGAGCTCAATAACAAAGAGTAAAGATCATGTCCTGGTGACCAGAGGTTAAAGGGTACATCCTGGTGCTACTTTAGAGCATTGACCTCCCTTAGGGTTACAGAGACTTAGGGAGAGAGGATCCCAAGAAAGAGGAAGTTGTGGCCAGGTATATCAGCACAAGCCTGTGATTTTAACTACTCAGAAAACTGAGGCAGGATTCAAGGCTAGCCTAGGTGATGTCAAAGCCAGCTTGGGTGACTGTCTCAAAATAGAAATAAATAAGGGGCTAGTGATGATACCTGGTGGTAGGGTAGTTGCCTGTTACCCATAGACCTGGGGTTGTTTGATCTTCAGCACCAGTAGAGTGTGGGTTATTTTAAAGCAAGTTTCATAATGAGCTGAAGATCTTTGGGAGGTCAAGGGCACTACCAGGATGCCGTAGGATAGTGTCTCCACTCCCAGAGAGCTGATGAGAAGAAGATGGGAAGGTTGGAATGATGCTGAAGTAAATCGCTTTTCTGTGTTTTGTCTGAGTGCTACCTGGATGCCAAAGGTCATACCATTATGTATGCAAACTTTGAATATGCCTAAGAACGGAAGATTAAGCAGAGCTTTCTCCTGGCAGCTTCAGAAAAATTTCAATCTTTGTTAAAGCAGCACTGATTCAACCCTGCTAACCCACAATCCTGTGGCCACACCAAACACTCAGATTTGGCAGAGCTAAGGCACAGGACTCGGAGGTTTTCATTACTGGCTGGAAGGAATGGTCTTTGCTGAGTCTGTGTTTGCATGCAACAAGATAGAAAATATTTTAGATTTGTGAGAACTATGATTTTATAGTGAGTATCCAGCTCCACTAGTGAATGGGTAGGAATGGTCTTCATTTTCTTTTTAATCAACATTGGGGGCTGGACCAAGAGGGGTATTTCATTGTCCCCTACTCTAAGACATGATCCCTATTCCTATATCTCTTTTGAGGTTTTAGCCACATGCCAGGTTGTTAGCAAGGTTTGTAAAACAGTGACTGCACTGGAGCTCCAGCAAATCCTGGTGCTGCTGTTTTCAACTGTCTCTAACTCCTACCTTGAAGTAGTCCCTCCTAGTAAGTTGTGTGTACTCTTGTCCTTTGTGTGATACCTATCCTTCCTGACACACAGACATATGGAAACCCCTTTGTCATAGATCCCTACTCTAACACAGCCTATCCCACAGATTTCTAAAATTCTCCAGATCAGATTCTTATTGCTTTGGGTTCATGGGAGAACCAGGTTGTGTTTGGGCTCTATCTCTCCAGAGTATGGTTAGAAAATGGTCCCTGGATGGAGAGACCTTAGTTCATGACATGTATATTCTCTCTCTCTCTCTCTCTCTCTCTCTCTCTCTCTCTCTCTCTCTCTCTCTCTCTCTCCTGATGATATTAACCTCAACCTTATGTTGGCATCACCCTGGCATGAAGCACTTTGCTTCTGTATCAGTGAGGTTTTGAGTCCTTCATCTATACTGGATGGCTATGTCATATCAGTCTCTCTTGTATATGGTCAGAAGCAGGAAATTCCACATTTCCACCTCCATCACGAGTCTCTTCTTGGCAGCTAGAATGATTTCCGTCTAATCGTTTGTCCATATCTACTGCCTGACTAAAAGGATTCCTATTGTTTTTTAAGACAACACTTAAGAGACATTATCTGGGTTTGTCTGTTACAGAGTTCCTAGCACACAGCATGGTGCCTACCTTCAGATAAGTATGGAAGAAATATTCCTGGGTAAATAAACGAATGAAGAATAGCAGCTTTGACAGAGTAAACAGTACAAACAGGGGCAAGGAAACCTAAGACAACACCTGGAAGAATGAATTATTCAAGACAATTTCACCTCAGGATGCTGACTACAAATGATTTAAAGACTCAAAATACCACACTTGAAAATTCTAGCACTAACTTATCTTTTTTCCCCCAATTACCAAAGATTTTAGACCATTTGCTCACCATGAAACTCCTAAGATGGATGGAGCTGTCTGAGCAAGATAGAGAAAGCATTCTTGGACCGGGGTTAGCTGTACAACAGACAGACAAATGGACATGTGTACAGGGAGAAGAGTCATCAATTTGCTAAAAATAACGCTTCAACCAGTTTGTCACAGAGGCTCTGCAGGAAAACTGATCAATAGCAGACATGCCAGCCATGTGATTTTGACGTTCACCAAGATCAGTGTGAGGTACATCACCTTGGAGACCAAGTTAGTTCCCAGCCAACAGAGGAAGTGACTCAAGGGGACTGTTACTCTGGAACCACATAAGGACCCAAAGCACTCATGAGCTAATTAAATAAACTTGCCAGGATATTTCCAATAAAGAAAATTAGCATCTGTTTTATTTGAATCAGAGAAAGCAGGGTTTTGAGAAAAATCTATTGTGGCAATTTGTTCCAAAAGTGTTCAAGGGATGGGAGTCAGGGGTATGGCTCAGTAGGTAAAGCACTTGCAGTGAGAGCAAGAGGACCTGACCTCCACCCCAGAACACAACAAAATGTGGGACACACTAGCATACACCTGCATCCCCAGTTCTGGGAGGTGGGGACAGGAGGAGACTTGGGACTTGCTCACTAGCTAATCTAGCTAAGCTGATGAACATCAGGGTCAGTGGGAGACAGTGTCTTGAAAGAACACAAATACATCTAAGACGGGAAAGATGCATGACCTTGAGTTCTCTGTCTGTGATCTGCACTTCTTCAAATAAAGTAGGTTTACTCTGAACCTGACACACACAAACACACAGACATACACACAGACACACACACACACATACACACACACACTTCTTAAAATTAATTAGGTTTACTCTGAACCTGATACACACACACACACACACACACACACACACACACACACACACAGAGAGAGAGAGAGAGAGAGAGAGAGAGAGAGAGAGAGAGAGAGAGAGAGAGTTTTTTTGTGTGTAGAGAATGTCATGAGACTCTTCTAGAAAGAACCATATGAGATAAAAGTTCTCCATCAAGTCATTTCATTCATGTTCTGGCAAACATGCATAAGCAGATGTAACGAGGAGGTTGGAAGAAAGACTCAGTCACACAGCAAGTCAGTCACACAGTTATTCTCATCTTTTTTTTTAATTGAATATATTCTTCATTTACATTTCAAATGTTATACCCCTTCCCGGATTCCCCCCTCCCCCAAAACCCCCAACCCATCCTCCCACCTCCTGCCTCCAAGAATATGCTCCTCCACCCAACCCACTCCCATGACCCCCACTCAATTTCCCCACACTGGGTCCTCTATTAAGTATTCACAGGACCAAAGACCTCTCCTCCCACTGATGCCCGACAATGCATTCCTCTGCCAATCTTTTGGCTGGAACCACATGTACCCCTTGGCTGATGGCTTAGTCCCTGGGAGCCCTGGGGTGTCTGGTTGACCAACATTGTCGTTCTTCCGATGGGGCTGCAACCCCCCCCCAGCTCCTCCAGCTTGCCCTCCAACTCTTCCATAGTGAACCCCATGCTCAGACCAATGGTTGGCTGCTAGTATTCGCCTCTGTATCTGTAAGGCTCTGGCAGGGCCCCTCCAAAAGACAGCCATAAATGGCTCCTTTTGGTACACAGTTCTTGTCATCCACAGTAATTTCGCATCTTAACCTTGAGGAAGCCAAAGCTCATAAACTAAACATCTGTCTAGCATCTCAATGAATACACAGTAGAATTCCAATGACCCACACCGTCCTTCCCAGACACCTCAGTGTGTTCCTGCTATGATGTTCAGACATGATGTACACACTTCTAAGAAGTCTACAATATCAGAGATAAGGCCTATAGGGTTCCTGGGTCATATGACATTCAACACCTTGCTACTGACTAGCTGAATGGTGGTGATTGTTGAGATAGCAATGCCGGTCTTACCTATGACTGTTAGGGATTCTTTTATGTCTCCACTACTGGCTACTGGCATTACATTATGACTACTGGCATTACAGTGCATATATTTGCACATATGTAACATAGTCAATAGACCAACTCTGTCTTTAACCTGGAGTCCTAAGCATACACCCATTACATCCAGCCCTGTATGCCTGGCTTTATCCACTTAAGTTTTAAAGATCAATTTAAGAGAGGCTTTGGTCTGACCCAGAATCTCTAGCTCTAGAAGACACTTTCTAAGCTGCATTCCTTTCTGTACAATGCATCATTTATCAAATCCCCTCTCATCTGTGACAAGGCAAGGCCACTTCTCATTTGCTGAGGGTCCTCAGCAAGATGAAAAATTTGCCGTGAGGGTCAACAGCAGAAATGAAAGAGTAAACAAAAACAGAAAGCAGAAGCCCAGGGACCCTCCCACTGTCTGCATCATCTGACCTGCTATGGTTTGCAGGACCTCATGCCTTTGCTTATTGTATGTGCCAGTGTAGTTATTCAGGAAGACACAGGGGACTTGGATTGAAATGCATACCACTGAGTCTGGATGACTGCATGGAGAAGAAAGCAGGACCCTGGAGAAAACGTGCAAATGTAACAGAACAGAAAGCCCAGTGGGGTGGGCTGGTTTCCTAGCAATCAATGACCAATGTCCCTTTGGAGCGCTTCCCAGAAGTACAAAACATTTTAAAAATAGCTGCATGCCTTGGTTCAGTTATTGACATTGCTCTACCCAAGGCTGTGTGTGTAAGTATTCCTCTGGTGAGATCCTAAAATATCAGGTGGGCTCTGGAGAGTCACATCTTGGGAATTTGTTCTTGGCTCACCAACTCACCTTCTCTTTGTTGTTGTTTGGTTGGGTTGTTTTTGTTTTTTATTGTTTGTCCGAGAGTTTACCTACAGATTAGTGCCACTCTCAACCTTCACCATAGAAGTGTCTTTCTTCATAAGATGGTGATCAACACAGAGTCTCATGACTGGTCAAAGTATGGAGAAAAAGAGACTATGCCCTCAGCCTCAGCCTTCTTCTCCAAAGACTCAGGTGTCATCTGGAGGAAGGGACAGAAAGGTCACAAGAGCCCAGTGTTGTGGAGGACCTCTACAAAATAGTGTCTTCTGGTCTCTCTGGGTTTTTTTTCTCAGTGTAACGCTTCAATGCACATGAGACAGACAGTGGACATTATCATTCTCAAGACAGTAAGAATCCTCTTCCAAAATTTCCTTTAAAGTTTCCTTTGAGAAATGTCCTCTAATCTGCTTGGACCAAATACCCTTTTTATCTTCCCCTGCACTTCTAGACCTGACTTGCTCTTACTGTTTTACAGGATGGCCAGAATCTCATGCAATCCAGGATGGCTTTTAACTCTCTATGCAGCTTCAGATGACCTTAGACTTCTGACCTTCCTGCCCCTATACCCCAACTGGCTATGATTACAAGCGTGCACCAGTGTGACTAATTTTGCAGTGGGAATTGAGCCCAGGGCAAACAGTCTTCTGACTGAAATATATCATCAGTCCTTTGACCTGATCTTCTAGCACAGTCTTTGGGGTTTTTTTTATGTCCTTATTAATTATTTTTGATGCATTATCCTACCCTTCCTATAGATCTGGGACTCCTTAAATGTATCTGATTTATCTATGACACTTTTGGGTGCATGACAGACCTAGATGGTGCTAGAAGCTTGGCCACACTTGTTAAATGACTGAACAAATACAAGAAAAGCAGAGATTCCCTATGCTCCCTCCCAGGCTGCCTGTAGAGGGCTGCTCGATGTCACTGCCACATTGTTGTAGGGAATGAAACTCCTGTCCTGGAAAGGCAGCCCCAGGAGAGGTAAGCCATACCCTTGTTTCTGTGAGGTATTGTCTGAAAGGGAGGTCACTCGTGGTACCATTCACTGTGCAATAGCAGCTTCTTGGACTGAACTGGCATCTTTGAGTCTTGGGGGATATCTGTGGGGATGGGGACTCTCCAAGCTTTGGTCTCTAGAAGCCTGAATTATACCAGGTGCCAACTACTATAAGTGGAGCAGAAGCAGAGAGGGACAGGGAACTAAGTCGGAGCTTCCTATGACATCGTGTGTATTTTCTACTGAGGCAAGGGGGAAACTGAGTCTGGGTGCTGGCTCTGTTCATTCTCTGTGCTGCCTTTATACTGAATCAACTCCCACAAGGCTGCCAGTGCCAGGCACTTTACAGAGAATCCATAGAATGCACTGACCTGTGCCAGGGGGTTCCAGGAAGGGGTTTTACAGCAAGGTTGTCCACGAGATAGGTACTTCCTGATCCAGATAGAACCACCATTCTCTGGCCAGATGACCTTTTACTGGGATGTTTCTTTCCAAAGGTTGACTGCTAGCAAGACTTCTCCACTTCCCAGAATCAAACTGTCTCAGTCAGGGTTGCTATTCCTGCACAAACATCATAACTAAGAGGCAAGTTGGGAAGGAAAGGGTTTATTCAGTTTATACTTCCACATTGCTGTTCATCACCAAAAGAAGTCAGGACTGGAACTCAAGCAGGTTAGGAAGCAGGATCTGATACAGAGGCTATGGAGGGATGTTACTTACTGGCTTGCTTCCTCTGCCTTGCTCAGCTTGCTTTCTTATAGAACCCAAGACTACCAGCCCAGTGATGGTAGTCTTTCCTTCCCAGTTTGACTTTGTTCATGGTATTTACCCCAGCAACAGAAAGCAAACAAAGATGGTGTAAACTAGGGCCTTTCTTCTGTCATACCCTGGGTCCTCAGCTTCTCCATATTCCAAGAGGTAGGACTGGGAGGGTGTCTCTGAGATGTGTCTAGTTTGTTCCCTGTGGCGGTTTGGATGAGAAATGTTCCCCTTAGGCTTGGGTATTTGAAGAGTTGTTCCCTAGTTCATGAGGATGATGGGGTAGTACAGGCTTGCTGGAGGAAGTATGTTGCTAGAGAAGACTCTGAGATTATATAGCTTTCTCCCTACTTTGAGCTTGTTCTTTCTGCTTTGTGCATGTGCTTGAGATATGATTTCTCAGCTTCCTGTTCCTGGTGCCATGCCTCCCTATGATGGTCTCTTATCCCTCTGGGACAATAAGCTGAAATAAACTCTCTCTTCCCCAAGTCACTTTTGTTATGTGTTTTATCACAGCAACAGAAAGGTAACTAATATGGTCCCTCAGAGGTTCTGCAGCAAAGGCTGCAGGTCTGGACCCAGCTTCCACTCTGAGAAGCTACTTCTCTAGGCTTTGGTTTCATCCACCAGCATGAGGAAGAGGCCTGTCTACATCCGCAGGCTTCTGGATAGGTTGCAGTAGACTTGTATATTAAGTGCTGGCTCAGGACACAAGTTGAAGAGACGTCACTTCTTTCTTTCACCCTTGTTAACTGTAACATTCTTCTCTGCCAACTTCTCACAAGGCTTGTGTACTGGCTGGTTTTGTGTGTCCACTTGACACAGGCTGGAGTTATCACAGAAAAAGGAGCTTCAGGTGAGGAAATGCCTCCATGAGATTCAACCATAAGGCATTTTCTCAATTAGTGATCAAGGGGGAAGGAAAGGGTTTTTTAATGTATATACTTCCCAATCACAATTCATCATTGAGGGAAGCCAGGGCAGGATCTCAAGTAGGGCAGGAACCTGGGAGCCGGAGCTGATGCAGAGGCCATGGGAAGGGCTGCTTGCTGGACTGCTCCTCATGGTAGTTTGCTTAGCCTACTTTCTTATAGCACCTTGGACCACCTGCCTAGGAGATGCACTGCCCCCCCCAGTGGACTGGGCTTCTCTTAATCAATTAGTAATCAAGAAAATGCCCTACAGACTTCCCAACAATCAATCCAATGGAAGCATTTTCTCAAGTGAGGTTCCTCTTCCCACTTGACTCTAATTATTTTGGGTATCCCTGTATGTCTTCTCTATTTAATGAGAAGCTGATTTAGGCCTGTATACCCCACCTGCCTCTTTTGAAACCTTCCCACGATCTCTGCTGGTTATGCAAGGAGTTAGTATTAGGAAAAGCTGGGTTGATTGGTAACACAGGGACTGGCTAATTGGATAGAGTCTGGGTAAAGGATGTGGGCAGGGTATGGTACTCAAGCTCCTGATCCCTGGACCATTGTCTTCGTTCCGATGCTCTGACCAGCAGGAGCCCAGAGCTTTGTTCTGTTGTTCAGAGAGCCAAGTCTTATAAGTGACAGCTGGAGCCCGAACTCTGGAACCATAATTTCCTTTAAGAGATTAGCAGATAAAGTCCCAGTCGGAGATATGAGCCTGGTGCTGGAACCTCTAGATCCCTGCAGAAGGTCATGACTTACCTGGGGGAAGGCTGTTGCCAGCCTCTCTCTGAAGAAGCCAAGGCTAGCGCATGCGACTCATTGCCACACTGAGTTGAGAGGAACCTGATAAAGGCACAGTGCCCTGAAACATGTAGGCATCTGCCTCATCTCTGTCTGTTTTTTTTTTCTTCTCATTTTAAAGCCTGCAATCCTGCCTCTAAGTCAGCTATCCAATTAAGCAAGATTTCTGAAGAAAGCTTTAGAATTGAAAGACAAACGTCCAAGTTAGAGGAAGCTGGCTGCCGCAGCTGCTCCTGGAGAGGGATTTAAGGTTGCAGAGCGTCAATCCTGGAGATTAGGATACTGACTAGCAGCATAACACAGGCCCCAAGTCAGTACATTGCAACACAAAGTATAAAACTCTGCTCTCGACCTCCCAGGTAAATTAACGTTATTGTGTGGTGTCTTTTGGCAAATAGAAGTATCCAGGAGCTGTTAAAGACATTTATGCCCATGGGGACACTGTCAAAAGGCAATGACTGTCATTTTTCACCTTGAGACGCAATCAAGCTATTGTGAGCCTGAGCCTTTATCCTGACTGTGTGCTGGATCCTCTCTCTAGATTAACACTAATATCCCAAGCCAGAATGTGCCTTGAGTTGGGAACCTCTTGCATTCTTATTGTTTTGTTTTGAAACAATAAGTGACAGCAGAGATTCAAAATCCCACTGTGCAGGAGCGACTTGAGATTTTTGGGAGGATCTAGTACCTAGTCAATTGCTGAGCTGGGGTTTGGAAACAGAAATTTTGCCTTGGTTTCGACACACTTTTTCTGATGCTCTTGCACTGTCTTTCATTGCATGTTGATCTGTGGTGTTTTCTGAAATGGTTCTCGGGATGCAATGGGCACTCTGGGTGGTCTGTCCTTCCAGCACTGTTTATCCTTATTTTTCTCTCGGAGTAAACTTGGAACTGTATGATGACATACACCTATAAGCCCAGCACTAAGGACAGGAGGCCTTCCTCATATCTCAGGATCTTATGACTCTTTCTGCTATCAGACCTTCCACCTGTTGTCAGGAGAATTAAATAAAGGAAGGGCCTTTGTGTGGAGAACCTGTGAGGGCTTTGCCTCACCTGGGGCAAATGCTTGGAAGAAAGGAGACAACTGGCTAAGTTTTTGTTGTTGTTGTTGTTTTGTTTTGTTTTTATCTTGAGGTTGTCATATAGATAGTCTGGGCTTGACAGTCATGGACATAGATGATTCTTTTATCTTTGTTTATGATTAGATTATAAAATGTCTCAAGGACTTCTATTATGCGATCCTTGTTTTCAGCTGGTGGAATTGTTTCAGGGTGCTGTAAGACCTTTAGGAGGTGGGGCCTTGTAGGTTACCTAGAAGACCTTTGAGAGTAATAACCCAACTCTGGTCTGGTCTAAGTCTCTCTGCTTCCTAATTGTCCAATAAGTAAGCAAGCCACAAGCTCCTGTTGCCACAGACTGAACTGCCATATACCTTCAAACTGAGAGCTAAAGTAAACCCCTCCTCCCTTAAGTTACCTCTGCCAGACACCTGGTCATAGCAATACTGAAAGGTTCATTAACACAGCCTCCTTTAAAGGAACCACCCTGTGCAGAGTCCATGCTGGGAGCTCCGTTCTTATCAACCAACTGCTGACTGAACCAGGCAGAAACACAGCCCCAGAGAGAGACATCTGTGTGGCCAGCTGTCTATAAAAAATGACCATTCTTGACAGGTAAAAGATGAATCAGCCAAAAACACTTTCCCCCTGAGGAATATGAACTAAGGATGCAGAGCAGCTGGCTGAGGGGCAGATGGAAACAGACCTGGGAATGGATATACCAGGTTCATCATGCTGGGTCCTAGACTACATTATAGCTGAGAAGAAGGGAAGATTTGTGACTCTTTCAGAGTCACCCTAAAACTTCAGCCCTCAGCTCAGGGACCATTGCCCCCAGGATCCCATTTGCCACTCCAATATGAGATGAATTCTTCTTGTAGATACATACCCACTTCCTCACCAGACCAGACCCTTACCATTGGCCTGCTCCTGCTCTCATTCCCCTCCTCTAATTGACTCACCTGCTATCCCCTAACATGCCATTTTCCTTCATTTCTCTCTGCCATGTTTTACATTATACCTTCTGCTTTGGCTGCCCTAGATCTTTATCTATTCAGTGAGTTCACATCCACATCCCAGCAGGAACCCCAGCAGCTCCATCATTCTTTCAGGTGAATTTGCTTGTCCTTTACTGGAATTTCTCCTCCATGTATTAATTTTAAAATTAGACTTGTGTCTTCTAGACTCATACCTATAATATTACTAGGGAAACAATTCAGGATAAGGATAAAATGATTGTGTTAGGATGGTGGCAGTGGTGGCTAATTCAATGTCATCTAGGAAGGCGTCTCTAGGCAGAGGTATAAACATGCTATAGAGTAGCCTTGTAAATATTTGGGAGAATAGTGTGTCTAGCAGAGGAAAAAGCAAAGTCAGAGCCCTGTGGTAGGAGCAAGTGTGATGGAGAAGAAAGGACATGCGACTTGGTACATTGATGTGACCCAGAGGGCTGTCAGACAATGGCCAGTGGTAAGACAAGATGGAGTCCAATGGGCTTGGCGAGCCACTGCAGAGAATTTGGGTTTGTTCTAAGCAGGATGGGAGCATCTTAAAAAGATCAAGCTGTATGTTGTATGTTGGAAGGAATGCAAACAACATTCTAGTGAGAGGAGTCGCTGCTAAGAGATGGGGTATGGCAGAGTTGGGCATTTCTGGTTCAAGTAGCACTTGTTGACAGACTTGCTGTGAGAAGGAAGAGGAGGAAGAAGAGCAGGAGATGGGGAAGAGGAGGAGTACAGACTTGGATCCTGAGCAATTTGGCAAATGGGAGCATGATTTACTAAGACAGAGAGAAGTGGAGAAGTGAGTGTCCTTAGGAGAGAAGTGGAGAAGCGAGTGTCCTTCGGATTAGATGAATTTGGGCTTAGCTATGTGAGTCATACAGCAACTTGGCCAACAGATCACAGTCTCCTTGAGAGGATGGGTCAGGGCATTTGTTCACCTGTCTCCTGTCCACTTACCAAGAGACCATAAAGGATGCCTAGTCTACCAGTGATGAATGATTTGAGTTTATTATTCCAGAAAATGCAAACAAAAACCTAGACACCTCTTTCGTTGTTACTCACTTGGTTCTCGCCAAGCCATTCTGTTTTCATTTTTGATGGCTCTTAAGAGTGGTTGTGGACATTGCCCTTAAGTCACAGGTCAGTTTGCCCTCTCTGTTGCTCATATCCTCCATCATCCCTCTTGCTGTTAAACCAAATGGGTACCAGGAAAGACCTGAGCTTAGCACTCATGTGGTAAGTGTCCCATTCATGTGCTTTTCTAGGGTGATGCGATATTCTGATCCCTCGGGGTTGTACCAGATGGACTAATCAATCACTACCCAGCTACCGAGCCTCCTTGATAAAAATCCCTCACCTTTGCCTTGCACTTTGGAGCTTACAAAGCATATTTTGATAATCTCATATTGGATTTGCACAGCCAACCTTTGAATTGATGTGGCAGGTTTCTCGATAGTAAATGTCCTTCTATCTTCCATAACTTGCAATCAAAGGTCTTAACTGAGATTCTTCCTTCGCCTAAAGTGTCCTTGTTTCTCTCATTGACTTGGACAACTCCAACGGAACCTTCCAGTGCCATTTTGCATGAAATCATACTATCCCTGACCCTCAGGCAAAGTTAATTGCTCATCTCCCCACCCCTATGTTACATAAGCCTTGGCGAATGTGCTGCCTGTCTAGGCTATAGATAGCCATAAAATATACATTACACATGTAACCATCTGCCTGCACAATAGATAATATTTTTCTTGAAGGGAATCTCAGAATCCCAGTACCTGATTGATTTATTCTCACACAGCAATCAATGATTGAAGGGCCATATGGCTTTTTTTTTTTTAGCTTGAGGTCATATGCTGGGGAATGCATATTTTGCTAAGGAATATGGATCTCAGCCTGTAGGTATAAATGAGCCAATAGGAGTTTGATTTATAGCATAAAAGGCAGATGGCAGGCTCATTTCATAAAATTTATTTCCCTGAAAGCTGATGAGGTTTGATTTATATCTCCCCTTGAAGGTCAGGATGTGGACTATTCAACTCACCCGGTCTTTATAACAAGAAGTTCCATGAAATGGGATAGGATATTCGTGAGGCTGTCAGTTACATAGAGCAGGAAACTGTGGAAAATTTCAGTTCAGTTCAACAAACTTTCACTGAGTGTCTACAGTGAGCCTGGCACTGCGCTCAGTATGTGACAGTAAGTCAAAATAGTTGCCAAATTTCTCTTTGAAAACCCTAGAGGTGGGCCTGTGAGGTGCATAGAAGTGGGATGTATCTTGCAGCTTCATCTCATGGTACAATGATTGGCTTCCAGGAATGTGCAAGTGTCTGTGATTTCCTGGGAGAGCTGCTGGGGAGCTGCATCCTGGCCTATGATCAGGAGCCTCATTCATTTTCAGGATTCAGTCTTCTGTACCATTTCATAAGCATTCAGGTAAGCTTGAAATCCTGGACTAATGGGCTGAGCCCCCAAAGAGTGGGCCAGGAGGGCAGCAGCAATGATGGATGGACATGTCAGAGATGCTCACCAGCAGACTTAATGGACTTCCTCAGCACTTCTTCCTGTCATATATTCATCCATCCATTCGTCCATCCATGCCTATATCCATGGATGCACCCATTCACCTATTTGTTAATTGACTCACTTTATCTTTAAAGCATACGTCTGTCTTCATTGCTACGTGTCTATCCATCCATCCATCTATCTATTCATCCATCCATCCATCCACTTCACTCATGGGCAAATACATTCATTCTTCCATATCTTTATATGTAATTGTATTTATTTATTTATTAGTGTGTGGATATGGGTACATATGCATAACTAGAGGTTAATGTCAGTTATCTGCCTTTATACTCATCCATCTTATTTTTAAAGACAGAGTATCTCTGTAAGCCTGGATCTCACTGACTAGCTAAATTGCCTAACCAGTAAGCCCCAGGTATCTTTTCATCTCTGTCTCCCAACACTGGGATTATAGATGTATACCGATATTTTTTACATTATTGCTGGATCTGAGCTACGTTACTCTTGTTTGCCCAGCAACGACTTTACCCACAGAGACATCTCGTCAGCCCATATCTTTCCATTTAAATCACACATCTTTTTCTCAATCAAAATCCCTAAGTAATTCTTTAGTGTCATAAGCTAACAGCAAATTTTCTTAATCTTGAACTTCATGGCTAGCTTTTATTTCTGGACCAACCATTTGAACACTCTCTTATCCAAAAAGGGCCCCCTCCACCTCCCTGGCAAGGTAGATCTACTTTTCCTTTCTTTTTCCATTCTCTTTCATTCTTAAGCATCCTCCCTGCCATCCTGTCTACTTCTTGACTGGAGCACTCTAATTCTTCATTCACTGTGACCTCTGAACCCCCAAGTCATAGATGCTTAGTCTGCCTGGATGATTTATCTTTCCTCTGGACTCTTAGCCTCATGTATCCTACTACCCCTGACTCATATATACACTCAGGTACTGAGCTTCTATTGGTATATTCTTCCTTCCACAAGCATTTTTTTTCATTTTCTTTAGTCTTTCTTTAGTCTAATATAATCTAATCTTTATACTAATATAATCTAATATACTTTAGAAATAAAAATATATTTCTTTTGACTCTGTCCTACTCAGCTATAAGTCCTTCAGGGACCATGGAGAGGAGTCTGGGGAGAGGCTGGATCCTTCAGGGTTGTGCTTGTAACTCTATGCATGGGTCCTGGCATATGTGAGTCTCAGGGCTTCACATTTTTCTGGGTTCATTGAAGCTACTGCCATTAGGGTTCAAGGGTCTTAAGTGCCTTTATTCATTTTTTAAAAAGATTTATTTATTGTTATATGTAAGTACACTGTAGCTGTCTTCAGACACCCCAGAAGAGGGTATCAGATCTTATTACAGATGGTTGTGAGCCACTATGTGGTTGCTGGGAATTGAACTCAGGACCTTCGGAAGAGCAATCAGTGCTCTTAACCGCTAAACCATCTCTTCAGTCCAAGTGCCTTTATTCACATGTTTGTGGCTTTATGTAGGGTGCCCAGGATGCCTTGGTTTCTTTCTTTATATGACCTCTGAACTTCAAGTGGGTCAAACTGAGTTTTTCCAGGGTGTGGTCATCTCAAAGTTCCAGGAGTGTGAAATTAGAGGTTCAATGACCTCTCAAAGCTTCAGCTGTGGAGCACAGCCCACTTCTGTTTCACCTTGTCAAAGCAAGTCACAAGGCCAGCCTGAATTCAAGGGATGGAGAAGATGATTTCAGCTTTTAATGGAAAGAGCTCAAAACTTCTGGGGCCAAATTTCACTCTAACTGTCCTGAATACTCTATTCCCATCACCAGACTGATCTTCTCTGGGGATTGCACACTCACAGATTAACCTAAATTGTTACTTTTGAAGGCAATACTTGACATCCTGGGCTCTAACCTCAAGACATACTCTGAGAGGTCATCAGCTATGTTAGGTCCCCAAACAGTCTCTTCACAGCTTCCTATTGCATGTTGGTGATCATATTTAGAACCTGCCTCTTGTGACTTATTCTATTTCTCTGTTCATTGTGCATCTTCCACCACCATTATGTTCCACAACGGGACTTTGTAATGTCCATTAACAAGTCAGCAACACCCAGAGGCACATAGTAGGTATTCAGAAAAGATTTCAAATGAATAAAATCATCCTAAAGGCTGATATCAGACCTTGAGCTCCTTTAGAGTCCCCTTTCATTCTCCTTCTGACAGATGGGATCCTTAAGCATCCTTTCACTGAGGATAAGCCATACATCTACCCCACAGTGTGAAAAGCATGAAGGGGGCAGAGAACCTCTTCATGTCTGTTTGGTTATTGTTTCTAAGGTTGTTTATGTGTCCCTAGAGGGTTCTCATCCCTGAGAATGTATAATTTCTTTGGCAAGAGAGAACTTGAACATCTGGAGAGGACGAGAGGGCATTGTCTAGCTCAATCAAATTCCTTAGAATAAATTCACTCAAGCCATTTATATATTTGCTGGATGGACATTTTAAAAAAAAGAGAATAAAACCTCTCTCCTAGTGGTGAGCTTTCATTGAGAGGTTGCCAGGACTTCCATGCTTTCGTTCAGATGGACAGAGAGGTGTTGCTCCTGGTTATGGGAGGCACTGAGGTGGTGCTCTTAGTTCTAGGTGGCACTGGGGTGGTCATCCTGGTTATGAGAGGCACTGGGATGGTAGTCCTGGTTATGAGAGGCATAGGGTGGTGTTTCTGGCCATGTGAAGCATTGGGGTGGTGTTCCTGGTTTTAAGAAGCATTTAATGTGATATTTCTGGTTAAGTGAAACATTGGAGTGTTGTTTCTGGTTGTGGGAGGCATTAGGGCTGATTTTCTGGTTGTGGGAGCCACCAGGATGCTATTGCTTGCTCATTATTTGAGGCACTGGTATGATGTTACTGGCTACGAGAGGCATCACGTAATAAAGCTTTCTGTTCTCTCTCTGGCAGAGAGGAGGCTTGCTCAGTTCCTTCTCGGAGGCCAAATAATCATTGCTCTATGTCAACCCAGCCCTCTGGCCACACTGAGCAATATGTTCAGCTCATACTGAGTACCAAAAGATGATGTTGTGGGCTGTTCACAAATGTAAGCAGAATCTTGGCTGGAGGCTTCTTGCTACTTTCCCTTAATACATTCTCCTCATTAGGAGCTTGTATGGGACTACTTGTCTATCTTGGCTCAGTGCCTAGTAGACTTCTGAGAAGACCTACACGATCAACCAAATAGACGGACACAAGTTTTATGAACAAACATATATCCACCTGGGAGCAGGGTCCTCTGTGGATTCTGTCCACACATTCCAGGCCTGCTGCCAGGACCCCAGGAATTAGGAGTGAAGTCCACAGCAATTGCCTGAACTATGTGTTGTGTCCTATTACAGACCATATTAGGGTAGCAATTGATCTACCTTAGGATTATTAGTTACACTCATAGGTTCTACCCAGAGAGAAATATGTAAGTGCCCTTAGCACATCCCTACTTCTAGATATAATGAAATGTGATTCCTAAATTGAGAGTCACGAACTTCGGCCTTCAGAGCCGTGTGATGACCCCAATCTCGGAACTGCACTCAGAATCTGAGGGTTATCTATATTTCAGATCTAAAATCAGTTCCTGGACTCACCTGGCTTGGAGGGGAGCCAGGGTGAGGGAACAGAACCAATGCTGAGGACCACACTGGACAGCAACTGTCCATGGTACTAGACCAGGGTCATCCCTACTCTGGCTGGAAGCACACAGCTGCTGTCTTTGGAAATAATCACACACTCTGCACTTCTGCCTTCAGCTACCCACATTGCCTGTGACTCCTGATGAACCCAGACTGCCTGTCACCTCCAGGGCTGCCACAAACATGTGCCTCCAAGATCTAGAAAATGATTATGGGATGGCCCAAGTCTGTGTAAGTGCACATGCTATCTATAGGGTTTATTATGAGTTTTTCCCTCTTCATCATCAAGGCCTTGATGTGTAACTATGTTGACACGTTCTGCTTATTTAATAGTTGAGCCAACTGCTCCCATTTGGATGGGTTTTTAGGTTGTTTCTAAGCAGTCTCACTAGAATTCATTCTTTGTTCTCTCTCTCTCTCTCTCTCTCTCTCTCTCTCTCTCTCTCTCTCTCTCTCTCTCTCTCTCCCCCCCCTCTCTCTCTTCAGTCAAAGAAGACTCCTCCAGGTAAGAATTACTCCTTTTGGCTATACACTGCACTAAATTGATATTCAAAAGGATTGTTTCTGTTTGCAAAAGTTTCCAATGTTTTAGAACCAGCTCCTAACACGTTCAGATTTAGGAATCCCTGTCCATTTGCTGGTGGGAGATAATACCTTTTCTTGATTCGATTTGCATAACCTCTGATGGCTAGCGAGGCAGAGCATCATATTTCATCTCCACAGACAGTTTCTGCTTTTATTTCTGTATCCATCTTTACCCATATTTTGTCCATTTTTCTATTGAATTATTGATCTCTTTCTTATTGATTTATAAGACTTCTGAAGTGAAACACTATTGATACTTTGAACTGAGGAACTCTTGGGGGGGGGTCCTTTCTCTTGATTTCAGAACCCCTTTCTACTTACAAGGTGCTGACAGCAAATTCTCAACAACCATGGCTGTGCCAAGCCAAAAATATGTCTCCAGGGATTGCCAAATAGCCTGGAAGTAAAGTTATCCATCCCCGGATAGCTGTGTTCTCCCGTGTCTCAATCACTTTGTTTGGATAGAGAAGAAAGAACAATGAGTTTGCTATGTCTAAAGTGACATGCTGGTTCCTGTCTCTATCTTTGTTGCAGGTCACTTGACAGATGAGTGGAGTTGCTGGTCCTTTGTCCAATGGCACTCAGAAATAGACATCGGATATGTGTTACAAAGTCAGGTCTGCCTGGCTGTCTCAGTTAAGTGGAAAGAATGTGGTATGGGGGATCAGGTTTGAGCCCTGGCTCTCTCCCTAACTGGCTATATGACAAGGCCCTGTTCTTCAAGCTTTTCAGATGAGGACAAAGAGGCTGGCCACACTACCTCATGTATTCTAATCAAGTCTACCAGCAGAGTCATGTGATTGACTGTCTCTCTCCTGCCTCATTTTTCATGAGCCCTGCTTGTTTCTGGGTTCAAGGGTCACAGTGCTCTCCAGATGAGAGGCAGAAGGTTTTCTGTCAGAATCAGTGTGATCCCTTCTGGCAAGTATCTGGAGGAGAGAGATGGGTGGGCATGGGGGCCTAGGAGCAGGCTAGGTCACTAGGGCCTGGATTCAAGTGTGAGCATCCCACTCCAAGAGTTTCTGAAAGGTTTAAATAGGAAAATCTGTGGCAAGTACTCTGCACATGTGGAAACTCTACAGAATATCACTATAAGGCCACAAGTAAATAATTAGTTTGGATTTGGGGAGCACGATGAAATGTAGACTGGGATGTAAAGAAACCATTTTGCTGCCTTCAGGAGGCAGATACCTAGGAAGAGTTTTGCAGGAAGCAACCTATCTTAGTAGACATAGAGAGGAAGATGCTCTGGGGTTTGCCATTAGTCTGCAGGATGCTGTGTCTCATGTGATAGTCAAACTCACTTATGACTGACTTCCCTCCTAAGCAAATTGCACATCTTTGCCCTCATCTGTGGGCAGCCCTTGGTTGCTGGGTAGTGCTATCTGAAAAATTTCTGCAAATGTAGATTATAGCTATATTCTTCCCTGAATCGAGGTCTGAGTGAGTTCTACACCTGGGCCCGCCTCTCCCTGAAATCTCCGTTGAAAGCATAGTTGCCAGGCTGCTATGGACTCAGTGGACTCATGGGGAAGGGGGAAGACCGTGAGTAAGCAGGGCTCTTCAAAGATGATGGCAGAGAGCCAAGGGGCTCTTTAAACATGGATGCCGAGGGAGCCAGAGCCACCATGGCTGATGGCTCTGCACACTCTCAGAGCCGGGCTGCCTGGCGAGCGTGCCAGCAATTAGCCGTTAACACATGGAAACAAACACTAATTTGGAAACAGAGCCCATCATTTATTTATAGTGATCCAATGCAAGGATTTTAAAACGACAACTGGACAGGGTTCCTAGTGAGAACCAAAACACTGGAGTAGGTGCTTACTCCCCTTCTCTCTTCACATGCTCACCCCTCTTCCTGTGCTTCCTCCAAGAAGCCCACCTAGATTAGGCCACTCTGCCTGTTCCCTGTATCCCTCAGTATCCAGGCTCTTGTTCTGCTCCAGACCGTAGTGAATGAAGGGCTCTGACAGGATCATGTCTTCCCTTCCCTAACACATGTGCTTCAGGCATGATACAGGCAAATGAAGAGTGGAGGCTTTGGAGCAGTGGTTCTCAACCTTCCTAATTCTGGGACCCTGTAACACAGCTCCTCATGTTGTGGTGACCTCCAACAGTAAAATTATTTTGTTGCTACTTGATAAGTATAATTTTGCTACTGTTGCGAATCATAACTATCTGTTATGTGACCTCCAAGGGGATCGCAATCCACAGGTTGAGAACTGCTGCTCCAGAGGGACCCCAGTTCCAGCCCTGACTCTAGCACTTTGAGGTCATATGGTTTCTGGCTAGTCTTCAGTACAGTAGGTGCTGCCTTCCCTCCTGAATGAAGTCTGCATCTCCCCCCCCCCCGCCATTATTCATTAACTACTACAGGTAAAAAAAAAGGAGCAGAACATTCTGGGACAGCCTGCCTTGCAGAGGTCACGGAGACAGACTGCCTGGCTTCCAGTCCTGTTCTGCTTCTCACAAGCTGGGCTGCTTTGAGTGACTTCCTTGGGCTTGTGGTACCTTGATTTTTTTTTCAATGAGGAAATGGGGGTAAGGGTGGTATGCCCCTCATTGAGAACCTGGTGAGAATAAAAGTAAGGTTGAGCTCTTGGTGCTGGTACTAGGGTGTCCTATTTCGGGATGTTCACTACACTCCTTGCCCAGAAACACTGTCCATGTCTTCAGTAGAATAGAGCTGAGCAATGATCACAACACTTCCAATAGTTGTGTCCTAGGGAAGACACAGACACCCCCCCATAGACCTGGGACAGCAACCAGCTCACTAGCAGGGATAAGAGTTGACACATGCCTGGCAGATAGCATGTGCTTATTAAACACTGCTTAATCATGGTCCTGTGGCCTCTGAGTTGACCTTGAGCCTCTTCTTTTACCTTCTCCCTATTGTCTTTTCTCCAATATCACCCTGGCCTTAGTAACCATGTCAGAAGATAGGGCTGCAGACGGTGACAGTTAGCATGCTGGTCATTTGTCCATTGCTGCTGAGTGCTGTGTTTTCTGTACATCTCCCTGGGGGTATCTCCTATGGGTGCTGATGAGGAGGGAACCTAAACTATGCTTGAGTTAGGAGCCCGAGTCTTCCAGAATGGGTCATGAACCCTGTTTGGCTCGGGGGGTTGAGGGCAGATCCAGGGTCACCATGCTCCCCAAGGAGCCAGGAACTTTTCCTAGTCAGAGCTCACACGGGCTCCTTCCAGTGGAGATCTGGAGAAGAGAGGTGAGGGGGCCATCAGGAGGTGCTGGAGCAAAGACTGTGCCTTTCAACTAGGGGACAGTGTCTCCCACTGGGAAGTCCTGCTGCCTTGTCACTGAACTGACATCCCACAGAGCTGCCCTAAATTCAGTATTACTTTGATCTATGGGGAAATCTGGGTGCTTCAAGGGAACCCATGGTGAAGGTTCAGAGCCCTTCCTGTTCCTGTATCAGTCCTCATGGTCCTGTTCAGGAATTCTGACCTCCAGACTTAAAAAAAGAAGTCTCCACAGGAGTCATCAGCCCTGCCCAGCCCTGTTCCTCCTTCTCCTCCCCCTCCCCCCACTCCTACCAATCCTGGATGCCACCTGCTGCTGGTCTCCATCCCTGGGCAGGATTCTGCCAGGATTGCTATCCCTTTGCAAACAGCCCAAGTTCTTGGTGCCAGTTTGAATTCTGTAAAGTGGGCTGCTGTGTTTGCCACCCTATGGTACAGTCCCCCTAGAGTTGGGAACAGTTTTATGTGAGATTCTCAGTGAGCATGGAATGCATGAAAGGGAATCCCCTACAAACCTGACAAAAAGTTCCTCACTTTCTATCTTTGTCCCCACAACTGTGCTGCTAGGATGTCAGCATAACCTGAAAGAAATGTGAGTCACTCTATCCTGTGACCATCTCCAAGGAGGTCCCCACAACCAGGTGAGGATGCTGTGGGTAAAGATGGCTTGCCTGTGAGTATGCTACATTCCCTGCAAAGGGGGTTCTTGGTGGCCTAATCCAAGTTTTTAATCTATTGGCCTTAATATAAGGAGCTACCCCAGATTTTCACATGGGATGCCCTGAGTGACCTCTGGTGATCATAAAGGCAGAGAGACTACAGGTGAAGGCAGAGATTCAAAGCTCAAAAGCACTGAAGATGGAGAGGAGTGGGTCCCCTGGAGAAGCTGCGTGAATGAGCCCAAGGGACTTCTGTTCGAGAAGCAGAGAATTGACTTTGAGGACCCAGAAGTAAGTTTCTCTTCCAACCCTCCAAGATGGAGCCAAGTCTTCCTGATACCTTGACCTCAGCATGGGAGTCTAAAATGCATCGCCCACGTGTACAAAGGTCTGTGAATATCAGATGGGCTTAGAATTCACTATGTAGCCCAGATTAGCTTCTAATTTACAAGCCTCCAACCTTAGCTTTGCAAGTGCTAGGGTTCCAGGAATATACCACCATTCCTTGACTGCCTTGGGAGACTGTAAACAAAGAGCCTGGCCAAGGCTGCTTGGATTGTAACTTACCAAACTCTGAGTGTGCCTGTAAATGAAAAAACAGTCACACGAACTGCTGTGGTCTGTAAAATAGAACTCAGCACTCAGAGGAAGAGAGCTATTAGATTCTGAGTATAGAAACTGCTCTCAAGGCTTCCAAAATCTAATGCGTAGTAGATGCTCAATAAACACTTAGATGTGAAGGAATCAATAACTGCATTTTCAAAGCACGAGGAAACAAGACAGAGTCAGCTTATAAATCATTGACTTTGCAGGGAGTTTCAGTTGCCAAGACATAGAGCCGAGAGGCAAGGCAACTTCCAAAATAAGTGTTTAAGGACATGGTGGGTGGAGCCTAAGCTTAGGGTAGCTGTGAGATCTCAGGCAAACTGCTTATCTTTCTGCTCCATGGTTTCCCCATCTGCAGTGTGAATCCACTGGTTAGTTTTTGTGGACTTGATATAAACTAGAGTCACCTGGGGAAAGGAAACCTCCATTGAAGAATTGCCTCCACTAGACTGGTCTGTATGTCCAGGGTGGGGGTGGAGGTGGGGAGCAGGGGCAGGAGCAGGAAATGGGGGTGAGATTCTTGATGGTTAACTGGTATGGAAGGCCCCAACCCACTGGGCAGGTGGCACCAGGTCAGTTCCCGTTTTTAGGAGGTCATTCTGGGTTGAATATGAAAGCAAGCCAAGTAAGCCAGTGAGCAGTATCCATCCCTTCATGGTCCCTGCTTCAATTCCTGCCCCAGGGTTCCCGCTGGAGTTCCTGCCTTGGATTCTCCCGGTGACAGGCTATAACTTGCAAGTCAAATCAACTCTTTCCTCTCCCAAGTGGCTTTTGGTCATGGTGTTTATCACAGCAGCAGAAAGAAAACTAAGACAATGAAGGTAATGATAGTAGCCACTTTATACAGACACCAAGCATTAAGAACGGTGGCTTGCCTGAGGTACACACTCCAAACACGCAGGCTAATATTTCACCGATGGACTCCAAAGGCTTTTCTTCTAATCTGTGTTTCTTCAGCACTGCTCCTGACTGGTGGGTCTCCCAGCTCATTCCCTCATTCCAAGCTTTGCCTTTCTCCTCCATAAAGTAAAGAGATGCGAAGCTGCCATTAGTGTAGCAGTTAAAAGTATGTTGTTCTTGTAGAGGACCCAGGTTCGGTTCCCAGCCTTCACATGGTGGCTCACAACCATCCGTATCTCTAGTTACAGGGAATCTGCAGCCTTCTTCTGACTTCCAAGGGCACCAGACACACACGTAGCACACACACACACACACACACACACACACACACAGGCAAAATACTGATAACATCAAGTAAATAAGTGTAATTTTTTAAATAAAGAGATGGACTTTAGGAACATTCTTTAATTTTCAGGCGCATACCTTGCTGAACAGCAGCCGGCTCTGTTATTTTAATGGAAACCAACTCCTGTGGCTCTCTACACTGCTCGCTTTTCAAAGTGGAATCATGAGCAAATAGCATTAACAATGCTGAGGACGGAGATGGGGCCCTGGTTGCCTCTCACCTGTCGCCCAGGTGGAAAATGTAGAGGGACAAGAGTGCCTTCCACAAAGGCTGACTGTGGAGCTGCATTCCGCCAGAGGCCTGGCCTAAGACAGAGCCACCTTTCTGATGTTCCCATTGATTAGCTGAGCTGGAAGAGCTGCGGCTTCATTTTATTGTTGCTGTGGTTATCTGTCTTTATTGGCCTCACAGTGCCTCATTCAACAAACTCATAAAGCAGAACCACATGCAGCCTATTCGTAATTATATGGGGACAGATGATCTGCGGCACAAACGGTCCCTGGCTCACAGATTATTCCTGATTTGGCCCTCACCCTGCCCAAATCCATGTGGGCATCACCGGTCCTGTTTCTTACCGTTGACTAGAAAGTGTTACATAATCACTGCTTCTCCTCAGATGTTTCTCCATCTGCTTCCCTACCCACAAAAACTTCTTCAGAGAGCTCTCTGCTATCTGTAGGTCAAATTGAGTTTGAACTTCTGTCTCTGTGATGACAGAGTAGGGTAAGAACTGTGTCAAGATTAACACATGAAAGAAGTCAATTGGCAGGGAACTGGACATCCTTTAGTGCCTGGGCTCTGTGTACTACACCACGCTCAAGGAAACCTCTCCAGACACAGAACTGGGAGAGGTGCGTACAGCACAAGTGAGTTCCAAAGGGCCGTGAGCCTCCTGGTCCTGGCTTTTGAGCACATACCCTTTCCAGCTTACCAGCTGCACCAGTTGTCCTTTCTTTCTAACTTAATAAACCATCTCTATTTCTATGTGTCCTTGCTACATAAACTTCCATGGGTACTGTCAAAACTCAGATCTGCACCTATTACATCCCAAGCAGACAATTGACTGATCTCAGCCAAGTCTTTAGTCTGAGAGTTCTGATTCACATTTTCAAGAAAGGTTTCCTGTTGAGGCCAGGGTCTTGCATCAGTCGAGGAATGATGGTCATAGTAAAATATGTAGGAAAGAAACCTTAGAAATCTTAGAATAGGCCTGGGATTTGGGGAACCTCTCTGAACCACACATACTGATATCCCTAAATTATTACACATGTGGCTTGGAAAGTCGCACACAAATGTTGCTCAGTGAGCAGGCATTGTCTTACCCCCAACCTGGGGTATAAAGAATGAAAATAAAAGCCAATAAGGACCATAGGCTAAGGCCATTATATGCCACACAGTATGACCTGGGTTTCTGAAGCAGAAGATGGGCTCAGACAAGCTCCTACTTGGGTTTACCCCAGCCAGAGTCATAAACACTTTGATTATTCCCTTTCCTGTGCCCCAACCCTGAACTGTTGGAGATGTGTGGGAATCAGTTTCCATAAAACCAATTTATTTTTCCATTTATTTGATTAATTGAAATTGCTAATACTGTGGACTCTGGGTCATAAACACTGGATAATAAAGCCCCTCTATATCTTCCGAGTGCTTTAGTGTCTGCTAGGCACTTTCACATCCATTATCTGACGTGACCCTTAGAAATACCCCTGAGAAGCAGTCGGGGATGGGAATGTATGCCTACATTTTCAGACAGAGTTGCGTGTTGTCAAAGGTTATAGACTATGGCAAGAAGACCTGGGACAGGAAGCTGGTCTTTATGTTCCAAGTCCAAGTGGGGTGGACTAAGGATGGAGAAGGTTTTCAGTTTCAAGACAGGAGTAATTCCAGGTAAACTTGGAAGATTCACTTCCACTAACTTTAGAACCCCAGATTGTGCCCTGTGGATGTGCCTTGTCTCCTCCTACCCCAGCAGTTTCAAAGGAGGGAGGTGGGACCTGATACAGGTGCAATAGATGTTGTACCTAGACCCGGCAGTCAGAGTTGGTAGCTGACAAAAAGCTAATGGAATCCAGTGATCATCAAAGACTAGAAGGTCTAGCTGTGGTCTTGCAGTAGAGGTAGATGTGGACATCTGCAGGTAATTCCTGCAGACACAGAGTGGTCTCTCCTGTGTCCACTGCTGTGGGGGCAGCATCGGCTCATGAAGACAATGTGTTATATTTTTTCCATTATGGCAACAAATACCCAATAGGACAACTTAAAAGGAGGAAGTGTTTATTTGGCTCATAGTTTCATAGGTGTAGGGTCATAACTGGTGGACTCCATTGCTATAGGCCTAAAGTGAGCCTACGTGTCACAGTAGGGAGAGTGTAGTATAGCAGAACTGTTCATCCTACACAGGTAAGAAGCCAACACAGAGACAGGAGGTGGTGTTTTTCAAAGGTACGCCTCCAGTGACCTACTACCTCCCACCATGCCCCACCTCCCACTACCCCTCTCTGATGCTGGCTATGAGTTCATCAATGGGTTAATCCACTGATGCAGGATCGGTCATGATCCAATCGGCTCTCAGTGATTGGATCTGTGTCAGCTGAGTTTGAAGACTCCAACAAAGGAACCTTTGGGGGATACTTTATTTCCAAAACATATTTATAAAGTTGAGACAGGGCATAAGAGCATGTTGTTGGATAGGTGATGGCTGAAGATTGAGAAAGGATGGGGACAAGGTCAGAGAAAGTGGCTGGAGCATGTTACAAATAAGAAAGTTCACATGGAAAAGATTTTTGAATCTGTCAGAGCTCTCACGGATATTTCTGACTCTGCTTTGAGACTACAGTCTCCCCCCAAGAACCCTTCCCGACCACTTAGCCAACTTTACTCTGCTGTGGAGACAACTGAATCAAACGGGCTGGAGCCAAGGCTTGACTGTCCACTAGGAGTCAATGGACACTCAGTCTGGGATGGAGGGAAGAGCCTGGCAGATCACTACTGGCTGGTTCTTATTGTTGTACCCTTGACTTCATTGGGGCCCTGACCCATCTAGGCAGGTCTGGCTGGCCCCAGGACCTTAACTGGCCTCCCCAGTCTCTTTAGCTCTTGGCCCTACTTGCCTTGCTCAATGGCATTTGGACCTTGATTAATGTGAAAGAGTTCAAATCTGACTGGGAAATCATTCGGTTAAACTGAGATCAAAACAAAGCAACAGATAGGACATTGAAAATACCAGCCACACTTTCCCCTCCCCACCCGAGTACTGTTTCACCAAAAAAGGTACATGGAGACAGTGGCACTTCTGCTGGGGCTGGGGTTGCCAATGGATGGCCCTGAAGGGTCAAATTTGGTTAACTCTGGGAGGCTGTGCAATGCTAGAGGGAATGTGAATAAGACAAGAGGAACTGTTGAATGCGTGGGGCTTTCAATCTTTTTTTGCAATACACCCAGGAAGGATGTAATCATTTGCATTTTTTCTTCTTCTGCCCCCTAGTCTTGATCTTTTATATGATTTGTGTACCTTTTGGTCTTGGTATATTTAATTCATATCTTCCTATCTTGCTATATACATTTCTGACCTCAAATCCTTTTTGGAATAAACAGCGAGAGATATACATTCAATCCAAGCATTCCTTCCCCCCCTCCAACTGTACCCATCCATTCATATTGTTGCCGGTGCTGTGTAAGATTGAGTAACAAGGGGACAGGAGTGGTAAGCGCGTGCCTTCTCAACCCCTTACCTCTACTGGCCTGCCAACAGGATCCCACAGCCCCCTGTTGAGACAGCAGAAGGAAAGGTGCCAGATAAAAGATAGAGAGAATTCATCTCAGCTCTTGGGTCAAGGTGCCAGGCAACCTCTCTCTGGAACATACTGGGTTGTAGCTTTGTGACTATTTCCAAAGGGAAGCCAGCCTACCCTGCCTTGGTCTCCTTCCCAGCTCTTCTGGTTCCCAGGATTTCTGACTCCTGTCTGCGTCTTCCATTCTCAAGGAAATAGTTGGAACCATAACCTGGCTGAACTGCTGTTGAGGTAGCTCCATCCTTCTTGGCACCTTGATTTGTAAGGATACCATGGACTTTGCCATGCGTCATATGATCTCTGCTTAATTTTTCCTCCCTATAGTCCATGTGACAGCCACATTGATAATTTTAATGCATACATCATTACTGTCCCCACTCTGCTCTGTAGAGCACTGCATGACTCCTGCGTAAAAATCTGGGCTCTGACATCACCTGGGACCTATCCCCTGTCTGTCTCTTTTCTTTGCTCAAGAGGGATGCCTGCCTAGGTGTCTCTGTACTCTCCATCTCTGTTGCTTCATGCCAGCGTTCCTGTCTCTTTAAGCAGAAGCGTCCTTCTTATCCCTGCTTGCTCGCAATGCTTTCCCTCACTAACACGGCCACAGTCTTTCTCTGGCCACTGCTCTGGGCAGCCTCAGAGGCCTTTGTCTCATCAGTCTGCCTCC
The DNA here is from genome assembly GCA_036184795.1 of Tokudaia tokunoshimensis. Lineage (NCBI taxonomy): Eukaryota > Metazoa > Chordata > Mammalia > Rodentia > Muridae > Tokudaia > Tokudaia tokunoshimensis. The sequence continues at coordinate 40,237,583 of BTHU01000010.1, read as the reverse complement.
ACCCAGCATCCATTACAATCTGTAATTATCTTCTTTATTTATTCATTTGGGTCTTTCATGCCTCCTCTTTTGTGAAGCTTTAGAGGGCAGATCTGATTTGTTTTTAGCTCTCTTTTACTCCTCACCTAGACTGTGACTACCATAGAGGAAATTCTTAAATAAATAGTTGGAAAATGAATGTGTTATGCCTTGAACCAGACATTAGAAAAATGTGGCCCAAGGGCCAAACTGGCTTGCTGATCTTGGTGTGGATAGTTCTCCACTTGCCTGCTATCTATGGAGGGTTTTCATGGTGTAATAGCAGTAGATCCTGGGACTTAGGGAGCTGAAGATGGTCACTATCTCATTCTTTGAGAAAAAATCTTTTAGTACATATGAATGAAAGCAAGACTCTGTCCTTGAGGAATCAGGGTCTGGTCACTCTGCCCTGTTCTGTGTACCAAGATGGCTGCTCCAGCTATAGTGTTACACTCTTGCAAATCAGGGTTCTAATGAGAAAGGAGCTTAATTGAGCAAGAACTAAGTCGGGCTTTCTTCTTACTCTGGATGAAAATTCTCTACCCCACAAAGAATCTGATGGGCCCCTCTTGTGTTTATTGGCTGGAACTGGATCATGTGCTCACTGTTAGGCCAATCATTGGTGGGGAAGGGACCTCTACAAATGAGTATGGCCCTCATTTGTAGAGTCCTCTTGGGCCCCAAGAGTGGACACACTACTTCTAGGACAGAGAAGGAGGGTTGTCTGTCAAAGTATGAATAAAACACACTGTTTCTTCACACTTGAGACAACCATTAATGAATTTTATGTTCTCTCTCTCTCTCTCTCTCTCTCTCTCTCTCTCTCTCTCTCTCTCTCTCAGAATTAAGAACATATGGACATATCATTACCTTTTTCCTTTTCTGAATTTCAGATTATTATCTCTCTGATCCTCTATACTAGGGATATTTCCTCCCTAACTCAGACCACAGAACCTAAATTCAAGCACATAGATCCAAGCTAAACTTATTGCCTTGGTTCCTGACTTAGATTTTTCTAAAGATCAGCCTAAGGTTATGATAAATATTTGAGGGACATTGACACTAACTATAAAATACCTTGAGTTTCAATTTTTGGTTGGATTTGAGGCTCACTCCACCAGATAAAACTCACACACTGCTAAAGTGGCCAAGAACCTGGAGAGGACAGGTCATGGGACTTAGGAAAACAGGCTACTAATATTGTTCTACTAAAGGAATACAGCAATAAATGACTTCTAATGACATATTGCCATGCCCATAGATAAGAGCTTCACTGAGACTTTCCAGAGAAGTTTACTCCTTCAGTAGATGTAAACTAACACAGAGACCCACAACTGGACAATGTGCAGATAGTGAGAAACATTGTAATGCTCATTCCTAAATGAGATGTCTTTATTAAACCCCGCAAGACTCAGGGTTCTATGCAGAAGAGGCCAGGTAAGAACCAGAGGTAGTGGATGACTCCAAGGACAAAATTGGATTGATGTACACGTGAAACTCACAGAGACTGTGACAGCATACATGGGACCTGCAGGCCTTCAAGACATTCTCAGTACTGAGAGGGGGAAGCAGACATGGGGTCCTGCCCCTAAACAAGAAGTTATTTGCAATTGATACCAGCTTGCAGAAGGAAATCAGATTCCATGCTAATTTTTGTGAATTTTTTTGGGGGGGGATATATTTGTCTTACTTGTTTTTGTTTGCTTTCATGGGGAGGGGGGGGGAAAGGGAAGATGAAGTTGGGTGAGTAATGAAATGAGAAAGACCAGGGGATGGGAAATGATTGAAATAAATGTTTTTAATATCCTGAGTTCCACTCCCAGCACCCAAGTCCTATGTTTTAAATCCCAAGTATACGCAAGTGGCATTTTAGTTTAACATGTGTTCTCTAGAACACCTCTGTGGAAATGGATGATGCTTTCAAAGGGCCATGCATGATGTGAGCTTATGGCTCAATCACAGAGGCCTGATGCCATACATCACATTGGGCAGCTGAAATCTTGACCTTGGACAGAGCAGAGAGCAGTGCTGTAACAGGACTTGAGCAGGGTCTTCAACACTCACCCCTTCTGCAATCCACTCTAGTCATGTTCACCTTCTCTTTTTGGACTTCATCCTCCTAATCTCTTTGATGAAAGATATATATATATATATATAAAAGAAAATGCATTGTTTTCATTTGGGAATGCTATCTTTTAGCTTCAGGCTGCCTGTCTAGTTTCTGTCTATAGTCAGTGAAAACCTAGGAAACTGATATGGTACATGTTAAGATGAAATTGTGGGACACATCAACTCTCCCCAACATCCCAAGGCCACTTTAAGTCTCTGGTGATGGACAAAGCCTTTGTTTCCCCCTTCAGTTCTACATGGCAAAGAGATGATGCTATATAGCTCCTTCTGCTGAATTGAGACTTTCCCTCCTCGAGGGAGAAGAAAGGGCCATAACACTTGGAAACTGAGGAAATTGGTGAGTTTCTAGGCTTGTCATGGAAGTTACAAGATGGTCACAAGGCTCACTCCCTTATATATAAGCAGTGTATGAAATGCTGGAGAGGGGGAACTCTAGGGGAAGCTGCCTGCAAATTGGGCAGGGAGCTCAGGGATACAAACTTTGTGAGTTATTACCCATTCTGGGTGGGTTTTTTGGTGATGGGAGCTGCCTTTGAACTACCCATGATGTCAGTAGTCCCAGTAAACTCAGTGATTCACCAAGCTAGACTTGGGTGCAATCATTTTGTTGATCTAACCTCAGCTCCCTACCTAGGGTAAATAGATACTTATTTATACCTTACTTGGTAAGAATTGTACAACAGAGACCCCTTGTGCTGATCCATCTCCAGTAGGCAGGACTTTTTCACCTTGGTTGCTTTTTGGCCAAGCAAGAGTATATTGGCTTTTATCCTTGTCTGATGCAATTCTCTAGATACACCCAAAAGATTGGTCTTAATGTGAACCACACACTGTCTGTAGCAGATGATCTCTGTCCCACTCAGCCTTCCATTCTGAGTTGGGTACTCCAGCCACAGAGGTTCTGCAGTCCACAGTTGTACCTGTCTGCAGAGAATTGCTCTCTGGAGTCTCAACAGAGTCACTTTACCAGGCAATGCTGCAGAGATGATAGATGTGGGGGCAGAAAAGCCTAGTCTCTTTGTCTCAAAGTGGGGAAAACTCTGAAGTACTATTTATGCATATTCAAAGTCCCAGGATCAAGCTGATACAATACGCTAGTTTTGCCTAAGTGTATCATCAAGCTGTATTCTGCTTCCCCCAGTCTGGGCTGTTATGTGGTTTGTCTAAGACCAGACCCCACGGAAGCCACTCACATAAGTCTCCATCTCAAGGTCCTCTCCAACTTGTTGTCTTATCCCACGGCATCCCCACACTTGAAGAAAAATTAAGATGGAAGGTAATGTGAGCTCTATTGTCTCACTCCTGCAGTCAGCAGACAGAGACCCGACATACTTATTGAGCCCTCTCTGGGTGTCAGGCACTGTCCTGAGCATGAGGACTAGCATGTAAGACCAAGAAACTCACTCTTGATTTCATGGAGCTCTCATCCCAGTGGGAGTGGGCACAGATATGACTTGACAGGGGTGTGAGACCCACAGCCATAGGACAGGAGGAGGGTAGCACAGAATGAGAAGGAAAAGCTTGCCAAGAGTTCTCGTGGGACAGAGGTAAACTAAAAAGTCAAAGACCTAAGAAGGCAGAAGAGAAAATATGAGGCCTTTGATCTTTTTACTGTGACCATCTGTCCCTGAGAGGGTCTTCCGAACCCAGTTCAGTCTCCTCTTCCCATCCCATTCTTTTCCAGTTTCCTCAGAGAGAAGAAAAAAAAGTTGTATACTGTGTGGATCATGGACACCTAGAGATTCTTGCAAGAGCCTACAGGAATTCACAATCTCTTCTACCCAAACTGTAGAACACATCTGTTTTGATTTGCAAAGCGAACTGTACCCTTCATAAGAGTCCAGAAGGCATCTTTCTATGAATCACCAAAGTCAAGCATGGCTGCTTAGATTGCACGGCCTGTATATGCAAAAATCTCGAGAGGTTGACAGAGAGACTCTTTCCATAATATCCAAACATCCACTACAGATGCAGCAATTGTGTGCGCACACACAGCTGTGATGTCAGTGAACAGCTGGCTGAGAAATGAATTTTCCTCTTTTCAATGACTTTGAATCATGCAAGAACTGCATTCAGGAGCTGGGTGTCTGCTCACTGCTGGGCACTTGATTGTCTTTCTCTTTCCTGGGTAGCATGACCATGTTTTTTATCTGAGTTATTTGTGAAGACCAGCTCATCATGAGTTTTCTGTGGTTTTTGTAAAGGGCCCCAGAAACTGTCACTTGAGGAGATTTTGAAAATGCTGCAGAATTCATTGGCCAAGGGGTGGGGCACCCCCCAGAACTAGCAAGCTGGGTTCGTAGTCAGCTTTGACCTCTGAGTCATAGTGAAATGGTGACAGTGATCATGGTGGCTCCCAAAATCGATTGCGTTGAAGAGCAGAAGACTGGACTTGTAAAGTGACAAGCTGCAGTCAGACACTTGGTAAGTATTGGCTCTTGTTTAATCTGCTTATAGGGTTGGAAAACACATGGGAAAGGGTCAACACAGTAAGACAGAATGAACCCAGGAAGGTTGGACTCTAAGCTCTGTCTGCACCTCATCACATCTGTGTCCACAATCTTCCTTATTCTCGGAATTGTCTCCTTCCTCACTTAACCTCCTGGCTTCATCCACAATGGCCTCTGTTCTCATGCCCCAGATTGAGGGAGTTCAAGGCCTCTCTAGGTGCTGTAGACACCTGTTGTTTCTGTTTCTGGTCCCTCTGCCCTCATCTGAGCTGGGGATTGAATCTGGAATTTCCCACATCTTAGACAAGTTTCCTATCACCCAGCTGTGCCAGGAGCCCTACACTTGTTAATATCTATTCCCATTCTAAATCTCACTCAGTCAAGTTCCACTACCCTGTTTCTGGGCTTTGCCACATTGGGAAGGTCCCACTTCACTTTGGAAGCCAGGCATCTTGCTGAATCTTAGGTGATTTTGCCTAAATAGTTTGTAAGACTTGTTCCCTGTGCCTCTGGATTCTGAGTTCCCATTTTCCATCCATGTATGCATGGTGCTGGCTCTCTATCATATTCAGACACAGAGCACTGTCATCTGTGATTTGTTTAAATTCCACTGGCAGACTAGTCCTCTCTGTCGCACTCGCCAGCCAGTCCCCTCTCACTTCAGATCAGCTCCTACAACAAACACGCCAGTGGCATTGGGAATGGGCAAGTCGGGTAGAAGCCTGAAATGAGAGAAACTCAGAGATGGCCAGCATCACCTGTACTGAGTCAGAATACAATTTAAGACACTGTTCCTGACAATATTCTCTTCTACTGAGCATCCTGAAGGTTACAAAGTTCACTGGACTTAATATCCATTCCACTTGTTTCCACAACAACCTCGTATGTCAGACTTCACTGTGTCTAAGTGATTAAGATCAGATCTGGAGAAATTAAGTACCTTGTTGGAAGCCACACTTTTCTTTTTTTCTTTTTTCTTTTTCTCTTTCTTTATCTTTTGGTTTTTCAAGACAGGGTTTCTCTGTATAGCCCTGGCTGTCCTGGAACTCACTTTGTAGACCAGGCTGGCCTCGAACTCAGAAATCCGCCTGCCTCTGCCTCTGCCTCCCAAGTGCTGGGATTAAAGGCCTGTACCACCACTACCCAGCAGGCCACACCTTTCTGTTAGGAAAGGTAAAATTGAGAGCCACTGAGATGTCTCAGAGGGTAAAGGCAATCTGCCACCAAGTTGGATGATTTCGGTTTAATCCAAGAAATCCACATGGTGGCAGGAGAGCATCAACTCAACTCCCGCAAGTTGTTCTCTGACCTAAACACACACGCGCACGCTCATACGCACACACATATAATAAACATCAAAACAAGTGGTATCTAAAAACCAGGTCATTCTGTCTTATAGTCAGTTCTCTTCTCGATATGCCACAACTGGAACATCAGAGGGTCATGGGGTCCAGAGAAAATGCAAAGAGGTTAACCAGACTTAGGACCTAGCAGAGGATTCTGAAGATGGGAGCCCAGGCTGTTTCTAGACACAGCACAGGGTCAGAGCTCACAGGGAAGGTGTTGGCATTTAGTCTAGGCTCCACTCCAGAGTTACCTGGCAACAGCCAGGTGTGCCTGACTCACTATAAAAGGGGCTGCTTGCCCCTCTTCTCTCTCTAGCTCTGTCCTCTTGCTCCTGCTCCCTGCTCCCCCTTTCCCCATTCTCCTCCCCCCACTGTGCTCATGACCAGCCTCCTCTCTCTCTCTCTCCCTCTCTTCTCTGGCTGCCCCCCCCCCATGTGTATGTGTGTGTGTGCGCGTGTGCGTGTGCGTGTGTGTGTGTGTGTGTTTGTGTGTGTGTACGAGTATTTTCCTTCCACAACTACCAGGAGGTGAGATCTCCCAGAAAGGAGACTGAAACTCTGAAACTAACCAACCAGTTCCAAAGTTAAAATCTTTATTTTCCAAGAGAGACAGAGAGTGGGCAAATTCTTTAGCATTCCCAAGCCTTCATTTCTTTACCTGCAAAAATAAATCAGAATAAGCACACCTACCTTGCAGGGTAGTTGTAAATATTAATTAAATAAGACTTTACTGTTATCAGTAACACTTGAGGAGTAACGTCCCATGGAGAGGCCTAACAATGTGGCACTGTAAGTCCAAGGGGCTCCTGTTGCAGGGGTGCACGGGTCTGCTTTGAGTTGTGTCCCATCTTCTCTGAGATCAGTTGATGTTCCAGGCCCCCTTGTGCTGCAAGCTAAGCCACTGCCCCCTTCCTGCTGTGTATGTCTTCCCTCTGGCTCCAGACTCTGTAAGGCTCCCTGTTCAGCAGTTGCTTAGCCAAGCCGGGCCAATTAAACCGCATTCCTCTAATTGTTTTGGTGGCTTTTCTCTGAACTCCCTCCAACTTGTCTACAAATAGGTTCTAAATTTAGACCCAAGCACCAAATCTTGGAGCTCCGAGTTTCTCCCTGCTTTAGCTAGCCGTGCATCTGTTAGAATGGCTGTGTTTTTTGTTTTTTGTTTGTTTGGTTTTTTTTTTTTATTTGGGGTAGGGGGAGTACCTCCTCATCCCTCTCCTCTTCACCCAATCATCAACCCAGAGGCATGAAATGACCTAGTGACATGATTTATTTTGTTTGGGGAGTGCAGGTCTGGATTCAGTTAGGAAACAGTTTTTTTTCTTACTTAAATTTTCAGGGAATAGATGGTAGAGGATTAAAGAGGGGATTCGTTTACATGCACCGGTGCCTTTTAGTTTCTGGAAACTGCACAGAGAAAACAGTCATTCTGAAATAACACAGGAGGGGAGGAAAGCAGGTGGGGATGTGAGTACAGAGATTTGCTTTCCATTCTTTTTATGATCCACTCCCCATCACTACCACCCTGCAGGACACCTACCCTCCCTTCCTAATTTGTATCCATTCAACCATGAGCCTCCATCATTGTTGTATGTGTGATGTGAGAATTTCAAAGGTTCCCCCACCCCTGCAGTGTCTTCATCAGACAATTAGTATATTCATAGACCCCAGGGGGCAGGTGTTAAAGAGCTGTATAGTAAGTAACTCTCCCTCCAGGTTGATTTTCTTTCTCCCTTCTCCTCTGCAGCCCCCTTTCCTCCTCTTTTCTTCCTCCTCCATATCAATGTGGAATACATGGTCATGAGTCATCTATTGTGTGAGCAGATGGGTTAATGCTCTTGGAGGCCTTCATAGATGTAGATCATCCTTGTGGAGTGCACAATTCCCTCTAGGGCCAACCCATTTGATGGACAAGGAAATAAAGTTGAAAGGAATATAAACAAAGTCTATATAAGGTCAGAGATGAGCTCTGGAAGCTTCCAACTTTAGTCTTGGACACAGCTGTGATCCTGCAGCTGGCTGCAGATAATGTAATTCTGGCTGCACTGAAACTTGAAAGACCAACTAGACACAGCAAGGGGTTCAAAGGCAGGATTGGCAGACAGATTCTACTGTTTCCCAACGCTTGGTCCTTTGGAAACCACTTGGGACATGCTCCTTTGTTGTCTGCAATGTCCCCAAGGACATTTCAGGAGTCTTTTGAAGGATGCTCATGGGGTAGCTCAGGGCAAGATGCTTAGTGGCTGACTTGAAATATCTTCACGTTTTGTCATTTACTGTGGGGTCTAAGACCATTTCTGGAAAGCCCCAAGCCACACTAGCTCATACATTTCAACCACCAACAGGTGCTTGGTACCAAACATAAGCATGTGGGACAATTCTCATATCCTGAACAGAGCACATGCCCCTGCTCTGTGGAATGGTCCCACTCTTCTGTAGACACAGCTTTGTCTTTTCCATGAGAATCAGGAGGGACGATGAGTATAAGCAAGTTTAACAAAATAGAAAGTTCTATGTGAATAAAAATGACACCTTTGTTGCTATGGTTCTAGTAATCATGTGGATAAATGGTCCTGCCCCTGGCTGGAACCAGAATCAGAAGTTATAGCTGGGCTGCTTCCTGTCTCATGTTGTGGGCAAGAAAAGCCTAGGTGCAGAGAGAAGAGGGGACAGAAGTTCCAGAAGACCACACAGAGGGTAACAGATAACGTTCAGAGCCTGGCCTCCTGGCACTGTCCAGGCACATGCTGCTTGTAACCTTTTTTTTTACTTCCCTTGATTTATCTCTTCTCCCTCTTCTTCCTTAAAACCCAAACTGCATGAAGTAATTTACAAACTCTCCTTATCCACAGTTTTTCCTCTCTTCAGATGTATTTATTCTATGTCCTTCTGGCCTTGGGATTCTATGGTACAGCTTAAAACACCTTAAACTAATGAAGCCACACTGAAGGGTTAAGATGGGGAAGCCATGGTGATCCAAGGGCCAGTTGTCCGCCAGGACCACTTTTATTTCAACAGATGCCTTCACAAACTACAAGAAAAGAGAAATGATTATTAGTAGGATTTCACAGTCTGGGTCTCCCCGTGTGGGATTTCATCCTGATTGCATATTGATCTGATGATTGTTGCTGTGGTGTGATCAAATCTCGATGAAGCATTCTTATAGCCTTATCTCAAGTAAGACTTAACCCTGTAAGTCCCAGTTCCTTCTGAGTTCTGTGACTGACAAGAATGTGTGTGTGCGTGTGTGTGTGTGTATTACCTCCAGATCTCTGAACTAAGGATCCAGCTCAGGATTCAGTCTGTAGCTTTAGCAGTCAAACCTGGAAGGTCCTCAATAGGATGACACTTCTTTAAGGTGTGTCTCTCAGGCAAGGACAATGTATGAATATACCATGGGCTAGTAACCAAAGAGGATTTCAAAGGAAAGGACCCAGGGTCATGAAACAGACGTAGTTTCCCACATGGTGTCCACCAGTGTTTCCTCCTTTTCTTTGCAGCAGGCTTACAGACTTCACACCTCCTATCCCTTCCTGCATGCCTAGACTGCTGCTCCAGGCCCTGAAATCTCAGGACTTGATGAAGACCAGTGCTGGGCTATGAGAGATCTCGGGGCCTCCAGGATAAGGGAGGAGAAAATTTCAGAATTTGGAGAAGTTAATGTCAGTGATTTTGAGTATTGTCCAATCCGATCCCTCTCCAGTACCTTGTTTGGAGGGTTAAGACATACCTAGTAGGTCGTAAAGAGCTGTTTCTAGGGAAACCATTTGCATTTTGCTTAAAATCTACCATGAGCTGTGCCGCTGTGCCTGTGTACTCTTGTGTGTATGTGTCTCTCCCTCTCCCTCTCCCCCCCCGTGTGTGTGTGTGTGTGTGTGTGTGTGTGTGTGTACACCTTACAGACACAGAATATTGGAGCTGATAGGCCCACAATAATAATTTATCTTACTTGTGTAGCTTTACAGAGGTAGAAAAAGTCAGAACTGCATCCTTATCTGTATAATGGGAGCCTTGATATCTGAACTGCTTATTGAAGGGGTCAGTTAGACAGTGAATAAACTCACTTTTGAGGCATTTAAAATATTTGAAAACATGAGTAAAAAAATCAGAATAAAAAAATCAGTGTGAATGGAATTAAGTCTATAACTAGGGGAGGCTATACTTGCAAGGGACAGGACTGTTCAGGGTATGGGCAACAAAATAGTAGCAAGGCATGAAAGGAAGGGTCATTCTGGAGTTTCTATCATCCATCACCCCACCTTCAAGCATGCATGGTCCACAGTTATCGGGGAAGAACACAAAAGGGACTGATGAGGGGTCATTGCTGAGAGGTGGGGTTATCCTGTCTCAGAACAAGTGTGAGGGTGACTTAAGCTCAGCATTCCCCCAGAATCCTTGAGTGCTCAGAGAGGAAGGCCAGAGTCTTAGCTTTGCAGAGAGGGATACTAAGGACAGGAGGTATGAAAACAGCATGTAGACATTCCTCTGACAGCTTTCCTCCTGCCTCTGTATTTCTGCACTTTTAAATGCCCCCTCCAGCATGTGCCCTGTTGTTCTCTGCCCTCCCTGCAGGAATGAAGTTACACTTGCCCATCAGTCTCTCTGACTGGTTGTCATGACAACAGGGACACCATATATCCACAGGGGGCCCAGTCAGTGTGCACCTGGAGCCTGAGAGGAAGCAGCATTAGCAGTGGGTGGCTGTGGAGTGTTTGTATGAGGTTCCCGTGAATCTAGGAGCAGAAGGGAGTTGTCAGCCACTTTCCACTCCTCCCTTCCCAGGATGATGAGCCTGACCCTGCCTCCAGGGCACATCTGATTGAGCAGAGTTTGGAAGATGCCTGATCCTAACACAAAGGCAGAATCAGGTGCAGGGGAGTCTGCACAATGGACAGCCAGTGGCAGCCTTGAGGAGAGGCACTCTCTGGAGGACACCACAGGTACCACTTCCTCTCCTCTGCCTGAAAACTGGCTCATTTGGTCAGATGAGGGGACTCTAGGAGAAACGACAAGAAAAAGAAAAGAGAAGTATAGAGAAAGGTGAGCAGATGAGGGGCCAGGCATATGTCTAAACCGAGAGGAGGACCTTAGTTCTCTGTGGGATTGTGCCCAATAAGAAAAATCTGGAATTGGATTCTAGATCCTCCCCCTGACCTTTCCACATGCTTTTCACATTAAAGTACAAAGCTAACTGCTATAAAAGATGAACTCAGTCATTCAACCCAGTAGAAATTATTACCTCATATTGCACAAGCTCCATCTGGCATTAATAAAGATGGAAGAGGGGTTAGAAGACCGTTTGTTCAGGAATCCAGGCTGCTGAAAGATCCACTGACAGCAGGCAGACTGAGAGGAAGAATGAAGACCATGTGGTCACAAGACTCTACCTGGTTACAGGAGCTTCTAGGAAATGTAGCACTGTGGCCAGGATGAGGAAGCCTGTTGGATCACTAGCTTCCAGCTGTCTGGAGGGGAGCCCGGCTTTGCAGGCTGAAGGCAGTGTCTGAGGAAGTGGCCAAAGACAGAAATGCCCATAGCTACAGAGGGAACCTAGGGGTAAAGCAGGCAGAGCAAGATGACCTGATTCCAAACCTCTAGTTGTTCTTCTCATGAAGCACTTCTCTCATAGGAGCTTTCTGTAGAGAGGAGGTGCTAGGACTTGTTCCTACACTGGCTTAGTCCCTATCTAGTAGCACTCTTTTGAGAGATGGTGGTAAATAGAGATGGTGCCTACCTAGTTGAAGGGAGTGAGTCACTGAGGGTGTGCCTAGAAAGACATGCATTGCTCACCTCACCTCTCGTCTCGTCTCTTCTCTTCTTCCCTCCCCTCCGTTCCTCTCCTCTCCCTTTCTCCTCTTTTCTCTTCATTTTCTTCTCTACTCTCCCCTCCCTTCCTCTCCTTCCCTCTTGCTCCTCCGTTCCACTTCTTTCTTGTCATCTTCTCTTCTCTCCTGCCATCTTCTCTCCTTTCTTTCCCTTCTAACCTTTCTCTTTCCCTCTTCTTCCTCTCCTTTCTTTCCCCTTCTTCCTTGATGCTTTGAGATAATCAGCACCTGTTGCATGTTTCCGTCTCCTTAAAGGTTCAGAGACAATAGAATCAACTGCCTGTGGAAAGAAGCCTCTGAAACCATGAGTCCAAGCCTGTCCTCCTTCAATCTGTTTCTCTCCAGTATTTACCACAGTGATGGCAACTCTAACTAACAAAGAGAGACAGTGGGATTAGGTAGGGAAGAGGAGACGTAGAGATGGAAAGCAGGTCATGATCATGCCGGTCCTCAGCCTGGCAGTGGGCTCCTTGTTTAGCCCCTTAGGACTCATGACAGTGTTACCCTCTTCTTGCTACTCTTTAGCTCTTCAAACCAGACCATTGTATTGTCCTCTTTCAGCCTCATAGATCAGCCATGTCAATATGTGACAGCCTGATGTGATAAATTAGGATGTAATATAAATGATGTCACATGAGAATCCAGGTGCCTTCGGACTGAAAGCCAAATCTGAATGATGGAGTGATGGAGGGTCCCCAGGTAAATAAATGCAAAGGGGATGATTGCAGACAAAGTAGTCTGAGAAATTCAGGAGGGTGGGTACCAAAGAACCTACTGGAGGGAGAAACTGAAAGTGCTTCAGAGTGGGATGAGGCCCTCCCATGCAGCCTACTTGGTGCCTTACCAGTTTAACCCAAAGCCTTTGGCGTCAGGCTTTTCACAGGAAGCTTCAGGATGAGAAAGTTCTCTCTAAACCCAGTACATGCCATAGATGTGATAATGAGGCTTGAAGGGGAAATGGGGATATTTTTCCAAAGTCAGAAAACTAGTTGGAAGCAGAGTCCAGCTTAGAACCCTTATCTCATAATCTTAGGGGTAGTGGTTGTTGACTCCAGCACACACACACACACACACACACACACACACACACAGAGGGGAGAGAGAAAGAGAGAGAGAGAGAGAGAGAGAGAGAGAGAGAGAGAGAGAGAGAGAACTAAGAACATAAATGGATTCAGAACCCACAGCAGAAACCCAACGCTGACAGCTGGAGACTAATTTGGCAGCATGTTCCTATAATTGATCTCACTGCTTGTACAGATCTAATCCATATTTATCACCTCACTCTGGACAATGGCTACCTTCTGTGTCTGTTAATATGGCAGTGTGAGCCCTAGTTACAGCCTGCATGTGAAGAAGTGTGTCTCTGCCAAGGAGAGAGCCTAGGAGAGACAGCACTATACATCTCTGGGGATGGCTGGCACTTGTTGAGGATCCCCTGCCTAGGTCTACCTCCAGAACAAAGAAAGAGAAGAAGCCAAGGTTTCTGGTCTGACTTCTAGAAAACTGGAGCTACAGAGAACTTTTAAAGACAGCAGCTTTTATTGCTTGCAGATTGTTCGGCAACCAACGGACAGCAGGGCAGCAATACAAGCTTAATGAGAAGAATGTTGGGGACTGCTCTAATGAGCTGAAGAGGGGATCCCACCTAATCAACATGTCTTGTGCAGCTATGCTGGTATTATCCCATGCACTGGGAACCAATGTTTATAATTAACCATAATAATTCAGAGATGGATGACCACAATGTATATTACGGCTTTCCATAAGGGACTCCGAACTTACACTTAATGACACTGAAGTAACAAAGACCAGGCCAACACCAAAACTAATCATGAAAATCTCCCATTCCCCACCAGGCCTAGAACCCAGAATTCCTTGTCTCAGGTCTCTCTTTATGCCCAGATAGCTTCCCTGGCAGCCTTGAGATGTATCCACACTCACCCCTCCATCCTTTCCCAGGATGCTCTGCTCTCTCTATAGGGTTCTGAACTCGGCTGCTCACTCTCCTGTGAGTAAGTGGCCAGCAGGAAGGTATTATATTAACAGCCAGGAGACTGTCATTGATTTTCAGCTCCTTGGCTCTGCTGTAATCCATATTTTTATTAAACTTTTGTGTGTGTGTGCAAGAAGGAACATTTAGGGAAAACCATGAAAGACTGTCAGGCGCTGTTTTTAGTCTTCTCAGCTCCCACCAATGAGCTGTTCTAGGGCAGAAATATTTGCCATCAGGCAGGGGACCCAAGGGCCAGATTGGGAGTGGGAGCTGACTTGGCCAGCAGAAGGAAGAATAAAAGCCGGCTCTTGTCGCTCCAGGAGGACAATAGGAACAGTAGTTTCCAATTTATTTCACTTCTATTGAACACTTTAGAATCCATCTCAAACATCTGGCAAGTTGGTTCCAACCTTCTCTTCGAGTTGCTGAGACTTAGAGCTGGGGGGTGGGGGGCATTGAGCAAGCACCCAACAGTCTTTTATACATGTCCTTCCAGCCAGCCATTTTGGATAGATGCTTTGATAGATGCAGAGAGATATTTGCCCAGAAACAGACAAGAAAATCTCCTCTCCCTTAAAGATCCCCCTCAGGAACAGCCAACCAATGACTGGCCCAACTTGAGACCCATCCCATGGGAGAGAGCCAACCCCTGACACTATTAATGATACTCTGCTATGCTTTCAGACAGAAACCTAGCATAATTGTCTCCTGAGAGGTTTTATCCAGCAGCAGATGGGGGCAAATGCAGAGAACCCACAGCTGAACATCAGACAGAATCCAGAGAGTCTTATGGAAGAGTGAGAATAGAAGTGAATAGGTCAGAGGGTCAAGGACTCCACAAGAAGATTCTCAGAGTCAGATAATCTGGGACCATGGGGGCTCATAGAGCCTGGGCCACCAACCAGGAAGCATGGAGGAGCTGGACCTAGACCTCCTACACATTTGTAGCAAATGTGCAGCTTGCCTTCATGTGGGTCCCCTAACAAGTGGAACATGGGTTGTCTCGGTTGGTCTCTGTTCCCTGCCACTGGATCCCCTTCCCTACTTCTTGGACTGCCTGGATGGGCCTCAGTGGGAGAGGATGTGCCTAGACCCTTTGGAACTCAACATCCCAGGGGGGCTCTCCTTCTCAGAGGAGGAGGGCTGGGGGCAATGGAAAGAGGGATTTGTAAGGGTGGGACTGGGAAGGGAGGAGGGAGGGGGCTGTGATTATATGTAAAGTGAATAAATAAATAATAAAAAAGATGCCCCCTCAGTACCTAACTTGAAAGGCTTCTATGTTTATGCTTCATACAGAGGTTTAGAATAGTCCTTACTGCTTCTCTCACTGCTATGAAGGTTTCAGGCAAGGGTGGTGTCTGAGGTTCCCATTATCCCCAGTGTATACCATGGTGCCAGGTACAGGTTAAGCACTTGGAATATGGAATATGTATGAACAAATGAATGAGTGAGTGAGTAAATGCATGAGCAAATGTATGTTTTTGTTGCACTAAACTAACAAATTCTAACCCAGAAGATGAGCTAGCTATACCAAGGGTAGGTGTTACTGAGTGGAGGAAAAAAAAATACTCCAAAGGAGGGGCTGAAAGTTCTGATGGCCTCCCTATCTACCTCACACTCCATCCATCCCCCCAGTGTCTTCACAGTGCCTCCTGGGCTTGTTCAGAGGGTCTTGATTTCCATCCCCTACTCCACGGTATCCTAGATGGCATAGAGCAGCAAAGATGCCCAGCAGAGCAGCAGAGTTCTTCCATGGGTGAGCAAGGAGACACATTCTGAATCCCGCTGGGTCTCTAGTTGTGCTTTGGGGGGTGGGGCGGCTGAGCATCCTGCAGAAAAGCAAGATTCTGCTAGCAGGGGAAGTGTTAATTGGCATCACAGGACCCAAGACCACAGAACAGCCTGAGCATGTTTCAGGCAGCAGACTCATAGAGTCAAGTGACAAAGCGGAACAAAGATGCTGCGGGCAAGGATGGATTTGTAATGTCAGTGTGCTTTCTGCCCAAGTGCATCCTGGAAGGCTGAATACGTCAGAAGGAAGCAGAACCCCTGTGGGCGCAAGGCAGGAAGGAAAAAAGAATAATAGGGGCCATCACTGGAGTGGGCTTGGAGCTGGCTTCTTATCCTACCACTAGTCACAGTCTATTCTCCTACCTGTCCTCCCCACATTCCCTCTGCTTCCAAGCCAGGTCTCTTTACACCACAACCCCAGTAAAATATTCTGCAAAGGACCCTGGGTACACCAGATGAGAGGCTCTTATTCTTTGGGGATGTGGGCAATTGTTTCCCTTTCTTGTCTTCTGTTCTGTGGGGGACAACAACAGCTGGGAGAATGACTGGATCTCCCCATGGGGGAAGCAATGGGCACATGAGTTTGTCATTTGTCTCTTCTTGGGAACTTTTTACCCATTTAAGTTCCAAGTAGCTTTAATACACAAAGTGTCATCCTGGACTGTAGCAAAGAGGGGTTGGGGATATCCACTACTGAACTCTGAGCAGAACTCTGGCTGAAATGAACTTAGTTGACTTGGGACTCAACTGGATCCCACAACTAGGATATCAGCGAGGAAGGAGTGTTCCAAGGGGAAATGATGGAAGAGAGGCCAAAAGACATTGTTGGAGGGATTGAGCTAGTTTCCAAAGATAGAGGAAACCTTTGGAGGTCAAGGGATACCTTTTATCTGAAATGTTCTACCACTGGGCTGTCAAGGGAGAAGGCAGAAAGCTTTCTCTGAGACGTCCAGTGGCAGAAGTAGAATCAACAGGTGGAAGTTACAGGAAATTTAGAATCAAACCAAGGAAAGGAAGTTGCTAGAATCTTTGAAGACTGCCTCAGCAAGCTCTTTCTGAGTCCCTCTAAACAGATGGCCTCATAAGCACATAGTTTCCTCGTGTGTTTATTTCTTTTGATTTTTCTGTCCTCCTGCCTAGCAAGCAGAGAAAGACTCATATCATTGTATCATATTTAGGGTAGGATTCAGAAAGGCCAGGTGGGGTCCCAATACTCAGCTGTTCATGGTGGAAATATGAATTTGAAGTTTAGTCTCTTTCCCCAGATTTATTCATGGGGTAAATCTGGATTTGAAATTGAGTCTCCTTCCTCCCAGTGCAGTGCTCTAGACACACACACACACACACACACACACACACACACACACACACACCATGGAGCCCTACATTCTGGGCTCAATCCAAAGTCTTGGGAATATTGGAAGAGACTCTTGTATTTTGAACATCTTTCAACCACAAGTCTTAGACATGCCCAAGTCAAGGTCTGTGGATTGTAGTTGGATGAACTCAATCCAGTTGTATGACTTCCCTCAGCCTCCATGTATAGTTAGTGGAATAAGATTGTCTTCCTGTCAGGATTGGCGGGGCCTGGACAGTGGCTGTCTCTGAGATCCAGCACCAATGCTCACCCAGTGCTGGGGTCCTAGGACTCTCTATGGCACCTAGCAACCAACAAGAATACTTTTGTTCTACGATCCCCCAATGAGAAAGGGAAACTTCTGTGTTATTCTTGCCTCCAAGAGTTGGATGGGTTTACACAGGTCATAGAGATCCTCACTAACATTACAAACTTACTGTTAGTGTATTAGCTGGTTTTGTGTATCAACTTGACATAAACTAGAGTTATCACAGAGAAAGGAGCCTCCCTTGAGGAAATGCCTCCATGAGATCCAGCTGTAAGGCATTGTACTGGTTGGTGTGTCATCTTGACATAGGCTGGAGTTATCACAGAGAAAGGAGCTTCAGTTGGGGAAGTGCCTCCATGAGATCCAACTGTGGGCCATTTTCTTAATTAGTGATCAAGGGTGGGAGGGTCCATTGTGGGTGGTGCTACCCCTGGGCTGGTAGTCCTGGGTTCTACAAGAAAGCAAGCTGAGCAAGCCAGGGGAAGCAAGTCAGTAAGTAACATCCCTCCATAGCCTCTGCATCAGCTCTTGCTTCTTGACCTGCTTGGATCCCAGTCCTGATTTCCTTTGGTGATGAACAGTAATGTGGAAGTGCAAGCTGAATAAATCCTTTCCTCTCCAACTTGATTCTTGGTCATGATGGTTGTGTAGGAATAGAAATCCTGACTAAGACATTTACCCATATGACAATATCGTGAGTTCTCACCCAGAGGCCCAAATGCTTTCCCCAATTTCAGTTCCTTCCATGTCTATTGATCACTGGAAACAACCCAAAGATCAAGAATATATCATTTACTTTAGTCCACTGCAGCAATCCTGCAAAAGCAGCAGGTGTCTCAAATTCACGAGGAGGTCACAGGGTAAGGAGGTTATAGGGAGTGGGACCTATTGGGCAGACCCTTTACGGGTCTCATCATTCCACAAAGAGAGGTCACAGGCCTCTCTGCCTTTCTCCATCTCCTTGGGTACTTTTTCAGCTAACCCACCATCACCTTTCCTGCTGAACTACCACTTTGGGATTTCTAAATCTCTCTTTTCTGGTTCAATCTGATCCATTTTACTCACAGCTGCCAAATTTATCTTTTTATAAGGCAAAACTGCATCATGTCAATCCTCGACTTAAGAGGCATCCAATGACTCCCTAGCTTCCCAACGCACACTTGGGATAAACCACAAATCCCTGCTACTCTGGCTCTTGCTGCCCCTCTAATCTCTAGAGTTCTGCTGCTATCCCTTGTCCTCTGAGCCCCTTCACTTTGGCCTCCCTCCATTTCTAAGCTCTTCCAGGGACAAAGGCCCTTCTTCACATTGCTAGCTCTCCCATCTGGGATTCTTTTCACCTCAGACTCCCTCCCCTCTGATTTTTCCTTGACTATTCATTCTTTAAGCATCAGGTTCAATGCCCTCTCCCCAGTTCTTCCTACACCCCCATTCTAAACCCAACTTCCACCAAAATCCCCTCCTGTGACATTACTGTTTTTGTCTCCAAGCTTTATCGTAGCTGGCAATCTTAGATCACTCATGTTTGGCTTTATCTGCTGTTCATTCCACAATATAAGCTTCACGAGGCAGGGCCTGCTGCTCATTCCTCCAACCCTAGAGAAACCCCTCCCTCAGTATCTCCAGGGCCTGTAATATAAAGGGGAAAACAAAACAAAAGCAAGGGAAGATGGGAAGGGCAGAGACAGTGGGAGGAAAAAAGAATTGGAGGGGACTCACAGGACCAGACTTCTGGCTGACCAGGTTTCCTCTTCCTCTCACAGAACTCCACTTAATCGCTGGCGCCCTCGTCTGATAGATGGAGTTGGTGCATTTGCTGAAGCATAAGTCACTTCCACACATCTCCATGTGTACTTTTCAGATGGAGAAAAGGCCAAAGTTTGTCCTCTTCCTCTACTTTATTTCATATCTTTAGCTTCTTTCCCTAGTCTCTCTCTCTCTCTCTCTCTCTCTCTCTCTCTCTCTCTCTCTCTCTCTCTCTCTCTCTCTCTCTCTTTCCCTAGTCTCTCTCTCTCTCTCTCTCTCTCTCTCTCCCTCTCCCTCTCCCTCTCTTTCCCTAGTCTCTCTCTCTCTCCCTCCCTCTCCCTCTCTTTCCCTAGTCTCTCTCTCCCTCCCTCTCCCTCCCTCTCCCTCTCTCTCTCTCTCTCTCTCTCTCTCTCTCTCTCTCTCTCTCCCTCTCTTTCCCTAGTCTCTCTCTCTCTCTCCCTCCCTCTCCCTCTCTTTCCCTAGTCTCTCTCTCTCCCTCTCCCTCTCTTCTCAACAGAACACCATCTCTCATTTTGGATCCATTCAGAGCTGGGTGGTGGCTGTTTACTTGAGTTCCTGAACTCTGGGCTCCTGTCAGTGTTCCATGACCTGGGACATAGCCCCTTCCCTTTCTGAACTCCAGATTCCCGGGTGACTTTCAAGAATCCCAGGACCTAGACTTTGTGTGTTCCAAGCTTCTTTTTTGATGGGGCTGAAACTTTCTTATTACCAGATGAGAGCATAGCTGAATGAGGAGCCAAGGGAAAGGAAACTGCAGGGATGAAAGATGAGCCCTGAAGAAACTCTACAGGGAGGGTTTTAGCAGAAACTGTTCAGACCTCAGCAAGTGCATCTAAAAATCTGAGGACATGGCATCCAAGACCAGAAACCTTTTATTTGGAGAGAGGAACGTTCAAGGTACATGCTCACTTAAAGCCAGGGTGTGATACAGAAGAGGAGAGACCCTAGCCAAGCATCAAGAACACACTTTATCACAGAAAGACACTTGCTCAAGAAAGGGGGATCCAGAAGACAGGTCGCTTCCATAAGAGAGGACCAACCTAGTAAGACTGTCCATCAGAATGAGATGTAGGAAAGGAAGGCAGTGATGCTGGAGAACCTAACCCCATGGAGGCCCGAGGCACAATGTATACATCCATGTCTTCATTTTTACTTAAAAGGGGAGGAGGGATGAAGATAAATATATAATAAGTTTGAAAACATAATTCGGATGTCATGAAGGCATTTCATGCACCTCTACGATATGTATGTTTTAACTGTTCTATTCCAAGAGCAAAAAAAAAAAGGTTTTAAAATTTTAACATTTATAAAGTAAAAAGAGTTACAGTAAACATTTATTACTAAAGAAAGAGGAATACATTTTAACTTTGGTGTAGTTCCAGTGTACAGGAAATCTATGGGAGTCCCCAGCAGATACATACAATCAGCAGAAAACCAGGAACTTAAAGCATTATGAGAATGTATTCATGTGCTTGTTTGTTCTGCTTATCTTTTTGGCAAAAGGCTTTTGATGGATGATGTCTCAACACTTTCATTTCCATCAGGACCACCACCAAGCCTGACAGATCTGGTCAGGACAAGAACCTATTTAAAATCGTTGGTACTAGAGGGTGGGGAAATGACTGAGAAGCTAAGAGCACTGGCTCTTCTTATAGAGGACCCAGCTTAGATTCCCAGAGGGTGCTGCACAATCTCCTGTGACTACAGCTTCAGGATCTGACTCCCTCTTCTGGCCTCCAAGGGCACTACACTTTGTGGTGCACAGACCTACACACATATACACATGCATTCCTACACATAAAACAAATACATCATTTTTAAAGAAATTAAACTATTAAAATCCTTTTTACTGTATTTTCTGTACCATTGCCATGTTTAGGTCTATGTAGACAAACAAACATGACTGGATCACAGTTGTCCATTGAATATAGTAATGTGCCACTTGGATTTGTAGCCTGTTAGCAACAGGTGGTATCACAGAGCCTAGGTGCGTGTGAGAGATGCCATCTGGCTTTGCACAATGATGACATCACTTGATGCAGTATTTCTCAGGACATGGGTTCATCTATCATCAACTGATATGAAGCTGGATGTTCATGCTTTCTGGTATGCTGATTGAAGTTTGGCTAACCTGAGACAGGTTAGGCTTGGTCAAGCCAGAGTCCAGACCACGTGAGGATCAAGTTCATTCTATATATCCTTATTCTCTGGCCTTGAGTGAAGGTTCAGTGTCCATCTGAAACAACACTTCCTTGCCGCATGTCACAGAGCCTTGAGGGTCAAGTCAACTTGTGCAAGGGCAGGGGTAATCAACTCAGGAAATGGTCAGTAATAGTCATATGGCCATGGCCAACTCTGTGGAGTGGAAACGTTTATTCTCTTAGGCTCTAGCTGAAAGTACTACAAAGTCACAAAGAGTGTACTGGCCATGTCTCCACAGACAAACAGAAACACACACACACACACACACACACACACACACGGCTAGATTTAATAATGGAGGAGCCCCAGTATCTCTGGGAGAGCTAATGAGTCAGCTCTGTGCTCATGCAGATCTGGAGGCAGGGGAGGCTGACGTCCCCACCTGAAGACAATCAGGTGGAGGGAAGGAGTCTTGGTATCTCACCTGTTATCCCACTCAGTCCAGCTTTCTGAAGATGAGATGAGGCCTGGCCATAGCAAGGAGATGGTCTGTTTTACACAGTCTACTTATTCAAGTGTAATTGCATTGAGACCTTGCCCCTACCAGAGAAACACCCAGACAGTATTTCATCTAATACCTGTGCACAAGATGACCCTTCAAGTCGATACACACAATCCATCATTATATAGGGTTTATCTATGCTGCTCTAGTCCAAAGAATGGGGAGACACTCCAACCATGGGTGAGCGTTGTGCAAGGCATTTGAGAGATGGAGGAGGGGTGAGACAACATGTAGGGGGTCATAGCCAGGCACTGGGAGAGAGTCCAGTCAAGGTTTCCCTTCATGCCAAATAACATTAAACATAAGAAGGCAGACCATGGTGGGGATGGGGATGGGGATGGGTGTTCAGCCTCAATCCCAGGTCACCCTATTGAGGAGAGGAACATGATCCAGTATTAGATGTTTCAAGCAAGATAGAAATGTCTGTACTATGCAGCCACTGAGCTTTGACACTTATGTGTCACCAGAGCAGGTACAAATGAACACATTCACATATTGGCAACCCTGGATAAGTTCATCTTCTCTTCTATTCCTAATCTGAACCCATTTGTTTGACTCATGACCACACCGATGAGGGGAGCCATGAGGAGGACCCAGGAGAAACACATGCAGACAGGAAGTGTGCCTGGCTTCAAGGAGGAGAGTGGATACCAGAGAGCCTTGAGGAATAGCACTGATACTTTTAGAAACTGTGGTGTGTGTGTGTGAGGGAGTGTGTTGTTTTAGCTTAGAGAGGCAAAAAAGCAACAACAATAAAGAACTGGACTACAATTTCCTAGATAACCCCTGCTTTTACTTTAAAAATGACAGTAACATGTAATAGAGCAGTCAAACAAAATAGACACAGATGAAAATAAAATTCTCTTGTCTTCGCTTCCCCAGTCCCTCTGCTCAAACCTGGCTCTTTAAAATGGTGTGGAAATGATTCTTTGTATTTTCTTTTGGGGGAAAAGTATGTTTACATCCAGATGTGTGTCTCCATGTAGAGACTTCCTCTTTAAGATTCTGTTATATATTTGGACTCTTCTCATTTAATACAACAACCTCGAGATCTTCCCACACCAGCATTTTCAGGTCTCTCTTGACTCCTTAATGTCTTCAGAGTATTCCGCCCATATGGTGACTCTATAATTTATTTAGTGTGGCCCTATTGAAGGACACTCTGCTTCCAAGATTTGGGGTTTTCCCCCCTCTGTTATAACAAATGTTGTAATGGTTGTACCAGAGAGCCTTGTGCTTACATTTATTAGGCAGGTTCCTAGCTATGAGATATTTAGGCTTAATGAAATGTACGTCATTGATGTTGACAAACGTTGTCAAATCGTCATCACACCATCCCCTAGCAGTGAAGGAGGATGCCCTGTCCCCTAACCAATACTGGGTTTTATTATGTTTTTAGCCAGTTTTGCAGTTGAAAAATGGCATGCAATTCCTTTCAGGATGAGTTTTTTAAAAGTGAAGATGAGGACGATCATCGTCCACTAAAAATCTGTTTCTGAGGTGATTTTGCCCACAGGCTGTGAAATAAATGAGACAGAAAACAATAAAGTGTGCCAGGGCTTCTTAAGCTATCCAGCTTCGCCTTGCTGCTACAGCATTCCTAAATGTATGACCCAAATCCCTTACACAACCCATACATCACCTTCCTCTGTGTTCTTAGACCAAGCCAACCTCAATATAGATGCATCTACGAATTCCTTCATGGAGCACTTCAAGGACAAGCCAAATGTTTGCTTGCTGCAAATGCCACAGAAATGGATTCCCATGTTAGATGTGAGAGAGAATGGCATCAATGTACCATATTTCCCCCAATTAAACCAAAACAAATACCCCTTGAAATGAATTTGAAAAATACAGACAAACATAAGGAAGAAAGTCCAAATGCAGCCAATCCTCTCCCGTGATGTTCAAATGCTGGTACCTAGTTTCCAAGTCCGTTTACACACACTTTACCATGTACATACATCATTACCAAACCACTAGGTAGTCTTCCAGAAGTGGCTAATAGTGTGCATTCTTGAGCCAGCCATCTTGGAGATACACCCCAACTTTACCATTTGTTGTCCTGGCCTTATTGACAAATCATTCTTATTCTTCAGGCTTCAGTTTTACCTTCTGTAAAGTGGGCATACTGATAGCATACACTGCACCTGGCCCTAGTGTGTTTTATGTGCATTACTTGGGAATTGATCTGGTGAGTGGTAAGAGGCACATTCATTATGATGAAGGACTTCTTATCTTACATAGATGTATCATAATTATCTGAAGCCCCTTCTGTGCACATTTAAAGATTTCCTCAAACACAATTTTTCTAAGTAATATTACAATAGTATATGAAACTATGTGGCATCTCAAATCTAAAACACCATTAATTTCAAAGATTTCAATATGCATTGCCACATTTTTTTCATAAAGATTGTGGCAACTTGGGACTATGACATGGTCTATTTGGTAAAGTCCTTGCCACATAAGCTTAAAGGCCTAAATTCAGACCCCCAGCCTACCTATCCTAATCAGTGAGGTCTAGGTTCAGTGAGAGACCTTTTACCAAAAAGTAAGGTGGAAGCTAACTTGGGTCCTCTGCAAGAACAGTACTTGCTCTAACCACTGAGGAATCACCCCAGGAATCCTGCTGAATTTCAACTTAGATAAACTCTGTTCTTAGTCCAGCTAGTAAACTGTACACACCCAGACACCAAACTGTAATTAAAAACTAGAATAATCGAATCAAGTATTTTTTGGAAAGTGAGGAGCAATAGAGGAAGACATACACACATCGTTGACCTCCACAGGGATGAGCACACACTTGCACGTATCCACAGGAACACAGGCAGAGCACACACACACACACACACACACACACACACACACACAAGCACATACCCACAGACACAAAGACTGTAAGAATTTGCATTTGCACCTGCAGTGTACATGGATTCTTATCTCCATGTTCTTTCCTTACACCTGGGTATCATCATTTTAAAAAATCTATTAACCCAGCCCAAGAATATATGACTCTGTAGACATTTTGGAAAGAAAAATTCATTCTAGGAGACAAATGGCAAATTGTGAACCTTGAGTTAAAGCCAAGCAAGGATACGTCCATGATAAATCTTGAAAAACTGGGAAGCTTTGGAGTTTTAATTTCAAAGGGCTCCAGAGTCCTGTATGGGGGTTTCCTCAGCTAAAAAAGCTAAAGCCATTTGATTCTATCACTGGGAAAAACACAAACACCCTAGTTTCACCTATTTCCTAGAAAAGCAGAAACATGTGAAAGGTAAAACAAACAAACAAAAACATAGTTAGACGAATTAGAAGAAAGAAGCACAACCAAGAAATCAACCAAAAATCTCCTGTAAGCCTTTATCTTTTAGATGTTTAGAGACTAAGGAGAATGCCTTTAAAATAAAAGCATGGTGTAATATCTACACTTGGAGCACTAGGGCAGGAAGGTTGTAAGCTTGAGGCCAGCCTGTGCTGCATAGTAAGACTTTCTCTCAAAAACTAGTAATAACAAAATTTAAGTGCCAGACAGTAGTGGCGCACGCCTTTAATCCCAGCACTTGGGAGGCAGAAGCAGGCAGATTTCTGAGGTCGAGGCCAGCCTGCTCTACAGAGTGAGTTCCAGAACACTGTCTTGAAAAACCAAAAAGAAAAAAGAAAAAGAAAAAAAAATTAAGAATAAACAAACCAATTAAATAAAATAGGATGGCATGAAACCAGGCTGCAACCAGCTTATCTTGCTGAATCAACACAGCTGGAACTCACCACTCGGGAAAATAATTCTGGGAGTTCCCATCCTCCCACAGGCTGCATTCTAATAGTTTAGAGTCACAGACCCCGATTTCTAAAAATTCCTTAGCTCTGACATTCCACCGGTCTGTACCACCTGGGTTTACAAAAGAGATTAGTAATGTAAGCCGCAACACATTTTAAACCATGGCCTTTGACCAGTACATGTAATTGGAGGGACTTCTCAAAGTGACAAAATGCATTAGCGGGTCTTGGCCCCACAGAAACTCTGTTACCAGCAGCTGTCATGGTGACTGCAGTAGCACTCACTTCTGCCCTGGACTCTGCGCTCTGCAGACATCTTGGTCACATGATTTCTCATCTCAGGCCAATCTGCTCTGGATTGGAAAAATGTAGCCTTTTTCTTTCTTATTTTTAAAATTTATTGATCTTTATTCACTTTATATCTCAATTGCTGTCCCCCCTCTCTGTCACCCCCTCCCACAATCCTTTCTCTTATCCCCCCTACTTTCTCCCCTGAGAGGGTGGAAGCCCACCCTGGGTATACCCCATCAAGTCTCTGTGGGGCTAGGTGCATCCTCTCCTGCTAAGGCTAGACAAGGGGCAACAGCTTTTGGGATAACCCCTGTTCCAGTTGTTTGGAACTCACATGAAGACCAAGTTGCACATCTGCTACATATGTGCACTGGCCAAAGTTCAGCCAGTGTATGCTCTTTGGTTGGTGGTTCAGTCTCTGAAAGCCCCAAGGGTCCAGGTTAGTTGACACTTTTGGTCTTCCTATGGAGTTTCTATCCCTTTCTGGGCCATCAATCCTTTCCCCAACTCTTCTGTAAGAGTCCCAAAACTCCATTCACTGTTTGGTTATGGATGTCTGCATCCATCTGAGTTAGATGCTGGGTGGAGCCTCTCAGAGAACAACTTTCAGACTTATGTCTCCAAGCATAAAAGAGTAACATTAATAGTGCCAAAGATTGGTGCTTGCTCATTGAATGGGTCTTTAGTTGGGCTGGTCATTGCTTGAACATTTTCTTAGTCTCTGCTCCATCCCCTGTCCCTGCATTTCTTGTCAATAGGAAAATTTGAGGCTAAAAGTTTTGTCAGTGGGTTGGTGTCCCTATCACTCCACTGGGGTTCCTGCCTGGCTACAGGATATGGTCTGTTCAGGTTCCATATCCTTAGTGCTGTGAGGTACAGCTAAGTTCACTTCCATTGATTATTGGGTGTCTCCGCTATCCCAAGACTCTGGCACACCTTCAAGATGCCTTCCACCTCCCCACCCCGCCAGTTACAGATTGGAAACCAATTTGGTGGTTTCTCAGAAAATTGGGAATAGTTCTACTTCAAGATCCAGCTATACTACTCCTGGGTATATACACAAAAGAGGTTCCACCATCCCACAAGGACATTTGCTCAACTATGTTCATAGTAGCTTTATTTGTGATCACCACAAACTGGAAAAGTCTAAAGGTCCCTCAGCTGAAGAATAGATAAAGAAAATGTGGCACATTTACACAATGGAATACTATTCAGCTATTAAAAACAAAGACATCATGAATTTTTCGGGCAAATTGATGGAACTTGAGAATATCATCCTGAGTGAGGTAACCCAGACCCAAAAGGACATGCATGGTCTGTACTCACTTATAAGTGGATATTAGCCATAAAGCACAGGATACCCATGCTACACTCCACAGACCCAAAGAAGCTAAATAAGAAGGAAGGCCCAAGTAACAATGCTTGAATCTCATTTAGAAGCGGGGGGGAACAGTCGTAGGAGGTAGATAGATGGAGGAAACTGTGTGGGAGAGGAGATAGGAGGAGAATGGGGAGGTTCAGGATCAGGTGTGGGGAGGGACAGGAGTGATGGCCAGATGGCCATGAGAATGAATAGGAACGTTTTTCTTTATTCAAATGAGAATGGATTCAGGGTAGCAATAGCAGGCACCAGTCAAATCTGAAACAGAAAGGCTGCTACATGAAGGACCATGGTCTCAGTATAGGCTTGTTTCTAAACTTAGGTACTGGTGCCAGAGACTCTCAGCTCTACTGTGACTTGAACCAGTCATTTGAACTTCCTGCATCTCAGTTGCCTTCTCTGTGGAATGGAAATGATACAACAACAGTACCTAGCTCACACTGTTGCCATGGGGATGACATGAGTTGATCTTTGTGAAGGGTATCTGACCTATTACAAGCTTCTGTAAACATTTGGCAAATGAATAAATTAGAAACTTTGATAGGATTGGCTTGGTGCAGTGTGGAAAGAGCACAGGAATCTGCTCTAGCTCTGGCACACCTCAATGATGTTTCCAAGGGCTAGCAGGATAATCCGTAAGTAATGAATCACCTATCAGTCAATCATGACATGATCTTATAGGTAGTTTTATAGATATACAGGACATGGTGCAGCATAACCCACTATGATTATAAACTTTACCCAACAATGTAGTCAGAGGTCCTCTGTGGCTTACCTTGCTGGGGACTGTATCTTACTGATAAGAAAATTGAGTCCCAGAGAAATGAAGTGTCTTATCTAAGGACACCTCACCAGATAGACAATATGGGCACATTGGCTTCTGATCCCCAACTTTAGGCTCTCTAGGATGAGAACTTTTAGAAGGGGGCACCCTGGCAGTGGGGAAGAGCTGGGAGGCTGGAGAATTCTGCTAGGTCTTAGGCACAAAGCATCTTTCAAAACTTTGGGGAACAACCCACCATTTGAGCTCATGTCCCTGACCTTCACTAGACCAGGGCCTATTCCCTAAGGGTTAAGGCCTACCCTTTCAAAGGGTGCAGGATGGAGTTGGCATTTTTCATCCTGGGTTTTCACTTGTAGAGGTGGATGGCTGCCACACCAATGTCGTTAATGCTTTTTCTCTTCGTTCTTTCTAGGGCCATTAGAGTTGAGGGACACTGGGGAGGCAGCTTAAAGGGCAATGTTGAAATTCAGAGGGACTTGAGGGAAGGAAGGAGAAAGAGCCCCGGGGGGGGTGGTGGTGGAGGGAGTTTCCAGGTTTTAGTTCCTCATCATGAGGCAGTCAAGGCAGAAGGAACCCGAAGCAGCTAGCCACACGCAGCCACAGTCCAGAAGGATGGGTTAATGAATACAGGGGCCAACACACTGGAAGATGCTTCTTCCCATGGTCCTTAGAGGGGGCTCCACTCTCTTCTGTGTACCAGTCTTTCCAGTTTTGGTTTGTCTGGTGCCTGCTACTGCTTTTCTAAATCCTTTATCGCTTGGAAGGAGAAGGTCAGCCCTCTCCAACCTAGTATTAATTCATCTCCCATGTGTAGAGTTCAGCTTACTTTCTCCTTCTTGTTCAGTCCAGAGCCCAGACAATAAAATGTTGCTGCCCACACTCAGGGTGGGTCTTCCCACTTCAATTAATCCTAGTAAGAAAACCACCTCATGGTCACATCTGCAGGCCAGCCTAATCTAGACAGATCCTCACTGAGACTTCCTTCCCAGGTGATTCTACATAGTGTCCAATTAAAAATGACGATTACCAGGAATTGGTCCTGGATCACTGAGGCCATGTTAGTTTCTCCTGGATGGGGACAAAGAAGAACTCTCTGGAGTTCTTCCTTCTAGGATGTGATGATTAATCTTCATTGTCAACATGACAGGATTTAAAAGAGTTACCTCTGGGTATATTTGGGAAGGCATTTCCAGAGAGATTTAAGTAAGAAGGGACTCACCTTGAAAATGGACAGAACTTTCGCATGACTTGGGGTCCCAGCCCATGCACCAGCACTTCGTCTCTCTGTGACTGCAGACACTATGTGATCAGCTGCCTCATGCTCCTGCCAGCACAGTTAGAGCCACCTCCATTATCACATTTTCCTCATGTCATGATGAGATTCATCATTTGAAACATTGAAACAATTTTGTTGGACATTTGTCACAGCAGTAAAAAAAAAAAAAACCAAAGAAAAGAAAAAGAAAAGAAAAAACTAATACAGATCATTGATACTGCCAAGTGAAATTATTGCTGTGATTAACCTGTGTAGACCTTTGGAATTGTTCTAAAGGAAGAATGTAGATGTTTATAGCTGTGGTAAGAGAATACCTAGAATGTAATATGCAGAGCTTAATGAACCATCATTTCTACTCTGGAAAAGAATTTGACTGCATTTCACTTACATCCTGAACACCTGACTGAAGCTGAACGCAAAAGTAATGAAAGGAGTCTTTGAGCGATGCAAATTTCATGACATGCAGGCTGTGGCATGGTTGCTACTTATTGCTTTTGGTCATCTCTATAGTGAGCAAGAGAGAGAGCAGATAAATATGAAATCTGTAGAATTAGGCAAGGAAATAGTGACCACATTAAAGTTGTAGACAAGGCAGAGGCAGGGAGCAGCTCTAAGATGAGTGTAACGAACGACAAAACTCTCGTTATACACTGAGACAACAGGAGAGGCATCTTGATTGCTATCGTCCCTCCCACCCCTGCCCCAAAGTTCCAGGGTTTTTTGTTTTTGTTTTTGTTTTTTTTTTTGTTTGTTCGCTTTAAGAAAAGAAAATCCATTTGAAATAGGAGTGGAATGAGAATGGTACTGAATAGAGTTGAGTTTTCACTACCTGGTGAAGTTTTTCCTCAGATTTAGTGTTAAAGTACGAAGAGGCCACTGTCATCCCAATATCTCAAGCTGGCAGCAGCATCCACATGGTGTGGTCTGTCTTTCTTTCTTTCTTTCTTTCTTTCTTTCTTTCTTTCTTTCTTTCTTTCTTTCTTTCCTTCTGTCTCTCTGTCTGTCTATTCACTTTAAATCCCAATCACAGCCCCTCCCTCTCCTCCCAGTCCCTCTCTCACACAGCCCCTCCATCCACACTCCTTCCTCTTCTCCTCTAAGAAGGGGGAGAACCTGGGTACCAACTCCTCTTGGCACATCAAGTCACTGAAGAACTAGGTACATCCTGTGCCACTGAAGCCAGACAAGGCAACCCAGTTAGGGGAACAGGATCCACAGGCAGGCAACAAAGTCAGAGACAGCCCCTGCTCCTGTTGTTGGGGTACCCACATGAGGACCAAGCTTCACATCTGCTACATGAGTACTGGTGCTGGTCTTATAGGGATACAAAATGCAAGATTTCTGAGTCATTGATGCTTGAACCAAGGTTTCAGCAAAACTCTAAGGAAGGTCAAGGCAGTATGTGTCATGGTTGGATTCCTTACAAGAAGTGACTGAGGGGCCACTGTGTAAAGCTGTGAATGTGAGCCTTGTTTTCAATTCTTACAAGGCCTCACAAAAGATTGCTTCAAGTCTCAAAGAAGACTTTGGGCTTTTGAACAAAGTTAGAACTGCAATATTTGTAGGACTTGTACAAATATGTACTAAACATATTTTGCTTTATCAGATATCTATGAGTTTTTGCAGATCGGGAGTAGAATGCTACGGTTTTAAAATTATGAGCTTGGGTGGCATGTTGACAAGGGATAGTCTTATAGTAAATAATACTGATTATTAATTTAGTGGGACTTAGAATTACCTAACAGAAACAGCTCTTGGTGTGTCTGTGAAGGTGATTCTAGAGAGGCTTAGTTGAGGGGGAAAGACCCACACTGAATGCAAATGTACCCTCTCATAGGCTGGGGTCTGACGTAATTGAAAGAGAATGTGACCCGAGCATCAGCATTCATGTCTCTGTTTCCTCATGTTGTATGAAGCGTGACTACCTACCCCAGGATTCAACGACAGCTCTGTCACCACCACAAGTCCCCCACCATGACTGAAAGTATCCTCTCAAACTGTGAGCCAGAATAAACATTTCCTTTCTTAAGTTGTTTCTGCTGGGTGTTTCATCACAACAATAAAAAATAATCACTAATACAAGGGGTAACTGAACAGAGGTGGCCAACGATGCTTTAAAAACTCTCTGGATACATTCAAAAGTGACGTTTGACAGGGACTTCAAGGAACTTGAAGACAGGGGTTTCCTGGGCTTTTGTCTCCTAGTTTTCAAAAATACATAGATTATCTACACTGGATTATCATATAAGGTTAGTTATTAAAAAAATGAAGAGGAAGTGTAGAAGAGGAAGAGGAAGAAGAGAAAGAAGAGGAGGAAGAGGAGAGGAAAGGAAAGCACATGTGAGATTGGATGATAACTCTATGGCCATCCCACCATGTATCTGCCTGATCTCTTCTGACACAGAGGTCTCTAGACCACAGAAAACAAGATAATGATGACCAAAATGATGAGGAATAAGCAGTCACTGTTAAAAACATTTCTATCTAGTCACAGCTGTCAGATCTTGAGTAGGAGAAAACACCACAGAGAGCAAGTTGTACATTAGTGAGCATGTGCTCTGTGCCAAGTGTCACTGTGGTAAGGGCTCCCGACAGCCCTGTAATACACAGTCTCCTGTGGCAGCAACCTTGCCTTGGTTCCCCGCCTGGAGTTAACTCAGGGCTCTACTGACCCTCTTTGTTACTCACCAACTGATCTGTCTTAGCGTAGAACAATCTTTCTCTGTCCTTTGTTCCATTGAGGGGAGAGGATTCTTCCTAGTTGCCTCATGAGGTCTCCATTAGAGCCAGGACAACCGTTCTATAACTGAAAAACAGGTGAAAGCAGCCCAGGCTTTCTTGTTTAATTTTAACAACCAAGCTGATGAATGTTTAATCTTCACATCTTTGCTGTGATCTGTCTACTAACTGAATATTGCCTATTAAAACACAGTGTCACTCCTGTTTTCTAAAAGTGACTCCCAAAGTGCAGGAGTTAGAAGCCTGGAAACTATATTTCCAAGATTCCCTTACCAGGAGGAGCCAGAGAGATTATGACAGGAAAGGGCACCTTAGCATCTCTGAGATGGAATTGTGAGTCATGGGATTGGGTGGGGGTTTTTCGGGAACTCATGACCCCCCTTCTGAAGGCACTGAGTACATACCCATGAAACACAGCAAGGCCGCCTTGACCTCTGTCCTCAGCCTTTGGCTGTGTGATGCCCAGGTTCTCTACGTTAGTTATGTTCCTACTTGAATCACCCACAGTGACTTCTGTGTCCTATCCGTAAGCATATCATACGTTCCCTATAAAGCTGTAGGAGAAAACACCCTGGGCTTAGAATTTAAACCATACTGGGGAAACTGTTTAGTTTGTCATCTAGAAAAGAGGACAGAAAAGACTTGTTTTGATTACTTCTCCAGATTCTTGTGAGAGTAAAGGATACAAAAGCACATCCCAACCCTCTCAGATTTCTACAGGAAGCTGGCAAGCACTATTTTTATCCTCTCGGCAGAGTTTCTTTTGGAAAGAATGTATCCTCATGTTCCCCACAAGAGAGACTAGCAATCACCTCAGCAGCCCCACAGATGGCTCTAGACAAACCAGCAAGACCCTCATTCCTAGGAATTCATGTTGCTACCCTATCCAGATCCGACTGCTGCATCTGCATCAGTGGGTAGCAGTTCACAAACGGTTATGTACTTTTTGTTTTTTCACCAACTATCACGTGGCTCTATTTCATTAGTGAAGAGTACAGTATAGTATGAGTTGATCTAGAACGAAACACAAGGACCAAGCCTGGGAGCATCAGATACTTAGAAGTGAAGATGGTTTTGTTGAAATCAGTATCATTGTGCTTCAGCCCCAAGTGATTTGTATGTGCAAGGTATGTATGTTTGGCTGTGTGTACACATGTTCATGAGTGTAAATGTGGGTACATACCTGCCACAGTGAGTACATGAAGCTCAGGAAACAGCCTTGGGTACTGTTCTTCACTTTGCACCTCCTTTGAGACAGTTTCTTTTTGACTATCTCTGAGTTTGCCAGATAGCTGGCCCATAACCTTCCATAGATTCTCTAGCTCTACCCCCCATCATGCCATACAAGCCCTGGACTTACAGACACGCATCACTATCCTGGCCTTCATTTAGGTTCTGGAGATTTGAGCTTAGATTCTCACACTTGCAGGACAAACGCTTTACCCACAGACCCATCTCCCCAGATGATATTTATTTCTTTTATATCCTCATATCTGAATGGTGCCACAAGTGCTGTGAAAATTGTGAGCCTTGATTTCTTTACCCTCTGTGACTCCCAACTGACTCTGCAGTCAGGCATAATGCAATGGTCTTTCCGGGACTGCCCATGGCTGCTCTCTCCATATACTTCCTCCTGCTTCATAAGCTCGCCCTGGCCAATGATTTACTTTATCAATAAGCTCCATCTGTGCTGAGCTATTTGTGTTTCCTCAAGATACCAACACTGTCATGAACTTGGCCTTCATAAGCGCTGCCCCTGCAGCATATATATTGTTCATTAATGTCTGTTTTGAGGACCACTAACAATCCTTCAAGCCTGCTCCAAATGTGAGTTTTACTTTGAGCCTTCCTCCTCCTCCTCCTCTTCCTCCTGTGTGTGACATCATCCCGTCTTGCTTGCCCTTCTACCCGGTTACCTGCTCACTGTCTCCCACTAGTGACCACAACGGTGTTTGTGCATTATTCACCTCTGTACGGCTGGATCCTTAACTCTTTGAGCAGAGAAATATGAGCATGGCAGGATGGTGGGAGGGATGGTAATGAACAAAAACTAGGGTAAATAAAGAGTAAGGCAGATGCAGAATCAGGAAAACCCTCAGTTTCTGAGTGAGGCAGGAAGAGTAATGAAAGGGAAGTGGGGGAGATGCTAATTCACTGGGAAACTTGAAATAACCAGCTAATGAAATGTTTGTATTGAAAAACTTCCCAAAGACTTTGAACATCTTTCTCCACTATTGACATTAAAATGAGTTAAAAGCAGGCCGCAGTTGAGCACGATAGTTTTTATCTATTGGTTATCATTACAGTATTGCCATTTATCAAATACTCTCTACTTTACCACAAACTTCACAAAAAGCAAAGAAGTAATTTTTCAGACATATTATCAACTTGGCTAATTTGGACAAGATTCACTGCTGTAGACAAAGTATTAAATTTGTCAATTTTCAGCACCAATGGGGCAGATATTCAGCCTTTCAGGATACATTTCCATTTATGGATTTTGGAAGATGAATGAGTGTATAAGGTCATTAGGGTTAGTAAGACACTTAAAATTAAGGAGGTATAACACAGACATGGCCTCCTACAACTTGGGGGTGATGCTTATGATCACTCAATGTTCAGAGCAGAATTTGACACTCCTTCGCCAAGAAGAATGAGAGGCATATCAATATTTCTTTGGTGATATCTCGCCAAATGCTGAAATATAATATACAACCCAAGAGATGCCTTTCTCTATCACAGTAAGAAGCCACCGAAATCTAGTGCAATTGACAACATGGTATCGCAAACTCTAAAAAGCAGAATGAAGTGACTGAGCAAAATACAAAGCACAGGAAGCTTGTCACATACAAGAACGAAAATAAAGATCAGGCAAACTTCTTATGAACACCTCCGTTTTTAACATTTAGTTTCAATTATAATTTCAACAACAATGGGAGTTTCACCTTAATAATATTTTCAGTCACTTTAACTTGTACTTGGTGATCATTTTAATGTAAATTAGACTTCAAACTATGAAGAACCACTTTTCTTAAACACCAAAAAGGGGGGAAAAACAACCCTCTGATGTATTTGAAAAGTTATAGTCTCAATAACAGATCACTTTTTAATGAAAAAGCACAACATTTTCAGTGTAAAACATGTGTATGCATTACCTGTGCTGCACTGGCTATGTTGATAGTAATTAAAAAGAACTTGTAAATAAGGTTGGGGAGAGATACCCACGAATTCACTGCTTCATTCATAGGTGAGAGGTGGCCCTGAGAGATGGAGACAGGACTAAAGGCTATGAGGATCTCGGTGTGCTAATACTTATGAAAGCAAGAGCTCAGGCTGGAGGGGTGGCTCACTGATTAAGAGCACTTGATGATCTTCCAAAGGACACAAACTGTTCCCAATGCCCATATTGAGTGGCTCCTATACTCTCCTCTGGCCTCTGTAGGCATCTGTACTGATGCACATCCCCATACTTATGTTTTTAAATTAAATCTTAAGTTAAGAATGAAAATTCAAGAATATGCTCAATCATTCCAAGTCTTTGTAACATCTCAAGATTTCTGATACCACATTAAGGCCCCGAAGCTGGAGCTGTATTCACAGCAGACTTTGTGTTTCGGTTGTTTAAAACAAATTTGATGGTGTTTTTCCTTTTATTATGGAGTTACAGATGGCTCAGACTGGCCATAAACTTGCTCTGTAGCTGAGGGTGACCTTGAACTTCTGACATCTCTGTTTCTGCCTCCTGAGTTCTGGGATTCCATATTCTATAAACTAGGCCCGTTTGTGTAGCCAGAGGGATTGAATCCAAGACTGTGCAATGGTAGGCAAGCGCTCTATCCATGGATGTCTCCAGACTGCATTTGATAACTTCCTGTGATAAATGGCTCTGAAAAACATGCTACTAGCAGATAGTTCCTGAAGAAAAGAAGATACACAGAATTTGCCCCCTCAAGGTAAAAGTTGGTAACACAGAAGCAAATGCATCCTAAAGAAAACCACCATGTGCAGATAACGTCTGGGACATCAGATGCTTGGGAACATCACTAATGTTAGGTGATTTTATTGCCCCAATATATGAGTGTGTGTGTGTGTGTGTGTGTGTGTGTGTGTGTGTGTGTGTGTGTGTGTGTGTATGCTTTAAGATTCCACATTAGAAAGTTTCCATTGAATTCTGTGAAGCCACTCTTTAAAAATTTAACACTTTGTAGTGTCTGAGAAAGACTACACAGGCCTCTGAGACATTGGATGGAGTCTGAGCCTAATTGGATTCAAGCAGAAAATAAGGAATAATCATCCTTTGTGTCTTGCATGCTCACTCTCTATTGCAGAGCTCAGCAGCTTTTCAGGCTGTTCTACACCCAGTCAACACCAATTTGAGGAAGCTGGAGTTGAATATCAGCAGTGTTTTTTACTTGAACACCATGCAATGGAAATTTCTGTGTAATGTTACAATTTACTGTCAAGAACTCCATTGGTCTACAATAACTGTGTGTGTGTGTGTGTGTGTGTGTGTGTGTGTGTGTGATATTGTCTTGTGCAGCATTTCTTATCTATCTATCTATCTATCTATCTATCTATCTATCTATCTATCTATCTATCTATCTATCTATCTATCTATCTAAAGCTGCTAGACTCTAATGAACTCTAGCAACAGTCTGTGTGGTATGAAGCCAATACTTATATTAGAAACTACACATAGCATTATCAACTTGGATATTTTGGGAGTTAGAGTAAAATAATTCAGACATTTAAAGTCTATGGTTTCAGCTGTAGGTGTCTCATTTAGTATTCGGTAGAAAGGCAAGTTTACAACAGAAGACCTATTTAAACACATTCAGACTAGGAGGCCCAGGTAAGCTACAGGTAACACCTCTGAAATTGTGTATTTGGTCAATTTTCACATTTTTGGTTATCCTGTAAGTCAAACCCATGCCCATGCCATGAACTCTATGATCTTGCATGGCCTCTCTTCTAGCTGCCTGTGCTGTTTGCTTGGCACACTCACTTATCTACCTTGGACTTCATACTCACTTTTCTTTCTTCCTTGGATCCTTTTCTCACTGAGAGCTGAGATCAAATGCTGCCTACTACAAGACCTTCTTCAGTCCCTCCCACAACAAAACATTGTTCCATCTCTAGCCAGTATACCATACCAATATTGCATGTGTGCACACACATACACACATATAAACACACACATACATCTATGTGCATATGCATATATATGGAGAGGAGAGCAGCATCTGTTCATGTGTTCACTACATGTTTTAGTGGTATGAGCTATAAATGATAGAACACAGGGCTATGAATATCTAGACCTTGTCCATTTAATAACCCACTCAAGCCCCAAAGCCCGCAATGACACCTGAAGTACAACCACTGAATAAATACTTGTTAGAAGCATAAACAAGGAGGTCACTGAAAATGTATATGACAGAGTCCCCTCTGTATAATAGAATGGGAATCATGAGAGGCAGGAGAGATGTAGGACTCACTGTGCAGGAGTCAGGCAACAGTGTGAGCTGGCTCGTTGCTAAGTCCTGCTTGGCCATTTGTAAGGGATAGCATGAAATGGTTCCTGCCTTTGGAACAAAGCCAGCAGGCTTCCGTGAGTATTGATGGTTGCTGTGGACACAAGTGTTATTTGTATAATAATGTTCATATTTCCCCCTCATGGAATGTCCTCACTGGCAAGGTTAATGACTCCATGATAATCTGAGATAATGCAAGTCTGGGAGCTGAGGGTTTGTCTATGTCTCAGCAAAATGGTAGAATGCTGTGACTTTCGGGACAGCCCTTAAGGCTGTGGGAAAGAATGCTGAAAACATGAGTTCAGAAATATATAATTTCTCAACTATGCAAAATATAAGGATGAAATATGAATTGTATAAGGAACCTCACAGATATAAAGGAAAAAAGGCAGTTGCTCTATGAGCAAGATTGTCAGAAAGATACCAAGGAAGGGGATAAAGAGACTTAGGGAGTGGTGATTGCAAGGCAAGAATCTACCCAGCTAAGTTTTTTTGTTTATGCTCACAAAGGCAGGCAGATCCCCAAGTTCAAGGTCAGCCTGGGACAGAGGAAGTTTAGATCCATTCCCAGGTGTCATAGGAATGGTAATTTCAGGACAGGGTCCTACCCAGCTATCTTATTGCCTGTGCTTCTGCTTACTGTCTCTTTCTAAGAATTAATGAGTTGGGATCCTGAGATGCTGATTCATATAATGAAAAAGGAACCTGGAGTAATGACTGAATTGATATGTAAGACTGGGCTTTTGATCTGCAAAATATGAGCTATCCAGAGAAGTTTTTAGAATAGCAAAAAAAGCAGAACAATCTGAAAGCTGTCTGGAGCAGAATATAGGCAGTCAGCTTGAATGCAATATTTGACTTTGAGTCCTTTGTTTTGCTGTTCCCAGACACCCTTTTCTCAGAATCCCTCTATGCTGAGGCCAGTACTTGGCAGCTCATGATGATAGGTGTGTCATCCTTTTCACAACCCTTCAGGGTAGATAGGGTTGATACTACAGTTTAGATGGGGAATCAGAAGATTATCCAGCTAACCCAGCTGATATCTTATGTGCAAAGCTAAGTAAGTAAGACCTGGCAAAGCTGCACCTTACTACCAGTGAGTGCACTTGTCCCTGTCCTTGTAGTCCAAACAGCACAGACATGCAGGTCCTGGAAAGCTCTGCTTCTAAACTGCTGGGGTTCAAACTTTTAATTATTTTCTACTAATCTTCCACTAATTAGATCTTCTACTAAAAGATTTCTTCTAAGTCTTTTAGATTTATCTTCTAAATCTTCTACTAAAAATCTTTTAATTAGCTGTGTGGCTTTGAAAGAGAAATTTAATCTGCTTAATTGGGGTGATAATAGTACTTATCTCAGGGTTATTGCAAGCATTAAATGAGATGATACACATTAAGCACCCAGAACAGAGCATATACTGCCAAGTATCTCAAGAAATGTTAACTGTCAGCATCATGCTCACTAATGGTATTGTCTTAAATTCTATTATTTCAGAATTATGGCTCTTCCCCATCTTCCTTCTTCCTTTTTATTCATCCTTTCTTCTTTCCTTCACTCCTTCCCTCCTGTATGTACTTTGCATGGTCCTACTAGGTGCTTGACACAGCAGTAGGCATCTGAGATTCAAGAATTGTTAGAAAATTACTTTTGCTGAAGGTGGCTTCTCTCTCTCTCTCTCTCTCTCTCTCTCTCTCTCTCTCTCTCTCTCTCTCTCTGTGTGTGTGTGTGTGTGTGTGTGTGTGAGAGAGAGAGAGAGAGAGAGAGAGAGAGAGAAAGGAGTATGGAGAGTTTGAAAGCTTACTGACATTCTTAAAATCAGCCAACATCTGAGCTGGGCCTTAAAGGACAGAAGGGAATTCTTTATATGGGTCAGCAAGAGAGTAGGAAAGAAAGCTCAGAGAACCTTCTGTTAAGATCAGGTTTAAGACTGAATCAGCAATGGAACTAATTACAGTTAAAGAAAAAGCAAATGTTTGCATATGTGTATGCAACACACATGTATAAGAGAGGGAGAGATAGAAACAGAGACAGATAGACACAGAGAACGACAGAAGAGAACTCTGTATAAAATGTGGCTATATTGAATGGTAGATGCCATGAAGGAGAAGCTGTGGTGGGCAAGTGAGCTTTCTGGAGATGCCTCACCATTTCGCATAGCTCCGATGGATGTACCTCAGAGACCCACAGCCTTGGGGGTTCCTCTCTGGATTGCTTCTTGCTGCTGCTGTTCCTTCTCAAGTTTGTCATTGCCATATTCCTCTTATATGTAGCATGAAGTGATTGGGCATGGAAGAGATAGCTTCCTGGGAGAGAGACCACTCTACTCTGCAATTTTCCTGCAAATAAATATGAAGATGAACTTTCATAAAATAACATTATTTGAATGAATTAATGATTTTATAGAATTCCTAATTTGATTTAAATAATTTTAGGAAGGGTAGTTGATGGAAAGTTTAAGAAGATGGTTTAAGTTGTTCTGCCAGAAAGATATAATAAAGTTAAAATTAAGAATAGAATGTGTCCCCCTCCCTTGTAGGATAGTTCTTCAATAGGTTGGAAAAGGAGTACAGTAAGCTTTCATGTGTTACAAGCATGTTATTGTATTTGAAAGAAAAAAGGCTTGGGACAAGTTAATGTTCAAAGAAAACATTCAATCTTGGTTGGGACCAAGTTCCTGGATCTTGTGATCTAGTGATGTTGCCATAGGTTTCAGTGTGCACCATGAAAAGACAAGGTTATGAATAAAGAGTAAATAATTCTGAGCATAGGAGTAGGGACTAGATGATCAACTAGTTTAGCTGAAGACTTCAAAAATAAGATATAATATAGATGATTATCTGCTTCTTGGTAAATACAAATTATTGTCTGCTAAGCATAGGAAAACACTTGCTACTATAGACTGACTTGCTTAAACTTTGTTAATCAATGACAAAAGAATTATTGCTGTTAGGTTACAATGAAATTGTGGAGAGAAAGATAGATGGGAGATGTTTAGTTAGGTCTGGGTTTGAAAAGAAGTGCATAATCAATAACCCTGTTGTAATCTCTTTTTGTGTAATGATTTTAATCTGTTCTTGAAAAATATGTTCTAGCAGCAATTGTTTTTAAAGAATATGCAACTTGTAGCTATGAGGTAATCTTTTTTTACATAGAGAATTTTTGTCTTAGGTGGTATAAAAAGGTTAAGAGAAAAAATAAAGTCATTGGAGCTTGCTTGTTGGAGCTTAGCTTTATCCACCAAATATATGTAAAGTTGTTTGGAGCTCTATTCCATCCACCAAATGTGTTATGTATGTGTGTGTGTGTGTGTGTGTGTGTGTGTGTGTGTGTGTGTGTGTATGTATGTATGTATGTATGTATGTAAAGTGTTTGGAGCTTATTGAAATTTGCTTCATCCTTTCTCTCTCTCTCTCTCTCTCTCTCTCTCTCTCTCTCTCTCTCTCTCTCTCTCTCTGTGTGTGTGTGTGTGTGTGTGTGTGTGTGTGTGTGTGTGTGTTCCCTCACCTTTTCACCAGCCCCAGGGAGTTTCTCATTGGTCCTCAGAAAATAATGCCTTGTTCTCTCAGGGAAAAATCTGCTGAGTGATCTATTGCCTTTCCTACACCCTGCCTCAATTTACCCTGTGTTGTGGAAGCTGGCCTTTGACAGTTGAACCTTTCAATCATTTATAAGATCCAACTGTGCAAAAGCAACCATTTTTCAAGGTAAAGAACATGGCTTTGGCTGTTGGATCATCTGGAATCAGAATAACATCTACATCATGTAGCAATTGGTTCTTTGACACTCTGATATTTAAGCTCCTTATAGGTTTAACTATGAAGGGGGGGGTGAACAAAGAGGGTAGGGGCAGAGCAAATGTGGGCATAGTACAATGGTAAGCCTGAACAAAATGCCATATTGGAACCCAATTTGTATGCTATCTAGATTATTAATGAAAATATATATATCTCCTATATATAGGAGAGAAGTGACAAATCTTGCTTCATTAAATTAAACCACATTATTTATGTATTTAGTAAGGGCCCGGAACATGCAAATGTTGAATAAATGTTTCCTTTCACCTTTCCAGAGTCTGGATCCATACACTGAGCATGCCATGGACCTGAGCCAAATATCTGTAAGGCACCATCGTTCTTACAAATCCCAAAGGACAGGTAGCTTAGCTCAGGCAGTCACTTCTATGAGAATCAAGGTTTTCCCTCCCCATACTGAGAGTGGAGAGCTACTACAGCCTCTGGAACTCCTAATCACCAATGGTGTGAGTGTGTATGTGTGTGGTTTTAACTAATAAGCTAATTTGATGCTGGAGGATGGGTACTTGACAAGATTTGTTTTCTGAATTCAGCTTCATAGGAAGTGGAGAGCTGATTTCTGCCTCAGAAGTTCAGTAAACCCCGGGATTATAATTCCAGCAAGAGATCACCCAGAAGATGAGTCCAGATGTCAGATGTCAACCCTCTGTGCTTATCTAGCTGCCTCGATGATATCTCAAGACTGTAAAGTCAAGTGACAACCCTGGCTGAACAGCCAGGGAAAGCCCAGTTGGAATGGATCTGTCCGTGGTGCTGATTTCCCCTTGAAGGAAAATTTGCCTTCTCTTTGCCCAAGTCTCTGTACTGTTTTTTTTTTTTTAAAATGTGTGCATTCTCCTCATTTTCTATATGTAGTCATTTGCATAATGTTTTCTAGCTGCATTTATTCCCCATCATATTCTAGTCCAGCTGGAGAAACTGAGGCGTGCTCTTCAAGAGGGGTTTTCCAAGCTTTATAAAACTCTTGGCTGGGGCTAGAACCAGAGACTCCATCCCCCTCTCTCCCATCTGCTGCCCTTCTCTGCCTTCTCCCTCTGGCGTCAGACATAGAGCTTCTGCCTGCCTGCCTGCCTGTCTGACGCATTCTGCAGGCCCAGATCCACTTAGAAATAATTATTTAAAAAACAAATAAACTCTTCTCTCTGTGATCTTTACTCTATTCACATCCGCATGTAGCAGTGGCTATTTTTGCTCACCCTAGTTCCTGGCAGGTCTCTTTGGAAAGTCACCATGACATTTAGTGAGGCCTGGCCTGGCATTCATCTAAAATATTTTTTCAAAAACATCCTGCTCTGGAGAAATGTCAACGTTTATGGTGCATCCACAGGGATGTTTCAGTGGAGGGAAAGATCCACTTAAGAAAGTCCTAGACTGACAAGGAGTGGATTTATAGACAGGTATACCCGAAAGCAGCAAAGCATTCTGGGACATGCCAGGGAGAATGGTATTGAATACCCTGTCCTAAATAAAGTCCCATGGTAACATTTGGTGTCTGGAGTGGGATTGGATCTGCTGAATGAACAAAAGTCAATGGGTCCTTGGAACAAAGCAAAGAAGGTATTTGGGTCAGTGAATCCCAGATGGTTTTGAACTTCAACAAGTTATACTTCCTCTTTGTCTCTGTATAATGCAGGTGGGAATTCTGGGTCAAGTGCACACAGAACTTTTCCATGTTGTTGGAGAAGTCTGTCATGACAGCCCTGAACTTACTACTAAGTTGTCTGATGTTTGGTAGCTTGTACCATCCCCAAGGCTTACCTCTAGAATGAAGTGAGCCATTTTATCCTATGTGGTCCCTTCAAAGTTATATAACTTCATGATATAAGACACTACGCTTTAACATAAAGAAAAGGATTTGGAATCTTAGCTAAGGGAACCATTCCATCAGTCCATCCATCTATTCCTCAGTTTATTCATTCTACTACTGATTGAACCTAAAACTTATCTTCAAAGAGAATATTGTGAAAAAGCATGTAGTTAGCCCTTGATCATAGCTTCTAAATAGCCCTGTCTCCTGGTATTTGCCCCTACCTTATCCCCTTGGTCTAGGGGAACCTAACTACATGATATAAAAACAATCAGCCAGCCTGTGAAGAGCACCACATAAGAGTAACCTAGGTTTTCACCAACCAGAAACAAAAACCTGAGCTCCTCCATCTGTCAGAGTTAGTTTGGACATATATCTTCCTGTTTCCTGGTTTCAAATAACAAATTCCCTAGCCACCAGCCTGACTATAACCTCAGGAAACACCTTGTGATGGAATCATCCACCTAGGTAACTTCCGTGAAAACCATGAGCTAACAAGCATTGGTCTTCCTGTATATGCATCCACACATGTATGTACTCTCACACATATGCACATGCATCCACACATGCAAGCAAGCCTATATAAACAAAACAAATTGCCATTTAAGCTTCTAGTTTTTGGAATAATTTAATAACACAGGAAGGAATAGCTTATACCACCTGAAAGATACAGCATGAGTGTATGGAATAATCACACAGATGTTCTGCTTCTAAACATTCCTAAATATCAGAAATTCTCTATTCCTCTCTCTTCACAGCAGCTACTCGGTAAATGTTTCTCTGATAAACACATGGCAGACAGGAGCCTGAAGCACGGCTGTGGTTTGTGTAGAAGAACCAAATTCTAGCTCTCTCTCCTGCTGTTGCTCATCCCACTGATGCAAAGCTTCCTCCCACCAGGAAGAATTAGTGGGCCGGGTGGTGGTGGTGGCGCATAGATCAGTGGGGTTGACGGGTGATAAACCTCCCAGTCCTGGAAGGTGAACCTCAGTGTTGAGTTCAGTGTTTTCCAACAGAGAAAAACACAAGCCAATTAGCTGTCTGCTGCCAGCAGTTGGTTTACTCAACATGGCTTGAATTAAAAAAAAACTAATATTTTTCATGGATTTGATTTGGCACCACTGGGAAGCAGAGATAAGCTGTTCAGTGCTGGCTGCTGAGCCGACTCTAATGGCTCCCATCGGCTGTGCTCCCAGCACCCAGTGGACTTTTAAGCTTACTCTCCAAGTTGAGTGTGGGCGGAGACTTTCCCATGCTGGGGCAAACTTGGAGGGCCAGGAAGAGAAAAAAACAACCTAGGTTGAAGAATGTGGTCTTGGATGGC
The DNA here is from genome assembly GCA_036184795.1 of Tokudaia tokunoshimensis. Classification (NCBI taxonomy): domain Eukaryota; kingdom Metazoa; phylum Chordata; class Mammalia; order Rodentia; family Muridae; genus Tokudaia; species Tokudaia tokunoshimensis. The sequence continues at coordinate 40,193,215 of BTHU01000010.1, read as the reverse complement.
CAGGGATCTCCCAGCTCTGCAGACCTGGTTTGAACCAATCTTCCTCTCCTGTATGTATCTCTCTGATTTGCTTATGGAGTGAGATTCCTATCCATCTGGCTTTTTGTGCTTGTATCTTGGCTGGTAATGATGATTACCATTTCTGTTAACATCCAGCCTGTTCCTGCACACTGTCAACACCTCTTCTTGGACTTAATCCCCATTGCAGCCTTTTGAGATTGATCCAACTTTACCTCCATTTAATAGAAGGGGACGACATACTTATCAACACAAGCCCTCAACTTCTAGCAAGGGCCAGGCTGGGTCTGAACTCAAGTTGGCCTAATATCAAATCCCACACTGCTGATGCTCCTCAGGCCTGGCAGAGTGCCTTCTCCATGTAAAGAGTGTTAGTGTTTGAAGGCATCTGCCTTCCTGAGCCCTCTCTGATGTGAATGTGGGCTAATCTCCCAGAGCTACATCAGCCCATATATTCCCAGAGAATCTAGAGTATGTGTCATCAACTGACGCCTGGCTGAACTGCTCATGTGACTGCAATTTCTGTCCCCCTTGGGACTTTAGCTCATCCCATGAACCATCCTTCTTCACAAGAGTGCTTGTTGGACCTTCTACAACTGGATACTACATTTCTGCTCTGTGTTGAGTTACTTGGTAGCTGCCTGCCATCTATGTGACTTTGAGATCTCACTACTAATAATATCTGTGGTTTCCTCCCCCAGTTTTTCTCTTGACCACCCCATCCACCAAAAGCCAGGCTGTGCCATGCCCTAAGGTCCTGGTTTACACTGCTCTCTCCTCCCACACTGCACTCTTCTTATCTGCAGGAACCATATTAGCATTCAGTGACAAGCTGTGTGTGCTCGGCTTCAGGAAGCCTGTTCTGGCCCCTTTGTCATCCTCTCAGGAGAAAGGACCCTCACTTACATGGGCTTACAGGCTCATCTAAAGTGATCTATATACTGGTGCCCCCTTCAGACCAGGCTACTCAGGTCTCTATGACATACTACAACACTTTGGGGTCCAGGTTCCAAATTAGAGCACTGACACTTCATGATATGAGCCCTTAGGAGCCATTTTCTCCTCTGGGCCTGCTTTCTCATCTGTCAAATAGGAATGATAACAGCATCCCCTTAGGGTAATTGAAGGAATCAAGTGTAATCATTCAGACATCGTGTACACATCTGATCCATGATAGATGAACTGCTAGTTCTTGTTTTTATTGTTGTCACTGATATCCTAACTGTATACCATCATAGTTAGGGTTCACTGTCCTAGTGCCTAGTAGGGTGGTACATGACAATTTAATAATTGGGGACTGATATGGAAAGTTCTATGTCACTGAAAGGCTATGCTTACTCTGAACCGTTATATAATGAATGCTGTTGCTTGTTGAATGAATGTGATAATTAGTCTTCGATGCCATTTTGGGTGGATTCAGACTCACCACGGAGATCAGTAAGGCATGCTTATGAGTGTACCTGTGAGGCTGTTTCCAGAAAGGAAGATCCTGGCACTCCCCTTCTTTTCTTCCTGACTGCTGTGATATAGTGCTGCTCCATTCTGCTCTGCCATAGCTTCCCCGTAACTAAACCTTCTGAAACCATGGCCATGGGTAGAGAGTGATGGTAGGCTGATCAATCTACATGAGTGGGATCCAGGATGACACTGTACACAGCAAAAGGAGGGAAGGACCAGGGGGCCTTAAAGCTGGTCAGCTCAGAGGTAAACTGGGGCCACTTTCTCAGGTCGAGACATCTCAGGAAACCCGACTTTAAGAACTCAGCCATCTTTTTGCAGTGGTTATTTTGGACAGAGAATAATGTAGAATCTCACATTTTCCAAGTTGCACACTTCTGTTATTTAGAATGTAATAAAGCATGCAAAAACCAGGAAAACAAATAAATACTATAAACAAATAAAAAATATTTGTCAACCAAGTCTAGCTTTCCATTTCCAACTTAATGTTTTAAATCAAATAGCTGGCTGTCAATGACACCATTTATAGAGATGAGAGTGACTATATCACAATTCAACTGAACTCTACACAACATTTGTATTTGTATAGGTCAATAAGAATAGTGATAATGTATCTACGATTTAATACTAAGCTTACTTACTAAGCTAATTGCTCTAAATGTATTACTTACAGGATAGAGATGACTCTGTGGTTAAGTGCACTTTTCCAGGCGACTTGAGTTTCTGTCACAGCATTCCTTCTTGGGCAGCTCAGAAAGCCCCTGTTACTCTAGCCCCAGGGAATTCAACACCCTTTACTGCATCTGCGCGCATACACACACACACACACACACACACACACACACACACACCAGGTATGGTGGGGTACACCTGAAATCTCAGCACTTAATTGTCAAGCAGATCTCTATGCCTCAAAGCCAAGCTGGTCTACACAAGTTCCAGGCCATCCGGGGTTACAAAGTAACCCTACAAAACTAAATTAAAATAAACAGCCAGACTGAGGAATGGAATTGTGTATTACTTAGGAAGAAATTAAGGATACATTTCAGCTAAATACAACGGACCAGAAAAGTGACCCTCTGGGATAACTGTGGAACTTTGAATATGGTCCATGTTCCCTCCATGAACTTTGAACACACACACACACACACACACACACACACACACACACACACACCAAAAATGAAATCTTAAGAAAAAAGTCTTTTTTTATTTAATACTAGGCATCTCTTTGGTTCCAGAAACTGGAGTTTAGGTGAGACAACTAACTGGACTGATGTCCCCGAGCTGTGGGAAGATGGGTAGGGAAGTTAGCAGGCCACTCTGTTTTCCACTGGCTGGTGTCCACCCAGAACCAGTTCTAGCATGAAGAGCTTCAGTGTGCCAAAGCAGCAGGTATGAAATCCTTAAGTGGGAGGCACCATTTTATCTGCTCGGCAGCTGAATTGTTGGAGTGTGTATTTTTAAACCCTACTGGATATGCTGAGCCTCCTTAAGAAAGACAGTTTAATAAACAGAGTGATGAAGAGACAGGTGAACTATTTTTAGTGTGTCTCTGTTATGAAGACAGTTCCACAGGCACAGAGCAAGAGTTTTCCCTGTGTGTTAGTAGGGAGCAGTCTCACATCTCCAACCCTCCTCTCTTGGCATGTCCTGCTCAGGAAAGAACCTCATTGCCATGACTTTAGTCACCAAAGGGTACCCCCAGGAACACATGGGGATGCTCACTGTCACTGGAGAACTTAGAAAAACATAGAAACATCATTCATCAAAGGACTGGATGCTCCCTTGGAGCCCACCCACATCGCTAGCCTTGTGAAACTTTGGCAATGACTGGTGATGTTTTATATGAATTGGCAGGGAAAGAGGCCCCCGAATGTTGTCTGGAGAAGCAAGCAAGTTTCAGGACAACAGTGTATTATCACAATTTTGTAAAAACTGACAATGAATGCATATGTATGAATGAATGCAAAAATCATTGTATGCATATATGAATACTGATAAAGACTCCAAATGCTGCTGCATGCAGAGAAACTGTGTACAGGACACAATGACAAAATGGCTATAAGGAGAATGAGAAGATGGTTCAGCAGATAACTGTGGCCATTGCACAAGCATGAGGACCTCAATCTGGATTACATCACCCACATAACACTTTGGGTGTGGTCCCAGGTGCACCTGTAACTCTAGTGACTTGGCGTGGAGAAGGCAGGAAGAATTCAAGGACTTATTGGTTGACAGCCTTCTTCAAATGAGAAAATGAGAAGTAATAGAGGGCATTTCAATGCCCTCCTCTAGTCTCTGTGTGCACACGGGCACACTAACACATGTGCATAGACATTACACATACACCACACTCACACATGTATATACACACATAACACACACAAGCTAATTGACTCATGGAATAATTACAGGATTGTGGGGTTTGTCATTCCTTGTGTCTTAGTCAGGGTTTGTATTCTTGCACAAAACATCATGACCAGGAAGCAAATTGGGACGGAAAGGGTTTATTCAGCTTACACTTCCACATTGTTGTTCATCACCAAAAGAAGTCAGGATTGGAACTCACACAGGGCAGGAACTTGGAGGCAGGAGCTGATGCAGAGGTAATAGAGGGATGATACCTACTGGGCTTGCTCAGCTTGCTTTCTTGTAGAACCCAGGACTACCAGCCCAGGAATGGCACCACCCACAATGGCCTGGGCCCTCCCCGCTTGATCACTAATTGAGAAAATGCCTTACAGCTGGATCTCATGGAGGCATTTCCTCAAGGGAGACTCCTTTCTCTGTGATAATTCCAGCTTGTGTCAAGTTGACACACAAAACCAGCCAGTACATATTGTTTTGTTTTCTTGTTTGAACTTTTTTGGGAGCAGGGGGGCAAGGCTCTCATCATGTAGCACAGACTGGCTTTGTGCTCAAGAGCCTGCATCAATCTTCTGAATCTTGGAACACAAACATGCTTTGTGCATCTGTTAAGGTCTGTTGCTATGTATTGTAATGCTAAATATTGACCCTGATTGCCTCCAGGGACAAGAGATGCTGCAGGTACACCAAGTGATGCTATGTGACCTTGCTCCTTAATTTACAACTATTGGTTGAATAAAGATGCTGATAGCTTATGTCTGGATAGGTGGTGTTTTGGTTCCTGGGTTTGGAATTGAAGGAGACCACAAAAAGGGGAGAAGGTGGAGAGAAGAGAAGATGCCATGGGGTAGGTTAATCATGAAATCGCGGGCATGAGAGCTAGCCAACAGGAGTTAAGAGTAGCCTAGATAGAACATGGCAAGTTATAATTTGGGGTTATTGGTAAGGAAGTAGACACTAATAGCTCAGAGGGTAGATGTCTGCCTAACTCTATTAATTTAAAGGCTTATTATAAATATGAAGGTTTTGTGTCTTTTATTTGGAAACTGAATGATCTAAGAGAGGGTAGAAAACCGCCATTGAGATTAAGTATCTATTACAACATGCATCTCTGGCTGTTCTAATGGTTATAAGGTAGTTTGAACATTTAAGAAGGGTCATTAAGATCAGCATCCCATCTTGTTGCCTGTCTTCCTGAGTCAGCCTAAGGTGCCTGCAAGAGTGAAGACCACCTCCTCTACTCCTTGTCATTACCCTGCCATGTGCAACACCATCTGTCCTCACACCTCAAGATTAAACCCTCTCACCCCAGCTGCTTCCACAGTTGGCAAACCAGTGGGACACTTGGGAGACACCTGACCCACTTCTCCCATCAATTTCTTTCTCGGAGTCAAGATTTGTGGGGGAACACCCTTCTGAGCACCACTCTGAGGGTGTGAAGGTGTCAACTGAGGAATTCCCACTAGTTAACTCTACCTTCCTGTCCCTCTGTCTGTCCTGTCCCTTGCTCCTCTGAAAGCAATAAGCTGTCAGCTGAGATGCCATTTTTGAATAGGCAGTAGCCAGCTCTCGGTGCCTCTCTTTCCATTTTTCCTTCTATTCTGTTCTTCTTGACTTATCTGGCTACCTCCCTAGTAAGCCAGTCCAGCTTGCTTCTGTGCACCAATGGTGGGTGTAGAAAGTGGAGTGGAAGAACCAGAAATGAGATGTTAGCAAGGAGGAAGGAAGTTCACTCCCAGTGAGTATGCTTTGGCTGGAGTAGTTGGGGAAATAATTTTCTTGCCTTTGTTCCCCTGTTGCAATGAATATTTGAACTAGAGAGTGGTCTTTTCACTTTCTGTTTCAGGAGCCTAGGACAGCCACACATTCCTACATCAAAACATCATGTTCAGGATGCAGCTCAGTGACAGAGTGTTTGGGGGGGGGTGAATCACCCAATTTTTTCTGTTGGGTTAATAGAAGTAGCACACTGTTTTCCACATCCCTGAAAATGATTTGACTGGTGGACACTAAGGATATTAGACAGAGGAGTTCTGCTAGGCATGCATGCTATTACTATGCAAGTGTGTATGCACGTCTACTGTGCAAACACACATTCCCATCTGTCACTTATTGAAGCTACAGCATCCTGCACAGAATGTTGGGGCATCCCTGGATATTGTGCTCTAGGAACCATAGTAGTATAGGGGATTGGGGGTAGTAAATTGCCAGTACCACACCCTCAAAGAAGGTGTACTGAAGATGACTCCTACTCTCCCTCTACTCCAAACACAGGGCACATAAGCATAGTTCAGCCCTGCCCAGAACAGACAGGTTGCAGCACGAGGTGAGCACCTTGGGAACTGTCTTCTAGCCACAGTGAATAGGAGGAAGTGGTACTTCCCAACTCCCTGGCTGAGACCTGGAAGCATACTTCCATGAACTAAAGGCTCCTAGGAAGAAGACAACTTCTTAGCCACAGCTTCCCTTACAGGGTTCTTTCCCAGAATCCTGTAGTCCCTGTACCTTTTAGCTTTTTTCAAAGCTTGTTCTAAGCAAAGGCTCTGCTGCTAACCCTGTACTTTTGGGTGTAATGTTTTTATCAGCAGATTCCTTCTCTTCTGTTCTTGAGAAGACTACCTTTCTATCACTCCCCGGGAAATCATCCAAGGGGGACAAGCCCTGAATAGCAGCCACCCTGGAAAGGGAAGACAGTTATTAACCATGTGGCACAGGAAGTACTGTGGCATGGGGGTTTCTTCCAGAGGGGAGCTTTACTCTCAGCTTAAATACTAGACAAAAAAGTGACTTTTCTCACCAAAAGGTGGAAGAGAACATCCACCTTGCCCCACTGAGAGTATCTAGGGACCTCGGATTAGAAATTCTCTAAACAATGGAGTTTTCCCCCAGTTAAAAAATAAGAGCCAGCAGCCAGCACTTGGCGGAGCTTATTGGGAGGAATAAAAAGCTTCAGACCAAAAAAGAAATCAATGGATAATGATTATCCTTAAAGTGCCCTTCAAGCAATTGCATTAGCAGAGATGGAGAACAGTCTGCAAATTGTAACACGGAAGTGACTTTAACAGGGACAGTGATTGCCCTGCACCTTGGTGGGAGGAGGATTGTTGCTCACTGGATCAGATTCCAGCTTGTGTCTAGTGGGGAATTCAGTTAAAGGGTGCTGTGGAGGGAATACTGAAGTTGTCAAGGTTTTGATCTATATAATGAAGATGTAAGGGAGAAGAAAGGCTCCCACAAAGAGCCTTAGGTACAGAGGAAGGAGTGGGAGAGGGAGAGAGAGGCAGGGAGGGGTAGAAAGGAGGGGGAAGAGATGGCAAAGGACAGAGGGAGAGACAGGAGAGAGAGGGAGAAGATGGGGAAAGGGGAAAGAGAGGGATGGGAGGGGAAATGGAAGGGAGGAGAGGGAGACAGAAGAGATAGGAGGAGGGAGATGAAAGGGATGTTGTGGAGGTTAGGGGATAGTTACGAGGGGTGGGGGGTAATGTCTTATAAGAAAGTACTTGGATGGACCCGGATTTTAAGGTTATTTTCTCTGAGTTGAGTACACTCACCTTTTGTATGTCACCATCAAGAAATGGAGCCTGCCTAATTAGCATTTGATTGCCAGATTCTGTTTCTTTGCAACTAGAAGTCCCAGAGCCCCTTATGATCTACCTGGTTCTTGTAAGCAGCCCCACCCAGAGAGCTGTTGCCTGTCAGCAGCAGAATCCAGTACCCACTCCCTTGCAGACAAGTAGGGGCAATGGAGCTCAGCAAAGCTCAGCTTGCTGGAGACTATCAGAAAATCTTGGCATATGTTGAGAAGGCCTGGCCTTTGTGAATGTAGAAGGTTTCGGAAGCTCATGAGAGCTAGCCAAGCTCAAGACACAACTTAGACCCCACGGGCACAGTGGCTGCAATTTTAAGAATTCTTACCCAAGAGGTATTCAGACCCCACTGAGTAGCTTTCTAAGTATGTAGTGTAAGCTTATAGCTGCTTTAATTATATCTGAAGAGGCATGCTCTTCCCATATCAGAGAGTTAGGTCAGTGTTTCTAACAGACCTTCAGTGTGGTGGAAACTGAGCCCTGTTCCCTCACTGCCTGGCAGACTTCAGGTACTGAAAATTGATAACTCTGTGGAAATAGACCCTCATGTAATTTGGAGGATTGTTACACTCTAGGCTGGTTGTATGTTGGACTTAAGCTTGAGTCCCTATTGCAGAAAATTACAAAGCATAGTCCCTAGCTAAAAGAATGGCAGACAGCACAGACCACTATGCGCATGGAGTCTTAAGACTATGGAATACTCTGCCCTGGTGCTGAAACTGTGCCTGACGTCACATCATCAGGCTGCCTGGTTCCTCTATAGGGAAGGATAATCCCGCCCCTTGCCTTTCTCCATGGAGGCAACTCTGTAGAGTGGCTTTTTCCATCTTCACAGAATCTCCTCACCTGAAGCCCCACTTGACAGCCAGTTGTTGGAGGTTTCTGTTCATCATTCTAGCACCCAGCTATGATCAGGACACAGAGGCAGAAAAAAAAAATAAAAAGGCTGAGCAGATGGAAATTATAAAACAGAGAACAATTGCCTCTGTTTAATAGTCCATCAGCATGCAGCACAATGTCTCTGTGCCATGCTCAGCACAGAACAACACTCTGTTCTTACACACATAGACACACAGACACACAGACACACACAGACACACGCACAGAGAGACACACAAACAGAGACACACACAGAGACACATACACACACAGAGACACACAGACAGACACACACATACGCACAAAGACACACACAGACACATACACAGAGAGACACACACAGAGACACACACAGAGAAACACACACACAGAGACACACAGACAGACACACACACAGACACACACAGAGAAACACACACACAGAGACACACAGACAGACACATACACACAGAGACACACACAGACACACATAGACACAGACACACACACACACAGAGAGACACACACATAAACACACAGACATACACACACAGAGGCACACAGATACACACATACATACACACACACACAGAGACATATATACAGACACAGACACACAGACACAGACACACACACACACAGCTAAACTATATTGTTCCCTGTCTGCATGTCGATACCAACCAGGACTTTAGGGACTACACAGATGAGTCCAGGGAAACTGAATGTATACCTTGGGCTCCATAGCAGGCTGTGGTTGACTCAGGATTTGAGCCAGCTCTCCGGGCTCCTTGCCCTCTGCTCTTTCTCCTCAGACCCTTCATGGGCATCTAAAATAGTGTCTTACTTTGTCACCCCAGAAATCTTTCATGGGCTAGCAACATGATTCTATGGGTAAAGGTGACTGCTGTCAACCCCGATGACTTGACTCCCATCCCTGGAACTCACGCAGTGGAAGGAAAGAACCTACTTCCGTAAGTTGTCCTCCAATCTATGCACATGTCCCACATGTGTGCATCTATATCTTCACATGTCCCTGCCAGATGAACAAATGTAAAAATCATTATAAGTAGTCACTCTCTTTGTAATTAAACAGAATCTGTCTGAGATAAAGGGAAACTGAGGCGTATCCTTGAAGTTTCTTCTTGGTTGGCCTTTTGGAACAGAACAAGGAAGGACTCTTGGTCACAGGGTAGCTCAAAGTCAAGATGAACACCATTAGTACTGTAACAAAGGCAGGTGATGGGAGACGATAAGCATGATCTGTCCTGTAAAAAGCAGCAGGCTCTCACACAGCACTGTGGAAAGCATTAGCTAAAACACAAGATTATATGTATGTCAGCAGAGGGTCAAATACTCTTAGCTATGGCATTATGAGAGGGCCCAGCATCCTCAGGTAAGGCAAACAGAATGTGATTGGCACTTAGTGCATAAACCACACACCACTTCAATGGGAAGACGAATGCTGCAATGTGGGCTTTTTAAGGAGCTAAAAGAGACCTCAGCAGTCAGGGATGCTCACCTGCTCCCCACAATACCAAGCTCGTCCAGGCAGCTGGCAGAGCATGCCAAGAATGCCGAGCATGGTTAGCCTTGGACAGATGTAGTTTAGGACCTGACATTATTCCAGCTTGTAGCAAGGAGCTCCAAGTACCAGACTAGGCAGCCAAAAAAAAAGCAGAGGCGGGAAAACAAGGTCTGACCCACCCAAGTCACTTCTGAAGTCAATTGCTCTCTGAAACACACTGTGGCCTCCGGCAGATTCAGTCCAGTGCCTGACCTTCATGCTGTGCACTTATGAACAGAATGGATCGATAAAGGATGCAGACCAAGGTCAAATCAGAATCCAAAGCTCGAAAATCATTATCTCCTCACTTCCCATCATCAACATTATCAACATTTTCCTCTCACGTCTACATCCTGGCAAAAGTCAAAATTTCTGTCACAGTGCCCTGGACTGACATTTTAGTTCTTTTCTGTGGTCCCCAGTTCTTAGCCTTGTGAGTATCTCCTGGGGACTAATAATTCCCATTTGATTACCTCACAACACCTCAATTAATTTATGTGACGCTGTCTGGCCAGGACCTTATCTCCGTCTGATGCGAACCTGAGAAAGGAACACCTCTGGGTCATACTCTTGAAATGCCAAGTACCTTCATTAAATGCTTGGCTCTGGTACAAGATAGAGACCCATGAACTCCTTGGAGCATGGCTGTGCAGGGTCTGGGTCATAGGGCACCTGGCAGCCTCAGCTAAGCCAGGGCTGTCTGTGACTGAGCACACTAATTGGATGGCCAGGCTGGACGCAGTTGGCAGCTCCAACTACTGAATGGACACCTATCACCATCCCATTACAAAGGCTGGAAGTTTTAAAACTGTACTGGAGGTGAGCCACAGTAGGGAAAGTGCTTCTCGGTGTGACCCTGTGTGCTCAGCATACGATGTGATTCTCAGACATGCTTTATTTTACATTTTGCTATCACTGGAATTAGAATATGTATTGTGAACTAAGGCATCCCACAATTAATCGGCAGACTTTTGTTCTTTCTAAGTGATACCCAAACTGCGCAGTTTCTTTCAGTGTTATCATGATTACCATCTAGTCAACTGCAACACCCTCTGACATGTCTCAATCTACTTGCAAAAGACCGTCACAGGAACCCAGGAAGCCCACTAGTGCAGACTGATTAAAGGATCTCCAGGGAGAGAGTGGACCTGAGATTTGCAAGGACTAAGCTATCAGGCTAGGAGTAAAAGGTATATAGTAAGAAGCATGCCAAAGGAAAAGATCATGAGACTTTATATCAGTCAAACTAGAGTTTCTGATCTCCATCTCTTACTGATTAGCCGTGGAGACACAGGTGAGTTACTAAGTGTTTCAGGGTTGGTTTTGTTTTTGATTTTGTTTTTGTTTTAACCTAGAAAATACTGAACAGCACTTTTCCCATTCAGAGCAAAAACAACTGGAAACACATATTAAACAGTTGGCTGAAGGCCTGCATGCAATTGGTAGATAAAAATCATCAGTAACTGTGTCATTGGCAGTGTTGATGGTACACAAGAAAAAAGTGTCAGGAAAGTAGCAGTCACATTTTGCACCCACTGTGACATCAGCTAGCATAAAGGCATGATTATCAGCCACGGTGCAGCCTGTTTTATTCAGTTAATTGTACATTTCTTTACCACTACAATTAACACTCTAATTCTTTTCCATGTAGAGAGCTACTGATGGGTGCCCCATTACCAAGGTACCCTCCTGGGCATCCTTTGTTTCAGTAAATATCTGTAGAGTCTAGGCATGCAGCTGGCTGGCTTAGTCAAGACTTTCTAACACAGCCATATTCATCCCAGGTTCTGTGAATTAAGTTGTGTGTCCGATGAATTTCTTCACTCTCTCACCATAGTGATGTATTCTTCTGGCATTGTGTTCTCTTATTGATTACTATGGCTTACTGAACTATTTGAACTTGGTCAACTTGACACCACCATCCATTCTTTTCATTTGTTCTCATTGTTCCCTGGTAGCTGGGCTCTGTCAGTCCTCACTGGCCTAGATGCTCCCCCTTGTGTCAGCATCTATTTGATCTCCCCTCTGATGTCTCATTAGCATCTCCTCTCGAGTTGCTTGAGGTTATTTCCCACGATCCAGCCATTAAATGTTTCTTAAAACCTTTAAACCTTGGAATAGATGAATGAATCGCCCACAGAGGCAGAACGGGGTTTGAAGCTGTAAATTAACCCTTGGAAATGAGTTCTGCCACGAAGACTATTTCAGTGCTCTGTGTTAGGTTCAAAATAGGTGAGGCATGCTGAATATGATATGCTGGAGAAATCAGAAGTTTCATTTCAAACCCATTAAGTAAGTAAATGCTTGGAGATTCAAACAATTTTAATAAGCAGGCACTCCTTGGCTGTCACGTGGTATTGTCAACATTTGTAAACTAATCGGCTTAGCTCCTTTGTGAATTCTGGGTGCTTGAGTGGTCACTGAATTAATTAAATGTGTGAAACATTTTTACATGGATTTGTGGAAAGGGGAGTAGGTAGAGAGGGGAGAGGGCATTATAGAAAACAGAAAGGAGAGGGAGAGAGAAATATAGACAAACAGGGATGGTGGCAGGCTGGAGAGATGGCTCAGTGGTTAAGAGCACTGACTGCTCTTCTAGAGGACCTGAGTTCAATTTCCGGCAACCACATGGTGGCCGATAACCATCTGTAATGGGATCTGATGTCCTCTTCTGGCCTGTCTGAAGACAGTGACAGTGTGTACTCATATGTATATGTATATATATATCACATATGTGTACATATATCACACATATGTAATATATATATATGTATAATGTATTTTAAAAACATAGGGTTGTTGCAAAAAGCAACTCAAAGCAGACAGTTAGAGATTTCGTTGTTACTATTTAGTCTTGATTTTTAAATTAGGTGTGTACAACACAGATGTAATCTATCACTGGTGTTATAGACCTTAGTTTGCCAAGGACATTTACTGTCACTGTCTCCTAATTATTAAGACATGGAGGCAGAAAAAATGTCCCCAATGTGACTGAGGAGCTCTGAGTGCTAAAGTGGCTGCACCGACTTTCATACTGTGACCCAGTGGGAGATCTGGAACTCAAGCCCTGGGCTCCTAAATCAGTCCCTTTTCTCATCTTCCAGATCTCTAGAGGTGACAAGATGGCATGCTGGAATCAACGTGTCACCGTTTTCCTCCTCCTTCTGCTCAAGGTGTCAGCTCTATTTCAGATTTAGAGTGCTCGAGGTGAGTTTGATGGAACACAACCGTCATCCCAACATTTGGGATGCTGAGACAGGATTAGGTGTTAAAGGCAACCCTGGACAGCAAGAAGCTGAGCCAGACAGACAAACAAACCATGCAACATAGAACCATCTAAAAAGGATTCGTAGACCTGGGCTCAAAATGTTCTGTCTCAGAAAACAGTTCTATCTGAAGACGTAGTCCAGGGGATAGAGACTTGCATGTATAAGGTCCTGGGTTTGATCTCCAGACCGCCCCCTACCCACTGCCCTTGAGCAGCCTCAGGTTAGTACTGCTAGAGGGACCAGGTTTCACTCCAGGCAAACTGGAAACAGACTTCTCTCTGCCCCACCCCCAGCCCCAGCCAGCTCTTTTTGAGTCTTCCTGTTAGTGGGAACATTAAGCCAAGAACTACACCATCCTTCAGTGTTAATATAATTTATGACCATTATCTAGATATTTGACATCTGACCTCTGACCTTCACAAACCAATGACTGACGCCTTCTGTTAAATTCATTTTCCAAATGCCGTTTGCTGGCCATCTTATCTCTGACGGTTCTCTGTTGAACCTTGGATCAGTTGTCAGTATGCAGCTCAGGACCTGTGTGGAGAGGGCAGCCTCACTCAGATGACCAGGTGAGTTCATGGTATGTATAGTACATGCCAGCACTTTGTATGAGGTAATTGTAATTCTCATACCCCATCTGTAAGGTTGTTGGCACTATTCCCAATTTACATATAGAAAAACTAAGGCTTAAACAGGCTTAGCAAGCTCATTAGTGTGGAATAACTAATGAATGGCTGGGTAGGAATTCAAATCCAGTGTTGCCTGAAGCCAGCACCTGCACTGTATAAGCATACCCCACCATCCACCCAAGCAAAGATCCTCTTACACCTGTCAGGGAGGGCGTGAAAGCTTTGTTTTCAGACCCCAACACACGAAGAGCTTGGACTCAAGCTTTTCAGGAGCAGAGTCTTCTGACTCAGTTCTTTCTCACATAAACAAGCATCCCCAACAGCAGGAACAATTTTAGCAGTGACAGGCACAGTGCTCGATCAAGCCTGATAGAGATCAGAAATAGGGAACTGATAAGAGGTGTGTGCATTACGGATTCTGTGCAAAAGGCGTGCATGAGGAAAAGATTCCATTGTACTGAGATATGACCTTATGCCAGGAAACGAGGAAACACTACCTGCTGGCTGGATCATAAGATGCTAGTGCAGCCGGAACTGGAAAGAAGGCGAAGAGGAACTAAGAGAGAAGCTGTGGCCCCAGCCCTCCCTCTACACCCAGGTGGTATGAGAGGAAGGAGCTGAGCCTCAGCTGTGAGCCTGAGGAAAACAGAAGCAGCAAGCAGGGCGCCCGGTAGAGTCGGCCGGAAGCTGCTTCTGTGTTTTACATGAAGCAGTTTTTCAGAGATCTTGACCTTCTTGGAATTGTAGATCCCAGAAACAGAAATAATAAAAGCACGGTGCCTAAACAAACAGGTTCTACTGAAAAGCCAGATTCCTTGCTCAGTGGGACAGGGCCATTGGTGAGGCGCGTTCCCTGCAATAATAACTACGGGATGCAGAGGTAAAAGGCTAAGAGGAAAAAAAACCCACGATGTGTTCTTTGCTGTTGAAGTGGGTGCGCTCTGCAGTCTGTTGCACAGAAGGCGGAGCGCGTTGGGAAAGAGGGCGAGGACAAAGCAAGAGCAGCTGAGTTAGGGACATCTGTGTGGAAGAGAGGGTAGAGCTAGCCCAGAGAACCTTTGACTGAGAGAGGGCTCCCCATGGGTGCATTGCCAGTCTTGGAAGATAAGAGAGGTGTGGCCTATGTGGGAGAAGGGCAACATTCCTAGAAGAGAACTCCGACTTAATCCAAGGTCATTAATTTGGCCAGGCAGCATGGCTGCCTTGATTGGCATGTGAAGAGGTAAAAGATGCCTTGAGAAACACCTGCCTGTTATGACCGTGACACTGCTTGGTCCCTTTTTCCTGGTCTAGGAATTGGAGAAGCAATTCCTGACCAACAGATGTTGAGAGGATTCAAAGGCCTGGTGTATGTCAAGGGTCCAGCCTGCTGCTTGTTATTAAATAATTGTTCTGTGGGTGGTCAGTTCCTCTATACTTGTTGCAACCAGAAGAAGGTCATGGGCCTGAGGGAGTTGCATTAGTTACTTTTTTCATTTCTGTGATCGAACACCTGACAAAAATCAATTTAATGGTGGGTGGAGTTTATTTTGGCTTATAGTTTAAGAAGGGAAGGAAACAGTGACTCACTTCCTCTGGCAAGATTTCATCTCTGGAAGGTTCCCCAACCTTCCCAAACAGCAACAGAGACTGAGGAGCAAGTGTTTAGACACAAGACCCTGTGAGGAGCACTTCACATTCAAGACACAATGAGACCTTTCTTAAAGGGACCGTAGGCAGCTTTGCCTCCATTGGTAGACTTCTTGGCCTAGCATGAACCAAGTCCTGCGTTTGACCCCTCATACTGAATAAAACCAGGTATGATGGCATGCAACTATAATTCTAATACCCAGAAAGTGGAGACAGGGGGATCAAAAATTCAAGGTTATTGTCTATAAGTTCAAGTCTAACCTGGGCTACATAAGATCCTGTATCAAAATCATAATGATCCTAACAATGAACATGAGAGATGCCAGGTATGATGCATGCAGTCCCAGCACTCAGGAAGCTGGGTCAGAAGTTTAGAGAGTTCTAGGCTATCCTGAACTATATAGTAAAGCACCTTTTCCAAACAAACAAAGTAAAAGAAAAAAGCTGGACTTTGTAGCCTACCTCAAAAGTAATGTTATGCCTCCCTCTACTTGCCCAAACAGCTAGGCAGGATACTCTCCTGCTCATCCTGAACAGTTCCAACTTCTCTTCCTTCCACCATGGTTTTCAATAGAAAGTTGTTTGACCCCTGAAGATGAGGGAGCAGACCAGTAGGAGCAAGAGTCATGGGCTACCCATTCTGACCACCTTTGCCCTGCTGCGTGTCTGTGTGCCACATGTGCATGTGTGTATTTATGACTCTGCGTATAAATGTGTAACTTTCTCGACAATTCCAGTACCCAGAGAAAGTCAGGGAGGAGCCAAATTAAAGCCAAAGTTAATTGTCATTGATCAATCTACATAATGGTCTGAAAATGCTCAATTAGAGCAATGTGCACAGCTGGCTGCTGAGCTACAGGGCTGCATGGTGTTTTGCTTTAATCAAGGTGCCTTATGGATGGTCCCAGTTAGCTTCACGGAAAGACCCTTTGGAGTTTGATCTCCATTGCTCATACCCAGTCTCCCAGGGTGAGGGAGCCTGGATTCCATGAAGGGAGGGTGTGGTGAGGCAGCACATCCTGTAGTGGCCAGGGAGGACACTCACTATTATAAATCACAAGGCAGTGCACTTTTTAATATTCTTTCTTTCCATTAAGTATATGAGCTAACGGTAGGATGTTATCAGGGTGAATCTAATCAAGAAAACCCCAAGAGAGAGACTCCATCTAGTGGTGGGTACCTTGCAGTTCTGACTATCCTTAAGAAAAAGAGACTATGACTTAATTTCCAGCTCTCCCAAGTCTGTATCAAGAGTTCCACTGAGTCTCTGAGTAGAGAGAGTGCCATGATAAGATATAACAAGCTGTCGTCTTTTACACATCATGATACTAGTCACTATGATGAATCCTTTGCCAGGTGATCACTATAGTAATCCAACCCCCATATATTGGTGTCCTCCACATGGGAAGTATTTGGTAACTATCTGTGACATAAGTAAGGAAGGAGCAAAACAGGAGACATCCTGAGCTGCCAATCTGCAAAAGCCTTCTAAGGTCCCCCGTTCCAAGCCAGGGTAGCAAAACCAAAGTGAGTATCTCTCATATGGGTCAATCTCTAGAGCTCAAACCCAGAAATCCAGTTTGCATGGAATACAGTGGGAGCTGCCCACAGAAGCTGAAACACTGGAGGCTTGCCAGACCTGTGTAAAATGAAAAACTCAGTTTTTCCTAAGAATGCGGTCTCTGTTCACTTGCAGAACCATGGTCCATGTAAACTATTCAGTGCAGTGTACACTTCCAGGAGATATGTTCAGAAGAATTTGATATCTAG
This sequence comes from Tokudaia tokunoshimensis, assembly GCA_036184795.1. NCBI lineage: Eukaryota > Metazoa > Chordata > Mammalia > Rodentia > Muridae > Tokudaia > Tokudaia tokunoshimensis. The sequence continues at coordinate 40,176,060 of BTHU01000010.1, read as the reverse complement.
ACACTATGAAGCTGTATTGTTAAAAGTAGAAAATCTGAGAACCTATTCATGATATAAAAAAATTCTCAGAAAAGCAGAAATAGAGATGTTTCCTCCACTTGATAAAAAGCATCCTACAAAACCTTCACAGCTTACATGGTTAATAGTTAATTTTAGTGACAATTCTGGAATTTTGGTTTCTTTAAAAAAACACAGAAATAATATAAGAATATTTTTCATTTTAATCCCATTTGTGGGGATATGGGGCTGCTTCAGACTGTCCGTAGCAGTTGGCTATGATTTGCCTCATGCTCTAGCAGAGGTGTGGTTTTGCCAGCTGCAGATAATGTCTGCAATTGTGTGACAATTGGAATTCTAGGAACTTTTCAGAGGTTATATAAATGCTAAAGCCTCAATAGGTGGGGTTGGTGGTTGTTCAGGGGGATTAGTTATGGCTTATTAGTATTTATGCTTAAAGAAGAAACAGGAAAGAAATTAGATTCACAGCCCCCCCCCCTCCTTATCTTTCTCTCACATCTAGAGATAGGGAATGAAACCAGGGTTGGGGGAGGCTAAAGGGTGGGAAAATAAGAACTCACAAAGTAACAAGGACTACAAACAAAGAACAAGAAGAAAGAAATTAGATTCACAGATCTCTCTCTCTCTCTCTCTCTCTCTCTCTCTCTCTCTCTCCCCTCTCTCTTTTCTCTCTATCCTTTCTCTTCTATCTAGTGTTAGCAGTAGAAACCCGCAGTAGGGGATAAAGGGTAGGGAAAAGAGGAATCCACAAAGTAACAACGTCCAGCTACAGTGAATGACTGAATACTTTTTAAGCCCTGGAAGCAGTTAGCCTCTTCCTTCACATTTGTACAAAATCAGTGCTGTAATCTCTAACCAGTGCAACAGGCAAGAAAGGGAGATAACAGACAGTAAGTGGGTCATAAAGGAAAAACTGATTGTGTCCCTATTTGAAATGATATGATTGTCACCTACGAAGTTAAGAACAACCTCAGGGAATTAGGAAGTGAGTTCAGCAATAGTCCGAGATGGAAGATCAGCACACGAAACCAATTTTGCTCCTATACACTAGTGTATTAATGGAAGTTGGTGGTGTTGTAACAAAGTACCTAAGAGAACAGCCTAAAGAAAGAAGGATTAATCTGGGCTCATAGATCTAGAGGTTTCAGCTCGTGGGCTCTGTGATGGTCTGGACATAATGTATAGTCACCTGGGGAGGCCATGTTGAGGAAGAATTATCTAGATTAGGTTGATCTGTGGGCATGCCCATGATGAATTTTCTTAACTGAGTTAATTGAGGTGGGAAGACCCACCCTGAATGTGGGCAGTATGGGCTGGGCCCTGGAATGACTTGAAAGGGGGAGAGGAGGGCTGAGCTTTGGGGTGAATCCAAAGAAGAGAGGAGCTGAGCACAAGCAGGTATGCATTAGTTCATTGCCCTCTACTTTGGACTGTGATGTGTTCCAACTAGACGCCTCAGGCTCCTCCCATTTTAACTTCACATTGATGACTGGAGCCTAGAACTTTAGGCCAAATAAGCCCTTGCTTTTGTCATTTTTTTTTAAAAAAATCAAAGCAACAAGAAACAAAACCAAGACAGTCATTTGTCTGTGTCCTGGGTCTGTGGTTATGCAACATGCCTTGACACCTTGCGGCTCCAAGGGCATGTGGCAGGTTCACTCACCTCAGAAGTCTGAGGTACAGAGAGGAAGACAGTTCAGGCTCTCTCCTTTGCCACTTTTCTTCTGTCTAGGTTCTCAGACTACGGGGTGGTGCTACTCTCATTCAGGGAAGGTGTTCCTTCCTGAAGTAATATTTTCTGGAAACATCCTCACAGTCATAACCAGAGAGGCACTGTCTGAGTCTCTTCGGTGCTTCACACCCCAACCAAGACAGCAAGACCCACCAATACAACCAGCACTAAAATATCGTCCAGTGAAATGAAAAACAAAATATTATTTATGGTTGTCAAAAATGGAATCGTTTATGATCCAAATAGGCACAGAATTTGTAGGTTTTAAATGACATATTTTTATAAAAATAAAGCAAATATCTTACTAAATGGAGATATGTAGCCATGTTCACGGATTGATGGATTCAACATATCAGTTTTTCAATCTAATTGATTTTTTGGGATTAATGCAATCCCTTGTAAAATCCAAGAGAGATTTTTATAGATAAGGATAAATTATTCTAAAATAGATGACATGGCAACTAGTGCAGTTTAAACAGTTTCAAGATAGGGAATTAAGCGGTAGGAATCTGTCTGCATGACTAGTTGGTGGACAACAGGGTCGTAGGTATAGCTATTGAAAAGAAATCAGGGATCCCTGGGAGACAGTGGTGTGTGTGCCTCCTGTGTGGATGCAATGTCTTCTCCTGCAGTGCTGCTGATGTATTCTTTCTGCAGGGATATCTTGGTCATGGTATAATCTTGGAGGACATTACTAAGAGGGAATGAGACATTCAGGATCTGTCTCTTTTTTTTTAACAGCTGTATATAAATCTGAAAGTTTCTCAAAATTTAAAAAACCCTCTAGATCTAATAAAAATTTTATAGAACTTTGAGCATGTGTATGCACATACACACACACATGCACACACACACACACACACACACACACGTGCGCACACACACACACACACACACACGCACAGAGTGGGTGACATTTGAGTAAAGTCTATAATCAAGTTAATTGTATTAGTTTAGTTAAGTGCATTGTGCTGATGTCAATTCGCTGCTCTTGATAATGTAACACATTATGTAAAATGCCTCAAGAAACTGAGTGATAAGTATATGGGACTACTCTGTTAATTTTTGCAACTTCTTGTGAGTATATAATTAAAAAATTTTTAAAGTTTTTTTTTTAAGTACTGAGAACAGAAAGGAAAGCATTTATTATCAGGAAGAATGTGAGATTCCCACCCCAAGAGTTCCCTAAAAGCAGCTCTTACAACTTTTCAGTAGATGTATTCTGTGTATAGACCTCTGGTGTAGGTAGAGTGGCATTGTAACCTCAGGGGTCTTCCAGCTCTACTCTCATGGAAATTGTGGGTGGGAGGCATCTGTTTTTCCTTCCTCTAGAGCCCAGACTGGTGTAAGATGGAACCAGGACTCCAGGAGCCACAGGCTACTGCAGAGAGGAAGATGAAAGTATAAACCATATGTTTGAGTTACAGTCATGTTCCTATTTGGATCTAGTTCTGCTCCTTCTTGCAAATGGCTGCTTCGTGTCAGGCATTAGAAAAATGAGAGGAGTGTGGCAAAAGAATAGGGCAGAAGATACAGCCTCCTTTCTCCTGCACAGACTGTTCTGGGAACGGTGGCATTGTAAGGCAGATGGGGATACATCATCCTGGCAGGGTGTGGCAGAAATCCCAGAACAGTGTGCACGCACACGTGTGCATATGTGTTGTGCATGCACAAGATCGATTAACTTGTCCCATAATAGAAGGGCCTCATCTGCTTGCCCATCTGTGAAATAGGGAGGCTGCCAACATTCCTGCCTTCCTAGGTCCAACTGGTTCCCAGCAGGAACTGGAATATGGGATAGTGGGTCTATCTAGTGTTTAGGTCTTAAAACATCAGGATCAGAATGTAAGGATGTGAAGGAGAAGAGGCTGCTCTCAGGGTCTAACGTAAGGCAAGAAAGAAGGGAGGGATGTGTGATCCTGCTGGAGTTTGTCTGGGAAGGCTGGCTGGACAATGTAAGCACAGCCCAATACTCTGGGGTCTGCTTCAAGCTCCTGTACATGTACAGTAGTCATAGTCAACACACTGGGGGACAGTCATGTCATGGTAGGATGTCAAGCTCCTAGTAGTCCCTTGGGTAGCTCCTATCTTCCCCTCTAGCTTACAGTGAAGTGAGCAGGTTCAGAAAAGCTCCTGTCTGGTATGAAATTGGGCATTTGAGGTAGAGTAGATGCCAGAACAACCCAGATCCAGAGCTCATGTTGTCAACCACAGCTTGAAAGTTGCTTTCTGTTACTTTCTTACTGATACATGTAGAGATATCTGGGGCCAGTCACCTGTCAACTGTGTGGCTAACTCAAGGTATGATGCTGACGACTGGTGAATCTTCTCTCTGCCTCAGGGAGGCTACCCCCTTGGCAGCCAGAGGAAATGCTATACAATGGAGAGAGGACATGTGACTTCATAAATTCTCCCATGCATATGTCCAGTGACGCTGGTGACTAGGAAGTATGATCTAGCGAGCCAAGGTCCACATGCTGGGAGCTAGAACATACCTAGACTGATAAGGCTGAAGGCAGACAGAAGCTGGGTTCTAAGAGGCTGGGAATGGGGCCTTGTGATAGGGCTCAGTGGCAAGGCGCTGGCTTGGTGCATATGAAGACCCACGTTTCATACCCAGCACTGCAAACACCGAAACTCTAAAAGTAAGAACTAAATCTCAACTCTGCCAGTTCCTAGCCAGATGTCCTTGGCAAGGGTTTATCTTGGTGGCATTTCTGGAGTGGAAAAAGGGAAATAATACCTTTGATCCCAGAGGGCTCAGCAAGTACAGAATGATGGTGTTAGATTACAAAAGACTTCAGACCTTAAGCTTTATTTAGTGAATAGGACCCTTGCTGTTATTCCTGAAGAGAGGGAAGCCAGAGGATTGAATGGGATGGAAAGTTCTCTAGTCCTTTCCCTTGCTTTGAGTCAGCAAAAACAAATTTGGCTTTCTAAATCCTGTGTTCTGCTTCAGCACCACCTAAGCAATGATGACCTCCTAAGCATGTGTTTAGCACAGCTCTACCCCACTTTGACCCTTTCCTGTATCCCCCAATCTTCATGGTGTTTGAGATGACCACATAAAATAATGTACCCTAAAAAGGTAAGGAGTTTGGCACATGTGATTTCCTTCGGTCAAGGGACCAATGTCTCCGGGCAATTGCAGAATCTTCCATCTCCTGAAATGGGTATTTTGACCCCAGCTGTACAGAAGAAAAGTCAGGCCAGTTACACCTGATCCTTGCCACCCAGCTGCAGGCCTACCCGTGGTCTTCTGTCTCAGGTATTTGGTATTGTTCTTTCAACAGCTTCTAGAAGTTTAAGAAAGCTGCAGATTGCTTTGGCTACCTTCCCAGTCTTTTAGGTGGGAGCGATTTGCTTAATTTTGGAACTTGTGATATGGAAGGAGGCATATAGAATCTAGAACTGGCCAGCTGAGGTCAGGATTCAGATCTCCTACTTACTGTTAGGAGCCCCCATTACAATTTAAAAATGGAACCTCTACATGTGGTAGAATTCCAGATGTATTCAGCTATACTCAGGGGCAATCCATGGGAATAGTTTTATATGTTTCAAAAAATAAAAAAAGAGAGAGAGAGAAAGAAAAGGAAGAAAGCTAGAAGGCAAGATTATTTTTCTTCTACAGATGAGGAACCTAGGATCTAAGAGTTAGAGTCAGGGTTTGTGGCTCAGCTGGTAGACTGTTTGCCTTGCAAGTATGAGGTCCTAGCACCCACTTGAAAAACAAAGACAAAAACAAATGAAAAAAAAAAACAAACAGAGACTTGAAGTTCTTGTCATACAGATCTTTCACTTGTTTGGTTAGAGTCACACCAAGATACTTTATATTGTTTGTGGCTATTGTGAAGGGTGTCATTTCCCTAATTTCTTTCTCAGCCTGTTTATCCTTTGAGTATAGGAAGGCTACTGATTTGCTTGATTTGATTTTATATCCGGCCACTTTGCTGAAGTTGTTTATCAGCTGTAGGAGTTCTCTGGTGGAGTTTTTTGGGTCGCTTAAGTATACTATCACATCATCTGCAAATAGTGATAGTTTGACTTCTTCCTTTCCAATTTGTATCCCTTTGACCTCCTTTTGTTGTCTAATTGCTCTAGCTAGAATTTCAAGGACTATATTGAATAAATATGGAGAGAGAGGGCAGCCATGGATTGGCAGGCTTAATATAGTAAAAATGACTATCCTGCCAAAAGCAATATACAGATTCAATGCAATCCCAATCAAAATCTCAACTCCATTCTTCATAGAGTTAGAAAGAGCAATTATCAAATTCATCTAGAATAACAAAAAACCCAGGATAGCTAAAACTATTCTCAACAGCAAAAGAACTTCTGGGGGAATCAGTATCCCCGACCTCAAGCAGTACTACAGAGCAATAGTGTTAAAAACTGTGTGGTATTGGTACAGTGACAGGCAGGTAGATCAATGGAACAGAATTGAAGACGCAGAAATGAACCCACACACCTATGGTCACTTGATCTTTGACAAGGGAGCTACAACCACCCAGTGGGAAAAAAATAGCCTTTCAATAGATGGTGCTGGTTCAATTGGAGGTCAGCATGCAGGAGAATACAAATTGATCCATTCTTACCTCCCTGTACTAAGTTAAAGTCCAAGTGGATCAAGGACCACCACATAAAACCAGAAACACTGAAACTAATAGAAAAGAAACTGGGGAAGTGCCTTGAGCACATGGGCACAGGGGAAATTTCCTGAACAGAACACCAATAGCTTATGCTCTAAGATCAAGAATTGACAAATGGGACCTCATCAAATTACAAAGTTTCTGTAAGGCAAAGGACACTGTCAAAAGGACAAAATGGCAACCAACTAATTGGGAAAAGATCTTTACCAACCCTACATCCAACAGAGGGCTAATATCCAAGATATACAAAGAACTCAAGAAGGTAGATTTCAGAGAGCCAAATAATCCTATTAAAAAATGGGGTACAGAGCTAAACAAAGAATTTTCACCTGAGGAATATCGAATGGCTGAGAAGCACCTAAAGAAATGTTCAATATCCTTAGTCATCAGGGAAATACAAATCAAAACAGCCCTGAGATTTCACCTCACACCAGTCAGAATGGCTAAGACCAAAAACTCAGGAGACAGCTGGTGTTGGCAAGGATGTGGAGAAAGAGGAACACTCCTCCACTGCTGGTGGGATTGCAAGCTGGTAAAACCACTCGGGAAATCAGTTTGGCAGTTCCTCAGAAAGCTCGGCATAATACTACCGGAGGACCCAGCTATACCACTACTGGGCATATACCCAGAGGACTCTCCAACATGCAATAAGGACACAGGCTCCACTATGTTCATAGCAGCCTTATTTAGGAAAGAACTCAGATGTCCCTCAATGGAGGAATGGATGCAGAAAATGTGGTATATTTACACTATGGAATACTACTACTCAGCTATTAAAAACAATGAATTCATGAAATTCTTAGGCAAGTGGGTGGAACTAGAGAATGTCATCCTGAGTGAGATGATCTGTTCACAAAAAATCACACATGATATGCACTCACTGATAAGTGGATATTATCCCAGAAGCTTGGAATACCCAAGGAACAATTCACATATCAAAGGATACCAAGAAGAAGGAAGGAGAGGCGCCTGGTCCTGGAAGGGCTTATTGTGGCAGTATAGGGGAATACCAGAAAGGGGAGGCGGGAGTGGGTTGGTTGGGGAGCAGGGGGAGGGAAGAGGGCATATGGGACTTTTGGGGAGGGGAGAAACCTGTAAGAGGGAAATCATTTGAAATGTAAATAAAGAATATACCTAATAAAAAATTAAAAAAAATAACTATGAAAAAAAAAAGAAAGAAAAAAGAAAAAACAAACAAACCCAAACTTGCATGATGGCTTACTTGTAATCAGTTTCCAGGGAGGTACAGATAGGAGGAATCCCCAGGGTTCATAGGTCAATAGACTAGCTTAATGGATGAGGCCCAGGTCCCCAGTGAAACACCTCACTTTAAAAACAATTTGGATTGGGAATAGGAAGAAAAAACGCCTGCAGAGAACCTGAGTGTGACACTCCTTGCCCTTATGGATCATAGGCAGAAGAAAGTGGGAGCAGAGAGGAGGAAAAGGGGGTGTTGTGGAGTGGGGTGGGGTCAAAATGCCTGTGAGTACCTATGGTGAATGTTCATACCAACTGCAGAGAATCAGATCAACTTTACTTGGGCTGACTCAAGGCTTGTATAATTTGGGGAACTGGGGGTAGGAACATCTAGGACGGGCAAAGGTCATTGGCTAAAGGCTTAGGGTACCAAAATATCTCCTTAGTATGGAGAATCAGTTCAGGAATCTCAGGTACTAGATGAACAGGTTCTTATGGGGAGGGGGGAAGGAAGTTGATTCTGTAACTAAGTAAAGGGTATAGAGGGTATAGTGGGAGGTTTCAATTCCCCAGACAAGGTCTGAGAATTTACATAAGCAGAAGTGAAGCTGGGCTTGTCTCCTTTTAGCCATAATTCCGAGCAGCCCTTCCTCCCTTAAGAGCTTCTGCACTAAGAAAAAGAAGAGCAGGATGCTATGGCGCTCTTGGCATGACTTCCTGGAGCTAAGCGCCATCAGTAACTTGCTCCGGACCTGGAAGAAATAAAATCTAGTCCTGGAACGACAAATACACCATCTCTCTTCCTAGCAGTCATCAAAGTCTCCATGGTCTGGCAGAATCATATCACAACTAGAAGATGGGATATGGACAAAGGTTTTAGAAAGAAGAAATATTTCTTGTTTTGCACATAGTTCCATTTATTATTGTTTGTTTCACTTTTATATGGGTGTATAATACATTTTATATCACTCCTCATTCCCTTGCTCTATTTATCTCTACAAAATTGTTCATGAAAAAACAAAACAAAACCTATGGTCAGTATTTTGACTGGTTCTTCTCCATTCTCAATAATTTCAAGGGCCTCTCTCACTCCTTCCTTCCCTCTCTGCCTCCCTCTCTTTATTTCTTTCTCTTTTTCTCTCTCACATATATATAGACACACATACATACACACATCCACTCTACTGGAAGCATTTATATCTCTTTTACATAACCTGGTACTTCTACTCCACCAGAGCACTGAACAGAGTAGCAAGTGGACCTTGCATGCAGGGGAAAGTCCTTCTGCCATACAAAGCCCTCTTGGGCTTACCCATAAGATTAGAATAAATAACTGTCTTAGAGCATCCCAGTGTGAGCTAGGTATATGCAAGGAAGCTGGCACAGTGCCTGGCACATGGCCATCACTTGCTATGATTCCTCCAACTCTCCAAGTATCTAGTTCCAGAAGCCACAGAACTCTGTATGGCTCCTCACTCTTATTTAGACTCATCCCTTCCTGCATAGTCGGGGATGTGTCTGACCCCTGGCTCTTTCTAGCAGTCATCGTAATCAACCTGTTCTGATCTCCGTCTCACCCAATTTCTGTGAACTGGAACTGCAATCTTGAATTTTCCCCTGGGCTATGTGTTTCTGCTTGTCTACCTTGGGTTGACAACTCTATCTGAACACCCTTGAAGAGCTTTCTTTCCCTCTACTGCACAGCTCTCCCACACAGTGGTGTCTCTTGTCTGTCCAGACCAGCACATCTTGTCCTGGTGTGAATATGGTCCGTAAAGTGTCACCTCTAGTTCTGGTGTGATTACTGCTATCGTGATGGTGGATCCTATTAAGATTACCGCTATCATGATGGTGGATCCTATTATGATTACCACTATTGTGATGGTGGATCCTATTTTCCTGCCAAATAAAATAGAGCAAAAATTACCAATCATGCAACCAACTGGGTATAAAGTAGTCTATTCGGTCCACACGCTGGAAACAAAAGTATTAGTGAGTTCTCTAAATCTAGAATACAGGGGGATAAGCTTCTCAAGTCAGGCTGGGAATGAAGCTCTGTCGTTCTGGCTTCTGTTTCAAATCCTGATGGTACTTAGGGGCTTCAGAATAGAGAGTATTATCGTTTGTGGTTTTCATCATTTGTCTTTAGAAGTGAAACAACCAAGAGGTAACTGAAAGGCCCTTGGGATGTTTGTAACATTCTCCCAAGCAAGTCCAGCCACAGGATTCTTTTCTAGAAAATAAATCTGAAAAAGGAAGGAGAGAGGAGGAAAATAAGAGATGCTCATAACATAACAAATATATCAGTATACATAAATAATCATGATGTACCAAATATATTACTATTTAGAAATAATCATAATATAACAATACATCAGAATATATAAATAATCATAATATAATAATATATTAATATATAGAAATAATCACAATATAACAATGCATCAGGATAAATAAATAATCTTAATATAATAATATATTAGTACGTAGAAATAATCATAATAAAACAATATATAGTATACAGAAATAAAATAAAAACCTGGAACTCTTTACATCTTAACCTCGTGACAACGGGTAAGTAAAGAATAAATCTTCTCCAAAACAAAGGATCAGAGGGACACCTGATTTCTACAAGTGACACAAAGCTATGTCTGTCCATGGGGAAAGGATCATGGCTTAGTCCTCATAGTCACCAACTTCTCACTTTCCCATGGTTTCTGTATCCTTGTCCCAAAGATGGTAGATGTTTCGATCCCATCACACTCTCATTTCTGAAGCCACAGTCCAAAGCCCATCCCCAGGGTCTTCCCAGGGAATGTCCAGATGTATCAGCATTCTTCCAAACGTTCCTGATAGTCTCCAATCTGAAGTTTTATATTGTTCTCTGCCTGCCATATACTCCCTTCTTTTTTGGGTCTCACCTAGATGTCTCTGCTTCCAGGAAGGCTTCAGAAATCTCCATGCCTGGGTTTCTGTTGTTTCCCTCATTCCTATAGCAGCCCAGACTCCCTCACTATCATGCCTTGTAATCATCTCTGCACCTGTCCTTCTACCATGTCTGTTTTGCTTGGAGCCAAAGCCCATGGCCAAGGCCAAAGCCTCTGACCAGTAACCCTGTGTGTTTATGAAATTCAGAGGATTTGGAGACATAGGAATGGAGGGAGTGGAGATGCTGTTAGTGGGGCTTGCAAGGATAGAACTGTAGTTTGATTGATAGAAGGCTTGCTTAACATACATGAAGCCCTAGATTCAATTCCAATGTATAAATTGGATATCATAGTACAGGCCTGGAATCCCAGAATTTGGGAGGTAGAAGTGAGAGGACCAGAAGTTTGAGGTTATCTGTGGCTATACAGAGAGCTCTAAGCCAGTTTGAGAAACATAGGATGTGGGAGATACATTGATGGATTAGTGATGAATGTCTTGATGGATCCTGCAAATGTGGGCTTGGACCCAAAGGCAAGATGATATGGTCAGAATAATGAAGACACATTGAGGAGGAGGACATCCTAGATAAAAGCCTGAGGCAGAGTCTGTGTGCTGAGACAGCCCATGAATGGGTTTCCTAACACAGTCTCTCACTCATGCAACACTACTAATGTCCTCTTACACAGTGGGTCCAAGCCATTCCCCATATGAACTTTATATTGAAGCTCTCCAGGGCATACGTACCTGGGCTGTAAGTAAGAAAAGACAGACCTTCTCAGCCAAAGCTGCTTTGGCCAGGCCATTAGTCACCACATCTTCCTGGCAATTTGTTCTCTCCCAGGCAACTACTGTGTGGAGAGCACTCTTCCTTCTGAGCAGTGGCCACCAAGACAGGCTGAACCTATGCCAGCTCCTCAGATCTCTGAAATCACGTGCTCAGAACAAGCTAAGCTAAGTGATCAAAGGCAGCAGGAGGCAAAACAGTATTTGGGGTCCCAAGCCAACCTCTTCCTCTGCTTCAGTCTTGTGACAGGAATGAATAATCACCCCAATTACAGAGTAACCTGAAGGAGGCAAAACCACTTAACTAAATGAGGTGCTTGGGGAGCGGGAGGAGGGAGCAGTCTGCAAAGATTTTGGCAGAAGGTTCTGGGCCAGCTCCCTGGAAAGTGTATATTAAAACAAGTAACATGGTTATCAGAACTCTTGGGTTGGTGGCCTTGGGTACCTTTGGAGGTTTCTTTAAAAAAAAGTCTGCATGTCTGCTTTGTAACTGTCATCTCCGGGATGTTTAGAAAAGTGAATGTGAAATTAAACTTAGTTGGGATCCAACAGCGATCTAATAAAGGGCACGATTAGAATATGGGAGGGGCATGGAGCTAATCAGGGCCCTGGGGAGCCTAGGGGCTTGACTGTCTCCTTTAACTACTCCTCCCAGCATATAATTAGCTCAGACAGTTTGAGCCCTGCTCTCTGCTTACTGCAATGAGCCAATCCAGAAACAGAAAAGCAAGACAACTATGGTGGCACAAGGGGCTGATGGTCTGTCCAAGTCTCCCATAAATCTACTAGGACATCTCACAAGCGATGCTTAAAGCCCAAGTTTCCATCCTTCATCCAACTGGTTTCTCTTTAGAAGTAACATAAGACCCTGTGTCCAGGTCTGATTTGAGCCAGAGAGAGAAGCAAAGAACCCCATGCTCTCCAATGGGTGAGAGAGACCGGAGTAGGCCAGGAGGCAAAGAAGATGAGCCCACATGTCTCTTGCCAAAGGGGAATGTCCCTACAGATTTCCTTCACACAGAGTCCTGTGTGCTGTGGCAAAACCTGGCAGGCATCACACTGCTCACTGTCCACACTGCACAAGGCAGTTTACTGCACAGTGAGTGCAGTAAATACCAGCCCTAGTCCCTTTGGGCTGTGCTAAAATACCTTATATACAACCCAGATCTACAAGAGCTAACAACAGTCAGCACCCATCAGAATGTCAGAACACTGGGGATTCAGGCCAGAAGCCCAAGGTCATAGCAGCAACAGGTCAGTATTTATAAAGGTCAACTTCTCAAAGATGTGAACTCACATTGGAACTCAAGGGGCAAAGAGCATCCTCGGGCTCCATTCTGTTCCAATTATCCCCTAAAGGTCCTACCTTTCTTAATTCCAGCACAGTGGCCATTTGGTCTCCATTGGACTTTTTAGAAGAACCAAATACTGAGCCTGCATGATAGAAGGCCCCAGTGTGGCCTCTAGAAAGAGTGTGACTGTCCACTGAGTAGGTATATTAGTACCATGCCTTTCACCTTTCCCAGATCCCTTGGCTATTACATTCGTATTATAATTAGTATTAAGTCTGCTAGCATCTGGTTAAATGTCAGGTTGCTCTGTCAAATACAGCAGCCCCCAGTCCCAACTCTTCTCCTCAGTGCCCTCTGAAACACAGACTTTTCAGTGTAGTCACGACCTTTGCAAGTAATAAGCCCACCTCGGTGGCCCCAGCCTGCCCGCTTCTCCCCTTACCAGAATCTACCTTGACGCTTCTCAGCCTTGGCACACCAGTCTTCATGAGGATTGCTTACTAAACTCTGCTAACCACTGTATGTAAGAGGTCCCCAGATGACTGGCCTACCCTCCAATCCCTTTGCTCACACTGTCCCCTTATGTAGCCTGAACCTCCTTTCTTTTCCCCTCCACATTAGACTGATGCTAAACAATGCTCAAGTCCAGCCTCTATCGGCCCATGTCTATCAAGCACACACCTTAACTTGAGAACACGGAGCTCAGTAAATAGTGCCCACACCTCGGAACGAGCAAGTGCTCTGTGGGCTGCTCCTATTGTCTGACGGGAGGACTAATAGGCTGGGGATCAGGAGACCTACATCCAGGTTTGATAGCCTCACTCAGGGGTGCTCCTCCACCCAGCTCCAAGAGCCAGTGACTGCAGAATAAACATGAACAGAATGGCCTTCAGCTACTCCACCGAAGAGGTGCACCCCTGCACGACTAAAGAGCTGAACCCCTGCACTCGGCACCTAGTGCTGTGACCTTGGGTAAGACGCTGACCTCATGCTCAGGCCAAGGAGATCAGTCAGGGAGTTAGCATCCAGGTCCAGGGCAGTGGGAGATAACTGGAGCAAGTTTTAACCTGTTGGCCATAGCCACACTGACTGTTTTTCCAGTGTGATAGTAAGACCCAGAACTATTGTGCAAGTCAGGGTTTCCTTCCTGCTCCACATTATGGGAACCTAGAGAAAGGGGTGGGGCTGGGTAGGAGAAATAAACTCCCACAGATCTTTCTTGGCCCTCCATTCATCCCTGAACCCAAGACAATGTGTAGTCAGAAGTTACTGTTCTCCTCCCTACACACATCTGGCCATGGAAGTTTTCTGCTCTTCTCTATAGCTCTCTCCTCTGCTCCCTGCTGTATCCCTGTTCCTCCACGACTCTCAGGAGAAGAGGAGGCTGTCCTTGGGAAACACTACTTCCTGCCACCAGCTATATACCTAGCAAGAAACTTTTATGATTATGGTACCATCAACTCCTCACCAGAAGACTTGGTAAGAGGGACTTCAGTCCCATCTCAAGGGCAAGCAGACAGCAGATCCTCGTTCTTCTTCTCTGTAATGTGGGTATGAAGGGGCTCCTCTCTCAGAGAACTGTGGTGGTCAAATGGATGAATGTGTGGTGGATTAATAGCAGGCCCGACAAAAGCCAGCTCTGTGCAGGTACTTCTACCCCCTTCTTCTTCCTTCCCTCCCTCATTTCTTCTCTTTCCTCTGGTTTTCCTTCCCAGAGTCCTATTTGAAACAAATAAACCAGGCCAGAATTCAAGGCCTCCTTGGTCTACAGAGTGAGTTCAGGACTATCCTTGCTAACATTTTAGCCCTAGTTTAAAAGATCAAAAGGGACAGAATGTGGCTCATTTGGTAGTTTATGCCTACCCATAGGACCCCACGTCCAGTCTTCAGAACTAGACAAATAAAATGCATAAGGTACAATGGGAAGCATTCCCTGGTGCTGGGGAAGTGGCTCAGCTGGTAAATTGCCATGCCAGCACCGGGGCCTGAATTTGATCTCTTGAACCAACATGAAACCACTGGGCACAGTGGCATACACTTGAAATCCCAGTGCTGGGGAGGAGGCAGGTGAAATCCTATGGATTGTTAGCCCTGTCAGTGAATTCCCTGGTCAAGAGATAGAACCTGTCTCAAATCAAACAAACAAGGTGGATGTTGTCTGAGGAACAGCACCCGAGGTTAAGTCCTGCCCTCTGTACTCATGCGAAGATACGTTAATCTAGCACACTCACAAAGAAGCATTGAGTGCTTTCCCCAAGGTCAAATACTAAGTAAGAAGGTCACAGAAATAGAACTGAGAACTTTAAAATGTTAAACAGTCTAAAAAGTTAGTACGACTCGAGCTTTTACTGAAATCTAAAAAGGAGAATGGTCCATCACTGCAGCATCCTTGCCAGCTCTGTGCACGTGCATGCACACTATGCATATAGAGAAGGATGGGGGAGGACCTAGATGTACCAGAGACACTGTCAGTTCCCCTACACTATCTCATTTAATCTTACCAATGACCTTGCAAAGTAAATCTTATGCCCCATCCTATGAAGGAAACTGAGGCTTCCAGAGCAAGGCTCCCGGTTATATGTAGCAGGCAAGATCCAAACCCAGCTTGTTTGGTTCCAGAAGCCTTGCTCGTTGGCCCACCCAAGGCTGCCTTCCCCAAAATAGACATTTCTCAGTCTCAATATTAGTCTCTCAGTGTGAGCTTTGTAAATACTTTCTCCTGTGGATCCTGATACGTTTGTCTCTAGTTACTAACACAGTCTAATAATGGCCCTGTGTTTTAAGCCCTCCTTCATTCTCTGCAGGAAGGGAATGCATGCCAAAGTGTGTTTGTAGAGTCTTCTCCTTACACTGGAAGTGTGAGGGTGCATTGATTAAGTGCAGGGTATGAGACCGTTTCTATTTCAAATTCGAAGTCTTCCCCATGCCACAGTTTCATGATAGAGCCCAGCCTGAGCTGGGTGTAAGTACCATGTGGCAGGGGAACTCAGTTTGTCTGAACACCGCGGCAAGCAGCTGAAGTCATGGGCTGGAATGCTCAAACAAGGGGAAGTCGGGCTAGTGGATGGCAAGCTGGGATTTCTGTCTACAACTGGGATTGCTGTCAATGAATCCCTGCCCTGTGAACATCTCCTTGCCCTCTCATTATTAATCTCACTAAATCACAATGTGCATTTGTCCTCAGAGTCCCAGCCAACCCACCCACAGCTGCTTCTCTAAGTCCTCTTAGAGAAGAACAAACATATGTTTGTTCTGTCGTAAAACTGTGACATGGGGAAGACTTCGAATTTGAAATAGAAATGGTCTCATACCCTGCACTTAATCAATGCACCCTCACACTTCCAGTGTAAGGAGAGGACTCTACAAATACACTTGGGCATGCATTCCCTTCCTGCAGAGAATGAAGGAAGGCTTAAAACACAGGGTCATTATTAGACTGTGTTAGTAACTAGAGACCAATGTATGTGTGTGTGTGTGTGTGTGTGTGTGTGCGTGTGTGTGTGTGTGTATATATATGTGTGTGTGTATACATACATATACATATATATATATATATATATATATATATATATATATATGCTTTGTTCTGATGGCTCGATCTCTCTTCACTCCAGTATATTTCCTCAGCCTAGAATGTAATCACTAAGAGTTACTTGTGACTGAGAGTGCCAAGGATGCCTATGTACTGGCCACATTGGCTTCCATGCAGATGATTCAATGAATTTGCTTCCTGGGCCTCCAAAACCCTCACTTATGCTATTTCCTTTTGTTGTACCCCTGGCCTCACTACGATTCCTCTGTGAACATATGCTGTCTGTCTTTGTACCTCAACTCGACTGGCATTCTCCAGGAAGAGTTCCCTGACCTCCCAGCATCAGAGCTTCCCTTCTCTGCTCTCTCACAGCCTGTGTTCCTGCTCTCTTGCACTTCCATAGGAAGCATCATGATTGACAGTCATGGGCATTGCATAATCCTCTGCTTTTCATGCCCTACCCTGCAGCTTGTGAGTTTCCAAAGCAGGCTAGACACGAGATGATTCGCTGAATGCTGAGAGGACATGAAAAACCACACTGACATTTGTTTTGACTAAAAATAAGAAATTAAGCTGCATTCATATTTTCTATGCACCCTGACACCAATGCCATCATTCTGCCCAGCACAAGCAGCTACATGTCACATATGGGCTACAAGCATCTAGGGAGGAGTAGGCAAGAAGGCTGAGCCATGCAGTTGACAGAGCAGAGCTTCCCTATCCTGAAACTTGCACATACATTGTCATGGATTCAGTCTACGTGTGTCTAGATTTTCAGAATGTAGTGTAGCGTGAATCTTTAACTATGCCAACACTTAACAGAAAAAACAAGTGGCTTCAAAGTTTTCTGGAAAAATCCAAAACAAAACTGTGGGCTGAGCATGCTGCTAACAACACAAGGACCATGGTTCTCCTTGTATTCTTTCCCATCACCTAGATCTCTATGCTTAAAACCAACCCCGCACTAATCAGGTTTGGAAGTAAACAACAACAACAAAATCCAGCCAAAAAGCCTTCGATTGTTACAATGGGGGTTAGTAAAACATAAGCGCACTCTATCTGTTAGAATGTTCTAGTCATACAGAGTTTAAGTTCATGTCATTTGTTTCATAGGTTGCTATCTACCACTCTGAAGATCTCCCCAGATTAAGTTAAGTGATTTAAACAAAACAGTGACTATTTGCAACGTGGAATAATCAAACTTGAAAGGAATGGCAACATAGCAGAGCGTACACACAGACACATAGACACACACACACACACGCACACACACACACACACACACACACACACACACACAGATGCATGCTTGTTGCCAGGGAAACAGTCCAAGTTAGCAGACACAAAAAGTATCCACTCAGAATTGTTGACATGGGTATGATACACATCTGTATATATGTGTATGTGTATGTATATGTGCATGTATATATATTTTTTTAATTTTAGGGATTTTTTAAAAAAATATTTTTATTCCTCAGAAATGAGAAGTGTCCTACAATTGGAACTCTTAAATAAATGTGTATATGGTAGGGATGTGCTCAAAATAATGTGCTGACAGGGCATCTGATGGGAGTCTCAGAGACAAAAGCCCACTTGTAAAGACATAGAAAGCAAAACTCTTGTTTCATTCCCCAGCACTGATGAGTGCCTCACTGGGCACAAATTGCCTGCCTATGTTAGGACTGGCATTTTGCTTGAGATTGTTGAAAAGACTAAGGCTATATGATTAACATACTATTAAAATACTAACAATCTTAGGCTCAGATGCAAAGTCAACATGGCTGCCAATCCTCTTGACACACCATTGCTAGTAAAAGACCAGCATTTGCTCTTGAGTGTGTGCCCAGTATCTTTCTTTACACTCCATGTCAAGACAGATTATCCTAGTAGACTTTCCAGACAAGTTCAGTGTGCTCTAAGCAGGAGAAATTTTGATGAATGGATTTTTCTCCATATAATTATACAACACATGGAGGAAGTAGGGTTAAATATTCAAAGATCTTGAAGGGAGCTGGGGTAGGGAGTAACTCCCTGTGGTTCTGAGCTCAGACAGAGTTTGCTACACATTTAACCTCTAGCCAAGTGATTTGGGGACACGACACTTTACATCCAAGTCTCTTTCTATGGACCACATAAAGAATATGCAGCTTGTTTCATTGTTACAATGATTGTATGAGAAACTTAAACCCAAATCAACAATGAGACTCAGAGATATTCACATCATCATGCTCTGTCCAGTTCCAAAACATATACTTTCTGTGATCTTTTGTCTCAGGATCAGTGACTGTTGGATGCTCCCAGGAACCACATGTACCAATCCACCCACCCTCGGCAGCCCAGTGAGTTGGTCTGTGCCTTGGTTTCTTTTCCCACTGCTGTGCTAAAATACCCCAACAAAAGCAACTTAAGGGAGAAGAAAATGTACACTCCACTCTGATAGGGAAATCAAGGCAACAGGAGCTTAAAGCACCTGGTCACATTGTGTCCATAATTAAAAAGTAGGGAGGAATGAATGAATGTAGCTACCGAGTTCTCATTCTCCACTTAGGCAGTCTAGGATCATTGTCAGGGAATGAGGGCACTCAGAATAGGAAGGTTCCTGCCTCAGTGAACAAAATCAAGATAATTCCCCATGAGTCCATCTCTCAGGTGATTCAAAATTCTATCAAGTGGACAATTAAAACTAATCATTGTGGTCTGTTAATCTCATTTCCATTAACTCCCTGAGTGAGAGAGACCTGGATTTACATTAAAAAAATAGACAGACAGACAAACAAGGAAGGTCAGCACCCACCTTTGCATGGTGACAACCCAGATAGATATTTGGCAGTGATCTCATGACTCTTCTTTAGAACCAGGCATCTGAATTCACCATGAGATCTCGAAGCCACCCAACCTCATCTCCCTATCTTGTCACATGTCAGCCATATAGAACCATTTGCAGTTTTTACCACATGGACATCTTGGAGGCCATCACTCAAGAATCTGTAGTTCCTACTTCTTTTCTGCACCTAACCCACAGGATTGCTATGAAGGTTAGATGAGAGAATACAGTCTTCTCAGTAAATGTCTATTATTGTCATGTCTGCTGAGCCATCCCTTTTGCTCCACATGATGTTACCTAAAAGGCTGATTCTCCCAACCTATACAAGATGCTTCCAGGCTAGCAGGGGGCTTCTGGACAACACTGGATTTCCTCCTTGAACACGTGCTCACTGGGCAGTCATCTGCACCTCATCTGATGACAGATCCAAGAAGAGAAAGTTGTGCCAGAGGCTAAAGCAGGCCCAGGATCCTCATCTCTAAGGAGACACTTCTTCATGAGACTCTAGGATTTTTGGTCAGGCACTTTGGACCCTGGTTTTTTTCATGTGCCATCTCCAGTGATAACATTTCATGAACTTGGAATGTTGAGTCCATACAATGCCAACCCTAAAGTTCCACAGCTCCAGAGATGGCCCTAAATGCCTTATCTAATGTCATTAGAGCAGAGCAGTGTTTCTGTGCAATGTGGAAAAACAGGGCTTGAAAGTAGAGCCCACATGTACTAATTTCCATAGAAACAGAGCCTGAGAAAGAAAGAAAAAAACCCAATGTAAGTATTCAAAGTATTAGTATGGGTGTGAGAGGTGTGTGTATCTAGATAGATAGACAGATAGATGACACATGATCATGATAGACAGATTGGTGATAGATACATACATAGGTAGAGACATAAATAGACAGACAGATGATAGATGATAGGTGATAAGTAGGTAGATAGATGATAGATAGATAGATAGATAGATAGATAGATAGATAGATAGATAGATAGATAGATAGATAGATAGATATTAGGTAGAAAGGTAGATAGGAAGGATAGATGCATAGATAATAGATAAATAATAGGTGAAAGATAGATATAGGTTATCAATGACAAACAAATGAGAAATATAGAAATACACAGAGAAAAAATAGATGGATAAATAGTACATACAAAGCTATAGATAACTGATGATTGTTAGATAATAAATAGATAATAATTAGATGATAGATGATGATGATGATGATGATGAAGATAGATAGATAGATAGATAGATAGATAGATAGATAGATAGATAGATAGATAATAGCTAGACAGAAAGACAGGCCTGAAGGGCACTCATTTCCTTCATCCTCCACAGAAGCATCACTATCATTCATCACAACCATTTTTATAACCTGCTCCACATTATAGCCCGTCTCGGTCAGCACAGCTGGTGGGCAGATCAAGGGCGAGCATGTTGGAGATGGCAGAGAGAGTCTTTGTAGCTTCATTAGAACAGCTTGTATTAGACTTTCTGACCTCAAATACAAAGAAGAACATGGATGAATATGTAAACGTGGTCCATTAAAAGATGTTCAGCTGGGGACAGCAGGGGGTGGTGACAGGGACATTGAAGGGCTAGAACAGCATCAGTTGGCAAGGCTTTAATTTGCTTTCAGTTTTTACTGCTATTTTACATTTTGCCCCTCCTGATTGTTGCGGTTGTTTCTGTTTCTTTACCTGCTTGCCTCCTTTGCTGACTTGTCCGTTATCCCCAAGATAAACAGAAGCATAGGAAAGTTAAAAGTTAGGGTGGGGGTATCAAAGGGAGATGCAGAGATGAGCTGTTTTGGAGGTCACTTTCCCCTAAAGCATTGAGGGGTTTAATTTATTCCATGAGAACTGGAAACCCATGTAGTACTGAGTGGAGCAGAAAGAGAGGCTGGGTACCCCACCTCAGCATGGACCCCAATATGACCCAAATAAAGACAGGCAGCCCTAGACATACTGCATCAGCTGCAGTAAGTATGGACTGAACACCAAGGCCCCCACAAATGTATTGGACTGCATAGAAACCTTGCCCCCAGGATGCTAATGACTGCCATGCCCATTTCTCCACCAAATGCCCACTCCTGAATTGCCCACTGACTGGTGCTGTCCAGGACTGGCTGAGGTACTGTCAATAGAGAATATTAAGCCTGAGCCAATTATACTGGGAAGAAGGCTGAATCCTTAGAACCAAGAACCTTTGAATCCCAGAACCTGGGCTGGCAACATAACTCCGCATACGAAAGTGATTGTCACAATAGCCTAAAATCCTGAATTCCTTCCCTAACCCACCCCACGAACAGCTGGAAGAAAAAGGCCAACCCCACAAAATTCTCTTCTAACTTGCATTCCTTCAACCCCTCATATGCATCATACACACACACAATAATAAAGCAAGCACCTTTTTTAATTAAAATAAAATAGAACCAGCATTTTAATTTTGAGGCTAGGTCTTACGATGTAGACCAGGCTGCCCTCAAACTCAAAGAGTGCCAGAACTAAAGGTGTGTACAACCACACTGTCTAGAACCAGCATTTTAAAAGGAGGAGGGAAAAGTGAGGGCCACAGTAGCTCTAACATGTGCTAACCAGTTCTAAATGGTAAGGAAGGTTTCCTGGATCATGGGAACTTGCTGAAGGTCACCTTACCCTGAGCTCTGCCCCGGCTTCTTCCTCGGATTGAGTAGTAAATCATTGCAGTCATTTTTGGAACACTATGCGAACATACTGACTTGCTCCTGACTTGATCTTGGTAGGTAACCCATCAATCGATCTTTCTGAAGTGCAATCCTGAGCACTCTACCTCCTAAAACCCTTCCCTGCCTTCTATCCATCACCTGCCAAGAAGTCTGAGTCTAGATTTTAGGGCAGGAGAACCCTAAGTAACCATAGTGCTTTTTTCCAGAATTTTGCTAGTTTTGCTTTTATGTTGGCTGCTGTTACAGAGTAGACCACAAGCTCTGAGTGTGGTTTAAAAATAAACCACGAGAGACTTGCTGAAAATATGAGCCCTGAAAAAAAATTTCTTCAGGTGTTCTCCATTGTGTCCATTTTCTGTTGCTGTGATAAATTATCCTGACAAAAAGCAACTTAGAGAAGAGAGGGAATGTTTGGCTTAGAATTCAGTTCACCATGGAAGGGAAGGCTTGGCAGTAAGTAGGAGAAGCATGGTGGTGAGCAGAAGCTGACTGGTGATATCATCATCCGTACACAGGAATCAGAGAGAACAGGAAGTGGCAGGTAAGGCTGTAAACCCTCAAAGCCCACACCCAGTGACAGACTTCCTTCAACAAGACTCCATCTCCTAAAGGAGCCAAACCTCCCCAAACAGCTCCACCAACTGGAGACTAAGTGTTCAAATACAGACACCTATGGGAGACATTTCTTATTCAAATACTACATTCATAGAATCCTCTGATTCCTTTTCCCAGTATCTATGCTTCTATGAGATGGAAAATCCAAGGAGCCCTGGGCACTGAACACCACCTTTTTCCTTTGCATCTTTCCCATCTCTACAGCTCCTTCACCAGTCACTTCATGGATGTCTTATTGTCTAGGATAGAAACTCAGAAGCTTGTATCCTAGACTATAAGATCTGAACGGGTATCGTGTTTGCTCATTTTCTAAGCCTTCCTTGACTTTCTTTCTTCAGCTTATGTGACAACATTCCATGCCAACTGCTTCTACACATGTGTGTATATACACATGAAACATACACATACATTCACAGATATGTATTCACATACACATATGCACACACATACCTGCCTAGGACCACCCTTGGCTTGGAGGTGGGTGCCTGAGAGAAGGGATGTTTAAGAGCAGCAAAAATGTGATTGGAAGTCAGATCATGGGGTACAAGGTGATGGTCTGTGTTCTGCTCAAGACAGCTTTCCAGATAGTTCTCTCACAAGACATTTCTCTCTTGCAATTCTAAAAACTCTCTGGATAGCTCATTTCTTGCAGATTAAAAGCTCAGTCTCTTATTTACACATCAATTTAGTCATTATCCCAAATTCCCTATTGATTATCCCATGAATCAGCATCTCCTGACCCCAGCCTCTTGGTTTTTTAGAAAAGGACAGCAAGTACATTCTTTTTTCTTTTCTTTTCTTTTCTTTTCTTTTCTTTTCTTTTCTTTTCTTTTCTTTTCTTTCCTTTCCTTTCCTTTCCTTTCTTTTCTTTTCTCTTCTCTTCTTTTCTTTTTCTTCTTAACATTGCAAAGAATTCAGAGATCTGCCTGCCTTCATAAGTACAGACAATAAGCTAGCTGGGTGGGATCTTGCTCTGAGATTGCCATTCCTACCATGCCTATGCCTAACTTCACGCTGTCCCAGGCTGACCTTGAACTCAAGAATCTGCCTGCCTTTGTATCTTTCTGATAAACTGGCTCACAGTGCCACTGCCTCTTTCTTTTAGGTTCATGATGCCCTCCACCCCATATAATTCATATTGTATCCTTATATTTGGCATAGTTGAGAAATTATTTATTTTTGAACTGTTTTCAGAGTTATTTCCCACAGCCTTAAGGTCTCGGTGTTCACTTTTTTTGCTAAGGACATGGACACACCTTCATCTCCCATTAACCTTGTCAGGGAGAATATTTCCTGAAGGAGGAATATAAAGTAATATATATATATATATATATATATATATATATATATATATATATGTTTTTTATACAAACAGGACTCTCACCCAGCAACTGTTAACATTTGTGAAGGGCTACGCTCTGTTCCAGGGACAGGAAACCATGTCACACCATCCATTCCATATGGCCATGCAGGGCTTGGCACATACACACACATATACATGCATACACATACTTATGTACACATACTTATGCACACATATACACATGCACATATATACATATATATGTATATATATATACACATACACATACAGCTGAACACTCATTTTTCTATTGGAAACAGAAAGATGACAACCATAGTACTAAGGACCAGCACAAATGAATGCCCACTTCTGTCAGTCATGCTCTCACAAGCTCTGCACCACACCCATGATCATGTACCTACTGGAGAGTAGTCACACCATTCTAGCATTAAAATCAAGAAAGGAGTTTTATGTGGCTGGCAGCCAGAAAGGGCTGATGCTTGGGGAAGGAGATGGTTGGAGAGAGAGAGATTATTTAGTGTCAGATCCCTTGTCTCTGAGACTCTAGGATCCTGGGTCTTTTGGCTTGTAAGAGTATCCTGGTGGCTAGCAAAGGACAAAGCTTTGGGGAAGGTATGTTAATGGGAACAGCTTCTAAGTGTTATAGAATACAATCCCCTGAGTACAAAAGCCATCTCTCTATTAGAGTAGCTGTGACTGTCTGTGAGACTCAAAATCAGGCATGTTTGCTGCTGCCGCTGTCTCACAGAGAGAGGACTGTGAGTTGGGCCTTCACCTGAGAATTCAACTGCTACCTCCTACACCTCCCAGACAATGGTATTTAATTCTGTCATGTTTACATGTGGCTTTTTATGGTCTTGGGGATGCTGGAATACAAAGACTGCAGAAGACTAACTTAAGGGGAACTACAAGGGAGGGAAGGAGGGAGGGAGTTTTGTCAAAACACTAAGTCAAATTATCCTGCTGGGGTTGAGTTCTGGATAAGGTCCAGGTCTTGTACAACCTTTCTTTTCTTTTCTTCTGGAACCAGCCGACAGAACCTCCCATTCCTTCATTCCCATTCTTTAAAGCTAATGAAAGAGAAGTCAGGCTGGGGACCTTGAACTTTATTTATTGACTAATTCCAGCCTCTTTCTGTGATCATTACCTCGGTTGCTCCCCACTTTAAATCAATTGAAATTGCACTCTTGTTGCAAATCGGAGCCACTTCAGCTCACTTTTCTTCCCTCCTGTTCATCTAAGGGTTTGAAAGCTAAGAGAAAAAAAATTCCCAGAATAAAAAAAAAAGTATCTGGAATTCATTTCTTCACAAACGCAAAACAAATTTCCTGAATTTTAACAGGTGACAGCCATTTTTCACATACCTTGTCCCAAAGGGTCAGTTCCACACTCTCCATTAGTGCTGGCTGCCCACAGGGATCGTTATGGACAGGCAGCTTTTCTCCTCCTAGTGACTGAATCAAAAAGCAATGGACAGGTTTCTACTTTGTCACCACCCTTAGGAAAATGATCTCTTCTATGCTCCTTCCCCTTCCCCCACCTCCTGTGACTACCTCCCCTACTGCACATGAAGGCAGAATTCAAAGCTGCATTTCACTTACATGGCTTCTATTTTGTTTTCCACTCTCAGCTTTAAAAAAGAAAAAGAGTCCCCACTCGAAAAACTTGCAGCTGCTATCCATTCCTAGGAGGCTTTATAAGGCTTGGCCTGAAGCCTGTTCCTCTGATGAGGAGTTTTTTTTCTTCTCAGTCTGCTGTGGCTGGTGATGGTCATGATCAGAGCTGACAGGCATGGGCTGGGGTGGAGGTGTCCTCTGTGTTTCGATTCTTGGTGATTCTCCCAGTGTTTAAGTACCCCCAAGAGACAGCTTTTCTACTCAGCACCCCCTCCCCCATCCTGCTGATGACATAGATGTCATAGAAACTGTTACAGCTTATCACGCAAGTTTTCTGTTTTTCTTTAAAGGACCCAAGAATTGCAACAAGCAGAAGTCTCTCAGCAGGGAGATGAGCTATCTGCAGAAACTCTTGGAATACCCATAGATCTCTTGTCATCAAATTCTTTAACCACCCTGAATCTTTGTTGCTCCATCTATAAAACAGAAATAGTATCAAAAACTATATACTTTGATGGCTGGAAAGATGTCTCAGTGGGTAAAGTGCTTGCCACACAAACATGAGGACCTAAGTTGAGATTCCTAGTCCTCACATAAAAGTCAGGCATGGCAGAGCTTGTCTTTATTCTCAGGACTTTGGAAAATAGAGAGAGGAGCTCTGTAGCTCATTGGCCATATAACCTAGCAGAGTTGATGAGTTCCAGGTTCAGTAAGAGCCCCTGCCTCAAAAGAAATGGGGAGAGTGACTGAAGAAGACACATTAACCTCTTGCCTTCAGATGCAGATGTGAGTGTGCCTGTGCATACACACAAGCACACAGACACACACACAGACAACACATACACATGCACACAGACACACCCAGACAATACACACATACATGCACACAGACACACATACAGGCAACACACACACACATCCACCCAGACACACACTCAGACATACACATGCACACAGACATACACAGACAACATGCACACATGAACACAGACACACACAGACAATACATACATGTACACAGACACACACAGACAACACACACATACATGCACACAGACACACACACAGGCAACACACACACATCCACCCAGACACCACACACACATGCACACAGACACACACAGACAACACACATACATGCACACAGACACACACAGACATGCACACAGACACACACAGACAACACACATACATGCACACAGACACACACAGATAATACACATTGAAAAGGACAATACAGTAAAATGAAACAAACAATACCACATCTAGCATGTTGTGAACTCTGAACACTGGCTGCTGGCAGTTACAATCACTATGACGTGAAATGTCAGGTTTGGCACTGTGGACAGAGAAGAGTAGATATGGAGGAAACCATGGCTACCTCACAGCACCTGGTTAGGGCCTTGCACGATCTGACAGTCTCAGGTTCAGATGCAGAAGGAAAAGCTGGAAGAAGTAACCTTGAAGGTGGAATGACTGGTGAGAGGCCCTAGGGAGAGTGGACAGGACAAGGGACCACATCTAAGAGGAACTCAAGACCCAGGACAAAGGACTGGGTCTTTTCTGTGGGTAAGCAAGAAAGACCTTTATCTGGCAGAAGTAGATTCCTTTAATAGTTCCCCAAATCTGTAGAGTAAGACTGTCTTGCTGAGCAAGGATATCTGCATGTAATTCACATAATATATGGTTTGAAAGGCATCCACAGAACTAGCTGATACAACTTCTTTGTTAAAGATGAGGAAACTGGTCCACAAATGAGCAATGTTCAAAGGCTCTGGTAACAAATGTTTCTGGGGAGAGGAGAGCATCCCTGCACTAGTGACAGAGGCATATGCCACTGGGGAGAGGGAGAGCATCCCTGCACTGGTGACAGAGGCATATATCCCTGGGGAGATGAAGAGGTCCCCTGAGCTGGGGGTGAAAGATACACATATGTTAAGAGTTCTATACCCTTCTTTCAGTCCCCTGCCCTCAGAGGATAGCAAAAGCAGCTCAATAGGGCATGTGGGTCCTGGCAAACCCTCCTCAGGAAGGTGTGAGGGTCCTGGTAGTCCTTGTTTTCAGGGCATTATTATATCCTTTGTGTTATTTCTATATCTAAGCAAGCCTTTCCCCAAACCTAGCTGGCTGTCAGTGCTAGTTATGAAGCTGTGTGAAGTTCACAGGGGAGCAAGCTCTGTCCTCGGGGCTGTGGACTCTGCTAGTTGGGGTCAGGCTTTATATCTTGCAGAGACCCTTCAAGGATTCTACACTCCAAGATGACTTCCTTGTGTTTCTCCCACAAGGATCCCCTTAGTTCCTCACAGACACTGCAGTCACTTTGTAACATTCTTCTTGCCTGACCTTTGAAAAAATAACCCCACCAGCACCTGGACAATGTCTTCCGTGGAACAGACACTAAATGAACATTTAGTGAGTTAATATTATCAAAGAAACCAATGGACTGCCGTGAGAACAACAAATAATGGGATTTCTACTAGCTATTATTTTTAGTGTTTACTCTGTGCCAAAAAGGGCTAAGCATTTCATCTGGGCGTGTCATTTAAATCTTGTATCCCTATGAGGCAAATACAATTTTCTCCATTTTATGGAAATAGGAAATAAACTCAGAACGATTAAGTGCCTTGTCCAAGTCAAACAACTTGTAAGTTATAAAATAAATTCGCTTTCTTTTTCCTTCCTTGTTTTAAGAGCGGAATGAATGTGTTTAAGTCACCTGTCCTGAGGTCCACAGGGCTGGCTAAGGCTGCCTGGCAAGCCTGGGAAAAGCACAGTCTTGCTCTCATCTGCCCTCTGCTGGCCTTATATAGCGTAGCAGGAAGAGCACAGAAGCAAATCTGACTTCCTTGCATAGATATCCAAGACTGAGGAGCTGCTGCTAATGGGTGACTCACCTCTCTGAGCCTCTGTGACTTTGTTTTTAAGACGAGAACAATAAACTCTTCCCAGATAACTGCTCAGTGGCTTAGAGGAAACAGAATCAGAACAGCCTTATTTGAGCTATGTGTTTATACAAATATAAACATCTGCCATCTGATGTGGTAATTAATGACTTCACTCTGGTGAAGTGCTTAGGCCAGTGCCAGGCACACAGCAAGCTATCTTTCAACATTAATTAAAAGGGAGTGTTACAATCTCCCTTTAGCCCCTTGGCCACATCTATCCTCGCTCTCTTTCCGTTTCTTATTGCATGTACTCTTGGGATCCAACCGTCTCCTCCCCTTGATGCTGTGTTAGAGGCATGGGCAGCCATGCCTGTCTTTTTTCTTGGATGCTTAGGTCTTCATTCTTGCAAAGCAGCACTTTTCCACTGAGCTGCCTCCCCAGTCCTAAGCATAGATTTCTTGATGATCCTTTCTGGACCAGGTACTGAAGTCCTGGGATGTGGCTGTGAACTGTCACTGCCTGTACTCACAGAGATAACCTTTATCTTGTAAGACAGATGCCTGTGACAAAAAGGGGAACAGCGGGGCTTGGGAAGGGCATCTGTAGGGTTCTAGATAAGGAGCAATGAAAAGTTGGTGGCAGAGGAAGGCACCTGCATAAGATAGTGAGACCCATGAAGGCTTCCTAGGAAGATGTTTGTGGCAGACTGTGAAAACAGGAAAAAGTTCTCCAGGCAAAAGGTAAAGGGAAGAAAGAGCCTTTGGCTAAGAGGATCAACAAGTGCAAAGGTACCAAGACAGGGGGACTAGGTATATTTGAGGCATGGCAAGAGTGCCCACTTGATGGAGCATCACGACACATGGAGTCAGGGACAGAGCTGAAAAGAAGGGACCTTCCAGGCTATAGAATGGAGCATGGGTTTTAGTTTTCTGTAATAACCTGGGAAGATCTGTACTTTTTAATGGCATTTTGCAATCATAGGAATAGAGTCTATCACGTGATAGAGGGATATACTGAAGGTAGGGAGGGTTGTTCTTCTCCTGGTCAGAAATGGGAGAACCAGGGGCTGGAGAGATGGCTCAGCAGTTAAGAGCACTGACTGCTCTTCTGAAGGTCCTGAGTTCAAATCCCAGCAACCACATGGTGGCTCACAACCATCCATAATGAGATCTGATGCCCTCTTCTGGTGTGTCTGAAGACAGCTACAGTGTACTTACATATAACAATAAATAAATCTTAAAAGAAAGAACAAGAGAGAGAGAGAGAGAGAGAGAGAGAGAGAGAGAGAGAGAACTTAATGATATTACCCATTTACTTCACTTGAATGGCAGAGTCTGGCCAGAACATGTTAGGGACCTTGCAGTTAGGAGTGCTCCATTCCCATATGAGCTTTCTCCTGGTTTCTCTTGCAAGGCTAGAAGGGGCTCATAGACAAGGAAGACAACACCAAAACAATCACCATCTCTGGGCGACACTGGCTGGCTGCTGGGCCGCTGGGCAGTCACTATAGCTCTTCCTGGTTCCCCCAGGTACTGAGATGAAAGGAACTGGCTCCTGCTGACAGTCCTTTTTGCACCACTCCAGGACTTCTAAAATTCACCCACCCCCCACCCCCAGTGTTCCTATACTGCAAACAGCCTGCCCTCGGTGTTGCTGTTAGGCAGGGCCTCTGTACACAGTGACCAAATCTCCTGCTGGAAGACACAGAGGCAGCTCACCATTTCCCCACAGGCTCCTTGAGTTTACAGGGCCTCATTGCCATCCAGTCATGGTTCATTTGTCCAGAAGCCAGTGAAGGCTGAGCTCCAGCCTGAGTCACCAGATACTCTATCTGCATTACCTATTTTTTATAGATGTATATTTCCTTTGGACATATTTCCCCTTCTAAATACACAGTAGCTCCTGTATCTAACTGCATGACTTAAAAAAGGAGAAGGAGAAGAAGGAGGATGGAGGAGAAGGAGGAGGAGAGGGGATTGGAATAGGTTGGGGAGGGAGGAGAGGAGGAAGAAGAGGAAGAGGAAGGAAGGAGGAAGAAGAGGAAGAGGAAGGAAGGAGGAAGAAGAGGAGGAGAAGGCTTTTGGTGGAGGAGAAGGAGGAGGAGGAGGAAAAGGAGGAGGAGGGAGAGGAGGAGGAAGAGAAGAAGAAGAAGAAGAAGAAGAAGAAGAAGAAGAAGAAGAAGAAGAAGAAGGAGGAGGAGGAGGAGGAGGAGGAGGAGGAGGAGGAGGAGGAGGAGGAAGAGGAAGAAGGCTTCTTAAATTGCAAAAAAAAAAAGGTCAGGTTCCACAAAATCAGGTTGCCCTCTGCCATCTGTCTGTCAAGAATGAGTCAACAACTTAGAAAGTGCCAGCCCCTCCTTAGGAATCAATGACTATTGGGAGGTCAGGATAAGTCTTGTGCTTGCCTTAGGTGAAAACCTACTATAGCCAGTCCTCTCTTCTTCCCTCCTGACTAAAAACTTTTGGTCAGGTGTCTTCCTGTCCATCCTTCCCACTGACACCAATACTTTGGAGCAACACTCATCTGGGCTACAGTTAACTTACTCTTCCTATTAATAACTGCTTGAGGGCCAAGTTTCCCAAGCTCAGCATTTGGCCTGTAATACTTGGTGGTGGGAGTTGGGGGTGTACTTAGCAGACTCTTTAGCTCCATTCCTGGCCTGCACCCACCAGATGCTTGTGGTAGCCCACTAAAGTGTGGCAATCAAAGAGATGGCCAACAAAAATCCCCACCAACATAAACTGGTGAACACTAGTTTAAGGTCACTCCATTCTGGCCCCTGAAAGAAGGTCCCCAGGCTCTTCCTAATGCGTTTCAAAGACTCTTTCCTATCACATTTAATGATATCCCAAGGTGCTTACAACAGTAAAGGAGGCCCTGCTGGGGTTCTGGTCTGTGTCTCAGCCTCTGATGTTCCTGAGAGGCAGTCTCTTGCTTCCCTATTTGCCTGACTCTCATCATTCTACAAAGCTAAGTTCAAGTGTCTCCTCCTGAGGGATCATCTGTGGTCACCTCTGCACACTGTCCCTATGTCCTGTGCATGTGCTAACAGCTCCGTTCACCATAAGGGCTAGAATGCCTAATCCACTGCTCTCTGTCCCTAGGTGGCCCTTGAGAGCCTTGAGGGTAGAGGACATGACATGACTTAGGCTGACACCGCCAGTGTCAGCCCAGTGGCTAGAATCTAGTTAAGCTTCAGTGAGTGATTCAGACCTAGTTAATGTTCTGCCCTTCCCTTTTTCACTTGTGAAAGGCGACCTTTGTACAGCTCTAGGATTCCAAGTCAGAAACCAACTCTACAGACAGCAACTTCAGTGACATCTTTTCTAAGTGAGGAGTCAGGAGAGAAGACAGTAACAAGCTCTGTTGTCCATTTCCCGTTCTCCCCACACTTGAGAGACCTGCACATAGCCTCAGGAATGACATTAAATAGATCAATTAAAAAAAAACCAGTAACAGTGGAAAGATTTTCATTTTTAGTCCTGATAGTTTAGAGAAGTTAATCTGGCACATTTGCTCCTGGCTTAATGCCAGGGCCAAATTAGATTTATGAATTTAGCATGATTGCAAGTTAACAGATAATTCCATGTTCTGCAGAGCCAATGCAAGCCTTTAATGTTTAATCAAGGAGTGGAATTAGGAGTTAAGTATGCCTTACTGCAGAAATGGGAAAAAAAAGCATAAAATAAGAAATACCCCTAAGTCTTCCAATCACGGCCAACTTCCAGCCTGTTTAGCCTGCCAAGATAGTTCTCAGTGGCTATCACTGTGGAAAATGGCACTTCCCATCACCAGGGAATGGAGGCCTCATCTCAGCATAGGCTAAGGAAACCTTATGTATAGTTATCACCCTCATTCCACAGCCTGGAAGAAACCACTTGGTGGGGAAGGGCTTATTTTGGTTCATTGTTACAGGCTGTATCAGTTTGTTATTGCAGTGAAGGCATGGCAGCTGGCCGCCCAGTCTGCACAGGAGCCTAGGGCACAGGAAGTAATTGATCAGGAAGTAATGAATGGGACCAGGAGTGGATATTACTTTCACGGAGCCCACCCTTAGCAACCCCACTTCTGCCAGCTAGGTCACAGTCCTAAGGGCCCACCATCTCCCCAAAACAGCATCTTGTCGTGGGGACCAAGGTTTCAAACACTGAGTGGGAACACGTGAACCTGGGAGGGACATTACAAGTCAGAGCCTTTTATGAGCCTACGGAAATCAACATCTGCTATTGTGTCCACCTATAGTAAGACCTGCAACAGTCAGGACATTACCTCACTGGGTGGTGGTAGCATGTGTTACATGCTGAGTGTCTTCTTACATCAAGAAGATGAACTGTCTCACAACTACAAAGGTTCAAGGCTGCAGATCAAGAAGGCATTAGTGGGGCTGGAGAGATGTCTCAGGAGTCAAGAGCACTTATTGCTTTTGCAGAGGTTCAGGGTTCAGTTCCCAGCACCTACACAGCAGCTCACAATCATCTGAAACTCCAATTCCAAGGACTATGACTAACATTCTCTTCTGACCTCCATGGGCACCCATACAGTGCACACACATATATACACACAGGTAAAACACATAGACACATGAAGTAAAAATAAATACACCTAGAAAAAATACACTTAAAACTGCACTGGGAAGGAACTTACAGGTTTCACTGTTACCTTCTGGAAGTTTCTTGACTAAAGGCAGAACAACCACTCTCAAAGAGGTAGTCTTCCTATATTGTATCTCTGTACCCAAATTCCCACCCATCTGTAAGGATACAGTCATGCTGGGGGTCAACTGACTTCCCCAGGACTTCAGTTCCAATAATTATATGTGCAATGTTCTAGGGTTTTCAAATAAGGTCACATTCGGGGCTAACAACAGTTAGGACCTCAGCATGTGAATTTAGAGGGGGAGAGGAGGAATACAAATCACTCTTCAGCTGTTGGCCCCATCTTCAGTCTGTTCAGATGACAGCATGTCGAACTGGCTCCTACATCACCCAGACAGCCAGTTCACATTTAGGACATTTCTGCTAATTTTCCTCCACACTCACTTTGGATCTCTAGAATCTGCTGAAAAGTGTTCTAGACTCATTGCATGGCTTTGAGAACAAAGCCAAACTCTTCCTTCAAAGCAGGAATGTCAGTAGACTGTTAATGTGCTGGGCAACTTGCCCTGTGCTCTGGGAACCGCCCACACCACCCCCTTAGCCCTCTCTGTCTGGGAGCTCCTCTTTCTTGTGGCTCACTTCAGAATGAGCTTCTCTGGTCAAAAGAATACTTTACACAGTGTTCAGAGGGTTCCACAGCTAGAAACCACAGTTCTTCCTCACAGAACATTCTGAGATATCGATATATGAAGCTAACATGAATATAATAAATGTATAATTGTCTCCAAGTTGATCATTATCTTTGATAGATTCTAGGTTGATAGAAAGCAGTGGGCCACAATGGGGCCCAAAGGGGAAAACATTTTAAATTTAGGAAATTATAGTCATAGCTTTTCTTTTTAATTGTTTCTTTTTTTTTTAATATCCATGATCAGATTCCAGAGTAGGAAGAAATTGGTCCAAGTGGAGAACACCAAGAACCGTGTGGGAATATCAAGATGTTCTGTTCTGTGCTGGAAAAACACAGGGTTGTAGGCTGCTGTTGGGAAGCCAGGTCCCGTGTACAGGTCTAGGCAGGAGACAGATAACAGAGCTGTTATGGTGAAGGGTACATAGCATCCCATGATCACCTGATTCTAAGGCAAATTCTCAAGACTGTGGTCTTATCCTCATGTTTTCCCCCAGAAGGCTTAGTCCTCCAAAGAGACATAGTAGACAGACAGATGGAAGTGAGCCTTCCTCTTTCCTCAGATCTCCCTGACAGCAAAAGATGGTATTCAATATTTTTCAGCCTGGCCAAGCCTAGAGATTCATCCTTCACTCCTGGCTTGGTCTCAAGGAAGCTGCCTATCTACTCTAATCCCCACCATCATCAGGCAGGAAGATGAACAACCTCTCCCAAGCCCACTTTCCACTTTCTACCCTTCTATTGATCATCGCACTCTGTGTGTGACCCCCATCAGATACACTGGCTTCCCTCTTAACTGTCAGTAAACTCTTCCTTCCACCTTCCTACTGCATGCTCCAGGAGACCCTCCATCCTGCTCTGTTCCAGCTCTACATTAGCCTGACAGCTTACCCTTGATAAGGGAGGACTGTGGATCATGTCCTGATTGGGGGGGGGGGCGGGATTCACTGGCTGTAAAATGCAAATCCAGGCTTCCAAAAGTTTGCTTGTCTTTTAGAAAACAAAAGGCAGCCTAGCTTGGTTGATAAAGCTGCCCATAGAGTCCAGAGAGGAGGAAGGCTGGTGGCTTAATGCTCTCACTTTAAGTGTATTAACCTTTGCAACATCATCTCAGGCTACTGGATGACAGTTTGCTGGTGGTGTAGCTCCATTTATCAGGTGGATAGACAGAGGCCCAGGAAGAATATTCAAGTAAGTTTCAACAACTGTCAAAGGGCTACTGCATCTGTGTGGTGCTCAACTCTGAGTTCTGCTGGGTTGCAAAAGGCCAGGGCAATAGGTGATCATGTGGGAGTGCCTTCTCTCAACTGAATGGTGGCTGCTCTTGCTCAGGGTGAAGGGTGTTGATTCTTCAGGAGCCCTGAGAGCTCATAAAAGAGGCTGGGTCAAAGCTGGTCTCCCACTGCACAGCCTTGCTTCTTTGGCTCCTGTCTCAGCAGGAGGCACTTAGCCCCACAGGGACAGGGCAGGGCTGAGCTAGGCATAGGAATTCTGAGGATTCCTGTAGCAGAAGATCCCACAACAGTAAGTCTTGGGACTGGTAAGTACACAGCTGATGTCAAAAGAAGAGTCAAGGGGTAAAGGATCAGGTCAGGCAACAGAAAGATGGTGGGTATGCTGTTCTTGATAAGAATCCATTGCTAATGTTTAATTAAATCAGTGTAGCATCAATCTGCCTTCTAAATATCTGTGCTCATACCCACAGACAAAACCTGCTTTCTGCCTTCACTAGAGACACTGGCCCTTACAATGAAGCAATGAATAGCTAGATCAATGGTTGCCCAGGATGCTGAAAATAAGTGGTAGTCTTGAGCTGCACCCTAAACAAGACATCTACACCATTACATCTAAAGTTCAGAAAGCTTTGCAGGAAGCGTGTGAGATTCACAAGAGTCGAAGATATGGTGAAGGGCTATGGAATGTCACTCTCTAGATTCAACACAACCACTGCAGTAGCTTACCACTGTCCACAGAAGTTCAACCCTGTCAACAATCGGCCATGGACACACTAGGGGTTGAAGGACCCCTGCTCTTTACTACTGAATGATTGGTTACTGATATATTCTTAGAGAGGGGCTACTCAACCATCTCCAGTTGTCTAGACCCCGCTGAGACCACAAAGTTCCATTGAATAGCTCCAAACCCACAGTCGTACAGAGTTTCCTGGTTTGACTCAGTTGATCATGAAACACACATTTATAGACATAACTGTGTAAGGTTGTCTAAAATGAATTAATAATCAGAACAAATCACAAGGTATCCAGGACAGCATAGAGCCTAGAATTCTATAGGTGATAAATCTGAAGTTGAGATGGAGTGAGCATTGGTTTACCACGAGAATTGGGCATGCAGCAATTTCCCAGCTGTGTAAAATTTAACTGTTCACAATGTCCTGTGGGTCCACCTCAGAACTTACTGTTGACAGTCCTCCTGTGTACTCTCTCCATCTCTACTTCTGCTAATCTTGTTGGTAGAGCATCTGATCTTCAGGGACTTTTGGAAAGAACTTCCTACATTCTCTGCAGGAAGCCTCGAAGTCTAGGAAGAGGACAGCACTAGTCAGTAACAGATGCAGTGGTTCCTTCCCTTCCATCCCTGAGGAACATGTTCATCCTGTCTCATTCTCCTGTGTGTCTATGTGAGTTGTTCTTCCTTGTTGCGCCACCAGAAAACTAGGAAGCACACCCAAGGAGGACAGCCTCCAGCTATAGAGCCAGAGTGCCACACTCCAAATTGGATGTGGTGAGCTGGGAGTTGTTGGGCTGTAGTATTAGCATCAGTGGAGTTAAATCAAGACAAGACAGGGAAAAAGAAACCCCAAAAGCAGTCTAGCTGAGACCATGACTGATTTATAGGTGACATGTACAGACCTTGAGGCCACCCAGACCTGTGTAAATATTGGTTCTCCCATTTAACGTGTGTCTCTGGATGACTTGGTACCCCTCCCCCATTCTTGGTTTTCTCATCTACAGCAAGGTCAAGAGAATTGGTTACTGCAGTCTTGTGAACAATGACTAGAATAACATTGAAAACATGTAACGCACAGTATTCCCAAAGACAGACAGCAGGTACCTAATGTGAGTTCTTTCTCCATCTTCCCTGGGCTCATCATCCACAAGCAGAGAAAGGTCAGTGCTGGTGAGGTGTAACAGACTCAGAGATGGTCATCTAGTGGGACAAGCTCCTGTGAGGGCTTGCTTGTCCCCTAAGGAAGAGACCAGGAGGGACCAAAAAGGAGAGAAGAGCTGGGGATGACAAACCGCTTAGAATGCTGCTTCTCAAATGCCAGAACAGTCATCCAGCAGCGCCTCCTGCTGTCTCTACCTTGACCCGTAGAAGGTCTGTCCCTCCCTCTCCCTGCCTCAATGGTGAGAACTGAGGACCATTCATAACCATCCTCCCTGAAGCCCACCCAGCTCTCTATCTACCAGGCTCTTTTAAATTCCCTTTCAACTTGGCTCTGGGCAGCAAATGCCAAAGAAAGGCTCTAGGCCATTTATGAGTCATCTCCTCTGCAGTGGAACAATAACAGAATCATTATCTGCTGGTGTCATTTGCTACGTTTGGTGGCAGGTCCTGTGCCCAGGGATAGTCATGGTCACAGCCTCTCTAATGACCTAGATAGCAGAGAAAGGATGCTATTGTTCTGCTTATTGAGAATTAAAATAAATCTGGTCAGAGGAGAAGCCATCCGCTATTGGGCTCTTCCCAAAAGCAATTACCTGTAATTCTGCCGCTTCAGGAAAGTGAGTCACTAGTGTTTGAGGGCCCAAACCATTACCTGCAACCAGAGAAGGCCCAGAGGAGATTAATCAGAATATTTTTCTCAGGACCACATCTACCTCACCTCCTCTCATTTTGAGTTCAATTTACAGCTTACACAGTCCTTTATAGGTGCAAAGAGAGGGACGTGTGTGTGTGTGTGTGTGTGTGTGTGTGTGTGTGTGTGTGTGTGTTTGGGGAGGCATGGGGGTTAATTGGAAAATTCTGCAAACCACCTTTAGCAAAGGGAAGGCAGTCTGTGTGCTCTGATGTTTCTATCTCTGACTGAGCTGTGTTTGAGCTCCAGAGACTTATTGTTGGTTTTGCATATTCGTGTGTGCTTGAATTAAAGATATTTAGGTAATGGATTGCTGTTCCCACCTGGCTTGCGGTACTCCAATGAAACACTAGGATCCTGTGCCAGGATGTTGCAAGGCAGCCTTGTAAAAATACTGGATTGCAAATAATTTTCCTTAAGAAAAATAGATAAAAGGGAAAGAAATGTCTCTTAATGTTATACCTGCTCACCAGTGGTGTGCTTACTCTAGTGGCAGGGAAGAGGTTGGCATCAGAGCCAGGGTTTGGAAATACCATAGAACCCACAGCCTCATCTGCACTCTGCTCTGGCAGCATAGAGCTATTACTGCCACGATTTTGTTTACAATGACTCAAATGTCAGCGAATCGTCTGTGGATCCGTTCACTTTGAATGGATGAGTTGCTTTCTTGATCACTCTGCCCCAGCAACGGTTACTGTGTGTAAATCTGAGGACTTTCAGATGACTGTGTGAGGCATACTCATGCCACTCAATATGAGAATTATCTGTCCAAATGTCTTTGGGGCCATCAACTCCAGTTCCTAGAGAGGTAATCCAAGATCCTGAAAGTAGCTTTGAGGGACCTAGACTGCGCCCAAGGTGGCTGCAGGAAGCGTGTGGCAGTGAGAAGGACAGCAACCTGTCTAATGGAGCTCGTGGTGCTGTGATTGTTAACGTGTGAGCTGCACAGCTGTTCCTATCTATATAAAACTCATTTGAAGCCATGGGGCTGAGACACTGGTTTGTCCTGGTGCATCGTGATGATGTGCTTGACAAGCCATGCAAGCATTAGAGTGTGGCTTCTCTTTGGTACCCAGGAAGAAGCCTGGCAGAGATCCCTTGCCAGGATAAACACCCAAATAAATGTAAAATTTCCATTTGCTTTTATTTTATTATTTTATTTTATTTTTTACCCTGTCCCCTTTAGATTACTGATTGTGGTGACAGAAAGTTCTGAAGCATCCCTGGCTTTTACCCACTAGGTTCCAGTAGACTCCTCCAGCTGTAACAATCAAATTTGTCCCCATGATAAGCACACAGTGATGCATAATCCTCTTTCCCCTATCCTTCAGGCATTTGTCAAATGTGCTCTGAAGGTGGCCAATCTATACCAATACTCTGTTTTGCTACAGAAATAATAAATTGAATGTGGCCTTATAAAAGCCATGTAACATCCAATTCTGTGCATTCAGAAACTGTTACCTAATGTATGTGTATGGAGGAGGAGGGTGGCTCTGTCTTTGCAGATAAAATCAAGCTAAGGTCTTATGGTAACATCTCATTCTGGTTTAGCCTTATGAGCCCCCAATCCAATGATCCTGTCTTCATGAGAGACAGAAGGAGAACCGCAACAGCATACAGAGAAGAAGACCATGTGGTCGTGTCAGGGAGAGGCAAACCAGAAGCCAAGGGGCCAAATAATGCCAGCATCCACAGCAGCTAGATAAGGCAAGGGAAGGTGCTCCTACCAACCCTCCAGAGAAGCAAAAGCCTGCTCAGATCTTACTTGCAAATGTCCAGACTTAAGAACCCAGCAAAACTTAATCCTCACTATTCTTAAGCCACTTAGGATTTCCATTTTTCTATGGCAGATAACATGCTCTATGAATAAAGGTAGGTATATTTTCCCTATGAGCACACAGTAATATAAATGGTTCTGTATGCTGCTTTCTAACTTACAATTTTATTCTGGAATTCTTTTCATATGAATACTATTGCATATAAGCATTGCTAGATGCAAAGCCATCATAAAGGAAAGTAACTTAAAATACAGACATTTATGTATGCACAGGTCTGCCAACTGGGCAGGGCTCAGCCGCACTGCACATCTGCTTCCCAGAAGCACCTGCTGAGGCTGGAGGGTCAAAGATGCTTCACCACTAGCACATCAGGTGTCTTAGCTGGGATGGCAAGGGTGCATGGGGGATGTTGGCATCTTTTGTTCTCCTCTTGGATTCTCCATATGGAAGCTCAAGTTTCCTTACATCCTGGTAACCATGAGTGCAAACTGTTTCATGATTAGCAAGTCTCAATATGAGGCCTTTTACAAAGCCCCCACTTCCGCATGATTTCATTCACTATAACTAGTCAATGGCCAAGTTCAAAAACAAGGTGGATGGAAGTCTTAGTAGCACGGTCGGTTAGGAGCTGTCAAAGTAAAAATCTACCACAAGCATCTTAAGAGTTGTTTTCTTTTCCCCTGAATTCACTGTGGGCACATAAGCCAAACAACATTTGCTGCTTCTTACTCTTTAATAGCAGAATGGTGCTTCATTATCTGGAGAGATAATACTTTATTTAATTGATCATATAATAGTATTTACATTGTTTCCAAATGTTCTCATTAAAAACAATACAGTAAGAGCTATGAGGACGACACACACCTGTAGTCCCAGCACTTAGAAAGCCGAGGCAGGAGAATCATAAATTTGATACCATCTTGGGCATTGAATTAGATAGAATCTACCTTAAAAGAAAAAAAGTCAATGCTGGGGAAAATAATTTCTGCTTGTATCATTTTGTGGCTCAGTGAGGATATTCGCAGACTGAATATCTAGCTGTGGAGCTGCTGCCAACACAGCTTGTGCTTCTGACGGACATTGACTGACTAATTGCCCTCCTTAGACCTGATACCAGGTCTCATTTGCAGTGTGTGAACGTAATTGTTTTCCCCACAGCCCCAGAGTTGCAGGCATCCAACACTTTTATCTTTGCCAATGTGATGGATGGGACACGGGAACTCTCATGTGTGAGAGCAAGCATGGTTACCCAATTTGTCAAAGAATAAATATCTTTTCATGAACTGTGATGATGTCCTTTGGCCATCTGTGGGAAACAGTTGGGCCTTATTGTTTTCAAAGAATTACTAATATGTAAAATTGCTTAGCCCTTTGTCCATCATATAAATTGGATCCATACTTTCCTAGTTTGAAATGTGACTCTACACTATGTTATGATTTGTAAGATGTGTCTCTTGAGAGCGCCCTCCCTTTCCCCCATCCCTCGTGCCTTGGTTCCCACTGCAGTGCTCGGAGGTGGGGTTTGGGGAAAGTGGATAGATCATAGATCATGAGTGCTCTGATCCATTAAATGGTCTAATGTATTGATGGAATTGCAATCTGATCACATGATTGAGAGCGGGTAGAAACCAGGAAGTGGAACCTTTTTGGAGGAAATGCATCACTGAAGGCGTGCTCTTGAAGGATTCATCTGTCTCCCATCCCCAGCTTCTTCTCCACTCTGTCTCATTCGGCTTCCCAGCCTGCTGTGAAGACTAGAAAGGCACCTCCTCACCCATACCCCACTGTGAGAATCTGGCTTTACCTCAAGCCCAAAGCAATGGAGTTACTCAAGTATGGGTTGACTCTGAAATGATGAGCCAAAATAAAAATTTTCACCCTTAAATGATTTCCTTGGGAGTTTTGTTACTTTATCAAGAAAATGGTCAGCTTTGCCCCCTCCCCAAATTGCATTTAGTACTATATAACGGTCTCACTTCCCCAGGTCTTTCCAGACTTGGAAAGGTTTTCCACACAAAAAGACCACATTTTTGTGCATGCAAACACATGTATGAGAATGAATCGATATATCGCTTCTCGGCCTTTTGGCTAAGATCAAGTGTGGAGAATGTATCGATATGTATATTTATGCAAAGCCACCCCAAGTTCTAGTACTTTACTCATTTATTTTTTTTAATTAAATTCTTTTTAGCTGTTGGGTTTTTGTTTTTGTTGTTGTTCTGTTTTGTTTTGTTTTAAGACAGGTTTTCTCTGTGTAACCCCAGCTATTCCAAAACTCACTATGTGGATAAGGCTAGCCTTGAACCCAGAGATCCTCCTGCCTCTGCCTCCCAAGAGCTGGGATTAACAGCAAGGCTTTTGGCATCACTGCCAGATGGTAGTTAAATTCTTTATGGCATTCATCTGAGTGTCTGTTGTGAGGTAAGGACCCGACGTTACTGTTTACTAGCTAGCACTTCACTCACCTCAGTAGTCTTTACTTCATTATCTATTCTTTGCCCATCTGTTTATGATGGTGTCACTTTTATGTGCTAAATTTCCTATTATTGGGCTTGATTTCTGGACTTGCTCTTTTGTTACACCTATTTTTAAAAGTGTCTCAGCCAGCTGGGCACAGTGGCTCTTACCAATAAGCCCAGGATCTGAGAGGCTGAGAAAGAAGGGATATGAGTTTGAAGCCAGATTGGACTACGTAGAAGTTCAAGTTCATCCTAAGAGATCTTGTCTCAAAAAGAAAATCAAACCCAGCAACACACGTTCTCTTCCACGATTCTCCTTTGCCACATGGTCTCACAGGTCTCCTTGTCGCTTTGCTCCGGCAGTGTCCTACGTTTGTGGATTTGCCTCAGGAAAATCTTCTTGATCTTTGAATTTTCTTTCTGTCCCATCTTGTCCTGGGCCTGATCTTGATGAGTTAAATTAACTTGTCAGCATCTGAATCTGTTGACCTCTCTGGTGGGAGCATTCTGCGTGCAAATTGGCCCTGGGCCGTGTGATGGGGCTGCGCTAAACCCGAGCTGATGTGTCTTCAGGACAGAGTGGAAGCATGTGAGCGGAATTCCACATGTGTAGTCAGGAATACATCAGAACTGGCTTAGGGGTGCCAAAAACAAAACAAAAAAAAAAACCTCTGTACACAATGCCAGGTGTGAAAAAATGAACCAGATGTTGGTAATAAGGAAGGCAGAGAGAAGAGAGGCCTGTAGAGGGAGTAAATGAACACAGCAGGCCCCTTGAAGCATGGTTTAGAGTCTAGAACCGGATTTGGAGAATTTGAAGAGGCACCCACAGATTGATAAAGGTCACGGGTGTGGAACTCTCTAGGTGAAAGTACAAGTTCTTGATAGATAACTTTTTTTTTTTGGAGACAGAGTCAAATGTTCTCCAGGCTGGAATCAAAACTGCTCAGTAACTGAGGATGAACTTGAACTCCTGATCATCTGTGTCCACCTTGAGAGTTCTGGGATTCCAGGCATATACTACCAAATTTTAAAGATGTGTTTTGAGAGACAGTGCAGTGTTAAGAAGGGCTGGAGTTGGGTTTTATATCCCTAGGGTTCTAGTTGCTGCACTGTAAACCTGTTATGGGAGTCAGCAAACAAACACCTTATTCTCTCCCAACAAAGTCAGGGTTGTACCGCAGCATCTCCAAGACTCTTTACCAA
Organism: Tokudaia tokunoshimensis; assembly: GCA_036184795.1. Lineage (NCBI taxonomy): Eukaryota > Metazoa > Chordata > Mammalia > Rodentia > Muridae > Tokudaia > Tokudaia tokunoshimensis. The sequence goes on along the minus strand of BTHU01000010.1, from coordinate 40,133,410 downwards.
TGTGACGTGTGATGGCTCTCCGGTTCTTCTCCAGGCTATGCAGATGACCATTCAAAGTTTGAGTCAAGGCCAAGGTTTAACTTAAGTAAGGTCTCAGGTTCCAGGTTTCAAATGGACACTGGGGCTAACTGTCCTTCAGGGTAAGATATCAATTAGAACATGCCACAGAAAGACAAAGTGGTAAGGACTCAGTTCAGACCCTTGGGGTAGAGTGCAGGACCTCTTACAGTTTCAGAGAATGAGAAGAGGTCCCTGTGGTTGATGAGTAGCTAACAGAAAGTACTTACAGTCATTGTGCCTCTGATTCTTGGGGAGCAGGGAAAGGGCAAAGGTTTGGCCCTTTAGTTAATGCACATCCATCATTATGAGATGTGCCACGTGCAGTCCCTGATTGCTTAGGGTGCTTGATAAGCTTCCTAGGGAAAAGAGAGGAGTCCGGCTTCACAGGCAGACTCTCAGTAGGATGTCTGCCATTTCTTTTACAGCAGCTGTGAGGATAGAGAGAGAAAGGGGCTATTGCAGGTCCTAGGCCAGAGTAGCCCCTAGTCCAAACCTAGATACTTCACCCTGGAGTCTGCGAAACTTGAGTCCCTCTTACTAAAATGTGCCCCATCTGGGATCAGTGAGAGTCCTTGGAGGATAAAGACACTTGCTGCCAGGTGCCAAACCTGAAGATGATCCGAGTTCAATGCTTGGAACCCATGTATTAAAGGTGAAGAACCACCTTCCACAAGTTGTCTTCTGACTTCTACACGTGCGTGCACGCACGCATACATGCACATACACACATGAGCTCATACACACTTACACACAAGCTTGCACATGTGCACTCACAATCACACACATACACACACACAAAATAAATAAACAGGCAAACATAGTAAAAAAAAACCATAATAAGTGTGCCTTCTGATGGTTTCTCATTATCAACAAAAAGAACCTTGATTTATCCTGAAAGGAAAACGAGGGAATGGTCTAGCCTAACGTTTCTTTCTAGGTGCAGGAATGTTGTGGTCCAGCCATGCTGAGCATCTTTTTTTTTTTTTAAAGATTTATTTATTTATTTTATGCGTATGAGTACACCATCATTGCTCTCTTCAGACACACCAGAAGAGGGCACCAGACCCCATTACAGATGTTTGTAAGCCATCATGTGGTTGCTGGGATTTGAACTCAGGACCTCTGGAAGAGCAGTCAGTGCTCTTAACCACTGAGCCATCTCTTCAGCCCCCATGCTGAGCATCTTGAGGTTTTCTGTTGGTGCTTTCACCTCTCCGTGTTCATTTCCATTGCTCCCACTGCCTGGACTGCTCTTTCTTGACCTCCAGACAAATCCAAATCACACCTGTGCGCCAACTTCAGCCTTCACCTTCTTTGGTTCCTCCTATTCCGGCTGAGCTGTTGGAGTTAGAAGGAGAAGGAACCCCTCCAAGACAACTCAACAGAGGTAAGTTCATTGTAAAGTCTCGAAGGATGGTGTCAGGGACACGCAGAGAGCTGCAGATGATGAATCACACTGGGACAGAGGAGGACTCTCAGCTGGGGTGCAGCGAGAGAGGTGGATGCTAATTTCCTGTTGCTCAAGGAAAGTGGGGTTCCCTGTATTTCTGGTCTCCTCTGCTCAGCCCTATGCCCTTGTCTTTACTCCTGTTCCTCATCACACTCACCAGGAGAAAGCCTTGTCCCTGCCTATATGATCGTCCAGCTCCAAAGCCCCCACTAACTGACACTTCATTTTCCTAGCATTCTTAGAAGGAACATGACTATTTCTGAATAAGGGGCCTGAGTCACAGATGTCACATAGACTCAGGAATAGCAAGTGGTTCCTGAGTCAAGAGTCTCTGGAGAGGAAAGGACAGTGATGAATTATTTGCTGGGGGCCAAGAGTTGCTTCTTTGGAAAGGTGCATGTATGTAGAGGAATATTCCACATGATGTCTACTGTGAGGGGAACAATCCCTCTAGGCATGGCAGAAATGCCTGTAATCCCAGCACTTACAACTCCAAGGCCAGCCTGAGTTATATAGTGAAAAGTTCTCAATTAAAAAAAAAAAACTTAGAAGGAGGGGCAGAGAAAGAGGAGGTAAGGAGTGGGAAGGCATGGGAGGAGGCATAGGAAGAGGAGGAGGAGGAGGAGGAGGAGGAGGAAGAGAATGGTTCTTTCTCATAGAATCTTTTTGCTCCATACTCTAATTCCACGTGTGACACAGTTTATAAATACTGACAGTGCATGAAGGGATGCTGAGTACACCTCATCTCGTCCCAGTGACCTTCCTTGCTGAGCTTCTGTGATCTATCATTCTGCCTTGTTCAGCTTCCCTCCTCTTGGAGCCCTATGCTAACTAATGTTTTCCACTCCGATGCAAATGGAAAAGGACCTCATCAGCCCTTTAAATGTCAACTCCAACCCATTAAGAGGAATGTGAATAAATGTGTGTCTTTGTTGTGGTCCTGACTACTGCCTCTGATGGGACCTCCAGAGCTGTTGTGACAGCCACATGGATGGTATCTCAGATACAGCTCCACCCCCAGTAGGCCCATCTATGCCAGCCTATCACCCAAGGAACTAGAATCTGCTGAAAATACCATTTAATAGTGTTTCAAAAACAATTATGACCCAGTGACCCAGTAAAAGGAAAATGTAACCTAGAAATGCTTTCTCCAGGTGCATACACCAGAGACACTCTTGAACATGTTTAGCATGGGCCTTGTGAAAGACATTCTCTGCCACACTGACTGGCAGGGAGAGAGCTGGAAGGAAAGTAAATCCTTCTACACTCATAGGATACAGTAAAATGAATGAACCAGAACCGTATATCAATATGGACAAATCTCTACTGAACACCAATGTATATAAATATTCCTCCCCTTCATAGATCAATATGGACAGGTCAGAAGGAATGACATGCACATGGTGTTAGCATTCAAGTGAAAGTTCCAAAATATGAGGTGTGGTTTAATATAACATTAAGGATTTATGTGTATTGTAGTAAAATTACAAAAGTCATACATTGGAAAAGGCGAAATTTGACTTGTGATCCAAATGGCTTTAGCAAATAGGGCATGTGAAACAGGAGAGACTATAAACCTTTAGGTTTATATGTGTAAGTGTATATAGCTGTGATGCATTTGCATGTGTGTGTGTGTGTGTGTGTATGTGTGTGCATGCCTCTGTGTGTGTGCATGTCTCTATATGTGTGCAAACTTGTGTTCGTGCATGTGTATGTGTCTCTCTGTGTGTATATGTATGTGTATATGCTCTGTGTTTGTGCATGTGTGTGTACACATGTGTGTGTGTGTGTGTGTGTGTGTGTGTGTGTGTGTGTGTGGGCATGTCTCTCTGTGTGTGCAAGCTTGAATGTATGCTCGTGCTCCAGTGTGTGTATGATACAGAAAACAAAACAAACAACACTTCATCTGCTTAATCATCCAGTGAAAATGTCACTCTTGGGAAGCCTCGGCAAACAGCCCAGCTTGCCAGGTTTCTGAGCATTCATTTTATAAGGAGCTAATACTACTTAAAAACCCATTCAAGTCATGCTAGGCATGGTGGTGCATGCTTGAAATCCAGCACAGCTCTCTGGGCGTAGAGACAGGTAGGTCCTGAGTCCAAAGCTCATGATCAGTAAGGGCTCTACTAGATCCCATCTCACCAAACCAACCCATTTCTCCCCTGAAGAAATGCATATAAGTCTTTAATACTGCTTGACTTAGAAGAGTCAAATTTCAAAGTAATGTCTTCATAGGTTTCTTTAAAATAAAGAAGTCACTAAAATTCTTAAAATAAATGCCCGAGTTCCTAGTGCATTGACTGTCACACACTTGGAACCTTCTGGCCCCTCTCTGCCCCTGTAGCTGCTTCTTTCCTTTTCTGTGGTTTCTGATTGCTATTTTCTGGTTTCTGGAACAAGTCAGGAACTTCCAGGTACCTCCTCTAAGCCCCTTCATCCTTGCTTCCAATAACATTTTATTTCAGTTTGTTTGAATCAAATCAGTGTTTCTATCAGTAGAGTACTGCTAACCATAGAAGTTTATTGGGATTATTTATTTTCTAATATAATTCAGCTTTCTAGGATTTATAGCTGCCATTTTTTTAAAGTGCTAAGTTTTCTTACAGAAATCTCATGTTAGTCAATGTTTATTAAACTTTCTTAAGTCTTTTTTTTTAAGAAAACATGTAGCTTGGGATAACTTCAAACTCACTAAGTAGCTAAGGACTTCTGATCCTCCTGCCTCCACCTCCCGAGTACTAGGATTAGTATGGTGCCACAGTGCCCAGCTTATATCCACTTTTAAAATGACAATGTGTTTGTTTCACGGTGGGAACCATGAAGTACTGAAGTTGCTGAAGTACTCTGTGCTATGTAGGTCGGAAACATCACCTACTTCACACCCTTGGCTTATAGTCACTTTTCTAAGCTTTACCCCGCAGCTCTACTGTTTACTGAGTGCATGTCAGCCTCTCTTCTTGGATCAGCTCCAACACCTGGTGTTTTTAAAGAAGACATATGAGTCCTTGCAAATCCAGAAAAGATTTTAGGCTCCTAGTGCTCAATGGTATATTTTGGCATAGAACTTAGATGGATGGATGGATGGATGGATGGATGCTTAGTGATATATTTTGGCATAGAACTGAAATAGATGGATGGACAGATGGATGGGTGGACCTATGAATGGGCAGACAGACAGATAAAGGATAGATGGATGGATTCACAGACAGACAAGTCAATTGATAATAGATGGATGGGTAGTTTGGTTTATTAATTGATTTTGTGCTTTGGCTCAGATAAATTTGAAAGTCCTTTTCTTTCATAAATGTGAGGACACTGATGTTCTAATACTGTCAGTAAGAAGTTTGTACACCTGCTTGTGTAACACACCACCTCCTTACCCCCTCTGGAGTCCAATAGATCCTAGTTCCCTGTTCTTCTGAAATGCTACTGGGTCACATCTTGGTTGGTCCTTCCTTTTCCTGGGTACCTGGAGCCTTCTGACCCTTCCAAAGAGAGATGCCCCTAAGCATGGAGTGTGCTTCCTTAGATTATTTCTTTTGTTCTAACTTTAGCTTCTGGAGTTCCTATGAATCAAATGTTACAGCCCCTAAACTTCTCCCCCAGCCATCTTATCCTGCCCCCCCTTTTTTCATTTCTATGCACTGGAGTTATTTGATAGATATCCCCAGCTCTTCGCCTTTCTATTGGTTCTGACTTTAACTTGCACAGTCGGCTGCTTGTTCTTCGTGTCTTTATTGTATTATCCCTCTGAAAGAATACTTTCAGTGTTTTTTTTAATTTAATGTTATGTTTCTTTTTTACTTATTCACTTTACATCCCTCTCACCCCACCCTTCCCCCCAGCTTTCAGTATGTTTTGCTCATATTCCTGCATTAAGTCTTCCTCTACATTTCTTTTCTCCTGCATTTCTTTGGCTATGTGCCTAGTTTCTGTCTTTTGCATGAAGATTCTGCAGAAATGTCTTGTTATACATGTTTTTAAGATGCCTGTGAAATTTAGGTTGCAGCACAAAATCCAGAAGAAGCCAGAATAATCAAAGACTGTTGATACGGCTTCCACTAGCTAATGTGGCCACTCAAGTTTGAGTAACTTTAAGGGAAGTTAAAATTGTTGGTCCTGCTTCTATGCCTGTGTCTGTCTGCATAGCTGCTGTGCTTACACATCCCTGTAGCACAGGACAGAGAACAGTAGCATTCATCCCCTGGTGTCGCTCAGCTCAGAGGATAAACTAAAGCCCTGTCTGGGGAATGCTTAGAACACTGTCCCTCATGTGGGAATCAATCAAATAGCATTTCCCTGTCTTCACTTTTTATGCTAACGTGGAAACTGAGGCTCAAGACTGCCAGTTCTGTCCTCAGTCTTCCCGCTGGTAAGTGTCCCTGTCATAGTTAGAAAGTAAACAAGACAACAAAGGGGAGGAGCTCTGAGACAAGAGCTTTGGTTTCTACTGTAAAATTACCATGGGCTGCAATGGGAGCTGATTGGTTCTTGCCAGCCTGCTGCACAGGATGTGGCTGTGATTCCAACAATCTAGTAGATGGGTAAAGCCATGTTGTCCTGAAGGTGTGTGGAGGAGGTAAGAAGATTAGACTGGGTAAGAGTCTGTGGCTTGGGAGAAAGGAAGGAGAGGCAGGTACTTACTCTTCATGTCCTGGCCGCAAAGGAAGGTGGCCATTTGGACTCATCTTGGTGCCCAGGTGGGTGGGGAGGAAGCCACACACACACCCTTCCTTCTGCGCCATGTGCATCTTGCATCAATTATTTTTGCACAAGTCTGGAACCAAGTACTGCCTTCTTGCTGAGAGACTTGACAACTTCCTGTGCTACTAGCAGAAGAACTGGAACTTCCCAAAGGAGTCTGTCCTGAAGCCAAAGGCATAGGCATGTGACTGGTGGAGAAGGAACAGTTGGTGTCCCTGGCAATAGAGTAGCCCTAAGAGCACCTCCAGCCACAAGCCCCGAACCTTCAAAACCTGTTGTTTTCTCACAAGAAGTTCATGAGAGAAGATGATTAATTCTGTCCAGCAGGGGCACAAATGGAACCCCAGAGGAGGGAAACGACACATCCATGACAGTGGGGTTCTTACTCAGTATGAGTCCCCTTGTTCCTAACACACAGCTCCCAAACACACATAGAAGGTGAGAGATCTGTTCAGCAGAGAACAGGATGTTCTCATCTGGTCCTTTCCCACTACCAGTTACCATGGTAAAACAGTCTGAGTGAGGTTCAAGAAGAGGAACTAGACAGGGGGACCAGAAGGTCTTTGGAGGTCCTTCAACGTGGGGGTTGGTAGATGTCCTAAAGAAGCCAATCAAGTAGATAGAAGTTTCTCAGACACATGTCCACACAAAGGCCTCTCATCTGGTCCCCTCCTTTCCTCTTGTACAGGGTGACAACTGCTCATCCCTCCTCTGCAAGGAAAGTGCAGACTGCAACACAGATACAGACAAGGATGTAGGTGTGGGATACAGGGGTTCAAACTGAGGACTTGCCCGCAAGTCAAAGCCAGATATGGACACAAGGTTACTATTATAAGCACGCACTCATTGTTTCCAGAATTTCAATGCGTTTTTTTTTAAAATAGGGATTTGTTTTAAAAAGTCTGTACCATGAACTTAGAATTAGAGAATGTCTATAATTTACCACAAAGCTTCCATTTTCAGTCAACTGGCAGATTGCATAGCCACACTCTCCTTAGGAGATGAGGACATTGCCATTCACAATAAAATAGACATATTTGTCAACGCAGACCTCCATTAGTGGAAAAGACAACCACAAAAACTGAGTGGTTAGAAGTTCTTCATAGTTCACTGAATACACATAGTTCAGAGAATTCAGAAGCAGACCTAGACTAAAATGAGACCCTAGCAAGTGGGTAGATGAGAAAGAATTCTTCCTACCAACACAAGGAAACTGCAATTTTGACTGCCTTCTTCTAAACCCTGGGGGATGGGGTGGGGGGCAGCTTCCTGTTCATAATGTTTGTAACTTTGACCCCAACTGCACTTAGATTTGGTATTTATAATAGTGAGTCCTTTTAGAGACAAGATATCAAAGAACCCCTGGCTAGGATCCCTAGTTTTTTTTTTTTTTTTTTTTGGTTTTTCGAGACAGGGTTTCTCTGTGTAGCCCTGACTGTCCTGGAACTCACTTTGTAGACCAGGCTGGCCTCGAACTCAGAAATCCTCCTGCCTCTGCCTCCCAAGTGCTGGGATTAAAGGCGTGCGCCACCACCGCCCGGCTGGATCCCTAGTTCTTAAAGCCAAACAAAATTGAACTTGGTATACACGAACACATCCGCAACCAAGCTGCACAGGATGACTCCTACGAGGTTCTACTAAATATGGGCTGCATTAAAATTCACGAGAGAAAGCAAGAGAGCATCCGTGGTAGCATAAGACTCCTCCATGCTTCTGATGATGGGCAACCAGATGGAGAAAGAAGTACACAAAGAACGCATAAAGGCAAAGTAGAAAAGGGTAAGATGTCAGTTAGCAAACTATTAGCACGTTCACATATGGCAAAACTATTAATGGATGTTAGTTCTTGCTTGTATTAGCATTATGGTATGCTCTAACTGGCTCAAAGATGAAGGGAGAGTAAATCTGAGTTATAGACCCTGTATGGTCACCTGCAACCTGTAGTACAGCCCTTTACAGGCTGAGGAGTAGGAGATGAGTGTTCTGGGGGGATGGAGGTTATTGGCTGACAGCTTGACCTTCCTATTCTGACTTCCCTTCTCTAGTGATTATGAAGAAACTGATGTCCATTAGGGATTCTGGTTCTGACTTCCTACAGCTAAGAAGAATAGATAATTTTGTGGGAAATTCTAAGGTTTGCTGTAGAATTAATAACATTACAATGATAACTTTTAAAAGTAGTTGTCAGAGTGAGAGAGACATAAAGATCCTGGTGTTATTGTGTGGGGTTATCATTTTGATGTACAGTTCCCACAGAGGTCAGTTGGCTCAGACTTGGGCATTATTTTTGATGCAATTCTGTGTTGGGATAGAAAAGAAACCAGAGAGGCTGGGGTGCAGCTGCTGAGTCTAGAGAGCTGGAGGTGAATGAACTCAAATCTTCCATCGCATTGTTTACTTCTAGGTTTTTGTAAAGTATCTGAGTGGCCATGCCTTGAACCATGCTGGATAAAGTCACACCTGACTGCAATCAGTCAACAAAGAAATAACTAATGATGGCTAATCGGGAAATGATAGCTAATAGGAAGTAAATGGCACCTTATCCTCTTCTACTTTGCCTTTATTCATTTTTTGTATACTTATTTCTCCATCTGGTTGTCTCATCATCAGAAGCACAGGGGAGTCTTGCGCTATCATTGGTGGTCCTTTCCTGCATCCTCTTGTGGTTTTTAATGCAGCCCTGTCACCTTTGGGATGCAAATAAAAAACCAGAACATTGTCTTCTGATATGGTACTCTGTTCAGCTCCTGCCTAAGCAAGATTCAGGTCAGGGTCTATGTCCTAAGCCACAGGCAGAGCTCTGAAGTTGATCCACATGATGGGTTGTATATGCTTGGCCCAGGGAGTGGCACTACTGAGATATGTGGCCTTGTTGGAGTAGGTGTGTCACTGTGGGTGTGGGCTTAAGGCTCTCATTTTACCTGCCTGGAGGTCAGTCTTCCACTAGCAGCCTTCAGATGAAGATGTAGAACTCTCAGCTCTGTCTGTACCATGCCCGCCGGGATGCTGCCATGCTCCAACCTTGATGATTATGAACTGAACCTCTGAACCTGTAAGCCAGCCCCAATTAAATGTTGTCCTTTATAAGACTTGCTTTTGTCATGGTGTCTGTTCACAGCAGTAAAACCCTAACTGAGACAACCCAGAATCTAGCCTGGCTTGGAAATAGTTTAATGTGGGGTTAAAGCATCTTGACTCATAGACTCTCTCCTAAGCAGGGTCAGCCATTAACATTCTGTGTTGATATGTGCCTTGCAGCACAGCCTTGGATAATGCATTTTAATCAACCCGATCATTAGAGCTTGTCAGAGTGGGATAGTTGTGGGTCACTTCATCAGTTAACAAGCCTTCAGATTAAGATGGCAATCAAGCTATCCCCATGAATGTCCCCTCACTAGGAGTCATCTTGCCTGCATCTCCACATTTATCTGTATCAGAAGGTATATGGGTTTCCCTGTCACTGCTCCAGCCTGAAGCCAATTTGATGAAGCGATAGCTGAAACTCTGCAAACAGTAGGAGCTGCTGGGGTTGAGCTCAGCTGTGCCAGCTGGGCAGGGTGCTTCTCTTGGCATGAAAACCTGCTCATTCTGCCACTCCAACATGACATCATGGATTTAGGGATTAAGAGGGTGAGTTTGTGTCTTACCTTTGGAAACACACTAGCTTTGGTGTCTGGCACAACTACCTCAGTCTTCACATATGAGAAATGGGAAGCTCCAGCTCTTTCATCTGCTTGGGGGAACCAAGCAAGTCCTTGTCACACAGTAGGTACTCAGGGTGAACCCCTTTTGCCTCCCTGGACAGTGGCCAACATTAGTTTAAGCATGAAGTGTGTACTGGCTGGTTTTGTGTGTCAACTTGACACAAGCTTATCACAGAGAAAGGAGCCTCCCTTGAGGAAATGCCTCCATGAGATCCAGGCGTAAGACATTTTCTCAATTAGTGATCAAGGGGGGAGGGCCCATTGTGGGTGGTGTCACCCCTGGGCTAGTAGTCCTGGGTTCTACAAGAAAGCAGGCTGAGCAAGCCAGGGGAAGCAAGCCAGTAAGGAACATCCCTCCATGGCCTCTGCATCAGCTCCTGCTTCCTGACCTGCTTGAGTTCCAGTCCTGACTTCTTTTGGTGATGACTAGCAATGTGGAAATGTAAGCTGAATAAACCCTTTCCTCCCCAGCTTGCTTCTTGGTTATGACGTTTGTGCAAGAATAGAAACCTTGACTAAGACAAAGTATTAGCCATGAGTAGTGCTAATGTGAAGGATCCAAGCCAGGGCAAGCTTTCCTGTGAAGAGAGGATGAAGGCTATGTCTCTTGATTCATCCTATAGGACAGCTCATTAAGATTTAAAATTTGGATGGCCTAACCATCTTCAAGGTTTCCATCACTGAGTTCTAGGTAGAGGGGCACTCAAAGCTTTTGTTATGATTGTCACACTAGCACACTTAAACTCATGCCTCAGATGGTCAAAGATCCTGTCTGGATAAAAGGGTTGGAAGGTTCCTGTAAGCAAGGCTGCCTAGACAAGGACAGTCCATGGACATCAGAGCATCAGGGAGGTTGGTTAGAGCAGTTAGAACATTTCTCAGTGACACTGGAGTTCAGTGAAGACATCTCAGACACATCCACCTAGTTACTCAGTGGTTGAGTTTAGCGATCCCACAAGAAACTTAGGAGAGTCGGTCTTTTAGTCAGTCAATAAATGTTTCCTGGGTATTCTCTGTATGTCAGACAAGGCACCAGGACCTGAAAGTTAAAAAGACAAGATTCCTGCTGTCATCTTGCCTGCCTCTCCACAATAGGTGAACTGTACCTGAACATACTTAGTTGATTAAGTCCTTGATTCATCTGGATGCAGATTTCTAAAACAACCAACTTCCCAGTTTGTATTTCTGTTTCTCCTTGTGCCCCAGAGACTCTATTCTCCAAGATTCCTAGGCACCACAGCTTCCTAAATTTCAGAGAAATGCCAGAAAGAGATTTATAGAGAAATGAATAGTGTTATGTGTCCCAGCCATTGATCACCAAAAGCTCCAAGTTCACGTCCTGACTCTGCAATCTTAGAAGTCATCGCTTTACCCCTCTGGGCCTCCTTGAACTCTCTTGGATGCACTGTGTTAGACTCAGTGAACTTTAAAGCCTCTTTGGGCTTTGATGTTTCAATCTGTGGTTAGACAGTCCCAGAAAAATTAAAAATAGCTGAAAACAGGGAGTGGCTAGACTACAACTCAAGAGTAAATGGCTCTCTAGGTGGGTGAAAAGCCAATCTTCTTGGTTTTAAAACCCCATGACATCTCTCTCCAGTCTGTGCTCTTGGCTTCAGTAGGCGTGTGTTTGTGCCACACATATGTCTTCCAGGGAACAACACTTCCAGTGTCACTCAACTGGAGACTTGCCAGTGTCACTCAACTGGAGACTTGCCTAGGGTTTGTATTTAAAATGAAAGGAATAGAACTTGTTAGCTTCAAATGTGGATCAGCCAAAACATAAAATACTTCTTCCTGTCTCTTTTTTCCTCTCACAAATTAACATTTTACTCGAGTAACATATGTTCATTATTCCAGAATGCTACAGACATGCCTCATGCTGAACTGAAAGTATTCTGTAATTTCTCATTGATAATTATAGTAAAAAATGGATTATATCCACCCCTCCTATTAGTTAACTTTTTATTCATAAATACATGAAACTATATTTTAAATGTCAATGCCTAAGTAATAGTTCTTTAAGTGATAACCACCTCTGGGACCTGTGTACATTTGCCTTATTTGGGGAAAGGGTCTTTGTAGAAGTGATCAAATTAAAGATCTTAAGTTGAAGAGATTACATTGGATTTTCCACTGGGTTAGGAGTTATAATTACATGTATCTTTCTAAGATGAAACCAGAGGGAGGCCTGAGACAGGGAAAAGGCCATGTGAAGACAGGGGGCAGGGGCCTTTGAAAACACCAGTTCTGAAGACTACTGATACACCCACAAGCCATGTGAAGCCAGCAGCTCCTGGGAGATGGAAGAAGGGAACAAAATTCCCTGCCCTGGCGCTTCTGAGTAGAGCAGGATCCTGACAACACCTTAGCTCCATCCTATAAATTACTTCAGAATTCTAACCACAGGTAGGCTGTGAAGGAGAACAAATGTGCACTGTTCAAAGCAACCACATTTGTGGTAGTTCCTTGCTAGAGACAGAGTATGAACATAACGTCGAATAAGAAACGGCAGTCCTTGTGTCCCTGTTCCTGTCCACCAGCAACTCCAGTTCTGCTCCCTGGAGGCAAACAATGAAATCCCAGAGTAGGGTTTTCTGTGTAGCCCCAGCTGTCCTGGAACTCACTCTGTAGAGTAGGCTGGCCTCGAACTCAGAAATCTGCCTGCCTCTGCCTCCCAAGTGCTGGGATTAAAGGCATGCACCACTACTGCCAGGCCCATCTTCCTATTTCTATTTAGCATACATATATTTATTTTAGTGGCTCTCTGAGTAGGAAGTTTTGCTTCAGAAGAGGGCTGGAGAGATGATGGCTCAGTGGTTCCCAGCACTCACATGAACTTACACTCATCTGTAACTCCAGTTCCCAGGAATCTGATGTCCCCTTCTGACCTCCATGGGCATTGCATGCATGTGGTGAGCAGACACGTAGGCAGGCAAGATAGTCAAATACAAAATAAAATGATAATGAACACCAAAAACAAGATTTAAATTCTTGTACCTCCTATAAATACATGTATGCATTCACCTATCCATACATATAAACTCTTTTCTTCTCATCATACCTGTAACTTCCAAAATAACTGTATGGCTTTTAGTTATATCTGTAGTCATATTCTGCATTATTAATTACAATAACACAAATTACATTCCATAGCCGCCTGTGCAATATACTGCATTTCTAGTTTCCCTTCTTGTACAACCTTCTGTTTTTCCTAGAGTTGATAATCACATCAAGTTTTTGTTTGCCCTTTGTATAAATATTACAACCACAAACCAAACTCACTTCCAGAAATGTAAAATCTATCTCAATGCATCGGACATAGGGGACAATGAGGTGACCTACAAGCTCCAGCTACCTTCACCTTAGAAACATTCCATAACCTCCTTAGCTTTTTTATCTAATAAGAATAATTGCTTAGGAGCTGGGGAAATAGCCCAATGTCAGAGGGATGTATATATGTAATACACACACACATATATATGTATGTATATATATATATATATATATGCACATATATATATATACACATCCCTCTGACATGTGTGATCTGAAGTGATTTTACTTTTATTTCCTTCTCTTTAAGCCAATCATTAAATTTCACAGTGATTTCTGGGGTGGAGTAGAAGGAAGGCGTTGTTCAAAATGTTGGAGACCATGGCCTGATTGGCCTGAGAAGGTAAAGCAGGGGAGGCCTCATTGGGGAAGCTTCAGGGGCACAGTCTGCCCCACTGGCAGATAGGTGACATTCCGAGAGTGGGAGAGCTGGTATGCAATGTCCTCAGCAGCTTCTAGCTTTCGCAGTTCAATCAGGCCATCACCTGCTGTGGCCAGCGAGTTGGCGATCAGCTCAGCTGCCTTAGCGTCACCCTCAGCAGAAATGATGGCTGCCTCCTTCTGCTGTTCAGCCTTTTCCACCACAAATCTGGCTGTCTCAGCTTCCTGCTGAGACACCTGTTTGGCTTCCACTGCCTCTGTGAACTCCTTCCCGAAGGTCAGATGTGTCAGGGACACGTCATCTAGGATGAGCCCAAATGTTGCTGCTCGCTCTGTGAGGTCATCGCTCACCTGCCTGGAGACCAGCTCTCGCTGGGTAATCAATTCTCCAGCATCGAAGCGAGCCACCACCGACTGGAGGATCTCTGAGGTGATAGACGGCAGCACCCGCTCATCATAGTCCTGGCCGATGTTTGTGTAGATACGAGGAAGCTGGCTGGCCACGGGCCGGAAGAGGATGCGCAGTGTGATGTTGACGTTCTGCAAATCTTTGCTACCAGTCATGACTGGTGCATTCCGTGGTTGAGAGCGACAGTCAAAGATAACTGGTTTCTGTACTCAAGGGATGAGAAAGTGAGTCCCTTCCCCTACCACAATGTCCTGTACTCCATGGAATCGGTCGAAGATGACAGCTCTGTGTCCAGCAGCCACGTTATATAAAGCAGAATTCGCCACGCCTCCTGCAACTGCTAAAGCCAGACCGAACTTTCCAATGGACTCAAACACTTTGGCAGCCATGATTCCTTCTGTTTCGCTCACTCACACCTGCTTTCACTTACATTCACATGAGTTCTCCTACGGGCTTTATTAATATGCACAAAGCTTTGGGTCCAACCTTTAGCATCACAGAGGCACAAATGACATGTGCACATGCACTTGGGCTTGTGTGGGCACACGTGCGCGCGCATACACACACACACACACACACACACACACACACACACACACACACGGAAGTGGAAATCAGTTGTTTTTTAGATGTTTTTATTATATATTATTTATTATTATATATTGTATATGTTATACATATATAATGAAAACAGACATAAAATAACATTATACTTTTATATATAATATATAAATATATATACATACGCACACATTCGCACGTGTGTGTGTGTGTGTGTGTGTGTGTGTGTGTAAAATTTCCCTTGGCTTTGTCTCTCTTTTTCATTATAGCATCTCATTAAATGAAGGTTCAATATCCCAGTCACCTCTGAAGAAAAAGACACATGTTGTGGAATTCTTTTTATTTATTTACTACCATTGTCTTAGCTGTGCATAGAAATTTAGGCACAGTGCTTCTCTCCCTGAATTCTAAAGGCATTTCCCTGGTGTCCTCTGGCTCAGGAGACAAACCTCAGTGACTTCGTGATTCCCTCTCACTCTGTCTCTCTCTCTCTCTCAATCTCTCTCTCTCTGTCTCTCTCTGTTTCTCTCTCTCTCTGTGTGTGTGTGTGTGTGTGTGTGTGTGTGTGTGTGTGGTTTTATGTTTCTCTCTGGTAGTTTTTGGTATTTTTAATTTTAGTTCACTATGAAATTTCGTAATGATTTTATTTATGCTTGGCATAAATAGATCCCTTAAAGTCTGAAAATCTATACTATTCTGTTTTAGTTCTTTTTTTCTGACTAGTGTTTAGATAAGATTCTCAGCTCTAGACTACACTAGATTAGACTTTTCATCCTTGGAAGTACTTTTTAATTTATTCTCTTTTCCTGTTCTTTCTGTTCTTTTATTTTTGCATTTACTAACATTAAAGATAGTTTTACACTTATTTGTTTTATTTTATGTGTATGAGTGTTTTTCCTGTGGGTATATGTGTACCTAGTGCCTGAAGAAGTCAGGAAAAGATGTTGGACCATCTAGAACTGAAGTTATAGGTGAGTGCAAGCATCTCTATGGATTCTGAGAGCCAAACTCAGGCTCTCTGCAAGAGCAAATGCTCTTAATTGCTGAACCAACTGTCCAGCACTGTGTTTCATTCTGTCTCTCTCTCTCTCTCTCTCTCTCTCTCTCTCTCTCTCTGTGTGTGTGTGTGTGTGTGTACATGTATGTGTGTACATGTGTGTATGCATCTGTGCGTGTGTGTGTGTTTGTAGAACTTTGTATTTTGACTCAGAATTTGCAAGAGAAATTTTGTTCTTTAAAAGAAAAAACAATGTAATTCCTGTTTCATGGGTGGAATGTTTTGAAAATCTAAGGATATAAATTGAATTACTTTCCCTCACCATTTCCCCTCCTCTCCTTTCTGTATTATCTTTGCTCTCTGTGGGTTTCTACATTCTGTCTTTCAGTTCGTGGTGCCCCTCAGGTGTTTCAGTGCCTGGCATCCTTTTGTGTGCGGCAGCAAGACACTGCAGAGACAATGGGCAGCTTCCTGTACATTTGCTGTGCTGTGTTTGTCCCTTGCTATACTCCCAGCAGGGTGTTCCTGCAGCCAGCAAGCCAGGTTGTGAAGGGAAGTTCACCTGTCTGGTTCTTTAAGAGTTTTTTCTCTGGTAAGTCAGCTTATCTGTTCTCCAGCCTTCTGTCAAAAGGCTAGTGGCTTTCGGTTCTCTACTTGCCAATTTCTGGTATAGTAATCGTCACTTCCCACTCATCCCAAGCTGTGCATGGTGTTTTCCAATTCTGAATTCCCTTGATACAGCTTCTCTAAAGAGCCAACTTTCCATCTCTTGCTTGGTAAGGATGGAAACTTGCTAGTTTTTGGCTAGAGGGGTTCTACAGCGGGTCTAATGGCTTCTTTTACAGAGTTCCAACCAATTGCACATTGCTTGGCTCCAACTAGGCTGCCATTTGGGATGGCATTTATGGCCTCAAGTTCCAGAGTTGTTTACAGAGTTTTCTGGAATGCAATTTGAAGGCTTCTTGTTTATCGATCCAGCACCTTATGGAAATTTTATTTCAGTTTTCTCTGGTATGAAAGTTAAATTTGACATATCTATTTGTTTTCTAGCTTCCAAAGTTCTCTTGATATCTCTCCATTTTTCTTCAGTTCTTTCCTGGGTTTTGTCTTTGTTTTGTTAAAGATCTCTTTACACTCGTGTTAATGGGGCTTTGGATCAGAACAGAGGGAGATATCCAATCCTTGCTAACCATATTTTATTAGGACCCAGCTGTTGCCACTTTCTATTTTTCTAGCTCTGAAGTCAGCATCCGTTCATTTGCATTGGTGGCCCCAAACTTCTTTCCAGGTGCAGTTGGTGACTGTCACCGCTGTCGCCTGTTGGATGTAGAACAGAGAAAAGTCTACCTGTCCAAGCTATACCACCACCCCCACCCCTGCCACCCATCTGCCCAGTCTCCACAAACCGCCTTTCCCTTTTCATCACCTCTTTCACAACCTCCCTGACTCTTCTGAACAAAGAGTCTCCTCTATCCCAAGATCCAAGATCCCACGTGACAATCTTTCAGCCCTCTCTACCTTCCCTCCTGAGCCAATCTAGCCACGTGCTTTAAAATGCAGCCTGTAGTTTCCTAACTTTACTAATGATGCCCCCTTTCTTGGCCTTCTTGCTAATGTGTCTCAGCTTTTGAAATGAGATAAAAGGGCCAACTACTCCATGTGGGGTGGAAACCCAGTGATGGAGAAAAATAATTTTTAAATTGTATTTGATTAACTGTATTAATTAATTGTATTTAACACTATGTAAAAGTTACATCTCAGGTCTTCTTGCTCTTCTTGATATTATCTTCAAACTTGTCTTAAGCTTCAACTCTCCCAGACTCTAGCCTTCACGGCCTCTAACCCAGCTAGCTGTCTTTCATATTTCCAGTCTTCTCTCAAAGTCTTGAGTGTGAAGATGTTTTCTTTGCAGCTTTAGCAGGAAGCTGAAAAATAGTTTCTCAAGGCTGCACACATCTGGATCCCCAGAAACTATGGGTCTATCACTTTATATGACAAAGGTGGTTTTGAAGATGAGGTTAAGTCAATCATCTTAAAATACAGAGGAGGTCCAGGTTCAGCCAAGTGGAACCAGGTGATTGCAAAGGGACCTATCAAAGGGGGTCTGGGACACCAGCTTCAACAGCAGGGAAGAGAATCATGGGCCCAACATTTGGAGTAATATAAAGAAGGGACCCTGAGTCAGTCAATACAGAAAACAGACACATCAACCTCCAGAGCCCCCAGGAGGAGCCAGCCCCACCAATGCCTGGATGGCAGCTCTCAGGAATTACTTCCTGTCTCCAGAAGTGCAAGAGAATTAATGTGTGCTGTTATGAGCCACTGAGTCATTTATTACAGCAGCCACATGAAACTGGCCGCAGACAAGCTTCTAGCGCATTTTCTTAATTAGTGATTGATGGGAGAAAACCCAACCCATTATGGGTGTACCATTCCTGGGCAGGTGGGCCTGGGTTCTAAAGGAAACAGGCTGAGCATGACATGAAGGGCAAGCCAGTGAGCAGGAGCCCTCTGTGACCTCTGTACCAGCTCCTGCCTCCAGGTGCCTGACCCATTTGAGTTCCTGCTTCGGTTTTCCTCAGTGGACTGTGATTCAGGATATGTAAGCCAAATAAACTCTTTCCACCTCGCATCGCTTTGGGTCATGGTGTTTCATCACAAGAGAAACCCTAACTAAGACGTAATAAGTACTTGGATTACAGTCATGAACTGCCATGCTCCACATCCAGAATTTACTGCTTCAATACCTCCAAAAAACATTTTTATTTTTGTTTATGTGTTTGGTTTGCGTGAATGTATACTGTATGTGTCAGAGACATGACTCATGTGCCTGGCATGACCCAGGGATTTCTGGTTTCCATATCTGCAGGTATCCAGTCAACTCCTTGAGATATTTGAGACTAGCTTATGTCTCATTCTTCTTTGTACTTTGAAATTAAAGTTTGAGCAGGGTCAGGCTCTCTCTACAAGATTTTCCTCTCTCTCTCTTTCCCTAGCACCTAGAGATGACCAGCAGTCTCAGCAAGGTTAATCTGTAGCTTTGAAATCTGTTTTTCTTTTTCCTTCATTGACACAGGGATTCTCTGTGTACCTCTCTCCACTCCACAGCATACTCTCTCCTGCCCATCCCCACACCCCTCAGCATCTATGTCCAAGTTTCCATTCTGACACAAGGACACCAGTAATAGCCAACTTAGGACCTTCTCTAAAGTAGTACACCGCTTTTTCACTGATTTTACTGTGGATTCTGTTTTTAAATAGCCCATTGTCCTGGATTACAGGTAGACATGTGTAGGGGAGGGCAATCTCAGATAATCCAGTAGAAGCACCTCCTACAAGGACTGATTCCATCCCTTCTTTTCCCCAGCCATGCCCTCTCTTTATTGTCCTTTTTTTTGGGGGGGGGTAACTCATTCTTCTTCAGGTCTGGTATAGCACCAACATGGTTGGATTACTCATAGCATAGTACAGGAGTCTCATGTACAGGAACAAAGCTCTATAGTCATCCTAACTCAAAACTAATCAGGGAAATTTAGAGGCAAAGTAGTTTACACACACACACACACACACACACACACCCATCTTCCTTTGATAGTTAGACACCATTTCTGCTACAAACAAGGCATGGAGGAATTTGGTGGCAAAGGTAAAACCATTAAAATTTTGATTTTTTTTTATCTTGAAGTCACTGAATTTCAGTCCCCCCCCTTTTTTTACTATATACCTGAACCTGTGATGCAAAGAACTTTTGTGCTGAACACTGTGATTCTCATGGGACATCTGTGTCTTCTTAGTTAGGAAATGCATTTGCAGAGGTATGTAAAAATTTCTTAGTAGGTGACTTGTTATTTGATCATAATTATGTAATTTGATTTTATTTATTGATGCTGTTATGTGCAGTATATGTGATACACATACAGAAGCTAGAGTTGACATGAGGTATCATACTCTCCACCCTTGTTTCTTGAGGGGGGCGAGTCTTTCACTGAGCCTGAAGCTCATTGATTCAATTCGTCTCATTGACCAGTGAATTCTGGGGATCTGCCTGTGTTGTCCCCCCAGCCTTCTCCAGTGCTGGGATACAGGTGTACATCACCAATCTTGGGGGAATCCAAACTCAGCTTCTCATGTTCACACAGTAAGTACTTCACATGAAGCCATCTCTCCAGCCCCCTGGAACCTAATTGTTACATTGTGTCCCTCGTTTCTTTGGAGTGCTGTGGACCATGACTGCATCCTTTCCAGGGAACTCCTCCCACCGTTTTAGTAACCAGTTTCGATGGGCATCACCTCCTTGCAGCCAAACCAACCATGTCTCTAATAGGAGCACATTCCCCAGGAACAATAGCAGAAGAGAGGCCAATTCAGAGCATAGTGGCACAGAGATCCTCAAGATCACCACGCCCTGCCACCTTAGCTGCACGGCTTCTCTGGGACCCCAGGTTATCTGTCTCATTTTCTAGTTCCTGTCAGGCCAGCCTGTGTCTCCATCTCTACAACCAGCCTAAATATCTTATTTATACTGTGACTAGAGTCACAGTCTTCTAAGTGCTTCTTTCTGCCATGGTCTGTTTTCAATCCATCCCCCTATAGAGACCAGGAGGATCTTTTGCAGCAGGACCTAAGCATTCTCCTTCTTTCTCTAAAACCTTCCATGGTGTCTCATTCCTTTAAGATAAAGTCCCAGCTTTCTAAGGATTCCAAAGTCTTGCACAAGGAGCCTTGCTTTAATCTCCTTTGTTCAATTATTTGTCCCTAAACTTGGAACGTACTCACTTCCATCAACTCTGCCCAAGCACCTCCTGAAGACAGTTTCTGGGAATTACATCTCTTGGCCAGAACACATATGTTCAGAGTTGTCTTCTGTTTTCTTTGCTCGTAACAGTCTGTCTGCCATTTTTCTTAGAACCATGAAGGGGAGATGGATGTCTTCCTTTGAATTGCTAACCTGATTGTGTACTTCAGTAGAAGACACTCGATGCAAAGGAACTTGACTCTTGCAGTATCAATGGACTGGAAATAGTTCTAGGGTGTGAAGGAATGAACTCTCTCACAAAGACAGAGAGAGAGAGAGAGAGAGAGAGAGAGAGAGAGAGAGAGAGGCAAAAAGAGGCAAAAAGAAGCTGAGGTGAGAACTTTTTTAAAGGAGCTCCATGGCTCACCTTTAAATTCCTCTCAGCTTAGAAACCTCTGCCAGCCATTTCCCATGAATCATTTGGACAGATGCACTAATAATGATCATTTAGAGTGAGACTCCCAGTGTCAGCGCCTCATTCACACTTCAAAAAACGTGTATTCAGAGGCACACAAAAGGGGGTGTAATTACCATTTCAGAAGAATATGTTAATGTGATGCAATGCATTACTGCTCTGACAGCTTTCAGCCCTTGCACCAACTGGTTGAAAAAAAAAAGAGAGAGAGGGAGCAAGATGCAGGAAGAAAAAATACACTTTTCTTTTTGCTTAAAATATAAGAAGTAGCCAAAGGCAAATGACGAGGAGCCCTGCTATAGGTGAAAAGGAGGGGAAGGCTGTGAGCACAGCACGAGGACCAGTGAGAGCAGTTGCTCTGAGGTTAACATTTCTAATGTAGATGCTGGGGTCCAGTCTGTCAGGGAGGCTGCCAATTCACAGAGTACTGAAAGTCCATATCAAGTAGAAGTAGTGAGACTGACTTCCACTCAAGGCTCTCTACTCCAGGAAGGTCTAACTAGCCTTTCCAAGCTGGAGCTGGGGCACAGAGATTTGCTTCCTAAAGCTCCTGGGACCACACACTCTATGATCCATGTCTATAGTGCTTCCCCCACCCCCTGGCGTCAAGGGATCCAAGGGTCCCCTCTGAGCTGGGAGGACATGAGGCTGACCTAAGCTGTGGGCGATTCCTTTCTAGAGCATGCATAGCTGTGTTAGTTTTGAGCTGATTTAATACAATACTTGAAACTAGGTGGGCCAAGGGCTGGTGGGACTTGGGGGGAATATGTGCTTTTAGTTTGCAATCATGGAAGTTGAAAGTCCAAGGTGAGGTGACCCAATCAGTTCAGCTTCTGGGGATGGCCCTCCTGGCTGGACCACAATGTGATAGACAGTATTATGGAGTCATTGCACACAAGAAGGGGAGATCTCATGGCAAGTCAGGAAGCCAGAGAGCAGGGGAGCCTGGGCAAAAACTCTCTTCTTATGGTTTGAATCTGAAATGTGTCCCCAAAGGCCATGTGCTGAAGGCTTAGTTGTTAGCTGGTAGCATTACTGGGATCTAATAGAACCTCTAGTAGATCACTGGGGGTCTGCCCTGTGGCGGTCCAGGTTTTGCCTTGTCAGAGGTCTAAAAGCAACCGGAGCCAGGTGCCCATGGACTGAAGCCCTCAAAATGGTGAGCCAAAATAAATAAAACTTTCCTCCATCTAAGTTATTTTTCCCAGGATTTTTTGTTTCAGTGACAGAAAGTATTAGCACACTTAAGAGAATTAACCAGGTGTCCCGAGAGAGCGCTGTATCAATTTCTCTAGATAGTGATATCTCCAATGTTACTTCCTACCAGTCTCCACCTTTTACAGATCAGCCACTTTTCACATTGTCACCCTAGAGAATAGACTTCTAACCCACAAATCCCTGCAGGAAACACTCCTTCTTATCAGCAAGCCATTCTCCTACTTCGAGGAGACCCTGTAGGAATGAGATAGAATAGTCAAGATAAAATGCTTAGCTTAGTAAAGATGCTTAACAAATGGTTCGTCTTCCGGTTATTATCTCATTATCTTATATTATCATCTCATTATCCTATATTATCATCTCATTATCCAAGGGAGTAAGCTGATTACAAGTAATTATCAAAGGGAGTGATAAAGTGACCTAAGTAGTAAGAAACCACCTGGAGCACTGAAGACTGCACCTTTACTGTTCCAGGGATAGGAGAGTGTTGTCTATTTGTGGAAAGGACATTCTGCTCACAGGGGTTTCCAGGATCCTAGGTGAGGAACAGAGGTGCTCAGGAGATGAAACCCGTTCCCCTCAGCTGCCAAGCACCAGGGTGGTTCAGAAGTGTGAAAAGATGCTCTTGCAGTAGACATCTCTTCCCTAGCACCAACAGTTTCAGGGTGGATCCTAGTCTACTTCCTGAAAGGAGCTAAAATGGAGGACAATAGTGTCTTAGGAGGAAGCAAGTAGAAATGACCATGCTGGCTCCCATCATGATCATTCCGAGAGACAGGGAAAGAGGAGAGGGAAAACAGAGCCCTGGAACTCATGTCTATTCTAAGGGGTGTAAGTAACAGGAGAAGATAGAGTTAAGAAAGAAGACTGGAGTCTGCTTATCAAATGCAACACCCTGGTCTCAGTTCCCCTCCTCTCTTGTCTGTGGGAGGCCTCTGTTGCTGCAACAGAGGAGGAGTCCAAGGGTGTGCCAGATGGCAAGAGAGACCAGCCAAACCCAGGAGTATGGATGCCTATGCATGCCACCAGCAACCCGAGATATCTATTACTGAGATCTTAGTCGCCATTGAAAACATAGAGGGAGATTTTTATCCAGTAGTGGTACAAGGCCAAGTATGTCAGGAGTCAATCTGGTAGAGGAGCCTTGTTGATCACAAAGACCAGAGCCCAACCTACCTAGAAAAATCAGGGGTGAGCTCCACCTACTGAGCTCTTTTTGGGAGGGACTCTGTGAAGTGTTGATGAGGAGGACTGGAAACCAGACTCTGATATTTTGACACATATATAGAGTGACAGATTAGTCCTTCTGCCTTCAGTGTTCAAACTAAAACATTAGGAACGAAAGACATCATTTTTCAGGGGAAGCAGACATGACAGATGGCAGAGAAAATGAACCAGAGAGTCTTCAATGACCGGGATCCCAAGGGACAGTCTGACAAACCGGGTCCCAAATTGCCAAAGGAGGAATTATGTTGAGAGGTGGCCAGAGCGTGCCAGTGAGTTCCACACTGGCGAGCCATCCCAGGCAAGCAGCTGCACAGAGCTCCCTCCTGCAGGTTATGAGGAAGTGTCCTTTAGTAAGATGCCTGCTCCACATCTGCCAGAACTTGTCATAACACGCTGATTTGGTTAGGAACAGACATTTCACTGCCACCTGCTTGAAAACTGTCATAATAAATGCACGTGTTCACAGTGGGAGCAGCAGGAGAGGTGGCCTCCTGCCAGGGCAGAGGCACATGGGGTTTGAGGCCTTTAGCAAATGCTTTGAGACTGCCTTTAGTAGGGGGCTGCTGGAGGATATCAAATCCTAACTTGGGACAGAGATGTGCAAGAAGGTGGGCTTTCCATAAAAGCTCAAGGCTGGGCCGATTGGGCTCCATTCAATTGCTGGCTGGAGTCCAGTCTGTAGACTGGTCCCTTCAAAGGAATTCTGCCACCCAGCCAGCAGGCGTGTGCACCATTCAATTAAGCCAAAAGAGACATTTAAAAAGAAAATAGTTGCTTGGACTTGTTTGCAGTATTCCATAAAGAATCTGGAGAAAGAAAACAGAGGCTGCAGGAGCAGAATTAATAAAGCATGAGGAGGCACTGAGTTCTCTTTGATGCCAACAAACATGTTTACTCAGCAACAATCAATTTCTATGGCCTCTCTGTAGTTCCCCAATCCTTTAATATCTACTACTTCATTTCGTTCATGGAAATACTCCTCTTGGAAAGGCAGAGTAGGTGTGGTCCTTATTTTTCAAATAAAGAAATTATGAGATAGTTTTACATGGCCAATGCTGTGTGCTTAGAGTCTCATAAACAAGAGCTCAATGACCTGCGTGAACTTTTGAGCTTTAGTAATGTAAGCTATGAGACACAGGTAAGTGCTAAAAATCAGCCTTTCGACAGAAAGTAGAACAAAGAAACTCAATGAATAGACAAAGCTGAAAAATCATCGCTTTGGTGAAATGACCCAGTGGGTAAGGTTGACCTCATCGAGGACAGTGTGGGGTACAGTGGAATGTCAGTAAACATCCAGGGCAAAGTCACATTGGAATAGTGTCCAGAGTAAATCATAATGAAGCAGAGAGAAAGGCGCTTGCAGGGCAGCACCTGGGGTTGGACCCTATGGTCATTATGCAGAAGAAGGAGCACATGCATTAGAGCAGAGGTCTGAACTAGTCAACTGGGGGAATGGGGACCCTTCTATTCAATCCATCCCTTACCTGGCCCAACTGTTAAATGGAGCAAATGCTGTCTACTTTAGTAATTCGTGTGAAACATAATGTGCATTTTGCTGGAAAATATTGAAAATGCAATAAAGCAAACACATAGCTGCCCTGCTCCTGAGAACTTGGTCATCGGCATTGCACAGCCCAACCATTTCTCAACAGAAGGCACTGCCAGTTCCATAGTGCTGCCTGGGGTTCAGCAGCAAAGAAGCATAGAAAATGGACTGTTCAGTCACTGTGTACCTGGTCTCACTCTTCAGTTGCTGTTTCCTGAATTCATTCACTTACTCATTCACTCATTCACTCACTCATTCATTAATTCATTCGCGCATCAGTTGGGGTATTTGAATTCACACATGGTCCCACTCACTGCAATAGACATTACTGATGCTCGAAGGGATTTCCAGTTCCTTCCCACTTCCAGGCACATTCCTTTTGAAGCTGGATTTCACTGGTTGCCTTGCTTTGGACAGTGAAATATGAGTAAAGGTGATAAATGTGACTTCTGGACAAAATAACTTAATGGTCTCAGCTCAGTTCCCATCATTCTCTTCTTCTGTCATGGTAGACCTCGGAGCCCTCGCTTGTGGTAAAGCATGGCAGGTAAAGGCTCCCCTGTCAACGACGTCCTTGAGCAATGAGCACAACTCCTTGGTAGTCCACATTAGACTTAGTACACAGGAGAGAAAAAGCCTTTGATATTGCAAACACTGATATTTCGGGGCTATTTGTTACTGTGTCATACTCACACTTAGCTGACATTCACTCTGTTTTTCATTTATTTAGTAAGTTTTGTTTCTAAATACTTCAGAAAAAATAAGATACTTCTTAGAGGCTGGGAGATGATAAGAAACACAAAACATCTTTGTGTTCTCATAAAGATGAACTGGGAAGTGAGATACAGACAGATGTGTAGACACATATCTGTCTGTGGGTTATCTTACACACATTCTGTATGGAAAAATAAAGCCAGATAAGAGATTTGGGAAAAACATTCTGTATGCAGTGAGTAGAGAGCTCCCTTTGAGAAGATGACAATGGCCCAGATATCTGGGTGGAGTAGAGGCACCAGCTGTCCAGCTACCTGGAGAATCTTCCACAGAGCAGAGAGAATACCAAGGTCGAAGGTCACCTAAGGCTGCATGCAGCAGCTGTGGCAGGTATACCAGTGTGGCTGGGTTCAAGGAGAAGATTTAAAAAGTCACAGTCAAAGGTCATGGCAGAGTAAAGAATAAAGCCAGAGTCCCCATGGAAGCACATGGCACATATGAAGAATACAGAAAGAACATCAGTGAGACAAGGGAATTGAATTTCCAAAAAACAGGTGAAAGATTTGAATAGGCAATTTGAAAAAACAAAACAGATACAGATATTTAAATTACCAATAAACCAACACACTGCTCAGATCCTATTATTCACAAGGAAAATGAGATTTCAAACTAAATAAGGCAACACTGTACATTCCAAGAATAACTTAAAAAAAAAACCTGGAAAATACCAAGTGTTTAGGAGAACTTGACGTAATCACAACTCTTACCTTGTATGAGTGAAAAAACCACACTAGCACACTCTGTGGTGATCCCAATGTAAGTTAACAATCTATCAGCCAGAAACTCCATTCCTAGCCATGTGCCCAAGGGGGAAATGCACAGATCCCAAAGCTGCACACAGAAGGAGTGTCCACCCACAGAAAGCATAGAAATCAAACTTGCTTTGTTTCCACAACAGAATCCTCACAGGACCATGAAGGACAGGCATCAACACGAGAAGGCAACCCCTTCAAGTTAAGTAGAATGGTTGTTTACCTCGAAAAACCCATTGTTCTCCATACTTAAGATCTGTGCATTCACTGCATAAATCTTGAAGTCTGTTGTAAGGAAGGACGGGGGAGTTGGGATGGATGGAAGAAAGGAGGGAGCTGAGAGAGATAGTTTGTCAAATTAGAGAGAGGACGGGGAACTTGTGCTCTCATTCTGAAAAGCAGAAGAGCTTTGGGGACATTCTCAGGGCTGGGGCGTGAGGAGACTGTGCTCTGAGAAGGACCGTGGTAGGATCCAAGTGAGCTGAGTATAAACAGAATGACTGGAGGTGTTGCAGTGACCTCTTCCAGTAGGTGAAAGGGCAGAGGTCAGATCCTGGATGAACTGCTGCAGCTCCGGAAGGCAGGATTGATGAGGGTGGGTCTTAGAAGAAGGGGCCCAACCAAAGACAAACTTTGGCCAAAGGCAGCTGCCAATTTCTAAGATGGAAGGGGACCAAAGGAGGGGTAGCCTGGGTGTGAGAGGACCAAGAATTTAGTTTAAAATATAATTTTGAGGTATCCATTTTATGAAATATCAAACTAATGAGTAATTGAATTTGGACTAGTAAGTGGCAAGTATCCCATAATCCAACACACACACACCACTATATACATTAACGCACATATGTATATACATACCCCATACACACTCACATACACAGACGCTCTCTCTGTCTCTGTCTCTCTCTTACTGTCTTAAATAAAACACAGTCCTCTCCCCTTCATCTGATTCTTTAATGAAACACATATTTCTTTTCTTCTTCAATTGACGTATAGTAGTTCCATATTTATGCATGCAATGATCAGAATGCAGAAATTGACACATCACTCCCTCCTACATCCATCACCTCTGCATGTTGGGAAACATTCAAACTCCTCCTTACCCACTATTTTGAAATACACAGTAATTGTTGTCAACTAACAATCTAGTGCTGATGTTCTGCGCTACAGAACATTACACATCCTCCTCCTACCCTGCGGCATTGCATGAAAAAGCAAATCTTACAGGTTCCTTTAATCTGTTTCACCTGCCATGCTGCTCCCAGCGTCGTTGGATTGAGCATGCGTGCTGCTAGTTTGGACGCTAGTCAGATTTGAAAGGCAGATTGGCTTTCTTAGCTTGTAAGGGCACCCTTCCTGGATCCTCTCAGTGCCCGGGTGTCACATGGGCGGGCAAAACATGGGCCACCCTCCTGCAAGCCCTCACTGACACCCCTGTGCCTCTGCTATCCAGTCACACAGGACCAGGCACTGGGCCAGACCTGCAGTACCTGCCTGTCAGGACAGATAGCCTCTGCGCCCCGTGTTGGATGAACACTTATTTAGGGAACCTCCGCGGATATGTGAAGGAGAGGAAAATGTCATTTTGGTAAAGGCCTTAATTAAAGAGAAGAAAAGGCTTAGTGACAACATTAAATATTGCAGTTTCAGCCTATTAGGAGCTGTCATACAGGGCAGTGGAATTGTCCAGGCCTGATTTTCTATGCCGGCTTTGCCACTTGCAAGCTGCTGTGATCTTTCAGGTTTTGATTGTTATTTCTGAGTGTATGTTTCTGCATTTCTCGGTTGACCTAGAACAGGATAGGACTGTGGATTCCAGGTTACAGCGAACATCCTGAAAATCCTTCTTTCTTTGGGCCTCTTCCTACCTAAGCGCACAGGATCGTAACTGCATCACATTAATATCAAGAAGTCATTTTTGCTCTTCGATTTTTACTGTTGCTTTCTTAGCTTGGGACCATGACAACACAGCCAGGTGTCTGCTAGGCGCACCAACCACTGCTGCCTAGGCTTTTGCTCTGGTTCTGCATTGACCCCGGGCAGCCACATGAGGGCAGCACTTCATCAGATTGCAACTTCATGTCTAGGAGCAAGTTCAGGGAACCCGCCAAGATCTTTTCCCGTGGGATCCTTAAACAAGGGTGCCCACTGATGCCAGAGGGCTGTGCAGCCCCAACTAAGAAGCCTCTTCCGGGGGGGGGCTTCTGTAGGCTGAAAAAAAAAGACTGATCCTGTAATTCATCTTATCTATGTTAGGTTTTATACCTGGGACAAAGGGCTAACTGAGGTGCCTATCACATATCAAAACACTGCCACTACCTGAGATGAGACGTCCTGGCTGTCACACCCTGCCTTCTGCTCTAAACTCTCCAGTCTAGGAACTGGGTTGCGACTCTTCCCATAGCTTGTCTTCCTTGTATAACCCGGCCATATTGGCAGCCATATTGGTAGCCATATTGGCTATGCTGCTCTCCTGGCTTCCTGGTTCTCCCTTGGCCTCTTGGAGACTGGCTCCTCTCTCTTCCTTTCTCCCCTACCCCTTCACATAGTCCTGTTCAGTCTGACAGCCACGCTCTGTCAGATTGGCTCTGGACTCTGTCAGATGCCTCTGCCTATGCTCTCCCTTATATCTGTAATAAAAACCTCAACTGCTTAGGAGCTGTCGTGTCTTCCCTTTCATGTCCTCCCTTTCTTTCTTTGCAGATAAGAAACTGGTCCAGGCTGGGCAGTGGTGGTACATGCCTTTAGTCCCAGCACTTGGAAGGCAGAGGCAGGCGGATTTCTGAGTTCGAGGCCAGCCTGGTCTACAGAGTGAGTTCCAGGACAGTCAGGGCTACACAGAGAAACCCTGTCTTGAAAAACAAAAAACAAAAAACAAAAGAAGAAGAAGAAGAAGAAGAAGAAGAAGAAGAAGAAGAAGAAGAAGAGAGAGAGAGAGAGAGAGAGAGAGAGAGAGAGAGAGAGAGAGAGAGAGAGAAAGAAAGAAAGAAAGAGAAAAAAGAAACTGGCCAAGGCTTCTAGAGAAATACCTTGAGAAGGCTATGTAGAAATGGAGGGAAGGAGAAGTGAGATAAGAAGGAAGTGGAAGAGAAAGAAGAGGAAAGGGGAGGGGAGAACCAGAAATGGGGAAGGGGAGGCTCAGTTGCCTAGGGTCCCAGTGGCCATTCAGCCATAGCTGCTGGAGAGATCCAAGCAGACCCAGCTGAAGACAACCTCCCCACCCTCCACCCCCACCCTCCACTCCCACCCCCTCAACCCCCCACCACTTCCTCCCACCACCCTCCAGCCCAGTCAACTCATAGGACTGGGAGAAAGCAGCGTGAAAAGGTGGTCATTTTACAGCAACAGTAAGATGGTAAACAGGCACAGGAGACTGCAATCTTGAAGGGGCAAGCAGAATGTCCCTCAGTTGAAAAGCCTTCAGACAATTTAACACCTGCAATCCTGCTCCACCAGTCTGATGATGGGGAAACCTGGGTCAACCTTGGCCTAGACACTCAGTTTCCTCAAGATTAAACGAGAGAAATTCAATCGGGAAGTCATATGTTGGTTGTCAGAATTATTAGAAAAGGTAGGATTCCTTTCCAGGCCTACTACAGAGGACTTCAGGGCAGGAAGGAGGCCCAGGGACATCTGGACTGTGAGAATCCTCCAAGGCTCACACAATTTTTGTCAGAATAACTAAATAATATTTTATATCCTGCTTGCCTGCCTGCTACTAATTGAAAAATTGCTCTGATTCATAAATGCAAATTTATTTAAAAGAATCACTGAGACTCTTGGGAGGTTTTTTTTTTGTTGTTGTTGTTGTTTTTGTCATTTTGTATTCTCTCAAACAATGAACACCAGCATGAATTCTAAGGAATTTTATACTCATAAACAGTCATCTGACTCCAGAATTGTTGAGACCCGTCAAGCAATGGAACTCTATCTTATTAATGAAGAAACCACAGCTGAGAAAGCTGGCTTACAAGTGGTTGCTAAATTTCCTAAAGAATTTAGATTCAGATTTCTCAGTCTTGAAGATGACGGCAGAATCTCACAACTGTAAGCAGTGACCTACAGGACAAGCAACATTCCTTTAAGGTCTGCTTAGAAACCAATAATCGGTGAGCTGAAATGGTCATAAATGGTTTAACTTGGGGATTTTTGTGTTTATTGTTTGTTTGGAGACAAGATCTCGTTTAGTGCAAGATGCCTTTAAATTCACCAGGTAGCAGAGGATGACCTTGAACTCCTGACTTTCCTGTTAGCCTTTCCTGAGTGCTGAGATTACAAGCATACGTTACTACACTAGGGTTGTGGGGTGCTGGAGATGAAACCCAGCACGTCATGGGTACCTGGGAAGCACACACTAACACATGCTATAGCTGAAGCCTGATTTGATTTTGTTTGTTTTAAAATGCTCCATGTCTAGGGACCTTCAGCTTAGGCTTCCTCCATTCTAACGAAGCTTCCTTCTTCAAGACAAAGCGAGCATCAGGATTCTATAGGTCTGCCAACCCCTGTTCCTATTTGCTCAGTCATTAGCAAATATTTATGGGGCATGAAGGAGTTTGGAAAATGCCACCCTGAAATGTGACATGGTAATGTGCTGGTGACTTTGATCTGAGGATATCTGGGGAGCCTCTGGATGCAGGTAAAGGCTTTCTTAGAGTTTCTTTCTATCTGGTCAGAGATAGAACCTTCTGGGGGAATTCACTTGTGATTAATCTGTTCCCCAGGACTCTTATCAACCAGAGACTAAAGGTTAATGCTAAGTGAAGCCAGACCTGTTCCTCAGAGGGCAATTGGACAACTGGGAACCTTCTATTTGCACAACAAGCAGCCTACACGAACTAGACATTTCCTCTCCACACCTCTCATAACTTGGGTTGATACTACCTTCTCCCAAGAAGCCCAGTCCCTCATTCCTTTCCACCTACCACATACTACACACACCCTCAGGGCCTTTCCTCATGGTCCATATTTTGTAGGACCAAAATACTTGCATACATCATTGAGAAGTGGTTTTTGCCCTCATGTTAATTTGTACCATATGAATTTAATGTGCTTCTTATCCAATGAACCAAGATGAAAGAAGGACGTTCTGTTCACTTCCTGGCTGGCATCTACTCAGGCATGATTTCGCTGGCAGTTATTTGCCCACTGTGGGCCTACAGGTGACTTAGGGAGACAATAAATAAAGAGAAAGTTAGGATGTGGCAAGTGATGTGTTGTGACAGAGGTTGGTGTGGAGCAATGTGTGGGTTCATGTGTACCCTGTCTGGGTGCTCCTAGATCTGCATGGTCTGTTTGCCATCGAGTCCCCTCTTCTGCAGTCTTTGCTGCTGCTGGCTCACGGCCACAGCATTCAGAGAAACAATACTAGGCTCCTGCCATTGTCCCTCAGCTTGAAGATGCAACTCAAAGTCCATGTGTAACATGAACCCAACTCCAAAGATGGACCTGTCTCCAGGTACAGTGTTATCTTCAGTGTGACTGACACCCCAGAGCTATCTGCTGGACCAGACTGAGATTAAGACTTTGCATCAAATCACTCTTTGGGCTCAACCTCTTCCTTGGGCTTCTGTCTTAAGGGTGTGCTCCTGTGACCCTGCTTAAAAGCAAAAGAAAAGCACAGTAGGGGAACAGCCCCCTCTCTCTCACAGGTAATGTGCTGTTGGGACATCTTTTCTTCTTCCCAGTTATTTATCTTCCTGACCTTTCCTTGGAAACCTTATCAGAAAAATGGAATTGATTTCCCTCTGGGTGTGCTATGATTTAAACTCGGGACCCACAGACTGTGATGGGGGTCTGTCTGCAGAGCGTGGTGTGTCTAACTGTTGAGGAGAGCAGGAGCATGAGTTGTGGTAGAGGAGATGAGAGTCCAGAGGGGAAGGCATCCAGGCAGCTGGTCCCACTGTGCAGGAGGATGTGGGGGGTCTACAAAGCAGCGTGGTGCCTCCAATTATAGGGATGCATTGGGATTTCTGAAATGAACCTCCTGCAATGAGATTCCCCACTAGTGGGGTCCAAATCTGCATCCCAGAGCCCCAAGTCTTTTCAGTGTCCCCCCTCACCAACAATATAATTAAATACACAAATTCAATTTCATTTGTCAAACTCTAGAAAAGTACAAACAGGAAGACAACCTAATATTGGATCCTGTATGTTCAGTGAGGTTCTAGAGCATCCTACACAGGATGTCGAATGCTGAATCCTTCCTTGGCTTCCTGACCATTGCAATGTGGCCTTGCTTTGAGATAAGGCAACGAAATCTCCCTCTTAGGGATGTGAGGGTGGGTTGGTGGCATGTCAAAGAGCTTGCAAGTCAAGAATTCAAGTCAACATGAGGAAGAGCGTGCTAGGGGAGGAGTCTCCCCATAAGAGTGGTACTTGACACTTCTGTAGTATTGGACCAATTTTAAAGGAAAGCAAACTGAGGCTCCAAGGGGTTAAGAAAATGTATGCAACTTCTCTGACTGGTTCTGTTCTAGAAACATCCTATCCTACTTGCTTCCCAAGTGCCTACTGGCAAAAGGCAGTGCTGGCCAACAAAAGTCAGTGCTGGCATGCCAACAAAGCCTGTGAGCTTTTCACACTTCACTGCCTGACTCTAGCAAGGGACTAAGACATTCCATTTTAATTATTTTATTATATTAAGGGACATTCAGTAGGTTTTGGTGATTAACAAAGATTTAAATACAGACCCAGTAGGGACAGAGTCTGTGAGTTCAAAAGAATGCCTTCCAATTAGCGCTTACATAGTTTACCTGTAAGTGAATGACTTCTAAAAACTCTGGTTTTAAAAAAAAATCCTCTTGCCTTGTTTGATAAGCTAAATATCTCTTTTGAAATGGCGTCTGTTCTATTAATTTGCTTAATAGACTTCTGACTTTGATTTCCAGGAGAAACAAGGCTCCAGGGACCTCAGATCTCAAATTCTTGCTATGACAGTGAGGTCTCATAAATGAAGACTAATTGTTGGAGGACGAAGCTGAGTTACTGAGAAGTCAGACCTGAAAATCTGCCATGCTACTCTGTCATGTTGAAACCGTCCCATAATTCAATCCGGCTCAGATAGCTCATCCATCCATCTTGGCATTCAGCAGACCCCGGCGTTCAGGAATAGCTGTGCACAATCTAAAATTATCTTACTAACTACTTGAATGTGAATGTAAATGCATGATTTAAAAATGTTGGAGGGGACTGGAAGAAATGAGTTCTTCTAGCTATTGGGAACACTAGCCCCTCAATCTCACTTACCTTGTTAATTTATTTCACAAACATTTGGTGGAACTGCTGCAAGGAAGATTTTACGTGGGCTTGTCCTGAACTCTCTAAGGGTTTAAACTCAGCTTCCACATTCCCTGCTTCCTCTTTATCCTTTCTCTTTTTGTATCTGTGTGCAGCACTGTGTTTCTGTATGGTTATTATAGATGGAGTAAACTCAAAACTTAAGAAATAGTGACCAAGTATCAAAGCTGATAAACACACCCCTACTCTACCCGTCTCCTGTTTCCCTCTTGAGAGGGAGTGTGGCAGGGACCCAACTCTTATGTGAACAGCGTTTCTCCACGGTACCCATGGCAACAATCCCGGGATCTGGTCTGCACCATTCATCCTGACATGGCACATGCCCTGCTTCCCTCTTCCTGTGCATATTCAATGCCCACCCCAAGGGTATGAGAGACAAGACTCTCATCCTGTAATAAAGAATTCAAGAGACTAGATAAAGCAAAATAGTTTTTATTTTATAATTGGAAATAATTAGGTGTCAACCTAACAAAAAATGGTTGGTGTTCTAATTTTTCACCAAACAGTGATTTTCAGAGTCCCTGATTATTAAAAATTCTTGTTCTCTTCCCACATACACTGGCACTCCAGAGAGTTATAGTCATTACATTTATTTGGCATAGCCCCTATCCCAAACTCCGCATCTGATTGGTTCAGGATGTGGATGTTGTCTAATGTATAACCTGGGACATGAAAATTCCCTCCTTTTTTGATCCCGAGCTCAGTCGCACAGCAGACTGCCTTTAATTTTTCAACCCTAGGATGCACTGAGAGCCTAGACCAGCAGGTACCTGTGACTAGCCAGGAAGACAGGGGCCCAATACCTCCTGTTTCTCTGTGGTTCTCTGATGGATCCAAAGCCCATCTCATGCTCAAGTAGAACATAATGATGTCTTGTGCTTCTTGGTTTTCATACTCAGTATTATGTCCTAGGGATCTCTAGTCCAGAGTAATTAGGACATTTGAACACTGTGTTGATTCACCTGAATGGGAGAAGGATGTGGGGAAACAGACATCCCCTATACAAATGCTTCTCTTTCTGAGTTCACCTTCCTGTACTCATTTTGAAGTCTTGGGATGTGGCTCTTGTACTATCCAGATACCTGGTTTGTCTCTTTGAACGTCTCCTTACTTATCAGCAAGATGAGGCTGGCAACCTTCTCTCTGTCCGTTGCTAAGGGCCTGCCATCTTTTCTACACTCACCTCTGTCTCCCACACCCAGATGAGTTTCTGGGGCTCCTCTCTATGCCCTGGTAACTGGTTAAAGCTCAACATGATTGGACACAATTATCTTCCTCTTTCCCTGAATCTGAGAAAGGAGTACAGCTGGAGAAAAGACATCTCTATAATGATCTTGCTTTGAACCATGGCCAGAAACACTGCATGTGCCCCCAGCACTCCTCCACACTCCACATCCTTCCCAGCCCAATTATTCTCAGAGGTGACTGCTGACTCTCTCCTCTGCCCTTAAGCTCCCAAGACTGTGCCCTCCTTTGGTGTTCGCTGGGGATTTTGAATCTGATTTTACAGAGGACATAGGGACAACCAGAAGAGGAATCTGCTGTCCTTCCTCCCTGTGAGGCAAGAGCTGTATTGGATTGTGGTTTTGGCCTCCTGCTGCATAGATGCAGTGGTGTAAGTGCCTGTCTTGAAGTTAGTTCTTCTCTTTGCTGCCTGGCTTTGATGCCTCTCAACAGTGCAATATTGTTGCCTATGCAGTTGTCATCTGTCTCCCTGTGTTATTCCTGTGGCTGCCTGAGATCCCTTTCCCTCAGTCCTGGATTGCTGTCATTTAGAAGCTGACTCACCTCATCTCACTTCCTATCAACACCCACCCTTGGCTCACTGATCAGACTAAATTGGGTTCCCCTTAGAATCCATATGGAAGGCCTCACTCCTGATGGGACTGTGTTTGCATATAGATACTTTAAGGGGTAATTAAGTGTTCTGGTAAAAAGAGAGCAGGAGTCCTCAGCTCCCCACCCCTGAGTGCATGCATTGTGTATGCATGTCTGTCTGTGTGTGTCTGTGCATGTGTGTGTGTGTATACATGTGCATGTGTGTACATGTGCATGTAGAAAAGGTCACATGAGGACACAGCAAGGCACCACGATCCCAGTTTTTCAACCCCCTGAATTGTGAGAGAACACACGTAATCCATGCATGCTGTGTGGAGTTAAGGCTGACAAGCCAACAAGGACAGTCATTGTACTTGCCTGCACTGAGTTTATTACGATTCCTTAAAGCTACAGAAATGGTACCTCTTTGGTGACACCTGCTGTTCTGTTGCCCAGGTTGCTGTTCATAGTTTCCTTTGTGGGCCTCACTTCTCTGTAACAGTCTTTTAAATCTCCATTCTTCCATCAGTTCACCTGACCACCATATCTCCCTGACAACGGATGACTCTTCTCTCTCCCACACTGGAATGAGAGCAGCCTCAAGAGGAATTTGCCCCTGTTCTATTCCTCCTACCAGAACAGAACCAGGCAGGTGCTAAGACAACCCTTGCTCAACGGGTGAATGGATAGTGCCCAGTAAAGGCCCCTTAGCAAAGAGGCACTGTATTATTCCTGGGTC
Organism: Tokudaia tokunoshimensis; assembly: GCA_036184795.1. Classification (NCBI taxonomy): domain Eukaryota; kingdom Metazoa; phylum Chordata; class Mammalia; order Rodentia; family Muridae; genus Tokudaia; species Tokudaia tokunoshimensis. The sequence continues at coordinate 40,097,228 of BTHU01000010.1, read as the reverse complement.
CTCCTTTAGGACTCCACCAGGGACCTGCCAGGGCTGAAGTTGGAGGTAGTGGTTTCCTTTAGGAAAGAGTCTAGGAAAGACACTAGTTAGATATAGGAAAGACAGAAAGAGCCTTAGCTTGAGACTCATGGTGAAGAGAAGATCATGATAAGTACCCCAGGCCCATGCTGACCACGTGCTCCTTCAAGCAAAGACCCAGTGGGTCCTAGAAGTGACCCGGGGGCCTGTGGTGGCATATGGTACCTAATTTGTCCATGAAGCCTTCAGCAATGACACCAGACAGGATATGCCCCACTGTGGGCCATATCTGTTGACTTGGAGATTGCCCCTCCGCTGTGTTCAACTCCTTTGTGTGACCCTGGAATCCTGGTCCTGCACTAAAAAGCCACAGTTTATGAGCCTTCCTTTTTTTTCTGGAAACATATTCTTCATTGTTCCACTTCCCAGCTCAATGCCCATTTCTAAAGTTTCCTTTAGAATGAATGAGTGAGTGAATGAATGGATCAGTGAATGAATGAATGAATTAATTAATAAGTAAATGACCTCAAACCTCTCATAGTCATAGTGACCCTTTGGCCTCTGATAGTTCAGCAACTGAAAGGACCAGAATCAACACAAGATACCCCAAGACCACATTCTCAGCAAATAAAGATTTATTTGCCCCAGTGAGATACATAGCAGGAATAAGAGACAAGACAGGAGATAGAGGGTGAGGGAGAAGGGGAAAGGAACAAGGGAGGAGGCAGAAGGGATATTTGATTCACCAGAGAGACAAAGGACTGTCTCTGGATAGAGTGGAGACAGAGGTGACTCGTAGCCAAATGACAGTTTATAAAGGGAAAAGGGGAAGCCCTGTGTTAGGATGAGTTGCTTTTTTATGATTGGACATGTTGATTAGGGTAGCCACACAGGGGCTTTTGATTGCTGGACTTTAATACTTTGATAACTGGACCTTGGTAGTCAGCCTCAGAAGGAAGAAGTGGCCAAATAAGGGACTAGACCTTTAGAAATGTAATCTGCTTTTAGCAAGTCAGAGGGAATGGGAGAGAAGGGGGCGAGGCCTGTCAGAGCCACGCTTGCCGTGCTCAGGCCTGCTAGAGTCCTTCGGTAACCTCCCTTTAGCGTGTTGTCCTGAACATCTCTTCAGATTCTTGTATCTCAGTCCCAGACAGAAGCAGAGAAACTTAGGCAGAAAGATAGCGTTAGATAAAGGTTTGCTGGCCACAGGAGCAGACGAGATTTTGCTCTCGACCGGTAAGTGCTGGACTAGGGTTGAAAGAAGGCCACTGGGGGAATTTATTTTTCCTCCAGTATTGAGAGAGGAGATTGTGAAGTCAAAAATCATCCTGCTATTGCAGAGGGAAATGGGGTCTTGGTGGGGTCATCCCAATGCCTGAGGCAGAGATAAAATCCAGCCTGTTATAATTCCCACCCTGTGAAATTATTAAAATCCCACATTTTATCATGCAGACATTTGGAAAGAAAATGTATTTTCTACTGCTACTGCTCTCTATGTACCTATTCTAAACCCAGCCTGCCCCATCCACTGCCTTGTGCCCAACATCCTTAGCAGAGACAGCCCTGACTCTCCTATCCCTTGCCAGTCCCAGGAGACAGTGAACCCCTCAGGTGTCTATTTCCCAGGAGGTAAGTGACTTTAGCTGGCTCCAGACATGGCTGTTATCCTGTGATGATTCACTGACTCTTTCAGTTTCTTACAGGGTTTTTTAAGTTTGTTATTTTATTTGGTTATGTTATTTATATGGGTGACATATACGCGTTTGTTATGTTTGTGTGCCATGCCTGTGCCTGGCGTCCTTGGAGGTCAGAAGAGAGCATAGGATCCCCTGAAGTGAGTTACACGTAGTCATGAGCCGCCATTCGAGTTCTGGAAATCAAACCCAGATTCTCTGGAGAAGCAATGAGTGCTCTTAATCACTAAGCCACCTCTCGAGCCCTAGTGTTTGTTTTGGTTTTGTTTTATTACAAGGAAATGCCGGCTTGTTTTAAAAATAAGCTTAAAGCAGTGAAATAACAGAGAACTCTATCAAGACAACTTCAGTAACACTCCTTGCCTTTCCTGCCAACTGGCCTTTCCTCACCAAGATGGTGAGAGAATGACCCTCCCCACCTTCCTGGCACTTACATCAACACGTGTAGGGCTGCACATGTGATCACGAGAGATGGCTGAAGGCCAGAATGGATTGGACTATCACACATTTAACACTGAAACCGCTGTCAAGCCATCAAGACATGCATCACAAACAACTTTCTGATTGATATCTGTGGATACTGATCAAAAGCTTTACTGAGGTACAGGCAAGCATCTATCTGGGTTAATGAGTCTGGCGTCTGCAGGATGTCCTTTTAGAGCCACACCATTATGTTTGGCTACCTCTCAATCGACTCATCTACTCCTCTATTGATAAATGTTGAAATCACTCCAGTAGCTCTTTCTTTTTTCCTTTGGCAAGCATAAAAAGAGTGGTAATCCCCTCCCAGACAGTTACCTGTATCCACTCAGGCTTCATGTGACAGAGAGTGCCAGCCATGGTGGACTGTTGATTAAAAGGCTTGCTTATTTTGCATTTTGCTCAGTCCCATCAGGTTACTTTCTCCAAGTACAACTTTCATCACTGACGACCAGATGGGCCCTCGGTTTGCTCGTTTTAACCTTGGACCGCAAGCCACAAACCACATTGTGACTCCCTAAATTTATGTGAGCCCGCTCTAATGTTCTTTGTAGAATTGCCCAGGCTCTGCTGAAGAATGAGTCTTGGGAGTTGCTTCGCTGTTTTGTTCATATTTGACTACGTTAGAGAAAAATTCAGAACTTTAGATCCAAGTTTAAATCTCAATTTAGTCCATTCTCAATTGTAGGATATGGCAGGTTACAGCTTCCCCAGGCTGCAGGTTCCCCTGACCTCTATGATCCTAAGCTTACTCAGCTAAAACAAGGGTCAGAGTGCCTTGCTTCCTGAGTAATGGGGATTAGGATGTCAATTCGTAAGGCCCCCTATAGTGACCCTACCTTCTCTAGAGAGGATAGCTGTCCTTGTTGCATGGAGTCCTAATCCCCTGGAGGAAAAGCATCTACCCCACACAGGTCTGAGGAAAGATGATTTGTTTGGAAAATGCACAAAAGCTCCAGTTACAATTAAAGATGATATCTGAATTCCGTGAGTTCATACAGTTTTCAATTGTGTATGGCAGATGACCCATCTTGTCAACCTATTCCAATTTTTCAGAGTCTGATGAGCTAGAAGAACTCAATGGAAAATGGAGGTAAGCCAAATATGGAACATGCACTCAAACTGGTGGTCAGTTTAGTAGTTCAATACTTCACTGTACTTCCGTCTGCAGAAAAGCCAGCGTCTAAAAAATGTGTTTGCTTCCAGGCCTGTTTGAAAGGAAGGGCCTGTATTTTGTGGAACACCAGGTAGATCCTCTCTGGCCACTGGCAGCATGGGGACTTTGCATCTCAGAATCTGTCAAAGGGAGCTTCTATATCCTTCCTGGTTCTGGGAGTCACTGCCTGGTCTACTGAACCTCAGACTGATGATGGAAAGCTCACTACCCCAGACAGACTGCTCCTACTTTGTGTTACCTGGACCACTGTGAAGCTTTACCATGGTGCTTTACAGTATGTGGTGCTAGTCCTTTATTCCATATTCCGAGGAATACCTTATATCTCCGTATATTTCCAGGAGCCCTTACCAGCATCTTCCTTTGGGTTTCAAGAACCTAATTTGCCCACTAATACTGACATGATGAGACAGAACACTTGACAGATAGATACTACAGATAATTGGGAGGTGGGATGTTTGACAACAGTTTTGAGGCCTTCCCTGGAGTGACATGTTTTAAACATACAGTAGCCAACTTAGTGTTTTCCAGGTTACTAGCTATCTTGACTCTCCTCCTGTCCTGGTATCTTTTCTGATGTGGTGACAGAATATCCTGTCAAGAGCAATCTGAAGGAGAAAGGGTTTGTCATGGCTCACAGCTCCCTAGTACTGCCCCCATGATGGAGGAGTAAACATAGCAGAAGCCTGAATCCGTACATCACATTGCACTATGCAGGAAGCAGGATGGGATGAGTACACTGGGACCCAGCTCGCTTTGTGTGTTTGTGAAGCCCACGATCTCCTTTCCAGGGCATGGGCTAGCCTTCCTGCCCCATTAGCAGGAATGGATCTTCCCACATTGATTAACACATCTAGAATAATCCCCCACAGGCATGACCAGAGGCCCAGACCTGCGTAATTCTAGATCCTGTCAGATTGCCAGTTAACACTAAGTATAGACCTCCTTCCCGCCTATCTCCTCACCTCTAAAATACAATATTTTTATATTTCAAACATGTTTCTATGTGGAGAGGTGCAGGGAGACCCAACGATGCAAAGACTGACTCTTCTCTGGGATTTACTTGGAGTCTTCAGATGACAACTTTCATGCACACCAGAAGAGGGCATCAGATCCCATTACAGATGGTTGTGAGCCACCATGTAGGTGCTAGGAATTGAACTCAGGACCTCTGGAAGAGCAGTCGGTGCTCTGAACCACTGAGCCATCTCTCCAGCCCCTCAGATGACAACTTTCAAGCATCTGAAAACACTTGCTGATTTTCCTTTCTGCTGGGCTAATGGCTCCACTGCCTTCACCAGTTACACAATAGGCACAGAAATATCCAGGCCAAGTCCAAAAGCATTTGTTATAGATGTAGGCCATTGGCATTCCCCAAAAGCTCAAGCATTGAGGCTGTAGTCTGCTTCTCCCTCTCCTTCCTTTCTGCTCTGAGGTGAGCAGTGCTGCTCTACCACAGGCTACCCTGACAGACAGCTCTTGCTTTGGTCCAGGCCTAGAAGCAACCAAGGTAGTCAACCATGGATTGAAACCAGGGATCAAAATAAGTTCTTCCTCCTGTAAGTTTATTTTCTCTGAATTTTAGTGATAGCAATGGAAAGCTGACTGTACCGGATGATTGTGTGTGGTAACTTGACACAAGCTGGAGCTAACACAGAGAAAGGAGTCTCAGCTGAGGAAATGCCTCCATGAGATCCAGCTGTAAGACATTTTCTCAATTGGTGATCAAGGAGGGAGGCCCCATTGTGAGTGGTGCCATCCCTGGGCTGGTAGTCTTGGGTTCTATAAGAAAGCAGGCTGAGCAAACCAGGGGAAGCAAGCCAGTAAGGAACATCCCTCCATGGCCTCTGCATCAGCTCCTGCTTCCTGACCTGCTTGAGTTCCAGTCCTGACTTCCTTTGGTGATCAACAGCAGTGTGGAAGTGTAAGCTGAATAACCTTTTCCTCCCCAACTTGCTTCTTGGTCTTGATGTTTTGTGCAGGAATAGAAACCCTGACTAAGACACTGACCAACACAGAATTCTTTAGCCCACCATGAACTTCTAGCCCTGGTTTGCTTGTGTCTAAGGTGGGAATAATAGTTCCTAACAGAAAGCAAGATGGTTCAGAGATTTACTACTCTGCAGTGATGAGTTCAAAGAGAGCAAAGCCTTGAAGATGAAATGCTGTCTTACCAGGGATACCTAGGAGGGCAGAAAGGTTAGATGGAGTTTAAAATGAAAGGCGAAGGCCAGTCAAAGATCACATGACAGATGAACAAAGAGATTGGAACGTATGTTGGGAAAGAGCAGTCCCTTTGTTTACGATTCTGTTATGTGTCTGTCCTCAGTGTGGCCCTCTGGTTAAATTGAGGGATGGGAGTCGGAGTGCCAATCATCAGATCGTCAGTTTAAGGGTGAAGATCTGAGTGTGCCACCTGGAGGTGAGGACCTTAGGGTCCATGTCTGGGCTCCGTCAGCCATGTTTTCCCATCCTCGCCAACTTTGCCCGTGAACTTGGGCATGGTATAGAACAAAATACATGAGCCTAACATACTTCATCAAAGAGGATGTCACCTCTGTACAGATCATTCGTGATAGACAATGGCTTCCTGGATGTAGAAGGATGATCCAGTAAGCACACAGTGAATCCCTGTCTTTTATGTCTAGCCCAGAGCTTCCACACAGATACCTCTGCTGAATGCCAAGGTTATGCTCTCTCTTCAAGAGCTCACGGTTTGTGTCACTGTGATAGACTGCAGCTGAACAAGACATGTGCGCCACAAACAAAACAATGGGACAGGGAAAGGAAAGACAGTAGAGATGGGTGGTCCGATAACTTCCCCGAGAGCCAGAAGTGGAAAAGAGATGAGGGTTCAAGGCAGCCACTGAGTCCAACTTAAGCTTTCAAGAATGAACTAGAATAAGCCAGTAAGAGACAGGATAGCCAAGTGTGTTTCAGGAAATGGGGAAAATGGATTTGAGGAGAGCTCATGGCTACAGTATGAGATGTAAGCAAGGTAGAAGTCAGTTGAGGAGCAGCCTTCCCCCTTCCTTCCAGGCAGGCTTGGAATGAGAGAGATGAGCTGCCACATACTGCACCATTCCAAGAGTACCATTCCAAAACCATCAAGTATCCCTTGGTCATTCAGAATATGAGGCTCAGCCCTGTGATGGAATGCAAGGTGTGGTTCTGGGACTAGATGAGCCAGACTGAACTTGGAAATGAATCATCTTCTTTAAGCCTCAGTTTGTCTGAACACAATCTACTTTTGCCCCTTAATGTGATGTTTTTCAAGGAACAAGGAGACATACACCTTGTCTGAACTAAGGTTCTCCCAGCATTCCTGTGCGCTTCCCCTTCCCCCACAGCCCTGTACACCACTTCCAGAAAAGGTGCTCATACTTGCTCACAGGGGCACTGCACAGAGCTGCTGTGGGGACTTCTAGACAAGCCCAGGCCATGCAAGAGAGGACAGTGACTGCTTGATGTCACTGAATGGAGTTTCCTGGAACCCCTGGCTATCCCAAGAAGGCCAAGTAGATCAGAAAACACATCTTCTTGGAGTAGGGCCATCTGCTTAGACTTCCAGTTCCTTCTCCTAATGGCTGTGTGTCACTGTCTGTCTCTGGATACTGTGCTCCTCATCTATAAGTGGGGTCATTAAAATTCATTGTGCCTGTCACACAGGGAGGATAGGAAGATCCCACTGGATGACAGAGGTGAAGGTCGGTGGGTGCTAATGTATTTCACATGGGCTCTTTCTGACTGAGCTTCAGAGTTTAGTGTACTAAAGATTCAAAACTCACACCCTGGAGATATTTGAGGGGACATACAGATAAGTCAAGACTATGGCTAAAGGATGGAGAAGTCCCTGGGAAGCTAGGAAGGCACAGAGTAGCATCTCTGGGCTCTGCTCAGAGCCAGAGCTCTCTATCTTGGCTTCTAAACGGTTTATGTTCAGCTCTGATAACACTGTCAGTAACAGACAATGTAATTTTCTCCTGCTCTGCTCTGATGCCACAAGCTCAGCCCTGGAGACAGCCCAGCCAGGCAGAGGCGGGCTGCTGCACTGATCCTTGCTGATCTTCAGCAGCCCCAGGAGCCCATGCTCCCTGCCTGGCCTGTGTTAAGAAAGGGGATCTGCAGGCTGATGGATGGAACTGAGTTGAACCAAGGGTCCCTAGGTGGATATCTGATGATAGGACATGGTGGCTGGTCAGAGCTTGTGTATTGAGATAGTGACAGTATTGTCACACCCACTGTGGAAAAGGGACAATTGGTCAAAAGACTGGGTCTGAGTAGACACTGAGCTAACCAGGTGCCTGCTTATCAGCCCTGGTTTGAGCATGAGTTTGCAGGTAAGGCAAGGAAGCAGACCAGTGTGATCTAGGAAAGGAAGAAGGACCTTGAGCTGTCTAGTTCAGTTACATCATCCCTGTCCATTCTGTCTCTTCTGTCCTCTGCTTGAGAGGACACTCACAGCTCTGCCCTGAGCCGTGGCTGCACAGACTTCTCCAATCACATTCTGTTCTCATAACCTAGAATGCCAACACTCTCTTACCTTTTTTGTTTCAGTGTTGGGGGGTTGAGCTAAGACCTTGCATATACCAAGCAAGTGTTCTACCACTGAGATACAATCCAGCCTCTCATGCACACCTTTTAAGGGAACTGGCTTCTATCCTCAGAGGCAGTTGAAGCAAAATTATTTACCTCTGTCTCCCAGTAGATTAACATACACTAGAATAGTTTTTTTATCCCTGGCTGGCCAAATGACATGTAGAAAAATGAGCTTGTTAAAACTTTGAGTCCCTATAGAAGGGACCTGGTGACCGAGCACACTTCAGCTAATATTTTCTACAATAAAGCTGCCCAGAGTGAATCTGAGTAAAATTTTGATGGGTGTATGGATAAGTATAAACATCCTAGTACAGGTTAAAATTTCATATAGTTTTTACTTTTTTCTTTCTTTCTTCTTTTAGATAGGGCATTTCTTACTCTTTATCCCAGGCTGATCTTAAATTTATGACAATCCTACTGTCTTTGCCTCTAGGTGGGACTATAGTCATGTACCATCACTTGCAGGCAGTTTCAAGTAGAACACTCTTTAGAGGTTGGATCCATGAAATGAACAGAATGGCCCAGAACATAGCTGTCTGGTGGCCACTGTCACTACTGGGTAAATTGAGCCTTGGCAACCCTTGTCCCAGATCTCTGAGTTAAAAATGTACTTCCTAGAAAGATTAGGAGCTCAACAGAGAGTCCAGGTAAAAAGGGCATTGAAAGAGGACTCTGATCAAAGTACTACTATCCCAGAGCAAATATGTAGCCTTAGAATTGCAATATCCAGGCTTAACTTAGCAGGAAGTTCCCAGCCAAGCCCCCAACAAACCGACCTAACCAAAACAAGACCCGCTGATGAAGGAACAAAAACAGTGCCTAGAGTTGCTATAATATATTTCTTAAATCAAAAAATTTTAACATAAAGGTATGTATTCCATGAGGAAAGAGACAAGAATGTATGAACAATGCACAAGGCAGCAGTGGGGGTTGGGGAGACAGGAGAGAAAAACAAGCAAATACAACTCCCAGCAAGGAGGATGTTAAAAATCAGCAGATAAGGAATTCTTTAGAGACTCCAGGATGCATACATTCAGAAACATGGAGAAATGATGAAAAAGAACAGCTAAGTTGAAATTCTGAATCTGACAACAAAATCGACCAAAATTAAAAAATGACTAGCAGAGCTCCACAGCAGACTGGAGTGGGCAGAAGAGAGAATCGGGGAGTTCGAGAAGAAATCAAGATACCAGGAAGCAGAGAAAATGAAAACCTTAACATAGCTCCAGGTTAAATATAGAGCACTTGGAAGTGTGTCAATGTATGCTTAATACAAAGATATACTCCAAGACTTCATCAATGAAAATATCCTGCCTTTGCTTGAAAACCATTAACATATACACCCAAGAACCCCAGGAAACTCCACAAAGATAAATGTAAAGACAGCTGTAGGGAGTTGGTCTGGTGTTGTTATGTATTCAAATGATAAATACTGGGCCCCAAGATCTGGTTGCTGCCCTCTCCCCATATAGGAGATCCTCACATACATCAGCTTTTCTTGTGTAACCACTCCCCCACCCCACAGTTATCCCTGCCTACAGCCTGGGCTGGGCAGAAGAGGGGGAGGCGGAGTGACGGTTCAGGGTCTTGGAGTCTAAGGCTGGGACCACGAGGAGAGGAGGAGGGAGAAGGAGGGAAGTTGGCATGTGGGGTAGGTGGATTTGCATGGCAATGAGGGCTGCCCCATGGAGTAGAAGCAGCCCAGGCAGACAGGGCCAGTGATTATCTCGGGGTTATTGACAGGGACACAGACAAAATAGTGTAGAGGGTTGATATCTGCCCAGCTCTAGTGCTTTTAAGCTTATTATAAATCTAAAAGTTTCTGTGTCTTTTATCTGGGAACAGTGTGGTCTCAAGTAGGGTAGAAATCCCTAATAGATATTTAAAGACAACCAAGGGGTGCAGCAGCCCCCAGAATAATATTAACTACAACAGACAGCCACATCTAGACAAAGCAGACACAAATGATTAGCACCAAAGACAAAAAGAAAATCCTGGAAGAAGCAAGATAAAACTGATTCATCTCAATAGAAAGAAAGTTCAATGGAATAATGGCCACAGGATGATAGAGGTCAGGCAGTGGACTGGGTATTCAAAATACAGTAAGGGAAAGGGCAAACAAAACCATTCAACCAAGGATTTAATTTCCAAGAAAATGGTCTTTTGAAAAATGAAAGTAAAGGGACTGGAGAGATGCCGTGGAGGCAGAGGTGAAGAGAACTGGATGTTCCTGCAGAGGACCCAGCTTTGGTTCCCAGCACCCACGTGGTGACTCCCGACTATCTGTAACTCCAGTTCCATGGGATCCAATATCTCCTTCTGACTTCTATGGGCATCAGGCATGCAAGTGGTGCACAAATATGCATGAAGACAAAATATTTATAAACATGAAATAAAAATAGATAAATATTTTTAAATGAAAGCAAAATAAGGACACTTGCAGATTTTTTATTAAAAAAATGAGCAGAATTAATTGTTAGAAAATGGTTTTCAAAAATCGCTATCCAGGCATGGTGGCACATGTCAGTGATTCTAGTACCTGGGAAGCTGAGGCTGAAGAATTATGAATTCAAAGTCAGCCTGAGGTATGTATTAAGTCCCTGACTAGACAGACAGATAGACAGACAAACAGACAGTATAAAACATTTATGTATGCCTGGATATGTATGTGTGTATATATATATATATATGTGTGTGTGTGTGTATGTTTTACATATACATATATACTATAAATATAGTATACTATATACATCTAGTATACATATATAACTATAGAATACATCAACAATATTAAGTGGAATATTTTGTGTTACAACTAAAGTCAGATGAAAGTTCAAATCTACAAGAAAATAGAAACAAAACCCAAAGATAACTGATGCAAATTTATATATATATATATGTGTATGTGTGTATATATATATTTATATATATATAGAAAATAAATTTCTATTATGAAACAAAGTATAAATCCATGTTTCATCTCTTAATTAGTTTTAAAGTACTGTAGAAAACAGTTTGTATACAGTTGTGGTGAGTCTGTAATACAGATACACAATGTTTGGCACTAACACACTGAAGTCTGGAGGGAGGACATTGCACTAGAGTGGACAGAGGACACCGTAGGAGCAAGAAGAAAAATAGAAATGGCAAATAAGAAGGTAGAGATAAACAAATTATTTAAAGAGACTTTCCTCCTTTATTTAAAGATACTTTCCTCCTTTATTTAAAGAGACTTTCCTCCTTTATTTAAAGATACTTTCCTCCTTTATTTAAAGATACTTTCCTCCTTTATTTAAAGATACTTTCCTCCTTTATTTAAAGATACTTTCCTCCTTTATTTTCTCCCATTAACACAGCCACCTCCTGGACCAGAGCTCGGAAGAGCCGGCCCTACCTGGGTGGGGTTCTTTCCCTCCCCTGCCCCTGCATTCCTGGCTAGTTCCTGGAAACCCTTGGCTTGGGTTGAGCCTGTGTAAGAGCAGATGCAGTAGCCATACCTCTCAGGACTGTGTGGAGCACGAGCCTGTGTGTGGGGAAAGCAGTTTAGTATTGTAAACAAGGCTTTCTGACAATGAAATGAAACCGGAAACATGGACCCCAAATCACCAAACTTAGTCCTGCCCCCTCTAGGAACTGAGACACTGGGTGAGGCCCCTTGGGGCCTTCCCCTCCCTTCAGACCAAGTGAGAAATGGAAGCTGCCTCCTGCGTTCTGAGCTGACGTTGGGCTCCAGGACTCAAGATGATAAACACGGGCTTTATTCTGCCCCTGTCTTCTTTTGCGGGCCTCTTAAGTGATTAGTGTAATAGTCTGTACACAATAGACTTTTAATTAATTTTTGTGGAATGCATAAATGCATGAACCACGGAGGAGCTCCGCAGGAAGGAACTGAAGACCCGTGTGACAGTAATCTCCAGAGCCCGCCTCTATTCTATCTCGCAAGTGGAGGCAGCCAGGTAGTGGGGTGATACTCAGGGAGGAGGCTTCCAAAAGCTGAGGTGATGCCAAGATGAGGAGGGCACAGCTGGTGTCTGTGGATGGTCTGTCCTTCCTCTGCCTCCTGGGCAGGTGAGCATACAGAGAAGCAGCCTTTCATGACTGCGATCAGACAGACCTGGGGATTTCCTCCGGAAATCTATAGCTTTATGAGGAGAGGGTTATTCTTTCTCCTGGGGTCTTCCTCTCATGATCATGGCTCTGTCTTACTGCCCCCCTCTTCTAGTGAGGTACGACCGTGTAGGTCATAGGAAAATCACTCCAGGGTCTAACATCAACAAAGAAGTCCATTTCCTGCACTGCTTCAGATAGACCCTTGGACTGTGCAAAACCCTTCCCAACAAGTAAGGAAAAAAAAATCCAACCACAATTAGAAACCAAAGCCCGATAGAGGATTAATTCCTCTAGAGAGGTCTCCAGTGTGTAGACACTAAAGAAAAGATGGTCTTAAAGTGGCCTTTGGGACAACACAAACCCCTTACACACAGACTACACCTCACGCATATGATTGTTACATAAGGAAATCCTGAGATGGCACAACTCCTGAGATGTCAATCACCTATGTCAGTCAAAGAAAGCCCCACCCTTTCAGAGAGACGCCTCCCTCCCCTTCGATAATTAAAAGCCCGTGGACCTGAAAGCACTTGGGACTGGGAGTCCTTTGCTTGCTGGAGCTTGCCCCTGCCTTTTGGAGTGTTTACTTGTTCATTTTCGCTTTAATCAACCCGTGCGTTCAAGGACACCATAGTGCAGAAGATCCCTGCTATCTGTTTATCCCGGAGTCAGTCCACACATTGTCACCCTGGGGAATCAGACAGTTGATAAGCTGGTCCCCCAGGAGGACCTCTCTTTTCTTAAGAAGTACTATCCGATCTCCCGGCCCCGCCTCCCTCAGCCCTCCATCTTTGCTTCGTCCCACTCCTCCACTGAGTGTGGAAACGTCCATTCCACGGAGCACAAACTAGGAGGAGTGGGGAGCAGAGGAGGAGTCTCCTAGGATGATGGAAAGGCTAATAAAACCTCCCTTCTCCTACTGGGGGCCTAACAGGAGCACCTGCTAAAGGAGTAGGGTAGTTAACCTCGGGGTTTAGCTTAGGCCGCCCCAAACAGGCTTTGAATTGTACAAACTCCTCTAACACTGGGAGTCAAATCAGGATCTGCATCATCTGTGTAGCTCCTTCCCACGACTCCTCCGAATTGTCCCTAGATGGAGGCAGGATCTTACTTGGGGGAAGTCAGCAGCCCAGCAGCTGGGGTGAAGTGCTTTCTAGGAACTTTTAACCCCTATATGTCTTCATGCCCAGGCCTCTACAGTTTATAATGCCACCATCCAGAACCTACGACCCTAACCCAATTTTTTTTGCATCTTTACTCCTTTGACCCTAGATCACTGAGCCAGAAAGCGCTGCCTCAGACCAGTCAGGATTCCCCGTTATTTCTGAGTACTAATTTAGGTGAGGCTTTTGACAGGCTCTCCTGCACCTCCACCTAGTCCCAAGCTTCAGGCCTCTTGGGTTGGTGGGTGTTTCATCTTCCTAATAAAATCCATCCATCTATCATCCAGAAGAAGCTGATATCCAGGGCTAGACTAGGGAAATAAAGTAATAACGTTATCGGCCTTCACAAAGCTATTTAAATAGAGACTGGGCTTCTGGAGAGATGAAAAGGGGCCCCTTTTGTTATGGAAATGAAGGGAGTGGGGAGGGGTACTGTTTGTGTTTTGATATGTTAATAAGCTTGGAAGCCACCCAGGGTGGGGAGTGCTGGGGAGGCAGAGTCGCAAGGCATATTTATTTGTGCAGTTTAATTTAACAGCTAGGCTACAACGGGAGCTGCAATCGGGATTGTGTAAAGATAATTACAGCCCCATTATTAATCAGATGCCTGCAGGAGATGGCTTGCTAGCTCGCGGCTCCCCAGGTTGCATGCAGATCAGCAGCCAACCTGACACAGCATCTTTGTGGTCTCATTCTGCCATCTAGTGGTTATTTCAGGAATTGCCCAGGGAAGATCGCCCAAATTTGAAGTTCTTTTAAACAATGGAACCACACTGAAAACACACAGTGTGGACGTTTCCACACTGGAACCACAATGGAAGAAAAAGCAATTGCTGTGGCTTCTGAAAAGATAAGATAGGGAAAGTTTTGGAATCACATCACCAGTTTGCCATTTTTCAGTGATTCTGAGCTTGAAGTTGGAGAAAGTAATATATTTTTGATTGGATCCTACCCTCCACCCCCCAAATCTGAGTCTTCAAAAGAGTTCATGAACTCTGCATAAACACACTGTGCTTCTCCGTTCTTTTCTCTTTCATCTTTCCTTTTTTTCAGCTATTTGTATCATGTTTTAGTTTCATTTTTCTCTGTCTCTTGAATTAAAATCACGCTTTTGTTTGATTTGCGTTTCTCCCTGAATAGAATGTCTTGGGGCGGGGGTGGGGGGTGGGGGAGGAGGAAATAAATCAGAAACAATCACACGCCAGCCAGCCTAGCATGGCAGCATATCCCTGCATTCCCAGCACTTAGGAAGCTAATGCAAGAAAAGCTTGGGTTCAAGGCTGGGTTGATCTACCCAGTAGAAACATTACTTACACCTGCTGGGGGTGGGGCATGCCCAGAGAGGAAATGGACATCTTGAGCCTACTGAGGGGGAGGCCGGACGCTGAGCCCCAGACAGCATGGGAATAATAGAATGGGGGCCTAGAACAGGGACAGACACACAGTAGGTGAATATCCTTTTGGTTTTACTCTTGTTAACACTGTCCTCTCAACACCCCACACAGCCTATTAAACTCCAGACAGCAGAGTGGATGCAGGGAGGAGGAGGGGAGAGAGGAACAGCCACCATCTGAGAGGTCACTGTCAGGATCAAGGTAGACTCATGGACAGACATGCTGACTGGCTCAGGCTGCCACCTGATGTGCAGTCCTAGGGAGGCTGCAGACCCAGCTGAAACCTCCCTGAGAGGTGGCCCTCTTATTAGGACTGTAATTTCTGACAGTTTCATTTCCCCCGAGTTCCTATCTTTCAGGAAATGAAAGTGAATGCAGTTCACAAGCTGCCCTGGTTCTTAAGACTTTTTCTCCTCCTCCTCTTCCTCCTCTTTTTCCTCCTGCTCTTTCTCCTGCTCTTCCTCCTCCTTTTAGATTTGTTTATTTTATATATATGAGCACACTGTAGCTGTCTTCAGACACACCAGAAGAGGGCACCAGATCCCATTACAGGTGGTTGTGAGTTACCATGTGACTGCTGGGAATTGAACTCAGGACCTCTGGAAGAACAGTTGGTGCTCTTACTTACTGAGCCATCTCTCCAGCCCCTTTCTTTCTCCTCCTCCTCTTCTACTTTGCATTCTCTAAACTTGCCTTAGCTAACAAAATAAGAATTGGGGTGAAGCAGCGTGGGAGCAGTTAAGAGAGTGAAAACCCAAGCCACACACCAGAGGGATGTATGTTTTTATGACAGGTCCTGAACCCAACAATTTACAAAGAACTCTTAAATAGTGTCCTGTGAATGATCCAATTGAAAAATGGCTAAATGTTGATAATGCACACATAGAAGGATCCTAGATTTTGTGCTGCATAATGAAGTCTTCTTTTCCATCACTGAGAAATGTCTGTGTCCTGGAACTGTACAGACACGAGTAAGCAAATGACAAGATATCCCCATCACTCACAGAAAAGAGCTGCAGGTTAAAACAGCTGCCATGGACCCACCAAAACACCCACAACCCAGATAGACAGTATCTAATTCTAGAAGGACCAGGATCATGTCCACTGCCAACAGGACTGTAAAAGAGTTCAGCCACACAGAAAACAACTTCATATTCAACCAGACATACCCTTATTGCCTCAAACAACCACCTCTCTCAGGCACTTCCAACTGGCCAAATACGGGTGTGCTCAAGGCTCCCTAAAACATCCCAAACTTCAAATCTTGTGAGTCCTCTGTTTCCTACAATTTGTTACTTGATTGCAGGGGTCTGGGGCGTGAACTTGAATGCACTGACAATGTATGTCTGTAAGTACAACTGTCCCAACAATGGCAACCTTCCAGAGGACTGATAGGATGAGGTATCTGGGCCTACAGCTGGCCATAGGACCACCGGTGACTTTCCAGAGTGTAGTGGCTATTCCTAGTTGTCAACTTGACTATATTTGGAATGAACTATAATCCAGAATTGGAAGGCTCACCTATGATCCAAATCTGGAGGCTCATAGATACAAGTTTCTGACCTGGATCTTGACATGGAGATCTTGAAATGTAGTGGCTATGAATTCCAGAAGATTAAGACAGGGACATCTCGGAGTTCAAGGTCATCTGGGATTAAAGGCATGGTAGCACATGCCTTTAATCTGGGTCACACCCTCTGCTGGAGACCTACATAAGGACATTAGAAGAAGACTCAGTCACTCTTCTTTGCCTGCTTGCCTCGTGGGACTGAGCAACTGCTAGATCCTTCGACTGCCATCCACAGCTGCTGCTGACCATTGTTGGGGAGTTGGACTACAGACTGTAAGTCATCGACAAATTCCCTAATTATATAGAGACTACTCATATGTTCTGTGACTCTAGAGAACTCTGACTAATACACAGAGCCTTTTGCTTGGCCATTGCTGACCTATTTGGCAACAACCTGGCTCTCCCCTGGTGCAGGGCAGCTGTAGATCTTTCCCAACACCAGGCCTACATGTGATGAGTGTATCCAGTACTAAGACTGTAAGAGCAGCTCATCAATGCCTTTTATAACTAGAAAGTGGCCATGCTCACACCTTTATAATTAGCACCCCAGGAAAATGTTCCCTGGCACATGGTTCTGGGAGAGATCTATGTCACACACCTGAAGTCAACATCCGCTTTTAGAAGCCACAACCACTGCCCCTGCCCCTCTTATTGACTTGAAACTTTCTGAGGAGGCTAAGCTTAGCTGCTCAGTTAATCCCAGAAATGCATCCATCTCCGTGTCTCCTGAGTTGAGGACGCATGCACTCGCGCGCGCGCGCGCACACACACACACACACACACACACACACACACACACACACACACTACTGCATCGGACTTTTAATAGTCTGGGTTCTGTGCTTGGGCTGGACCTAGAACCCCTACCCATTTGTAACAGATGTGCAGCTTGGTCTTTATGTGGGTCCTCTAACAACTGGAGTCTGGGCTGTCTCTGACTCTGTTGCCTGCCATCGGATCCCCTTCCCCTAGCTGGGTGGCTTTGTCTGGCCTCAGTGGGAGAGGGTACTCTTAGACCAGTGAATTGAGATGACTGCCAGGGGAGATTGAGGTACAGTTTCCAATGACATGGAGATTGGAAAGCACACCTCCCTGCTGAATGTGCTGATCATATATTTGCATAACAATATTGAAGCAGATGTTCCCAATCATTTGGTTCAGGCCCCTTCTCAGTCTGCTCAGGGGCACAAGGGAGTAGCCTTGCCCACCACAGGGACCCTCTGCGTCCCTCTGGCACACCTGTCCTGCCCTTCAAGACTAGCTCCTGTACCTATGGGAAGACCTATGACTCCTACCTAGCACTGGAACAACCCTCTCCCCTCCCTCTCTGTTCTGTTTTATTCGTGTGCACACAAATACTGCCCCTAGAGGTGGGAGGTCAGATTGCAATAACAAATAATAGTTTTTCCTGGTCTTTTATGTGTGTATTTCTATGTGTGTTTACATGTGTAAATGTAACATGTGTGAAGTAAGGCCCACTAAATTCTTAATGCCAGCATGGGAACCTGCCTTTCTTTAAGAGCTACTGAAAAGCTTGTCTGAGAATTTGTCTTTTTTCTTTTTAATGAATTCTACACATTTAATATTTTCTGAGAAATAATTAGTACACAGCTCTGTTGTACTGAGGTAGTGTTTATGTAAAACTTACAGTCCTTTTATGAACCTGAGACTTTTATGCTTCTATTGACAGCCGCGAATCCAGCTGTCTCTACAGAGCTGTTTGTCCAAATTGAGTGAATTTTTAAAATGTAATCGCTCAAGAAAAGCTGCCTAATTGGACACGACTTTCAGCTAAATACACATTATACAAAATATTCACTCTATTACAACACAATTAGTGATTTTGCCGGTATGAAAGCAAAGGAAAAATACATTTGTGAAACGAACATAGAACGCCTGTAAGTAGCATATGCTGGTATTTCAGAACTTATCTGAACATCACTGATTGCCAGTGGAATACCCAAAACTCAAGCGAAGACTTGAGTTCAGCCATCTTTGGTGTTTTTCTGACATTTAGCCATATAAAAAACACAGCCAGAATATAAAGTAGAATGTATGTGTGTGGATATATATATAATATATATGTGTGTGAATATATGTATATATATATATATTTTAATGTATACACATATGTATTTATATGTAGACAAAATTTTACATATAAAGCAAGGTAGAGATATGTGATGTGAACACATGCTTGTATATGTAATTTTGCTTTATGTACATTTAAATGCTTAATTATGAGGGTATTTTCTATTGTGGATATTTGTATGTGTGCAGGGGCACATGTGTGCGTAGGTGTACTCATATGTGTATGCACATGTATATAAGGCCAGAGAATGACCCCTGGGGTTATTCTTTAGGTCACAAACATTTTTTGGGGAGAGTGGGGACATGGTGTGGTGCTCACCAAGTAGTCTAGACTGGCTGACCTGTGAGATCTAGGAATCCCTCTGCCATGGCTTTCTTAGTTCGGGGGCCACAGGTAAGCGCCACTGTGCCTTGCTTTCCTTTTTAAAAAATAATTTGTTTATTTTCATTTTATATGCATTGGTGTTTTGCCTGCATTTGTGTCTGTGTAGGGGTGTCAGATCCCCTGGGATTGGAGTTACGGAGAGTAATGAGTCTCTACGTTGGTGCTGGAAATTGAATCCAGGTTTTCTGTGAAAGTTGTCAGTGCTGTTAACTACTGAGACATCTCTTCAGTCCTCCAAATTCACTTTTTAAAAAAAATGCTCATTGGTGTTTTGTCTGACCATATGGGGATGTTAAGTCCCCTGGAGCTGGAGTTACAGACACTTGTAAGGACCACATGCTGGGAATTGAACCTGTATCCTCTGGACTACTGAGCCATCTCTAACAGCCCCACTCCCCCAGCGTGGCTTTTTAAACTTGGGTTCTGGGAATTGAACTCTGAACCTCATGGTTAAAAGGCAAATACTTTACCCACCAAGTCATCTTCTCAATATAATTCTGACATTATAGTCTTAGAGAAAAGAGGATAGGAAGCACTTCATTTATTTGGAGGATGACTTTATCTGGGCTTCTTGAGTACTGAGATTTATGGCCTCTGGCCAGCCACCATTCTGTTGTAGTAGATATTTAATCTCAACTGGGGATTTCTACCCTGCCTTTGGTCATCCAGTTCCCAGATAACACACCACTTTTATGTTTATAGTAAACCTTTAATGCACTAAAGACAGCAGATATCTGTCCTCTATGCTATTATGTCTACTTCCCTGCCAATAACCCCAAAATATGACTTGCTGTTTTCTGTCTGGGATGCACTTAACTTCAGTTGGCCAGCCCTCATGGCCATGTTTTCAAGATTCTTACCCCATGATATCTTCTCTTTTCACCTTCTTCTTTCTCCCCTTCCTTGTAGTACCCTGCCTCCAGCCCCAAGCCCAGGGACCCGAAAACCCTGCCTATCTTCTACCCAGCTATTATTTATTCTCCAATCAGGGATAACCTAGGGAACATGGTTATACAGCGTAACTTGGGTCTATGTGTGAATTCTCTCATCCCTAGGGGCAATCAGGCCTGGGGCGGGTAGTATTTATTATTACAATACATAGCAAAAGTCCAAACCGTAACACTATTCTCTTACTTACCTATGAATACAAGTTTAGGAGATTTCATGGGAGTGATTCAACATTTCTAGCTGGGGTTGTATAAGGTCAAAAGGAACAGAACTGAGCTTGTGTTGAATCTGCTGGCTAGATCACAGGACTCATCCATTTTTGAAGTAGGTGAGGACTCAAGGGAGCTCTTTGGGGACCTCAGGTCTCTGCCTGACTCATCTTGGTCTGACTGCTTCAGGACGTTTTGAGTCCCTGCTGCAGATGTGGGCTGGCCAGTGCTGACCAGGTGTCAGGCAGCTGTCCTGAGGAGGGGGTGGGGAAGACGAGAGCTGATGGAAGTGGCGGCTGAGGCGGAAAGCAATGATCAAGGCAGTAGACAGTTTCAGTGGTGCCCACCTACTGCGTTAAGTTCATTGCATTGGTTAGAGCCAGCACAGGTCACCACCTTCTCCACACTTTCTGTTTCTGTCCAAGCCTCAGGTGAGACTACATACATCGTAAGACCATGAGACTATCCCAGCTCAACTGTCCTTTCTTGAACTTTTTCCCCCAAATCTTTGTTTCAAGGCCCTGACAGTCCCACTAACAAACAACTGGTCCTCCTGGGAGGCAGGGCATGGAGAAGAACCGAGAGGGAATCAGGCATCTCTGGAGTAGATGGGGGCTGTGGGTTCACTGACAACGTCCTTTAACCACAAGGACAAATGCATGGGGTCCTTCTGTGTCAGTGTTAAGCCCTTAGCAGAGGCTCAGCACATGTGAGTCAGAGATGTAGCCTGAGAAAAACAGTGGTCTGGGAAGACCAAGACCCAAGTTCATGGCAGCAGATTGGACTCCATATTAGTTCCTGGGTCACAGGCCAGAAATGGTCTCAATGATTTATAAGATACTCAGTTTTGTAGCTCACACCCACTTCTCTGTAGGACACACCCTTCAGCTGCAGGACGGACTTGGAGTAGGGCGAGGGATTAGTTATGGGAGCTATGATTGTAGCACAGGGAAAAGAGTCATGTGGTTAAACAATCACTTCTACACCGATTTGAATACCAGGATTTTTCATAGTTTGGTTCCTGACCATCCCTCAGAGAAATGTGTTTGCTCCTCAAGTTCTTACCACTGAGAGGTCCTGAAACCATTAAGAGGCGCCTAGTGAGAGGTCCTTCTTGTGGCACCTGGTCCCTTCTTCAATGTGTTTGTCTCCTCACATGGAGAAGGATGTTCTGTTCCATGTCCTTGCCATCCTGAGTTGTCTCCCCACAGGCCCAAAGTCACTGTTCGACCAACCCGTTGTGGACTGGAAGTTCTGCAGCAGGGGTTAAAATAAGCTTTTTATATGTATAAGTCTGTTTTCTGACAGTGGTAGAAAGCTGATCAACACAGACTTCAATAAGGAGGTATTCCCTAATGCAGGTGTATGATGAGCAAGATGGGACTGTCGCCATTTTGCAGCTGTTTAGGGAATTATGAATGTTGTTTTTCCCCAGGCCCATGATTTACGGACTCAGTTTACACCCATTCTCAGGATGTCTTTACTGAGTGGACACGTGACTTCCCTGACCACAGCTTCCTGTACTAGCAGCAGCTCTCGGGGCAGCGCAGGCCGAGCATCTCTCTCTTTGGAGATTGTCAGCATCAGCTTTAATGATGACGCACTGGGGAGGGGGAGGAGGCAGCACTGAGGGTTCAGTCGCTTTGAGTCTTCTGCGCATGTGTGAACAGCGTGGGAAGAAAGGCGGAGCACAGAGGTCGGTAGCTATGGCTGTGGAGAGGAACTTCAAGCCTGTGATTTCCGGTCCCTTGGGGTGTCTTAGCGGCCATCATTAGGTGTGATCCTGTCCCTTCCCCTCCATTGTCAGTTTGAGCCCTGCCCTTTGCCCCAGCCCACCCCTGAATGAGGTGGCGAAAGTCAAACAACCTGTCTAGGAAAATGAACTTAACCTCAGTGTCACAGTTGAAGTCAGAGCAATGGTCAGGTCTGACTCCAACGCCAGGGCTCATTTTCCCTCAGCCCTGACTTCATCGTGAGGAGACCTCAAGATCTGAGGTTTCTGAGTAGTTTCTTGAAGGTCAGAGGCCAGGGATCTCATGAATTGTTCCATGACTGGAGCTTGACTTCATGCTAGATGCATACTTTGTATTCAATAAAGATAAATAGAGAGGATGACTAAGGGTGGAGAAGGAAGAATTCAGCTCTCGATCTGGCCACTCTAGCCACAGGTCAGGTTGGTGTCCCGTGGGATACCAGCTCCCATTTGGGCTTCTAGTCTTTAGGCCTTGCAGGCAAGTCCAATAACATAGTCCATATCACAAGGGCCTGTCTTTCTCCATGTGCACAAGGATGTGTGCGAGCGTGCCTATGTGTGTATTTCCGTGTGTGTGTGTGTGTGTGGTCAGAATGTGTTTGGAAGTCACAAGACCTCAGACGTCTTCAACTTTTTGTTTGAAGTAATGTCTCTCATAACCCTGGGGCCTCCTTATATAGGTCAGATTAGCTGGCTGTCTTGTGAACTTCCAGACAGACATACTCCTGTCTCTGTCTCCCATTACGTCAAGACTAAAGCCACGTAATATTGATTATATACACATATATATACACACATATATATCACACATATATCACATATATGTGTGTGCATATATTCACATATGTATATATACATATATGTATATATATATTATGTTGTATATATGTATGTGTGTATGTATGTATGTATCCATTCTCCAGAGAACTCTGACCAATATAGGTATTTTGCTTGAATGTTCATCTTTGCACCACATGTGTGTAGTGTCTGTGGAGGCCAAAAGATGGTGTTGGATATCCTAGAACTGATGGTTGTGAGCCACCATGTGGTTCCTGGGAATTGGATGCAGGGCCTCTGGAAGAGCACTCAATGCTCTTAAAGACTGAGCTATCTCTCCAGCCCCTAGCTTTGTTTTTGATGTGGGCAACCAAATCAGTTCCTCATACTTGCAAGGCAAGGGCTTTATCTGCAGAATTATCTCTCCAAACCTCCCATTCTTTAGAATGTAACTGAATCTACATGGCATGCATTGGCCAAAGACATGCGGGTAGAGCTGAGGTGGGTCAACTCTAGGCAAATGTTTTTAGCCAGTGTAGAGCATGCTAGAATTTCTCTTCAATTTAACGCAGATGTAGAACGTGGTAGGAATGGTAACGGTTCTTTCATGCTGGGTCCCCCAGCTAGTGAGCACAAGTCACAACAGATTCCTCAGCCTACCTGTGGGAGATGGATCTGCCGTACAGAGACTTCCTGCTCACTTGGACTACAGACAACACAGTCCACCTTGCTATGCTAGGCTCCTTGGTCCCTTCTGCCCCTCTCTCCTATTGTAGGCAACTACTCTGTTAATCTTATTTGCTTATTTTATTTACGTGTGTGCACATTCAGATACTACCAGAAGAAAGTGTTGTATCCCTTGGAGCTGGAGGTATAGGCTTTTTTACCTAATGTGGGTGATAAGATATGAACTTAGGTTCTCATGACTGAACAGCAAGTGTTCTTGACCATGTAGTCATGTCTCCAGCCCCTGCTTAGCTTCCTGTGCTGGGAAATTTCTGCTGCATCAGCTCTACCCTGGGGGCTTTTCTCCTTTCCCCATTTTGGCCTTTGTAGTTAAAAGGCCTTACTATGTGCATTGAACAGCCAGCTTCTCCTGAGCCTTCCCTGTCTATACTTCTATTATGAAAACAAGCCCTTTGTCCGTAGAAATAGTTTACACTACTGATCCCTCCTCTCCTCCTTCCTCTCCGTCGCTTCTGATCTTTGATTTCGGCATCTCTTGTTGTTCACCTGTAAAATTGCTGGTCTGTCAAACCACTGTACAGCCAGTAGCAGGGGTCAGTATCCCTTCATGCTTCCCCAGGGCTTCTTTCTCTTTGGAGAAGAAAGAGCTATGGACAGAAATAACTCTGATAGTGAGAGAGTGGGACTTGATAGGGTGGGAGCTTGCAACAACTTGGCTTTATTGTTTGTTTCGTTGGTTATTTTTTGTTTTGTTGTTTTCTCTTCTCTCAGGACTGTCTGGCCAACTGACTTCATCAACCTCTTTTGCCCACACAAAGATGATATCTCAGGCAGGTTCTTCAATTTCCTGTCACTTTCAGGAAATGAAAAGTCCTTTGCTCACCGCTAGTATAGAAATAGTGGGGTGTCAGCAACGGTGTGCCCAGTTCCCTGTAATTCTTAAAATTGAATGTCAGGCTCCTGGAAGCCTGTGACAGGATATGACAAGGGACCAAGGTACAGGAGCAATACTCTTATAAGAACCCTCCCCTTTCTGACTTTTCGGCTTCCAGACCTTATGCCTACACCAGGTGTGGCACAGAGGGTTGAGCTCATTTTGGGAGGCTGCCTTCACCTGTGCCCCAAGGACAGTGTGACACTCTGAAATATGAAGTTGCTCTTAAAATATTATTATTATTATTGTTATTATTATTCGTGTACATCATATCAATGGGCACCACATGTTCAGAATCTCTTGGAAGTCAGAAGAAGTCCAATCTCATTCAACTGGAGTTCCAGGCAGTTGTATGCTGCTGTGTGAGTCCTGGGAACCAAGCCTAGTCTTCTGCAAGAGCCGTGAGCACTCCTAACTGCTGAGGCTTCTCCACAGCCCATGGAATTATGCCTCATCCGTTGTTTCCTTCTTAGCTGTATCTAATGACTATCTAACTGTAGTTGGCTTAAGTGACTCTGTATGCTGTAAGTTATTCTCAGCGCCCTGGTGGGGATAAAGAGCTGCTGGGCTCATCATGCCTAAGTCACTCTTCCTCATGCCACCAATGCTGTCTTGGAATAAAGATGTTACAGAGACATTTGTGGCCCTCCCTTCGGCTATCAAACTTCTGGCCTCCAGGAAATTACAATTCTTGCAGGAATCTCGTGCTGGGAGGAAGAAATGAGAAAAGCCCACTGCCAGGCAGAGAAAGAGCTCTGGGAAAGAGATTTTACAGTCCTGAAAACTTTTTGGACCACCTTGTAGAGGAGACAAGAGGAGACAGTGACTTTGGGCGGGGCCACAGCTCTGCCAGACTTGATTACTTATGCACACCCTCGGTCTCCAGTTAAGTGTGAACATCATGTCAGGACCCCACAAATGGACTTGAGGGGTTATTGAACCTCCTTGTGACCACATTGAATACATTGCTTTTTTTTCTGCTTTCTGATATTTCCTAGGATGTTCAGTTGGTCTGCCAAGGAAAGGTGGTGGAGTCTCATTTGTTGGGGCTCTCAGGGACCAGGCTCTACACACAGTAGGGCTGGAAATGACACGACTCCATCTCTTGTCAGCCAGTGTGAAGGGAACAATTGCTGCAGACAGACGCTGGCTCGGAGAGACAGACATATGTGAGGCTTTCTCAGGATAAAGTAAACACATGTCCTCTGGCTGTATCGTTTTGCTTACTGGAGAAGCATCCCGAAGTAAATCAACATGAGGGACTCAGAGCATCTACCCAGTGACTGTGGCATTAGACTCCTGTTGGGAAGCCCTGTTTTCTTGTTCTTTTCTGATATCTCATTAAGTACATTCTGTCATGGGAACCTGTCTTATTAATGTGTTTAAGCCATTTTCCTCCCGGGACTTTGCCATGACTTAAAGGTGTATTTCCTGTTAGTTGCAGAGTTCATGTTTTAAATCAGACTATTGCGAACACATCTGATGACTGTGAAGAGATCCTAGTGTGTGTGTGTGTGTGTGTGTGTGTGTGTGTGTGTGTGTGTGTTGTATGTGGTGTGTGTGTGGTAAGGGTAGTTTATGTGGTCTGTGTATGTGTGGGTATGTGTTATATATGTGGTTTATGTATGTGTTTATGTGTGATATATACAATACTCTCTCTGTGTGTATGTGGGGTATGTGTGTGTGTGGTATATGTGGTGTGTGCATGTGTATGAAACATGTGGTTTATGTGGTCTGTGTGCTTGGCATATATGGCATGTGTGTGTATATGTGGTGTGTGGGGGGGATGTATGTGGTGTGTGGATATGTATATGTGGTATGTGTGTCTGTGTGTGTGGTATATGTGGTGTGTGCATGTATATGAAACGTGGTTTATGTGGTCTGTATGTGCGTTTTTGGTGTATGTGGTATGTGTGTATATGTGGTGTGTGTGTGTGTGTGTGTTTGGTGTATGTGGCATGTGTGTGTATATGTGGGGTGTATATGTGTTTTTGGTGTATGTGGCATGTGTGTGTGTGTGTGTGTGTGTGTGTGTATATGTGGGGTGTGTGTGTGGCCTTTTTGTAACAATTACTCCTTTGGAGACTTGTCCTTGGCAGAGTTGCTTTTGCTTCTCCTGCTTAACCCTTCTACAAGAATTAAGTTTCCTTGCCCCACTCTTACCCCTCAATGTGGAGCTCTAAATTCTAAACAGAAGTTCTACCTAAGTGCAACTAATGTTAAGTCCGAGACAATTTTTCTTTACTATTCTAGTATCCTGGCGATCTTGGCGATGCTCCCCTCTAGCCTTCCACTCTCTGCATCAGTTAACACAGAGCAGGCAAATTGCCATGAGTGTTAACTTGCAGAAAAGCGATGCATCTATCTGTGTTAGGTTAACGCCACAGCTGGCCCTGAGGCTGAGACTGAGCTTGCTTTTCAGGTTCTGGCCAAAGGGGGACAGGAGACACCAGCACGCAGTCTGTGCCTCTTTATCTTCCAGATCCCTTTGCATTCCTACGTTATCCAGGATGAAGGGTTGAGGTCCACAGCCTCAGCATCTTCTCAAGTTTCTTCCTCTGGACAAACCGGATTCCCTCCTGCCAACTGTCACTCAATGATTGGGCTTGTCAGTTCTGAGCAGCTGGTATCTCAGTCCCATAATACTGTGGTAACAGATTTCACATAAGTGTGTTTAAGTATAAACTAGTAAGAATAAGGAGAAAGGAAAAAAGCCACGAAGCTTTTGAATTAAAATGGAAGCTAAAACCAGAAACCACACTTTATTTTTAAGCAGGGAATGTGAGAAGCTTTAAGCCATTATTGACACGAGCTTTAAGGATCCAAGGCATCTTGAATCAACTCACTGAAGTATAAATGTAAGAGAAATGCTTAGAAGATACCTACATACAATTTCTTTAAAGTTTTCGCTAAATATCTAATTAGTTTGAGTCAGTTGGTCCTAAAGATTCTATTAACTCTGTAGCCTATGAAGGTCACAGACCATTCCTGCCTTACTCAAAGGTCAACTATTTGTAACCTTGAGTCTGTGAATATTTATTCAAAAACCCTACATATATTTTAATATTTGTTCTGAAAACGACTAAGGCTGCAAGCTTTGCTTGCTATAGGCATGAATTTTATTCTCTTTTCTTGAGATAATTAACCATTGACTGTGTCTCCACTGATTTAGTTTCAATTAACACAGACCATGTGTCATCTGCATAGAGGTTCTTAGAAGTGGGAACACAGCTAAAGATGTTCTTTATTGTAGGAAGTCCCACATACATTTTAACAGAGTGATTCTACCCATTTAATTTAGAATACAACATAGGGTTCTTGTTTCCACTATGTAAGGACTCCAGGGCCCCTTGATGATTTAAAAGAGAGAGAGAACAAGGGCACCCCAACTTCAGGTCCCCATCTCCTTGTAGATACCCACACAGTAAGCACAGTGCACACTTAAGCCAAGGAGGGAGAACATCTCAGAAGCTGCCCTCATTCGCTGATTTGAAGCACAGCTATACAGCATGTACAGTGTCACAGTTAGTTTTTGTCAACTTGACATAAACCTCTGCACATCTGGGAAGATGGACTCTTAATTGATTAGCTGCCTTCATCAGATTAGCCAATTTTACCAGTATTTCCACCACCACCACCCCACACCACCACCCAGTAGAAGATTCTGGTTCCCTTAAGATGGTGCAAACAGGAGTCCCCCTCTACTTTAACCTTTACCAAGGAGCACCTGGAGGCATCTGGCCTACCCCCTTTCTCCTTGATGAGAGCCATTCTGCAGTATATTGTGTGGTGGGAACTTTCATTTTATCTTAGGGAGTTAAGAATGCCAGGTTGACGAATAGGGAAAAGCCAATTATATCACTATATAATAACTTATAATATTTGTTGTAATTTTTTTCTTGTGGCACATTATATTAGACCCAGGGTTTTAACATGTTAACTTTGGGGGTACATAAGTATTTGGTTCACAGTAGTCTGAGTGGCTGCCAAAGACCATTAAAGGCACAAAGTCCTAGGTGTGAGGCGACGAGAAGGAACAGTGGGTTTGCTAGCCTTTCTTGCGTGATTCCACAGGTATCCAGCCATTCACATGATTCTTCCTCTCACTCAACTCTGGAGTGGATTGTGGGAAATAAAGAGAGGCTGTCCCAGCCCATAAGTTTAACTGCTTTTCCCACTCCCGATGCAGTACAAGGAGGGGTTGCTTTACTTGTTGAACAATTAAGGGCATATCTGTGGGGTCTGACAGAGCAGACTCCCAGCTCCAGCCCCACAGTTCACACACTTCCCAGAGTGCACATCTCTTTGTACAATGAAAGGCAAACTCTCACTACCGAGGTACCCCGTTAGTGCATGATGCATCTGGAGACCACCTTGATCACACACAGCTCACACGCAGCACTGGCTCAACATGTGTTTTGTGTTGTGTTGTTGATGTTGTTGTTGTTGTGTTGTTACAACTCCTGTGATTCCTTGACAGTAAGATGCCCACCACAACGCTGGCCATGTAGGAGTTCACGCCATGCCAGATCTCTGCTGTTTAACGATGCTAACTTCTTTCCAAGGCACCCCACATTTCCCAGGCTGTAACTCTGCCTCTCACCCTTGTAACCAGCTGCCTCTTGAACACGAACCAATTCTCTGTAATCAAGCCCGTGGAGATGGCAATTCCCCAGCCTGCCTCTTCTGGGTACCCTCCGCGTTATCGCTCTCCTCGTCTTGAATTGAAATACTCTATAGCATTAATGCTTCTCAGGATTGAAACCTGCAGGGTTGGATTTTCAATTTCCACCCCCCTGGGATGGTAGCACAACTGGCCTTCCAGAAGTCAGACTAATTGAGAGGTCTCTGACAAGACTGTAGATCTACTGCCAGACTAGGATAGAATGTCCTGGTTCAAAGGAGTATAGTGGCCCATGGAAGATTTGTCCAGCTGGGGTAGGGGGCCTCCAGCAAGGCAGTCATCTTGGAACAGTACTATTAAAGGGACTCATGGATGTGGGGAGGGGCAGTGTTTATAGTTCACAGTTTGCCAGACTCTGAGTCAAGAGGACTGTCCCACAGACAGGGTAAAAGTTCTCAACAACTTGTTATGGAAATTTTAATTAATTAATTAATTAATTAATTAATTTTAACACAGACTCTTGCCACATAGACTCAGCTGATCTGGTACTTACTATGTAGCCCAGGCTGGCTTTAGACTAACAGCGATCCTTCTGCCTCAGCTTCTTGAGTGCTAGGATTACAGGCATGCATCATCGTATCCAACTATGATAACAATCCTAATATGAATATTCGGAACAGATACTACCCAGTTCTCTCCTCTCTCTTCACCAACCCCCTCCCCCCACCTGAATCCCAGAACTTGTGCATACTAGGTAAGCTCATTACCAGTGAGCCGCATCCCTAGCCCTTTTTCTACTTTACATTGTTAGACATCATCTTGCTGAGTTATCCGGGCTGGCCTTGAACTCTCTGTAGCTTACGAAAACTTTGAGCTCATGATCTCCTTGACTCAGCTTTTGAGTAGCTGGCATTAGAGGTCTGTACCACAGGCCTGGACCAGCAGGACCTCAAGTGTATCCTGGGTGAGTGTCTGGCCTGCTAATGAGGAAATCATCACAGCTCCTCAACCAACTGATCCAGAAACTGAGTACCAGAGAGGTCAAGGTGACCAGCTGAAGGCTGCATCCAGAGAGGCAGTCTGATGGATGCATACTGGATGAGCAGCTGTGGACGGCAGCATCCCTCAGTTTCCACATAGAGTTGGCAGGTTTTCCCAAGGATGGCTCTGTCTGAGCGTAACACACCGCTTTCCACCTCACTCCCCTCCCCGAGGGTTCTAGGGGCCAGGGCTCTTCTTTTGCCTGTGGGCACACATGCTGGAGTTGCCAGCACAAGCCTCAGGCAAGCTGGACTGCAGAACACCACAAAGAATCTTGGGGAGCTGTGGGCTACAGGATCAGCATTAGAAATCTCTTTTACACGTTCTTGTCTATACTACACCTGAAATTTGGCTCTGGAGGAAGAAGAGAAAGGGAAGTGAATGTTTCCTGAGTTTCAAACATGAACCTTGTGTGTTACCCACAATCACTTTCATGATACAAAACTGCCTTTCCAAGGAAGCTCGGAGGCTAACCTGCAAGGCAGGTCAGAGAGGCTTCCGTGGGGTTCAAATGAAGCATGAAGCCCCCGGGCTCCTTCTTATGCCTGATGATCTTCCTGGTCGGTCAGCTTAAAACTCTGTGTTTAAAAAGTTTATAGTAAGTAGGTGTTTAGACTCTGGAAGAGACCAAGAGTTTGTTTAGTTACCTTAAAAATACACTCAAGTACCTCTATGATCAGTTGTGCTTTAGGTGGGGTGGTCTGAAGGGAAACAAGAGGGGAGACTTTTTTCCCCCAACTAATAGCTTTTCACACCACGTCTTGCCATTAGAGCCCCCTATGGCAGGGAGCCTGCTATCCAACTGAGCAAGGAATTGGCTCCTTCCTGATTTTGCTTTAGGCAAATCACAAATTCATCTAGGGCGTGCACTTGTGTGTATGTGTGAGAGCGGGGAAAGGTGGGGGGGTTTCAGAGTGAACCTAACTCATTTCGAGAAGTGCAGACCAATCTCTTCTCCATTTTTCCCATTATGTTTATTTAGGTTGGGTCATTTTCCTCTCTGAAATGGCATTTGGTTGGGAAGAGACTGGAAAAAGAAAAGAAACTTGAGTGTGATTTTATATAAGACTCAGACGGTTTTCTTAGTTTCCTCTCTTAGTTTCTCCTCTGTTGCTGTGCTACTCTGACAAAAGGAGGACGTAAAGGAGGAAGAGTTTG
Source organism: Tokudaia tokunoshimensis (assembly GCA_036184795.1). Taxonomy (NCBI): domain Eukaryota; kingdom Metazoa; phylum Chordata; class Mammalia; order Rodentia; family Muridae; genus Tokudaia; species Tokudaia tokunoshimensis. The sequence continues at coordinate 40,066,419 of BTHU01000010.1, read as the reverse complement.
TTCTGACTCGAGAGTTCAGTCCCTCATGGCAGGCAGGGAAGTCTGGGCACCAGGAGCTTGCAGCAGAGCTGGCTTCACATCAGAAAGGTAGCAATGAATGCACACGCTGCTCAGCTCTCTTTCTCTACTCATACAGTCTAGGATCTCAGTAGGGAATGGTGCCACCCACAGTGGATGGGTCTTCTCATCTTAGTTAACGCAGTCAAGGTACTGGCCAGAGGTCCATCTCCTAGGCAATCGTGGATTTTGTCAAATGGACAAGAGTGTCTCACAGAGTAAACACCACAATCAAGATCAAAACAGGCTCTACCAGGCTCCCAGATATACCTTTCCTCAAGTGTCTCAGGCTACTTGGTGCTAGAAAACCAGTCTCCATCTCTGGCTGTGATATCAGTTCATTGTATCAGTCTCTCTCTCTCTCTCTCTCTCTCTCTCTCTCTCTCTCTCTCTCTCTCTCTCTCTCTCTCTCTCTCCAGCCCCTTCTGAATTGATATGTTGAGGGAAAGTTTGGGTTAGATCAAATATGGCTAATAGATTTCACATGAAGGTCAAGCTTGGCGACTTGATACAACCTAGAATCATTTTTGAAGGGGAACCAAATTGAGAAAATACCCCAACCAGATTGGCCTGTGGGCAAGCCTGTGGCTTATTGTCTTGATTGACGATTGATGGGAGAAGGTCATGGCGTTTTATCACAGCAATGGGGACTTTAACTAAGACAGAAATTGGTACCAGGTTGCTGTGACAGACAAGGTCATGTGTTTTGGGGAGGTTTGTGGTAGCCTGTGAACTTTGGGCTAGGAAAACCATCAAGTGTTCAGAGCTCAGTGTGAAGTCTTGGGGGAGCTTGGAAGACAAGCCATGAGCAGCGCAGAGGTTGGGGGGAGCCTGCCTTGTAGGTTTTGGGGGATGCTTTGAGAGTCCCTTTAGGACTCTTTCGAGAATCTGTCATTCTGGTCAGTTGAGGCTGGAGAATTATGGTGATAGACTAACGGTGATTATCAAGAGACCAGGATCACTGACATGAAAGCTTTGCCTCACTGGGGTGACATTGTTGGTGATCCGGGTGACAATGATGGTTGGCTGGATCTGAGACAATAGTAGTGATTAAGAGGAAATCAGTATCACCTGAGGTGAACCCTTCAGGGAAGCGTTTCCTCAGTGTAGGGCACACAGGAGCTGTGGGGGTCAAGATTGAACCTTGTGTTGGCAGCTGAACTTGGGATTGTGTAAGAGTCTCCCATGTGGTGCTGGCTGTGGTGGCATGAGGGCGTCAAGGAGGGTGTGTGTGTGTGTGTGTGTGTGTGTGTGTGTGTGTCTTATCTTTTATTGTGCCCCTATCCCTGTCACCCGAGCTTCAGCTTTTTGGTAAAATTGAGATTCTGATAACTACACTCCATCCCTTGGCACAAGGCAGCGATTTTTAGAATCTCCAACAGTGCCTGGCCCTGGATGACTGTCTCTAGTCTGGCTCCTTTTACACTGTTCTCCTAGTATAGACAGGATGGTGTGGCTTCTGTTCAGAGAGTCCTAAACTGGTTCCCTTTACCACTTAGTGTTGTGCCTGCCCTGTTGGGTAGCATGCCCACCCTCTAGGGTAGTGTGCCTGCCCTCCATGAGCTGATCCACTCACTCTGGTAGAACCACCACACCTCACAACCACCCTCATCCCACCCTCTGACCACCCAGAGCATCTCAGAGAACTCACTTCTTTCCCCAGAGCATTAAAATTTTTTTCCGTTTTAATTACCTATGTATGTGGCTATGTGCATGTGTGTGCAGGTGCTGTCAGAGGCCAGCAGAGGGCACCAGATCTTGTGAACTCTCCATTCCCCCCCCCCACAGGGCTTTTGCAGGTATCCACTGACTCACCTAATGAGTCAGTGTTTGGGGAAAGGGGGAGGCAGATGTCCTGGGTGGTTTCCAAGGACATTTTGTTGTCCCTCACCCTTACTAGCAACATTACTGCCACATCTGCGTGTGTCAGCTAGGAAGAGCCTCGGATTTGGCCACAGAGTGACAGTGACTTACCCTCGGGCACCTTATAACTGGTCCCTGGAAGGAGGGTACCTCCTTTCTGCCTACCAGGCCACATGCATGTTGGTTTGAACAACTGGGCTACACCTTAAGGCTGGTCACCAAGTCTTGGAGGGCCTCAGATGGGTTTTTGCCACTTGAAGATCTGCATCTAGGCTGCCTGGAGGGACAGGTCCTGGCTCGTTACCTTGATATGGAAATAGTACACCCAGATGGGATACACATTTAAAAAAAAATAAGCCCTCCTTGCAAGTTTTTTTTTTGCAATGTTATTCATTCTTCCCAGGTAGACAGAAGGGGGTGCCAGTGGTGGTAAGAGTGAATTGTTCCTTCTGATCCTCTCCTTCTCTCAGGTGGACCATACCAATACCTCTTACAGGAAGTCTTCCATGATTGCATCTTCTCTTCCAGCATCCTACACTACCTTTCTCTTCCTCTGTGGGCATGTACCTCTGTGTGTGTCTCCAGGATGGCAACATCAATTCTCTTATTCCATAATCTCCTTCCTGGGACATACAGGAGGGAGGATGAGGTGCCGCACCCGCTGGCTTTACTGTTCTCCCCCTGAGTCATCCACTCATTAGAAGCCTGTCTCCTCGTTCTGAAGTGGGAAGAGCCATTCTTGGTGGAGATGAGGACAGACTTTGGGGATGGCTGTGAGCATTGTGAACAAGCTCCTGTCTGAGCCCAAGAAACACACACACACACACACAGAGAGAGAGAGAGAGAGAGAGAGAGAGAGAGAGAGAGAGAGAGAGAGAGAGAGAGAGAGGAAATACAGGGCATGGTCCTTTTCCACAGCCCCCCTGCCAGAGTGGCCACCCTCCCCTGTTTACTGGATCTTTCAGGGTGGGACATGACGTGACATCCCTGTAGCCCCAGTACTCAGGAGACCAAGACAGAAGTGTCCTGAGCTCAAAGCCAATCTGGGCTACATGTCGAGATTGTTTCAAAACAACAACACATACACATCATCACCACCACCACCAATAACAGCAACAACAAACTGTTAGGTGGTTTATTAGGAGTTGGACAAAACTCAGTTTTCATATCTTAGATTCACATTTTAAAAATATATAAAACCCTTAAATCTCATTATCCACAGGATGGCTTGGCTCAGAAAGATTTTTGACTATTTTTGAAAATGAGATTCACCTCCTGGGGATAAATACTTTTTACCACTGAGGTAATTCAAGATCCTGTTTCTTGTCTGTGTGGTTTTCCCATGCAGTGGCCAGCCTGGGATTACAGTAAACATGTGAGAGGCACACAGGTCTGTGTTGCATTCTGGCCTTTTACCCTTTCAGCTGTGGCTGTGCTGCATCGGGCAAGGAACTCAACCTCTCTGAGCCTCCACATCCTTGTGTGAGATAGGAAACGTGCCCTAAGCTCACCGAGTGAGATCCCACATGATACCCAGATGGATGGGAAATACCAGCCTCTCTCTTTCTCCCTCCCTCTGAACCCCACTAACTTGGGGCTCACCCATAGGAGATCTAGGTTGCTCTGACTAACCTTCCTTAAATCTTTGTGTTCTGTTCTTCTTTTCCTTATTCATGTATGGGCATCTTAAACTCAGGGTTATGCAGTGCTCTCTATGGCCCAAATTTCTTGTGTGGCACTTAGCTCAGAGTAGGTATCTCAATACACACACACACACACACACACACAGACACACACACACAGACACACACACACACACACACACACACACAGACACACACACACACACAGACACACACACAGACACACACACACAGACACACACACACACACACACACACAGACACACACACACACACACACACACACACACACACACACACACACACACACACACACACACACACACACGCTGCTCCAGTGAATCAAAGATGAGTGGAGCCCAAACCCTAACAGCTGTCTGAGGAACAATTTAGCAGTATAGAGGCCGTGCAGTAAGAAGCATGCCATTCTCAGGGTAATAAGTAACTACTGGCAGTCATTTTTGTAAACACATTAGGCTTCCCAGGGTGTCTTTGAGCCTCTTATGGATTGTGTTAAGTTCTGATGTGTCTTAAAAAAAAAAAAAAAAAAAAAAAAAAAAGCTTCTGTTCAGGTTGCGATTCTCCAAATGTCCTCTAGATGGCAGTGTTCAACACAGAGCCTGTCCCCCAAGCCGGTGGAAACTCAAAAGAAGGGGCAGTGGGGCAGAGGGGAATCACTTTCTATTATCAATGCATTAAGAATGAATTTATCATCCTGGCTCAGCAAAAGTCTAGTTATTCAGTAAGAAGCTTTATCCCCAGCTAACGCGCAGCTTAATCAGTTCGCTTAGATACAAAGCCAGCTCAGGCTTTTGTCTCGTGTTCGGAATGAATAAACCCTCCGTGGCCTTTATGGTCTCAAAGCTTCTGTCTGACAGGCTAGAGACACTTGGTTTCTCTCCAGGATCCTAGAGCCAAGGCTCTGGGAAGGTGGAGGGGGGAAAGCAAGTGCATCAAGTCCAGCCTCCTGCGGTGAGGGTGACAGATGATCTGGCAAGGTGGCTTGTATGGAATAACAGTATCATCAGAAAGCAGCTATAAAGTCGCCCTTTTCCCGTGCTGCAGGTATCGCTCATATGCCTTCATATTCCACTCTCTCACCCAGTCGGTCCTATGTGGCCTGAACTCTTATTACCTTGGTATCGAAGGTGAACACTGAGATCTAGGGAAAGAGTGACGTGCGCCACAGAGTGGCTGGTGACAGTTGAGGCAGAGGCTTTTGGGAGCCATACATCTGCTCCTTTGGTGGGAGTCTACGAGGAGGCTGAAGACATTTGTGCTGACTCTCCCCTAAATCAGGACTTATTGATGCCCACCTTGGTGTAGCCAGGGTCCCCAGCACCTAGAGCAACCAAGGGAGTCAGGAAAGTCTCTTGCAAGGCCTCCTCACTCTTGGGTAGACAGGGCAAAGCCTACACCTTCACACGAGGTTTTGTTTTTTTTAAAACAAAAACAAAAAAACACCATGAAGTTTAGAACCAGAGAAGTCTGTGAACAAATCTCTACTCCATCAGTTTCTTGGGTAAGTTATTTTATATCCTGGAGTATTAATGGATTCCGTAAGCAGGTACAACCGAACTGGTGGGGGAAACAAGCAGATATGAGCATTCAGGAATCAGAGAGAGGTGACAAACTGTGGTCCCCAAAGCCAAGAATCGGGGGATCTTCTGAGCAGGCCAGAAAGAAGACCCCGTAGGCAGAAAGGAGCCCAAGAGGCTATCCACTTAACAGTGAAGAATCTTGGTGCCAGGTGGCCCGAACTTAACTTGTAAATTCTACCGTGCCACTTGGTTTGAGCCAAGTTATTTAACTTCTCTGAGGCTGAGTATAGTCATCTGTGAAATGGGTACAATAAACTGACATATAAGCTGAGCATGGGGCCCAACATGGGCTAAGTGTCCAAAGAGAGTAAATGGGGGGGGTGTCTTCAGAAGAAGTATAGTGAGGAAAAAGGTCCGTAAAGAAAATGGAAGCCACCAAAAGTGACTCCTTAATTGTCATGAAAGAGGTCCCAGACACTGGGACATGGGATGACAGGGTGGGAAGAGGGTAACGAGGGTGGCTGTGCAGCTGAAGGGAGTAGGACGAGGCTTTGGGCCTAATTAACAGAAGAACTGTGCTAACATTAAAAAAAATGATAAAGATAACAAATGAAGACATGACAGAAAATCACAATACCCAGACTTGCCTGATAACAGAGTTCAACTCTGGTTGGCATGGGCTTCAATCACCCTAAGTAACACCACGGACATGGTCCTTGAGTGGAGGGTCCTCTCATGTCTTGGCATCCCTCCTGGCCGACAGCTGTGTATGTCCCCCATTTTACCCTCCCTTGCTACCCAGTCTCATGCGCCAGGCTAGTGGCCTCCCATGAACTTAGCCTCACACCAGGAATTATCCTCAGATCTCTTTCCTTCACGTTCTGCATCCCATCCAATGGATGCACCTTCATGGTAAATCTTGACTCTGCCCTGTCTCCCATCGCCTGTCCACTCCAGGTACCCGCCTCTCCCGGGCAGATTCTGGGGAAGCCCTCTCTCTGCTCCATCCAGGCTTTTTAACCTTGCAGTGCGTTTTTTCCCAGCAGGAGAATCCTCCCTGACATCCTGGCTGTACATTCTTGGTAGGCTCGCTCTTTGCCGGCATTTTTCCTCACAATCGGCCGCTCACCCCTTTCATCCACTTAACAAGGTCTTAACGCTGAGCAGAGTTTTCAGCCTTGATGAAACTCAAGCCATTCCTGTTTTCTTTGATAGAGAGCACGCTTCTAGTCATGTATAAGAACTCTTTGCCTCACCACAGGTATCCAAGGTGTCTTCTTTTCTTTCCAACAGGCTTCCTGGGTTAGCCTCTTACATTTACATCTGTGATTCACTTTGAATTAATTTTTCTATAGAATGTGAGGTTCAGATCAAAATTTCTTTTTTTTTGTGGGGGATGCTGGGGGTGTGTGTGTCCAATTGTTAGAGGAATGTCCTTCCCGCACTGCAAAGAAGTCTAAAAATAAAGTGAAAGCTGAGCGTGGCATCTCCTGCTGACAACCCTCCAGAGGTTCCCTGCAGCCTGAGAAGTGTACTCAGCTGCCCCTTCTCAGGCCCTTGATGACCTGGACCAGCGATTCCTCTCTTCCCTGGCCTACTGCATTCTAGTTCTGAGGTCTCTACTCTTCCTCAAGATACTAGGAGTTTCCTGGAGTCAAGATCTTTATAGCTGATGCCTTTTTTCCCAGAAGGCTCCCTAGGCTCCTTATACTGCTGTCTTCTTCCTATCTCTCAGGCCTAGGAGCACCTTTCTTTTAGCATAGCCACTAGCCACCCCCAGCTCTCCCCACTCACTTCTCCCTGTCACCTTGCTATGTGATGGGCTTCCTACCATGGCTGGCTAGCCCAGTGTGTCCTGCCTATGTTTTTCTCCGTGAATAACCTGCTTCTTCCTTGGGGTCAAGCAATCTGACTGTGGTCGAGACCTCATACGGTGGTATCACACAGCCTGCATCCAATCTAAGCTTTTGTGATCACTGGAGGGTCTGGGATGAGCTGCTAGATTGCCCCTTGCCTCAGTTTCCCCATCTGCCAAATGCAGACATGATCGCACCAAAGGTTGCTGTATGGTTGGTCTAAAGGATTTCACGTACAGAGAGAATTCTGGCATGTGTCTGGCATGCATTAGGACTGTGTGATAGGATCTGTGAGGCTACACTCTGACTTTGGCTGTTACAGAGAAGATGAGGAGGATGAGGGGGGTGGGCCTAGGCAGCCCATTCCCACTTCAGTCAACCCAATTCTCCCATCACCCAATTATATTTTAGGTTTCCGTGTATGGTTTGTTGACAGAATGTCACTGCCAAGAGGAGTTTGAAAAGCACAGACATAGGAGAAAGAGCTCTGCATTTCCTCACAGGGAAGACCTGGATTTTAGCCTCAATTTCAGTTTTCATTTTTTGTTTTTAAATTTTGGCCAATTATCTGTCGACTTCAAACTTCAGCTTTCCATCTGGGTCATGGGAATTCAGGAGAGATGCTCATCAAGGTCTTCCATGTTTGATGCTACATGAGAACTAGATGTTATTCTCAGTCTTGACCCAGCATCCAGCCACACCAGAGGAGCCCTGACTTGCCAGCATTTGGCACAGAGCCCCTGAGAACCCTAAACGCCAAATGCACAGCGCTGCCCAGTGGTAAGCCCAGACTACGACCAGCTCAGGAGGCCTCTAGCCTGCAAATAGGAGACTAGAAGTTTGTGGAAAGGGGGTTTTCAGAGTGTAGGGTAGCCTCGGGGTGCTGTCCAGTTGGGTACCCCTGGCATTCCCATCCCTGTTACTAGGTGACAGACTTTGGGCCATGTGTCTAATCTTCCCAAACTCTTGTTCTTCATATGCAAAATGGCTGTGTTTATGTGGGCTTGACATAGGTGCTGAAGGGGATAACGTAGGCGTAGTGTCAGCAATGCTGGTGCAGTTTCAGAAATACAGATAAGCAAACCTACGGCAACTCAGGTCCCAAGAGAGGATGCGGGAAATCTGTATTCAGATCAACTCCATGCCTCAAGTGTCTGTGAGGATGAGCCAAGCTGAAGAAATACTGGCATCTTCTGAAAAATTCTCAGAGCTATATACAAATTTAATTTTTCTAGTAGCCACATTCAAATAGGAACAAAGGGGATTTTTGCATATTATGTTTAATTCCTACATAGTGTTTCAACAAAATGATTGTTTTAACATGATGAGTATCAATGTTAAGATATTTTATATTCTTTCATGATTCACCTTCAAAAGCTGCAGTGTATACTTTTACCTAAGTCATAGTTTGGCTCATATGAACCACATTTTGAATACTTAAAAACACAAGGAGACCCTGGAGAGCTTGCTACCTGCGACCTGAGTTCGGTTCCCAGCTCCCACATTAGGAGGCTCGAAACCCTTCTGTAACTATAACTCTCTCTTCTACCCTCCAAGGTACCCATGTATACAGCATCCTCTCTCTCTCCTTCTCCCTCTCCCTCCTTCCATTCCTTTCCAGTTCCTCCCTAAATAAGCCTGTAGCCACTGTACTAAATAGTGCAGGCAAAGATGGTGCCCCAAGGTAAGGGCCAAGACCACAACAGGTCCTGCAGGATCTTGTTACCTGTCTTTTAGGAACACCTTTACCCAGATCTAGCTTGTTTTGCCCCTAATCTCTTTCCTCTTTGGAACAAGTTAGGATATGTTGATGGGACTTTCGGGGAGGGGGGAAATGGGAAAGGGGAAATGATTTGGAATGTAAATAAAGAAACTTAGAAAATAAAAAAAATAAAAAAATAAATACATTATAATTTTTTTTTTTTAAAAAAAGAAGGCATAGTGCACTTTGGGGCTTAGTCACATGACTCCAGATTCAGGTACTGAATACTCAGTACTTCACAATGTTACTCTGTCTGGAGATGACTCTGGACCCTTAACTTAGTCTGGGTATTAATAAAACACTAGACTAGAGCCATGTGAAGGAACTGAATAAAGGAGAAAGACAATCCTCCCAACCAGAACCTTGATCTTCATTTCTACCATCCAGTCTGTGGTACTTTGTTATAGAGCCTTGGGAAATTAAAAAGATGCATAATCTTCCCTTAATTCTTTCAGTGCTTCTGCAGGGCACATATTATAAACAAACTGAAAGCTGAAAAGTTTAAGAAGTCTTCATAAGTCCCAGCTGAACTGAGATTCCAACTCAGGCTTGCCTTTACTTCAACACTGAGCCAAAAGCCTTTGCCCCTAGCCACCAGCAGCCATACATTGACACCTATTCCCTACACCAATTAATTTTTAATATCATTAATTTATGAATCCCAGATGTTTATTGCCAGTCATGTGATTTGGGAGATATTATTATGGGCCTTGGCATTTCCACTTACAACATGAAATGGGCCCTGGCCAATGGTTGCTAAAAGTCCTTTCTAATTATCTGTAGTAAATTCCAGATTTCCCACAGTAGAGGGGACGATGAGCCATGTGAGTACAGTGCTCATCATGAAAACAAGAGGACCTGAGTTTGATTCCCAGTATCCATGTTAAAAGGTGGTTATGGTAGTGTGAGCTTGTCAGCTCTGGGGAGGCAGGGAAAGGTGAACCCCTGGGCCAATCAACCTAGTCTGCTCAGCCAGTTCCAGTTAGAGTCTAAAATAAGGTGGATGGCATTCCTGAAGATGCCCTCCTAACATCCTAGATTGCCCTCACACATGTTTCCAAACATGTGTACACTTGTAACCACATAAACATGCACATACACTCACTCACATACACTCACACATTCATACATGCACAACACACTCAAACATACACACTCACACACATTGATGTAATTCAAATGTGCACAATACACATATACACACCCACTCACACTCATACATGCACAACAACACAGTCATATATACACTCACACATTCACACTTACACACACATTCATATACATACAACACAGTTACACATACACACTCTATATACACTCACACACACATGCACATACACACAATCACATGCCTACACACTCTCACACATACTCAATGCACATACACACAATCACACTGACACTCATACACACTCACACATGCATGTACACACACACACACACAGTGCCCCCTCCTAGAAGAGTGGCAAGGGTAACAGCAGCATGGTGAAGATGTCACCACTGTGGTAAGGGTTAGTGACAGTACAGGAGGAGCTTCAGTGTGCACATGGAAAGGCTGGCATTTAATAGTGGCTGACATTTTCTGATCCTCACAGTGACCCAGACACCTTTAATAAATGCTTTTACAGACATTGCTTTGCTTAATGCTTCCAACAGTACATAATTATCCTCACTTACAGACACAGAAACAGGCTTTATTTCTGAGGTTTAGCTGGGAAAATGTCCTATATTGTGTATGTGTGTGTGGTGTGTGTATGTGTATGTGTATGTGGGGGGGAGGGAGTGTGTATGTGTGTGGGGTGTGTGTGTGTGTATGTGTGTGTATGTGTGTGTACATATATGTCATTTCAGGTGGCCATGGGGGATCTCCCACTTACATGGCCTTTTTCCTCAGCCCTGGAAAGCCCTAGCTAAGAGGCCCTATAGAGTGACAAAATTTCAAAATATTTCTGTGACTGTTGTCTTTTTTCAGCCTGATTTATCCACCCTGATTCTTCCTTTTGTGTTGAGTGGACAGGTTTGGAACATATGAACATCTGCTTATGGGAGGCTGCACTTTGGAACAGTTACTGTGGGCTCAATGAAGTAGGAGCACAGCTCTGCACATTGCGGCCATCTCTGTGTATGAATAAGTTACCGTTAACTGTTTCAGCATAGAAATGACTTCTAGGAATGTTACTACTGTGTATCATTTAGTGAGGTCTTATGAATGACAGAGCCCAGGTCCCATACTAATATGAATGACTCCTAAGCAACCAGTGCAGAATGGCGAGTCTAACAGAACTGACAACAGCATCAAGTCAGATCTAGTCTGTGACATAATGTCCTAATCCTGTCCTGGGCAGTTGTACTTGGGCAATTCGGTTTTTATAAATGGCCAGTCAAAACAGAGGTGTGTGGGGATACATTTGTATCTTATGTACCATGCTAGTTCTTCATTTTTCTAATGGAGTTTTTCCCAATAGAATTGATCACAACTCCTGAGTTCTCAAGGTCCAGCCACAGAGCAGTAGTACTGCAAACAGCATTTGAATCTCTGTTTGGTGCAGCCTGATTCCCAATAAAACCTTCTTGACCACCCATGCCAGACGAGATTGCTGAATTAAATTTTTGCTCACTCCCTGTAAAAATATGGCATCAAATGATCCTGTGAAGAAGCTATCTCAGAGCATGCCGCCCCCACACCTAGGGAAAAACACAAATTTTAGATGGGGAGTCAAGCAGTTAATTAACAGAAACAGTCTTACGTTACTGGGTATGCCATTTGCTGCAGTTGTCAACTATCTTAATATTGACGGTGTGTTGTGATATGTTCTCATGCTCATTTGCATCTGATCTAATGTTTGTCATTTTTTCCCTATGGGGCTCTTCCAAAGGACATCAGCTTCAGGTCCATCAGCACCTGTTGGCATGAAGGTCCTCCCTGATCCGTACCTGTGCTTGTGGACACAGCCAATCGGTGCTCCTCCACTTTGTCTCCAATTCTGGTGATAAAAATCTATGCTAATAAGAATTCCACCCCATTTTTTTGTTTAGCACAAGTACTCTTTGAACTAACATCTCTTTGTGTTCATATCTGTAAGCTCCCAGATTGACAACCACCAATTCCCTAACACAAGAGGGACACACTCTTCCAAAAAGCCCTGCCAAGGTTCCCTTGAAACCCAATCAACACCACGGTATTTGGATCTTTGCTCGGTGAGTGAGAGGCAGAGAAACTCAAAGGTTCTCTTTGGGCTTGGTGACAGCCCTGAGGTCAGTGTTCTTAATCAGAGATGGAGTAAAGCCCTTTAGTGATACACATTCAGCAAAGGTTAGGAATACCCAGACGGACCATCACCCTAGTTCACAGTCAGATTGGAAAACCATAAGCCCCTATACTGTGACAAGACAGCCAAGATGAGAGAAGGACACTGAAACCAACCTGGATGCTTAGGAGGCCACCTAAGAGAAGTTACAGTCCAGCTAGGTCCTTGCGGCTGAGTAAGCTCTACTCAGATGAGGAGAAGCAGCCACTATCCTAGCCTAGAAATGACTCGATAAAACACTAATCCAGGTAGTGCTGGGGAGAGATTTTGAGACATAATTAAATCCTTCATCAGCCGATCCTGAAATCAAACTGGGAGAGACGGCCAAGGGCAGATCTGGTTTGATCAAGTAAGTACTTTGAAAGAAGCTCTTGGCTCAGAGAGATTCCAAACGGCCGGTGGCGCTGCACAGTCCCCAGTGTCCTCCTCCCTTCCTTCCTAGCTTCTCCTACCTGTGGCAAGCTCCGTTTACCCTAAAGGATCTTAAGTGTGCGTGTGTGTGTGTGTGTGTGTGTGTGTGTGTGTGTGTGTGTGTGTGTGTGTGGCAATAGATCTTACCTTCCTCACCACCTACTTCATGCTCTCTGGGTTACCGCAGTCGACCGCCACAGCTGCATAAGCCGGCTTATTATATCAGATCTATTACCTATGTATTGATCGGTCTCCCATTGGCTCTGCCTCTCTTATTAAGCCCTAACTGACCAAAAAGATGATGACAAGAGCAGTGCCAGAAGCTCACAGTGATGGACAGCTTTTCACACAGCCAGTGGTGCTTAACAGTTTTCATTGTTCCCACATGGTCAGCTGACAATATGAAAGGAAGGGAAAGGAGGTTGTGATGTCTTCTTACAGATGGTGTGATGGAGGCACAGAGAGACCCGAGAACTTTGTGTGAAACTGATTGGTCTCTGGGTCAGGTCTGTCACTATCTCCCAGAAGCCTGGACCACATCTCTAATATCAGGCAGCAAGAGTGACAGAAATGTGACCTCTGCTTTTGGATTAGGGGGACCTGAGAGGTTAGACCATTTGAGTGCTTAATGGAAAGGGACAAGTAGTGAGATGAGTGATGTCATGCATTTAGACTTATGTCATAACTTTGCTGTGCATGAGCCCACTCTCCCCATCACAGAGTGAGAAGAATGGAGAGGCAAAGGCTGAGGGTATAGCACACTGCTCTCAGGAGGAAGGCACACTGATGTTGGCCACAACGTCTGCCAGTCTGTCTTCCTAGGAATGCATTAGCAAACCCAGGCTATGCTGAGGTTTGCACAAACAGTGGGACTAACCAGGCTGTCTTGCTGAGTCTATTATGAGGCAGCATTCTCCAATATGGAAGCCTCTTTGTCACCCTGCACCCACAGAACATGGGAACCCAGGTAGAGCTCATCATCAGGAACCCCACAGCCCAAATGGGTTCCAAAAGGGATGCTTCTTCAAGATTTGGGAGTGTAGGGATGGGCAGTCCAAGGCTCGTGGAGAAACCTTATTGGTGGAGAAACCTTTGACATTTCACAGACGAGAAGAGGTGTCTCCTGATCTTATATGTAACAACGTAGTTACCCCAAGGATGACGAGGTGGCTTTGTTCTTCTGCTCAGGCTGTGTTGCTGATTGTGAAGATAAAAGAAGATGTCTTGGCCTCCATGAAGACTACAGAAATATTGATGTCAACATAGTCCCCTTTTCCTTTGTATCTTAAAAATGTTTTACAGCTTACTGAATAGCTTTGTACATATTTCAATGCTTAATTGTAAAAACTGTACATTGCTATTTGGTACGTGTGTGTGTGTGTGTGTGTGTGTGCGTGTGTGTATGTGAGTGTGCCTGCACTTTTGTTGAGAAGACACACATATAGCTTGGGTGTTAAGATCAGAGGGCAACTTGTAGGAATCAGCCTCTCATTCCACCATGTTGATTCCCAAGAATTAAACTTCAGGTACTTGAGCTTGGTGGCAGGTGCCTTACCAGCTGAGTGACCTTGCTAGCTCTTTATTTCAGTGTTTAAGGGGACATGTGACTAAACTTATTCCCACTTTATAAATGGTAGAACTGAGGGTGGTTAAAGGACTGGGCACAGATCTGATAGCTGGTAGTTAAAGCTGGTCTTGGCCTTCAGAACTCTATGACCTTTCCCTCTCATGATGTTCCTGGAGAACTGCCTCTGGGAAAGGGTGACCTCCCTCGTGGTCCAGGCTTGCTTTTCTCCCTGATACCAGGACTCGCAATTTCATCTTGAGGAGTAGTGGGAGGGAAGCAGGAGGGGGGCTGATAGAGGAGCAGCCCGGTTACATGAGAGCGGTGATAATGAGTTTGCACCCGTGATGGTCAAAATATGGTGATTAATCAGACTCCACCCAAGAAGTAGGCATTTATGGGCTGCCACTCAGAAGAAAATATTTGGAAGCCCAAATCTGAAAAATGTCACAACCAGTGTTTTGAATTCACAGATGTTTTGGGTGCCTGTGCAATACCTTATGTTTTTCATTTAGAGAGAAAAAAGCTCTGTCTTCGAAAAGCACAGAGACTTAGGAAAACACCCTGCCAGGGTTTAGCTCTGAGCCGTGTGGGCGTGGCCTTGTGGCCTTGTGACAGGAGATGAAGGTGTTGCATCAGGGGTTTGTGTTCACTATGACGCCAGGGACAAGCTGTCCCTACCTGTCTCTCGTACCCCTCCTTCCCAGCAATCCCACATCCATACACCTGCTTTCACAACCTCCGAAATGGGATCTAGATCCACAATGTCTAAGCTGCTAGGGACTCATGACATACCATACACCTCGCAAGGCTCAGAGCAAGATTTGGGGCAGAGGTGGCATTTCTGTTCCACCTGTAGCCTTTGACACAATAAACAAAAACACCCACATGGTGCTTAGAATCCCAAACCACTTGTACCAGCTGACAGTCACCTCATCCAGTGATAGGGAAATGAGGCATTGAGCAGATGGTTTTCCCTGACTGCTGCTGTCTGGAAGGCTATGTTAAGCAGTTAATGCAGTTTATCATTTGATTTGTACAAAATAATTATATATATATATATATATATATATACACACACACACATATACACACATACCTACATATATATATACATACACATATGTATATACACAACACTTACGTACATACATATTTATGTATGTATATATAGAAAGGTGCTTGAGGGATCAAGCTTCTAAGGGTTAATGCAGTTATCTCTAGGTGCTGAGGTGGGATTCCAGATGATGGGGATGGTGGTGATGCTGGGGATGGTGGTGTTGCTGCTGATGGTGATAATGATGACAGTGTGATATTCTTTCATATAATTTTACACATGGTATTTTATTCATTTGTTTTACTTATCATTATTTTTGAGGCAGGGTCTCATGTAACCTAGACTGGCCTCAAGTTTAATATATGGCTAAAGGTGACCTTAACCCTCCTTGACCCTCCTATCTTCATGTCCCAAGTTCTATGGTAGATATCACCACAACTGCTTCTGTTTCCCCCTGCCCCTGCCCCGGGAGTATTTTTCAGAAATTTGTACTGCTGTGCATAAGAAGGTTGTGTAGTTTTCTTTTTATTAGTTTTTAAGATTTATTTTTAATTCTGTGGATGTGGATGTGTCTGTGTAGATATGTGCATGTGCATACAGTTGCCCAAGCAGGCCAGAAGAGGGTGTCAGATTCCCTAAACCTGGTGTTATAGGTGGTTGTGAGCTGACAGATCTGAGTGCTGAGAACTGAAGACATGCTCTTAGCAGGTGAGTCGTCTCTCCAGCTCCTGGTTTGACGTTTTAAAGCAGATAAAATGCCACAAGCCATAACACACACAAAAAACAGATCTTTGTTTCTTTATAGTACATGATCGAAACATAGACGATTAGGAAGAGGTGCACCAGATACTTTGGTGGCAAAAACACAGGGTTGTAGCCTGGTTCCAGTCATTTCTTCGAGATTTTTGGGAATCCTGGTCGTACACTCCCTAAGAAACGCTGTGTAATTACTGATATGCAATATCCATGCTGAGGATGTCAATTCAGACCTGTCATTTAGTCCCTGCTGGTGTGTGATGACCTGCCACTGTGTTTCAGAATTCCTGTGTGTTGATAAAGTTAGGATAATCCAGGAAGTTTATTAGAATTGGGACTATATTATCACCTTTGGGCTTCAAAGCTGGTTATGTTACTGTCATAATGTTATACACACAATACTGACAAAAACAACAAACATATGTCAACTTGTGTTATGCACAGGCTGAAACTGGACCACATGTGCATTCTGTGACTCTCAACTTTGGGAATAACCTTTAAAATGAGTATTTATTTTATTTTTTGTTTGTACATGTGTGTGTGCATGTGTGTTTGCACATTGTGTGTGTGTGTGAATGTGTGTTTTGTGAACATGTTTGCACAGGTGCCTGAGGGGTCTGCAGAAAGCATTTGAGTTTGCAAGCGGCCCAGTGTGGATGCTGGGAAACAAATGCAAGGCCTCTGTAAGAGCAATGTGTGCTTGTAACCTTTGAGCCATCTCTCCAGCCCTAATTCTCACTTTTAAATGCTGTGTGAAAAACAAAAGCTTGCATATGCCTAAGATATAAATAATGCCTAAAACATAAAGCTGCTAGCATCGTTAGGGTTCTCATGATTAGAGCCCCTGGCCTTCATCCACAGCCTGGCAAGTTGAACAGTAAGTAAGAACAAGGGCTGAGTTGCTCCTTACACACAGGGAAGGCAGAGCTGACAGGGGATTAAGAGATGAAAGCCTTCACCTCTGTCACTCTCTAGGCATAACTGAACCCAAGTTCCCTCATCACTTTGTGTATCCATTCATCTGGTACTGACTACGCACAGATTGTTCTAGAACAGTGTCTACTTTTGTGAGCACAGTGTAGCAGAAGAACAGGAAGGAAGTCACGTAGCAATGTGAAGATGCCGGGTGTGTACTACAGGGCTTGCAGATCAGGCAAGACCTGTGTGAGAACAGGGACATTTGTCAATCCCTGAGGACTGTCTCTTCCATCCATACCTAGCCCAACACCCGGCATGTCAAAACTGAGAGATTTGTTGCACAGGCCAGACAACATTTTGGAATAGAGTAACACTTGAGCTGGGTCTTAAATGCTGAGAGAAAACAAGGGGACAATAGAAATGGACTCTCTACACAGAATGAATGCAGGGAAGTGTGGGGACATTTGCATAGGGAAGAGGAGACTCACTGCAGCTGCCGACCCGAGTAGGAACCTTGGTAGCTATGGAAAATTCCTCGGGGGAAACAGATGAGGTGCTGCTATTATTGCATCTTGCTTCCTTGATGTATATGCATTATAGATTTATCTTATAATTGTTGTTACGGCTTTAGATTTATGCCTACTTTTGTTGGCCCATGATTGATCATTAGTAAGCAAGCATATGCATGCTGATGTGAGGATCAGCTCTGTGCACTACATTATTGATGGATCCATTCATTCATGCCACAGATACTTTATTCTGATAAATGCTAATTGCAGCTCAGAGTGCCTCACCAAGGTAATTTGCTGAAGCATGAGTTTGAGCTTCCCTGGTTCTATCTGTCTACATGTAGAGGCTGCTTAGGGTTGGTGTGGGGGGGACTTGGTGTGTGCGCTCTTTCTGCTTTGAGGGACACTGCTCGGTCTTGGCAACTGAGAGGAGGCTGGGTTTCAACCATCACAATTCAACTCTGCGTCCTGCAGCTGTGTCTCTCTCTTTCTCAGCACACCACAGCCAGCAGACCTGCAACCACAGCCTGACTGAGCAGGGTGTAGAGTGAGGCAGAGAGACACACGTGGAGAAGAAGGCGAAATCACAGCACACAGAGAAGGAGGAGAGGGAGCAGAGGAGGGAAAGAGATGACTGCAGAAGGTGTCAGCCAAAGAGGAGGGGGCAGGGCTCTACGCAGTCAGTCTGTGACAGGGTGGGGAGAGAAGGAGCAGGTTTTCTCAACACAAGAGGAAAGAAAACAAAGCCGGTGGGGAGAGGGCTAGAGAGAGCAGAGAGTGTAGAGCAAGAACTGGGCATAGGAGTTAAAATTAGAAGAAGATAGGGATGCAAATTCGGGGCAGAAGGGGGATATAGGAAGGGTAGAGAGGGTATATGAGATGGTTGTGTAGACAGGTTTCCCAGTGCCAGCACTCACACAGGAATTCTGAGTTGGCAAAACGTTGCGGAATGCTACCCTGTACTGACTCTCCCATGTGAGGAAGTGTCGTGTGTCAAAATATTCAGCGGTGACGCATGAATTAGCAGAGACCAATTTGCGTTTAAGGAATCTTGACGGAGCACCCCACAGCACAAATCAAAGCCATCAAGCGAGTGAAGCTATTCATGCGATTAGTACACGCTCTGCACCTGGCTACGCTGTGTGTAGCCGCAGGAAGCTCAGGTTGGTATCCCAGAGGTGGGCCGGGATTGGTTCTGTTTGCTTACTCACTGTTCTGTCTGTGTCTCCTGAGGAGACACAAGGAATAGTCCCCTGGGATGTGCTGTAGATTCTAGTTAAAGGTTATCATCTCCCAGAGTTTCTGTTAGCTTGAGATGAGCCACCATCTCAGGTGAGTTAGGCACACATCCTCATCTGATGCGCATACACACTGGCTCTTCAGAATCAGGGCCAGCAAACTCCACTCTCAGCTGTCTCTGCTGCTTACACCAGGGTAACACTGAGTTGAGGATGCCATATCTGGAATAGCTAATATAGCTTGGGGTCCTGGCCATGTCATCTGGCTGCCCCTCTGGGTAGATGTATCACCAGGTGACAACTGGAGTGTGGGAATCTCAGATGGGACTCAATGACATGTCATCTGACTGCCCCCTGGGCAGGTGTATCACCAGGTGACAACTGGAGTGTGAGGATCTTGGGTGGAACCCAACGACTCTGTGCCGCTCAAGTTATTTTCTTTGTTCAAAGCCCTGTGCCTGAGCTTCTGCTTAGATGTCATGGTAGGGCAAGAGTCCTGCCCTGAACCACTGATGTGACAAAGGCCTTGACCTGCCACTTAATTCTCTTCTTTTTGTAGGTAGACTAGTTTTAGGAGCTGCAGTCTAGGGGCTCGAGCTCTTATCTAACTCAGAGAGACAGTGTGTGTCTAGATCTCTATTCTCTTCCCTCTCTCCCCTCTCCTTCCTTTCCTCTCCTTTGCTACTTAGCCCACAATGACTGAATTTCATTATGTATCAAGTATAAGTTGAGCTTTTGCTCCCTGGCCAGTAGGAGAGAGGGACGTTATTCATGATAGCTATACTATGGGCTTAGCCTAGGAACCCATGAACATATGGATGAGAAAGAAGATGGAGAATTATTCAACTATAAAGAAGAATGAAATTGTGTCATTTTTAAGGAAATTGTATGGGAATACATACCCTAATAAGTGAAAGAAATCAGACACAGAAACACAACTATTGTAGTTTTCCCTCTCATATGTGAACTCCAGATTTTTCTAAACAAAGATATGAGGGTAGACGAGGTCTATTTGGAGGCAAGTTGAGATTATCCGAAGTTGGGGAGGAAGGAACAGCGAAGGGGCTGAAACACAAAGTACATTGTGTTACTGTGTCAAAATGGAACCTATTATCTGGTACAAATGATGTATTCTCATAAACTATAACACAGTTCATCCAATCTGCTATAACAAAGCACCACGATCCAAGGAGATCGTCAAAAGCAGAAATTTCTTTCTTAGAGTTCCAGAAGCTGGGAGGACCACTCAGGATGGAGGCAGCTGTGGCTGCTACAATAGATGTCTATTTGTCTACCCTGTTACGAAGTTCTTTGGGGCTGGGAAAACAGATCCTGTGGATTTGTGTGTTGTGAAAACTTAATAATTCTGGAATCTTGAAATTCCAAGATCAAGGTGCTGATTGGTATATTCAGGGCTTAGAAAAACCTGCCTCCTGGTTCACAGAAGGTCAACTCTGGCTGGATTCTCAGGTGGCAGTCAGATGAAGGAGCCCTTGGGAGCTTCTTGCATAAGGACATTTATCCCATTGATGAGGGCTCCACCCTTATGAACTGATGACTTCTCAAATGCTTTCCCTCCTATTACCACCACTCCAGTCATCAGTTTTTAGCACATGAATTTTTGGTAAGCATAACTCTCTGGCCATAGTAGGATATTAGATGATGATATTTTCCAAGAAGAAGAATAAAGGAGGGAGAAGCAGCTCCATGAGCAGATGAGTCCAACAGCTACAACATGAGAATCCCACTCGCACAGAGAAGCCATACTTTTAATGAGCAAACCCCATGGATATAACTCAGGCCCTTTCAGGCTCCATGTGTATCTTCCTGGACACTTGTGCTTGGTTCCACAAGCACCTGGAAATTTAATTTCCCAGAATGCCTTTGGACAAGGTTTCTGAGATGAGGACACATGAAATATCATAGCGGTTTCTTGAAATGAACAGAGGCAGCCTGCTGTGACATGACTCATAAGCAAGTCATATCTGCTAGGCTTGGGAGACTATGACTACAGTGTATGCTTGGACAACTGGTACAATGGACAGCCCAAGACACACCAGCCTGCATGTGAAGGGTGCTCCCAAAGGCTTGGCAGCTTACATTTCTTATCCTGTCACAGCAGTGGCTCTGGTCCACACTAACTCTTAGAGGCCTTGTTGGGCCTCAGCACAAATCAGAGCACTGAGCAAACAGCTTCTGCCATGGCATTGGCTCTCACAGGAGTTCTCTCAATGGCTGGATCATGAGTTTTCATCACACAAATGTCCTGGACTTTGAGTAACACATAAAGAGTCCTTGGAACAACCACCATGACAGTAGCCACTGTTCAGTGTTTTGTGATTTGCTGGACCTGGGCTGACCTGATGAATTCTTCTTCATTTCAGCTTTAGACTGTGCTCTTCCTGGCTTGGTCCTTTCTAGACTAAAGCAACCTATTGACTTTGTCTTGCTGTTCTCTAGGCTCCAGAGAGGCTCAGATCAGTTAGTACCATTTTTTTTTCTCAGACTTGGAGTCACAAGACATTAGGTCTTGTTTACACGGCATTCACCACACCTCCAAAAGAGGCTGAGTCAGGATTGAGACCCAGGTTTGGACTTTTCCTTCTGACCTCACAGCCTTGTGAGGATCCCAGAGAAGCTCACACAGTGACCAGATGCTGACTCCCAGGACAAAGAGATGGGAGATCACTCCGTCCGTTTGCTTTATCCATGCACACAGGGACAGCATCCTTCTACTCCCCTGATAATAAGAATCATCACTGTTGTTAGCTAAATATGTCAACTATACGGACTCCTTCCTCCAGTATCAGAGTTTCTAGGGGTTGATCTTAGGAAATAGAGTACTTAAAACACATCTCTGGGCCAGTAAGATGGCCAGTAAAGTCACACACTGCCAAGCCTGACAACTAGAATTTCATCCCCAGGATAGAAGGAAATTACTGACTACTGAAAGTCATCCTCTGTCCTCCACACATTGCTATGGCATGTGCACTCCCTCACACACAAACAAATCACAAGCACAGAAAAATAAATAAAATGTGAACATTTTCTAAAGATCTCAGGAGACTTTTTATTATCACAGAAATTTAGGAATTTGGGGGAGAGTATAGTAACAATAGCTGACTTCAACTTAACAACCATTTTACTTTACTTCTCGAGATTAATTACTATTCTCTTTGTCTGGATAGGGGAAAGGAAGCAGAGAAGAGCAAAGAGGCTTTCTCAAGGCCCCACAACCATCTAACTCCATAACCTGCCTCTAACTAACTACCTGCCAAACCATCTCTCAAAATAAAAGAATCAGCTCAGTTCATGTGTGGGAGAAATGAGCAATCACCTAAGAGGTGAGATCAAAATCCCTTCAGGAAAAGGAATTTGCAGTGTATAAGTAGTGGCTTAGAAGTCTCCTTTGTCAGGAAGTGTTTTCATCCATCAAAATGTAACCCAAAGGACAGCCCTTGAACCTGGCATCACTCATTCAGACCTCTGGTGAAAGAGTTGGTGACCGATTCCCTTGAGAAAAAGAGAGAAGAAAAACAAGGGGCTACCACTTGGTAGTGGGGGATGGGTGGTCATTAATTGAGACGGTCTGCAGCATCTCTAGGAGAGGCTGTTGGGATGAAGGCAGACCATGGGGACTCTTGTTCTTCAGCCCACAGTCTCTCCTGCATATTTGAGTCTGCCATACCACAGCCCGTAAATGCTGCTTGATTTCTGAACTAACTTGACCCACCATTCCTGCAAATGCCAGTTCCAGCACATGGTCTTTATTTGTTTTTAACCATTACTTTGCATGTTTTTACCCATATTTTATTTCACCCAATTCAAGACAGAGACAAGGTAATACCTCTGTGGTGTTCAGAATACCCTTCATCTCCTGAAGATATTCAGGAATGTCACAAAAAATGTATCATCAGGTGGCTGGGACACCCTGATAGAGCTTCCTAGATTCGCTTGGTAACCTGTTTGAGAGCGGTGCCTGGGGAATGTGGAAAATTACAAATCTTGGGGGCTGGAGAGATGGCTCTGCTGGAGAGAATGCTTGCTGCTCTTGTAGAGGGCCAGAGTTCAGTTCCTAACACACCATGCGGGTTAAAACCAACTGTAGCTCCGTGTGTTCCACTGTGCTCTTTCCTGCCTTGAACTTAGGCAGGCTACCTAAGTCATCACTGTTATATGGACTTTGCACTAACTAAAGAATCACTATGTGGGATTTGAACCCATTTCAACTCAACTCAACCACTGCACCAGACCAAAGGACCAGTTTGCTGCACAGTTTTGCCCATTTACATTTTGACAACATCTTTACTATCAGTCACATATTTATTTTTGCCCCGAAATATTCTTCCACTAATATCTAACTGTATGTGATAATTAGATAAGAATGCTTCTATTGTGTTATTACATTACATAAGATGAGCCTCTTCTGGATGAAAGATGTCTCCACCCTGCTAAATGGAGTGGCTCCCAGTCTGTCTTCCCTGATTTAGTGATTTCCTGATTGTTCAGCTTCCACCCTTCCCTTAATGATTCCCCAATGCTGATGTGACACAGCTGAGTTGATGAATCAGGCACACTCTAACTGGGCTAGCGAGGACTTGTGTCCATGGGACCACGGCAAGGCTTGCTCTGGTGAGTTACAGAACCTATGCTCGGTCTCCGATATCTCAGTTCTGAAAGCCAAGCAGTACACTGTCATTGTGATCTGCCTGAGCAACTCTGTTCTGCACTCTTTCACATCAGAGCTGGTGTCTGTCCTGGTATTACAGGATGCTCTTAAAACTTTCTATGTTCCTTCTTCCTAAATCTTCTTGTGGAAGAGAAAAAGTGATCCATGCTTCAGCAAAACACACTGCATGGTCATGTCCTCACTTTGACATTGTGCTGTTTGCCCAGAACAAATTATCCTTTCTGTACTTTCTAGTCCAGTACATTGACAAAGGATTTGGCTGGTGCTATGCAAATCTCCCTCTTTCCCCCTTTCTATCTCTCCATCTGTGCTCTCTCTCTCTCTCTCTCTTTCTCTCTCTCTCTCTCTCTCTCTTATCTATCTACCTATCATTTATCTATCTACCTATCATCTATCTATTTAGTTATCATCTATCTATCTACTTATCATCTATCTACCATCTAGCTACCATCTGTCTGTCATCTATCTATCTATCTATCTATCTATCTATCTATCTATCTATCTATCATCTACCAT
The DNA here is from genome assembly GCA_036184795.1 of Tokudaia tokunoshimensis. NCBI lineage: Eukaryota > Metazoa > Chordata > Mammalia > Rodentia > Muridae > Tokudaia > Tokudaia tokunoshimensis. Next base: position 40,042,730 of record BTHU01000010.1, on the reverse strand, counting down.
GCCTTCCTGTGGCTGTGAAATGGAAGTATTTGATTACCTAGGAATAGAGCTAATGCAAATAGAAACACAGAGTTGATAGAAGACTTAACCAAAACAACACATTTTCAAAATACCTATAACACAGCTTGCTGCATAGTTATCAAAAGCAAAGGAGACCTTTGGCTATGAGGATTCTGGTGATCAAAGCCTAACAGGCAGTAAAGTCAGTTGCACGATTCACATCAGACAGTGCATATGATTCCATCCCTGTTACTGGGTACATAGCTCTGGAAGCAATTCCTCTCATGAACATTTATACAGGGCAGCAAACAGCATCCTTCATACGTGAAAACTTAAAAACTTGCCATGCACCTCTGTAAGAAGTGCTTCTTTAATACATACTGATACCAGAATATTCAAGGGCAACTTAGATAAACAAATTCTTAACTCTAAGAGAAGTGTACTTAGAATGTCTAAGATGAGCAGCTTGACAAAATATCAAATACCGTCACACAAGTTTGTACTTGTTGAATTAGAAGGGCTTATTGCCATCAAAATACAAGTTGCACAAAATGAAATCCAACAAAGCAGTGGATGCAGTGAAGTGTGTTCAAAATGATCTCCCAGGTTTTATCCTGATCCCATGTAAAGTGTGGGATGAGCCACAGAGTAGTCTGGAGACCAATGGTTATGGATTTCACCTCCAGTCCTAACATTTTTATGTCTAAGGGACCCTTGCAAGTTGTTTATCATCTTTAAGCACCAATCCTATTCAGTAAGCACATTTGTATGTATATGAATATATCAAATGGATATCAATGTTGATTAAGGGTAAATGAACTGGTCTATTAGCAGTGTATGTAAGTATAAAGTATAATAAATATAATAACTATAGTTGTTGTTGTCATAACAGGAAACAGTTGTTTATCAATTGGATATTATCTGTCAGGATAATTCTAGAAATTACCCAGAATATTCACTGTGCAAGTTGGTAGCCAGTCATATATGGCTATTTACATTCAAATTTAATTACAAAGTAGATATCAAACTCAAGTCCTTGTATGTAAGCACTCAATAACTTCAGGTGCTGTTGGTTGCTGTGTTGACTGAGAGAGATAAGATCAATTTTCCTAAGTTCTCACCATCACAAAGCTTTATGGGGAAGAGACAGATGGTCTACAGCAGTGGTTCTCAACCTGTGGGTCACAGCCCTTTTGGCAAACCTCTATCTCCCAAAATATTCACATAACAATTCATAACAGTGGCAAAATTGCAATTATGAAGTCACAACAAAAATAATTTTATGGTTGGAGGTCCCCACAACACGAGGAACTGTTTTTAAGGGTCACAGCATTAGGAAGGTTGAGAACCACAGGTCTAGAGAGATGAATAAGTTGTGTAACATTTAGGTTCTTCTTCACAACGCTGTTGCTCTCAGGCTAGCTAGAGTTAATAAAGAGCAGACAACTGACAGTTCTTTGCAAGAGAGTTGGAGAACAAGGGTCTCACTTTTCCAAGTAAATCAGATCAGTAGTGTTTAAAACAAAACAGTTAGTGAAGCTTGGAAAAGCAGAAGGAGCTGGTCTCCCAGGCTGCTTGTCTTACCCATGCCAGTCTATAGGGAAGGTGTGGAAGGCAGACCATGGGGCATCTCTGCACAGTTGTAGAATTTTGCTCAACACTAGAAGGGCCTGCTCCAAGAGCTAGAACACTTACAGAACACGCTCCCAATATACTGTGAATTGTTTCCCAGTATATGCATCTGTACAGCTACACGAATATGCATGTTCATCAGAATGAAACCCTGTCCTTTGTACAATATTTTAAAATAGGAAAAAAAACTCAAAAATCTTCTTTTCCTGATTTTAATTAGTGACTTCTTCCATCAGAAGAAGCTTCTAGAAACAGAAAGAGGACTGAAGACAACGACTGAATGAAAATCTCATTCATGTCTGCTAATGGACTAGAAGCCAAGGCTTTGATTGGCTGACTTTTCTGCTTGGCATCCATTGAGCTGGAAAACTAATTTCACAGAGAATCTCTAGATCTTTGAGGAACCTCTAAATAATGAACTAGAACCCCAATGACAGACTCCTTTTTCTTTCTTGACCTTGTTAGTAACCATATAAAAATGGTTAATATGCTTTTTTATACTCAGTCATCAGAAAACACTGTAGGGAGAGGGATGTTCTTGTAGTCTGGAGTCCTCCAGATTGGCTAAAGTCCTCTGTAGGAATGGTTGGTAACTGTAGGAGGAAATGACTAAACTCTACATGGAAAGTGTGTGTGTGTGTGTGTGTGTGTGTGTGTGTGCATATATGTGTGTATGCATACACATATTATATATGTATATGCCAATATATGTGTACATGCATAAGTGTATATAAGTGTCTTCTAATGTGTATGTGTATATATATATATATATGCTCATGTGTGTATATATGTTCATGTGTATGTGTATGTATACATGTGTATGTGTATATGTGTGTGTGTGTGGCTAGTTGATATAAATGAACACTTCTACACCACAGACCTTCCTAAGTCTGGGTGCATTTACAGTGAGCTAAGTTTTGAAAGGATCTTGAATGTTCACTCCAAGCCATGACAGTCCACCATGGCTGATGAGCTTATATAGCTAATATTTAATGTTTACCACTGAAGGCAAAAAGAACTGAAATAAGAGAATGACAGTCTTGACCAAGGCCAGCACATTTTTTTTTGAAAGAAAAATAAAGCATTGGCTTTGTATTTATCACGAGTACAGAAATCCATTTCAACTGACAGAAATTCATTTCTCCTGCAAAGCCCCTTCTTTCCCCCACCTGCTTTCCACTTAGACCAACCCCACAAGATGGATGTGCTCTCCAGATCCCCAGTGGTAAGGAAGATAAAGGCTTGCAAACTCCACAAGTATGTTCTCCTAATTATCCTAACAGGGATTTAAAAAAAAAAAAACTCTGCAAACCATCTATTCAGATTAAACTCCAGTCCAGGAGCCTTTTATTAGAAGATTGTCAGTGAAGGGTGGAAAGGCAGCTCTATTGTGTGATTTCTGCAGCTTTAATAGCCCAAAGAGAAGCACTGAAAAAGATCCCAGTATTTGCGTGAGAGTGATTTTTGTTAGGAAAGATCTAAAAATACCTGTAGCAGCCTGTTTCCCTATCTTCCCCCTTAAAGCCAGCCTGGGACCTTTCTCTACTTAACCAACCAGAATGACATGGGAAAAATCTTCTATTATTACCTTCACATCCCAGTGTCCCCTAAAATCTAAATAAATAAATGAGTCCAGCCAGTATATGGGGGTCTCCGTCCTGCTTAGTGCTAGGGAGACATTTACCCATTTAATAACTGTTATTTATTCAGACACTTAATTGCGCCATTGCAAACACAGAGAGAAGCACTTGAGGGAAGGTAACTCAGTTGCTGAGTGGAGACAGGTGTTTAAAACTCTGCTTCTGTAGTCCAGCCCTTTCTGCAGATCGGTCTGTGGGTGTGGGATTGGGAGGGTTGCCTCTAAGTGGGAAGAACCCACTTGGAAGCTACTACCCACTTGCTATGTTGCTTTTCACCAAACAGGAATACACTGATGAAGAAATGAGTTAGTGCTGTGCTGGAAAGTGGGAGCCTTGGAAGAAAGAGAAGCTCTGAGGTTAGAGCATAGGAAGATGAGAGTTAAGAGACTCTACCTATTATCAGACCAGTTATGACTACCATAACTCTGCATCTTTAAAGTAATAAATCATCAACTACATTAAATGAATTAGATCCTGGGACCCTAACATGAGCTGATTCAGATGGTCCAAGCCAGCCTGATGTTCTTAAAAACCACTCTCACCTTCTAGCCAAAGGCCCTCAGCACTTCATAAAGCATTTGTACTCATGATTCACAATCTCTGGAATAGTATAACAGCCCCACCCCTCAACCTTTTGCTCCCTATGACTCCTCTTACTCTTGACCAATGCTTCTGACTTCTTTCAAAGGTTACCTCATGTTTTTTAATCTTCGTTTAACTCTTACAGAGTGACTTTTCAGTTTCTCTCTTGTTGCCTTGTGCTCTTGCCCTTGCCCTTGGGAACCTCTGCAGGGGTCAGGTCAGTGTGCCATGCAAAGTCTACCAGGCTCTCCAATTGCCTGAGGACTTCACAGCCCTTGTCATAGCAAATGTCCCAGGATGAAGGTTTGTTTAATGGGCTCATGAGTCTCCCTTTGAAGAATGATAATACTATTTCCAGTAAAGAATCCCAGATGCCATTCCTGAAACTGACCAGTTTCAAAGGACCTCATTTCTCATAGAGACCCTTTGGAGTCACAGAAACTACAGCAGAGCATAGAATTCAGTGAGTGTTAATGTCCCTGACTGACAGGCACACTGAATGACTGGCTTCCTCTTGCCGTCATTTTCCAGCTCTTAGATGGCAGAATTGAGGGACCTGGAAACCAAGACCAGGCAGGAGAAAGAACACTGTTCCTTATTTTTGGAAAGCATAAAAGTGAACAGATTAAAGCCTCCTGCAGGCCTGTGGAGGAAAAGCCTGCTTTGCTTTTCCATCAGTGCTTCCTATGCTCAGGAGACCACCAAACTCATTTGTACAATGTCACACCCACGGCATCCCTTGCAGCTAGTATTGCATGGAACTTCCCTTGAAGCTAGCTAGTATTGCATGGAGCATTCTTATTTTGCTCAAAATCTCCACTCTGTCATAAACAAATACACACACAGACACAGATATAACTACACTTGTATACCACACACACACACACACACACACTTGCAAATACATGTGCACACATCCATACACATAAACTTGTTTGCCCATAGCAACCAAGAGACCTTCCATACAGATATAGCTCGTCACTTTATTATTCCCTTAAGGGCCATTGTCTTCTGCAAACCACATCCTTTATCGTCCACTCCTTCTCAGAGGGGCCACCTAACTGCAGGGACTCTCAGATCTCACGAAACTCAGGGACACACTCATACTCATAGACACAGGAATGCACCATGCAAACCTGGAGTCAGCAAAACTTTTCTGGAAAGAGCCAGATGGTGGCTATTTCAGGGTATGCAGGCCAGACAGCCCCTGCCACAGGGACTCAGCTCTGTCACTGCAGCATGAAAGTGGACACAGACAATACTGAGACAAATGAGTGTGGCCCTGTGCCAACAAGAGTCCATTTCCGAGTACTGAGATCTGAATTTTATGTAACTCTCATATGTCACCAAACAGGATTCTTTCTATTTGTTTTCAACCATGTAAGACTGTCAAAGACATGCTAAGCTGACAGGCTGCACAGAAATGAGCATCTGGCTGGTATAGTCCATTGGCCAGTCAGCTAATTTGTGCTTTGTGTCAACAGGCTCTCAATGCCGTGTCCATAGAATGCTATTGAACCACTTTAAGGTACATGCTTTAAAGGATCCTGTGATGAATTCTTAAATGTTATCAGAGCTGTTAGGATCAGGGAGTGGGTCCCAGCACTGTAGGGAGCTAGACACATCCACTCATCTTCAACAGACCAGAAACACACACACACACACACACACACACACACACACACACACAGAGAGACATGCACACACACATGCACACACATGGTTACTTAGTGTGACTACACTGGGAAGAGAAACAAAGAGGTTCGGCACACCCCCACCAAGTCTGTTTTCAGGTCCCAACATGAAGTTTATGTTTAAATAGAAGGCAAGAGGTTCACATAACCTAAGCTGCCTTGGTTAAGAAAGAAACAATGTCTCCCCTACCATGAATATTCTCTCCTCCAGTACGTCCTGTAAGGTGGTCTGACAAGTTGTCAGAACCGTAAGAAATCTCTTTCTGAGAGACAAGTTCCCTTCAGGCTGACACCAGGCTCGCTGCCTTTTCCGTCTTCCAGCATGAGATCCTTGGAAAAACTCCAACTTCCTAGGGTTCACTGCTATAGTAATCTGAGAGCCAAAGGGAGGCTGTCTTTAGAATATCTTCATTCTGGCCAGGATGACTACAAAGACTAAGCTTTCAGTCCCCAACATGGGCTTCTAAGTACCGCACTGTCCCTTGTTTCTTCTGTGCACTGTACACTGGGTGCTTGGTTTCCCTGGAGCCCAGATGAGATGTTACCCTTCTGTTGCCACACTGATCTCCCTCCTCTTTCTTCCTTGTCAGAGATTTGCCATCTGAGCTGATTGCAGCTGGAAGCTTCCTATCCAGAGTTCCATACACAAAACTCCACGTTTTAACAACAGCAGTGGCACCTACAGAACCCCAAGATGCCACCTCAGTCTTGTATCTTGTCACTACTGTGACAGCTTCTGCATCCTGAGCCTGAGAAATTAGGCTGATGGACTGATGGCAGTCTTCTCACTGAAAGACAGAGCTGCCATCTGGCTAGCATATCTGTGCTGCTGTTAGCTCAAATGCAGACAAACCTCAGCAATGTCTCTCTTGCATCCCCGGAAAACAGAGACATGTCTCATCCAACTTGGGGGCCTGCGATGAGGTCAGTGGTTGTTGAGGTGGGGCACACACTGGTTTGGTGTGCTCTTTGAGGAAGGTTCAGCTGTAGGTAGCAGCCCATGTTCAATCACAATGCAGGTCTTTGGTATATTGCTTAGGAATCTGCTACCTGGAAGGTTGCATGGTAGATGCTGCCAATACAAGGGCAGGGTTAAACAGGAGTTGTACCATTCACTCTGAGCTCAGTGAAAAAGACAAGAACATCACTTGTCAGTTTTAGTGCAAAATATCCTGGAAAGGTATAGACAGAACAAAGGGACTCGTTCAATGTCTTTCCCTTTTCACTAAACTGCTCAGAAGAATGCCCCTAGGTTCCCCGCTTCTACTTGTAAACACACTTCTGTCACCACTTACATTAATTAAAACCAACACAGACTTTTATTGATTCATTGTGCTGTTTCCCACTCAAAACCCACCCTTGAATGAGTGACTCTCGTACTAGAATCAGATGTAGAGTCCTTTGGTGGCCTCTTGGCTTAGCAATCCTTCTGCCTCATCTCTGTTCTCTTTTGTCTAGCTTATACAACTTGTCCATGGTCTGTGTTTCTCATGTTCCTTTCCCCTTCCCCATCTGGAATCAAATGACCATATCCAAGTACTGGCTCTTCTGCATATTATTACATGAGCAATCTGAAGGACATAGTTCATTTCTTGGCACCTCAGTTTTTGTACTGTAAAGTGGACATAATAATAGTGTTCCCATCATAGGGCTACTGGGAAGGTTAACAAGACAGAATCACACAGAGAGTCTGGAAAGCACCTGGCCAGAGGGGCAGTGACTGATGCCATTGTCATTAGGAATAAATCATCTTCAGATCACAGCCTGAAAGCCTTCACTCAAGAGAACTCTTCCTGATGCAATCTAAGGAAGGACCCTTCATATTGCACAACAGCCCCCAATTTTCTCCCTAAGTCACTCACCACAAGGGGCCATTATGCAGTCACATGTCTGACTCTTGGCTGAAAGCTAGTCTGTGTACTGTGCTCATGGCTGTGTTTCTATTTTTCTGTGCCCATGGAATTCCTGTGACTTGATTAAAGTACTGAAAAGATGGATGGCCCCATATGGACAAGGCACAGAGAATGGATGCTTAGAACCTTGAGTAGGCCAGTGTTCCTGAGGATGGAGCCCGTGGTAACAATAGAGATAACAAGGTATGTACTTTCCCTCCTTTTTCCCCTACCCTCCTTTTCCTCTGTCTCCATAGATTTTATATATTTTAGGATGGCTTTGTGTTTACAGAAGAAGATGCAGCCTCTGGATCCACTCGTGTGGCCTCTTGAGCATCCCTCATCACCATGGTTCTTTCTTTTCCTTCTGACCCTGCATTGGCACATCATTATCACTCAAAGCTCATGGCTCACACCAAATATCACTATTGCTGTCACACATTCTTTAGGATCGGACAAATACACAATGGCACGTATTTACCACCACAGTAGCACAGAAAATAGTTTTAATTCCCCCCAGAATTCACTGGGTTTCATCTATTCACACACCCACCCCGTGCTCACTAGCAACCACTGATCTCTTAACTTTCTAGGAAGTTCCACCCTTTCCAGATTGTTGTAGTCTGAAGCAAGTATGTTAACTTTTTCAGATTGGTGTCTTTCATTGAGTAATGCACAGTGACATTTCCTCTATGTCTTTTCAAGTCTTGATACCTCTTCCAACCTTTGGTGTTACATAATATTCCAGTGCCTAGATTATTTCACCTGTTATTGAGCTCCCCATCTACTGAAGGACACTTTGTTTACTTTTAGATATTGTAATTATGAAGAAAAAAAAGCACCTGTACACTCTACACAGCTTTGGCTGGACAGATGTTTTCAACTCCTTTGATATAAAGGAGCATGACTGCTGATCCATGTAGTATGTTTGGTTGCATTTACTTTTATAAGAAACTGCTCACTTATCTTCCAAAGCTCTTGAGTCATTTTGCATGACCAGCATCAACTCATGAGTATCCCTCTGGTCCGGCATGCCTGCCAGCACTTGTTGCCAGCCTTATGACATAGAGCTTAGAAGAGGTGTGCACTGCTATTCTGACTGGTTTTGTGTGTCAGAGTCATCAGAGAGGAAGGAACTTCTGTTGAGAAAATGCCTCCCTGAGATCCAGCTATAAGGCATTTTCTCAATTAGTGATTAATGGGGAAGGGCCTAGCGCGTAGTGGGTGGTGCCGTCCTTGGGCTGGTGGTTCTGGGTTCTACAAGAAAGCAGGCTGAGCAAGCCATGATGAGCAAATCGGTAAACAGTGTCGCTCCATGGCCTCTGCATTGGCTCCTGCCTCCAGGTTCCAGCCCTGCTTGAGTTCCTGTCCTGACTTCCTCCAATGATGGATTGTGATCTGGAAGTATAATACAAATAAACCCTTTCCTCCCCAACTTGTTCTTTGGCCATGGTGTTTCATCGAGTAATAAAAATCCTGACTAAGCCATATCTGTTATTGTTTCCCATTTGATTCTCTGATGATATGGCACGAATGTCCTTTATATGTTTATTTCCTTTCTTTCGTGGTCTAGTCTTGAATATATGGTTCATTGAGACCCTGAACTCCATTACTGGCCTGAATCAAAGCACAGGGTATACTCAGAGTTGAGTGAGCATGGAGGCAAAGGACACCCAGGTGACATGGTGGCTTCTCAACAACTGGATGAGGAGATCACATTGCTGCATGGCTTTCCAGGTCTCTCTCTCACACACACCTCTGGCCACCACTGCATAGGTCTTGCTCCTATTGAATGACACAGTACCTTTCCTAGGACTACTTTGGATAAAGGGAAGTCAGGAGTAGAGGGCATGGATATAAAACTGTCATGAGTCTAATCTTTTTCCTTTCCTTTCCCACACTTAGTTATGAGGAAGTATATGCCCCTTATACACAGAGCATGCAAGAAGCCCTTGGTCAATCCCCAGGTCTAGATAAACTGAGCATGGTAGTGCACACCTGTCACCCCAGCACTGAGGATGTGGAGGCAGGAAGATCAGGAGTATCAAGGTCAATGTAGACTACATACTGGCCATCCTGAGTTTCACTAGACCTATCTAAACACAACTTAGCCTCAAACCCCATGTACAGTTTGAGAAAGAGATGGTAGCCAGCATACCATAGCTAGTAAGTGTGTCGGAGAACTTCATTCAGGGTAAAAAGACTAATGGCTAGCTTGCTGTTTGCCTCTCTCCAAATTGCACACAGCAGGCATCACTAATTGATCACAGCACATCTGTTGAACCTGACATTCATCTTGGAATTCCTTTTGATAATTCTGCTAATTCTGCTCCCACGTCTATACACACGTAGGAACCGAACTCTTTTGGGGACCTCACACTTCTAGGGTGGAGAACTCAGAAGGAAGAGATGTTATGTTCTTTAAGCCTTGACATACATCAGCTTTTTAAAAAATTCTCGCACAGATGAGTTAACTCTATTTGAAAGAAAAATCACTTTCACAACTCAGGTTGTGATATATATTTAGAGCTCATTCATGGCTCATTAGGAGACAATTCACTGGGGGCAAAGGGTATAGAACATTCTCACCATTAGAACAAACAGTCTTGGGCTATTTCTGGGAGGGGGATGACTTGAAATTTCAGGAAATTCAGAGAGGCTCTGCAGGAAGGGCAAGACTAAGCCTCTCAGTCTGCTCTAATGGTCACACACCATGCTGTGCATTCAGGTTACATGCAGAATTTAATCTTAGCACTTAGGAGGCAGAGGCAGATGGATCTCTGTGAGATAGAGGACAGCTTGGCCTACATAGAAAGTTCCAGGTTAGCCAGGGCTGCATAGTGGGACCCTGCCAAAAAACAAAAAAAAGAACAAAAACAGCAGCAATGACAACAACAAAAAACTCACAAAGCAAAATGAAACCCGAAAAAAGCAAAACCCAAAACACCCTTTAAAATGAGACCTTCAAGAAGAGACCGACTCAGAGAGAGGTGAGCATCAGGAGATATCAGCTGTTCTCAAAGGTCACAAGTGGCTCTAGGAGGCAGCCAGGTCTGAGAACACTGCTCCAGAGACCACACTGCTTTACAGTGTGTATAAAGCCTACCTCCCTCCTCCTCAAAGACGACTCCAGAGCTTATCTGTTTCTTACAACACTATCAGTGAGACCATTTAGATAGGTGTCATGACCCTGTGGGAACTAAGCCACAGAGGAATGGGCTAAAGTATCAAAGTTCAAATGTTGGGAGCAGCTGAGTCCTGGGGTCTTCTTGTACACAGCAAGAGGCATTGCCATGCTGGTGTAGGGAAAAGAAGGAGGACTGACTGGGAAGTTCATGTAAAAAATAAGGAAAGGTGCACTGAAGGAGTGACACGCAGCCTTTAATAGCCACATGTTGGAAGGCCAGTTTCTCAAACTTCAGACACACACATGCTTGCACATCAATATAGCAATTAAGTTGGTTAAACAAAAAATCAACAATTCTCCTGCCCAGTCTCAAGACAGCCAGGAACATTCCCATATTGGGAAGTGTGTGAAACACCAGCCTAAATGAAAGAGAACAGATTCATGTAACAATATTTTCACAGGCTGAGCCTCAAGGTTCAGCAGTTCATGTAATGAGATTATTCCAACCTGGAGGCCAATTGGAAAAGCAATTACAGAACATTAAAGCCCCATTGCTTAACTCCATGGCCCTGCCCACCTCATTCCCTCTTCTGTATCTATCACTCTGGACAATTTCTGTTTGAACACTGGTCCAGTGAGAAGCTGGTGCCTGGGCTCACAAGCACTGTAGGAATTCCCAGGAGAGAAAGTCAGATAGAAGCTCACCCTTGGCTCAATGATCATACAAACAAACAACTTGAGAGAGGGAGAGAGAGAGAGAGAGAGAGAGAGAGAGAGAGAGAGAGAGAGAGAGAGAGAGATCTTCATGGTCTAGGTGTGGCAGTCTCATTGAATACCCATCAGTTAGTAGTAGTGGGTACCTACTAGTACTAGCCCAGGAGTGCTAAAAACTTGATGCTTCTTTTATTCCCTCCCCTTGTGTACTTTGCAGACATCACTAATAGATTTCAGCACATATTCCTGTAGAGTCTGTCCCAGGTCTTGGGATTCTCAATGATGCAGGGGAATTTGATTTTACATATACTTCATAACATAAGGTCTGGCCTGCTAAGACTTGCTGGGGAAGTTTCCACTGAGCTGAGAATGGGGCAGGTGGAGGAACTTGCCTGAGACTATCGGGTTAGGAAGGGGTACAGCTGGAATCAAACTTCAAGTCCAAAACCCTAGTATTAGCACTCCCCGTGTTGATGTTCTCTCTGACCTGCATTACCCTGTTCATGAGAATGTCTCCTAGCTCAGCTCATTCCTCATTCATTCACACCAATTTTCAGGTATTCACTATTTGGGAAAATCTGCATAGCTACCGTCCTCCACTCTATGATAGTTAGGTGTCCAGATTTCCCTTTTTCTCTATCCCTGACTCAGTCTGGACAAAAATCTCCATTATCATACAAAAACCTTCACTGCAAGGTCAAGTTTCTTACACGGTGACACAATATCATGAAAGATTAATTGATATATTTTGTTCTCCAAATATGTAGTGGCACTCTCGCCTTGACTGTCCCCTCCAGGTGATCATTGGGATGAGGCCTCTTGTTCAGCTGCTCTTGAGGTTACGTCAGTTTCCACAGCAGTGACACACAGGAGTGACACACAGCAGTGACACACAGGAGTGACACACAGGAGTGACACACAGCAGTGACACACAGGAGTGACACACAGGAGTGACACACAGCAGTGACACACAGGAGTGACACACAGGAGTGACACACAGGAGTGACACACAGCAGTGACACACAGGAGTGACACACAGGAGTGACACACAGGAGTGACACACAGGAGTGACACACAGCAGTGACACACAGGAGTGACACACAGGAGTGACACACAGGAGTGACACACAGCAGTGACACACAGGAGTGACACACAGGAGTGACACACAGCAGTGACACACAGCAGTGACACACAGGAGTGACACACAGCAGTGACACACAGCAGTGACACACAGGAGTGACACACAGCAGTGACACACAGGAGTGACACACAGGAGCAAACAGAACCTTTTAAACCGCATCAGACTCTAGAAATCAGCAAGACAGCAGCTCTGCGGGAAAGGGCTCTTGGACTGTCAAGATTGGCACATGTCCAAGTCTAAGTGGGCCAAGAGGCTCTTTCAAGGCCATCTTTTCTACTGCCTGTCAAGGAGCTGTGGGAGGAAGACTCAGAGAGAACAGAATAATAAGGTGCTGGGGAGCATTCTGGAGAGACCAGAGGGAGTGTTGGAGGGAGTGTGTGCTCACTTCCAGGTTCAAGAGAGTTGCCTGACAAAGATAGCAGGATGCACTAATCTGTCCACATTTCTCCAGCATATAGTGGCAGAAGGAAGGTAACCCTGATAGATTCTGTGCAGAGAAGTGGACCTGAGCAAGTCCAGCAAGACTTTAGGGTCCCATGGAGGCTTGGGATAACTTCAGAAATAATTTCTATGTTTTCCAAAAGGTACTAGGAGTGACTGAGAGAGTTCTGGAGAGAGCTCCACATTCATGGTTTGATTAGACAAGGTCTATTGGATCCCATTTAGGTCAGAGTCCCTTTTCTTAGGATCCTTACCTGGGTCTTCCTGAAGCCACTGTGCCCTTTCTTCAAACGACCTCTGGTTGAGCACATGTCTTCTTGCCAGGACTTTTGGGACTTCCCAGTGCTGGTCTTAACTGCCCACTGAGCAGAGAGGGGCTCTGGCCTCCAGAACTCAGAAGGGAAGGATGATGAACTGCTAATATTCTTTCTAGCTGATACCTAAAGCAATGGCATACATGGTGGGCAAACCCTGAGAACACACCAGCTTAGTGTATGGCAGAGTACTTTCCATAATGTTCCTACCTTGGGAAACCTTTATAAGATACTGACTATTATTGGATGGTTCTTGAAATGCATGAAGACATTGGTAGAGAAGAGGAGAAAGAAGGACACAGAGAACCAAAAGTCAGACAGCAAAGAGCTCATGCTGGAGAGCTATCATTGGGCTAGAAGAAATGTACCTTCTCAAAAGCTAACTCAGCTGCAAATGGGGGCTTAGCACAATTTGAACTGGCATCCATTGTCCAAAAAGACAAAACAAAATAAAACACACACACACACAAAACAGTTTCCAGATTCAGCTTTTGATAAAAAACAAAACAAAACACAAAAACAAACTCCACAGCATCAAAGTATCATCATGAAGGCCATGTTTTAGGCATGCCAGGGTGAGATCCTCTTTGTTACTACTGAAGTGAGGAGTGAGAAATAAGTCCTGACACCTGGCTTTGGCTACATCATTCCTGCTTTTAAAAGCAGTATTATTGGAGCAGTGGATAGTCCACTACTATATTTTGATGAGAACCTCCTAGCTTTCTAAGCCTGGATGGGTGGTAGGGCAGAGGAGAGAGGTGGATGAGGTCTTCATGGGGACCCATTCTTGGTTTGCATTCTGCTGACTCTAACATCATTTTCAAACAGATATAGGTTGACCCACAGGGTACATTCAAAGGGGGAATGTGTTCAGAAAGCATTGGGAATTGAGTGGAGAAATGAGAAATCCCAAATTTTGAATGCAGACTCCATTCTGAACCAAGAGTAGGAGAGCAGAGGGATGGGAGCTTCATCACCATGATTTCCTCCCGAGAGAGGGCATCCCTGAAAATGCTGAGAGAGTTCAGCTGCAAGGATGAACCTCTCACTCCTACAAGACTCTCACACAACAAGTCTCTGTAAGAAGCCAAGAGGAACTACTTCCCAACACAGTTAAAGTGGCATTTTATAGATAATGGTGGTGGTGGTGGTGTGTGCACATGTGCATGTGTGTGTATAAAAAGAACTTCCAACTTTGCTTTCCAATCCTTAGGGCTCTTAAGCAAATGTGAACCAACAATCCATCACTCCAAGCAGCATCTAATTTATTGATTGAATTCCCATAAATGCCAGCTAACAAGGTTGCCACAAAATAATGTCCCTATAAAAGACCTAGATGGCTTCTCCTGTGGGAATAAAGGTAGAGCTGCACTTCTTCATTGGGTATGCAAATGGAAGATGGTGTCATTCTGGAAAATTCTACAACCTGATGACTAAGCCAAAGTGGGTGGGAGGGAGCCTTTAGGATTGCATATATAGGGACAAGGGTACAACATGGGAATATCAATCACTCATAGGCTTCTATGAGAATTCTAATAGAACGCACATAGATACATAAACACATCAGACACATCTCTATACTAATGTCTTTGATATGCTGATGTGAACTTAGCGCTGTGAGCTCCTTGAGGGAATGTCTCTTGTTTGTCTATGAGCTACAATGGCTGGCACAAGTACTTCATACAGGTCAATCAAAAGGAATTTAAGCACATGTGTGTTGTTGAGTCTCTGAGATTTGCCTCAATGGTATATGTCAAAGTCACCATGGGACCATGCACAGTCATGGAGGTATATACTGGTGTAGGTGAGTTTGATTCCTAGGGAAGAATTTTACAGAACTACGAGTGCATTGAATATGTGCATCCTCCCAGAGATCCTGGGCATCTTAAGTATCCATTTCCAGCACAAAGCACTTCCAGCTTTCCACAGGGACCTCAAGAACCTACCTGGGATCCTCACTTGAACACTCCTGGATTTCCCCAGAAAACCAAAGCAAGGGTGCCCCAAGGCATTCATCCACAGACAGTATACAAGCTCTTGTTGGTCTAGTCTGGGACTTGACTCTACAGGCTGATGTCAGATAGCTCTTCATTCTGAGTCCTTACCCATCACATGTCTTCAAAAGTCCTAGGCTGTGGCTCCTTAGTTCAGCACTGTTCTGTCTATGTCTGGCCATGTCTCCTGACTCTGTTTTAGTTCTGCCTCCTGACAAGGTCCTTGATTGCCTCTCCTTGGAGGATAGGAATTCTGTTTACCTAACTGACAAGCTTAGATAACCTTGGCCACTTCCAACTGGTGACCATTTGGCCTGTATATGCTCATCTGACCATATAAATATGATGTTTTTCTATGTCCCAGCATACAGTGGCTCATTGACATGTCACTGTCATTTCTTTAGTTTATTGACTGTCTTGGTTGACTTTCTCCTCTGTTCTTTCCAGATCTATAGAGAGATCACTCAGAACGGCACTGCCTTACAATGCTTCTTCATTTCACCTTACAGATGTGGAAACTGAGGCTTGCCAAGGAGTTATGTGTCTGGTCTACTAAATTATTCATTCTATAGAATTCATGTTCAGTGCTTAAGGAATGCCAGATTCAGGGTTAGGGTCACCTTCCATTGTGGAAAGTAGAGATAGATAAGGCCACCAAAGTCCAAAGGATGCTCTTGCACAGAGAAGAATGTATTTCAAGGGACACATTATCACATTGGGAAGAATGTTATTACATATGGCTGTGGGAATAGGGTGGAGAGGGCTCCCATACAGATGGAGGAGATGAGGGATGACTTTCAGAGCAGGTGATGGAGGAGTTACCTCCTGAGTTGGAGCTCCCCAAAGGACAGGACTGAAGATACGTGGGCAGATGGAGAGGCTTCTTTGATATGCTTCAATAGGCTGCTTTCCAAGGCACCTGCTTCTACTTCCAAATGTTCCAAAACATAGAAGTGTTTTGAAAAAAGTAGAGGGGGAAGGAGATGTGTAATAAAAGTCAGAAATCACTGAGGGGCAAATGAGTGAAATCCACATGTTTTGTGTCCAACCTGTGGTGGTGTGTTGTATGTCAGCTTAACTCTGTCAATATTCCAATAATTTCCATTGATGGAGAATTTTCTCTTACCACTTCTTTTTAATATTATAGAGAAGGGCCATCCATGTTCTCTATCTAGTAGCTGGAGAGGGGCAGTTTCTCCCTTCAGACTACTCTTTTGCACCAGAGGCAAAACTCCCAGTGGGCTATACTCATGCCAGGGCATTGAATGTCATCTCTGGAAAAGAGTGTATTAATGGAGCCTTTAACCAGTCTCTGAATTTGCTGAATCTCCATCTTCATTTGGAGCTAGATGAGGCTTGATTTTTAATTCACCTCATAGAGTCATAAAGCAAATCAGAAACATCAACTTCTGATCAAACCCCATCTTTCTGCAGGCTCTGCAAGCCTGTGCCCTCAGCATCAACTGCTGAGCTGATGATGGCCCAAGGGCAGCCTCCTTCCCACCCTCCCCTCCCCAGTGGAGGATGCTCCAACTAGGCTACAGAGCAGACTACACCAGAAGCTTTGAGAATACTGATGCCTGCATCGCCTCCCAGAGGAACTGATGTCATCTTCTCAGAAACTGTCCGGCATTGTGGGCAGCTGTTCAAAGCACCCATCCCCAAGAAGCATCCATCCTTAAAGTACCCATGTGTGCTTTTGATGCTTGCCTGGTGTGATCTGCCTCTTTGCTTTAATAAGAAATATCTATGTTTTATTTGGGGTGGGTAGGAATCTCTTGCAGCCTCAGAATCTCTGAGTCTCTCTCTCCGTGTTCATGCCTTGCTCTTCCCCTCCTTCAGTGGTGCTGAATTCAGAGTAAGGAGGCAGCTCACAGCTTAGATGGGTGTGGCTTCCTACTTAGCAATGGCTTCCTTCTTGGGAGGAAGAATCATCAAAGGAACTCAAGGGCAGTTTTGGAGACAGTAAATTCTTGGTTCCAAGTTTAGCCTAGATCCTCACTATCTCTGGAAACTCCGTGGGTCTCACTCAGAATCTAGTCTGTCAAATGGTTGGCATAACTATTTATTTTTGTCTGCTAAGCTCATCTAAAACCTAGTGACTTAACACAGCACTAGAGCTGGTGAGCTCACTAGTGGATAAAAGCACTTATTATCAAGCCTGATGACCTCAATTTGATCCCTAGAACTTGTTTGGCAGAAAGAAAGAACCCACCCCTGAGGGCCACGCATGTGTTACAGGAGACACAACCCCCACATACTCACATACATACATGTGTATAAATAAATAAACAAATAAATAAAGCAAATGTAAAATCTTTTGACATGACACTATTCATTGCTTATAATTTTTCTTAAAATACTTATTTTGCTTAAGAATCCAAAAGTTTGGTAGGATTCAGCAAGACTGTCCAATCCTTACTCTGGTCAATAGGGTGCCCTGAAGGCTGTGGCACCATCAGAAGCCTCCCTCATTTTCATGTCTGGCACATAGCTTGGACCCAGGGTTGGAGCAACACATCTATATATTGCCTTAAAACACTAAATGCTAGAGAAGGCCACAGCTGTCACACTCCAGCCTCAGAGAGCACGTAGACACCTCCACTCCATTGTCTTCAAAGATCCTTGAAGTCACAAATGTCCTTTGGATTTAAGAGCTGAGAAAATAAGATTTTGAGAAGATCCGGTAGAACTGGAATTATTTCAGCCTCTTTGGGAGAATATAATCTTCCAAGTGTGAATAGTAATATTCCACTATAAAATAGACTGTTTTAATGATTAAAAATGCAACATAGACTCTTCACCTAAACCAATTAGATTATATTATTAATAAACTGCATTATCATCTTATTGGCATCCCATAACAACTGTATAAAGCAGATATTATGGCTTCCTTTTACAGAACCAATACTTGGTCTAGAAGTCATCTTAGGTTATTTGTATGGTGAACTGTAGGCTGGGATTTGAAGCTCACTGTGGGTCTAAAATACATGCAGTCAGATGAAGGAATCCTGTAGGAGTCATGTGGCAATTTCCAGGAGTTACACAATCACAAATGGGGTGAGGTTGGAGAGATCTTATGGGTCTAGCTTGAAGTACTATTAAATATGCTGCCCCTGTGCACAGGATGTTCCACAAAAAGGTGCCATCTAACCTAAAGAGAAGAGCTAAGGCAAGAGAGCCGAGTCACCCCTAGATGGCGCTGTTACAATCACTACCAAGTAGACATTACTTGGTGTTCCCACCTCCTGCCCCTCACTTCACCTGCCATTCCAGGGTTTTTTTTTTGTTTTTTTGTTTTTTGTTTTTTGTTTTGTTTTGTTTTTGTTTTTTTTTCCCTAGAAAGACCTCTGCAATGTATTCGCTCTAATTTGGCATGAATCACAGCGCCTAGAACTGGGCATACTTTCCATGCCTTTTGGACTGTCTCATTATTGGGAATCTACCAAGTAGGTTCGGCTTTTCTTAGGCAGAACATCATGCTGGTGGAGAGGGAATCTGTTAGGTTACATGTTATATGCCAGGGGGTAATGCTGTCTGAAGCTGGGGCCTAACTGTTACCCCATTCTCAGTTTTTCTCCAAGCTGGAAGCTCTGTCTCTATGTTTCAAGGAGGAAGGGAGCAAGGGGCTAGGTGCTATTCCCCATTCATATCTGCGTTGACACCCATACAATTTAGCCAGTGGCAAGGAGTATTAAAAGCACTTCAAGTTGACCTTTAGCTTAAAGGTCACCCTCTTCTCTTTTCTCCTCTCA
This sequence comes from Tokudaia tokunoshimensis, assembly GCA_036184795.1. Taxonomy (NCBI): domain Eukaryota; kingdom Metazoa; phylum Chordata; class Mammalia; order Rodentia; family Muridae; genus Tokudaia; species Tokudaia tokunoshimensis. The sequence continues at coordinate 40,023,804 of BTHU01000010.1, read as the reverse complement.
GCTGCTCATGGTCAAGCTGCCCAACCAACACAGCTCAGACCCATTAGAGCCTAGGAGGATGCTGGGCACAGCATGAAGCCAGCCTCTGAGGGCTTTTGGGAAGAGCAAGGAAACTGTGACCGTGGATGGGAGACTCATTCACGCTGAGACATAATTGCATTAATGCTCTTTTCTAACGCTGCTGTTTTGGATGTGACCTAGTCCTGGGGTGCCAAGCAGACAGTCTACTTCCACTGTGGCCACGACCACATGTGCCAGCTAATTATACATCAGTTTGGCATATGCTAGAGTCATTTTGAAAGAGGGACATCAATTTAGAAAGTGCCTCTACCAGACTGGCCTTTGAGTAAGACTGTGGTGCCTTCTCTTGATTGATGATAGGTGTGGGAGGGCCTTCCCCCAGCCTGTGGTCCTGGGTTCTATAAGAAAGTAACAGGAATCATCAACTACAGCAATGCAGAATAGAAGCACAGTGGACAATGCTATCATTGTTTTATCTGGTGCTGAAGAAGCTGCAGATGGTCTGGAAAGAACTTGTTGGAGTCTCTAGGATCAGGGTTTGGAAAGCTACCAGTTACAGCTGAGAACTGCTGTCTCTCAATTTCCATTGCCACACATTCTCAAGGAACTCCAAATCTATGTCCCACCTGAGTCGTGTAAGGCAAGAGGCAGTGAGAAAGACCTGAGCTGCCCAGGGTTAGGTCCACTGGTCACATGTGGTCATTGATGGCTTGAAGTGTGGCTGATGAAATTGCCTAATGGACATTAAATTCAAAAGCTGGTGCTAGATTCACTTGTTGAATTGCTTTTATTTGTGTGTGTGTGTGTGTGTGTGTGTGTGTGTGTGTGTGTGTGTGTATGTGTGTATGCATGCCATGGATGTGGAGGAGCACCCAGAGGCCAGAAGAAGGTGTCAGATCCCTTAATGTTGGAGTTACAGGCAGTTGTGCACCGCCTAGCATGGGTGCTGGAAATCAAACTCAGGTCCCCTGCAGGAACAGTGCATGCTCTTAACCACTGAGCTATTTCTCCGGCCTTTGTTGGATGATTTTTAGGGTGTTTGTAGAGCTGCTGTTCCAGCTGTCACTTTTATGAAGTCTCCACGCACATCAGGTATTTCCACTGGAAACTAAGCCTGAGCAGTGTAGAAAACCCAATTTTGAAGAGTGAGCACAGAAATGAATGCAAATGATTCCCATTAATAATTTCTCTTGAGTTGATTGCATTCGTCATTAGCTGAAATTGATTGCGTGTTGACATATTTTGGATATGTTGGGCTAAATAAAATATGTTACTAAAAGCAATTTCACTCTTTCTTACTTCATTTAATGTGACTATTAGAAAATATAAAATACATGTCTGGCTTGCATCATAATTCTGTTGGCTAACTGTGATGTCTTTCACACAAGAAGCTTAAATGCTGGATGTCAGGAATTCCTCTAATGGAGCCCCAAACAGTTCTGCCTACAGACCCACAGTGAGCTTTAGAGCAAACCCTTTGGATGAAGAAGGTAAGGAGTTTGGCTGAGGTAGTTTCCTTGTGTTTGTGTGTTTTGCCTCTTTAGGATTTAATAGGGAGAAACTGGGAGGATACTGGGTCGGTTTGGATGCTTTTAGATCCTAGTCAAATGCTATCTTAACCTCAATTCTGTAACCAATTCCGAATTCTCTTGCACACAGCACTTTGTCTTCCCTTTACTGACTGTAAACTACTCCTTTTCTGTTCCACCTCCCAGATATCTTGGCTAGTTGACTATCTGCAGAGAGACAAGAGGTTTTCAGTCTTACTTGTTCAAAACATGTATCAAGCTGTAAGCAGAGCCTTCTCATCCATGTGCTTCCAGATGCAGAGAGATTTTTAGGGCTTCCTCACAGCCTCTCTCAGTCTTTCCTGGAAGAAAAGCTCAGTCCATTTCTGAAGGGTTTTCTGGGTTGAAGAATGTAGGCAGCTCTAGGAAACCCTGAGTGTGCTCATTCCACAGAGAAGCCTGCACGGTAAGGATAGCAGAGACAACAGGTGTCTCTGCAAGTCAAACAAAGAACAGATGAGCCAGGCCCATTTCCCAAGTCGAATTTGCATAAGGCTCTGTGATATTTAACCAAATGTGGAAAGAGATTAATACATCCCCTATCTATCCCCAAGTCAGGTTAGAAACATATCCATCAGCAAACTCATTTCCTCTTCAGGATTACCAGCCATGCTTACTTGTGATGACTGATAAACAACAGCTCTGGCTGGCTTCATGTGCGTTCATCCTCTATGGGAAAATGTCCCTGAGAGGCTGCTAAGTCAATCAACTCTAAATCATCAATTTTCTCAGTAGGCAGCCCAATCCCTGGAGGCAAAGAGTTGGTTGTAGATACTTGGGTACTAGTTTTCCATCTCTCCAGGAAGGTGGAGAAATATGGAAGACACGTTGTTGCAAATAAACTAGGCTAGAGTTCTGGACAGACTGCTTACTAGCTATCTATCAAACCTAGTTGCCAGATCTTTCTGAGCCTCAGTTTTATCATTTGTATTAGGTATGATCATATCTACCACCTGCATTTGTTTGCAAGAACACAGAACCAAGCATATAGCTAATGATCCATAAATGGCTATTCAGTTCTCCAAGCTATGATTATAATACCCACAACATCTGTTAATTGTCTTTGGAGCTCTTGGGAAATTAGAAATCACCAATTCTTTATATTCCTCATCTTTTCTGTTATTGCAGTGAGATAACTGAGGAAAGTCCTTCCAGACTTTTCAACTTTTTAAAATTTCTAATGGTCATGAACATGAAGGTAACTGCATCCCAGCTTCAGTGTCACATTGTGGGTCTGAGAGAGAAATGATGGGAATAAGCTCAGGTCCTGAACTGGTCAACAGTTATAGTCACTCTGCTCTTCATCACCATCTATTTCAACTTGCAGTGGGAACAAACAGACACAAAAGAGGTGATGTTCTTTCTGAAGACTATTAAGCTTGCCCAACAGCTTGGAGCATGGGGCATGGGTGGATGCCAATTCTCCCTAGAATAAACTTTGGGAAACTCTCTGCCCCTGACCTGGATCACGGCAGGGAAGATGTTGCTTTCCGGCAGTTTCAGGGATGGTTCTGTTGCAAGCATCATGGTTGAAAGTAGAACTCTTGATCATAAATGTAGTCTTTGATTTTTAGCCATGAAATAATTAAATGCCATTTTCTTGAATGATTTGAGCATGATTCTGATGCTTGCTTAAGCAGAGATGCAGACAGACAGACAGATAGCTAGGTATATATATATCCCAGTTCAAGTCTGAACTCTATTAGTGATTTCTCAGTAACATGAAGAAATACTGGCATGCTTCCTGGAGACACAGATTAGAACCCACATTATTGACCCTTTATATAATGCTGTCCAGCATCAGGACTTCATTTAGTCCTGCTTTTTATCACATCTGTGAGATTATTGTAATTAGCAACTATATGCCCTTCATTTTGACATCAGTGTGTGTGTGTGTGTGTGTGTGTGTGTGTGAAGAGTCAGTAGCAGTTACAAAGAAGTATCATAGAGCCAGATTCAAATTTCAGTTTCCATATTTAGTTGCCATTTGAATTTGAGCAAATCATACAATGTCTTTAGTCCAACACTGGTAGCTGATAATACTAGTGACATCTGCCAGAGAGAATTGGGGAGAACATTGATGAGTCTGATGATCATGACGCTGATGACACTTATGTGTCTGTCTGTCTGTCTGCCTATTTAACAGCACAATATCTAGTCCATAAGTCCTTAGTCAACACTCACTACTGTCATTATGTGATTCTGGAACTTGGCTAAATTTTCCACTTACTTGATCTCCCCGCATCCATTGCCTTCTTCCTTATAAAGTGTGACAGTAAATAATATACAGTTTGAAGAGCCTTGCTTTTGTGTCTTTAGGCAGCAAGTAGAGAAGTCAGTATGAGAGAAGTCCAAAGCAATAGGCTGAACTTGGCCGTTGGAAGTGGCACCTGAAAGGGAGTGTACCCTTTGTGTACTAGATGAAGGAGAGGATCACCATGGGCCCCTCAGATCAGGAGAGAAGGAAACTTACCACTTCCTCCTAAAGGAAAGGCTGACCAAGGCAGCTTTACCCCTGGAAGAGAAAGGCCCCTGTGTTCCCATAGAGCTGCAAGATACACTCTGTACCATATTCGGACCTTCACACAGAAGAATTATTAATTAGAGTAGGGGACACTCTGTGTACCTCTTAAGATTCTCCATTTGCTCTGCCTGGCTGTTCACTGTCAACCTCTCTCTATATCCCCTCCCTTTCCATCAGTTTTATAATCTCGTAATAGTGGGTTTTTTTTGAGTATTTGATAAACGTTGAAAAATTGCAAAAGAATAAAGCTTAACACATCTTCTGAGCCTGCTGAGCCAAAATGAGAACCACAAACGAACACTACTATTTCATCTAGGAAGCAGCTATATCTAAATGCACTAGTGAATACTCATCCTTTTGAGATTCGCTCTAGTCCTTTAAATAAAGGACTTCTAAGGTAAATTTCTGTTGTTCCCTCCACGTTGGTAATAGATATGTCTAATTAAATACTTGAAAATCCATTTAATTTTTAATTCAGGAAGTCACTCATGATTGAAGCAATTTAAACAACTCAAGAAAAACCTCAACTCTCAACAAAACGCCATTAAGTACATGGATCCCTTAATGGTACATTAAGTAATGCTGAATTATAATGAGTCTCTGCTGAGGTGTCCAGCCAATCTGGTAATTCCCTTTGGGGGAACCTAAGCTTTTAGCTTTAAATGATCAGTTCAGTTGATTAGATGGGCCCAATGCAGTTAGTAAGGTTACATTCACTTTTCCCTCTGCAGAGAGAGTACATTTGTCTTGGCCATCCTGGAGACACAGTGGTTCAGAAGAGAGTGGAAAAGTAAAGCCTCCTTTTCAAATCCCACCTGAGCCTAATTATGACAACTTCCATGATAAGTGATAAAGGAGGCAGAAAGGACTCTTTCATTGGATGTTCAGTTGGTTTCTATAGTAAGGATTCTACTGACTCTAACTTCCAGCTCCTGACTATGCTTAGGAGCCAATAGCCTGACCTTTGAGTTTCTTTCTAAGCTCTGATTTCCCTTAGTGAAGATGGACTCATGGGACTGAAAGAATGCTGGTAACATAAGGGTTCACCTACGCCATTTTCTTCATTTTACCAGTAGGAAAAAGGCATAGATAAGAACACATCCCCTCCCCACCTCAGGATGCAGAGCTAGCTAGGAGGAAAGAAAGATTGCAGTGTGAGTCACTGTCCTGACAGCCATTCTTTCTACTATACCTCATTACTTCAATGCTTCAAAATGCTGCAGAGAGAGTGGACTGGACTATATCCATGGTTTGATTGATTTGGATGGTATAACACTGAAATGGGAGGTATCCAGGATGAGAAACCACTGAAATCAAAAGTGCCCTCAAAGATCCTGTAAACTTAATGCAGACCAAACACGCTTGAAGCAATTAGTAGAACATAAGACAGTATCTAATTAGGTACTAAATTATGTGGAATACAACAAAGCTAGCTTCACATGTTGTAAAGAGCCCAGAAATTTTGAAGGGGTGGACTCATAAAGTGGCATTGAATCTTGTCAGTATAAGGATGATTGAAGAGTGGGTGGGAGTGGGGGTGGGGGTGGGGGTATCTCTTCTTTAGGTTAGAAATTGCTTGGAGAAACAGCTTTGAGAAACTCACGGAAGATTCTCAAATATTACTGTTTGGGGTTGGTTTTGTCTAAAAAGAAGTTATCAAGGGAGGCTAACAAGGATACTTGCATAAAGAACACAGCACAAGGAGACAATAAGTGCATGTAGTGTTAGGATTCAGTTCAGCCCCATGGGACTAGGCCCTGTTGCTTCCCAAGTGCCCTTATCTATTAAGGAAGGACCACAAGATGGCAATTATTGAAGGCTTCTTTTTATAAAATTATATTAAATCTTTATCTGCTCCTTTTTTCTCCTATAAAAAAGCTACATACCTTTTATATGTCCTTGATCTTTTAAGGCACACCTAGAGATTATGGTGACTCCCATGACATCATTGGTGCCATGAAATGAAAAGGACTTCTGAAAACACTTTAGGGCTCACTGGTAGGTACTGAAACATAAGCAAAATGGGTAAGAATGGAGTAAGGTTATTGCATAAAAGAATAAACATGGCTAGATAGTAAAGGTTACCTTGCATCCTCAATGCTTCCTTCTCTCCTGATGGAGATGTTGGGATGACCTAGAAGGGAACGTGAAGATGATGACACATAAAGATGCCATAAAGCTGGGGAAAGAGGGAGAGATACTAGAGTGCCTTGTTCACATCTCTCGGTGAAGCATATGACACTTTTGTTCTACTTGTGATGGTTCGTGGCCTACTCTCTAAGCGCAGGCCAGCAGAAGGTAGACCACAAAGGTTTAGAAGATAGACAATGAGAACAAGCTTAGTTATCTTTTCATAAATTTGAGCTGCAAGGGGCTTGGAAGTAAATTACTAGCTTTGAAGGACCAATGTTATGGACAGACAGACCTAGGGTAGAAACTGTCTGAGAACTGGGAATACAGAAACACAGTACATGTAGAACATGGATATACTCTCTCACACTGTGAGTGCCTGAGGTGTTCGGGTTATTTATGAAAAACCCAGAAAAACAGCCTCCATGGATGGTTTGATTCTGTCTGTGATTTCACACCTAGGCATCGCAGAGAAAGGCCTTCCTTCAGGAAGAGACCCACCTGGTCACAATAGAATTCAGGGTGAGGGCACTTGATTAGCTTCCAGCCACAAAGGTAGTGGCCATGCAGTCTGTTGGTGCAAGGAAGGGCAGCAGGTTAAAAGTGTCTGAAGCCATGCCTCTAGCCCTACTCATCAGACATTTAATCTACACAAAAATTTCAGAAGAAATTTGTTATTTTAGAAGATGTCATATGGTAGCCAGTATTCAACCTAAAGCAGAAACCTGTTCTCTAGGATCCCTGAGGGAAGCTCATGCCACTTGACTATATTCAGCAAGAGACTGTAACACATTAGTATTCATAGGCAAGTCTATGAGTTTTTTTTTTTTGTTGTTGTTGTTTTAAAGTCCCCTCTCACTTTCTTAAAAGATCTTGCTTAAATTAATCTGGAATCTGCCCTCCAATTTTATCTTGGCTTAGAGCCATTGCAGGATGGGGGCTCATCCTTGGATGTAGGCTCCATTGGCTGTTGTACTGTTGGGTACAAGGCAGGACACTGGGTTAAAAATTTGTACTCAGAATCTTCCCACTGGGCTTTGAGTTTAAGAACACTATGTATGTTGCATGTGCCCTCAGGGGCCAGAAGAGAATGCTAGAACCTTGGAACTTGAGATTCATGGGATTGTGGGCCACCTGACATCTGGCTACTTAGAACAAACCTGGGTTTTCATCAAGACTTTCCTGATTTCTAATTAGTTCCCTTGAGAGTTACTCTGAGAGAAGAGAAGCAGGGTGGCCCTCTATTCTGGGCTTGTTAGAATAAAAGAAGACCTTTGCCTATTCTTAACATAAGTACATTGATGAGATGAGTCCTGATTGGGCCTGAAATCAACTCTGTAACAGCTAAGCATCTTCTACCATCATAGTTTCTTATAGCACCTGCCCAATGGAGTGATAACATACATTTATGTTTCAAAGGGAAATCTTTAGAAATTTGGTTGTTCTTTAAGGAAATAAAAATCACGCACTCTAATTTGAACATGTTGTGTGATAGCTCTCTTCTTTCATAAGGTGAAGTTTTGAGGGCTTCTTCATTGCCCACTACATCATGGGGACATCAGCTAGAGATGCTGTGAGATCATGACCAGATGGCACTTGGCTCTCCTGTAGATTCAAGTGCCTTCTTAAACTCTTGGAATGGTATATTCTGCTAGGTCATAGACTTAGTTGAGACACAGTTCTGAGCTTGGCCAACGCTGAAGGCACAAACATTTCCCTTAAAAGGATACCAGTTGTTTCTCTTCCTCTGGACAAGATCACTGAAAAGACTGATAACTATGTGTGTGTGTGTGTGTGTGTGTGTGTGTGTGTGTGTATGTATGTGTGTATGTGTGTGCATATATATGTACACACACACTCACACATATATATACACACACATATATGTGTGTGCACTAACAAGCCTTCAAATAGTTATGCATAATAGAGTATGTGAAATGTGTACATAAATACATATATTCAAATTTTTCTCTGACCTGAAGTGAAAATGAGTTCCAGGAAAGTTTAGGTCAAAGAAACTTCTCCCTGATGCAATTCAGGAGAGTGGTGGGTATTTATGCATATGTGAGTACTTAGCCCTATTTGCATCTACATCAGACTCCTCCCTGCTGACAGTAAGCCTGTCTCTCCTAGGGATGCAGATGTAATTATCCTTTCACAAGTGCATGGCACTGTCAGGATTTTCCTCTAGGAGACAGAAAAGGCCCAGAAAGGAGCTTGAACAGGGAAGGAGATGGAACAGTGGGAGAACAAGGCCCCTTGTTTTGTTCTATTAGAGCTGAAGAAGTTGTAAGCTGTACTATACTTCCCTCTCTCACCTCCTTTAAGTTTTTTCTCTTTTTCAAGGACTCAGGAGATGGCTCGGTGGGTTAAGTAGTTCTTGCCAGCAAGAAGATCTGAGTTCAGATCTCTAGAATCCATGAAAACTGGGCACTTCAGGGTAGAGATAAGAGTATCCATAGGGCTCTAGCTAGTATCTGAAGACAGTCTAGCTAAAATAGTGAGCCCAAGATTCAGCAAAAGACACTGTCTCATAAAAGTAAGCAATGGAACAACTTAGGAGGGACAGCTTAATGTCAACCTCTGACCTCCACTAATACCTTCAAGGTCAAATGCACCTAAGAGCATACACCCACCCTCCACACTCCAGCCCTCATACCCCAGCCCCCACATCCCAGAGACTGAAAGAAATCACTCTTCACTTTTTGCCTTCTTTTTTCATGTTACCAAAGTACTGCAGTGGGAGATGGGAGTCAAGAGAGACAAAGACATTTTGGGTGCATTGTTATTAGCAGAAAGGGAGTAATTGTGGTGGTTTCTCACCATCATCTCAAGTCCTTTACAGATTTCTATTTCTCATCCTTAAAAAAAGGAGGGGCCACCTAGCCAGTGAAGGGTTTGGTTCCTTTATTCTTTGTATAGACAGAAATAATACTGAGAGTTTTAGTTTAGATAGTTGGAACAATTGGAATAGAAAGCTAGCTAGTTTTGTGAGTTGGGGAAAATAAAGGCTTCACAATTTCTGGCTTCTCAGATCACTGAAGATAATCCAGACATTTCTGCAAAGCTGCAAAGACTGAATTTGCATACAGCCATGGACTTAAGTCATGTGACCAAGCAGAGGATCTCATCGTGATAGTGAAACTGAACAGGTAGACCAGAAAACTTGAGGTAATGCAGCCTCTAGACCAGTGTGGTTCTCAACTTGAGGATCTCAACCTCTTGGAGGGTCAAACAACTCTCTCATGGTGTCACCTAAAACCTTGGAAAACAGATATTTACATTACCATTATGAAGTAGCAACCAAAGTAATTTTATGGTGGAGGATCACCACAATACGAGGAACTGTATTAAAAGGTCACAGCATTAGGAAGGTTGAGAACTACAGCTCTAGATATCTGCAGATTAGCACACTGGAGAGCTCTACAAGCAAGAAGAGGGAGAACAAATTGAGATTCAATGCTGTTTTATTGTATGATGGTCCACACCTATAGTCTCAGCACTTGGGAGTCAGAGGCAGGAGGAAAGATATCTTTGAGGCAGTCCTGATCTACAAAGCAAGTTATAAGCTGGACTGGCTGTGTAGTGAGTTTGAGGTCAACTTAGGCTACATGATAAATTCAAGACCAGTTTGAGTTTCATGAGTCTGAGACCAATCTGGGATTATGGTGAGTTTCAGGTCAGTCTGGACTAATTGCCCTTTATTTCCAGAGTTCTTCAAAGCCCTAGACCTTTATTACCAACCAACCATAAACATTTTAAAAGCATAAGGTGGCATCTACTTACCACAAGTACACAAAGCTGTAGGGGATGGAGAGACTCTTTAGTTTAGAAAATGCTTGTAAAATCATAAGGATCCGAGTTCAGCCCTTAGAATACATGTTTAAAAATTTGGCTGTAGTGGCGAGTGTTTGTAATCTCAGAGCTGGGGAGGCAGAGACAAGCAGATCCCTAGGGCCCAGTGGCTAGCCAGCCTGCTTGCAATTCTCAGGCTAGTGAGACACTCTGTCTCGAAAATTAAAGTGGATGCCTCCTGAGTAATAATACTTGAGGTTAACTTCTGGTTTCCTTATGCATGTCCACACACATATGTGTACACACATGTAAACATACATTTCAAAATGCAATTCAATGTTTCTTGCAGTAAAATATATTTTGTCACAGGACTCTATGTTTGGGATGTATTTATTCCAGGAATTATACAGAATATTTTCTAATGTATGAATTCTTAAATACATACTATAGACATTGTAATATGTGTCCATTGGGAGACATGTAGGAAATTTGTTTTTTGGTGCTTCATAGTTATAGCAGGAGTTAGAAGTCATGCAGATGTCTGTTGTGAGCATTTGGCTAAGTAAGGTGACAGGAGATGGCGGCATATAGTACAATACTTGGAAGAAATTAGCAAGGGATACATGTAACAATGTGGGTAGACTATAGAAAAACAGAGTGAAACAGAAATGAGATTTAGAGTGGAATTGGTTGATTAGCTACATGAATGAAAGCCACACTTATGAGGATGGGATACTGCACTGGGAATCATGGTTCAGGGATCAGTAAGCCTGTCTGTCTCCCCTCTAACAAAAGAATCGTTATTGGCATTTACCAGAAGAACCGGGATCAGAATCCTGATTTATCTACCCCTAGACTCTCCATCAAAATTGTGATTCTTTTCTTTAGAATTACATAAATGATACTAGGAAAAAACAAACAAACAAACAAACAAAAAACAAAAAACCAGAAATGAATGAAAAAGAATTAAAAATAAAAGGATGTTTCATTTTCTTTAATTGAAATTGTTTTGTTTTGTTTTGTTTGTTTGTTTGTTTGTTTGTTTTGGATGGGAAATTGTCATCATTACCTCCAAATGACCCAGCATCCTGAGGGCAGTGGGTAGGAGAGCTTGGCTTATCAATGCATCAAATGACACAATGGCTTTGCAGAAGATGTATTTGTTGAATTGATAATTTTGCTAATTAAAAAAAAATCTCATGAGCATCAAAAGGGAAAAGTAAACAGAACTAAAAGACCAAGATGGTCCTACCTGTGGTCCTCTGTAAGCTGCAGCCACAATGTATGTTGTTTCAGTGCAGTTGTGTATGTGTGTGTGTGTGTGTGTGTGTGTGTGTGCGCGCGCGCACACGCGTGCGCGCATGTGCATGGGCGTGCCATGTGCATGCATATTTGTGTGTGTGTTTGTGTGCACACGAGCACATGTGCATGTGAACAAGATGTGTGTGAATCAGGCACGGATGTCAGCTGCCAGAACCCTGTGAATCCATGCTATGGCTATGGATTCTGAATGCTGTGGCATGTTGACAGTGGTCGAGGTTCAAACAGTACCATGTCTTCACCTTTTCCAGGTCTTCATCTACAACGGTGGTTCTCAACCTGTAGGTCACAACCCTTTTGACAACTTTCCACCTTCAAAAATATTTACATTACAGTTCATAACAATAGCAAAATTATAAAGTAGTGACAAAAATAATTTTATGTTGCGGGGTGGTTCATACAACATGAGGAACTGTATTAAAGGGTCACAGCATTAGAACCACTATTCTACAAGATAAAGACACCATCACAGCTTCCCAAGGTTATGGTGATTACAAAAACTACTTTATCTGGGCTACTTTAGAAAGTTTGACCAGTTTGCCATGCCTGTATAAGCCCTTATCATTCTTACTGAATTGGCTCAGTCTTCGGTCATACCAAACCCAGTAGCCTTATGGTGGAAGCCCTGTGAGAACATAGTTCAAGTCTGTCTTACCCGTTTCTACACACACAGTCCTCTTCAGACTCAGTCACCACCCTTTCCCATTAACGTCCTTCTCCTGTTCTAAACACCTTCCAGGAAAGGTTCCTTTTTGGATGAGTCTGGTTTTACTGGAGATATTTAATTTTTTTGTTTGTTGAGATTTTAATTTAATTTTTCTTATGTATTTGTTTGTCTGAAGGTAAACCTATATACCACATGTATGCAGTGCCCTGGAGACCAGAATGGAATTCCCTTAGAGTTGGATTTGCAAACTGTTGTTAGCCAAGTGAATATTGGGAATTAAACTTTGGTCCTCAGAAAGGGAAGCTGGGGTGCTTAACCACCGAGCCATCATCTCTCCAACCCTATTTTACCATAAATCTTTAGAACCCCATTAAATGGCACCCAGGCCACTGGTATTTAGTGAGTTTTGTTCTGGATGAGTCTGTCTTATATGAAGGAAGACAGATGAAAAGCCAGTCACAGTATTGACCACTAGCTGTGTGGGAAATGACACTCTGAAAGAAGCCAAGAGTCTCCCGTAGCGATGTAACACCAAGGGCTGGATTTAGCATGAAAAGGGAGTGAGTCTCCCAAGCCCTTCACCTGCTGTTGTTCCAGAGCATCAGGTACCCAATGGTGCATTTTAATGCTGTTTTAGACAGATATAAAGTGACACTATTTCTATTCTTCTCACTACAGTGAGTGAATCCTGGCCCAGGAGAGTGCTCCAATCACTGCTCTTGGCAGGAATGTGCTTGCATCTTCCTGTGATTTAAGACATTTCTGAGAACCATGCAGTGCCCAGGCAGTGTTCTCTATAGTGTTGACCAGGCAGGGTGGTGTTGAACAGCCTTTCCACAAAGATCCAGGGGAGTCCACTCCCATTTTTGACACAGAATTACTGAGGTATCACCTTGCGTGTACTATGTATGGTGGATGTACAGTGCCAATACAGAGATGAGCTGTAGATGACCCATGTTCTCACAAGCCTTCTCATCTTACAGCTATAATTCAGGCTTCTGCATCTTTGCGGTCTTATCTCAGTCAGTATAACATAACGGAGCCAGGCTGCTTGTGTTCTATTCGCATATGGTCATGCATTGTCCATGTAACCTTGGGAAAGTTACATGGTCGGTTAAAGGGAGTTGAAGTACAGAATGCTCTTACAACTGAAATGGGTGCAGGGTATACAGTCAATGCACTCCTCCAATTGTATCCCAAGAAGATTCTTCTACTGTTGGACAAATCTATTTCTCAGCTATTGTGAGTGCATTGCCAATTTCAGCGGTTGCTTCCTGGTATATACTTCTCTTTCCTCCATTTGCCTAGAAGCTGCATTAAGAGTCCTAATGTTGACAGCTCAAGGAGCCTTTTCTGATGATCCTCAGGTGGCTTTCCACACTCCCCTGTCCCCTTGGCATTCCTCGTGTGTCAGTATAGACTTATCTGAAGCGGTAGTTTGTTAATCCGCTCTGAACTCACACAGGTGGCTTCTTCCTACTGCCCAATGCTCCAGATCGGGGAATGAAAGACACTCACATGCAGCCTTACATTTAATATGCCTTAAACAGCACAATGGCCGGGCACTTCCAAATCTCACTGCTGCTAACACAGTCTCACCTCCAGTATTCCTGAGGTATTACTTTCTAAAATCTATGTTCCATCTTTGCCACCCCAGGCTCATCCTGGGAAGGGGCCTCTGGGGCTGCTCTTCCCTGACTCATATGACTGGATGCTTTCTTTCCTGCAGATCTCAAGTCTGATTCTCCTGCTTCCTTGGCATGGCAATTCTAAAACCCCTTTCTTCCTGCGCTCCCTTGCCTGGGGAGTCTAAAGTCCTGCCTCTGTCTCTCCGCCAACCATTGGCTGCTGGCAACTTTATTTACCAGTTAGAACCAGCTGGGGGGCAGGGATCATCAGGATCTCACACACAGACATGAAAATTATTGTGTGATTTTGGGAACCGAATTAACACAAATAGCATTAGAACCAATCACTTATCAGTCCATGCTGGGACTCAGAATCCTTCTCCACTTATGGTTAAGAAAAGACCAGTAACTATCAGAATACCACACAGACACCTCCCTTGATAACCAGTACATGTAGGTCCTTGTTTGTTAGTCAGATTATCTGCTACTCAGCCACATCCCCAGCCCGCAAAGACAGTTTCAAATAACTGGGGTGGCTTTCAAACCCTAGTCTCATAAATTTCAAAATGGACAACTTTTACTCATCTGGTTTCAAAAGTTAATTAGTACTTTAATTATATTTTTATATAATATTTTTGATCATATTCTTTTCCCCCAAATACTCCTTACTACTCACCCAGCTCCACTTTCTCCCCCCACGAAATAAAAATCTTCCAAGACAAAAAATCAAAATCAAAACATATAAACGAAAAAAAAAAAAACCAAAAGTATTAAAAAGAAACAAAATTTTAAAAAATGGAGTCTGTTTGTGTTAGCCAATTTTTCCTGGGCATGGGGCCTGCCCTGAAGTATGGTTGGTTTACTCAAGTGACAATCCTTTGGAGAACACTGATTTTTTTTTTTTGTTACCAAGCAGTTATTTACAAATAGCTTCCAGGTTGGGAGTGGGAGTTTGTGTCCTCCCCATCCCTGTCTCTGTGCTGGTTTGAATCTGTGCAGGTCTGTGTGCTATAAGAGTGTCTGTGGATTCCTATGTGTATCCATCCTGTTGGGTCTGGATGGTGCTGTTTTCTTGGAGTCATCACAACCCCTGGCTCTTACAATCTGTCTGCATCCTCTTCCATGTAGATACCTGAGCCCTAAGGGGAGTGTCTGGGTGCTCCAAACCCTCTCCTCAGCATGTTGTTCAGATATGGGTCTCTGTGCTAATTCCCATCTAGGGCCAGAAGTTTCTCTGATGAGGGTTGAGCCATAGTCTTATCTGTGAGTATACAGCATGACACTAGAATCATTTTATTATTATGTTCTGCTGTTTTGACTTTCATTGTACTATTAAAAACTCACCAACCCTCCCCCAAATATTTCCATCATTGCCTTTTTACTGAATGTTCACAGTTTTCTAGTTACTGTGTGAGAGATATTTATGAATATATATAGTATATGTAGTGTATATTACAGACATGTATTATATAGTATATAGTACTTATCAGTGTATGAAGATATCTGAACAGGGCCTACTGTTTTTTGTGCTAACTTAAAAAAACATTTTAAATACAAAAAGATAGATTGTTTTTAAAATCATTTTTCTTTTCATGAATAGTTTCTTGAAAGTTCTAAAAAATTACTTTGATTTTATGATTTTAAGTATGGAATGAGAATTAAAAATTGATCTACTATGATCCAAAATTCAAAATAGGTTTCAGATATTGCAGTTCAGGACCAAATATGGTCCATACAGTTCATATGCTTGCCAAGCAGATTAAAGCAGGACACGATGATGAAAGAAGAAATCAAAATAAAATTTATGTTTAAAAATAAAAGATAGGGTTAGAGAGATGGCTTAGTGATTATGAACACTGATTGCTCTTCCAGAAGACCTGGTTTACAGCAACACAAGTCAGTTCCCAACCTTCTCTAACTGCAGTCCTAGAGATCTAATGCCCTTTTCTGGCTTCTCAGGACACAGTGCATGGTATATAGACATACATGCAGGCAAGCCACCATATAAAATAAAAGTGTAAATCAAGACATTATAATTATGTATATTAATTATCACATATAATGTATCCCATTATTAATAATGCAATTAACATTTAAAATAGTAATATTAATTATATGGTTATATATGATGTTCATGACTAATAGTTATACATAAATTATTTGCTTCTATTACTTAGAAATATAATACACATATAATTAACATCAGATACACATTTATTTATCATACTGCTTTAACAGGTAGGCACTATGAATAAATCCATTTTATAGATAAGCACATTAAGACACTGAAAAGTTAAGCAGGCTTCTCAAGGTAACAGAGTAAAAGAGACGAGATTTAAATCGGAATCTGTCCGTTTGTGCCTTTTTCATTATTTGTGCTCTGCAGTGGGTGGCTAGAACATTAGTCTACAATAAATGCTAAGAGAGGATCAATAAGTTATACCAGTTGCTGCAGCTCCTGTCCATTCTCTATACTGATTTCCTGGGCTGAAAGGTCAATGGGATTTAGTGTAGTGTGGATTTTTCTGACCTTCTGGGCCCCTCCCCAGCATGTACCATTAAGACCTCAGTCAAATAAGTTTCATCTGCCCTTGGGGCTGTCAAAGCTCAAGGTTTCAGCTGCTGCAGTGGCCTCTGAATTGCCACCAGGGAGGGGGACAGAGGTGGGGATGAGGATTCCAAATACCGCATAGGAATCAGTAGTCTTAGAGATTCTAAAAGAACCACTGCCGCTGTCCCCTAAATGGCCACAAAATCCACAATGATGCAGATACCCAGATAGCCCTTAATTGTGATTTAATAGTGTTCACTGTAATTTAGCTCCAGGGAAATGTACTTTCAATTAAGCAATGTAAACACAATGTCTACTTACCCCACAAATGTTCTCCTAAATGTGCTAATTAAGGCCTAGATTCAAGTCCCTCATATTCTATCCTCCTTTCCTCTCCCCAAAATGCCCTCTGAATAGTGGTCTAGTGACTGCCTGTAATTTTGCCCTGTGCTCCATAATCCACCTTCCACAGGGATTCAATCTACTCAGAATTCTTCCGTGACTCAATGGTCAAGGTTGTTAATTTCTAACTTCTGGCTCTGGCATGTGTACTCCTCTAGAATAGGGCCCCTCGCCTACCCATCTGTCTCATCTTATCAATATCACTCAAGTTCTTATACATCCTAGCCTATATGCATATAAATCTGTTCTTCTCAGTGTCTCTACTCACCATCACTTCATACAAACATTCAACTTTTCTCAAGCCTCCATAAGTATCATTAGGGCATTTACTAGAATGCAGTGTGCTTTTCTTTAAGCCCCAGAAGAATTTGCATGTTTGTGTCTAGTGGAATTTGCCTGAATAAAGAACGTGATGGTAAACACCTATAATCCCAGAACTTGGGAGGATAACTCAGAAGAATTATGAATTTGAGGATCGCCTAGGTTACATAGAAATTATATATATATATATATATATATATGTATATATATATGTGTGTGTGTGTGTACATACATTCACATTCATATATATATATATATATATATATATATATATATATATATAGGCTAAGGGAATAACTCAGTGACAAAAAATATTTAATATATACAGGTCCTGAGCTTCATTTCAGCAAAGCACACAGACACACATGGACACAGACACAGACACAGACACAGACACACACACTCACACACACACACAGACACACATACACTTGAAGTAGAAACCCTGAACTCACCTAATTTTGTATTTGTTTTCTCCACACTAGAGTAGAAATTTGTTCAGGAGCAGAACTATTCTCTGTAGTTTCATGGGGATTTGCACACATATACATACATGAGTGCTGAATTAACCTCAATTAAGTTAAAATGATTGGAAGTAGATAGGGTTGCCTTGACTGTGGAGGTCTTAGAAAGCAAAGAGAAAAAAAGCAAGAAAATTCTCAAGCCTCCTTGATTGTTCTGCAATATGAGTCCTGTTTGAGTAGATACTTGACTGAGTTCCTGCATCCATCCACACTGCTAATCCCTGCCTCATTCTCCTGCCTACTCAACATAATTCTTAAGATATGGTTAAATATCTTTTGATATACAAAGAGGCCTGAGAGCATCTTTGTATAAACAACTACCAATGTAAGTAATGACACAGTGGTAGCTAAGTGATAGGATTTGAATTAGGAGTTCAGCAATCTTAGTTGCAGTCTTAGTGATATCATTAAATCACTGCAGAGCTGGGCTCTCGAGCCTGAGTTATTTCCTTCGTGTACTTCTGTACACAGCAATAGTGAGATAATTGGAGAGCTAACAGCATGTCGCTTTATGATCTCATACAGGCTCTGGATCAGTGCTCTGCCATTCTGCATCCCTGTTAAAACTGCCTGGGGAGCTTTAAAGTCACCAACGTATTCCTTGACCCAATCAGGTGATAGACTCTCTGAGGTCCCCCAAGCAACGGAATGTCTTCTTGGCTTTGCCGAGTCACTCCCTGAGGTAGACCGAGTTGAAAATGCCTGCTCTAGTTGAAGGTTTCTCAGACTCGATTGTGCATACAGAACAATTGGGGAACTTTGCGGTCTAGTTGCACTGATCTTGGGTGGGGGCACTTGGAGTCCACATGTCTAACAAGTTCCCAGGTGATATCAAGGCTGTTCCACAAACCACACTTTTAACAGCCAGAACTGTTTGATAGAATATGCGCTTAAAAGGATTGCTTTTAGGAAGGCCATTTAACTACATGCTGCTGATAGGAACCTCTGGGATTAGGGAGCTGCTTCTTCTTCAGTTCTGGGAAACACCGAAAGATGTCTAAGGAAAGTGTCAGCAGAATAAATTCTCCAGAGGCAATTGAGGCAATGGATATGAAGAGAGCCATCAACAGAAATGTGATAACTGGGCCGCTAGGAACACTGAACATGGTGGTTTGAATGAAAATGGCCTCCATAGGCTCATAGGGAGTGGCACTATTAGAAGATGTGGTCTTGTTGGAGTAGGTGTGTATTGTTAGAGGAAGTATGTCACTGGATGGTGGGCTTCAAAGTGTCAGAGGCTCAAGCCAGACCCAGTTCATAGTCTCTTCCTGATGTCTGTAAATCCAGATGTAGAATGCTATGTTCCATTTCCAGTACTATGTCTGGCTGTGTGATGCCATGCTTGCTACCATGATGATAATGGACTAAACCTCCAAACCTATAAGTCAGCCCCAATTAAATGGTTACGATATCTCTTCACAGCAATAGAACCCCTAAGACACTGGGTAAAAGAAAACTCAAGGATCTAAGTGACATGCAGGCCATCATGTTCTAGTACTGAAAGTTCCAAAGTTCCTAGCACAACCAAATTATCAAAGGTAGTATATGAATTAATCCAGGCTACACCACTGGAAGAAACATTCTTGCAGTCACTTTATTAAATGCCTCTCAATCCCAAAGCCCCAGGTTCTATGAAACTCCTTTGTCTTAGATAGACTACAACAATTTAGTTACTTTAGCTTACTCACAGGTGGGCTCTGAAAATAAGTAAAGCAAGGGAAGGATTGGAGGGTGGGATACAGGTCTAGTGTCCACCAGGTTTGTGGATCTCCCATCTCACTGCCATACTAGGTAGTGACAGGTACCATCTATTCTGGCTAGCTTTATGCCAAGTTGACACAAATGAGAGTTATTTCGGAAGAGGAGACCTCAACGGAGAAAATACCTCATCAAATTGACCTGTGGGTGGGTCCAACTTACTGTGAACAGTGTCACCCCTGGCCTGGAGGTCCTAGGTGCTATAAGAAAGCAGACTGAACATCACATGAGGAGCAAGTCAGTGAGTGGCATTTCTCCGTGGCCTCTACATCAATTCCTGCCTCCAGGTTTCTGCTCTGCTTGACTTCCTGGCCTGACTTCCCTCAGTAATGGACTGTCACCTAGAAGTATACAATGAAATAAATATTATTTTCTCTGTACATTGCTTTTGGTCATGGTGTTTTATCACAGCAATCAAAACCCCAACTTAGACGCCACTCAAGAACATCAGCTGGTACTGGCTTCCAGTTCCTTCATCACTCTGGAGCCAGCCTTGTGACTGCACTGAGATACTGCAGCAATGGGACAAGTCACTGAGCACCTACTGAGCTGCGTCCCGCCTTGTTCTTCCAGCCCTGAGGATACTTGTCTACTCCCCATACTTGTGGGTTACCTTAATGGGTGTGCAACTTTTGCTTTTCTTGGCTTTCAAGACCTGTTGAAATGGTTTTTGGTCTGAAACTCCTGATGCTGCTTTCAGTGTGTGTTTCCTAACTATTGTCTAGATTCTTGTTCCAAACTAACTTCTAGGCAGGGTACTCAAAACAGAGCAAATGTGGCCCAGCTGTCTTCAAATGGGAGGAGAATAAGTATCTATCAAGATACAGGGTGATAACCACTGGGCAGACTACATACAAGGTATTCAGTCAGCCTGGCAGGTATGTGTGGGATACTCAGAACAGGAATTAGCAAAAAAGTTTCTAGGGTGTATTTCTCTTTGAAGCAAATCTGAGATGAAGCAATAATATGTCAGGTAGATAAATTTCTAATGCACACAGATATAGAGGAGGAGTACATAGCTTGGTACACTCTGGAAATGTCTGCTTGGACAGAATAAAGGCTATGGGTCCAGGAGAGTAGGGGTTTCAGCTCTTGATGGCTCTTTAGCATGTAGTTGAGATGTCTGGAGTTTATTCTGAAACATTCTCACTGTTAATACACTGTTTCAGGAAGGCCATGACATGGGCACATTATCATATTTGACGTGGCTCTCAGGGTGGGAGATTGAAAACAGGAACTTGACACCTGTTAGAGCTGCAGCTTGGAAGCCAGTGTCTTAGAGCTTATGTTGCTATGACACAATGCTGGGCATCAATAACTTGAACGGAAGAAAGGCTTTGGTCTAATATGCATGAATGACGTAGTAGAGCATCTTACATCATAATGTTTGCTAGGAAGGAGAGAGAAGGGGCAGTGGGGACCTGTACTATCAGATCTTAACTTTGTTCCCTCTTATTCTATTATCCACCTACACCCTGCACCTATTGGATATTGCTGTCCATACTCAGAATGGCTCCTCCTAACCCTAGTTAATCTTCTCTGGATACACACGCACAGACACAACAAGAAGTGTGATTTATTAGTCTTCCAGGCAACTTCTCAATCCAATCAAGTTGACCCTCAAGATTAACTTCCACAGTAAACTTGCCTTGTAAGCTGCAAACCCATCATCTTGTATTGAAAGAAATAGATCAGTGCTCTAAAGACCTAGAATATGAGTTTAAGACTAGGTAAGTTATTGCTCCAGGTACTAGGGGCCCACATGTATAAATATGCACAGACAGGGAGTAACAGAGGGAGAAAGGGCTGGACAGAGACAGAAAGAAACCAAGGGACTGAAAACAAAAGTATGCATAGAGACAGGATGAACAGAACCAAGACTGTGTGGTTGAAAGAACGTTTTTTGTTTGTTCTAGGAGATGTGAGTAAAATGGACTGGTTTGGCTGGTCGTGATGAAGGAGGTGGTTGTACAAATCCAACAGAATTATTAGGTAGGGAATTTATTAGGTAGGTAGGGAGAGACAAGTGTGTGCTCCCAAGGTTCTGATGATTAGAATTTCTGGTTATTCAGTGAAAATACTGGGAGGAAGCAAAAGGCTAGTGGAAAGCTGAGACAGCTTAAGATTTTATTTCAACATATATCTGAATACTAGACTTTCTGCCTAAAGTTCTGGAGATGAGACACAGGTATGTGAAGACCAAGTTACCACAGTAGCAGATCCAGTCCTGCATTTGGAATACTGGAATCTGGGATTTGTTAAGGTTGAAATAGTTCATTTAAGGGCTGACAAGATGACTCAGTATTTAAAGGCTCTTACCATGAGAGTCTGGAGGCCTGACTTAAATCCCTGGAGCCCAAGGAAAGGTGAGAAGAGATAGCTGACACAGGCAGCTGTCCTCTGACCTCCCCACATGCTTGGAATGCATTGTCCATACATCATGTGCACGCTAATAACAAAAATTTAAAGTTAAAATGGCCCATTTCAAAATCATTAAAAGAAAATGTCACTTTGCACACTAAAAGGTATTGGAACCATGCTGACATCTGTGTGGGTCCAATAAAGAACATTGACAACACTTGAGGGGAAGAGCCCCAGACAAAAGCTCTTTGGGTAGTCATTACAAAGATTTTCACTGTAATTCTGAGAAACTATTGAGAAGATCTCACATGTCCTGAACTGTGGCTTAAATAGAAAGTCACAAACATCCAGGATTAGAGAGGTATGACATGTCACTGATATATACAGGTCTGAGACAGCTCAGGAGACCGTAAGCCATAAAAGAGGCCATAGTATCATGGACCTCACAACAAACTTGCTATAAACATAACAGAAGACAAGTAGAGCCAAAAGCAGAAAGAGGTTGCTGTCCTGTTCTACCCTCATCTCCTACTGCATGACTTTCTAGCCTGGCCATTGCTCGTTTAGAAAGCTGTTGGTAGTGTGGAGCCATGAGTACTGTGTACTGACAGTGGTTGGATTGTCTGTGGAAGATGAATCAGGCTTGAAGGGAAAGAGCACAGAGTAATGCCAGTGTGAAGGAGTAGGATTTCAGAGTGACAGATTAGATATGGTAGAAAAATGTTTGAAGCAGTTAAAGCTGAGCTGCCCATTTGTGGAGGTATCTGGAAGGCAGAGCATCCCATAGGTGCTCAATACTGAAAAGCAAAGGGTTTCTAGGTCTGTAGATCCTTTGCCATGTACACAGAGGTGTGGTCCTCTCCTACGAGATGATCTCCTGCAATGATCTAATCTGTTGATCTGCTGTCTGTCTTCCCAAGGGATGTAAATCCTGTGAAAACAAGGACTTTGACTTATTAGCTCAGGTGCCCCAAGACTCTGGGACAGTGCTAAGCATATGGGAAATAGCCAGTGAATATCACAAGATAGATGAATAAGAAACCACCAAGGAAGAGACTTGATTGTATTTGAAAGGCTGGTCTTAAAACTGGCTTTCAAAGCCTGAGCTAAAATGTCTGCCTTCCTTGAATAACACCTCACATGGGACCCCAATACATAAAATGGATGGATGTGATGTTTTAATAGTGTACATTTAATCATAGGTCTCAATGTAAAACATTTATTTCTGTTTGTAATAAAAAGACTCGCTGAGAACTATGAGATTGTTTTGATAAACATGATAAAACTTCTGAAATCAAGGCTGCTAGGAGACCCAGAGTGTAATTTATTCTTCCATTTCTTTTTGCTCACAGAGCACTGGGAAGGCTCAGATTCATGTGGAAAAGTAGTTGCAAATGATACCAGCCTCATAGCTCATCTGGCAATCTCAGGATAATTCTTCAATTAGACTGATGCAGAAGTCTGCAAAGGGAGTAGTTGGAAAATTGGGCTTGAAAGTTGAACCCCTTGCTGTCTGTAACCGTGGGTTGCGCCTCTTCCGGTACGTACAAAACTCAGACAAGAAGAGGCGAGGCTCACCATAAATGCCAGCACTGTTTTGATGTGTGACATTATCCTGGTGCTGATGAGTTATACATCCAGTGATAATTGCACAAGCAGTCATTAGGCCATGATGGAGTCAAGCATCCTATCCTTGCCTGACTCTTAACTGAGCATAAGACTGTGTCTCCATGCTGAGGAACTGCATGATTTTATAGATACAGAGACTCTCAGACACAGATTAATATTTTTTTTTATCACTGCAAAGACAAAACCTTTATAGGTAATGACTCATTCCTAGGATGTTCTTCATGGAATTCTGAGAATTGCCCAAGATGTTCTGGCAGTGCCAGTTAGTGTGTTGGTGGTAGTTTGGTACTGGCACATGGTATGTTGTGTGCTGTTCTTTCAAATAGCTATAACTAATAGATATATTATTGTAATTTTTTCCAGCCTCAGCTTAACATGAAATCTTAATTGAATTTTTTTTGGGGAGGTTGGAGCTATGAAGATGGGTCAGTGCTCTACACAAGCATGAAGACTGAGTTTGGAACTCCAGAACCCATGCAAATGTTGGGTGGGGATGGTAGCCAGTCTGATATTCCTGGGTTATGGAGTTTTAAATACAGGGTTGCCTGGAGGTAGCTAGCTAGACCAGACAGCATCAAGCTTTAGTTTAGTTGAGAGACCCTGCCTTGATGTATAAGATGGAGAGAGAGTGGAGAAGATTCCTGCTATTAGCATCAGGCCTCTACATGCATGCACACACATATATGTACACACACACACACACACACACACACATGCCCATGCATATGTGCTCACACATGTGAACATCTATACATACATGTGTATGCCTACCATATACATTTTGCTGGGTGTGGACTTAAATATTATTAAACAATGCCAAGTTTAAGAGTTCCTTAGAGGCTGTGATTTCCAGACTGAGGGGGGTTTAATTGTAACCTTCAAGACGCTTGGGTAGGACCATGCAGACTGCAGCAGTGAAGGTAGTGTCAGGCATGCCTACCTCTGACTTTCATGTGAGGTGGTTCAAGCACCTGAGTGAATGGCCATGACCTCAAGAGTCTCATCTATAAAACTACAGGATGACAAAGATGCTTCTGCCCCAGTGAAGAAGACAGATGCAGATAAATATCTAGGGAAGATAGACATCAGGAGAGGCCATATATCTCAGTCCCAAGCTTTCACTTCAGAGATAACAGTTGACCCTCAGCTCTATAAGCCCCAAAGGGAGAGACAGATAACCTGATCTCACTGAAGGAATTATCTAGATGTCAAAGAAAGGTATTATTCTATTATTTGTATTTGATGATTATATCAGATTTTAAGTAACTGACATTTGTTGGCTATTTGCCACTGTGCTAGATATTTTCATAACAGAATTTCATAATTTATTTTTACCCTTTTGAGTAATTTCAAAATTCCCATCTTTTAGCAATCTCATCTCACAGGTTGGGAATGGATGCATGTGGATGGGAAATAACTGAGCTAAAGCCATGTGGTTTACATGCAGTGAACCTGTGACTCAGACACATACTGAACTCTAAGTCTAAATTTTTAATAACTTTGAAACACATGGAAGAACCTAGAGTTAGGACATGAAGGGATTCAGCCATAGGAGACATGTCTTCAAAAGTCAAGTAAGTACTATGTCACCGGTATTCAGTTGTCTTATTTGAATGACACCTAGTTATCTTTACTGATGTTCAGCTAGCTTTCATCTTAGCCAACAGTGAGATCATTTTTCCTCTCCTGGAAACATCTCTCCAAATTCATCATTTGTGCTAGGACGGAAACAGATGACACCCCATCATTTTGCTTCACAACTAAAACTACCAGAATGTATATGCTTGGTTGAATGAAGCATACAGCTGTAATGTGGCATTGAGCTTCAAGATATGCAGTGGGTATGGGAAAATGAGCCCTGAATTAATGAGGTAATACAGTCTGTGGGAAGAACAAACTATTAGGCAGCACCCAGTAGGCCTGCCAGCAAAGTACTATATGGCCAGAGTGTTTAGTCTCAGTTTTCTAAGCTGGGAAATGTTAGCAATGTCCTCCATAGTCCTTATGGAATAAAGAGACAGCCATACATTAAGTGCCTGTGACTACATGTGTGAGAACGCCATCCTTCATTTTTGCCATGCCATCTATCAGTACAATTCAAATGACCTTATATACCTGGTATATAAAATAAAACTAGGTGAATATTTCCTCAAATGTTATGACAAGAAGTTGACTGATGAACTATCTGGCTATCTGAATAATAAGGCTGGCTATATCTGAGTGTTATCTCATCAGCTTACTGCCTCAAGCCCTGCCTGAGCTCCTCCAAGTTCTTAGCTGTGAGCTGGAATCAACTTTTCCTTGTGGACTTTCATGCCTTTTAGATTGGGAGAACTCAAGAAATATCACACAAAGATCAACTGCCAGTGTGGATTTCTGCATGATAGATACACTGTCTAAGATCCCCAAAGCAGGCACATTTAAAGAGAGAGAACCCTGGAGAAAGACAAAATGACTAAGTTTGAAGTTAACCAAGCACTACCAGGCATCCACACCCTGTCTCAGGGAGCATGAACTTTTCAGAAACCTTCTCCTCTGTGATTCCTTTTCCAGGCCAGACAGGGTATAGACTCTGGGAGTCAACTCTCCCCAGGTGCAATCTACAGGAGAAAACCAACATGGTGACAGGCAATACAAGTCATAGGCCCAGTCCCTGAGCTCCACTCCAACACAAGTCCAGGTCCACCAGTGGTCACTGTCCACTAGCTCCATCTCCTGGTTCTGCTGGGGATGAACAAAGTGAGCTATCTACCCTTTCCAGGGTACGGTACCTCATTAATAGTTCTGATTGCTAAGCCCTTGGCGGTTTGTTTAGTTCTGTTGAATCTCACTCATGTACAAAGTGTGGGAGGGGAAAGGATGAATGAGCTTGTTCTAAATTCAGCAGGTAAACTAAAGATGTGTACGATGCCACTCCACCATAATGAATATTTTTCCATCAGCTTAACTGGCATTTCCAATCCGACTCCCTTCAGTGTGGGGTGTTTGCTGTTAAACACACATGCGCGTCGCCCACACACAGTAACACTGTGGATTCTTTGCACATCCCACACCTGTGAGCAGACAGATTGCTGGTGGCAACTTCTTGCATCCACAGCTACTTTTCTAAGACCTAGTTCTCCAGAGCAAAGGCCTGGGAATGAGGGCAGTACAGTTGTTCAAAAGGGTATTATTATCTCTTCCGACTTTGCAGTTTTCATCTCAGGTGAGCCCACACACCTTTCTATGGGTCTCAGCAAAGTCTTGCTCCTCCCAGGAGAGCCATCAAGGTGCATCCAAATCCAGGCATCTGAAGGACTTAAAATGTCCCCAGTGCCTAGTCTGCATCCTCTCCCAGAGACAGAGACCCCTGGGAGACATCTAACAGGGCAGACAGATCCGCAATTGAGACAGTGTCTATTAACTTCTGGTTCTCTCATTGCCATGCATTCTGGAAAAATTCATGTGCTGCCCCTGAGCATCTAACACATCTGTGTGCCCTCGGTTTGCAGGGGTAGGTCAGAACCTATTTACATGCATGTCACTCACACTCTAGTGTACCAGAGAGGAGACTTGGGTATCCCTGGCATCTAAGGCAGCCCCTGGAGCAAAAGAGCAGATGACAAGGCCCTGGTATGTGTTCTCACTCTGGGAAGCATGGGGAACAGAGCCCAGTGTCAGAGACCCTGGGTAGGCTTCACAGAGGAAGGAGGCAGAGCAGGCATTGGTGTGGCAATGAGTGTGGTGGTGGCAAATGAGGGAAGGGTGTCAGACTAGAGAACTTGTAAATACAAACATATGGAAAAAACGGGAGCTTGGTTTGTTCCAGGCACTGTATGAGGCATACATACAGAAAGCACTTGACAAAGTCACCATGAGCTTGGAGAGGCAGAGACTTGCTTGGGATCTCCCCCTCAGTAGATGGCAGTGGGCAGGTTGGCATCTCTAGGGACTGACCTCAGAACTCTGCTTCTTTCCACTCGGGTGGACAGCAGTGCTCTGGGACAAATTGCTGCACTGAAGCAGAAGCCATGTGACCTTGGCCAGAAATCCATTCAGCTGGAGAAGGGATTCACTTAGGGTGTGGGGCCCTTTTTGAAGAAGATCAGGTACACCTTACAGAAAGAAACAAAGTCCTAGGAAGCAGTGAGGTTTGACATCCCTCACCAAGTCACTAACAGTGATTCCACCCACATGGTGAGCAGGCTTATGGGAAAGAGGCTCCCCATTCCTTCTCACAGGCTAAACTGCTGAGGCCCTCTCCTTCCTCCTTCCCCATCCCTCCTCCTCCTTTCTCTTTCCCATTTCTCCTTTCTCCTCCTCCTCCTCTCCCTCCCTTCTCCCTCCTCTCCCTCCTCCCTCTTTCTCCAATCTCTTAATGCAAAACACTACTCAGGAGAGGTGGGGCTGTCAGTTGAGGTGAGGGAGGAAGTATGGCCCAGAAGCTACAGAGAAGGGGTTTGGAAACACTGTCCCCTCCCTACTTCAAGTGGGCCTAGCTTTAGGGATCCTGGCACTCTTGGGACCTATCTCTGATCCTTTTATCTGGATATTTACAGAACGTTCTGAGGAGCTGATTTGACTTGTGATATTATAAAAGAGCAGAAATAACACTGTCAGCATTTCAGATACCCAGCAACTCCTAACTGTCGGTTCCCCAAGGCATTCCTGGCAGCAGCTGGCAGGTGAGAGTGAGAAACTGGAGGGGGTTGCTGGAAGGCAGAGAGGCTCCAGTCTAGAGCGTACACAGTAGCAGACCAGACCCTCACTTATCAGGGGCTCCTCTGAGCACAGTCAGAAAACCCAGGAAGGGGAAGTGAGAGAGAAAAGAAACGTGCATGAACATCTTCTGTATACATTACTATTCATTCCATCCTGTGACAGGGGGACACTGGCCTGATTCAATAGCTAAGGAAACAGAGGCTCCAAGGGATTCTAATTTATTTGCTAAAGTAACAGACAATACAGAAAAAGGTATCCTGTATTGATGCTTTAGAAAAGTTAGCTTCATTTTAACAACTAGTTGTTTATTTGAAGTAGTACCTGGGATCTGCGTTCTTCTCCAATGAGTATCTATGTGTGAGATGAATATACTCATCACAAGTAGGTGGCCAGGGCTGACGCTCAACCAGACTCTGAGCTGCACTTCTGAACACTAGGAGACCCACAGGAAAGACAGACCCAGGAAGCAGACAGGACAGTGAAATAGGGGGTGAGGGTGGAGTACCATAGGCAACACTTCCTGGGCTCTAGAGCTTGGAAGCACACTGCTAGTGATCCTCACAAGAGCCTAGGGAGTGCACAGATCATTATGCCTATCTGTGAGAAGGGACACTGAGGGATGAAGCTGAGTAGCTATTTTACCTGTTCAAGGTCAGATGCTCAGATGATGACCAAACTAGGACCCATACTCAGGTTTACCTGACAAATCTATTTTCTTAAAACAATATTCATTGTTTCATTTCCTGATTCAGAGTTGGTTGGGGGGGTGGTCAATGAACTCTCTCAAAGGAAAAGATATGGGCCCTATGAAGACATTGATTAGGAATCCACCAAGCAAACAAAGTGGGACTGCAAACATTTTGCAAGATGGCTTCCAAGACCGGTAAAGGGGAAGAGCAGTTTCTAAGTCTATCCAAGCAAGCAGGACTCAAACATGCAAGCCCTTTTCATCTATGAAAAAGAGTTGAGATTCCATCTTGATCACAATAGGGTTCCTGGAAGGACTTCATTCAAAGCAGAGAGCTGATTTGATTTGCATTCTGCTGCAGCATGGATTGGACTGAGGCAAAGCTGGAGGCTGGGAAATCAGTGGATGCTGCTACAGACATGGGTCATTAATTACAAAGCAGAAGTGACAGGGACACAGGGTGTTTTTTCTGAGTCCTGATATGCTGAGGGTTTGCTTTTTCTCATGAGAGACATGTCCTGAAAGATGTAGATGTGATTGTCGTCTTATTGAAGCTTACCTCTAAACTGTGTCTATCACTTTACCGTTACTATTTTCTTCAGGTGCCCCATGGAAGCAGGGATTGGGGCACAGCAGGGCCTGGGGTATCTGTTTGAACTGGGAAAGGCTCTGCATCTCAGCCATGCATGCATCCAGATGGGCTGTGCTGTACTCATTTTTTCTCATTAAAACATATATTCACAAAAACTCTCATACATCAGTCAAAACCAAAATGAAGATTGAGGTGCAGTGCCCTGGACCAAAGGATATCGTCACTATATCCTCCATTTGCTGCCGTCTTCCTAACCTACAGAAAACTGGTAAATGGATCCCATTTTTCTCCATGTTTAGTTCTCCTGAATAAATTTCCTTAAGCCTCTGGCGGCAATTACCACTTGTCTGCTGGCAAGTACCAGCCGATGACAAAGGGAGAGAACAATAGCAAATAGATATTAAGAGGAGAACTTGAAAACAGTTGATCTGCTTAGTTTGACAGGCTGTTGTTGGATTTGGTTCAGGGAGAGGTGTTTTGTGAGCATGTTTCTTCTGGGTTGCAATGGGAGGGTGCATACATAATAGAATAATATTTTCTGTGGGTGAAATTGTGGCTGGCTCTTAGGACAGAATGGAATCTATCAACAGTACCAGGTTTGCACGGAGCCCTGGGCATCTAGCAATGCCCTGGCCTGGAGGAACCATAATTTTCTGTTCAGGCCATTGGGTCAGTATTTGTTGGCTTTAGTGGCATGCAACCAGTGTCAGTCACTACTGGAGAAACATGGGCAAACGAGTCCTTGGAAAGATCCCTAAAGCAGAAATTATGAGATAGGGGTTACAATTCTATTATTACCAAGTGACCTTGGACCTCATGCTTCTTGTCTCTGAAGAACAGAGAGCTCCAAAGAGGTAGGGTGTGGGATGAAACAGTTTCAAAACACTCTTCCATCTTGGTCTCATGGGAAGGAACTAGCAACCACCAAGTTCTCAGTTCCCAAGGAGAAGGCCTCATGGGACTCTCTGGCAGAAGGGGAGAAGGCCTTCTAAGAGGAGGGCTTTCTTCCTTACTCTCCAAGAGTACTGAGCTGTGTGTCAGAGACAGACCTGCAGCAATACTGGGAAGGGAAGCAGAGAGCAATTAATGAGCTTTACTGATTGGCAGGAATGGAGCAGGGCTCCCAGGGTGACAGGGAAGGACACCTTTGTCCAATTCAATTCAAAACAAATGAACATCTATCATCAAAATTAAGGAAAGAAGCCTTTTCTACTAATTTTTGCTTCTTCATATTTTTAAAGCAAAAGGCTAAAGATGTGACTGAGAATCTATGTCAAAGTTCTGTACATGGACACACCCTTGGTGGTTGGAGGCAGCTCTACCCCCTGTAGGGAGTTTGCCCATCTCTCTATTCTGCTCACTAGTTATCGCACCTTATTATGATAACCAACAATGTTTCCGGGCATTGCCAAATGTCCCCTGGCAAGGAGCCCCCTAAAGGGAGAAGTTCTGGTTGTTTCTATGCTCAGATTAGGAGTGTTTGCCACTCTTGGGGTGAGGAGGAAGGCCAAACAAGGAGTTGGATGAAAGGATCATTCCAGAGCATCTCAGATGCTGTGCTTGGATGCATGCTTCATGTGGAGACTGTATCATTAGTCTGCAGTCATTGCCTCAGAGCTGGACCAAATCACCCTAGCCTTCTGCTGAGCAGTCAGGAAAAGAGAGAATGTTGTTTATGCAGGAGGTAGAGAAGGACCCAGCAGCTATCTGTCATCAAGCAAGGGTGTTGTCTAATAAGGAAAGCAGTCAGAACTCAGCTTGCTTCCAGAAGAGCAATGAAGCACATTGCTAAGGCACATTACTCCTGGGATCTTTTAGCTATGTGACACTATGGAAATGAACAGCACAGGAAACTTTATCACATTCATTGGGGATTATGGCTATCCCAAGGCTGGAATGTGGAAGGAGGACGGCTTCAGGGATCGTTAGAGGCAGATACATGTGAAAGTTCTTTATTGGTCTTTGGGTAGCTTATGCCCCTTTCTGGTGGGGATCAGAAAGGGTTAATGGTTGACAGTTTCACTCAGGTCTTCTCTACCAATGTGAGTCTGTATACTCATCTCTGAGACATGCACCCAAGATGGATCCTATTTCATAGTTTAAGTTCTGCTCTGGAATGTAAGGCAATCCCTGTTCTATGTTTACCCAGCAACTAAGGTACTTATGTAGATAGTGAGGTGTGACTCTTTGTGGGTACCCTATGTGGGTAGTGTGAGTGTGACCCTAGGGTCACAGACTTCTCTGAAATTCTCACCATTCACCATGTAAATAAGAGTATTTCTGTGAAGAGAAGCTCCTGGTTTTTATTAAATGTCTATTGTGAGAGGTCAAAAGGCTTTAGGTTTAACTATCTCTGTCAAGGTCAGCAATATGATGGGATCCATCCCCAGGCTCAAGGTCCATCTCCAGATCAGGATTTATTTATGCACATATGCTGAGGCTCTGTCCTCCAGATTGATTTAGTATTGATATGTGCAATGTTTGTGTATTATCACAAGTCAGTGAATGCATCAATAAGGTAACCATACTGGAAGCCAAGAGACAAGGTTCTGATTCCGCCTTTGCTGACAAGTGGGTACAAGATCTTAACATTATAGGTTTTCTAGACTTCTGCTCCTCACCTCTCATGTACCTTTGCTGGTCTTCATGTTATGATTATGTGAATCTGCCACTAAGAAAATTGAGGTATTTGACATTAGTAGTAGAAATCTAAAGTTCTTGATTTGAATGAATAAACTGAACAGAGATCTATCCTGGGACAAAGCATCTCCTAATTTGTGAAGTGTCTGCTCTGATAAGTATTTCTTGCTTGGAAACCAGTAGGAGATCAAGCTGTGTTTCTTCAGTAGTTAATAGTCTACTCACAACTACAGTTGAGAGACAGAGGAGTGAGCCTGTCTACTCCTGCATTGTAGGCGTGCATTTGTAGGAGTCAATATGTCTATACATGCACAAATGTGTTGAGAGAATGCAGCACACATGTGTGGTGATTGTAGCATTTGTAGACTGGACCTGAGTACTCTTTGGGCACCCATGCATGTATATCTGTGTCCCTGGGAACTGATTTAACAGTGAAGAGAAGTATATTTGGTGCTTGTGTGCACTTATGATAAATGTGTTTATGCAGGGAATTTGTATGTTTGCATATGTCTTCTGGTGAGGATAGGAGTCTATGAATCATGTTCAAGGATTCCCTGAAAGCAAGGAGCTGCAGGCTAAGATGAAGCTGCAGAATAAGCAGAGCCTCAGCCTTCGCAGCCTGGCAGATGTGCTAACCTGCAGACCCTGGAGTGTGTCACCTGTGGATCGACTTAATGATGTATGAGCACAGTGAATCAGCTCGGACTGAGATCTGGGGGACTCTGTCACACTCATGGCCAATTCACATTTGTCACTCGCCTGGTGAGCCTTCTGATCAAGGTTGTCCCTCCTTGTGGGTGGTGTGTGTCAGCTTGTGGTTGTTACTCTCAGGAGGACATGAACTGTCTCCAGGACTGGGTGGGATTGCTATTTCCCCAATTCCCTC
Organism: Tokudaia tokunoshimensis; assembly: GCA_036184795.1. Lineage (NCBI taxonomy): Eukaryota > Metazoa > Chordata > Mammalia > Rodentia > Muridae > Tokudaia > Tokudaia tokunoshimensis. The sequence continues at coordinate 39,991,098 of BTHU01000010.1, read as the reverse complement.
TGTTGCTGAGCATGAACAGAAATGGGAGGAACCTTTGAGCCAGGTTCCTACAGGGAAGAAGGTTGAGTTAACAAACTACACATGCAACCTGGGCTTTTCTTCTGAGATGGTTGGAGAGGATGATGGAGAAGCCAACAACAGACATCAGAGAGTTTTGCCACTTTAGATATACATATTAGAAAAGCCGAGCTGCTTTCAGAAGGTAAGTAGGATGACCTGAGGGAGGAAGGGAGAGGCATATGTAAATGAGCACCATTACTTATTGCTGAAGCATGGAAAATAGGACTAGAAGTGAAGCTCCTAGTCTTTCCCCAGCCAGCTGTTTGACCAGTGCCATCATTCTCCCTCTTAAGGTGCCTCTCAGGAATTTCCCACAGATGTTCAAGATGACCTCACAATTTGGGATTTAAGTTGGCACCTTTCAATAGAGTAAAAATACAAGTACTGGGTCCCAAAGGGTTGATTCCTGAGTAGAGATGTATGATTGTAGAGGACGGAATTTGCCTTCCAGAGACACATGTGAATCTAGGATTAGTAATTCATGCTGGCTGTTTTGATGATTAAGTGAAGCCATTGTGCAAACTGGCTGAAGATTTGCAGCTATGTAGATGATGTTTTGGTTCAGAAATACCCTTGGCACATTATTGGTGATGAGTGAAATGAAACCCCACATGTATCCACTTGGCTTGACTGGACTGAATTGTTGATGATGATTGTGGTGCTGGTGATGATGAAAATGAGTATGGCAACAGTGGTGTTGATGGTGGTGCTAGTGATGATGACAGTGGTGGTGGTAGTGATGTGGTAGAGGTGGAGGGAAACTCGGGTCATGCTACATGTTTCCTGATTCATCCTTAGAACTATACCCCCTTTTCCTGTTGCATCACCAAAAGCAGAAGATGGAAGGTAACAATGAAGTCTTAAACTTCAGATCTCTTGGACATGGCCTTAGAATGGCCAGCTCATGGGATAGATAGCATCTAATTTGTCCTACATTACAGTTGATTCATTTAGTGCAATCTAGTCTAGTTGATGCTTGTCATGTATAATAGCTACAACTAGGTCTTAGATACTGAGAAACAGAAACATGATCAGGCCCTTGTCCCCGAGAAGCCCTTAGTCTAAATAGAGAGAAACATTGAAGAGGAAGAAGAGAAGAGGAGGAGGATAAAGAAGGCTCACATCCCTGCAGCAGGTAAGCAAGGTTCTGGGAGGTACTTAGGTAACCAACTCTCTTAGTGGGTTGTCCTGGGAGAACTCTGAGCTCTCTGGTCCTCCATGAAATTCCTATAGGTAGGTGGAGTACACAGTCTTTCATCTGTCCTTACGATTATCCTTATTCCTATCTCTATCCTTTTCTTTTTTGGCTTCATCTGAGGGTTGGGTTACCTATCAGAGGTAACTGGGCCATAGGCTTTGTATATGTACATCAATGCAACAAACCTACATGGGGTAAAACAAACATCATTCTATGAGCACAGAAGACCACAGTTGAGAAACAAGCATTTCCAGGGATGCCATCTTTTCCTGTTGATACCAAAGCCAACTTGCTCTTTGGTCCTCTGCATGGCTGCCCAGCAGGATTTAGACTGCTGGTGTGAGAGAAATGGCTAATGAGGGGCTCTGTGCTGCAGGCCCAGGAGTAATTCCCTCTGTGCTCTCAACTACAGATAGGAATTTTGCTTATTTCAAAGACCTCATTAATGCCAAGGTTGGTGGAAGCAGCTTCACAGCTGATTCATCTCCAGGAATCAAAGACAGCCTGAGTCCCATGAGCAGCCAGGAGCCACTTGCTCTGAGGGTGTCTCTTCTGTTCTCACCTCCCAGGTAGCTGTGATGGCCTGTAGCCAGGGTGACAGAGCCTTGGGGACCTTTCCCAAGGGCTTGCATTATGCAAGAGCATAGTCTGTACCTGAGACCTTCAGGCACCTTCTGGGCACCTCCACGAACAGCACACATCTATCTATATTGGTCTCATTCAAGTCTGTTACAGTTTGAACAGGAAATGTCCCATACAGGAAAATGATTGGGTCCTCAGGGTTCTGAACGGATCAGTGGACTAATCCTTTGATGAATTCATGGTCTGATGGCATTATTGGAAGTCAGCGAGAAGGAGGAGGTGGCACTTAGCCAGAGGAAGTAGGACACATGGACCATGTACTTGGGAATATGTCTCATCTAGTTCCTTTCTATGTCTCTCTCTCTTTGCATCCACCATGTCAAGAAATGTAGACCAGCCTCTGCCATAAACACAGTGTTTTGTCCAAGTGCCTAGAGCCACAAAATCGTGGGCTGAACCCTTTGAAACCAGGAGCCATAGCAAATCTTGCTTCCTTTAAGCTATTAATGTTGGATAATTTGATCACAATGATGATTTAAAAAATTAAGAAGTCACAAGGGCTCATCCTTCAGACCAGCATAGATAAGTCAGTGGAAGTGGTGGTACCCACTGAAACCAATAAAGCACTGGAAAGAGGTTATTGTGGTTATAAGGAGACCTAGTTCTGTCACAGATCAGTGGATGTGGCCTTTGAGCCCCTATGGAGCCACATGAGAGGATAATCTCAGAAATTATTCAAGGTCTCTCTGGCTTTGACATAAACATGACGCAGACAATCTAGGTACTGAGACTGCCATTAGAAAGACAGACATATGCATTCATGTAACTGCTGTCCTCTGAGTAGTCAGTACCTGTCAGTCACTGTGCCAAATACTGGGGCTTCAAGGCTGACTGTGTCCAGATATGCACATATCCCAGATCATTTTAAGTAGCATGAAACAAGAAGCAAAGGAGATGTAAAATAATACAGTTGTGGTCAGATAATGTTGTATAAATATAAGAAATAATAGTGTTGAATAATATGCATGAGGTCAAAAGGCTGGGGAGGAGTTTTGCAGCTGCCGAGTGTGGCTTTAGTTTCTAGTTCTGTTCAGAGCACAAGGAAGTGCTTAGGAGACACTCAGCAAATGAAAGAGGTATGGGAAGGAGGCTATGAGGTAGAAAGAGATAGAAAATGAAATGAAAGGTAATCCAGAAAAGAAGGGGTGGCATTGTTTTCTACTTGCGACAAATAAGAAACTAAACCTGGAACCTGTTTGAATGGTTCCAACAGATCACACTGACAGTAATTGATAGATTACAGGCACAAAAAAGTCTCTTTTAGCCACAGCCATAAGGAGAAGCATCATCAAGACAGAGTTGATCTGAGAACATCCTAGGATTAGAATCCAGCACATGTAAAGACCTAGAGAGACTATGACCGATATGCTGTCTGGAAGACACTGGAGAAGACTATGCTTTGCTTTGCTCATTTTTACCAGTCAGAACATAGTGGCTACACTCTAGATTTTTCTGAAAACAAAATGAGAAAGGGCATACATATTGCCAGGCATCATTCCTGATGAATAAGTGAGAAACTGCCTTCCCTCAAGGTAAACAGGATGAGAACAGGAAAGGGCAGGCAGCTGAGACTTCTCAAGCATGCATCACATGCAAAGAGAATATAAGGGATGATAAGAAGGTCCTTCAGACTGGACATTGCTTTCCATCCTGGACTGACTACTTCCCTGAAAACATAGCCAGAGTCAAATGGTTCAGAGTCCCTTCTTCCTGGTGGTCATAGAGCCTGTCTAGGTAGAGATGTCGAATGGTGAAAATCTGAGCTAAGGGATCATGAGTTTGATCACCTCTTTCAGTCTTGAATGTTCTCCCGCTTCATAGCACACGAAGCAGCTTATATCTGTCATCTGGAGCAGGTGCAATAGTCTTCACTGTCACTTGATTGGGTCTGGAATCAGCTAAAAGACATACTTCTAAAAAGATCTGCAAAGGTATTTTTAGAAGAATTAGCTGAGGAGGAAAGCTCTTCCGCTAGTGTGGTTATCAAGAGCTCTGAGGGAAAGATCCTATATTGCCGGCCTGCCTTCTCTTCTTGCAAAGTGAGCATGTCTATAGAGCTGTTGCTGTTGCTACTGCCTCTGCCACTACTCTCTGTTGCCTTTACAACTCATCCTTATCTAGACTTCCAGTATGGATTGGAGGTTAACCACTCTTCCGTAAACCTCTGAGCTTTCAGTATTGGATTGGAACTGTTGAGGATTCCAGTATCATAGGCTGAGTAGCTACCATGTTCTCAGCTTCTCCAGCATGCAGACATTTATTGCAGGACTACCCAGTCCAGCATGTAAGCAAATCTAATAGATCTCACCATTACACACACACTCACACACACACACACACACACACACACTCACAGTCTCCCAGGACTTTCTGCTATGCTCAGGTTTCTTATTGGGGTTTCCACACTGTGTGTTCATTCTTTCACAGGTTGCCACTGTGAAGTTGTATGCTAACCTCTTTAGTGGTCATGTGTATGGAGACATCCCTGATGAGGATGATGAACTGATCATTTCCTTAGCAAAGGTGATTCTTGTTGCATGCCTGCTCATTACAGATACAGTACAACCAGACCAAAGAAAGCATGGCAGGAAAGTGAGGTCAAAATTAGCATAGAAGAGAAATGGAGGAAGGAGAGCAGGCTGCACATAACAAGAAATGTGTGCGATATGTAAATGACCAAAGAAGGTCACGATTCTCCAGGCTCTGAGCCATTGAGATTAAGGCATAGGAAATGGAAAGGCAACAGAACACATGAGCTATGATGAAGGAAGTGGGGATAATTGGGAAGGGAAGACAGAGGGGGACACACAGCGAGGAGTCGGGGAACGAGGGACGTTTATATGTGCACCAAATGTACATGTTCTTATTACTGTTTTCTAAATACTGGATTTATGTTGCATTATGTATTATAACTTGGAAATTACAGATAAGAAACATCACAGTAATATGAGCTCTGGGTCACCAAGCTTCTGACCTTCACCACCAGCTCTGGCCCATTCCCTTCTTTGGCTCTCTTCCTTAATGAAATGTCTCTACTTTTACCACTACTCATGTGTCCCAGTCTGTGGAGTACAAAAACAGAGATTCTGGTGCTACCAGAACCTAACTCACCCACAGAGAATGGGTCCTGTCCCAGTCCAGCTTGGTGACCCAGTGAATTACTAGGGTTCCTTACAGGAGCATAGGTGACTCAAAGCAGAGGTGTCACCAGGATGCCCCACCCCTAGCATGATGACATATAACAGCACCTCCTGTTCACTCTAGCACACTAAGGCAATGGCCACTGGAACATGAAGGAATGGTAACTAGAATCTCATGTGAGGATCTGGTGACCCTGCTCTCTTGTCTACAAGGGAATGCTAAGGTCTACATTGCCATAGGCCTATCTATCACCATGCCACTCTGCTTAGTTCTTCTCCATGTCTGTGGGCAAGATCTGACCTAGAGTCGTGTCACATCTGGAGGAAAGAGCTCCACTGCAATTGTGTGCCAGCAACACTCTTCACCTTGTGTGGGAAACTGGGCTCCTACCCTAGGGAATTTTACAGCCTAGGTCAATGAGGATCTGGCACCCAGACTCCAGTGTGTCTCTGAGAGTGAAAACAGTCCTTTGGAAAGGATCCAGCATGTGACTGTCAATGAGCATTCCAAAGAGATCTGTCCCTTTGTGCTGCAATAATTCTGAGCCAAGAAAATCGTCTAAGATATTAAAAGAAGGGGAACCCTCTATAAGCCCAAAGGTGGGTCATTTCTATATTAGTATAAGAGCAGAACATTGAACATAATGTCAAGGTTAAGCTGTATGGGAGCATATAGGGTATGGGTGGCATACCCATGAGAGTACTGAAATTGTTCGTTTAAAAGCCAGGTTAGTGATAGGGAGATGGCTCAGTGGGTAAAGCATTTGTTGTATGAGCATGAGGATCAGAGTTCAATCTCTAGCACCTAAGAAAGCTAGCTCTAGATTCAGTAAGAGATTCTGTCTCAAGCAAGCAAGGAATCAATCAATCAATCAAATAAGGTATAGAGGAATAGAGGGAGTCTATCAGGCAATGTTAATTTCTAATACACATGGATGCATTGATGAGCATGTCCACTAATCATTCTCTCTCTCTCTCTCTCTCTCTCTCTCTCTCTCTCTCTCTCTCTCACACACACACACACACACACACCATTATAAAGAGTTTCAATAATTCAGAACATATTTATGCTCCATTTTTAAACAAAGAACTCAGGGTTCAAAATTGTTATGAGGCAATATGTCTATGGGATCATACTTTTCATATTAAGCACAGTCATTTTTCAGCTTTCAAAGCAGTTTTGTACACATTCCTTAATTCACAACTGACTACCCAATTATATAATGTTCTTACTTTATTTTATGTGTATGGCTGTTTTGCCTGCATGTATGTCTGTGTACCACTTGCAGGCCTGATGCCTATGGAGGTGAGAAGAAGGCATCAGATTCTCCAGAGCTGAAGTTACAGATGGTTGTAAGCTGCCATATTGGTGCTGAGAATCAAACCACTCCCTGTGAAAGAGCAGCCATTGCTCTTAACTGCTGAGCCAACTCTCTAGCCTCTGTCCATCCCATTTTAAACACATGGAGACTGAGGAGTGCTGAGGGCTCCCTATCTCATAGAGAACTTGGTCGACTTGCCTCACAACCAGGCAGAGTGGAATAATCATCTCTGTGGCTTCAGAGAACACATTTATTTACTTTATGTTTGATGCTGGTTAATGAACTTCAGCCGGCTCTTCCTTTTTTCGGCTGGAGAAGAAGGTGAAAGGGCCACCACTGATTGAATTAAAGCAATAATTTCCCACAATTGCCTCGGTTTGCTCTCCACTGCTACTTTACTATGCGGCAAGACTCCCTGTGCTCTCTTGCAATTGATTTTGTGTCCAGAAATGGCTTCTTGCTACAGTCTCATGAAATATCCCCTCTTGGGACTCTCGGTGACAATCCCTTCTTACTGAGACTCAATCAATGGCAAGGCAACCTGGACACCTGGGAGACAGTTGAACTAGCAAAGTAGTATTAGCTTCCTGCACAAGCCAGCCCCTTCTTTCCTCTCTAGTTTCTGATGCACGAGATGCTCAGCAAAGCTTTACAATGAAGGCAGGGTTGAGCTTACACCACTCTGTCCCTGCTTCCCCAGACATGCCTTATACACCCTGATCACTGATCAAGACTTCCCTTTAGCCAGAACCTCGCTCCCCATATTCTCTGCTCCCAAGAGATCTCAACCTTTCGAGACCTAGATAAAACATGTCCTCCTGAGTGTCAGAGTCATCTTGCCCCATCCTGTACCCTATAACCACTCTGGATTACCTCCTCTTGCTATTTGTAGCACTCTTTAGTATGGCATAGCTTTATATCCAAGTCTTTTTCTACAAGGCTGGGAACCCTCCGGACCAGAGTACAGATGATTCCATTTAACCTTTCCCAAGGCATTTCAGCTGTTAGTCTCTTAGAATCTGTCTTATAGATCCAAAGTCCGGTGTGGATGAGCACTCAGGAGAAAATTGCTGATAAATGTCAGCAACCGTATTTGAGCTCACGTCTGCTCGTGTGTCATTAGCTTTTCCTGTAATGTCCAACCCTATTTTCCACAGCAGAAGCAAGTAGGAATTGGCAAAAGCAAATCCAGGAGTTTCCTGAAGTGTCCCCTGACCATGCACCTTTTCATGCTTCTCTGGCAACCAAAGAGGCACAATGCAGAGAAGAGTTATGGCCTCCCAGTTAGCAGTTCCATGTGGCTGTGAATCACTAGGTAGAGAATGGTAAATGGTCAGTTACTTCCTCAAAGATTGCCCAGTTTTGAGAGTGGGAGATGAGTACCTGTCAAACACATCAGCTCTTCTCTTTTCTGCCCATCTTTCTTACAACTTCCCTCCCTGAGTAAGAGTTCTAAAGTTGCCTTTGGGCAGGAGTGGCCCCTAAACAGTCCAGGACTAGTGTCCTGATCTCACAGAGTCAGACGATACCTAGCTCGGTCAGATTGTCTTCCCTGAATCACTTGTGCTTAGAGGAGCTAAACTGTTGAAAGAAGGAAGACCAGTGAGCCTCCAGAAGTGCCTGGCTTGTCCATACTGAACCACAGGGCATAGGAGGCGTGGCAGAGATGTGGTTGCATGGATGGAGAAACAAGCAAAGTAACACCACTGGGACAGATGCTTCTCATCTCCAAATTACAGGTGATTTGTTTAGCCTTACAGCATCTTTTAAAGACAATTTTGGGTTTATGTTACTCAGAAGGAAGAAGGCTTGACTAAATTGCAGGGAACCCCAGACAGAAAACTGAGGCTGAGAAGCACATGACTCTGAGGACTAGACAGCTGCTTGCAAACTCTGAAAGGATTAACAAAACCCATCATGCCCCACCCTACCAACCCTAGACACGGAGTTCTGGGTCCACTCCTAGTGGACCATCTACTTCTATCCTGCAGTCATCTACTTCTTCAAAGGACCCAATACGATCTGTCCTTATTCAAAGTGCTTCTCAAAGTTATTTCTTGATTACTAGATAATCAGCTGATTGTTAAGTCACCATTCCACATTAGCTATCCTCCGACAGTGTCTTGGTTACCTGTCTCATGACTGTAACAAAATACCTGGTCAAAGCAACTTAGGAAAGGAAGGATTTGTTGTGTCTCACAGTTCGAAGGTGCAGAGCATCATGGGAGAAAAGTCTGGCAGCAGAAGCTTAAGCAGCCTGTTAAACTCCACCCACAGTCAGACAGCACTAAATGATGAAAGCTAGTGCTCAGCTCAGCTCACTCTCTCCTTTTTATTCATCTTAGGACTCCAGCTCAGGGGATAGTGGCACCTACAGTTAAGGTAGGACTTCCCACCCCAATCAACACCTAATAGAGTTAACTCCTCACATACGTTCTCAGAGGCTAACCTAATATAGGTAATTCCTCACAGGTGTGGCTGGAGGCTTATCTCTTTGGTGATTCTACATTTTGTAAAATTGACAAAGAGTATTACCCACCATAACCTTGAACTTCCTTCTCTGTTCTTTCAGTATTTCTGGAATTGGCTAAGGGGAAAATTCAAAGTGGTACTCAGGCTGTAAGTCTCCAGCAAGTCTCTGTGCCTTCTGGCTAAATTTCCTTCTATGCCAAGAGAGGAAAGAGGAGAGAGTTTCAGGCAAGGGGACTTGACATACAGCATTGTCTAGGCACATATTAATGATATTGCACTGTATTTAAAATTATGCTGATTTTTTTTAGAGATCTCTGCTTGTTATAGTGAATGATGGTACTTTACCATTTATGTGCTGATTTAAAGTCCCCATTATAAACACACAAATTTCTGAAGGAAGAAAAGGGGAGTTAATTTGAATAAGAATGTTCAAGTTAATAGGAAACATGTGGGCATAGAACAAATTGCAAAAGCCTGGAAATAATCTAACATTTGGACAAAAGCTAATTATATCTAACTACTCATTTGGAAAGTAAGACAGAAAGGGCAGTGAGTTTGCTGGGGACCACTCAGGCTACAACTGGCTCTCCTAATCCACTCTCCTTGGTGATGCCCCCACTCCATAGTATGTGTGTGTGTGTGTGTGTGTGTGTGTGTATGATTGTGTATGTGTGAATGTGTGTGAATATGTGTGTGTGTGTATGTGTGTGAGAGAGAGAGAGAGAGCTTGTGTGCATATGAGTATATGGGAGTGTGTGTGGGAGAGAGTGTCTGTGTGTGCATAGTGTGTGAGTGTGTGTGAGAGTGTAAGTGTAAATGTGAGAGTGTGTGTGCATTTGAGTTTGTGAGTGTGCATATGAGTGTGTGATTCTGTGTGAGTGTGTGTGTGTGTGTGTGTATGACAGAGTCTCCCTATGCAACCCAGATTGATCTCAAACTAATGATTCCTCTGTCTCATCCCCTCAAATTTTTAGATCTAGGCTTACAAATACCACTTTAAGGACTCCTTTAACATCCATCTTATGTATATTAAGAAAAAAAATGGCACACTGAGAATATAACTTTGTAGAGTACTTGCTTAGCATGTCCAAGGCCATGGATTAAATTTCTAGCAACACACACACACACACACACACACACACACACACACACATCAATGTTGATGGCATGGAAACCCAGTGGGTTGGATGCATAAAGAGGTATTCTGAATTCCCCAGCAGTGAGCTGGAACTCTTAGTATGAGCGGGGTCAGAACAGCGACAGGCATGTTCATCATGTGACTGAGCAGGAGGAGTACAGAGAAAAACAGCCCATTAGGAACTCAGCATACAGAAGAATGGACATAGTCTTCAAATCAGAACACTAGTAAAGACCACAAAGAATGCCTAAGAGAGGAAAATGGACCTCTAGCTCTGTAAATAAATCCATGGCTTACAAACAAAAGCCACACCAGATAAACCAAGTACAAATACGCTCCTAGAAAAGGAGACCAGATGTCCCTGGAATCATTTTAATTAAATTGTGAGTCAATTGCAAGCCAGGGGGTGGGGGACTGAAGAGAGTAGAGTTTTGCTTTCTAAGACTGCCAGATGCAAAGTCCGATTTCCAGGCTAATGTATCCGGGGTGGGAGAGGCTTTCTAAAATTTAATTACATATTGCCTAGCAACTGAGAAGATGAGTGGGCATGGAGTCAGCAGACCTGGAGTGGTACATACAGGATGTTGATGCCCCAGGTGGGAGAAGGCACATCGACATCAGACTGTGGTCAGCATGGTGATGTACTTTCTCCCCAGGAGCTATAGAGACAGTTACAGATCCATAAATTGTTAAGTCTCATCCTGCCCCATTTCCCTTGCACAGGCTAACCGAGCCACCTGGCCCAATGAGGAACCTGCTTCCTTCGTTTTTCACAAGAGAAGCATTAAAAAAAAACTAATATAAAGTAATAGATGCTGTTAAAAATTCAACAGTACAGAAATGTACAAAGCTGCAAGCAAAAACTCTCCTGCCAAGTTGAGCCACTGTGAACAACTGCATGCACACAGTTTCTGGAATTTTCCAATCATTAGTGACCTCTCTCTCTGATCTGAATGAGATGACCGTATTAATTCCAAATCTACCATCTTTAATCTATGGGGGATGCTTGCTCAGCATTCTTTTAGAAATAACATTTAAAAACTGAAATGTAACAAACAGAAAAATCCACCAAACATCAAAACACAGAGCAGCACCAGCCCCCGTCTCAAACCTTCGTTCTCAGTAACACTGCCTGATAACCACTTCTCCCTTTTCTCCAAAGACACACAAACATGCATTGATTTTGCTTGATTTTGAGCTTCATAGATATTGACTCATACACAGAATGTTTGTTTGCATCTGGTTCATTTGCTCAACAGTTGCTCAACATTCACTCACAGGTTTTCCTGTGGCCCTAGTTTATTTTCAGTCTGATAATGTTACAGTCCATAGTCACACAGTAACTGATTTAGCCATTCCAGTGTTGATGAACATTTTGGCTGCTTCCAGTTTGAGGCCATTACAAAGAGATAGTTAAAAATAATAAAGGCACATCACAGGACGTGTGATGTGAATGTCCACATTCAGATATTTATTACAATCCTTGTATCTCACCTAATATTGTAAGCACTGCGTCTCCAAATAGAATTTTGCTTGAGTACACAGCCCTAGGCACACCGTCACGGCACACATGCAAAGGTCAGAGTACAACTGACAGGAGTCTGTTCTGCCTTTTACCTCATTTGAGGCAAGGTTCCAAAGACATTTCATACTCCAGAATAGCTGGCCTGTGAGTTCTAGATGGAGTGCTTCTACGGTCTCTGTCTTTCATCTTACCATGGAGGTGCTTGGGTTAAAAAGGCCTGATACTATAGCTATATTTTTTTTTACATGGCTCTAAGAATCTAAACTCGGGCTTGTGTGGCATGCACTGTCATCCACTTAGACTTTTTTCTTAGCCCAAGGGTCCTATTCTTTATCCCAGGCTAGTCACAAATTCACTGCGTAGCCTAGGTTGGTCTAACCACATCAACCCTCCTGTCACAGTCTCACAAGTACTGGTGTACTGGCTGCTTTTGTGTGTCAACTTGACACAAGCTGGAGTTATCACAGAGAAAGGAGCTTCAGTTGGGGAAGTGCCTCCATGAGATCCAGCTGTGGGGCACTTTCTCAATTAGTGATCAAAGGGGGAGGGCCCCTTGTGAGTGGTACCACCTCTGGGCTGATATTCTTTGGTTCTATAAGAAAGCAAGCTGAGCAAGCCAGGGGAACCAAGTCAGTAAGAAACATCTCTCCATGGCCTCTGCATCAGCTCCTGCTTTCTGACCTGTTTGAGTTCCAGTCCTGACCTCCTTTGGTAATAAACAGCAATTTGGAACTGTAAGCTGAATAAACCCTTTCCTCCCCAACTTGCTTCTTGGTCATGATGTTTGTGCAGGAATAGAAACCCTGACTAAGACAACTGGGATTACTGGAGTCAGTCACCCTACCCCACCCCACTCTCTTTCTATGTTTTAAATACATGTGCTTGTGTGGGATTGTGCATGTGATGATGTGTGTAGTACAATGTGAGTGTGTGTGGAAGCTGGAAGGCTGTGTTAGGTGTCACTGTCAGGAATACCACCCACCTTCTTTGATATGGATCCGTTATTGACCTGGAGTTTGCCAATTAGGAGAGACTGAATGGCCAGTGAGCTCCAAGGACCTTCTTGTCTCAATTTAGCTAGTTTTGGATTATAAGCATGTACCACGGAGTCAGTTGCTTTGGCATGGGTGTTGGGGATCAAACTCAGGTCTTCCCACAGGCAAGACAAACACTTTGCCAACTGAGACACTCCTCCAGCCCATTATTTTTATTTTTAAAAGTGGAAAGTCTACACCTCTAAAAGCATCAGAAAAGACTTTCAGGAAAACAAATCTTATCTATCTTCTCATCCAGCTGAATCAGCTAGCTGGATATTATCCAGTTTTAACGTGACATATGTATGTTGTCAGCATCATATTATCCAGTTTTAATGTGATGTGGGTATTCGGTCAGCACCATTCTTTCCTCTGTTCTCACCCCACAATGTACTGGAACCTTCATGGTGATGCTGTAGTTTGATTGTCTCCTTAGATTTCCATAACAACCTTACAATAATCTCTCCATTTCTCAGATGGAAAACTTAAATCTTCGAAAGGATAAAGTTAACTTGCTAACACTGAACAGCTACTCAAGGAGATGTGAGCTTGCAAACTGTCTCCATCTAATTCTCACAACTAGGCTCTCTTGCTGCCCATCTGACATTGTAATAGACAAGAGAGCAATATTCCAATTGGGGGGTGTTTGGGGGAATTATCATGTTTAAAGGTCATGGACAATAAGGGCAGAACCTGAACAGGTCTCTGTTTGGAATCTCTTGGAGATGTCTTGGCTCTGACAGCTTTCTAAAGGCTTCTCGGCCACAGGGAAAAGCCCACAGTGACCAATTTCCATGTTCTTCTCTGTATTCTCCCTATCACAGCAAAGAAGAAAGTGCAGAGAGATTGAAATGTCCCAGCCTCACCCAATGTCCAATCCTGCTTCAGTCCACTGAAAGCTGAACAGTAAAGCAGGGAAGACTGCTAATGGCTATTCTCCAGGTGACTTATATAAGAGGCAAGGCTGATACATGAACTCACATCAGGACCATGCTTTCAATGGGGAGGTTTTCCTACTGTAAGCCAATGAAACTATTTTCTCTTAACAAGAATTACATCCAGTTTTTGTTCTCTGAACATTCCAAGTACAGGTATGCATTTCATGCCATTTTGGTTAATGGCATAGCATACATACAACGGTATGGACCATATACCCTGAGTACACAGTACGCTATATCATGCAGATTTGTAAAAGCACATCCTATGATATTTGCATAGTAACATAACCATCTGGAAATATATGTTCTAAAAAGTGTATCCATATTGTTAAGCAATACATAACCGTAGTGTTGATAGGCATACATTTATATGCTGATTAAAAATTAAATTGTATTTATTTATTTGACATCTATTTATAGTGAACCAGCAAACTTCTGAGATATAACAAACACTTCAGACTTACAAGTCACACGCTGTCTGGAGTACACACTCAACTCTGTCACTGTAGTGTGAAAGCAACCACAGGTAGTGGATGCATCTGTGCTCTAATTAAATGTTATTCACAGAAACAGCTGAAATAAGACTCTGGAGAGCCACAGACAAAAGAATGAAGTGGGACCCATACTTCATACCTTACACGAAAAGGAACTCAAATGGATCATAGAGCTAAATGCACAAATGCAAAAACTGAAATTCTAAGAAGAAAATAAAGTCGCTGAGATGTTGGGTTTAGTCAACTACTATTCATGTATAGAAGCACAGGTATGGATATAAGAAATACATGAGACACTAAAACTTCTACAGTGTAAAACTTATACTAGTCAGAGATATATGTGCCCCTCCTCAGACATTTGAGAGCATGCTACAAGTCAGTAATAGAAATATAATGTAAAATTGGACAAATGATCTGAGTAAATACTTCTCAAACAACATTACAAGAGCATCAGACAATAGCAAGTGTTGGTGAAGATGCAAAGAATGTGGAGCCCAAGTACACTATTGATGGGATGTAAAACAGCACAGCTATTTAGGAAAGCAATGTGATAATTCCTCCAAAGGCTACCATAGAGCTAACACATGACCCAGCAGTCCCAATTCTAAATATGAACAAAAGAAAGGCAGAAAAATATTTCTACATAAAACTTGCCTACAAATATCCATAGTAGTACCATTCCTTGGTCCCACTAGAAAAGCCCAAATGAATATCGACTAGAAGACAAATACACAGAATGTGAAATGTCTACACAGCAGGGAAGTATTCAGCCATAAGCAGGCATGTACAGACCCACTGGATCATTCAGATGTATTGTGAGATCATTCTGAAAAGGAAAGCCAGCTGTAACCCAACCCATGGTATAATGTATAACTGTATGTATACACACAAAAAATAAAATGTTGCTGGGCATGGAGGTGCACACCTTTAATCCCAGCAGTCAGGAGGCTGAGGCTGGTGGATTTCTAAGTTTGAGGTTAGTTTGGTCTACAGAGCTAGTTCTAGGATAGCCAGAGATCAGAGATACACAGAAAAACCCTGTCTCAAAAACAAATATATATATAAAATATATATATTATATATATTATAAATATATATTTATAAATATAAATATTTATATTATATATAATATAAATTATTTGACATTATAGGCATAATAATTTAGAATATATAACATAAATATATAACTATACATAAAATATTACATATAAGACTAATACTTACATAATATTAGACTTAGAAAGTCTACAGAAACAGAATGGAGACTTATATGGTTGCCTGAGACTGGGAGTGAGGAGTTAAGGGGAGATGGGCTGTGACTGCTAATGCATTTGGGCAAGTATGAAAATACATACTATTGATTGTGATAAAAGCTACACAACCCTGTGACTGCACTGGAGGACCTCCCAGCAAAGATTTGATGCAGGAGAACTATGTCATGTGAGTTCTATAGCTGTTACTTTGTTCTACTGAAACACACAGCAGGCAACAGACTGTCCTTGACCAGAGGGCTATAGTTTATAGGACACTAGGTACAGTGTTAGCCACAGAACATGAAGTACATCCTGGTCTGTTGGAGCTCAGCCCATGGTAGAGAACATTATCCAACAATTAGAGACTATAATAGATGCTTCAAAGGGAACATGCTGGAGAGTAAGGGATAGGATCAAACAGAGCCTGGTGGATTGTGATGTGCTCTGTGTGTTTTTTTTTTCTTAAGTGCTTCATCAAAGGTTTTCTCTGGCTGCTGTTTGGAGACTGGGTTAAGAGAGCAGAACTAGAGAGATGTGCAAGAAAAACAGACTAAGAGATAATGAAACCAGTCAAGGGCAATAGGTATGATAATAGACACATTTAGAGGGGCTGGGGAAAGGCAAAACAAGATGAAGAACTAAGAACTACGTGGAGGGAAAGGTGTCTTCCTGAATGAATATGCTGGGGGCAAAGTCTCACAGGACAGAACCATATATGCCATATTTGTTTGTTTGTATATATATATATATATATATATATATGGAGTATGGGTACCACTTGTCAATGCTCACTCAAGGACTGATTTTCCTCATTTATACAGTTGCAATAATATTTACTTACTCAGTGCCCTGTGGGATAAATGAGTCCATATGTGTTGATCTTTTAGAATAATGCCTGATGCAACAGTTTAATACAAGGGCTGGTAAAATAGATCCCTGAAGCTGGGGACTGTGTGAAGGCTGCTTGTTGGTACTCTGTCTGGACTCCACCCCCACAGTTACCTGGCAACAGCCAGGTATGCTCCTCCCCACAGTTACCTGGCAACAGCCAGGTAGGCCTGGCCCACTCTAAGAGGGGCTTCTTGCCCCCTCCTCTCTATTATTCTCTTAATTCTCTTGTTCTCTTACTTTCTTGCCTCTTGCCAGCTTGCTCCCCTCTCTCCCCATTCCCTCCCCCCTCTCTCCATGTGATCATGGCCGGCCTCTACTTCTCTACTTTCACCTTCTCTCTGCCTTTCTCTACCTTTCTCTGCCTCTGCTACTCTCTTAACTCCTCTCCCCATGCCCTGGATAAACTCTATTCTATACTATTCCGTTGTGTGACTCATCCTTCAGAGAGAAGGGATGCCTTGGCATGGGCCCAATGCACCCTCTCCCCCTCACACACACCTCACAGAACATATTCTACTTATTCCTCTATCTTTTTATGATCACACTGCCAGAGTGTGAATGGGAACTAGGAGAGGAGATTCTCCCCTTGCAGACCTGTCTGGATTCTGGGTGCTCAACCCCATCCCTGCCCTATGTGATGCTAGCATGGGGTACGGAGCATCTTGGTCAGTGAAGGATGTGGTGCAGTGGCTATGATTGTAGCCCTGAATGTGGAGTTATTGGCAAGCTCATTCCTGTTTTTCACCACCTATGTGATTTTGAGTCAGTGACTTCCGGCTTCTATTGTGGCTCTCTTTTCGCCCCTATACTATGAGGAATTCTGAACTGATAAAAGAGCCATTGTATGAGGATTTGCTGAGTTGTTTTGTCGGTGTTTTTAGATACAAGGTTGCCTTTAGATACAAGGTTACTGCGGAAGTGTCTTTGATGAAAGGCAGGCGGCAACAAGCTTTGTTAGGGACAGGGAAATGGCCTGGGGAAGCTGCTGTACCTGCTACAGGAGGCTCTCATCTCTTGGGAGACATGATATGCTACGGTGAGGCTGACAGTCTCTTCCAGCTGGGCTGGAGCACTTCCTAAAGGGACTGGATCAGCAGAGGGGTCAGGCTGCAGCAAGTTGACACCCTGGGCTAATTAAAAGCACTCTGCAAATGGAAACTATTTTGGGATGCACTTGAAGACAACAACCATCATAGCTTATCAAAGCTAATTGACTCTAGCAGGGACGAAGGGGGTTTGTCACCCCACTTCTAGCTTCTCTCAGGTGTCACCTCCAGCCTCTTTCTTGCTCAGGATCATCTTGATCACCATCTTTCCCAGGACTCATAATGGGGGATGGGACCCCAAAGGACCAGAATCAGCAGAAGGACAGGGCATGTGCAATGCTTTTCTCTCATTTCCCACCTGTCTGTCCTAGTCTGAAGCAGCCTCCTCAGAGTGCAGTTCCTGCCTCACAGTCCTTGGGAGGATGTGCTATCAGAATTATGGGAGGAAGTGAAGGAGGATGCTGTCTGCAGGAACAAGGAGGCTGATAAATATGCATGGCTGGAGGGGCTAGCAAACAGTCCTTGGATAGCTCTGTTGAGCTGCAGGCTGACTGGTGGCAGTGAGGAGCTAGACATACTGAGTCTCCTCTGGGTAGGGTGAGGTCTGGAACTGAGTCATACTCCTATGAAAAAGAGGAAAGATGAAGGACCCGTCCCTATTCTGCTTCCTCCATAGCTGGGTCCGCCATCCTTCTCTCAGCACACCCAGAGGTCATTACTGCAGGTGGGTGATTCTCCCCAGCCTGACAGATCTCAGATGGAGAATGTCTCTGCCAATCTCAGATGGAGAATGTCTCCGTCAATCTCCCGTAGAAATGCCTATGAAAGAGTAACAGTCTTCAGTTAACTCTTGTGTCTAAGCTCGTCTTAAGTATCATCTTTACTCAGCCTGGGACTCTTAGAACTCAGCTAAGTGATGGCCAGGCATTCAGCTTCTGAAGCCATGGAGATACAAGATGAAGCTAAGATATGACAGCCTTACCCAAAGGATAGTGTGAAGAACAAGACAGAGAGATGCACAGTTCTAACACACAACTGAGACACGGAGATGGATAGATTGGTTCCCTCCATCTCTCCCTCCCTCCCTCCCTCCCTCCCTCCTTCCATCCATCCCTCCCTCCCTCTTTCCTTCCTTCCTTTCATCATTCATTCATTCATTCATTCATTCAACTGATACAAAGTGAGTGACCCAACTCCTAGACTTTTACCTGACAGGTACTTGAGAAGATGCCAGCCATAGAGGGATCAATACAATATAATTCATGCTCTCATAAAACTGTGTGATCAAAGACAGGTTAAATCTAAGCAGCAATTTAATACACACATTGATCTCAGACAGTAATTACATGCTTCAAAGGAGCCATATAGTAGTGGTGTTACAGGTGGGGGGCTGTCTACTTAAGTCCCAGTGGTGTGAAAGTACACACTGGGTGGGGCAGTTATCAGAGCAAATGAAATATAGAAGGGACATATTCCAAGGGCCTCAGGCAAAAAAAAAAATTGGGCATGGATTCTGAGAGTGGGACTGGAGAGAATACTGAGGAAGTAGGAAAGGAGATGGAAAGCCAGGAGAGCAGGTAGGATCTGGTGTGAGTACTGGGAATAGTCCAGCACTGGATGTCCAAGGATGGAAGAGATGCTTGAGAAGCATGGTCGCATGTTGGGTATTCACATACATTGTGTCTCTTATTCTTGACCATAATTCTCAGCACATATGAAAACAACAATTCACAGAGTTAAGCAGTTCCTACCCAGAAGCAGTGGGACCGAATGTCTGACCCTAAGCCTGTGACTTTAGTCACTGTATCCACACAGGGAAACCAGAGAGCAATCATACGACCTTGCATCGGGCATCTGGGGATGTGACACATGGGGAGGCTCAGTTGGGCTAATATGACTGGTTAGCAGGTTTATGGACCCAGGACAGGTGAAACACACTCCCAGCTCTACTTTGGGGTGCAGTGCACTCTGGGTTAGGGTTTTGGTCCCACGATTTTGTCCAAGAGTCATGAATGAAGGAGGCAGGAAGGAACTCTGACTCAAGTTATGGATGTCTTCCATGTGAGCAGCTTGGTATGGTGAAAAACCCAGAAGAATGGGGAACCATTCCAGATTTAATTACTTACTACTTAATACTGTGTGAGCTTAGGTTCTGTCTTTCTGGACTCAAGACACTTATCAAAGAAGGTGTACTCACTGATTTTAGATTTATAAAGCACCGTTGAAAAACTTTATAGGGGTGATAATATATAATAACTTACTCCATACAATTCTTCGAAGGCTCGGATAAACCCAGGGTTCAAGCCTGCTGAGGTCTGCCTCAGCCCTTCACACTATATTTGTACAGTGTAGTGTGTGTCATTAGCAGTTCCTGGAGGCAGCTGCCTTCCACTCTCATCTTTGCAAAAGGGAAGCTTCTGTGTGTGTGTGTGTGTGTGTGTGTGTGTGTGTGTGTGTGTGTGTATGTGTGTGTATGTGTGTGTGTGTGGTGTGTGCATGTGTACACGTGTATATGTGAATGCATGTATGCAGGTGGATATATATGGAGATCAGAGTGCAACCTTAGTATTTTTTTTCAGGCATTGTTCCTCAGACACTATCTACTGTACCACCTTTTCTTTTTTGAAGAAGGGTCTTCTCCCATTGGGCTGGAATTTGTCTGCTAGGCTCAGTTAGCTGGTCAGTGAGGCCTAGTGATTTACCTAAGTCTCCCTCCCTAGCACTGGAATTACAAGTGTGTGTCACCATAATATGGCTTATTAAAGTGAACTTTGGGGATTAAACACTGGTCCTTCTCCAGTCTGTTTAAAAAGGAGTCTGAGAACTTGGTCTTGGTAAGATGCTGCCTCTGCCTCAGCTGGTCTGTGCTCCTCTGGACCCAGAACCCTCTGCAGTGTATGCTGTTCATTTGGAAAGATGTTGGGTCTGTGCTTCAAGTGAGGCTGCCAGAGAAGAGTGAGAATATCAGTTAAATTAGAGCTCTGGCTAAGTAAGATGTCTTAGTAGGATCATATCTCAAATCTTGCATGAAACAGACTGAAAGGTATCTGTAGTTCATCATAATTCAAGTTTACTTAATACTGAACATTTTCATTTGCTAAATCAAAAACCTAGAGTTCTACCATGTTTCTTTGAGATTGACCCTCAACTCTGATGATGGCTTTCTTGCTCTAAGATTGGAGCCAGCTATGAAAAAGATCTGGGCAGCAGCCTCTGCCATCTTGGCTCTGGCAACAGAGCAGACAGGGACTCTAGGTTCACAGAGATATCCTGAGTCACTTGGGACACAGCCAGCTATGGTCCCACCTGCACCCAAGAGCTGGGCAGGTCTATGGTCATCTGTGTGCCAGCTATGCTGTGGGACATTTGCCCAGCAGAGTGACCTGCCTCTGGAGGGAGCACGGCAGCCTCTGCCATCTTTGCTCTGGTGATAGACCAGACAGGGACTCCAGTGCACCATCTCCTAGTGGCGCAGGAAGCCAACTATCTACCCAGCTGCTCGGAGGAGTCAGCCAGCACAGGAGAGACCTGCATTGCAGAGCAGAGGAGCAGTTCTCTGCCACTGGGTACCATATCCAAGGGACACACGGAGGTAACTAACCACTCAGGAATGCAGAGAGGCCCGGTGGTACAGTAGGACCACCCCTGCTGCTAAGAGGAAACAGCCTGAAACCCTGAGGACACAAGAGCCTAGGAACAGACTGGGACAGGAGTCTTCTGATTAATGCCTGCACCCAGAGTTGATCTGGGCCACAGAGATACAACTATAATAGAGTGGGTCTTGCAGAAGTACTTATATATCAGTGTACACAGAGAGCACAGGTCTCCCAGGAGCACAGAGAAACCACAGTCAGAGACAGCAACACCAGCTAACACCAGAGATAACCAGATGGCAAAAAGCAAACGCAAGAACACCATCAACAGAAACCAAGGCAACATGGCTCCATCAGAACCAAGTTTTCCAACAACAGCAAGTCCTGGATACCCCAACACACCAGAAAAGCAAGAACTGGATTTAAAATCACTGCTCATGATGCTGATGGAGGGCTTCAAGAAGGACATAAATAACTCCCTTAAAGAAATATAGGAGAGCACAAGTAAACAGGGAGAAGCCCTTGAAAAACTAAGGGAAAACACAATAAAACAGATGAAGGAATTGAACAAAGCCATCCAGGATCTAAAGATGGAGGTAGAAACAATAAAGAAATCACAAAGAGAAACAACTCGGGACATAGAAAACCTAGGAAAAAAGTCAGGAGTCATGGATCCAAGCATAAACAACAGAATACAAGAGATAGAAGAGAGACTCTCAGACGCAGAAGATACCATAGAAAGCATTGATACAACAGTCAAAGAAAATGAAAAATGCAAAAAATCCCTGACCCAAAACATCCAGGAAATCCAGGACATAATGAGAAGACCAAACCTAAGGATTATAAGTATAGAAGAGAGTGAAGATTTCCAACTTAAAGGGCCAGTAAATGTCTTCAACAAAATTATAGAAGAAAACTTCTCTAACCTAAAGAAAGAGATGCCTATGAACATACAGGAAGCCTACAGAACTCCAAATAGATTTGACCAGAAAAGAAATTCCTCCCATCACATAATAATTAAAACACCAAATGTACTAAACAAAGAAAGAATATTAAAAGCAGTAAGGTAAAAAGATCAAGTAACATATAAAAGTAGACCTATCAGAATTACACCGGACTTTTCACCAGAGACTATGAAAGCCAGAAGTGCCTGGGCAGATGTCATACAGACCCTAAGGGAACACAAATGCCAACCTAGACTGCTATATCCAGCAAATCTCTCAATTACCATAGATGTAGAAACCAAGGTATTTCATGACAAAAACAAATTTATACAGTATCTTTCCATAAATCTAGCCCTTCAAAGGAAAAGGAATGGAAAACACCAACAAAGGGAGAGAAACTATACTCTAGAAAAAGCAAGAAATTAATCCTCTTCCAACAAACCCAAAAATAAGATAACCATACAAACATAAAAATTACATCAAAAATTGCAGAAAGCAACAACCACTTTTCCTTAATATCTCTTAACATCAATGGACTCAATTCCCCAATAAAAAGACATAGACTAACAGACTGGATATGTAAGCAAGACCCAACATTTTGCTGCATACAGGAAACGCATCTCAGTGTCAAAGACAAACACTACCTCAAAGTAAAGGGCTGGAAAACAGTTTTCCAAGCAAATGGTCCCAGGAAACAAACCGGAGTAGACATTCTAATAAGTGATAAAATAGACTTTCAACCAAAAGTCATCAAAAAAGACATGGAAGGACACTTTATACTCATCAAAGGAAAAATCTACCAGGAAGAACTCTCAAATCTGAACATCTATGCTCCAAATACAAGGGCAACATCATTTGTAAAAGAAACATTACTAAAGTTTAAAGCACACATTGCACCCCACACAATAATTGTGGGTGACTTCAACTCCTATCCTTAATGGATAGATCAGGGAAACACAAATTAAACAGAGACACAGTAAAACTAACAAAAGTTTTGGACCAAATGGATTTAATAGATATCTATAGAACATTTCATCCTAAATCAAAAGAATATACCTTCTTCTCAGCACCTCATGGTACCTTCTCCAAAACTGACCATATAATTGGTCACAAAACAGACCTCAACAGATATAAAAAAAATCGAACTAATTCCATGCCTCCTATCAGATCACTATGGAGTAAGGAAGGTCTTCAACAGCAACAAAAACAACAGAAAGCCCACATATACATGGAAGCTGAACCATGCTCTACTCAATGATACCATGGTCAAGGAAGAAATAAGGAAAAAAATCAAAGTCTTTTTAGACTTTAATGAAAATGAAGGCACAACACACCCAAATTTATGGGACACATTGAAAGCAGTGCTAAGAGGAAAACTCATAGCTCTGAGTGCCTCCAAAAAGAAGCTGGAGAGAGCATACACTAGCAGCTTAACAGCACACCTGAAAGCTTTAGAAGAGAAAGAAGCTAATACACCCAAGAGTAGTAGAAGGCAGGAAATCATCAAAATCAGGGCTGAAATCAACCAGGTAAAAACAAAAAGAACTATTCAAAGAATCAACAAAACCAGGAGTTGGTTCTTTGAGAAAATCAACAAGATAGATAAACCTTTAGCCAGACTAACCAGAGAGCACAGAGACAGTATCCAAATTAACAAAATCAGAAATGAAAAGGGAGAAATAACAACAGAAACTGAGGAAATTCAAAAAAATCATCAGATCCTACTATAAAAGCCTATACTCAACACAACTGGAAAATCTGGAGGAAGTGGACAATTTCCTAGACAGATACCAACTACCAAAGTTTAATCAGGATCAGATAGACCATCTAAACAGTTCCATAACCTCTAAAGAAATAGAAGTGGTCATTGAAAGTCTTCCAACAACAACAACAACAACAACAACAAAAACCCCACAGGACCAGATGGTTTTAGTGCAGAATTCTATCAGACCTTCAAAGAAGACCTAACACCAGTACTCTACAAACTATTCCACAGAATAGAAACAGAAGGAACACTACCCAACTCATTCTATGAAGCCACAATTTCGCTGATACCAAAACCATACAAAGGTCCAAAAAAGAAAGAGAACTTCAGACCAATTTCCCTTATGAATATTGCTGCAAAAATACTCAATAAAATTCTTGCCAACCGAATCCAAGAACACATCAAAACAATCATTCACCATGATCAAGTAGGTTTCATCCCAGGGGTGGTTCAATATAAGGAAATCTATCAATGTAATCCACTACATAAACAAACTCAAAGGAAAAAAAAAACACATGGCCATTTCATTAGATGCTGAAAAACCATTTGACAAAATTCAGCATCCTTTCATGCTAAAGATCTTGGAAAGAACAGGAATGCAAGGCTCATACCTAAACATAGTAAAAGCAATATACAACAAACCAGTAGCCAACATCAAACTAAATGAAGAGAAACTTGAAGCAATCCCACTAAAATCAGGGACTAGACAAGGCTGCCCTCTCTCTCCATATCTTTTCAATATAGTACTTGAAATTCTAGCTAGAGTAATTAGACAACAAAAGGAGGTAAAAGAGATACAAATTGGAAAGGAAGAAGTCAAATTATCACTATTTGCAGATGATATGATAGTATACTTAATCAACCCAAAAAACTCCACCAGAGAACCCCTTTAGCTGATAAACAACTTCAGCAAAGTGGCCAGATATAAAATTAACTCAAGCAAATCAGTAGCCTTCCTATACTCAAAGGATAGACAGGCTGAGAAAGAAATTAGGGAAATCACATCCTTCACAATAGCCATAAACAATATAAAGTTTCTTGGTGTGACTCTAACCAAACAAGTGAAAGATCTGTATGACAAGAACTTCAAGTCTCTGAAGAAAGAAATCAAAGAAGTCCTCAGAAGATGGAAAGATCTTCCATGCTCATGGATTGGCAGGATTAATATAGTAAAAATGGCTATCCTGCCAAAAGCAATATACAGATTCAATGCAATCTCGATCAAAATCCCAACTCCATTCTTCATAGAGTTAGAAAGAGCCATTCTCAAATTCATCCGGAATAACAAAAAACTCAGGATAGCTAAAACTATTCTCAACAGTAAAAGAATTTCTGGGGGAATCAGTATCCCCGACCTCAAGCAGTACTACAGAGGAATGGTATTAAAAACTGCATGGTATTGGTACAGTGACAGGCAGGTAGATCAATGTAACAGAATTGAAGACCCAGAAATGAACCCACACACCTATGGTCACTTGATCTTTGACAAAGGAGCTACAACCACCCAGTGGAAAAAAGATAGCCTTTTCAATAGATGGTGCTGGTTCAACTGGAGGTCAGCATGCAGAAGAATGCAAATCGATCCATTCTTATCTCCTTGTACTAAGCTCAAGTCCAAGTGGATCAAGGACCTCCACATAAAACCAGAAACACTGAAACTAATAGAAAAGAAACTGGGGAAGAGCCTTGAGCACATGGGCACAGGGGAAAATTTCCTGAACAGAACACCAATAGCTTATGCTCTAAGATCAAGAATTGACAAATGGGACCTCATAAAATTACAAAGTTTCTGTAAGGCAAAGGACACTGTTAAAAGGACAAAACGGCAACCAACAAATTGGAAAAAGATCTTTACCAACCCAACATCTGACAGAGGACTAATATCCAAGATATACAAAGAACTCAAGAAGGTAGATTCCAGAGAGCCAAATAACCCTATTAAAAATGGGGTACAGTCACTGCATACCATGTGTGTTCTTTTGTGATTTGGTTACCTCACTAAGGATGATATTTTCCAGTTCTGACCATTTGCCTAAGATTTTCATGAATTCATTGTTTTTAATTGCAGAGTAGTATTCCATTGTGTAGATATACCACATCTTCTGTATCCATTCCTCCGTTGAGGGACATCTGGGTTCTTTCCAGCTTCTGGCTATTATAAATAAGGCTGCTTGAACATAGTGGAGCATGTGTCCTTATTGCATGCCAGGGAGGCCTCTGGGTATATGCCCAGGAGTGGTATAACAGAATCCTCTGGGAGTGTCATGCCCAGTTTTCTGAGGAACTGCCAGACTGCTTTCCAGAGTGGTTGTACCAGCTTGCAATCTCACCAGCAGTGGAGGAGTGTTCCTCCCAATTCACATATCAACTGATTTCCAAGAAGAAGGAAGGAGAGACCCCTGGTCCTGGAAATACTGGATGTAGCAGTGTAGGAGAATACCAGGACAGAGAAGCGGGAGGGGGTTGAATGGGGAACAGGGGGAGGGAAGACGGCTTATGGGACTTTCAGGGAGTGGGGAACCGGGAAAGGTGAAATCATTGGGAATGTAAATAAAAATATAGAAAATTTAAAAAAATGGGGTACCGAGCTAAACAAAGAATGTTCACTTGAGGAATATCGAATGGCTGAGAAACACCTAAAGAAATGTTCAACATCCTTAGTCATCAGGGAAATGCAAATCAAAACAACCCTGAGATTTCACCTCCCACCAGTCAGAATGGCTAAGATCAAAAACACAGGAGACAGCTGGTGCTGGCGAGGATGTGGAGAAAGAGGAACACTCCTCCACTGCTAGTGGGATTGCAAACTGGTAAAACCACTCTGGAAATCAGTTTGGCGGTTCCTCAGAAAACTCAGCATAATACTACCGGAGGACCCAGCTATACCACTACTGGGCATATACCCAGAGGACTCTCCAACATGCAATAAGGACACAGGCTCCACTATGTTCAAGCAGCCTTATTTATAATAGCCAGAAGCTGGAAAGAACCCAGATGTCCCTCAATGGAGGAATGGATAAAGAAAATGTGATATATTTACCCTATGGAATACTACTCAGCTATTAAAAACAGTGAATTCATGAAATTCTTAGGCAAGTGGGTGGAACTGGAGAATGTCATCCTGAGTGAGATGACCCATTCACAAAAAAATCACACATGATATGCACTCACTGATAAATGGATATTAGCCCAGAAGCTTGGAATACCCAAGGAACAATTCACATATCAAAGGATACCAAGAAGAAGGAAGGAGAGGCACCTGGTCCTGGAAGGGCTCACTGTGGCAGTGTAGGAGAATACCAGGAAGGGGAGGCGGGAGTGGGTTGGTTGGGGAGCAGGGGGAGGGAAGAGGGCATATGGGACTTTTGGGGAGGGGGGAAACAAGTAAGAGGGAAATCACTTGAAATGTAAATTAAGAATATATCTAATATATATATATATATGTATATATATAAATATCTGGATGGCCAAATAGAACAACCCTGTCTGTTTTCCTATAATTAAGTTGCTACACAATGTGATCTCTTTGAATCTCACACATCCCCCCCTCTTCCTCTGTCTCTCCCTCCCTCCCTCCATCCTTCCTTCCCTCTCTCCATCCTATGGCCCTCAGTCCTCTTCTTTTCCATGGACCTCTCCTTGTTGTCTGCTGACCAGCTAGCCACCCTAAGCATTACTAGCTCCATGGCCCTCCAGGTCTTTTTCATAGCTGAGATCCATCCATTATGAATGGATCTTTGTGAATCATCATATATTTTTTATGAATCTTGTTCCTCATACAAGGCTAGCCTTTCTCTACAGAGCCTATATTCATATTCTTCCTTCTCAGGAACACCCCACCCTGTTAAAGTTAATGGCCTGCCTCCCTTTGTCCGGTGCTAACTTCCCTTTGAGCTTCCAGAGGCAAGGTATTGTGTGTTTGACTGTATCATCAATCACTCAACAGTTAATGTTTGTTGAATTAATGAAAATAGAATAGAAAAATTGAGACTCTGAGAAAATTGGACTCATTATTGTTTTTTTTTATCAAAAATAGAAATTTCCTGTTAGACTAGCAGAGTGTTCTAGAATATTGCCAACTTTCTTTGGATCATAGTCTATAGTCCTATCATCACACATGCTTTTTATAGCCATGAATAAAATATTTAGTTTCTTTGGAAATAGTGGCTGAAAATGGTACGATTCAGGTGCCTGCACCTCCCTGTAGAGTCCTAGCCTCCTGGGATGGATTTTGTGTCTCATATTACAGCAGGTGCTCATTGGTAAAAGCACCATTTTGTGTCATGCAGAGAGCTGGGTGTTCCCTGGAAGCCTGGGGGCTTATTCCTTTTTGATTTTCCCCAAGAGCTCTTGTTTAGCTGCATCCCTCTCCTTGCATCTGGAGGCTAAGAGGCAGTTCCAGCAGCTCCACAGAATCAAAACCCCAGGTTGCTTCATTGCATTCAAATCATAAACTCAATGTTCCTGGAAAATGGTGTGCAAACAGGAACAGCTCTCTGTACCATGCATAGAGGATCTTCCACCTTGGAAGGGTCTCAGGGCCTTATTACTGCAGGTGCACAGGATACCTGGTCACTTGGTACACGGCATGGCTTAACACAGCAAACAATCATTAACAGCTTGTATATTGGAGCTTTCCTTTTACACAGCATCTGTATGGGGACTTTCTCACAGTGTATCCATTTAATTCTTTTAGCAATGCTACAAGGGATGTAATTAGTAACCATTTTATAGATGAAGGGAATGAAGTCACAGGAAGGGTAGGTAAGATGTTCAGGCTCACACCGCCCCACAAACAATACATTCCCTTTTTTCTAACAAAAGATTACATTCTGTTAAATATCCTTCACTGTGTTGCCTGAATCTTCTTTCATTCAAAACATTTTTTGAGCGTCCACTGTGTGACCACTGTTGCTCTAACCATCCTGAAGACCCAGAGTTGGGGGACCCTGTGACAAACATAGACTCTGTCACACAAAGATGAACTGGGAAGCCCAGAGGAGAGCAAGGCCAGTCTAGACTATGAATAATCCATGCACTTCTGCAGAACTGGCTCCATGTCTCCACCCAAGACCGGCAGCCCTCCGTGAAATAGTACCATGTTCAGGAGCCCAAGTTTCAGGACTGGGGCTTGACTTTCCTGTCAGTTGATCAAAGGTTTGCTTTCCTGAACTGGGGGTGGCCGGGGGTGGCAAGGGCTCTGCATTATGTCAAACTTACAAAAGTCTTTAAACACAGAAAACAGTATTTTTCTATTACAGACATTGATGAAGCCAAGGGCACCTTTTGAATCTTTTCTTTCCTTTCTCTTCCTTTTTTTTGGTTCCTGTATCTGCACAGTAAATAGTCTGAAGAGTGAGTGAATGAATGAATGAATGAGTGAGTGAGTGAGTGAGTGAGTGAGTGAGTGAGTGAGTGAGTGAATGAAGTGGTGCAAGTCATTCGGTTTCATACAGATATAGACTATGTTTCTTTTCTCTCCTCAGCCAGTGAGCAAGTGACTGAATTTATTCCCAAGAAGAGCCAGGTGGGGGAATTACAGAGCCACTTCATAGCAATTAGAGGATTAGATCTGAGCAAATGGGTCAGTCAGAACAGAAAGAGTCCAAACCATTCTCTATCCAACCCTTGCCTCTGGGCAGTTCCTCTCAATGAACCTTCACCCTACATAGATAAACTTTAAATCTCTCTCTCTTAGTTCAGAAATGCCTGTTGCTCCATTTGTCTGCTGGCCATCTTTCCCTGAACAGCCCATGAGTACCACAGACCCCTCAATAGCAAGGTTTTTAGTGCAGTGGTTTCCCACCTTCTCAAACCTTTAATACAGTTCCTTATGTTGTAACCCCAAACCATAAAATTATTTTGCTGTTACTTCATAACAGTAGTTTTACTACTGTTATAAATCATAATGTAATCTGATAGGTGACCTCCATGAGAGAGTTTTTAACAGTCCCCCAAAGGGATCACAACTCACAGATTGAGACCACTGCTCTAAATTGATAATACCATTCATTACCTTCCTTCAACCCCTGCCAAGAACATCTCTTCTTGCATTACTGCATTAGTGGGTAGAACACTATTTCCATGGAACCAAGAATATAAGCCTAATGAAGTTCAGGTACAGTTAGCTTTCTATGTAATCTTGCTACTCCAGAAGTTATATTTTTACTGGTGAGAAAGGTGAAGGTCAAATGGGAGATGTACCTTGCCCTCTGTCCCACTACTTGTAAGTGAGCAAGTCAGGATTCAGATTCAGGGAATCCAACTGAAGCCCAGTGGCTGAGGCTTGGGCATTCTGTTTGCACCTTTACCAGACACATTCATCTCCGTTTCTTGCTCTGTTTTGCTTTGATCTTCTAAATACCTTGTCATCTGGCTTTCTTGTCTTGTTGCTAATGGAGCAACATGGCTGAAGCCATGGAAAAGGCTGAGAAAGGGCTAGGTTATTTATTCCCCTACTACTGTTTCCTACCTCACTCAGGGGTATACAGACTTTTGACATTAGATGTGATGTTGTGGTCCACAAATGTCTCAGGCCATATCTGTAGTTAACCTTGGGGGCACGTGTTCCATGGGCCACAGGTTGGGCATCCCTGATACTATCAGGAGCTGTATTCAGGGTGATGTCTCTTCCATGACTCTGCTAACACCATTTCCCTCCTGGCTCTCCAGGTCAATGGTAATGGCAGTTGCCCACTGCTGTTGGTCTCTAGGTACTTCTCTCAAGTTACTTGCTGGCTCCCAGCTTACATTCTGTAAGATGCCCAGTCCTTCCTCTGCCTGTTGGCAACTCAACCACTTGCTAAGAACCTGAAGGCCACCAGGGACCTTTCCCTTCCTTCATGCTCACATCCCAGTACTATGGCCCCTGAATTGTGCCACTGGAACATCTATAAAATATTGTTTTCGCTGTGTCCTCTGATTTTAGACTATTCCATTATCTCCTTACCTGACCTCTCTGTGTACAGGTTATAGTGTTGTAGTCCATATGGCAACAGCACTCCAAGCCTTCCTCTCAAAGGCTCTCAGAGACAGATTCACGATTCAAATTGGCTCTTCAAAATATGTCATTGTTTCCTAGGCTTGAGTAAACACATGCTCCTAAGTCTAGAGTAAGACTTTTCTTATTTGTTTCATTTCTTTTCTTTTTTCTTTTCTTTTCTTTTCTTTTCTTTTCTTTTCTCCTTTCCTTTCCTTTCCTTTCCTTCCTTCCTTCCTTCCTTTTTTTTCTTTCTTCCTTTCTTTCTTTGAGACAGAGTAGGCCTAGAAATCCTGGAACTAGATCTATAGACCAGGTTGGCCTCAAACTCAGAGATTTGCCTGCCTCTGCCTTCTGAGTGCTGAGATTAAAGGCATGTATCACCAATGACCAGCTTTAGAGTGGGTATTTTTTTAGAGTCTTTTTAAAAAGATTTATTTATTTATTTCATGTTTATGGGTACACTGTTGCTGTCTTCAGACACACCAGAAGATGACATCAAATGCCCATTACAGATGGTTGTGAGCCACCATGTGGTTGCTGGGAATTGAACTCAGGACCTCTGGAAGAGCAATCAGCGCTCTTAACTGCTGATCCATCTCTCCAGTCCTTTAGAGTGGGTCTTAATTTGCTTTTATCTTTCTCCCAGGGCTGTACCTGAATTCAATGTATGTTACAGTAAATAAAGAAAGCATTGTGATCTTTTTGGGGCATTTCAGCAAGATGTAAAGAACACAAGGATACAGTGAGAACATCCTAGAGAACACAGGAACACAGGGATACAGTGAGAGCATCCTCCTAGACTTTATAATCTCAGTACTATTGTCACCAAATCAACAGCCTCAAAAACCTGCCAATCTCCTTTGGATTGTTCCTATCCCTGCCCCCTCCATCTCCATTGCTGGTGCATGCAGCAGAGTTTTAAATCTATAATTTTTCCAAACAAAGAGGAAGTACTGGAGATGGCTAACCTGGACTGTAGTCAGAATGCCTAGGTCTAGCTCTTGTTCTCCCTGTGTGCTTGGGTAAATTTCTAGACTACACAAATTGTGGGGTTTTTTTTCTGAAAAAACAAAAACTAGAGTAGCAATAGTTCCTATTATGGAGGTGTTTTTAAGGAGCTGAATTTACAATTATATATTAACTCATAACATACTAAGCTCGAACTACCAAGAACAAAGCCATCCCTCAAACACATGGGCAGGAGTTGTGAGCTGCCCTATGGTGGAGCAGCCTTATCTCATGTTATATGTTCTTCTATCCACCATATAAGCCGCATGTACTCCCCAGTGCTTGTACACAGATTTTGTTAGACCTTCCTCAATACACAGATGTGCTATTAGCTCTCCTTGTAGGAGAAAAATATGACTAGAGACAGGCATTTTCTGGTTTGAGGTCATTCTTTGAAAAATACCAGAGGCAAGACTGGAACGAAGGGTTTTGACTCAAAATCCATGCTCCCCATATCTGTGCTATCATGTCCAATTAAAAGTCAACTCCCTTTTCAAGGTCTAGCTTAAACACTCCTTCTTCAATGACGTCTTCTCTAATACCCTGAGAAAGGTTTTTTAGTGTGTCTTCTACGTTCTGGAAGCCTCCCAATTATAGACATATTCAGATGAACTGAACTGAGCACAGTATTATCCCTAGGAATTTATGTTCCTGCCACCTTCACTCAACTAGACTGCTTCAGAGACATAGCTGTCATCATGTTTCTATGTGCAGTCTTGGCAATCATCTTAGGACTTTATACCAAGTAGACAGTAAGTCAATAAATGGCAGGGTTTA
This sequence comes from Tokudaia tokunoshimensis, assembly GCA_036184795.1. Classification (NCBI taxonomy): domain Eukaryota; kingdom Metazoa; phylum Chordata; class Mammalia; order Rodentia; family Muridae; genus Tokudaia; species Tokudaia tokunoshimensis. Next base: position 39,958,876 of record BTHU01000010.1, on the reverse strand, counting down.
CCAGTCAGGGGCAACAGGTTGAGCAGCATTGATGAACCATCCCAGAACCTCAATGTCTTTCAAAAAAGTTGAATCCTACCTATTCTCTAGTTCTCATGCAAATTTACTGGAGTTCTCCTTCACCCTGGGGAGCCTGACTGGAGGAGCAGTCCTAGTCTATCCATTGACATCTCCTTGCTGAAGGACAAAGGGAAGATGGCAGATGCTATTTGGAAGTGATGGGTACACTTCTATCTGTATCTCTTTGGCCAAGGAAACATGCCCACAACATGATGTCAAGGGGCAGGGAATGTAGTTTTCTTCCAGAGAGGCACTTATGAGGGAATTAGAACAGAACTGTGGTTTATCAGAGAGCAAACAAGTAGTTGGTCTAGTTTGGCTCCATTTACCAAACTAGATCCAAAAGCTAGTTACACAAAGCCTCCTATAAGTCATGAGGTATCTTTCATTCGATCCTCAGTTGTACACATACAATCAAATATATGAATACACTAAACATGTACACACAGAGACACACACACAGACACACACAGAGGCACAGGCTACTGTCTCAGTTTTACAAAGACAGAAAGGCTTTGGGAAGCCAGTGGCCAAAACTGAAGCTCACACAGACCACAAAGTAGCCTCGAGTCTTAAGTTGTACCACAACCCTCTAATAATCATGTCATCCTTGGAATTTGAGCCTTCTAATTAAAACACAGCACCCTAGATCCCCCAGAGCTCCAGGGGACTGGACCACCAACCAATGAGTACACATGGAGGGACACATGTGGCTGAAGATGGCCTTGTTAGACATCAGTGGGAGGAGCAACCCTTGGGCCTGAGGGGGGTTCAATGCCCCAGTGTAGGAGAATGCCAGGCAGAAAGATGCGAGTGGGTGGTGGAGAGGCAGGGGGTGGGGGAATGGGATGGGGGTTTCGAAGGGGAGACCTGAAAAGGGCATAGCATTTCAAATGTAAATAAAGAAAATATCCAATAAAAAAACCTCACCACCCCCTCTTAGAAGACATGGGGTATACTCTTATTCCCAAAAGTGTCATCTACAAGTAGCATGTTCCCAGGCTCTGCCCCAAACCTGATGGGTTAGGATCCAAGTGCTATTTAGATCCCCCAAGTTATCTGAAAAATGCAAGTTCAAGCATCACAGAAGTTCCAGAAAGAGGAAACCTACTTTCCTCCCTTGTTAACCTAGAGACACAGAGGAGAGCAGACTATGGGCTCCCCACTGCCTGAAATCCTCATCAAGGATTTGTTGAAAGAAGAGAAAATGATAAGAGCCATGCTCCTTCACTCGCACGTCAAAACAGCCTTGGCTCCAGTTACCTCTTCTAATAACACAACCGTTTCCAGCTCTCACCATCTGCCGTGCAATGAATGGAGAAAACATGGCAGTTCATGCCAAGGATCAGGTCCCTTTAGAGTATGAGAAGGGGCCTTACCCCTAGGAGGCTTACAGTTTAGTCAAAGGAAACCCCCAAAATACTAACTTGTGAAATATAGCTGGGGGTCATCAAAGGGCAAACCATGTGCTTTGTAGTTCTAGAACAGGATCTAATGGCTGTCTCAAGGTGACAAGGGAGGCTTCATGGAAGATACTCATGGAGGAGGGAGTTTCCTGTCTGAAAAATGCTCACTGTACCAAGCCAGAAAGGGGTAAAATTTGCAGCCGTACCTAGCAGGTAGGAGGCCACTAAGACATAACAGTCTGAGTGTAAAGGCTGGAGGGAAGCCCTACAAGGTCTCTAGTTGTACTCAGGGGTTAAATCCAGATGTGCCAGAGCCTGATGGGACTTGAGGTGGGAGGGGTCAGGAGAAAGAATTAAGTCAGCCCCTTCTGGCCCCTTGGCTTTCGCATACTGTAAAACAAGGGCAAAGCTCAAGATGGAACAGGTACAATGAGCTGATCCAGGACAGGCTAAGTGGCACTTGAAGACTTTTTAGGTAATAAGTAGATTATTGTACTTTTGGCACACATACACATAAACACACACATACACACACACACACATGCACATAAGAAGTTAGACAGGGTAGTATGGGAGCAAGGAAAGATCACCAATCACCCAGCCACTGAGAAGTCAGGGAAGATTGATGTGTGTGTTTGTGTGTGTGTGTGTGCGTGTGTGTGTGTGTGTGTGCGCGCTTGTGCACTTGTGCCTGTGTGCATATATAAGGCGGGGGATGGAACAGGGGGTAGCAAGCTTATATGGCCAAGAAGTTCGAGGCAAAAGAGGATTCTTGATGGTCCAAGATTACAGGATTGTTTCAGCTTACACGTGACATTGCTCCTTTCCCAACCCCTAAGTCTTGTAGTGTGGGCTCAGAGCACATGAACAGCAAGAAGAATGAGAGTCCCCAGGCCATAGGAAGCTCCATAAAGGTGTTGACCAGAAAGTCAGAAAGGAAGAGAGCTATAAAATGGGTTCCAGGGAGGACAGAGGCATCTAAGAGCCAGAGGCACTGGTAATGTGATTTGGAGCCTCTTGTCATCAGCCATAATGTAGGCATCCCTGGATGAGGAGGCAATTAAAGGACAATTAACTTTCGTGACCTGCAGCTCTGAGTGCACATGAGAGAGAGGGAGGGAGGGAGGGAGGGAGGGAGGGAGAGAGAGAGAGAGAGAGAGAGAGAGAGAGAGAGAGAGAGAGAGAGAGAGAGAGAGAGAGATCATTAAATATAGAATGGGTGAGTAGAAGGGACTTTGGGGCAAGGATAGCAGCAGGTGAACTTTTTTCAGAAGACCATGGCTACCTTCGTCAGAAGACCATGGCTACCTTCGTCGTCTGCCACAGTATGTGTTCACTGCATTTGTGAAGCTGAGAGCTGCAGCAGGATTCCCACTCCTAAGCCCCCCTCTCCAGGCCTGGCCTTACAGCTATAACTTCAATCATATTGTTCATAGGAATATTTCCTGAGGTGGAGGGTACAGGAGAAGAGGAAGCAAGAAGGAAAGGGACAAGAAGGGTCCACATGAAAGGGGATATACACAATAGTCCCCTCTTCAAAACCCACTCAGTTTATTAATTTAGCAGGTTTCTCTCTTGTGGTAGAAACATAGAAGGAAGTGCCGAACAGATCAGATTCATGGAATTCGAGATTGATAAATCTTCAGAGCAGGGAGGCTCCTTGGAGATCATCTGGTTCAGCCCCCTCAATTTTTCAGATGAGGAACCTGTAGCCTAGAGATAGGAGATGACTTCCCTAATGTCACAGCTGGTACTTGAAGCTCTAAACTAACACACCACATGATGGAGGGTGAATTCTCCCCTATAATTTATCACTCCTGTATATCCAGTGTTCTTTATATTGGATTTACATTTGATAAGGTCTACTTGCAATCTCAGAGGTAATTTACTGTGAAAGATAATTCTTAAGGTTTTCCCATCATTATTAATATTGACTTGAATGATGTTGCATTTTATATCAGAACATGGGTTTAATTTAACCCACAGCAAACAAGTCTCTCCATTAGAAAAAATATAATAAGACGCTTCTCCTTTCCATAATGAGTAGGCAGTTCCACTTCTTGTGGAGATAAAGCTAATGAAAGTCAGAACTCCTTGTCTAAGTCTCCCTTTTCAATCAAGTGTTCACACCTGTCTTTAGGATCCTCATTAGTGCCCATTGTTAGGCTGGGCACCTCAGGACACATCATTTTTCCCCAGTGCAGCAGGGGAAGAGACAAGACTGACACAGGAGGAGGTAAATATCTGAGAAGCATCAGCTACATTGAGCCTGAGTTACTGAACACCAACTTCTGGGCACTGAGTGCCAAGGTCAGAGTTACGGTGTCGGCCTCACTCCTCCAGAGCTCAGGCCTCACCAGAACTGGTTATTGAGTAAGAACCAGAAAATTCAAATGGTTGAAGGGACATGTCACCCTTCCAGTGTTTGCGCCAGCCTGGACTCAGCCTAGAATGAGACCTTGTCACATGATTCCAGTATAATGTCCTATCTCTCCCTCTAAGGACATACTGTTCAGTAGCTAGTAGTCACACATGGCTATTGTAATTAAAATAAGTTGAATTAATGAAGTTCACACTAGCTAATTTCCCATGAGCAATGACCATCTACCTGTGGCTATTAGCCATGAGATGAACCAGCCAGGATTTTGAGACATACCCATCTTTGTAAAAAAAGTATAGGTGGTGCTGTCTTTGGTTAAGAGTATTTCTCCTCTCCAGTGAACACTCACCCTTTCCTAGGAGGTATTAGGAAGTAAGCAAGTGATCACAAGCTCTGGATATCTGGGAGTCGTCTGCTCAGAAAGAGTCAGGAGGAGGCAGTCCTCCATGGACTGTCCCCAGTTTCTGTCATATATCATGCCTCTATTGGCTCCTGTTCCAGCTTTCTTCCAATTGAGGTCAGAATAAGCATTCTATGAAGGTCATCTCCATGTCCTCAGAAGACCTTAAGAATCTCAGATGGTGACAACCAAGATTAATCCAATGCTTTTGCTAGGCATCATACGGCTCCCCCCTACACTCCAATTTGCAGAGCATAAATATATAAAGAAAACCATCAAAACCATACCTATTCTCCCCACCAGTGTGTAGGGCACCAGTAACTGAACCCAGCCACGTGCTCCAGACCCAGATGTTAGCCCCAGCCATGCTGCTTAATGTGTCCTGCAGTATGTAGGCTACAACATATCTCAGTATCTCAATTCTTAGCCTTGCCCTCCAGTGGGAGAACCCACTTCACTTTTTCTGAATGAGGATGTGATGAAGGATGTGGGATATGGTAAAATACTTTGCAGGCATTAAAGTCCCACCCCAATGTCAGGAACCTTAATGAAAACACAGGCACTCTAATGGTGTTCTTCAGGTTAGTGCTAGGTGAAGTGGACTGCAGAAGCACATAGAGAGTTTGTCTAGTGCTAAGATATTCTGACTAGTGGGTCGCTAGTAGTTCAGACTAAGTCCATGGACAGGAATCCTTATGTGCAAGAACCATGGTCTGATAAAGGCATGAGTAGTGCCCATCTCTGAGGCTGGTTGGTCTGTCACACATAGGAGGGCTGAACCGAACAGAAACTTATTACTAGGGAGCACCTCTGCTCCTCCTGGCAGAGGAGAAATCATCTGCTTTTCTTTGTAAATTCCTCCTCTCTCTGCTATTTTCAAAAGTAGATACTCCTCCTTTGACTTGTACAGCCCAGCCAAGGGAATTCCCCTCAGTGTGCAATGAGGGGAATTCTTTACCTAGCCTATGGGAAGAAAAGGCAGTTTGCTTGCCTTACCATTCCGATCTGACTGTGAGCTCACTGAGAAAAACAAATCACTTTGTTGAGCACACACACACGCGCGCGCACACACACACACACACACACACACACACACACCTTGATTGATCTTGTGGGTGGGGTAAGGCACTCTTCCATAGTATGAATCTGACAGCTTTATAGGAAGACTTATCCTAAATTACACTTCTGCACTGGTACATCAGCCTGCCACAGGGAAATATGCGCTAATGGATGGGCTAAGGGATGCTTTTGAGGATACTCCATCATAACACCAGTGCCTTGGGTTCCAGATCCAGGAAAACCCAAGCTTCTCTTGAATAAACAGCCTTTGGGTTGCTGCACTTGCAGGCATTTGTTTCAGTCGTTGGGATGCTCAGAGCCAGCTCTGCCATCCACCTCAAGCAAGATGCTAAGGAAGGTCTGTGAGCTGCATATGCTGATCCACTGCTGGATTGATGCTTAACTTTGATTTTATTTGTTTGTTTTCATTTTACTGATCTTTGAAGGCATGACAAAGAATTTCAAGGAAGAGGACAGAAAGGGGGGTCTGCCAGTCCACAGCTCACAGCAAACAAATTGACAAGTCCTTTCTTGGTCATTTGTCTCTACTCACAACCCTCCCTGGAGTGTCACATGTCCTGGTTTTATTTCTCTATTGCTTGACCATTTCCATCAGCCGTTTTCCCTTCTGACACTGTATATGAGTTTGTGATCCGCTTTGAAACAAGTTCCTTTTAATGAGCCATGCAACTTCATGATTCTGTGTCTCTACTGGTTATTAATTGTCCACCAGGTGCCTGGAATTGTTCAGGGCAGCAGGGCCACAACAGTGAATAAAACAGGCAAGTCTCTTGTTGCAACATACTTTATGTTTCTACAGGCATTTGGGAAACAGATGGGGAATAAGGATACAAATAAATTTTTTAAAAATGTAATTTCAGAATGGAGAGAAGTAAAGGAAATGAGAATAGCAGCTTCATAAGAAAGGATTAGGGAGGAAAGACCTAGCAAAGGGGGCTTCAAAGGCCTCTCTGGGAGATGATGTGTGAATAGAGGTTTGACCGAGGAGGAGAAGGAGATTTGGGGATGGGTATCTCAGCCAGACAAAGAGCAAGTGTGAGACCCTGAACAGCGGCAGGCAGAATGCTACACTGGACATACATTTATTTATGCTCACCTAGAAAACCCAAGGTGTTTCCCCTTATCTACTCTTCTCCTTGCAGAGCCTATAGCTGCATATCACTCAAGTAAAGGTCAGCCCTTTCATGTCCATACTCCTACACCTGTATAATTCCTGTTCGGTTGCACGGGGAAGCTTTCGAGCAGATCCCTGTGATGTCTAATCTTCCTCCTCAATGTGACTGGATTTAGGATCACCCAGGAAGCGCATCTCTGAGCATGTTCACAAGGGCATTTTCAGAAAGGTATAACTGAGGCGAGGACTCACCGTGAACATGGGTGTTTCTATTCTACTGGACAGAACCCTAAACTCTCTTAAAGAGAAGGAGCACCTGAGCCAAGCTCCATCCATCATCTCTGGCTCTCTGCTTCCTGACCATGGTCACAATGTGACCAGTCACTCCAACCTCTTGCTGCCATACTTTCAGCACCTGGATGGACTGCACCTTACCAAACTTGGGCCAAAATAAACACCTACCTCCTTATATTACTTCAGTAGATATGATTTTCTCAGGGACAAGAAAGGTAAGAAACACAGCTCCTCTCACCAGACCATGGATGTTTGTGGGCTTAGGGTCAGGAGAACTCACACTCGCCTTCTCTGTAGTGCAATTGCAGAAAGCAAGTACATAGATTTCTCTCCCCCAGATAAGTCTTTTCTCAGCTGACCATGCAAGCCACGCTCACTGGAACAACATCTACAGGTGTGAGGCTCAGGGACACATTTTCCATTTGCAGAGCCCAAGCTGTCTGTGCTCTACATGTGACCTGAATAGATTAGCAGAAGAGAATGAGCTGCCTGAGAGCATGGCCACCTCCGTTCGAAGGAGGAGGGAGCCACCACTGCCTTCCCCTGAAGAGGCTCCTTCTGGGAAAGGAATGACTCTTATAGCAGTATTGGATTTCCCTGCAAGATTTATGACCCAATTTAAAGTTATGGGGCTTTTATTAATTATAATAAACACCAATTTCATTATACTTCAACTTCCAAAAAAATTACATACTATGGTAGGGAAATAAAATGTTAGTTTAGTGCTAATGCCAGGCACACATTAGCTGGCTGGGCACCAAGGAGGCTGCCTGTATGCATGCTGGTGCTTGGCTAGTGCAAAGAAAGAGTAATTTGGGGGGAAAGAGCTGGAGGAGCTGTTTCCAGGATTTAAATCCATTTGTGTGAAAGTGATGGCAAAGGGGTGTATTTCTACAGGGGCTTGAGGTTGGCAGAGTGCTTCCTTTACAAGAAACTGATACCATGACAGTTAATCCCTGCCTCTCTGAACATTTTTTTCTACCTGTTTTAAAACTGAAGAGAGCTGGAGAGATGCTTAGTGAGTTAACTGTTTGCTATGCAAATAGGAGGACCTGAGTTTGATCACCCACATTCACATAAGAGAAAAACAAAACAAAACAAAACAGACAAACCCAAAAACTGTTACCATCATCAACAACAAAAAGGCAAAGGGGCCTTCATATGTAATCTTGGCACTAATGAAGAAGAAACCAGAAGATCTCTGAAATTTACTGATGGTCTAGCCTACCAGAATCAGTGAATTCTAGGTTCAATGAAAGACCCTTTATCAAAAAAACAAAACAAAACAGAACAAAAAAACCAGACAGTGATTAAGGAAGACACTGGCTTGTAAATATGCATGCATGTACAACCCACCCTAACTTGTAAAAAGTGCTCAGTATGTATGATCAGTTGCAAGAATCATCTAGGGTACCAGTCAGAAGAGGGTAGCCCCAGGATGGTTATTCTCTACTCTGTGTAACCTTGAGGCTCTCTCTGGATTTCTGTGGATTAATGTGGTTCTGCCACAGTACTAAACCAAAGGATCCTGGATTCAGATTCTAGAATACTTATATTTAAGAGACATGGTATGCTGTGGCACACATAGCATAACATAATCCACAGCTGTTACTCCCATCCTTCTGTATTTCTGTCCAGCTCTGGCTGTCTCACATTGACTGTGACTTACCCATAGGGTGAGTATTTAGGACCTTCTTTCTAACTCACATGTTGGCTGATGTCGGGTACATGGGGTTTCCCATCTGTCATCCCTTGTACTCTGGGGGATCCCCAAAGGGAGATTTGTGATTAAAGCTGATTGGCTGAAGGTTTTATTGTTGATGACTTTCAAACTATTTGTCAGTTTTATTCTCACTGGGGAATGGAAAATATTTTGATGTTTCTGTGATGAGCCCCCTAAGGGGGTGGAGAGAAGGACTCAGCAACTCTGCACAATTCCTTCCTGCCAGATGTGAACTAACTTCTGTGTATAAACCCAGAGCACACTTGGGCAGTTGGGAGAACCCTACTAGGAATCAGGAAGAGGAAAAAGGAAGGGAAGAGGTAGAGTCTGCAGGGGCTGTTTGTGTGTTCAAGCACACATGCACACATGGGCACACATGCACACATGGGCACACATGCACACATGGGCACACATGCATGCGTGTGTATTGGGCCCCATGATGTGGGCAGCTACCCGTACAGTGAGCATTCCTAGACTGCCCTCACTTTGGCATGCACTTGTTGGTACAGGGGTGGGGAGACAGGTGCCACTGAGATGAGCACCACATCCAAGTCATGGAGTAGCTGAGAGCCCATAGTTTACACTTACACAAGTCTGTCTCTGACTCCGGCTTCAATATTCAACAGCTTCATGAGCCTGAGAAAGTCTTTCATTATGCTGATCCTTAGCTTTCCTAACTTCATAGCACAATGGGTGATTTGTGGAGATCGAGAGACCAAGAGGTTCAGTGCGGGTAAATGTAGCACAGAAGAGCTCTAGGAAATGACTTATTTTCATCATAGTCATAAGTCATTCTGTGACAAAGAACAGCACTGACCCTTGCTTGGCCTTGGTCTCCCCAGAAGTCCCCAGGGAGAGGTAATGGATCTCCCAGAGGCTCTTGGCTTTGATAGCTGATGTAAATGATAACCACTGCTAAAGCCTCTGTGGCAAACCTCAGTGTGCCTGGCATCCAGAATACAGGGGGATTAAGGTTTGGAAAAGGGATTATGAATGCCCTCTTTGCACTTCTTCCTGATACACTCAAGGACAGCTCATGCTCTTATGCTGGACTGCAATGCTTAGGATCCAAACTTTACATTTCTTAAGTGAATGGCTGTGAGCATGTCAGCTGAGCTCCCCTCTCCTCTGCTTCCACATCTGAGTGAATGGCACTCGGTGGCCTGCACTGATTTTTATTCTGTGCCCTGTGTTTTACACCTTATTTGGCTGCAGTGAGGAGTGAGGCTCTATAACCTGCCATTCAGTGTAGCTCAGGATGGAGATTCTCCCTCCCCATCATACCAGATCGTACTTATTTTAATGATGGATAGAGCAACACCTGTCTCATGGTTGGTGTGGAAATGGCAGTCTAGGCTGATAATGGTGAGATTTCTCCGCACTGTGCTATGAATCCATGTCTATCACACAAGTCCTGAAAGACCACAATTCTCTTTAAAGACTTTATTTTTCTTTTCAACTGTGTGTCTATCTGCATGTGGGTACATGGACATAACTATAGTGCCTACAGAGGCCAGAAGAAGTAAGACATCATAGCCCTTGGAACTGGAGCAGTTGTGCGCCATCTGACCTGGGTGCTGGGAACTGAACTTGGGTTGTCTGTATGAGCAGCAAGTGCTCTTAACTGTTGAGCCATCTCCACATGCTCTGAGAGTCTGTTTATCAACCCCAGAGACAAAACAATTATAGACTCCATAAAACTACACTGCCACACCTAGTCCAGCTCTTACGAAGTGAAAGACACTCCACTTCCCCAAGTCAGTTCCCTCATCTGAAAATGGGGACAGTAGAAGCTTCCTAGCAGGGTGATTACAGGGATTAAACAGGATAAACAACAAGAACCAAGCAAGCACTTGGCATATAATAGGTGCATAATAAGGACCAACTTGTCAAATATGAATTGTTGTTCTGTATTGTTTCTCAGGCAGCCTTTAATTGCCTCCCGGGCAAAGATGCAGCTTTCTTGTATGCCTCCTCACGCTGCCTTCTAGCCTGATGGAGGGAGAATGGCTGAGTGAGCAGGAGATATCCTTAGCCTGTCTTCAGGCCAAAGCTGTGTGTTGTCTTCTGAGCCTGAACATCCCTCCCCTCAGGATGACATCCTGCAAGCCGGTGCAGAAATGGAATTCACTTCTGTAGTGTTCCTCCCCTTTCCATCGCCAGATCTATTTCCCCACTGGTTCAACCCACCACATCAGATGTTTACTTTGGCTCCTCTCCCCTCCCTGACAGCTAGAGCAACTCCTGATTTTGCATATGCAGAGAGTCAAGTGACTCTGGAACAGCCAGGGGATGAATATTCATCCTCACTCTTCATCTGTGCAGTGGACAAGAAATGCTGACGGGTCTGCACATTCGGCCTGCCAGGACTCAGAGCTTCTATGAGGTGGGAGTGCATTCATCCAATAGCCTGGCTGCTGTCAAGAGATCGCTGGAGCTTTGTAAATTCTGACATTAGGAGGTGCTCCAACCTCTCTGTGGTAGTTATGTCCACTCTGTATCTTTTAAGGATCTCCTTGTAGCATTAATGACCTGGTTCCAGGTGACTCATGATTCCTACCCTCACTGTCACCTGAGATCCAGGCCTACCTGGTTTCACCTTAGAAGATGATACTTCCATTTTATACAGTGTGCTCAGTGCCCTGTGGTGGTACATTCTAGCTCACTGGCCTCATCCATTGTTCCCTCAGTCCTGCTTTCTGTACAGTTCAGGGCAATGCACACTCTCATCAAAGACAATAGGAGGACATGATTGTCAGAACTAGGATGCTGATCTGTTCCAGGGGCTTAGAATGCTTGGTCAGATTGGCTTTAGCATTAAGAAGCTGCACTGAGGCTCTCCAGATGAAGCCAGTGAGCAAGCCCATTGGACTAAACCATGATTAAGAGACAGATCACCAACTGGGTGTTCTGAGGTCAAAGGAAAGACATTGAAAAGGAGGGTCTCTAGAGAAAAATGCAAGCTGCCACTCCTAGTCCCATGTGTCCAGGTGAGAGGCCATTCCATGAAGATTCATTGCTATGGCACAGAGTGTCAACTGTCCCTTCTTTCATATAGAAGATGAAAATGGTTTTTCTCCTCTCTCCTTCCTTCCCATGCCACATTAACTTCATTCTGTGGCATCCCTTCCACAATGCTCTGTGATGCTCAAAGACAAAAGCTATTCCCCAACCTCTCTATGTTACCATGACACAGCAGAACTTCTGCACTGTCATGGTCTTTAAAAAATGCTTTTGAATGGAAGAAAGGCTGTTTTTACTCAGTTCTGACTTGTTCATATTGACCTGATCTGAAATAAAGTTTGAAGCTGCTCATAGCGCACACATAGAGCATGGCTGTAAAGTGCCCAGGTATGTACTTGTTTTATTTCAACCTGTCTAGTCAACGTTGATGGTGTTGCATGGGTACAAGCTTATTTCCTTGGAAGTCCGGGCAGTGTTTACAAAAATTCTGTTTTTTGCTCAAATGTGTTTAAAGGTCCAATTCCACAACTCTTGTCTTTTAGCTGATGGCTGAAGCACTCCAGAGCAGACAGCTCGCTGGTGGCTGGGGCTAGCCTGGGAGGTAGAGTCACAAAGGATTGCTTTGTGCAAAGAATTACTGTGACTTGGCAAAAAGAGTCAGAGAATGTGGACATATGATAGGAAGTAGATTTCCCTCAGGGATGGAGAACTGGGGATGGATAGTGACTCCAGGGTATTGGGACAGTTGTAGTAATGGGGACCAGTTTTTCTCTAACTGGAGGAGTCAGGGATCCCCTGGGTCAAAGAAATGGAGATGGATTTTCTTTGTTGCTATATAGGACTCTGGAAGACAGATATTCCAAAGAAGATAACATCTAAACTCATTTTATGCCCGTGTGAGGAGCCCTGCCTGCATTTCTTCCTTCCTATCTCAGACCTCAATGACAACCTCCTCCCAAGAAGAAACAGTCGAGACAGGAGTCTATTGAAGAGAGTCCTTAAAAACTGTGATAAAGATGTTGAAGTGTAACTCTTCACAATTAATGGCTTCTGGAAGAGGTGGGGAGCGGGCTAGGATTCAGTTTTCAGTGCTGGCCACTGTGAGTTTGACCATGCTTCGATGAGATATTGGCAACACAAATTGGATTTGTTGTTCTTATTTGTTTTATTTTGGAGGGGGGAAGTGCATAAATGTGGGAGGGAGGACGTGAAAGGAAGAGGAAGGAACATGCGACTGGGGTGCATTGTATCAAATTCCCAAATAATTAATAAAAATGTTATGTTGGGGGAAACCACTTTTAAAAAATAATTTTAGGTTTATAAAGAAATGACAAAAAAATTGGAAAGCTCACAGGTGTTTTTACTCACTTTCTCCTAATGTGAGCAATCTGCATAGCCATGGTATAATTACCAAAATCTGGAAATTAACATTGCTATATTATTAACTAAATGCTAGACCTCATTCAAAAAAAATTTTTTTGGTGATTCCAGTGATTTCAAGACAGCTTGTTATGTTGCCCAAGCTGGTTTAGAATTTATGATCCACCTGCCTCAGCCCTCCAAGCACTAGGTTTCCCTGTGTGATCCACCACAGTCATGCTAATCCCTTAGAATTTTATCAGCTTCTTTACTCACCTCCCCTTTGCACATCAGGATCCAGTCTAGAGCCCTACTTTCCAAGAAGCTGTCTAGCTTTTTAGGCTCTTCCTGTCCGTGAGCTCTCTCCATTCTTCCCCTGGACGCCATGACCTTGGTAGTTTTGATGGACATTATCAGTGATTTTGTACAACATTTCTGAATTTTAGTCTAGTTCTAGTTTGAGAAGATGCACAATCATCTATAGGTTTCAAGGCACCCAAGAGTCCTTGCATCCCATTTCTGCAGTCACATCTTACTTTGATTGACTTGAGTTATATTTTTCCCTCAATGGCCTTTGTCTCATTGTCAAGTTCAAATCCATCTCCCCTAAGTGTAGATGCTTGAGTGTGAAAAAAACAGCAGATGCTGAGCTGGGGCTCTTCAGAGTGTCCCTAAAGAGATGGTGCAGAAAAGTTTTCAGCAGATGCAGCACCATCACAGCCGCACTTAACCTTTCTTTGTCCTAGCTCAGCCACATAATGGGGCGAGACCTCTGCCAGCTGGCTTCGCCGCAGTGGGAGTAATGAGGCTGAAACTCGGGGTGGACTCCCAGAGTGAGCCTCAGGAAGATGGGAGAATTGTACTCTTGCCGCCAGAACTGGAGCATGGTCATAGTCTGATGGGACAGAGCAAATTAGAGGTATCGCATCTGCTCATCTCCTGGGCAGAGTCTGAACACACAGAATGAAGCAAGGGGAGCAAACACAGGAAAAGGTTAGAGACTGCGGAATGGGTGTGCCCCATAAGGACCACCTTTGGTGAACACAGCTGAGTCCACGTGGCAAGCTCCTGATTTTGGAGGTTCAAGTCCCTGATCTGCTGGCTCCATCATGCCTGTACCATGGTGAGGCATAGCACCATGGTAGAAGGATGCAGAGGATAATTACTCACCTCATAGAAGCCAAGAAGCAGTGAGAGAGGGCAGGTGGGAGGAGAGGAAGAGAGTGTGGTAATAAGAGCCCAGAGCCCAGATGCATCCTTCAAAGGCACCAATCCAGTGAGACTCCATCTTTTCCAGTTCTACCACTTTCCAAAAGTTTCTGCACGTGTCCAGTCCATCAATAACTTGATGTATTGCGTAGGTTAAAGCCCTCACCATTTAAGTGTCTCTAGAAACACCCTCATGGTGCCAGAGGAATGCTTTGCCTCCCTGGCTGTCTCTAAAAACAATCAATTTAGCCATCGGGATTAACCATGACAAAGTCCCTTCTCTATAAGAAGACTTCAGACACATAAAGGACCATATTTCAGAGCAAAACCTGTTTTCAGCTTTTTGTGATGCTTACTCTTGATCTTGACCTTCCATAAATTTAGAGTAACCTATTGGATAACCTGTGACATATGCCTGTGGCGTGTTTGTGAGGATATTTCCAGTGAAGGAGGAAGGAAGACCACTTTGAATGTTGGTAGGGTGGAGTCCCAGAGTCAATGGTGATTAAGCAACTAGACACCAGTATTCATCTCTTTCTGCTTCAGTCTGACTGGCCTCTGTATGCTCTTGACACCCTGCCTACTTTGCTTTGGTTGACTGTACCCTCAATCTATGAACCAAAATAAATTCTTTATCCTTTAAGTCGCTTTGTGGCAGATATTTCATCATGGCAGTGAGAAAAAAAATAATTCACACAAAATACAGTCTCAATAATGTCCCAAAACCTGCTATGCAAATGGCTTCATGCTATCCATATAAGGTTGCATTTTCTTCTCCCTATCATTTGCTTATTTTACACAACTGAGCAATTTATAAACATTAAATGATCAAGTCTTCATGAATAGAGTTCTTTGTAGTAGTGACACACACAGCTTCTAAAATTGTACAAAGTAGTTTCACGTGGCACAATGATACTTAAGGGAGAAGTGAATGGATCCCACTTTAACTTCTAAGACCCTACCTACTCCAGTGGGAACATAATCCCAACTCTCCCTTTCTCCTAAGGCTATCATGCATTTCATAAGCTTAACCCAGTTACCCCAAGGTAAATTAGCACATAATCCACACTGAGTTAAATTAGGTCTAGTTCTGTCTTGACCAGATCCATCAGTTATTAATAACTGCATTTTTCAAGTATGAAGAGGGACAATGGGCTGGTGTGTGTTCACAGTGGGGCAAACCTGGGAAAAGAGGAACAGCCAACCCTCACCACATCTCAGACAAGTTCTGCTGAGCTGGACCACCACAGGAATGCTTTTGCTGGATCTGTTTTCCTCTTGGGAACATCATGTCATAAGGATCTCCCTGAAACACACAGGCCCCTGAGGAGCACACAACTAACTATAAGAATATATATCTACCCAACATCTCACCCACATGCCCTTTGACACCAAGCACCCATGCATATATAATAAAATATATGCCTTGCTGTGTTTTATATGTTACTACTGGGGCAGAAGTAACAATCTAAATACTATTATTTTGACTCATGGCAAGCTAAAAAAAAATGAAAACACTTCCCTATTAGGTTATTCATCAGCCTAGTGTCAAGTGCTTAACCTCATACCAATAATACCCCATCTATTTTCACACATTATTCTTACTAGAACACAATAAAGATTCAGCAATAGACAGCTTTAAGTGAGGTAAGCAGGTCATAAGACAGAGTGGGGTAGGCGTTTAGTAGAGAGTGGGCTACCTGCTTAACGATTTAATGGTCCATTGGGCTGTGCCATTAGGCATCATTGACTCTCCAAGGGAAGGCTGAGGACTCCCTACCTGGATACATGGTCCCTAGTATCCCTTTTACCAGCCTTGGTAGAAGACGGTAGGATGTGGTACAGAGTAAACTGGAGCAATGGGGATGCTGGCTCCAGCATCGACTGCCTTGCCTTGGTCAAGACTCTTTGGGTGTGGGTGGTACAAACATTGATATAGTAGACACAAATAAATCCAGATGATAGTCCCCTGCAGGGATGTCCCATTGCGGCTGGACAGCCAGGATCCAGCCCACCCTCTTTGTTACTCCTCTGATCTGCTATGCTTCTCATCTCCCCGCCTTTGCAAATCCTTGCACTTCAGCCTGTACATCTCTTGGGGGCCTCTCTCTTTCCCCGTGGATAACTCCTATAAGATCTGCCTTAGATTTTGCTAATTGGTTGGGTGGAAAGAAAAGGCTAGGGAGACCCTGGAGAGTCAGGGACACCATTCCATACCCACAGAAGCAGGATGTGAGATTTTAAGGACTAGGGATTGTTACCAAAAGCTTATTCTGCTCTTTCAGCCCTATCAATTATCAAGAAATCTAAGACCTAGCAATAAATCCCTCTCCCTTCAGCACTCCTAGTTGTTTGGAAAGAGTACAAGCAGCTAAGCCTTAACCAAAAGAGCACCCAGAAGGACAATAAATCTAGTTCCACTAAAATTAACTCTAGTGTTCCCTGAAACGCACACTTCCCTGACACATCTATGCTAAAGGCTCTAATAATAGGGTCAGTTTCTATCTTAAAACACACAGCAGAAATTCAGATGCCATGTCCCTTTCATTAGTGTGGTCGATGGTGAATACGCATATTTGTCCTAAGTGGATGGTCCTACATCCAACAGGTACAGCAGAGCCATGGGATCTGCCAACTACCATCTAGTGAGTTAGCAGAGACATCACAGTCAACACTCCATAGCTAATATCCGGGTTTTTCATATGTGGACAATGGTGTCCCAATCAGTGAGACCCGGTCAATAGGAAGAAAAGAAGTACAACCATTTTTTTTTTATTAAGATAGGAACAGGAACCTATCCAGAACTTAAAATGCTACCACACCCCTCCCCAAGTTTACCAATTTCCAGGAAATGAATGTCAAGTCCTTCTGATAAAACAAATATCAAAACAAATATCCTGCCATCTTTTGCCTGGGATGCACAGCACTGCTGGAATTTCCCACCTCCATTACCTCAGGAATTCATTATATTTCAAAAATGTTAACTATGTAGAGAAGAAACCATATCTCTGGCAGAATGGCATTCATTCTGGTGGCCCATTTCCAGAGACCTTTGACTTTGCAAGAATATTTCAGCTCCAACCTTTCTCCCTGGTGCTATAAACACAGGAGGCAGTCATTTCTTCATTTCCAGCAGCCATAGAAATTATTCCCCCTATTTCTCAAAACCATGGCAAATTAGCACCTTTGACCATCATTTTCAGGCCTGTCTTCCTCACTCATTGTTGCTGACACATGAACAGTTTATGTTGTTCTGTGTAGGCTTCCCCTTCCTTGCATGCTGCTAAAAAAACAAAACAAAACAATAAAAAGAACAACAAAAAAAAAACCCTTCCAGCTGGTGATCTCTCTTCCAATCTGTCTCTACGCTTGTCTCAATTCTGTAGAAGTAAATCTAAGGTAGCGTTTCCCTAAAGGGCTTTTAAAGCTCACCAGGTTTATGAAATGTTACTAGGTGTCTCACCAATAAAGTATTTTGTAGCCAATAAGTTGGGAAAACACTGCCTGCTGTGGATTTCAGAGTACATATTTGCACACAGAAGCATCATAAATCCTGCAATAAAGGAACCTATTCAAATTTCAAGTTTGGTTTGTCTAGATCTCCCCAATTGATTTAAACATGGAGGGTTGCCTGTCTGCTTCTTAGCTGTTGAAAGTCTGTGCATAATGTTCTGTGGATACCAGGAGGAGCAGATTGATGCCATTAGGGAATAGTAAGTTGAATTTTACAACCAGAGTTTGGACATGGCATGAGAATCAAATTTCCAATACACCTTCTGCTAATGGGTGAGGTTCACAGGAGGGGATGTTTGAGTCCAGCTGGAGATTGAAATGTGGCAAACCCAAGTGTGGAGTGCATGCCTGTGGCTCTGGAACTCAGGATGCTGAGGTAGGAAGAATTGGAGTTGGAGGACAGCTAGGGCTACGTCATGAGTTCCAGGCCGGCCTGGAACCTTGTCTCAAAAAGAAGGTGATCCGGGGAGGAAGAGAAGAGATGGTTCCAAGGTTGAGAACACTTTCTCCACCTCATGAAGGACTGCAGTTGAGATGCACTGTGCCCATGTAAAAAGCCTGGCGTTTCTGCAAACATTGTAGCCACAACTCTGAGAAGGCTGTGGACAGGAGTGCCACTTGGGTTTGCTGGCATCTATTATGCTAGTGGAGTTCTCTGCAACAGACAAGATGCTGCTCTGTCTCAGGACATCTCCACAGACAGATCCCATGTATCCAAGCTTGCCAAGTTCCCCCAGATGATTCTCAAGCACAAGAGGCATGGAGCAGTAGCATATGTGCACACAGAAGTCAGAAGATAGCTATGGGCAAGCTCTTCCATCACTCTCTGTTACTATGACATCCCCGAAAGCCATTTTGGACCTGTATCATTGCTATCTCTCCAGGTCTCAGGAGTAGCAAGATCCCTGCTTTAACTGCAGATTGCTGTTCATTGTAGCTACTTGAAGCCGTTGTATGGAGAGTCTTGGGCTGGGCAAAGAATCCGAGTGATGAGAGTCACCTGGAGTGTGCTCAGACTCACTTGTGTGAGTCCCATCACTGCTTACAATATTCCTTATGGGTAAAAGTAGTTCAATGCATTGAGTGGTTCTGTGTAGGAAGCCATTTGCCCAACCTCTCTATTTGATGAGTTCTGTTTTCACTGGTGTCCTTCCCTCCAGGGAAGAGATCCAAGCCTCTAGAAGCTAAATATTTTTGAATATTAAGTAGTAGATTCATAATGAGAATCCATTCTGGGAAATGCTAAGAGCCAAGTCTGTCATGACACTGCTGGCCATAGCGTTGACTATGAAGGCAGTTTCCTTCATACACTTGTACACACATATATTCACATGTGCACACACAAAAGTGTGCATTAAAACACACATATACACATATGCATTCACACAATGCACTCATGCACATACAAACACAGAGAGACAGAGAGATGGACAGACAGACAGACAGACAGACGGACAGACAGACAGACAGACAGACACACACACACACACACACACACACACAGAGAGAGAGAGAGAGAGAGAGAGAGAGAGAGAGAGAGAGAGAGAGAGAGAGAGAGAGAGAGAGAGATGCATAGACACATTTGCTTTAGGTCCATGGCAGACAGAGCTGCTCCTGCATCTTCCTGGAAATTCTAATATTCAACAGCTTAGGAAATTCTCATTCATCAGAGGCCACAGCTATGCATCAGCCCATGTGCTGTTTTCTCTGCATCATGGCCCAGCCTCTAACTTCTGGTTTCAGAGACATGTGCTGACATAGATAAGGAGTTCTGTGTGCCTGTTTTTTCAATGAGTGAAGTAGGAAGACAGATAGTATGCAAAACAGGGGTACTAGGGAGAGTAAGATGCTAATGGAGGATTTGAACTTGCTGATAGGAGTCAGTCAACTACCTGTCATCTGTGAAACTATACAGGAAAAAAGTGCTTGTCATTGGTATGTTCTGAAGATGCTCCTTACTCAGGGCTAGAAGAAACTAGTTTGCTATCAGACATATGGGGAGGCACATCCACAGACTGTCTATAAGGCTGGACAAAGGCTGGTATTAAAAGAATCTTGGTTCTTGGCTGACATCCACTCCCCAGTTAAGTACCTGGCTCCTTTTCCCTGTAGAAGAGCAATGGCTACCCTGAAAAGTCCACCCAGTAAATCCTGAAGCTATCCTCATTGCTGATGAAATATTCCTCCCTGTAGTATTCTGGCACAGAAAGACACATGCCATTTCTGGGGTTTAGAATGTATCCTTTTTAGCTTAGGTCAAACTAGATGAGTATGTTAATTAAAATATATAAAGTAGAGGCATCACAGTCCTTTGTCCACTGTGCATTCTATAAATTCTGGCTATAAGTATATTCTGACTATGCCATTAACCAAATAGCATCTCATCCTGTTCATCTTTAGATCATGATTTTATCCATATTCTCTTGTAGGGCAGCTAGAATGTTAGTGTCTTATAATGCACTTGGGTATAGTTGGATGTGGGATGTTCCTGGAAGGCTCATGTGTCATTAGTTTGGTCTCTAGCCCATGGTGCCACTGGGAGGAGGCGGGAATTTTAAAAGGTGGGATCTATTGAGAAGTATTAGATCATTGGGTTCATGACCTAGAAAGGGACTGTGAGACCCTAGTCCTTCTTCCTGTCTTCCTTTACTTTCTGACTGCAAAGTTAACAGTTTTACTTTATACTTTGGAGCTCATCACAGACTCTGAAGCCATGAGACCAACCAATTACAGACTAAAGCCTGCAGAACAGCTGGCTAAAATAAACCTTTCCATTTCATAAGTTAATTTCTCATGGATATTTGTTATAGCCACGGAAATGTGACTAACATATCTCTTTGTCTCTCTGGGACTCTGCGGATATTTAGATGGAAAAAATTTTGATGTCAGCTTTGTAGCTTTGGTTTCAAGACTTTCTGGGATCTTAACAGGGAAGCTTGAGGAGTTGGAACCTTGGAAGACCACAGCTAAACTAGTGCCATGGCTGCCAAGCTTTGAATTCTAAATGATAGAATCCACAGAGATTGCCTAAGTAGGAGCTTCACTGCCATTCATGTTTAGAGGTGTCTGACTCTTTTCAGCCTGGCAAAACATGTTGTTTTGGTCTTAAGTTCTGTCTAGAATGAAATTATCCCTTACTGAGGGTTGAGTGCAGTAAGTAAATGTGGGTCCTTGGGGGATGAAACAGGCTAAGAGATGGGAATGAGAGGGATCTCAACCCAGAAGGCCAGCACTCAAAGCAGTGAGAATGGAGGAGAAATTAGAACTCCTAGAAACAGGGACTCCCCCATAAAGTCAGATGAAATGAGATCATGGATTTGTGGCACTGGAGTACTTGTACTTTCTTTTCCGGGTAGGGTTTGCTTTTCTATGGATTCTGGTCGGTATCAGACTCCACAGTAAAGAAGAGGACAGAAACCTGACTTGGTCATTGCTTTCTGGGGTGATCACTCTCCTTGCCACCCCCCAGCAGCTAACCTCTGCTTGCTTCTCAGTGGTCTTTGTAAATAATTGTTCTGTTTCTCAGAACAGTCCATGCAAACACAGAAATAGCACCAATTTTCTCCTTTCTGTTGAATTTTTAGCTTCCTTCACAGTACATTCTGCTAGCATGTACTGAACCTTGAGCTCACAGATCATACCAAGAAATCTCCCATAACTTCATAGTCTGCCTAAGCACTATTCTCATATTTGTTGACCCATAGCAACATTTCCTGGGAAGTTGATACCATGGTCTGGTTAACCAGTTTTGGCCACACATTCACATCCATTTCCCTGACCAAAGCCAGGCCAATCAGGTTCTGTTTTTTTTGATATCTGTACTTTGAACTAAAAAGTTGTAGTGACTGAGGTATTTGTGTAGATAAAGATGTAGAGGTCGAGTGCCATATTGGACTGTCAATTTTCTATCAGGGGATGGGAGAGAAGGGTGGAGTTGTTAAATAAATATACTAGCTACAATAGGAGAGAAGAGAAAACATGAGGAGAGCAGAGGAAGGGAAAGGAAAACAAAACAGAGAGGCACAGAACAGAAGGGATAATGGAAGGCAAAGCTATTTCCAGCCACAATAGAACTTCAGTTCCTGATTCCAGTAATCACTGTTAATTGGCAATATTTCTTGGCCTGGAAGCACATGTCTGTCCAGCACATGCTTTGGATCTAAGTCTGATTAAGTGGTTACACCATTAGCAACCACTCAACCTAGTTAAATCACACTATAGGAGGTGTGGTCTTAAGCATTTGAGAAATTAGCGATTGTCACTCAGGATCCCCCTGACAGTAGTTAGAACTGCACTTGAAACCAGGTCTTTGGATCCCAATGCTGCCCTGTGCTTCTAAAGGGATGGAGGTCAATACTCATTAACACTCATTAATTCATAGAATTGCACCTTTAGTGAGATGGTCGATTTGCCTGGCCTTCCAATCCCTTTACTTCTTCTCATGTCCTGATGCCCCCTGACTATTCCTTGGTTTAGTACCATATTTCCACCAAAAATAAATACCTCCAGTGACTTATTCAAGCACCCTGGAGACCATGTTACCATTCAGAGTTGCAATGGTCTTGTGTTCTCAACAATCTCCCAAGATGTCCTCCTTCCATAATTAGATAATTGGAATGGGCATCTCAAGGCAGCTGTATCCCCACAGCTCCAAAAACATTCATCAAGAGAACAGCAGTGGCTCCTGCTCTCTTGGCAGTTTATTACACTTTCTGTAGCAAGAAGAGCTGTGAGGATGTGAGGCAGTGTCCTCTCCCGTCGTTTCTAACAAAATATCCCAGAACAGCAGGTCCACAAGGACTAGGGGAGGCCATTCTCCATTCCAAATAACACAGACTATATTTTTGAAAATAAAAGAAGCAATTTAAGCATTTGGGCTTCCCAGGGTGAGTTGACAGGCATGCTTCTCATCTCACAGATGCCTTCGGGTGAAGGTTCTTTCATAAGAGGAAAAGTGTGTGTGGGAGAGAGTAAAGCTCGCCAGAAGTAGGGAGGAACCATGTAGTGTGAGATCAGAGGACACAGCTGGTAGAGGTAGAGGAGGGAGTCTGAAGGGAGTGGAAGAATGAACAAGACAGAAAATGGTTTGACGCACTCACACACGTGTCCTAAGCCCAAAGTCCCCAAGAACCTCTTTAGTGACAACTGAGAGGTGAAGAACTTAATTCTCTTTATTTTACATCTTCACTGATTAACACTTAGTAAGATAATATTAAAGTGTCTATGGCATCATTAGGAGCAACTATCTTTTACAGTCTATGCCCAAATAAGGACGTGAACCAATAGAGACTATATCCTTAGACCTGATGGATATGTCTCCAACAAACACCTCAGAGCAAATGTCCTAGGGGAGTCACCTACTTGAGGTGGAACCCAGGTTCCTCTATTTTGAGTCATATGACCCCGAGGACATGACAAACCTCCCTAGGCTTCAGTTTATTTACCACACAAGTGGGGGTGACTGGAGATTAGATCAGTAACATAGGATTGTGTAGGTTGTTGATACCCACGGAGTGCTGATAACAGCTTCTGACATATAGCAAGAGCCCTTGTAAATGTTAGACGTGAATACTCAAACTACAGAATGGGGTTTAGAAGCTGGAGAGATGGCTCAGAAGTTAAAAGGACTGGTTGTTCTTCTAGAGAAGAGAGGATCTATTCCCAGCCTCTCAAATTATCTATAAATCCACTTCCAGGGAAACATAACCTTAGTCTGGCCTCCATGGATAACAGACATAGCACACACATGGTACACAGTCAGACATGTAGGCAACACACCCACACACATGAAAAATAAAATAAAATTATAAGTATGCCACACTGTAGTAGGTGGTGTCAACTATGTATTCTGTGATTAGGATGCAAAATATAATAAGGAGACACATTTTCCCTCAGAACAAGCATATTCTGGTATGATTGTAGAGGTATAAAATCAACAGCAAATCATATTAATTAAACCACCACTGTGAGCCCAGCACTGTACACTGAGTTTAACAAGATGGGTGCTCTTATCAGGATCAGGGAGGTTGAGCCACTGGCTTCATATTACACTGACATGAAGCAGTGTTAGCCAGATGCAAATCCAGCCTGTCTGACATGAACGGCTGATTTCTCTTGTGGATGGCATTTCTACATAGAGAACTTATCCTCCCACTGAGCTGATGCAACTGTCCTGTCCCCATATTGGCTTTTCTTCCTCACAGCACCCTCTTCGTTCATCTTCATAAACTTCACTGTGAATTTAATTGTTTCTTTATTGACATTTTCTCTTCTCAGACCATAAACTCCATGAGGGCAGGAAATGGATCTGTTTATCACTTCCCAATTATCAATTGGCAAGTGGCCATTGGGAGGCACTCAATAAATTTTAGGATGGGGAGATAATCAGCTGGGGAGAACACCTCTCTGAACATAAAAGGCTCATACCTTCTGGAGCTTGACAAATAATGTATGACGGTTAGCAAGGGTGAGGGTCAGCGTGTCACACGGAGAAGGCATGAACCTGCCTTACCTATTGGGAAAAGAATGCCTCTGAAGAAAACTGCAGAGAGCTGAGAAAGCAGAGGGAAGCTGGCCAAGAGGAGAACAGGATCCAGGAACATGGTAGCATTTTTGGTTACAGGGTCAGTCAAACCACTTCAGCCTCCATGACAGACACACAGTGAATGCCAGTAGCCAAAGTTTTCCTTTCTTCTCAAGTAAGACTGTATTCTTGTACAACTTTTAAAAAGATTCCTAAGGAAATCCTGGAAGGACAATGAAAAAGCAAAGTCATTTTTCTCTATCATTCCAAAGAAAAGATATTTTGGCTAAGGGTCTCTCTTCACTCTAGAAGTGAGAGTATCTGTTAGTGATCAGTTGAACTACCCTTGTGTTCATGTCCAGGGGTTGGTTAGTGAAGCTCATTCTTGCAGTCAAAGAAGACCAGAACCTTCCAGTTTTTACCATTTTAAGTGTTCCATTCTTCTCTTTGTAATCCAGGATGAACTCTGGATTACATATAAAACACTGACCAGAATCCGCTTGGGAAAGAAATGATTTGTTGCATCTTTACAACTTACAGGTCACAATCCATCACTGAGGGAATTCAGGGATGGAATTCAAGGCAGGAATCTAAAGGCAGGAACCTAAAGGCTGCTTACTAGCTTGCTTGGGTTATTTCCATTTATAACTCAGGGCCATCAGACTAGGGATAGCACTATCTGAGAGACAGGTTCTCTCACATCAGCCATCAATCAAGAAAATGCCCCATAGACAGGCCGGTCAATGGAAGCATTTCCTTGGTTGAGATCCCTGCTTCCTAGGTTTCTCTAATCTGTGTAATGTCGTTAAAGCCTAACCAGCATAATATCCGAATCAAATACCACCCTCTATAGCACTGCAGCTCACTCTTAGCAGGTGGAATGAGATTATTATCTGTACTGGAGGTCAGTGTACACTCATGCCAGCTAACAGTCACATTTAGCAGTGGGGTACCACACCATGCTAGTCATTCTCTAAGTTTAAAGCCACAGAGCCTTACAGTCTAATAAAATGTCATACAAATCTGTTGTAAGCAATGCTTGAGCATACTTTTCTCTAGTAGAAGCAGGAGCAGGAGATCTGGAGTATCCCCCCTTACACCCCCCCTAGCTTTTCCCTGCTGCATCCTGGTAGTGTTCTGCCTGAAAGATAGTCAAGCAGTCCTGTTGGAGAAGGAAGAGACTGTCAGTAGCACTTCCTACAACACGTACTAATTGATCAACCTTTCTAGAGGCATTTCTGGCTTATCACTTTTCCTAATCAAAAGTTTCTTTCCTAGATTTCTGCCAATTCTCACAATTTCTGAGCTCCTTTATTTGGATGTGTGGGGAGCCAGGACTGCTTGGCACCTTCAGCATTTTCAGAGGGTGAAATGAGAGTGTATGAAGAGTTCAGCACAGTTCCTGGCATGCAATAAACTCCCAATGAATATTAGTTATTATTTTCTCAGAATGTATTCTGCTTAGATAATATGGCAACTTTAGCATATTTTAAAAAGTGGCTGTATGGTGAAATGGCTGGGCCTGGCTGGGCAGTTCCAACTTTGAGATTGATAAAGTATGATTTATTTTATTTTATTTTATTTTATTTTATTTTTTAGCTTTGGTTATTTTCCACCAAAGGGCTTGTCTCTGTTCTTACCTCCTGCTACTCTGTTTATTGTGGAATTAAAGGGGTGGCATCTCCCCTTTAATTTGTGCTAAGTCTCCTGAGTCTCTGTCTGACTGGTACTTCCTTTCCAGAAATCTGATGTACCAAATTATACGTACGATACAAAGCTCAAAGGTCAGTTCTTCTTTTATTTCTCTCTCTCTCTCTCTCTCTCTCTCTCTCTCTCTCTCTCTCTCTCTCTCTCTCTCTCTCTCTCTCTCTGTGTGTGTGTGTGTGTGTGTGTGTGTGTGTCTGTGTATCTGTGTGTGACCATACACATATGAGAGCATGCCTATGCAAGCAAGAGGACAACTTCAGTTGTCATTCCTAAGAAATACCATCCATTTTCATTTTGAGACAGGGTCTCGCACTGGCCTGGAACTTGCCCATTAGTTGATCCAGCTGTCCCACAAGCTCCAGGACTCCTCCCATCTCAAGCACTGGGATTACAGTTGTGCTCCACCATAAATGCCTTGTTTTATGTGGGTTCTGATGATCAAACTCAGAACTTCATGATCACAAGGCAAACACATTGCTCACTAAGCCATGTCCACAAGCCTCTTCCTTCCTTCTTAGTTATTACTGTGGTTCCTAACTAACTACATGGAGATTCTGCCTCGTATTGGCCACAGAAGGTACACTCAATCTTATTCCCCACAATTACGATGTTCTTTCTGCCAATAACAATAGCAATAAAACCCTGGCACGTATCAGACACCCAATAAGAAGTAACTACCATCTTGTGCTGTGATTGTGGATATTAATGCTTTTCATATTTATTGAGCTTCTGTAATGCACCACTCTAGATTATATGTTTAAGACACAAGGTCTCACTTAATTTCCCAATAGTCCTGGGAGAGAGCTCCCGTTAGTTCAATTCTATAAATAAAGAAACCAAAGCACAGAGATGAGGTCTGAGTTCTCCCAAAAAGCCTGAGGCAAAGCTTGCTTGCTGACACTTTATTGGATGGTAAGAGCTTGACCCCAAAGAAACACAAAGAAAGGAAAAGAAAAGAGCACACTGGCGAAGAAACAGCATCTGGTACTTTCTGGAACATTTGTACTTAAAACCGGTCAGTGAACCAATGTGTAGAGTATGAAGTGAGGCAGTACGGAGCTGATGCATGATTGAGCTTGGCACAACTCGGAAGGAAAACATAGGGTCCCTGCTGTCACACAGGACTCTTCCAAAGAGGTCACATGGATCTTTACATCTCAAACAGTCCAGTGTGGGCTGGACACACAAGCAACTCAGTGGCTTCTTCTATTCTTTGGTGGCTTATGGGCCAAGTTTACACTTAAATACAGATACAATTTGCTGTTTTCTGTCTTTGGTTTAGGTCAGTCAAAGTCAACCCCATAGGGTACTACATGAGTTTCTTTCATGCCACTATGACCAATATTCCTCACAGAAACAAAGCAAGGGAGGATTCATCTTGGCTTGGGTTTCAGAGGGTTAAGTCTGTGCTTTCTTGGCTGCATGTACTTGGGCAAAACATTGTGGCAGCAGAAGACACATGGCAGAGGAGTTCCTTCACTTCTTGGTAGGCACGAAGCAGAGAATACAACAGGAACTGGCTCACCATCCCCTAAGACCTGTCCTTAATGACATACTTCTTCCACTAGGTTCCACAGCCAACAGTTGGCACAGCCTCCCAGAATAGCACCACAGATGAGAACCAAACATTCAAAACATGAGACTGCTGAGGGTGTTTCACATTCAAACCACAGTGGGTACTTGTTGCAGGACATTTGATCACACTCTGAACCCTGAGATTGTGTTGTTTACTAGAAAAACCTATTTCTAGTGGTGATATGGCTCAGCCTTAGCACACACTTTTAATAGCTCTGACTGGAATACAGACTACTCTTAGTATACACCTTTAATCCCAAACAATTAAGGTAAAGTTAGTTTGTAGAAGGAGGCATCCATGTTGGAAAATGACATCTAATTGATGGGTTGACAAAGTGGTGAATCAGAGAAAGATTTGACAGAATAAGATATGTGGAAATCTGACAAGAACAGAGAGGAAAGAGAAGCAGGTGACTTAGAGAAAGCAGCACAGAGAGAGGAAGAAGGAAGTTTAACCAGGAGAGTTTTGCAGAGACAGGTTGAAGAGAGAACAAGTTAGGCACAGATGAAGACAGGACAAGCCAGATAATGAGAAGGATCAAGGAGATTAGAACATATTTTTAAAGTTAGTATGAGGCCAAGCAGAGCAACTCAGTCAGAGGCTGAGAGAAGCCAGTTTGAATCAGTCAGGTTGAAAAGGACTTTGGGTCAGAACAGCTGAGTTAAACTAGCTAACAGAGTTCAGAAAGAGCTAAAAATGGTAAGTTAATTCAGCAATATGACTCAGAGGGTGAAAATATTCTACACTTAGAAAAGATTGTGCAGAGGATAGAAACTTCCAGAAGTGGGCAGATGGAGGCAGTAAACCTTTGAGATGACAATTACCTGAGGTGAATAAAAGTTACTTTTACAGGTGTTAACTCTTTCTATTCTTCCCAGTTAAATCGTATAACCTTTCTTGACAGCTAATGAGAAAGTTCAAGCCAATGGTGGAGTTAGATATGGATGCTGGAGTTCTGTGTAACTCTCCATGGCATGTGCAATAGGGTCTCTGGAAAATCCAAGCTCTGACCTGGTCAGTCTATGATGTGTACAATCAGGGAATGGTAGTGGTAGTCAAAATTTTTCAGATGCAGGACTAACTAAGCTATAATTGGAAGCATTCTCTTGATGGGGAAACAAAACAAGATACCCAGAATAAGGGTCATACGAGACCAGTTAGATCTACATCAGCAAAAAAAAAGGGGGTGGGGGCTTGATAGTTGAAGATAGTTGAAGAGATTTGAATATGCATTCAAGAGATTTGAATATACATTCAAGCCCAGACCAATCTGAGTCCAAACTTCTTAAGCAAGCTGGGAAAGAGAGTCATGATTTCCTTAGCTTTCTGACTCTCCGGCCAAGAGAAGATAAATGCTTATGAAGTAGTCATGGGTGATCAATCAGGCAACAAGAGCACCCATAGGCCTTTGCTCCTTCCCTATCTGCTAAGAATAGACACTTTGGGAGGGCATGCTCCATCAGTTAGAGCTCTGCCTATATTCTTCTAGGGCTGTCATAACTCAACCCAAAGAATGATTGCCAAAGACAGAAAGCAGACACAGGCACTATAGGAGTAGCAGTGATCTGCCCTCCCCTCTGCCTGCCAGGTGTCAAAGGCATCGTGATGAAATTAAGTGGGTCCATTTCCTCAAAGGCTTGGGAAGAAGGGCCACATATTTCACAGGAAATGGCTTGTAAATGCACAGGAACCAGACTAATAATCCAAGAAGTGAGGCTCAACAGCTGTGCAAAACTGAGACTCAATCCTAAGAAACCACAATTCTTCATAGGTGTGTCTTGCTTTAAGAAAGACCATCATTCACTGTGCGCTTCTGGACCTCTCAGAGTTTGTCTTTTCTCTGGTAATAGGAGTGAGAATGGATCCTACTCATCCTCAGAGCCAGCCCAGCTTTCCATTCCACCCGTGCCTTCTCTCCATCAATTATGCTCCTAGCATCTCTCGCATCTTCAGTGTTTCCTTGCTCTGGGTCTTCTTGGGAGCTTATACACATACTCAGGTTTATCCACACTCAGGATTGCATTTGCCCATTTATCCTCAGTCTACACTCCATTTCCCCCTCTTTCTTGCATTTCCATAATAAGCGTGGATGGGCTGCTCTTAATCTCACTGAGATTCTTCACTGACTTGGTTCAAGATGCTCCCAAACTGTACTGACCATATCTTAAAAAGCTGAGACAGAAGTGTCTGCTATGTTGGCCATCCTGTCTTCCTTACATTGACATTCCCTAGTTCTATTTCAACAGAAGCATTTCCTCATCCACTGCCTGCTGTGGCTTCACTATCAATGTAATTCAAAGGCAAAAGATTTGACCTTGGCCTAACCTCAAGGGTAAACTGCTCAGGGCTGGGCACATGGGATCAGAGACTGCTGAGATGATTTTCCTTTGATCTTATATTTAACATGAGGGAATGAAGACCTGCCTGGTGTTATTGGGAGCCACACTGAGATTGGAGAAGATCTAATCCTGGAAAGGGAGCCAGTGGAGTGGTGTTTATGTTGTTGAACCACATGCTTGGCCTTGAGATTGCTCGAACTGCTTCCATGGAACATCCTGTTCTCCAACAGTGTTTATCCTCCACTGTTCTTCTCAAATGCTGTCTGCCCATCAACCTCCTGACGATTATCCTAGCTGGTTGTTCTGTTTTCTAACCTCCTGAAACGTCTTATATGAAGCTACCTAACATTTCTCACTTTTGAAAGAAAAGGTTTGTGGGGTTTTTTTGTTTTGTTTTGTTTTGCTTTGTTTCATTTTTGTTTTTGGAAACTTTTCTCTCCAGCTGTAAACTCTCTTACTGCTTTATTTATCTTTGTATCCCCAACAAGCAAGAAACTACTGCTTTATTAGAGACAAGTCTGCATTTATCTATATGAAGCAATATACCATTTGGAGCTAACATCTTTGTACTAAAGAAGAAGTATTTGCCTATAAAAATTAAAAAAATATTCCCTTAGGTTCTTTTAAATGCAACTTCAAGTTCATTTTAATTTGTTTATGGGTTACCAACTGTCAGTCTGGAGGACTGTGGTTTGAGAGAAATCAATCAAACAAAAATAGTGAAGTTATAAGAAACCATTGCTTGGGGCTGGGGATATAGCTCAGTGGTTAAAGTGCTTGCCTAGCATGAGTTGAGTTCAATTCCTGAGAACCGCATAACCCAGGGATGGTAATGCCTGACTAAAATTCCGGCATTTGGACGGGTGGAGAGGGGCAGGATGATCAGAAACGTAAGATCATCCTTGGCTGAATAAAGAGTTTGGTTACATGAAACATTTCCTCATAAAACAATGCCAATAGCAACAACAACATCATGGATAAAACACCTCACCACTATAACAACAAAATACTGCCCACTGGTGATTTCCTAGAAGGGAAAATTGAATAGATTATTACTAGCCTGACCAGAGAGGCTAGCAACATGAGGGAGCTCTTGGGAAGATGCTGTTCACTCGTGAGCCATGTCTAGAGTGATTTTGGTCCTCCTAAATTCCCCCGTGTTTCAGTGTACTGGTCATAAAGAAGCTCCAGGGTTCTGGATGACAATAGCATGAATTCAGGGGCTTTGTGAGCATCTATCTCTGTATCTTTCTATTGATCTGGGGTGGGGATGTTATTATCACTATTAACCTTGTTAGAGTCCTTGTTCTGTGCTGAAGCTCGGGACCTTGGCTCTCTGGATAGCATGATAGCAGGATGTAGAAAATAAGGTCAGACCATTTAGGCCTGTAAAACCCTAAGCTTACTCAAAACTTAAAATAAGGAAGAGTTGGACCTAGATAGTCTTGGGAAGATGTAATCTTGGCTTGGTTTTATCATGGTCAGGATGCTTGCCTCTGACCAGCTCTCCAACCAAGTATTCTTAAATATATTATTATTATCACCAGTGGGTGTGTTATGATGTATGTGGGTACATATGCTCATGGGTACATGAGCCAGAAGACGATTCTTCTTCCACCTTTAGGTGGTATCTAGGGATCAAATTCAGCTTTCTTGGCTTAGAAGAGCCTTTACCCAGTGTGTTATCTTTCCTTCTTCCAACAGTGGTATTTCAAGCTAGAATGGTCTTGTAACACGCATGATGGTTGTCCTGATACAAACAATGAGCTATGAAGGGATGCCCTATATGTACAGGGCTTCCCATCACACAGTCATGTTCCAGACCCTTGAGGATCTCTAGGGACTCTGAGGAACATTTGGTTCCCCATTTTTCTCCAGACTTTAAATGTCCCATCTGCAGCAGTCAGAGAACTATAACACTACCTCTGTGTTTATGGAAGGAATTTGGGGAACAACATAGGAAGCTCCTATAACAAGCAGTGCTTGATCTAATGCAAACCCCCAAGAAACTTCAGCTGATATTTATTTCCTTGCTTAGTGCCCCATATTCACTGTGCTGCAACATATAGCAGCCTTCCCCAGAGATGCTAAGGGAATACAGGCTGAGAGCATAACATCACAAAGCTCTGAGTTAGAGCCCAGAATCTTCTACTGGCTGGCTGTCGAGCTTGGGATACGTTTCTAAAGTTTGCAAGTCTCATGTGTAAAAGCGTTTGGAGCAACGTCTCCTTGGATGTGTACGGATATGAAGATCAAAGCATGTTCAGCACAAGCAGAGATGCTAGCATGATATTTGATGTCCACTAAATGATAAAAACAAATGCCGAAAACATATTGCTCATTGCACTTAGTTTTATTTCTGCAGGAGACGTGTGTGTGCACACGTGTTAAGGAGGTGAGATCAAGTACAGGGATGTCAGTACAGTCCAGTACAAGGAGATGCATGAGAAGGGTATATGGGGTATCCAGGAGCAAGGTAGGTATTCCTTGACAGATGGTAGGGGCAGGATTGGGACAGAAGCATGGAGGAGTGGAAGGATTTCAGTGGAGAGGCATATACACAGGACCTGTGCAGGCTTGATTTGGGAAACACAGAAGCGTTTCAGACAGGAAGACAATGGCATTGCTTTTAATTATCTTAAAGACCATTGTGCAAAATGGGATCAGGATTCATTGATGTTTGGATCAGGATTCATTGACACAGTACCATAGGCCCTGATGGCACAGCATACATCTCTGACATCACAAAGATGGGCAGGATGGATGGCTCAAGCCAGGCTAATTACAGCAGTTTCTCCTCAGAGAGATACCCTGTGAATATCATCCAAAGGCTCTGCCTCCCAGCTCTCTGAAGTTAGCCCACCAACCCAACCTCCCCACACGTCTCCCCCATCTTACTGTCCTCACTGTCCAAGAGCAGAGCTGAGAAATAATCACAGAATGGAGTTTTGGGGTTCCTTGTTGCTGCTGGACGTCTGCTAATGTTCTGAAGGACAAATTCCTGAGGATCCAAGGCCACTTTGCACCATCTCACAGGTGGGGATACAGAAGCCACCTTGGGCAGAAACTTGAATAATGTGACACAGCAAGGTGCTAATGGACTCTAGCACACCCAGCTGCAGTTCCTGCTGGGAAAGTAAAAACTCTGTTATAACCCTTTTCTTCTTGCTAGTGCTGGGCTCTCAGCACCTCAGCAAACTCTGAGTTTTGATTTCATGATTTGGAAAGTGACATCTTTTTCACCTTTCTTCCTTTCCCTTCATTCTTTCCTTCCTTTCTTCTTTCCTTTTTTCTTCCCTCCCTTTGCTCCTTCCTTCTGTCCTTCCCTCCTTCCCTTCTTCCTTCCTTCCTTTCTTCTTTCCTCCCTTTGTTCCTTCCCTCCCTCCATTGCTCCCTCCCTGCTTCCATCCTTCCTTCCTCTTCCTTCCCTTCCTTTCCTTCCTTCCCTTCCATTCTCCTTCCTTCCTTCCTTCCTTTCTTCCTTCCTCCCTTCCTTTCTTCCTATGTAGGAAGAAGTTTATCCCTCTTTGCCTAGACTTTCCTGATTTCAGTACAGAAAGTCTTGCATTCTGGAACCTTCTATGGCTCCCAGCAGCACCACCTCTGTGCTGATGACCCAACCTTGATTGTTCTTGTGCTTCAGAACCAACAGTCATCCTATTAGAAATCCCTGATCTTGCAGAGATCCCACCGTCATTCTCAGAGGGGAAGACAGATACACACACACACACACACACACACACACACACACACACACACACACACACACAGAGAGAGAGAGAGAGAGAGAGAGAGAGAGAAAGAGAGAGAGGGAATCATTAAAATAGTCCAAATTCTACAAAAGAGAGCCATTATAAGTTTTGTACACATACAGAGCAGTTTTATAAATATTACATCATTGTATCCATTAAAATAGTGCTGTGAGATAGAGGTGAATACACATATAAAAATGGACACTTGGCCTTATTAACTACATTTCCCCAAATCCACACAAATGGCTAAAGGCAAAACTCAGTCCTGGAATTCCATTGCTCATGCATCCTCCTTAATACACTGATACCTCTCAAAGACCAATCAGAGTTTGGATATGGCACAGCCAGGAAGAACCCCCTTCTCATTCAGGTTGCTCCTGAGCTCCTGAGCTCCTGAGATGATTACATGGCTTCTGTCCAGGCAGCATGCTCAGTTTCCATAGCTAGACTATACAAACCATGCAGTAAAGGGCCCCTCCAGTCCATTTGGTCCAGCTACCAGCCTCTGCCTGGACCTCAGAGCACTTTGATTGGTTTTGAAGACCGACAACATCTGGTGAAGGTATTCTTGCTACAGCACTCCATGGGGAAAGATAGAAAGGCAAGAACAGGTCCTTGATTGAGGGAATTAACTCTCTTCCAAGGAACCTACAGGAGCCCCTCTCATGATAACAATGATGGCATTAATCCCTGCCCTCTGCCTCACTGGTTTCCTTACTCCCTCATTAGGCTCCATTTCCCTGCTGTTGTTGCTAAATCCCATTGTTTAGGGAACATATACAAAGAGAGTAGGATGTTTCCAGCCAGAGACATCTACTGGCAGGAGATGGGAAAAGGTGGTACCTTCTATGCTGGCCAGAGCTCTGTGCCAAGGAAGAAAATGGAACCCATTTCTCTCTAAACTTCAGATGCCCTGGCAAATGACAGGCTGATGTACGAGGGTTGTGCCTGAAAATATTTCCAGTTTCTAAGGCTGACTGGTTCATCTATCTACAGACCACATTTCTGTGAAACTTATGTACCTGGGTAGTTAGAAAGGGCCTTATTCATCACCTCATCCGCAATTCATTTTATGGTTGGGGGAATGGAGGACAGGGGTTGAACTACACGATACCTCAAGGTCACACAGGTGACTAAGGAAGAGGTTTGGGTAAAGCCCCCAAGTCTCCCACCTCAGCCTCACAGCACTCTGTAAAAGTGCACTGCCCACTGCTCCTCACAGCTGCACTATCAATGGAACAGAATTGAAGACCCAGAAATGAATCCACACTCCTATGGTCACTTGATCTTTGACAAAGGAGCTAAAACCATCCAGTGGAAAAAAGATAGCCTTTTCAACAAATGGTGCTGGCTCAGCTGGAGGTCAACATGCAGAAGAATGCAAATTGACCCATTCTTATCTCCTTGCACTAAGCTCAATTCTAAGTGGATCAAAGATCTCCACATAAAACCAGACACACTGAAACTAATAGAAGGGAAACTAGGGAAGAACCTTGAACATATGGGCACAGGGGAGAATTTCCTGAACAGAACTCCAATAGCTTATGCTCTAAGATCAAGAATAGACAAATGGGACCTCATTAAATTACAAAGTTTTTGCAAGGCAAAAGACACTGTCAAAAAGACAAAGCGGCAACCAACTAACTGGGAAATGATCTTTACCAACCTTACATCCGACAGAGGGCTAATATCCAATATATACAAAGAACTCAAGAAGTTAAACTCCAGAGAGGCAAGTAACCCTATTAAAAAATGGGGTACAGAGCTTCACAAAGAGTTCTCACCTGAAGAATATCTAATGGCTGAGAAGCACCTAAAGAGATGTTCATCATCCTTAGTCATTAGGGAAATGCAAATCAAAACAACCCTGAGATTCCATCTCACACCAGTCAGGATGGCTAAGATCAAAAACACAGGAGACAGCAGTTGTTGGCGAGGATGTGGAGAAAGAGGAACACTCCTCCACTGCTGGTGGAATTGCAGGCTGGTACAACCACTCTGGAAAGCAGTCTGGCGGCTCCTCAGAAAACTGGGCATGACACTTCCGGAGGATCCGGCTATACCACTCCTGGGCATATACCCAGAGACTTTACCTGCATGCAATAAGGACACATGCTCCACTATATTCATAGCAGCCTTATTTATAATAGCCAGAAGCTGGAAAGAACCCAGATGTCCCTCAACGGAGGAATGGATTCAGAAGATGTGGTATATTTACACAATGGAATACTACTCTGCAATTAAAAACAATGAATTCACGAAATTCCTAGGCAAATGGTCAGAACTTGAAAATATCATCCTTAGTGAGGTAACCCAATCACAAAAGATCACACATGGTATGAAGTCACTGATAAGGGGATATTGACCCAGAATCTCAGAATACCCTAGACACAATCAGCATATCAATAGATTTCTAAAAAGATGGAAGGAGAGACCCCTGGTCCTGGAAAGACTGGATGTAGGGGAACGCCAGGACAGAGTAATGAGAGGGGGTTGAACGGAGAAAAGAGGGAGGGAAGGGGGCTTATGGGACTTTCGGGGAGGGAGGAAACGGGAAAGGGGAAGTGATTTGGAATGTAAATTAAAAAAATAAAATAAAATAAAATTAAAAAAAAAAAAAAAAGAAATGAAAAAAAAAAAAAGAATGGAAAAAAAAAAAATGGGGTACAGAGCTAAACAAAGTGTTCTCACCTGAAGAATATCTAATGGCTGAGAAGCACCTAAAGAGATGTTCATCATCCTTAGTCATTAGGGAAATGCAAATCAAAACAACCCTGAGATTCCATCTCACACCAGTCAGGATGGCTAAGATCAAAAACACAGGAGACAGCAGTTGTTGGCGAGGATGTGGAGAAAGAGGAACACTCCTCCACTGCTGGTGGAATTGCAAGCTGGTACAACCACTCTGGAAAGCAGTCTGGCGGTTCCTCAGAAAACTGGACATGACACTCCCAGAGGATCCGGCTATACCACTCCTGGGCATATACCCAGAGACTTTACCTGCATGCAATAAGGACACATGCTCCACTATGTTCATAGCAGCCTTATTTATAATAACCAGAAGCTGGAAAGAACCCAGATGTCCCTCAACGGAGGAATGGATTCAGAAGATGTGGTATATTTACACAATGGAATACTACTCTGCAATTAAAAACAATGAATTCACAGAATTCCTAGATAAATGGTCAGAACTTGAAAATATCATCCTTAGTGAGGTAACCCAATCACAAAAGAACACACATGGTATGCAGTCACTGATAAGGGGATATTGACCCAGAATCTCGGAATACCCTAGACACAATCCGCATATCAATAGATTTCTAAGAAGATGGAAGGAGAGACCCCTGGTCCTGGAAAGACTGGATGTAGGGGAACGCCAGGGCAGAGTAACGAGAGGGGGTTGAATGGAGAAAAGAGGGAGGGAAGGGGGCTTATGGGACTTTCGGGGAGGGAGGAAACGGGAAAGGGGAAATGATTTGGAATGTAAATTAAAAATAAAATAAAATAAAAGAAATAATTAAAAAAAAAAAAGAAAGAAGGAATTTCCCCTTCCATCCTTTTCATTTCCACAGAAGGAAGTGGTTGGGCTTGGAGCCCATGCACCCCTGGCTAGAATTAGTTGGAAAGGGAAATCTGGAAACATTTTACTTGGTGCATTCCAAATAGGCCTAAGAATGCTCTCGTGGCCACCAACAAGGTGTGAGGTAGGACAGAGAAAAGGCAGGATCTGGAGGGCTGCTGTGATAAAAACAACCAACCAAAGCAAATTAAGAAGGGTTTATTCTGGCTCATGACCTGAGGGTACATGGGCACAGGAGGCAGAAGCAGCTGATCACATTGTGTTCACAGTTAGAAAGCAGAGGAAGACAAGTGTGGCTGCTTAGGCCCCTCCCTCCTTTCCTCCCTCCTTCTCTCCCTCCTCCCTCCCTCTTTCTTTCTTCCTTTCTTTCTTTTCTTTTTGTTTTTATTCATCCCAGCCCTTGGGACTGTGCTATCCACTCTTACCATGGGTCTTCCTATTTTGATCTATTCTGGAAAATCCCTTACATAAATGCCTTGAGATTTGTAGCCAACTTGACAATCTAGATATATATATCATCAAGAGAAAAAGTGAACTCTGACTCATCAGCCTAAGTGAAGACAAAAGGAGGTCTAGACTCTTCTTTATCATCCCTCTTCCATCCTGCATGCCCCTATGTGGCAGGAGACCAGAAGAAAAAGCCCAGGAGTCCTAAGCTTTATTTCATGGGTTTATACTGGGTGACCTTGAACAGACCTGACTCTTGCTTCTTAATCTCTGACATCCCTTTACTTTACTAAGTCACTGAAGTCTTAGATAACAGGCCATATCAGAGGGTTTACAAGACCTGTATCACAGGGCCTGGACTAGGCAAAGAAAAGTCATGTAACATGATTGTTGGTGAAGACACTGGGATATGTGCCTGCTAAGCTGCTGTAGAAAGAAGAGGGGCTGATGTACCCCACTTCTGCATCTCGGCAGCACACATAGCAGCAGCACCATGTGCCCTGTGACCTTTAACTTCCATGCTTGCCCTGTATCTGTCTAAGGCCCTTTTTCCTGAGAAATTTTTCTACAGCCCTGGCATATGGGTATATAAAATAGGCACACAAATCAAACATTTACTATAATAAATCATAAAGAAATGAATTTGAGGAGCTAGGGATGTGACTCAGCAGGCAAAAGCCCTTGTGGCTGCATTAGCCTGCCAATCTTAATCCTATCATTCCCATAGTGGAAGAAGAGAATCAACCTGAGCGACTTGTCCTCTGACCTCCATACATGCACTATCTCATACCTGTGCCAACACATGCACATCGTAAACACATAGGTACACAATAATAAAAAAGTAAAAGAAGAAAAGAAATACGTTTTTAAAATGATTCTTTGCTATCCATGCAACTTCACCATTGAATCATTTACACAGTAAAGCAAATGTATATACTAATGAGGTGGACATGCTTGGTTTGCTAACATAATATAGTCCAGTGATACTGAGGAGCCAAGGGATGATCATAATATACATATACAATGTTTCATATATATATTATATGAAACAATGATGTTTCTGTAAGACCAGAAAATTGCATGTACAGCCAAAGCTCTGCAAAGCCTAATGTTAGTTTCAAATCTGAGCCCCAAATTGCCAGCCAGCATCCACTAGTGAGTGCCCTGACTACCACTCACATGGTATATATTCAGAACTGAGGTTGCAGTGAAGTTTTGGGATGCAACATGGGAAAATGCCATCAGAGATCCTCGGGTCTGTTACACACTTGATTTTGAAATACGTTTTGGGCTTTGTCTATTCAGAAAGCTCTCACTATTGCTAAGATTTCCATGGCCCCTACAATTAGTTATGGTGATTTAAGGGGCTGTGATAGGATGGGATTTAGAACAATCCATACCTAGTAGAGCACAAGACATTTACAACATTAGATAAATTGGAGGGCAGAGGGAACACAGGCCACCCAAGAATTCGCTACACTCTTCCTTTTTTTTTTTTTGAAATAAAGAATTATTTATTTGTTTTATGTATGAGTACACTGTAGCTGTATTCAGACACACCTGAAGAGGGCATCAGATCCCATTACAGATGGATGTGAGCCATCAATGGTTGCTGGGAATTGAACTCAGGACCTCTGGAAGAGCAGTCAGTGCTCTTAGCCGCTGAGCCATCTCTCCAGCCCTTTACACTCTTCCTTTAACTGGAGCTTCTCCAGGACTGTAAGTCAAAGGCTCACTTGCCAGTGGTCCTCCTTTGCTTTCTGTTGCTGTGATAAACATTCCAACCAAGAACAACTTGGGGAGAAAAGGCTTTATTTGTTTTATGTATTCTGATTACAGCCCACTATTGAGGGGCATCAGGCAGGAACTCAAGCAGGAATAGAGACAAGAACTATGGAAGAACTGGACCTCTCTCTGAACTGTGGTTCTCTCCTCTCAGTTGACTCATAGGGAGACCAACTTCGTCTCCTTTTTCTGCCTTTCTTACAGGACTGACTCACTGTCTACTGGCCTGCCAACCCTCAGACAGTAGCAGGGATAGCTATGCCAGCTGCACAAAAGCTGTGTTTGGACAAAGCTGCCCCTTTCTTCAAGCTGTTCGATTCACTGCTGCCATGGCCTTGGGCCTGCCAACCCCCTGACACTCAAAACCACCCTCTGCTGAAATCCAGACTTTGCAGGGCTGTGAGCCAGTGAAGAAAAATGGGGCCAGCTCTGATAGTCACAGTAACATATGCCATAGCAGTCTCTCCTATCCTGACCTCTGACATATCTGAGTGGTCAGATGCTTCCTAGTTCATCCATCTCCCCAGCCTTCTGGCTTCCAGTGTTCTATTCTCAACTGACTGAGGACCAGAATATTAGCCTTGCCTTCCTCTGCTTCCCTGGCCACATGCTTTCCTGGTTGCAAGCTGCAGGGGTGATGCCTTAAGCCTTTTTAAGCAACCAAACTCAATGCAAGGACAGAGGAAAATCAATAGACTGTGGACCAGATCTATACTGACGGCTTCCTTAACAATCCAGTGGCAGGTGTCTCCTCTGTAAGAAGGATGCATAATGTCACAGTACAGATGTGGAGTGTCTCCTGAGAACAAGGGCCTGAGCCCCAGTGTACTACAGGCTCTCTATATACCATGCCTCCTCTCCTCTTTGGGAATGGCAGGTGGTGACCCAGAAATCACTGGACCAGAGCATCCAAATGATCATTGAGTGCCTTCTTCTGGCTCATGGAACAACAGAAAAGGCATACAGTCTTTGCTTCCCCAGCCTACAGAATTGAGACTGAGCCTCTCAGGGTTTCCTGGTGCTAGCATAGGAGTCCTCTTCTTGTGAGTGGGACAATGGGTCCTTGCTACCTATGGCCTAGCCTGCATCCAGTATCCAATGTGCCAAGGGACATATTCTCGAGCTAAATGCCATGGTCCCAGAGCTTAAAGAGATCCCTACCCATGGTCTGAGTTTGAGTCATCTAAGCTTCTTCAATGTCCATTTACTGGGGATTTCATCTTCAAATAGCCCTGGGCTGGGGCTGAGGTCTAGGCTGGCCTGCCCAATTCTGAACTCCCGATGAAAGGCTGAGATCCACCTGATTCCTTCCTTTTCCTCACCCACCCAACCTGGGGCACCAGGTTGGCTCCTGTAGATTTCAGAGCACTACATTGCCTGGGTTAAGAGGTGGGATTTGACCTTAAAAGATCCTAAGACATTTTGAAATGTTTATGTACCCTCTGTGGGTGATATTTTTAGACACAAAAAGTTCAAATTCCAGTAAACAATCATGAGAACAAGCAGAATGATAATTCTTAGCCCTGGTAAATCTCCGAGGGTGATCAGCCAAGTCAGGGTGTCCTCAAACATGTTTAGGTGATTGGGGATCTGGGAATTTTTGTCCTCTGTGCAGAATCAAAAATACTGTTATTTAGTTTAATTGACAGCTATAAAAGTGCTAATGTAGACCACTCCGGTCTAGTTTTATTTAAGCGACCAACATCGCTCCTGGTCTTTGCAGAATGGTTTGCAGAAGTGTTATTACTGTTCTCTGTGGTCTGAAATTTGGTCCCCCTCCTCTGATTTATATGTTGGAACCTAATAAAAGTATGGTATTATTAAAGGAGGAGGCTTTGGAAGTGATTTAAGGTATAAAAGGCTCCAGATCATTCTGGATCATTCTCTTTCAAGAACAATCATATTTGCTGCCATGTGAAACCTCCAAAGGGCACTAACTAAGGGGGAGAAATGAGCCCTTATCACACAGGAAACTGGTGGCCCCTTAATCTTGAGCTTCCCAGCTTCCAGAATAACGAGAAAAGAATTATCCAGCCTGAGGCACATTATCATAGCAGCTGGAACAGACTAAGACGTTACTATTGATTGCCATTTCATGGATGAGCAGATTGAGGTTCGGGAAGATTAGGTGACTTGTGTGATGTCATTTGAAGCAATGACATCCCCCCCAACCCAGGAAGTCATACCAATTTTACTGCCTTTCTTTCACAGGCTGGGCCCCTCCTGTTCCATCTTGGAAAGTTGCCAGTTAGATGTGATGATGTAATGTGTAAGCCATTACAATTATAGTAGTTAACACATGGACTGACTCACACAAACAAGAGATCAACTCCAGGCATGAGCCATTGGCTGTTTGATAATATTTGTCTGGTAATTTTGCTAATTGTGTGTTCATTTGTCATCTGCCAGTGAGTGACAGCAGACAAACAGTAGGAGGCACCAGAGAGTTGGGAATCACATATAGAGGAGAAGCTTAACAGGGGGCTGGTCTGTGGTTTAGATTTTTCCCTTTACAACTAGGAAAAAGCCCCCATGATGGCACCTGGCCTGTCACTGTAAAGACACTGCCCTGATGCCCCGTGTTGTTGACTCTTCTAAACTGCTCCCAAGACTACCTCAACACACTAGAGAAGCTCTCATCAGTAGGGTGACCAAGAAGCAAGCTCTTTCATTGAAATACAGAGGGCAGCAGCATTCCCCAGGTGTAGAAGTTTCTAGAAGGTTTGTGGTGGGAAAGGTGGTCCCTGCAAGTTGGTCCCTGCTTCTTCCCATATCTACATAAACTCATCTCTCCTTCTATGCCCTGGTTAGACTGGGCTAGATGCCTAGGCCAGGTGCAGCCAAATGATAAAAAGTCACAGGTTGGACATCACTCCAAAAGACAACTCTGCATCACAGCCTTCTCTTAGAAGCTCAGAATTGAGGCTCTTAAGGGTGGAGGTCAGGCTTCTGTGAGGCCCATCTTTGCTCCTGTATGCTGATGGAATTCTTACACCTTTTAGCATCTTTTCCTGATTCATCATCATAAAGTCCCATGCTAATAAACTCAAACCACACAGTGCTGCCTTAATTGGGGTACCCAAAAGGAGCACTGGGGTTTCCTAGGACCTGAGAATCTCTCCTTGCTCTGTTGGCCTTTCCTCCATCTGTTCCACCAGCACTTCCCACACAGCCCCTCCTCTCCACTCTCCTCCCTGCAAGCCACTGGCCCTTGCTTACCTTGTTCACAGGGCTATACAAGTTTGTTTATTGCACACCCTCAGAGTTCCCAGCCTCCTGCTTGCCTGTGTCTCCCACAGAGATCCTTTCCCAAGCTCCTGCTGGGCAGGGGCTCATTTACATTTCACTCACTAACCTCATTTAGTTAATTTTCTACAGTTAATTCAATGTTCAGCAAGTGGCTCTGGATGGCATTTGCATCCATCACTTTCCAGGGCTCAGAAGGGCTGCGGGGTGGCTGCCTCCCTGCTGAGATCCCCCACTCAGGCAAAAAAGCAACAACATGGCTCCCGCAGAAGAGCCTGCTGCAGGGTCAGCCTGGGCCTTTCTCTAGCTGCTGCCCCAGGATCAAGCCCTAGGCGAGGGGCAAGGGAGGGAGGACCACTAGTCCTCTCTGTCTAGGCAGCCCTGCCCAAGGTGGAGGTGCCTGAAATCTCCTGCCTTCTGACCCTTCTGACAATTGCTCGTGCATCCACTCAGAGGTAACTGCCTGCTGTGCCTAGCTCTTCTTTCACCTTAGCCTAAAATAGCTTTGGGGAGAGCCTCCTGGTGCCTAGATTATTACAAGACTTGGGAAGGAGGAGAAGTAAAATAAAACACACCAGAAAATCCTAATGGGAAGAGTGACTGTGTGACAAGTCCTGACATAGAGGGCTCTGGGCTCCTAACCAACTGTTTCCTTGCCTCCACTCTGCTAACCCAACTTCATCCTGGTGGCCTTATTGGCAGACTGACACGGTTGGCACCTGTCAATTTCTTGTTCTAGTCATCCACCGCTCTTCTAGTCCTGTTGAAGAAACTTCATGTTTGCTGCGGTGGGTATCTGCCACAGAAGCATCTTTTGGGAACCAACTCTGCAAACTCCAGATCCCCTTTCTCACCTCTGGAGCAGCAAAGGCCAAGAGCTCATGTCTACATCTCCCTTGTAATATCCAGAGATTTACTGGGATAGCGCTCCCTGGTCCTATTGCTTCTAGGTTTCATCCAGGCTCTAAAGACCATGCAAGCATACGAAGGGTCGCTGCACACACTGAGCTTTCTAGAAATGATCCTAGAACATCACTTGTAGCTAGTTGCCAGTTCTTGCCTCAATTTTCATTCACTATCTCAATGAGCTGAGATATGGAGCTCTCGTGACCCAAGAGTGATGAGGCAGTGGCTGGAGTCCAGAGCCCTTAGTCATATAGTTTTGCCTGTGAGTGTGCACCCAGCTCACTGCATATAAGGGTCACATTAGCTGGTGAGGTCCAAGAGCTGAAAGTCCTTCAGCCTCCTTGCTCATTGCCCTGCCCTGACTGTGCCTGCCCAGCCGCCTTTGCAACTCACCACTGGTATTTCTCAGCAATCCGTTCCCTAGCTGGTATAGACAAAGGTGAGTACAATCCACTCCAGTCAAGACAGGACAGAGAGCCTCCTCCAGAGCCACAAGTAGCCTAAGCCTATTTAGTAGAGACTCCTGAATGTTGGCAAGTGAAAGATCATCAGATTCTTCTAGATTACCTGCCTGATTGCGGATGCATTCTGGGAAAGTGACTAGGTTCCATCCCCTGTAGAGGGGACATCTAGAAAGTGAACTTACTTAAATCCATTGGGATGTGGGGTGTTGCTGTAGGATGAGACTCTCAGCCTTGCCCTTAAGAAAATGACATTAGTACTGATTCCAGAAGGGAGAACATTACTCCAATTGGAACTGATTTAGACACAAGTTATACTAAGGTGGTTGGGCTCAATATATACCCGCCTGGCCACACAACTTTCCACAAAGAAATTAAGACAGGTTGGCAACCAACTCTCAAAAAACATTGATATCTATCCTACTGCCATCCTAAAGGGACGTTTCTCCTCCCTCAGCCCATGCCCACCTGCAGAATGGCCCCGTGTCCTCCAAATCCATCTAGGCTGCAGGAGCTCCTTCTGAGTAGCCACTGGCTATGTGTGGCCATTGAGCTCTTGAAGCATAGCTCCTCTGTCCTGAGACAAGCTATTCTTGTAAGATATACACCAGACCTGGAAGATTTAAAGTGAAAAAGTTCAAGATCTTCGTACTGTTTTCATATGAACTGTATACTGGAATATCTTTAAGATTTATTTTTATTTCAATTTGTGTGCATGTGTATGTGTTTGTCTCCCTGGGTGTATGCCACAAGCATGTGGGTGCCACAAGTATCAGATACCCTGGATCTAGAGTTCCAGATGGTTGCGAGCTGCCCTGAGTGGGCACTGACAGCTGAATTCAGGTCTTCTGAAAGAGTAGCAAGCGCTCTTAACCACCTAATCTATCCATCTAGTCACAAACAATAATATTTTGATGGAGGCTGGCAAGACAATGAAAGCAGGGAGAGGCATTTGCTACATAGGTCTGACAACTTGAGGTCTATCCCTGGAACCCATATACAGGTAGAAGGAGAGAGC
The DNA here is from genome assembly GCA_036184795.1 of Tokudaia tokunoshimensis. Lineage (NCBI taxonomy): Eukaryota > Metazoa > Chordata > Mammalia > Rodentia > Muridae > Tokudaia > Tokudaia tokunoshimensis. Next base: position 39,914,034 of record BTHU01000010.1, on the reverse strand, counting down.
CAGTTGCAGAGAGTTGCCCTCTGATCTCCACGTATGTGTGCTAACATGTATATGCATACATATGCACATGCATGCCTTCAAAAATTAATAAATAAACATGCTTTTAAAAATAGTAGGTTTGGACTCTCTGCTCCGCCCTGTTCCAGAGACAGCTGCATCTTCTTATGCAGTGCCAGCCTCATCCTATAGACAAGACGATGAAGGTAGATGTTAACAGATTTGGCCATATTGGGCACCTGGTTACCAGGGCAGCCTTCTGCTCTGCACTTGGAAAAGTGGAGATTGTTGCCATCAACAACCCCTTCATTGACCTCAACTATATGGTCTACATGTTCCAGTATGACTCTACCCATGGCAAGTTCAATGGCACACTCAAGGCTAAGACTGGGAAGTGTATCATCAACGGGAAACCCATCACCATCTTCCAGGAGTGAGATCCTGCTAACATCAAATGGGGCGATGCTGGTCCTGAGTATTTTGTAGAGTCTACTGACCATGGAGAAGGCTGGGGCCCACTTGAAGGGTGGGGTCAAAAGGGTCATCATCTCCACCCTTTCTGATGATGCCCCCATGTTTGTAATGGGTTTGAACCACAAGAAATATGGAAATTCAAGATTGTCAGCACTGTATCCTATACCACCAACTGCTTAGATGTCAAGGTTATTCTTGACAACTTTGACATTGTGGAAGAGCTCATGACCACAGTCCATGCCATCACTGTCACTCAGAAGACTGTGGATGGCCCCTCTGGGAAGCTGTGACATGATGGCAATGAGGCTGCCCAGAACATCATCCCTGCATCCACTGGTGCTGCCAAAGCTGTGGGCAAGGTCATCCCAGAGCTGAAAAGGAAGCTCACTGGCATGGCCTTCCGTGTTCCTACCCTCAATGTATCCATTGTGGATCTGACATGCTGCCTGGAGAAACCTGCCAAGTATGATGACATCAAGAAGGTGGTGAAGCAGGCATCCGAAGGCCCACTAAAGGGCATTCTGGGCTACACTGAGGACCAGGTTGTATCCTGAGACTTCAACAGCAACTCTCACTCCTCCACCTTTGATGCTGGGGCTGGCATTACTCTCAATAACAACTTTGTAAAGCTCATTTCCTAGTATGACAATGAATATGGCTACAGCAACAGGGTCGTGGACTTCATGGCCTACATGGTCTCCAAGGAGTAAGAAGTCCTGGACTGCCCACTCCAGCAAGAACACTGAGAGCAAGAGAGAGGTCCTCGGTTGCTGAGGAGTCCCTGTCCCAACTCGGTCCCCAACACTGAGCATCCTCCTCACAATTTCCATCTCAGACCTCCTAATAACAGGAAGGGCCCAGGAAGCCTTCCCTTCTTTCTTGAATACCATCAATAAAGTTTGCTGTACCCCCCTGCAATCCCCCCCCCATAGTAGGTTTGATTCATCTGGGTTTTGATACATGAGGTTTTCTTGTTATAAAATTTCAAACAACAAATGTCAACCTTTTGAAAATTTATCTTATGGTATATAATAATTGCATATATTTAAGAAATATGCTACGATACTTCAACTGGACATTTGTTCTCGACCTCCTACAGACAGGGAGTCAATGTCTGCTTGGTCCAGCATGATGCCCAGCTAATCTTAGATGCACAGTCAGTGTAGTTAATGAACACAGTGGGATCTGGCCACTGCCTAGATCCATGAACTAAGAATGTAGAAGCAGGACAGAGCAGAATCCGCTGGGTGCTCTGAGCTGGGAAAGCCAGTGAATTGGTAACCTGGAAGTCTCTTCTTCTAGGGCTTCCATGCTGGACACTTGCCCTATCCCAAGTGGCAAGAGCCAACTTCTCTCAGGAAGGAACCAAAGAGAACCTGGCCTCTGTCTTGGAGATCCTGGTGGGAGACAGATGTCACAGAAGGGAGCAACGGGTGGAGTGATGATCCTCTGCCAATCAAACACCTTCATCCTTGAAGACTGCCTTTCCAGATGCTACATACTAATCCTAGAGCCTCAAAGCTGCAAGATACACTCACTCACAATACCCCTACCCAAAACCCCACCACCACCACACACACAAAGTCTGCATAACCCCAAGAGGCAGAGCTTTTCTCACTAGGGCAGCAGAACCTTTCATTTTGTGATCACCCACCCTAATCTACTTGGGAATCTTTCAGGTCAGTAGCTACTTCTGTTAAGTGGATGACCAACAGCATTTGTTCTAGGGGCTCCCAAGAACATGGATTCTTACTCTTTAGATCAGTTCCTCCTTGACAGAACATCCCAGTAGCTTGAAAAGTCATCCCCCTCCCCAGGAGGTACAATGATGGATTTCCCAGTGGTCAGAATTCAGCAAACATGCACTAATGGCTCTGCAGTGATGCTCTGGTGTGTGTGTGTGTGTGTGTGTGTGTGTGTGCGTGTGTGTGTGTGTGCGCGCGCCACAGTCACCTCCTGATCACCTGGTACAACCTCTGCTCTTAATGGCCAGCCTGACCCCTCTTCTTACTTACAAACTGAAATCACTTGTCCTTGTCACTCTCATGGTGTCTCTTGTATATGAGCTGGGAACTGTGGGAAGAGAAGAAACATGACAACGTGCCTATGGCTCCAGTTGCTGGGGGTCTGGTAGGAGTGCGACACATCCTCAGGGCATCCAACCCCACCAGTATCCAGTTGTGAGGGAGTGAGGGAGGCAAGAGTCAGAGACTTGAGACATGGGCACAGACCTTGCCTGGGGGGTTGGGAATGCCCTGGAAGGGAGTTGCTGATAAGACTGGTTTCCTGCTTCGTGTTCAGAAGTTCCAGCTAACTGCAGAGGCTCTGGGTAGGTTTTAAACAAAAACAATCAAAATCACCATTTCTCTCTTTTTACTTAAGCCTGTATCAGCACAAATGTACACACACACACACACACACACACACACAGAGAGAGAGAGAGAGAGAGAGAGAGACAGAGACAGAGACAGAGAGAGAGACAGAGAGACAGATATAGAGACCTTGCTGTCTCTGCTGTCAAACCCTTCCCCTCCTCTCCTTGTCTCTGCTCCCATCAACCCTCACAGGATTAGAATAACAAGCTTTAGGTTCCTTGAGTTTCCATCCTCCACAGTTGACAGAACCCACCTAGCAGGTACTGACTTGAAATGGGCAATGGGTCCTATTGCTAAGTACTAAAGTTCCCCCATCCTTTTGTGTAGGGCAACCCACTATTTGACCTTAGCTGACTTTCCTAACTTCATGCCCATGGGCCCCATCTACACACTTCAAGCTCCAGCCACACCAGCCTCTTTCCCATTCCCAACCCTTCCTGGTACATTGATTGCCACCACCCCCCCCCATCCTTCTACTTTCTGTAGAATGTTCTTTGCTTCCTTCTCAACAACCAAACTCCTACCCATCCTTTTAAGCCCTCTCAAACATGTTCTCTATATAACAACTGGATACTCCTTTGCTCACTGGAATACCAAACTACGGTGGGATTCACCACAGTCTGATAGCTTGTAGGAGTGTCTCACCTGCATGGCAGCACTCAGGAGTATGGGTTTCATATAAGCGTCCTTGTTCCCAGCATAGGGCCTAGCACAACGAGAGCAATGCTACTTACTAACTAATACTGAAGGCCTAACAGCCATACATTACAGTGAGGGACGAAAAGGGAGTGTACGGACAAGAGCTGATGCCAAGATGGCTACAGAGCAACCCCTGGGCTAAGCCTTCAGTAAGCTTCCTAAAAGCCAGTTCTCTTTTAACCTCCCTGTAAAATGCTTTCCTTATTTGGCACGGGAGGAAAGTGAGGGTTAGAGGGTGGAGATGTCTTCCTGAGGACATATGTGTTGTAGAACAGAAGATTTGATGCCACGAGCATCAGACCCCAAGCCTTTGCTGTGTCCTAAACCCCTGCTCTTCTCTGAGATCCAAAGGACACACAGGTTTAATTAACTCACAAGTGCCACAGAAGCATCCCTCATATCCCTCATCTGCTGCCCTTCCAGAGATCTTGCAACACTAACCCAAGGTCATTAAATAAGTTCAGCCTCTGCTGGGGTGACATTGCAGGATCAGGAGAGGAGCCTCATACTGTCAATCATAGGACAGTGCTGGGCAGGTTTGTAACCTCTAAGATCTTCCAAGGTGCAGGATCCTCACCTATGAACTTGGGACACTAAAGTCTTAAACCAATGTCACTGTGGAAGTCAGATGGAAATGACCCACTCATAGCATTGTCTGAGTTTGGGGTACCTACCCATGAGTTATTCTGAGGTCACATCCATCAATTTCTAGACATTCATCAAACTGGAGGGGGCACTGACTCATTCATTCACCCATCCCTCAGTTTCTGCCAGCTGTGTTTCCTCATGTGGGTGATGGGCCAGTGATGGCCCTGCCTCTGCACAGGGTCCGTGTGAAGCGCTGTGCTGTGGGCTGGCACATGCTGGGTGCTCGGTTAATTTCTGTGTCTAGTCCTCCCTAAGAGGAGAAACCCTGGGGTGTCTTGTTCAGTTCTATCTCTGCTTCAGTACATTCATTGGGCTAATCCTTGACCCTCTGCACACTGGGGTGCCCACTTGGATGCTGGCCATCTGGTACACAGCTATTTTGTGCTGTATGAGTGTGTACATGCATGCATGTGTGAGGCATGGGTGTGGGTGTGTGTATGTGTGGACCAGAGATAGATCTTGGTTGTGTTCCTCAATCATCTACCTACTTCTTAAGACAGGTTTATCTCACTCATCCTGAAGCTTACTGATTCGACTAGTCCAATCAGCAAGTTCCCAGGATCCTTCTGTTTGCCTTCCCAGCCCTGGAGTTCCAGGCACACATGTTTGTACATGCTGCTAAGCATCTGAACTCAGGTCCTCATAACAAATACCTTCTCAACTGACCAGTCTCCTGGGCTCACACACTTCTTTTTAACGAGATTTAAAAAGAAGAAGAAGAAGAAGAAGAAGAAGAAGAAGAAGAAGAAGAAGAAGAAGAAGAAGAAGAAGAAGAAGAAGAAGAAGAAGAAGAGAAAGAAAGAAAGAAAGAAAGAAAGAAAGAAAGAAAGAAAGAAAGAAAGAAAGAAAGAAAGAAAGAAAAAGTTTTTCCATCAGAAAAACACATTCATCACAGAGAATTTGGAGCACGCCAAGAAAAAGAGAAACAAATCACCTCTGGTTCTCTGAACCTTTCCAAGCATTTTCTCGCCTTTCCCTCTGTGTGCAGACCGCTCCTCTGTAAGCCAGTGAGATCATCCTCAAGACAGAATGTGGTTTCCTGTTTCCTCTCACTTAGGGATATAGCAAGCCCTCCCTTGGTGGTGTAAATGCAGTTTTAATGGCTTCCTGTTTATCTAAGCAGCCTTGTCTACACTGCCCCACACTCACAAAGTTCCAAACAACATTCTTCTAAGCCAAAGAGGCACAGATATTTAATTCATGGGCTTGATTGCCATAAGGTGGGGTATGATAGCCAGCCAATGCTGATTTTTTGAATGTGCAGAAGTCTGTACCATAGACAGCAATCCCACTGCCATTTTCTTGACAATCTGGGTAGGGGGTGGGGGGTAGAGGAGTGTCTGACAATCACCGATCAGAAAGTGAAGGCTTTCCTAGGGAATAGGGCCTCAGGCTCGGTCCAAATCTCCAGGGAAAGATCAGCACAAACCTATATGCTCATTTTCTTCTTTTCTGGCCTACTTTGAATAAAGCCCCAGGGCAGATGGATTTCCTGAGCTACCAAGACATTAAATATATACCTGGGGCCTCCCGAGCTGGATTCCATAAATATTTTCTTCCTGTTCTTCTGCCAAGATACTGGCATTTTGGGGGGTCAACCTAAATAGAGAGGAAAGGGCCTTCTTGGCGAGAGCTAGGAGACAGAACACATGAGCCGCTTGTCTTCAAAAAGGAACAAGAGGATGCCACTCTGCCTCCTCCAGGTAGGGAGGACTGGCCATGGTCTGCATACCCCACAGTGCTCCTACTGTCTCTTTCCCAACAGTCTTGAGCCTGTCTCTATCACTCCTGGAAGGCCCTGAAGCCTACCCAGTTGCCCACTCCCAGAAAAGAGCTCCCCCAGATTCTTACAACCTATCTCAGCATCAGTCACTTCCAGCCCGTCTCAAACACACTGATAGTAGCTCCATGAAGTTGCTGGGACAATGGCAGCCTTGGAACTATTAAGACCTTTACCCATGACCAAACAATTAGCACCAGGTGATGTAGGACTGGAACCTGGATAGGCCCACACTTATGTTCTGTACTCCCTGCCCACTAGCTAGGGTTGGTGTCTTTCTAACACACTGGGTTTGCATGTGAGACCAGTCCTTATCCAACAACTATTAGCCCCAGTGAGCCCTGCTAACCTACTGTGGGGTCCTCAGGCCTTCTTATTGGCCCAACATAGGATGAGATCTAAGTTTTTACTCTCCTTTTTAGCTACCACTAGATGATAGAAGAAAAGCCAAGGGTGGTACACACTTTGTAACCCTAGCACATGGGATGCTGAGGTCAGAGGACTGGAAGTTTGAGGCTAGCCTTGACTACATTTTAACTTCAAGGCCAGCATGGGTTACAAGGAAGAGTCTGTCTTTACCAGAAGAAAGATAGGATCTGCTAGACTTGCAAGCATTCTTACATATTATAGGGCATCTCCTGGGGCGTGATAGGTTTGGTGAGTGTCTAGAAATCAATATAGAATCCATTTGTGATTTTTTTTCTCATTGATCTTCCAAATAGCCCTATGGGGTAGAGGGGAAGAGTCCGAGAAGGTAAGTATATTTCTCAGGTCAGCAGAGCCTCTTGGTAACTGGGTAGGTCTAAAAGCACTATTTGTTGTTTTCAGGCCTGGTAATTTTGCCTTTACTCCGTCTCCTGAGTTTTAGAGAAAGCTGCATCCAGAGAAGGAAAGAGGCCATTTAAGGTCAGACAGCATGTCAGCTGAGCAAGACTAGGACTGGATCCAACTCCTCCAATTCCTTGGTTCCACTCCATCAAAAACAGAGTACAAATAGATTGGGAAAATGCCCATTGTGGCACGAGGCTCCTTGCAGCTCTGGGAGGCAGAGCAGTCCCACTGGATCTTCACAGTGGGGGTGAGTCTCACAGTTTTGGCAAGACACACCAGCAAGCCCAGAGATGGCAAGACGTGGCAGGCAGACACCTGGCAACCGTGCACAGGATTGTGGCTAACTGAGGAGTGCGCCCCAGCAATGCTCACTACAGATGTCCTGACTCCATTCCAGCAGACACAGGCAGCTGTAAGGAGGCCTCAGGGTACAGCTGGGTGTCACTGGGCACATGAAGGGCATTGCCCCAGTCACCCAGCATCAATATCTACATAGTCTTGGATGAAATGGAGTAGTGACAGGGAAGGAGGTACTTGCTCTTTAGGTTGAAGTCTCTCCTGCTGGCAATTGAATCCAGGCCCTCCTACATTCTAGGTAAGTACATCAGCATCTCCATAGCCCCAACCTTTCTTTTTACCTTTTATTTTGAGACAGTCTAACTAATTTGCCTATGTTAGCCTCAACTTACTTTGCAGCCAAGACTAGTCTTGAACTGATTATCCTTTTGCCTAGCAGCCTGAGTATCTGGGATCATAGGTTCACCCCAGACCTAGTTTCTCATTGGATTCCCTACCTGGGCCTGACCAAACCATCAGGAAGGGTCACGTGGCCAGCACTAGCTGGCTGACATGCAAGCCCCTAGGTCTCCTATCCAGCTCTGTTATCTGGCTCTTTCTCTGGCTAAGTCTGGGCTTATGCTTGCCAATCAGTTAGACTTCCATTCTGGCTCATTCTATAAACCCTGACACAAGCTGCTCTCCCAGGCCTGGCTTGTATTTGGCAATATGACCAAGTTTCCAGTAGATTAACTCCATGACATCTTTTACATATGTCTCGATTTAGGGAGTAGGGGCTAGGTCTCAGGAGGAAGCACCTCAGGTCTATCTCAAAGGCAATGTATGCGTGGACATTTGTTCAGTAGGAACAGAGATGAGGGGGGTACACCTTCCCCTGCCTCGCTTCACTGTGTCAGGACACCCTTCCCTTCCTCCAAGCAACCAGTGGAACCCAGATATTCACTGAATTGGGGAGCTCATAGCTAGGGAAACACAGCTACCACACTCAGAAAACTTGGAGCTTTGAGGAGGAACACAGCTATCTGTCAAATTCAAATAATCACAGCACACAAACCATTGCAAAAGATTATGCACATTAAAATAAGAAAAAACACCACAGGGAGTCTAAACTAGTCTGGGTGTCAAGAGAAGCTTAAGATTTAAAGGGGAATAGCGTACAGTGAGATTTCATTTCAAGGTACCTGCAATGTATGTGAAAACATGGAGATCCCTCATCCTGGAAAAATAACAGGAACTGTAGAGCAGGAGGCTGGTGAGAGAGGGAGGGGAGAGTCACAGAGGGCCTGGAGGTCAGGCTGCATGGACCACCTAAGTATGGCAGAGAGCCCTTTGTTCAGCCTAGCAAGGGATACACGGGTTGAGATCCCCATGTGACTCACATGGGGAATTGGACACAGGCTGGCTGGAGGCAGGCAGGCATCCTGAGATCCCACCTCACAGAGGCCAGGAAGGGGAGTTTTCTGGGTCTTTCAGCTACTGGACTCTTAGAATTAAAGCAGCAGACTGACCCCATCCCAGATGGGAATCTTCCAGGACAGGCACAGAGGAAAGACATGGAGAATAAAAGCCCTGTAAGGGAAATGGCCCCAGAAGCTCCTCACTGCAAGGGAACCCCAGTTTACCCACCAAAGCACCTCAGAGCCTAAGGAGCTCACCTCTAAAGGGTCCCAAGTGAAAGACTAGTAGAGAGCCGGTGTGCACTCAATACTAGACTAGGACACACAGCTATGGGCAGTGGTAGTGGTTACTGTCACTGGGACCAAGAGCAGGGGAGGCAATGGTTGTCAAAGCCAGCCCACAGACGAGGACTGTTTTCTTTGTGTTAGGCAGAGTGGAGGGGGAAAGATTGAGAGGGTAGAAAGGGGACAGGGGTGGGGGGATCAATACACTGGGGGAGCAGCTTCTGCTCAGGCCTAGGACAGGAGAGAAATGATTAGCAGCTGGAACTAAGAGCAAGAGGCTCTTGAGCCAAGCTAGCATGCGGTTGTTATACTAATGCCCCTCCTTAAGCGGCAGAAACGCTGAATAGTTGCTGTCCAATTGTTCGCCTACGCCAGACTGAGCATGGGGCATCTGGATACAGCTTCTCCACAGAGGATTAGACTCACTACTTGCCACATAGTTGCCTTGTATTTCAAAATAAGTTACACAGAAATCGATTTAAAGAAAAAAAAAAGAATGGATCTATTTATAGTTGAGTGAAACCGGGGTGGCGATGTCTAATTTCCATGGCCCATTCTGGCTAAACATGCTAATTCTGCAAGTGGAAGAGGAATAATAGTCCCATAGCAAAAGGCCCAGAGTACAGAGGCAATGCTATTGGCCAAGGCGGCTTCTCAAGCACTGGTTCGTTCCAAAGGGCAGAATACAGACGTGTCCCAGAGTAAAAAGCCAAGGTGCTCTTTGAATGGGACTGTTAGGAAGTAGGGGAGTCTGAATGACTCCAGGAGTGGACAAGGACAGGCTTGGCCAACATTTCAGGGATGAAAAGGAGGTCATGGACCTTGTCTGACACAAGGAGGTGAGAGACTCCATGCAGGGACTAGAAGCAGATCCTCATGGCTCACCGCATTCATCCCTTGGCCAGGGACTCAGTCCCTTCTGGATCCGAAAGACTGTCTAACAGCTGAGATGAGGTCACCTCAGAGAACAGACCTAATTCATGGAAGACAAGCACAAGGTCTTTCCACAGCCAGGGGAAGAGGCAGGTGTGTGCAGGGAAGTGAGGGTGGGGAGAGGGAGGGCAGTGCTTGGGGCTCCTGCTCTCAGGTTCCGTTTCATAACCTATACTTTTTCCTTTTGGGTACTCGGATGTAAGCAAGATGCAGGAATGGATGGAGGACAAAGAGGCCACAGATGAGTGAGTGGCAGGTCATTGCTCATGGCAATCACTATGGAAACAAGTGGCAGAGATAGACTGAGGGTCTCAAGTCGGGGGTCAAGCTGTTTTCCCTCCTGACTTCTCTTTCTTTCAGGGGAAGATGTTTTGTGCTGATGTGATTCCAGTCAGGTGGCACAAGTTGGGGAGGGAAGGGAGGCGGGGGCAGGGAGGAAGCTTGGTTTCATCAGCAGTGTGCCAGATAACAGCTGCTGTCCCCATTGCAGCAACCATGCCCTGTGTCAAAGGGCTGACCTCAGAGCACCACAGAGGTCCTCCTACTGGCTCTTGTAGAGCCAAGATACTCCCACTGGTAATTGGGCATTGCCATCCTGAATACATTGCCTTCCCTCCAAGTATCAGGATGCCAGCTTTGGGAGAGATCTTACAAGAGACATAAATTCCAACCTGTTAATTCTCCAAGAAAAATTCCTAATCTCATGAAAGAGACTGTGTCGGTTTTACCGGACCCAACCACACAAGCAAACACTGAGGTTCAGAACTGTACCAAAAGACACATGGTGTGGAAATGATGGAAGGGAACTTATAAATTTTGGATTACTGTCTTATTTCTTCATCAGCTCTAGTGGGAAGCCTCGAGGAAGAGGAGGGAGAGCCTGGTGTTGCTCTGTGGAACCATAGAGTGAGGGCAGAAATCACGACCTCTGCATATATTCTCATGTCCCACTTCATCCTCTGTGTGTGTGTGTGTGTGTGTGTGTGTGTGTGTGTGTGTGTGTGTGTGTGTGCCTGGCTCCTTTGGTGTCATATTATCTGGAACTGGAGTTACAGATGCACTTGTGAGTGTTCATGTTCCCTTTATACTGGTAAGGGTAAGATACTTGGGGTTCTGTCCTTGCTCTCATTTTGTTCCTGACTCATCCCCGGAGTGTCTTATGTCCTGCGATTATTTTCAAACATCATTGTTCTTTTACTTAGAATTCCACTGTAGAAACTGCTTTTGTACAAGGACAAAGGTGAGCCTAGCAGGATCCGCGTTAGTTTCTGAGGACAGTGAGTCACCCAAAAAGAAGCTTCTGTCTTGAGGTCCTCAGGTCCCTCAGGGGCGAAAATTCTGTGTGAAATCTGTGGGAGAACTTGTAGATGTTTCTAAAAGTTCTGTGCTACAGATTGGTGACTTCCATTTGGTGCCAGAGGTTAAGATGGTTTTCTTTCCTTGGGCTTCCTGTGGGGCATCTGCTTACTGTGAGGATTCTGCCCTTCGGAGTCAGGGCTCTATGTGGGCATGAAAAGGAGGAACATATATGAGACCACACAGCCAGGGCTCTGGGCAGTGGCCATGACAAGAGAGCAGGGCCAGAGGGTGATGAGCAGCGTGGATGCTCACACCCCTCCACATACCCATCTGCACACCCATTCACACCTATGCAACCCATCGAAGAAAGGAAGCCAAAGTTAGGAACGTACCCAGGACCCCCATTACAGATAAAAACCAGTGTGTCCAAAAGGAGAGGAGGTCAAAGCCTAAGCACTTGGCTGTAGGGAGAGTTTGCAGGGTAGAGGAAGGCCACTGATAGACTGCCAAGGAAGGTGACCCTGGAGTAGTGTCTCTCTGATCTGCTCCTTCTTCCTGGGCAGGATAGGAACATTTCTGTCCTGCCTCCTCCTAGGATCCTCATGAAGGAAAAAACCTTGAGGTGGGATGAGATAATAATGATGAGAGTCCTTGCCATGCAGAAAGCAGGAGTGTGTCATGCTGGACCCAAGGCAACTCTCATTATTACCTCTGGCCCCTCTCCCTCCAGAGAAAAATGATCACTACTGCAGGAAATGAACCAGCTAGACCAGCAGGATGGCCATCTCTCACTCCCATAGCTTATGGTTGGCAAAGTCAAGGTTTAGAGGAAGATCCAGTTGACTTCCACTATTCTCTAATGGGTTGGTGCTGAGAGCCGGGCTCCATCAGGGTAGCAGGTGATGCTCCTGAGTGGGAAGAATGACAGAGATGACTGTGACTTTTAAACTGAACTCTACCTTGTCCCCAAGTGGCTTACTGGGTTTGACAACAACATTAACTGGGGAAGTAGATCCCACACTGTTTCCTGCTTTGAACCCCACTGCTCGGCAGAGTCTAGCTGGAGAGAAGTACCCACGCAGAGCTTATGGTGCCAGGGAGCCTTTGGAGACAGTGTGTGGCCAGCCCTCAGTGGAACTGGCCAGAGATCACACAGCCATATCTCGGAGACTTGAAAGAGACCTTAAAGTTCACTTAGTCCTCCAGACGGAAGCACTGGTCCTGTGATGGTTACCACCCACCAGGATCACAGGCTCCAGGCTCTAAAGTCTCCTAACCTCTACCTGCATGGTGCCACGGCCCCCCATACCATTTGTGTGGCTCAGGCACAGCATGAGGGCCAGCCCTGGCTCTAGAAAACCACAGCAGCTAGGACTTGTCAGGCTCACCTGCTTCCAGCTGAGGATGTTGGGCAAGTGGTAGCTTCTTAGGTCTTTGGTCTGGGTGTCTGTGATGGACTGTCACTTTCTACCTTGAGCCAATTACAAAAGGTGATGGGGGAGGAGTCGGTGAAATATGGGGTGTAAATACAGTAAGATGTGGAGGGGGTACCTAGAACAGAGAGCTGTTGTTCAAGTCTTCAGCCAAAAGGTCTTAGTGGCAAATTTTCTTTGTGCCTCAAGGACACAAAAGTGGCCACCCACACAATGGATGTGAAGGAATGAGAAGGACTGTAGAAACATGCTCGTCTTCGTGGACCCTGGCTATGACAGTTACCTTTCTTGTTGCTAGGAAAAAATATGTAACAAAAGCAACTTAAGGGAAGAAAGAAGGGTGTTCTGGCTCACACTTTGAGGGTACAGGATGCAGCTTCTCACATCCAGGAGGGAAGATGTAGGGGCTTGAGGCAGGAGGTCATATGGCATCTGCAGTCAGGAAGCAGAGAAGAAGACGCGCTTGCATTCAGCTTGCCCTCTCCTCTCTGTTCAGTCTAGAACTCTGATCCATGGAAATGTGTCACCACATTCATCAGAGTCTTCTGGTCTCAATTTACCCAGTCTAGATGATCCTTTCACAAACAAGTCCAGAAGGTTGCCTCCTAGGTGACTGTAGGTCCTGTCAAGGTGACAATATCAACTGTCACACTTGTATACGATGTTCATATGCCATAAAATGCTGCTCTTTAAACAAATCCAACCATTACGAACATCATTCTGAGGGCCATTAAAATGACCCAGTGGGTCAAGGTGTTTGCGGCCAAACCTGATGACCTAGGTTTGATCTCCACGCCCCACACTTTAGAAAGAAAGAACTGAATTTCATAAATTATCCTCTGACCTACACACACTCCATGGAATGTGTGTGCACATGGACACATACACATATTAAACAAACAAATGGAATTTACATATCATCCTGAGCTAAAGGAACATTCAAAAAAACAAGGGGCAGGGAAAAACTGGATACCCCACAACCTATGACTGAACTCTCTTCAGCATGAAAGAACATCCTCATAGGCATGGAGATACTGGGTGGTGGCATGGCAAGCACCCGTGGTACCCTCTGTGATGGTTCTCTAGGAGTCAGTTGGCAGAATTAGCCCTCTACATGCTGAAGAACTAGAGTTTCAGCTCGTGTCTGGGGACAAGTTCATGGCCTATCGAACTGATACCTTCACAGCCTGGCATTGAATCTGGCACAATCAATGTTTATGCTTTGAATATTTTTAAATTCCATTTGCAAATAAATACTTACTATATAGTATCATAGGTTACCTTGGGAATCCATGATGTTTATTTTATTCCAAGGAAACACAGAATCAAAGAGAAGGATCTAAAAACATGCCTGAGATTGATGTCATGAGACAAATACCATATTCTACCTTGCAGTCCAGAACCTGTCATCCAGCCTGACTAGAGGATAATCAGAGTTCTCAGTATGTGTGAGCTTCAGTTTCCTCATTTGTGCATGAGAGAGGGTGATGTCTAACAGCAATGCTGGTTGTCTGTCATGTGATTTGGAAGGGTAAGTCCTTTAAAGCCCTAAGCAGCACAGTGCCCCCCGGGGTTTAGTTTAGTTATCATCTTATTATTCGCTGAGATAGAATTAGCTGTCTATGTTTCTCAATGAGAAGAGGAAATTATGAAAGGCCAAGAATAAGCCTTAAAACCAGAATATCTACTCCCTCCTGAGGGCTTGGAGATGGTGATTCCAGGCCTGCTCCTTGGTGGGTGGCTGGACAAGGGCTGACTCTGCCTGTGTCTTTGAGAATGTTGTATATGAACAAAAATCACTTCATAGACTGGAAGATGGACTAACTATTCTTAAGATGAGAGCTTTACAGCTGAGAGAGAGAGAGAGAGAGAGAACAACACACATACTTACCAACCTCTGTCCCTACTAAACTGATCATTATACAATTCCTTATTGCCTCAGACTCCCTGTTTCTTTCCAATTGCTACTTCAGTTTTTAAAGATCCCAGTTATGGCTCACCTCTGGGAAGACTCTTTTGATTCTCTAAACCAGGACTCTCTGAAGAACTCTATATTCCAAAAGAAGTGGGAAATATATGGGAGACAGAAGGGAGCAAAAGATCTACAATTCATCAACGAAAGTAGAAAACCAGACAGCATCAGAGTCCAAGGCTTCTAAGAGGCTAATACCCAGTGTGGCAGCTGCCTCCAGGCATGCATCGGGAGACTTTTCCAGGTCTCTGTCATGAATCAGGCACTCACTCACTGCATGACTCTTCTGGGGACTTCAATCCCCTCTCAGTCTAAGTACCTACCGCTGGAGCTGATTGCCAGGTAAGGATCTCACTCTTAGCTCTGAAAAAGAGCTTCTGGGTAACTCTGTGTTATGTTTCTCTTCCTTATGGGATGTTTCTTTGGGGGATGCAAAGAAATGTCTCCAACACCCCAGAGAAACCATTCTATTCTAGTCCAGCTTGATGAGCCCTTGGGTTTATTATGGTCACTTACAGGAACTTGGATGACTAGGGTAACACCATCACTGGGAAAGCTCACTCCAGCTGCATCACCTGAGTTCTTTGCCCAACTTGTGGGCAGCTCCACTGAAGAATCCTCCCTCACCCCTAGCAATTGTTTGGTATTTATAGGACCTGGGGAAAATCATGAGCTTCCTGAATTTTCAAAGTGACTTGTGAGTTCCATGAACCTCCTGAGCCCCCCTCTCCTATCAGTGGGCAGTACTTCCATATAGGAGAAACAGCATCCAAAACTCAGCTCTTTCTTACAGCTAAGACAGGCCTATATAAGAGAACCAAGTCCCCATCCCCCGCCCCACCACACATTAAAAAGAAGCAGTGTCAGAATGAAATGTAACTCTATAATGAATGCAGACCACATCTAGCCAATATCGAGACAAAGTCTATTCTGCTGCCTGTCACTTGAAAAGTAATAAAGCAATAGCAAAGTGATATATATATATATATATATATATATATATATATATATGCATGCCAACAATGAATACCCTTCATGAATACTGAATGGAAGATGGAATTGGGAGCTGGAGTGACAAGGAGTAGGGACCTGGGGACTCTAACAACAATGCAAATGAGATCATTAGACATCAATTCAGCCATAATTCCTCACCCTAATTGCTTTGTCCATGTCTATTCTGAAGCCAGGAGAGGGGCAGGGGCTGACTTCAGCCCCCTTGCAGATTAGAAGCAAAGACCTGGTAAACCCCTGTTCCTTGACATGGATCCAGGGCTTTCTTGAGTATCTTCACTGGCTGGGGTGCAGGGTGGCCCTGAAAGAGACCGTTTCCACCATCTCTGCTACATCCCTATTCACTTCTTTCTTAGGAAGAAAAAAGTTCCAAACCGCTGGCATCCATTCACGGGCAGCCCAGCAATTACATCTCTTATTATAAAACTGTCACTTAACAAATTGATCTTTGGCGTATGATTTAGGTTACCACGTACCCAGGCCTCATCTATTCCTTGGCAGACTACATCCTTAGAGTCAGAAAACCTTGACTGTGAATCCTGCCCCTGTCATTTCTCAGTTAAGTGACACAAGTTCTTGTAACTCTTGGGGCATCCGTTTTCCCTGTTGTAAAACAGGAATAACAATGACAGCTACCTGGCAAGACTATTAATGAAATAATAGAGCTCTGGAGTGTACATTATGGATTAGGAACCATGACGTGTGGTTTCTAAGCATGAATTGCTACCATCATCACAGCAGTCCAGGGGAGTGGGACCTGTTATGAGTCCCATTATGTAGATGAAGAGATTGAGGTTCTTTGGCAATGATTATCTTGCTTAAGGTCACATAATATGCATGGCGCTGTGCATGAGAAATATCTCCTTTGGGTTCACATATTTGAGCACTTGGTCTCTGGTTGGTGGTGCCATTTAGAGAGGTATGGGACCTTTAGGGGGTGGAGCCTTGGTGGAAGAAGCACATCACTATGAGAGGGCTTCAAAACTTTAATTCTTTTCTTCTCTGCTTCCTGCATGTGGATGGAGATGCAATTTCTTAGCTTTCTGCTCTGGACACTATGCCCTGCCTCACCAGCCTTTACTGACTCTCCCCTTGCAGCCTGGAGCCAAAATAACTGTTTTCTTCCATGAGTTGATCTTGGTCATGTTGTTTGAAAACATGAAAGTAACAAATATACCACATAAGAGATGGTGCTGAGAGGT
Organism: Tokudaia tokunoshimensis; assembly: GCA_036184795.1. NCBI lineage: Eukaryota > Metazoa > Chordata > Mammalia > Rodentia > Muridae > Tokudaia > Tokudaia tokunoshimensis. The sequence goes on along the minus strand of BTHU01000010.1, from coordinate 39,897,401 downwards.
GCCAGACCAGAGCTCTCTGACTCCAGAGGTGACCAGGAAGCCAAACCTTCTGGTGCTGCATCATTGACTCCTTCCTGAAGCATGCTCAGTTTCTCCAGCCTAAGGTGGAAAGCAGGGTCATCCTGAGGAAGCCTTGAGTAAGCTTATGCTTGCCCAGCACCCCTTGTTCCCCGCTGTCCCCTGAAAAGAGTGCCTGCTGTACTCAGTATTCCCCCAGCTTTATCTCAGGGAAGGGGTGTACTGGGCACCAAGTGTGACCAGTTTGCAGAAGTTCATGCACAGGTCTCTATGTGATAAAGGCACATTATGTGCTCATGTCACATTTTAAATGTAACACACTGTAACAAGAGAGACACATCTCATCAAATTACCTTTGGCTATAAGGGGAAGCAAGAGAGACAGAGCAAGAGAGCAAGAGATAGAGAGAAAGGGAGAGGGAAAGAGGAGTGGGGAAAAAATGAACCAGTACAGCTGATACTGATATTGTTCTGAACAATGAAGAAAAGAGAGGTATTTGCTATATTCTACCTCCAGGTTTTATGGACTCTCCAGTTTGATCAAATCAAAAGCTCATGCTTGTGGGTGCTGGGGTGAAGATGTGATGCTTGGAACCATGGCAAGAACACTTTTTCTTTGCTGGATTACATGATATGATTCTCGCTTGTCCCATCTCTGCAATGGGAGTGATAACTGCACACTCTCCTTCAGGTTACTGTAAAGATAAAAGGAATGAACATATGCCCATCATGACATGCCGACTGCTCGAGCTGTGCACAGAAGAAAGCGGGAGCCAAAGATGGATGGTATCTGGCTCCCTAAGGACATCATCCAGCCACTGAGCTGACTAGTCCTCTAACAACATCCTCTTTAGACCCTCAGTCACAGAAAAATGATGTACTTAACTCCCTCATCAGCCATTTTTAAAATTATTTATAAAGTTATATTCCATGTTCTAACATTCTAAGGAAACAAACTGAAATTTAGACAAATATATATTCATAATGGGAAAAATGTCGGAACAGAGGTAGAATTAAACTCAGAGTTGCTGGGATGTCTGGCTGCCGGGCTGAGAGCAATGACAAAGAGGTCATCACAGTATCCCAAGGCTGTGCTGATGGCACTAGAGGCTAAAAGTCAGGAGACCTGCTGATCGCCAAACCATGAGGTGTGGGAAGGGGCAGATGTCCATAGACCTGCCTACTACCATGCCACAGAGGCAGGCTATAGACACCTAGCAGCCTGTTTGCCACCCCAGCACATGGAGCAGACAGAGGAGGTCACCCAGGGGCCTGCCAGCCACGTGGCCTGCCTGCAGCAGGAGCCACAAAAAAGTGCAAGTGCGTGGTAGACAGATAGGAGAGAAAAAGAAGCAGAAGAGTTTGAGCATTATGAAGAGAGATAGGACTGGAGATACACGGGTAGAGAGGAATAGCCTGTTATGAGTAGCCAGCCCCTCCACCTGAGGCCATGGTGAAGTCCCAGCCTGTACAGCTGCTGCTGAGGGCCATCTCTGGGTCCGTGGCTATTTGGCAGCAGGGGTCTGTAGGATGTTCTTTGCTCATATTACCATCAGAGACCATGGAAATGTCCCTAGCCTGGGCAGCTGCCTGGGACCATGTGGATATTCATAGACTACAGAGAACTGCCCCTGCATGTCACTGGCTGTGGCATTCTGGAGAGATGGCCCCACCTCTCACCAACTGCAGCACTCAGAAGAGCACCCCCTGCGCCTCACCCAAGCAGCACAGTGGAGCTGGTCCTGGTAGTGGTGGCACCCATAAGCCGGTCTTGAGGGCATGAGGCCAGGATACTTGACCCTGCCTCCTGAAAATGGCGGCATTAGGTGGCCTAGCTGGAGCAGTGCTGGAGAGCAGTGAGGGATAGCCAGGGTGCTGACCAGCTCAGCTACCACCCAGGCCCACATCCAGGGTTTTGAGTAGGCCTATTCACAAATCTACATCACTGTGAACTGTTGGGACGTGTGAAAGGGCTGGTCCTGATGATCCAAAGCTGTATGATTTCTATGACAATGAGCAACAACAGGATTACCAGGAGGAGTCCCAATGAGGAGCTAATACTGATGGTGTCATAGAAGCCAGAGATCTCAAACCAGACCAGTGACTCGTTGCAATGAATATTTGCAAGTTAAGATGTGTGGATAGAGAGATATACTGAGGGACACACTACAGCTTCCATGACAAGCTGTTGTCTATGCTTTGTTTTGTTTATTTTGTTTGTTTTATTATTTGGGGGAGAGTTTGCTAGGGTAGATGGCATATATTAGGGGATGGGGAGATGAGTGGGAATACGGTGCATGATGTGAAACTCACAAAGAGTGAATAAAAAGGTTTTTAAAGGTAGAATTGAACAAATGATGCTGATTAAGTAGCCATAAAGTCAGAAAATTATTTTATGATTTAAGAAATAATTGTAATGCAATTATGGTACATGAAACATGCAATAGACAAATACGAGAGATTATAAGAAAATATCCCCCAATAATACATATACATATGTATATATGTATTATATATGTATACACATACATACATACAAACAAGCACACACATATGTATGCTGAATTGCAGAGTCTTGAATCCAGGGCTTTGTGAACTCTAGAGAAATGGTATACCACTTAATTACATCCCCAACCCTTCCCTAAATATCAATATTGGGCTGTATGCAGTTGTTTTATTACACGCTTTAGTTTCTTTTGTATTTGACATGACTATCATTATTTCCCCCTTCTTTCTCTTTCCTTCTTCCTTTTCTTCCTTCCCCTTCTTTCTTTCAACAGTCTTGCTATATATCTTATGTGCAGCACCACACCTAGATTAAATAGTACATTCTGAACTATACAATGCATACAAACATTGGAAACAGAACTATGAGATCATCTTTACAGAATGCACCAAAAGCTTGAAAGCACAGCAATATGCAGAGTTGTGAAAGTGTGGGCAATCCTTTCCCTGTCTTTGTTCCTGTGCAGACACTGTAAATCCCCTGCCATGAACACACGCTGCTTTGTTACTGGAAACAACACATGCAACTCTCCAAAATAGCCAGACAGAACTTTTAAGTGCAGTGTCACCACCTTCAGAGCCTGCCAGCCCCTTCCCTTTAATCAGCTCAATAGATTTTCATTGCGTGTTAATATATGCTTAATACGATGCAGAAGCAATATTTATAACCAGCTTTTTCTAGATGCCTCGATCATAAGTTCATGTGCATTATCACTAATCCTATCAATAGCTCCATAAAGTGTTGAGGGAGTTGAATCAAATCTGTCTGAGGCCATGGCTTTCAGGTGATAGACTTGACACTCAAATCCTGGTCTATTGTAGCTACTTGGCTGCTGGCCTTCTTCTATCTACAGTAAAAGAAACATAAATCAATGTAATCTATAAGCCTGCCTTTAAGACCCTAGAAGCCACAAGGAAGCTCAGAGGATCATTTCTGGAGAACGCAGAGTTGCCTGTATTGACCGGCGAATGTTGATGGATTAAAAGGAAGAAGCAGAAATGGAAATTGAATTTTTAGGTGAAGGAAGGCCTGAAAGGCTAAACTTTGGAGTTTAAAGCCATTTTGTGGAGCAAGGGGGAGTCGAGGAACAGCCTTCAGGCTTCATCAGGGGAGAGGGGCCTGAACTATGTTGCTTTGATGGGAGTATTTAGGCAGGACTCTGAGAGAGAGAGAGAAAGGCTGTGAAGTGTCTGCCATAGGCTCACGTTTGAACACTTGGTCCCTAGCAGGTGGCACTGTTTGGGGAGGTTAGATTCTGGGCCTCCAGGTGTCCTAGGGCCATAGGGGCAAGGCTTCATGGCCATATCTCAGTTCTGCTTGGAGTCCAAGGTCTTTGCATCTTGATCTGCTGAGATGTGACTTAGCAGTCTCATGGTCCTACAGTCACAGGCACTACCAGCCCCACAGTGACTCCACCATCACAGCTACTGTATCCACAAGTAAATCCTTCCCACCTTAAATTGGTTCTGTTCAGGCATTCAGTCTGCTATAGCACAGAGACAAAGTAACAAAGAAGATAAGGGGCTGGCTGGGGCTGCAAGAAGCATTGAGTTAAGCCTGGACTCAAATGTCTCCTTTTTAGGTAACAGGGCAAAGAACGGAATGAATTGAATAAAGCAACAATCAAATAAGAGTGGGGGCAGCTGGGAGCTGCCTCTGTGCAGGTGGGCCTCAACCGTGAGTCATTAATACAGATCAGAGCTGTTCTAGAATCCAAGGGAGGGTACCAATAGCCTCACTTCAGCCCTTGCCACCAAGTGGGCTACATAGCACAGTGACGGTGTCAGCAACCTTCCCCATTTTTGCTTTGTGCTCCAAGGCCAGCAGTACATCTGAATCTGGGAACACTCTTCAGTCTCTCCTGGGGGCATCCCAGGAGGCTCACCTTGATGCCTTAAGCAGAGATCCAAGGAGCAGTAGCATCTCAGTTTGAGCACTAAGATGAGACAAGGCTGTGTCTAACACCCACACCATGCCAGCAGAGCTGTAAATGTGCCTCAAAATTAGGTATGGGAAAGAGCTTTGCCAGCCCTGGTTGATGGTCCCTAAGGACAAGAGCAGCCTCCTTCCCATGACTTCCCCACCTCCCCCTCTGCCGGGAAGCTGGGAGTGTTTTGTCTGAGGCTATTTGAGGCACCTTATGCAACAGAGACTGACTTGCTTTCTTTCATATAGTGTTTGTGTTGTCGGGGAAGCTTCTCTGACACAGCCTAGTGTGTGATCTGTTGCTTAGAAGGAGCAGCCAAGGGCACCAGGGGGATCTGTGGTTTCTGAAGATGCTCACAAGATGTATTTATGGAGTACAGCAAGGCTTTTTGTGGTGGAGGATGCATTTGCTGATTTCTAGCTCACTGTCTTGGATCTATGAGGCAAGGGACACCATGTAACGTTGTCTCAGTCACTATATTAACAGAGAAGAAGGTCCAGACATGCTGTCCCCACTGGACAAACTGGACATGGGAGACACAAATGTTGGTGGCTTGAACAGTTATATCATAATTAGCCATAGATGTGATCCACTGCCTCTAACACCAAGGTCTTTTCAAAAAATACCCTCCAATCATTACTTCCCCAGGCCTTGAGGTAGAGCCCATGACTGCCTGGTATAGCTTATCATCATTGAGTGTCAAGCCTGCCCTTCTCTGTGTGGCTTTGTCTTGCTAGAGATGGGAACCCTAGGTTAGTTAGCTGGTCTCTGTGATGTTCTGCCAGTAAGAGACACCAGACTCCTGTAGTGCTGGAGGATAAAGGACTTCCGGCTCCCCTCCAATGGTTTGCTCTTGCTTCTGCTCCTGTGAGTCTGATGAGGTAGTTCCTCTCCTAAAGTTGCAGCTGAGATTGGTGTGTGGTCTTCCCAACAATTGCTGGGTTAATTCCCCAAGATACAGTGTGCCCACTGTTATCTTTTCTCACTGGCTTCTGTGGCTCTGTGGGGTTGCTGCTGAGGTTCAGAGACACTGACCCCAGATGGTTAGTTATCATCATCCTTCAGGCTTCTGAATCTTCTTCATGCCCACAATTCATCTTCCCTCAGCCAAGGGGAAGTGCTGCTTTCCACAGTAGCTGCCTCTGTAATGCTAAAACTTGTTACAGTGTCTGCCAGGTACATAGCTGACAAATTATCTCTATCTAAACTTCTTATATTGAATTCTCCCTGTCCAGATGACAATCTGTCTCTTGAGTATCCACTGGTACAGGTGAGACCTTTAATTAGACTTTTATGAAGGCCAGACCCACAAATAAGAAAGAAACAGGTCATAAATGGGGAACCTGGCACATAGTAGGACCTCAAGAAATAGGTATCGGGTGGAGAATAATATGAGTGTCTAAAGGAGAAATTCGGTGTTAAAGGAAAGCAGAGGCAGTAGCCGCGGAGATAAACAGGATTAGTAAACAGCTCTTGAAGAGACTATTTCCAGAGGATGAGAGTGGAAAATAGAAAAAGGGCTGTGTCTTGGGGACTATCATCAGAAATCGTGTCACAAGACCAGGCTCACTATGGAGCATAGTTCTCTCCTTTTGCTACCTACAAGCACTGAGATTCACCAATACAGACATCACTAAGGACCTTAACCTCACTTTCCTGATCACCTTGGCCAACATCTCCCCACCCTGTGGCTTGTAAGAGGAAGATACATTGGGGTCATCACCTACCTATGGAGAGAGGCACATCCCTGTGACCACCTAACTATGTGCATAGACACTGCTGCCTGACTGTTCACTGTGGTCCAACAACCAGAATAACAGGGACTTATTGTTCCCTCTGCCAGTCTTGAGGAGAAAAATTGAGTGTCTGGAAAGCAATAAAGCTACTTTAGGAATCTACAACTTATTTAGGGTCTGGGGTAACTGCCAGTAGGAGAATCTTTATGCAGCTTCTATCACATCCCCATTATCCTGTGTACCCACAGCTCTGGATGCTAAGACTGACTTCTTATATACATATGCGTGTGCTCCTGTGCATGCAGATGCACATGTGTGCCTGTGTGTGGAGACAACTTCAAATACTGCTTATTCCTCAGGTATTGTCCACCTTTAGTCTTTCTGAGACAATGTAGGTGTCTCTCAATGACCTAGGCTTGCTGGCCGCTGAGCCTCAGGGATCCTTCTATTTGCCTCCTCAGCAGCAATACTCACTGCAGCCATGCCTGGTTCTCTCTCTCTCTCCTCTTTCTCTCTCTCTCTCTCTCTCTGTGTGTGTGTGTGTGTGTGTGTGTGTGTGTGTGTCCCTCTCTCTGTCTCTCTGTCTCTGTCTCTCTCTGTGTGTGTGCACGCGTACATGTGTGTTAGAAATTGAACTCATTAGTTCTAAGACTTCTTTGACCTATGTGGATTCTTGGCCAAGCAACTTCAAGTACAAAGGTATAAAGGGAGAAATGAGGAAGAAGCCTTCTGAGATCCCTGCAATGTGGACCTGGCCTGGCTGCAAGGGAAGAGCTCCCAAGCATTCCTGTAGTGAACACCTCTCTTCCTTCCATCTCTAGCATCCATCCTCCCTCAGCCTTCCCATGACAACACCAATGTATTCTTTAGGCAGCTCCCACTCCTCTACATTTGTTCCATGGTCTGTCCTTGGGCTGGCTCCACCAAGATGCAGGCATGGATGTTTGACCTCAGAGGTTGGCTCAGGAAGGAACATCTGCTGATGCAGGGTGAGCTCACATCTACCCTAAGGCTTTTGTGGAATTTCTGGGGAATGGCACACGCTTTCTTCTGAAGAAAGGAAGTCTGAAGTCATTCCAGGAGCTGAGCAGGAAGGAAATCAATCTGGGAGAAGAAGAAGAGGGTTCAGCTTCCACTCCAGCACTACCTGAGCAATTCCATCTTAGAGTCAATGTACTTCATTGTTAAATGCTATATGCAGTTAATGAGCTGCACCTCAAAGGCTCACCTGGACTAACTCTGGACCATCAGACAGGACCTGTGTGGAAACCCTTTCAAATCATCCTGTGAGTAGCAGGATATACTTCCCTGCGTGGCTAACTTCCAGAGCCATTGTGGTCAGGTCCCTGCTAATCTCTGGCTGATGGTACAGCACCCTCCCCACCGGATTCTGTTTTCACCATGCTGGTTTCTGGGGAGTACCACCCGCACTGCCTCAGGATCCTCATTGTTCTCTTTCTTGAACACACTTCTGCCTGTGGGGGCTGTGAACCAAGAGTGGTGGCAGAGGTGGAGTGTATCAGGAAAGCCCTGTTGGAAGTGACATCTGAACAGCTTTGAAGAACACAACAGGTGATCAGATAGCTAGTAATGAACAGCCACAGCCCCGTGGAAGGACAATGGGGAAGAGGGGGATCTGAGCAGGGAAGCTTGTTCAGTGTGTTCATGTGAATTCCACGGCTGTTTTACTGCCTCGTAAACCTCACAGCATCACAGACTCTGTGGGATGCAGGCGGTCTCCTAGGCTATCGTGCTTAGGCAGGAATAAAGTGCTCCTGTCAGCCCAGCTCATACCCAATGCTGCTGAGCATACCCAAGGTGCCGTCCCATCCCCCTCCAATCAACAGGATGCTCTTTAAATATGCAGGAGACTTGCCCTGCCACTGCCAGTACTGTCTGGTTTGCTTCAAAGTATATGAAAAATTTGCTTCATATTCATGTTCTCCTCCAAAGCAGCACCAATGGGGGCCAAGGAAGTGGGAATCACTCTTGTTAAAAACAAAAAACAAAAAAGCCTATGTCATGCCTTTCTGCCCAAAGGAGAACTCTCTTGGGGCTAAAATTAAACCCCTCCTATAGGAAGCCTTCAAGAGCAGGTTCTCTACCCCTACCTCAAGCTCCTTTCCACAGTCCTCCTGCTCCATCTTCCTGTTGAGAGCTCAGCTACCACCCTGCTCTCTGACTGCATCTTGCCCTAGCACCTTCCCAGGATCCCTGTAGTGTCTGTAATGAAGGCTAGCATTTGAGAATCAGGGAGATGACTAGGAGAATAAGAGTGCTCGATGTGTAAGTGTGGCCACTGGAGTTTGCTACAGACACCTATAACACATCTGGAAAGGGCTGAGTTGGGGTTTAAGCCCTAGTAGGTGCCAAGCTTTAGCTCTCAACGTGGTTGATGGAGTTACAAAGGCAGGAGACTCATCAGACTACAAGCCTAGCTCTGGACTCCCATCTCAAGGAAATAATGGATAGAGTGATAGAGCAGGACACCCAACACTGACCTCTGCTCTCTGGGACTGTGTATGGGTACAGGTATGTATACCCCTCTTCATATATGCACATATACTACACACACAAACACAGATACAAAAATATATAGACACAAAACACAGAGACACAGATATAAACACACACACAGACACAAACTCACATAAACAGACACAAGCATGCACACACATGTGCACATGTGCATGCTTTGGCAGATCTGAGTACTAAGTCCTGGAGAGCTGTAGAGGTGACACATCTGGAAAGAGCTAAGTTGGGGTTCAAGCCCCAGTAGGTGCTAAGCTTCAGCTCCTGACATAGTTGATCCCTGCCCAGTCCTGTTTTGTCAATGCTTCCCTGTTTTGTTTCTGGCCCAGAGATCCCTGAATTCCTTTGCTTCCTTTGCTGTTCCTGGGTGTACCTGGGTCCACCCCTTGTTTCCTGTACAGCAGTCAAGTGACATAAGAGTAAAGTACCATGTGTCCAGCTTTGGACCTGTCTCATGCACTTCCTCATTTTGGTACTGAGTAGGTGCTGACAGTTTGAGGCACTGAAAGGAAGATGCCAGCTCTAAAGGAAGCATATGTTCTTGTGCCTTCATTATTCAGACAGGAAAACTGAAGCCCAGAAAGAGAAAGGGCTTAAACATGCATTGCACACAGTCAAGTGGGAAGCAGGCTTGTCCTGCCATTGTGTGGGATGGCTGATCATGTCAGGGCTATGCTGGCTGTGATGCAATGTAGACTATGTATTCTATATAATATGCAATACTATTTGTGTATACAGGTATGTGTGCATGCATGTATGTGCACACTCCATTATGTGCATGAATGGAGGGCAGAGATCAGTTCTGTATGTCTTCCTCTATTGCTTTCCAATGAATAGTTTGAAACAGGGTCCCTCACTGAATCTGGAACTCATTGACCAGCTACCAAAATCCCTTAGGGTTGGAGTTATAGGCACATATTATATAGTCCTTTTATGTGGGTACCAGGGATCTGAAATCAAGTACCATGCTTGTGCAGCAAGGACTTAATCCACGGAGCCATCTCCCTCACACTTAGTATTATCTTGTATTGCTGCCATTGTCATTGCCATCATCCCATGTTTGCTGGATGAGATCTCTAGGCTGATGCGCACTGCTCAAGGGGAGACATGAGTACATTTACTGATGCAGGTCTCTGGCTCATGGGGTCAGTTAAGAGGACTGAAGGTGGCAAACCAAGTCCAGAAGAACAAGACAATAAGGTTGCATTTGTGACTGCGTTGTCCCACTCAGTAACCTTTTAAATAAAAAAAAAATCATGGAATTTGGCTTTAGGAAATCTGTTGCTGAGACCTCTCTGAGCCCCAATAGCAAGGCAACCCAGGTAAAATGCTTTCTTTTCCCTGAGCTTTAAGCCTTCTTGCTTTCAAGATAGAAGCACATGAATGGAGTGTCTAGCAGTGTGTAGTCTTCACTCCCCAATGCTGTGCTCAAGGTAGCCATTACTAATCAGTCACAGAATTGTTCATGTGCTCATGGAAGGCTTTGAAATGTTGGCTTGGGCCAACATGTCAGATGACACTGGGTCATCGTTTTGGAGTAGATCCCTTCTACAACCAAACACTCACAGGAACTTGGTAAGGTTGACAGAGCAGGGATTGTCCTTCAAGTTGAGGACTCTCAGAGTGTGGTAGAGGCAGCACATAAGTAGAGGCCAGAGGAAGGGTTTTAAGAGTCAGTTCTCTCCTTCTACCGTGGTCCAAGGAATCAAACTTAGGCTACAAGGCTAGGTACTAAGTGCCTTTATTTAGAGATTCATCTCCCCAGCTCTATTGAAAAGTCTTACATGGTCTCCTGGCATTCAGAACACCCAGTCTTGGGAGCTGGTGTCACAGAGTCTGATGAGAGAAAGTCTGATGAGTCAGAATGAAAGGATGGGTGGGTGTAGTCCAAATATCACAGATGGAAGCTCACATCACAGGAAGTGTCATATTTTGGGGATGTCCCACCTTCTACATGTCAGCGACAGCAACCAATAATACTAGCGAGAATGAACATTTAGCTGTGACGTAGGATATGTCTTCACTCTTGTGGTAAAGAGGGAAGTAGGACTCAGAGAGGATGACATCACACAGCTGGGATTCATTCAGGGCTCAGGGGCCTAACCGCCTCCATGTTCTTCCTGCTAACCAGAGCCTTAGGGGATCTTCTGATAGCACTGGTGCCACCTGCCTCCTACTGGGGTAAGTGAATAACCCAAGAGACCTGGGCTACAGAGTTCATCCCCCCTCCTCTCAGTTTAGACCACTTGGTGTCTCTTTGTCACCTGCAATACTGGGGATGAACTTGCAAGGCCCACAATATCCTCCTTGCCCAGGTGTTGGGTAGGAAGCAGGAAGTAGAGTTCCTGCAAGCAGGCACTGCTTAAGGCACCATCTTGTCAAAAGAGCACCTTCCCCACAGTGAACAGTTCAGCCAGAGTGTTTTCTGGGTTCAGTTCTCAGCATACCTATGCAGATGGTGTCCTGAGGTGGGGACTGTAAAGAAGCCAAGCTTCTTTCCTTCCTGCTCTTGCTAAAGAATGAAGTGACTGTGAACTTAGAAACCATGTGGCCTGGGGCTGCAATTCAATCATACTGCTTTGTAGGCTGTGTGACCTTGAGTAAATTACCTAACCTTTCTGAGCATCCCAGCTATTAACTGGGACTGCCAGTGTTCTGTGTAGAATTCAGTGAGGATTCATAGAGGCAAAGTAGCTTTTAAGATATCAAAAATCCACTCTGGCAAGGAAAACCTGAATCACCCTAAAACTTGACAACAAGTTATATTGTAAACTATGACTGAGGGAAAAAAAAACCAAGGATCAGGTGTTGCAATGAGAATGGGAAGCCTGGTGTTACCCACTGCTGCCTAGGACTTCTTTTGAAGAGAAGTCATTTCCATGTGGCGTCTCAGTTTACTCCACGTGCTGTACAATGGGACTTAAGAACCCATTGTACAGATGAGAAGACTGAGGATCAGAAAGAATCAGGAGCTTCTGCAGAAACAGCAGCTTCTCCTCCTCCTCTCTCTCTCCCCAGATGAGTTCACAGCTACAGGTTTTATAAGTTAATTTTGTACAGGGCTGACTTCTTGCCACTTGATCCTCAACAAATCTGGAAATATGCTCTACTCCGGTCTTTATCCTATCTATCCTGGAACACTGGGCATCACTCCACAGGTTTGCCTGAACTTCCCTCCACAAGTCTTATCACCAGAGCTGTGCACCTCCTCCCCATTTCTGAATCCTTCCACATGACCTGTCAGTGGAGAAGATGTGCCCTAAAATAGCTCCACCATCATCCTCTCCCCACACCCTGTTTTCATGAGTCACATCTCTTTTCTGATCACCCATGCTGATGTCTGGGATGTCCCCTGTTGCCTTCTTTCCTGTCTCTGGTCACCCACATTCAGGCAACTCCCAAAGTTGCTTGCCCATCCCACTCCCCACGCAGAGTTCTGCTTATAACTACAGATCTCACTTGGAGGACTGCCGGAGAATCTGCCGTCCTCCCTCCTCCTCTGTATGAAGCCTCCCCAGCCCTCAGCTGGAAACTCTATAATATGTAGACTCGATCTAGCTGTTTCTCAGCAAGTGATCTACTACTGAGCTATATCTCTAGGTCTCTTTATACTTTTAATTTTGAGGTAGGTTCTCACTAAGTCACCTAGGCAAGACTTGAACTCACTATCAACAGGCAATCCTCCTGCCTTGTTTTGCTGGAATCTCAAGCCTGCGCCACCAGGCTCAGCTTCATAGATTTTATTGAGATCATCCCCAATTTGCTGTTGTAGAAATGAAGCCCCTGCAGCTAATAATCCCAGGACTCCTGTGACTCTTGCCATTAGCCATGTTGTCTCACAAACCCACTGTGTATCAGACACATAGTAGGAACTCACTTTGTGCCACTTACTCAAGCTCCCCTTTATCATGATACTCAGAAGTGGGTAGTATTTCCTGCCCTTGGAGTTAAGTGACTTTGTCTTTGTTGAAACTCTGACCCACATTAGCCCAGTGAGTTTCCCTTCCCATTCACCATCCAGAAGGACAATAATGTCCTTTGTCCCCAAGTCTGTCCCAACAGGATCCTGGTGGAAACCTCTATCCACTGTTCACAGTTTTTAGCTTCCCAGCTTCTGCCTCTGTAAGAGCTGAAGGATCTCAAAGCAGATTGCTGATGCAATTAAATCATCTTCCTCATGGAAAGTGCTGCAGGCTGAAGCAGGGCACCCACTGGGATGCATGTTCTGCATGTGCTATGTGGTGTGTGTGTGTGTGTGTGTGTGTGTGTGTGTGTGTGTGTGTGTAGTATATGAGAGTGCACACACACACACACACACGCATATCAGAGTATTCATGGAGGCCAGGGATCAACCTCAGATGTCTTTCCTCAGGTACCATTCCCCTTAGATTTTTTAGAGTCTCTCCTGAGGTTGGAACTTGCTAAGTAGCCTAGGCTAGCCAGTGAGTATCATGGGTTCACCTGTCTCACTTTCCCCAGTGGGGGTTTTCCAAGCCTGTACTGCCATGCTTGCTTTTCTGTGTGGGTTCTGGAAATCCAACCTGGGTCCTTGTGCCTTTGACGCAAGCTCTTTTCTGACTGAGCCATCTCCCTAGCCTAGGATACATGGCTTTAATGGTCGACCTCTGTATTTAGCCCAGAATGCTTCAGTCTCTCTTCCAGCTAGCAACTGGAGATGAGGCAGTAGGTGGCTTTGCACTTCTGGCCCAGGAAGTGCCCATCTGCCTGCGCATGGCTCTGCTCTTTCAGCGCCTTACAGGGACTCACCATATGGCAAGACAGGAAACTCCAGCCATAAAACAAGCAATAAAACCCACAGCACAACCTGTCTGGATGAAATCTGGCAAGAGGACTCAGGCATGTAGCTAAGTCAACAGCATGGAACAAGGCTGCTCTGCAGGGAGCCAAGCTCCTTCTCTGGCTAAGGGAGGCACGGATAGCCTCAGATTTCAGCCTCAGTTGGAAGCAGGGGAGTTAGGGTTAAGCTTTTAAATATACAGAACCCAGGGTCCCCCTACTAAAAATAGTGTCTCGTTCTAGAATGTAGCTCAAACACCTGCATTTATTTATATAACGTTTCCAGGATGACGCCGAGTACAGCCACTTGAGAAACAATCTGAGATCTAAGGGACATAAAATAAGTCTGACAGTTTGGGCTTTATAATTTTAAGTTTAGCCCTGTGGTTTGGAGAGAGCTTCAGACTAGTGTACATGTGTCTTAGAGCCTCTGTTTCCCTATTGATAACAAGTACTAAATCCTCATTTTCCACAATAGTCAAACATCACTGTGTACTGTCCAAAAAATAAAAAATAAAAAAATAAATGAATGAGCTAGTGAATAAATGGTGCTGTCAAATGAATTGCAGCATGAACCAGAGATTGTCTCATAGAACCCAGCAGCCTCCACTATTATTTGGGGACCAGAGACCCCAAACGATACCTAAAGCAGATTCTGGGAGAATTAAGGCTAACTTGGACAGGAGTTGTCATGGCCCTTGCAGGTCTTCCTTAAAGCCAGTTCCTGTGCAAACAAAAAGGATGCTGGCAAAGGGCTCCAAGCTGCCTGCTCTTTTCTTGACCCCAGGTGGTATCCTTGCTAAAAGCATGGGCCAGAAACCCTCTTCAGCATGGTGCCACAATGCTCAGAACAAATCCAGGTGTCCTGCCTCACTCCTGCTGACTGCTGTCTTGGGCCCCACAGGGATACGTCTCCTGGGCCCTTCTCCTGGGCCCACCCCACTCTACTGCCAATCATTTTTGCTTCCCTGCAGGATGCTGTGCACTATGCAGACTTCTCAAAGGATGCCCAGCAGCACACAGAGCTCAGGCTGACTGGATCCACAGCAAACACGGGAGTCGGTTGAAAAGATTTCATGGGGCACTGAGCCATGCCTGCCTTCTGCTTTTGTTTGTGAGGTTGTTGGTACAGTGGCCCACCTAGTCCAAATCAGAAAAAGCACCAAGGGGCCTCGAGATCTCTATCTTAAGTCTGGCCCCTTCTTCATTGGAGAAGAACTCTGGGTAGTGCAAAGGCTGAAGGAATATATTTCCCACACACGGACTTGCACACTCACACAAATGCATGCACACACAGATATACACTCACATATCAGCTCTTGCAAGGAGCAGTTTGTGGGTTCTTGTGCTGTTCTTCATGTAGGTAATTGAAACTCACCATTATCAAGATGAGGAGGAAGGAGGTGACCAAGGTAGTTGAAAGGAACTCTCTGGAGCCTCGTGACTAAGTCAGGACATACCTCTGTGCATACAGTGACACAAAACACAGAGAACCAGGTGTGGTATGACTCCCTCAATCCCATCATAGTAAGGGGCTTTGACAGCAACATTCTACAGGGGTAGCACTCAAACGTCTGTGTTCAGCCTTGACCTTGTGATGGGTTTCCAGCAATCTGTATCTGTGGCTTAATTGGAAGAGGGAGAAACAAGGGACATGCTAGCCTGCTTTTGTGTGGATAGGAGCTGTGAGCCTCAATAGTCATTTTTATTCAAGACAGAGAAACACTGTGGAAGTAATAATAAGCCCTGAGCCTGGAGCTCATAGAGTTACAGGAGTTTTCAAACTTGGAACTTCAAGTGATGCTCCTCTCCCTGGCCCATACCTCACAAGGAGGAGGAGTGGAGTCCTCGCACCGCCATCCAGTCCTTTCAGGTAAAAGGGGACCGTTTCAAAAGCTGAACGAGATTGAAAATTATATTCACACTACAAACTATAGACTGACAAATGTCAATACAATATAACCACTGAGGTTAGCAGCATTAGACGTTGTATTTATTAACTACACAAGAAAATGTCTTTAAAGCTGCAGGTCTTATCCTAGTTGGAATCCTCTACAGATCCCAGCAAAAACCTTGACCTATAATATTGATCCATGCCCGTTTGATGATAGGAGCATCTACTGCCTGTGTGATAGAAAGCCAGTGGGAGGATGGAAACACACTTGGCCAGCACTTCTGGGGCTGCTACACTCTGGGAGAGAAGTTTCTTATTCATAAAGATGAATCAAGATCAGTGCTGCCCAGAGTTTCTGTGATCTCCAGGCTGAGAGTCTTCACAAGAGACTGTCAGGCCCTGCGACCCACAAAACAAAACAAACCATTCCAAACAACTCTCTCATTTCCTGAAACCCATGCCTCCCTCCCCTCAAGTCAAGTCAGTATACTCAGGTAGTTTCAGAGAGTTCCTTCATCTTCATCTTGAGAATGGTGAGTTTCAATCATTACATGCAGAACAGCACAGGAACCCACAAGAGGCTCAGCCCTCATACCTTCCCTGCCTTGGTTTAAGTCTAACTCCAGCCAGAAGCTGGTTCCTAAGAAGAGAACACAAGACACATCAGTTTTGAGAAAGAATAAGAGTTGAAACATCACAGGCTTCAGGTAGCATCACATCTGTGAGGACCTGAGCCCACCAGGGACAGTGAAAGGGTCTTGGCTTATGATGGTTGATCTTGTCAACTTATCAGAGTTCAGAATTACCCAGGAATAAAACCTCTTTCTGGGCTTGTTTGAGAGGGCTTTTCCAAAAAGGACGATATATGCTCTCAAATGTGGGGTACACAATCCCACTGGCTAGGGTCTGTCAGCACAATGGATAACAGTATAACTCATCTCTTACTGCTTCCTGGCTGTAGATACAATGAGACCAACTGCTTCACACTTCTGCTTCCATGACATCCTTACAACGATGAACTATAACCTCATACTCTGAGTCAAAATAAGCCTTTTCTCTCTTAGGTTACCTTTGCCCAGTAGTTGTCATAGCAATGTGAAAAGCTACATGACTATTTGTTGCAAACACAAAGAAGGGTGCAGAAACACCTTGCCAAGTTTCCTCCATCTCTTCCCTTTCTCCCTGTGCAGATTACGGGCTGAAACTAGAGAAGGAAGAACAGACCCAGTGAGCTGACCGAGGGCAAGCACCCAGTGCAGGCAGCCCTGGCTGTGAACACCTGTGAGGAAGGGACCCCTCATACCCCAAAGAGGGTACTTAAAAATCTGCATGTTCTTTAAAATATGGCAGCTGGAGTCCCAAGGCTGGGTGATGGGGCTGAGACTATTCTAACAAGATCATAGCTAAAATATAGTGCAGTACAGAGCTTCAGTCCTGGAAGCTACTGAAGGAGGACTCATAGTTAGGTAATGGGGTCTAGAAGAGATACTAAGAACCACACAAGAGAGCAGCCAACACAAACCATTGGGGACCAGCTCTTGCCTGGAGGTAGACTCATGAACTGAGGGTAGTATAAGGGCTGAGCAGAGGCATCGGGCAAGCCTCTCACTGAACAGTCCTATGTGGAGACTGTAAGCCTGGAGATCACTGAAGCTCTGGGCACCATTGATCTAGGTTTGTCATTATGAACAAGAAACTTCTCTTTCAGAGTATAGAGCCCCCAGAAGTGCTGGTTACAAGTGTTTCCCTCCTCCTTGTTGGGTTTCTATCATACAGTCAGGGGCTATGCTCCCCATAATCATGTCATACACATCTGGGGGCAAGCTTCCTGAGTCAGAGACGGAGGAAGAAGGTGAACAGCTGTGCTGAAGAAGCCTGGCAGAATGGCCAAGTCATGGCATTCGTGGTGGTGGGAAGATTGTGTTCTCTGGTGTGATGGTTTATATGTGCTCAGCCCAGGGAGTGGCACTATTAAGAGGTGTGACCTTGTTGGAGTGGATGTGTCACAGTGGGGATGGGCTTAAATACCCTCAAACTAGCTGCCCGGAAGTCAGTATTCTGCTAGCAGTCTTCAGATGAAGATGTCGAACTCTCAGTTCCTCCTGCACCATGCCTGCCTGGATGTGGCCATGCTCCCACCTTGATGACAATGGACTGAACCTCCGAACCTGTAAGCCTGCCCCAATTAAATATTGTTCTTATTAGAGTTGCCTTGGTCATGGTGTCTGTTCACAGCAGTAAAACCCTAACTAAGACACCTGGGGAGTCTAGTTCTTTTACTCTGAGACAGAGGACAATAACATACCAAAGCAACCATTCCATCCAAGTCTGCCTTGCTCTACCAGTGGGTTTATTCAAGGCTGAGGGGTTACTTACAGGAACATGAGTGACTGGTGGTAGCTGCATGCCCAGAAAGTCCCACCACAGCATGAGGATTTGTGAGAGGAGTCCGTATGTGCAACTTACAGGCAACGCCTGTCACCGCTCAAGGGTGTTCCTCTCTCCAGCAATTGTTCATTGTTTATGTAACGCTACCAGAATTTGTGAAAACTCTGAGTCACCTTGTGCCTTTCTTGTCAGTTTCATGAGGGCCCCACCCTCTTCAAATGTTTACATCCATCCAGTGTGTCAATCTAGACCAAAGCAGCTATGCTCAGCAGGGAAGAATCTCAACGTTGGGCAAGTGGTCCATTTCTCCTTTCTAGATGCCAAGCAGGGCAGGGATGTAAACCTCAGACATGATTGCTCTAATTTACAATTACAGCATCCACTCACAAAAGGAGCACTGAGCTCCCCCTCTGTGCTGGGGTGTATTTGACTTTGAGTCAGAAGACCTCCTGATCATATAGACACAGAGCAATGGCCTGGACCCTCTCAGTTATCCTACCCAACTGCTGCAGGGTGGGGAGCCACAGCCGTGTTTACATGCAGGCTTATTAAAGCAAATAGGATTTGGCCTAGATTACACACAGCCCTTCGCTGGCTAAGCACATTTGCTGTGTTCCTCCAGGCAGTTCCAGCAGAGAACATGCCACAAACAGGGTCCATGTGGCTGCATGGTGCTTACACATACCTTGTCCCTTTGCTTGGGGATAATTCTAAATATTTGTTTGAGACCTGGAAGACTCTGTGTATCATCCAGGGCAGAGTAAATTCTGACTTTCTACCTTCTGTGCTGCATTTTGCCGCCCCCCCCCCCCATTCTCTTAGAATCAGGAGCACAGTTCTATCAACTCCTGGCTTCAGTTTTTCCAGCTGAGAAATGGGCTGATTCCAAGAAGTACTTTATTGATCTTCTTCCTCTTCAGGGTGTCTGTGCTCTGGGAAGCCTGGAAACTGGGTATCCTCAGCTGAGAATCAGGAGCCTGAAGTCATGGCCTGAGCCTTCCTTGTCTTTTGTGAGCAAGTCGTTCCCTGTATGTTCCTGAGACTCAGAGGTGTGGCTTGCAATAAAAATGAAGGGCAGATTTAAAGACCTCTGATCCCCACATTCTGGTGTGCATTTCTCTCAGCAACATGCTTGTTTACATGTGTGTGTGTGTGTGTGTGTGTGTGTGTGTGTGTGTGCATGTGTGTGTATTGTGGGTGTGCATGTGTGTCTGTGTATATGTGTGTGTGTATGTGTGCATGTGTGTATGTGTGTGTGTGTGTGTGTGTGTGTATCCATTCATGCATCCATGTGTGCACATGCTGACCACCTCGCTGCCTTTGCTTGTGTAGCCATCCTGCCCACTCCCCCCTTGTGTGTATATATTTTTCCTATGTTCCACCCACTGTCAAGCAGTACTGGTGTGTGTGACCCTTAGGCAGTGAGGCCTGAGGGGTGTGCAGAAGACTTAAGTAAGCCAGTTTCTCTTTTCCTGGAAGCAGATTTGCACTGAATGCCTCTTGGAAAGTGATTGACACCTGTCATCTAAATATCCATAAACCTGTCCTGAGCAGACTGAGGGAGGTCCACAGACAACACCTTCCTCCGTCCTTCTCTCTAAGGAGGCTTCACTTTTATGCCTTTGTTTTCATTTTATGGGAATCTTCCTCTTACCAACCACTTTTCATGTCCAAGTCCTCCAAGCCTGCTGACGTCCCCCTTCCCTCATGAACCTCGTCCCTGCTCTATGCAGGCTCATAGCTCCTTCAACTCTTTGTGGACCCCTCTGGCTTCCATTTCCTCCATAGACAATCCCCTCACTTGAAAGAGTTTCTGTCTAATTTGCTTATTCTGAGTCTTGTTTAACTGTCTTCTCTAGAACATAAGCCACACCAGGGAGGCATCTGCTTCTGCTCCATTTGTCACTGTCCTCTGCACATGGACAGGTGCCACTCAATATTTGTGGCATGAATGGATGCAAGGATGAATGCTTCAAAGCTAGTCACCATTGGCTTTGGTGGCTAACCCTGATGGGTTCTGTCTACAATCCTTCCCTTTGGTCCTGCCACCTCTCTCAATCTGGGAAACCCTTTGTTGATATGGAATCATGGAACCTGTTCCAAAGCAGGCTTTATGGCATATAGGAGAGGAGTGATACCCTTCTGGGTGCCACTCTAGTGCAGGTGGCCCAGTCTTTTCCCTTTCTTCTGCTCACCTCTCTTTTCCAACCCTGTCCTGAATTGGCCTTTGATTCTTCACTACTCTCATCTAAGGAAATTCAAAGTTGGCTAAGGAAGTCAGGTCCAAGAAGAAGAGAGCATGTGTGCAGACAGGTCTCCAAGGGCCAGGAACCTGAAAACCAATTTGGTACATCAATTTTCTGGCTGTAATAACTCAGGCTCCCAACAGAAGCAAAGTCATAAATAGTAAAGAGAGTTGCAGGCCAGCTCACCAAAGTCTGACTCAGCTAGACATCCTGAACTCATCCCCCACTCTGGTCCTGTCAATCATCCTATCTTCTATAACTATCTCTTAGATCAGCCCTACATCACGCCCTGTCATGATCTGTCTCCATACTGCTGACGACTCTGCCTTCTCTGCATCTCCTCTAGCATTTCCTTCTGACTGTTGAATGAACACATTCTTTAGTTCCCGTGGTTAGCCCTCCCAGCTTCACAGCCTAAACTTAAGTCCCCAGGATTCAAACTTTCCTTTAAGGTCAATAAAAGATGATGGGTTCCTCCAAATCTATACTGTGCCCCCAAAATTTCTACCCACCTGAAGGTTTCCTCTGCTTGAAATCTCCTTGATCTTCTGCCAGGCCTCAATTTTAGCCCTGTGCTTCACTAAGCTAGACAAAATTTCTTGGATCAACCATGAGTGGGCCTGACTCTATTTCTCTAGCAACCACTGAGGGAACTGAGCAACACAGTTCATGTAAAGGTACTTTGAAATCGTATAATAAAAATGGTCTCCTTCAGTCAAAGATGCCTACAAGTAAAATGCCTGTGCTTTGTTTCCATAATTTTCCATCACAAATTTAACTGCATATTTAGAATTACAGCTCTGTGCCCCATGTCCCTGTGGGCTTTTCCCTCAGCTCTCATATCCGTCTCTGAAATCTCTTAGTTTCCATACAAACTGGACTCCTGACAGAAGTCCACTTGCTTTGTCTATCATCTGTGCTCCACCTTCTCAGTCCCTCTTCCAGCTGGAGCATTCCAGAGTAGGATCAAGGACAGAGTAGAGAGGCAGGGACATTATTGAGTCCTGGATGTGACAAAGTACATTTGTGCACTCATTTGCCCTGCAGCTGTTCTGAAAGGAGTGTATCATTATCTTCAGTGCACAGGTAGATGAACATGGAAGAACAATGGTAAGTTCAAGGTCATGGACTTACCAGAATGTAGTTTTCTCAGCATCAGGTGGCCAAGGAGAAAACTAACAATGACTGAAGACTCCAGGACACACTTGCTCTTGTTCCTACACCCTTAAGGCCACAATTGTAAAATGAGGTGGTCCTGAGGGAAAGAGTAGGCAGGGAGGGAAGAATGTGTCTATGCCAAGCGAGCATGAAGGGAAGAGGATGCTGTGCTTAGCCATGCTAATTTTGACATTTTCCTGTGTGTCTGCTTGTCATCATCAACTTATAATTTAACCTCGTGGTGGTGATGCCTCTGGAATGTCAACAAGGCTTGTTGGAATGTTATCACAGCCCCAGCAGCTGGCCCCTGGTATTTCTGATACAAATGACACACAGCTGTGTTTGGGCTCGCTGTCTCCATTCCCCACCCAGAAAACGGTGGTGTGAAGCACACTTAACCCAGAGAGATGGTCCACACTTCAAGGAGAGAGGAGAGTTGTTAAGGCCATCAGGGACATTTCCTATGGACTGCTTTGCCTAAGCCAGTTAACGTAGAGTGACTGCTGAAAAGCATTACATACGTATGAGGGAATCAGGGTGCTGCCCCCAAATAGGGCTGGAGGGGGTATGTTAATGGTGGGTACTGCCCATGTCTAGACAGATTTTGCTGTTCTTCATGAGACTCTCACTGCACCTCCCTGCATTGCCTCAATGCTCTGGTGATGGGGAGTAGGAAGATTATGATGTCTCCATCCCACAAAAATGGAATTTGAAGCTCTGCTATACGACATTTCATATGGAGATGTGGAATGTCTATTCACTTCTGTGAGGTCACCAATAACAGAGCTAAGAAACAATGCTACCCAAAGCTAGATTAGTGAACTAATGAGTTTACTTGGGTTTCTTATAGGACTATGATTAAGAGGAATGACTCAAGGGATACTACATCATAGTAAGCTCACAACAGCATGGGCAGGTAATTCATGAAAACTCTTTCTCTACACAATTTTCAGACAGTTGAGATGGTCAGAGAGTGGCTTCTCCCTAGTGATTGTTGTGGCTTATATAACTTTGAGGCAGGACTTTATGAATCTTGTAAATTTCAGGAACTTCCTGAGACTTGTGAGTTTCATTTGGTTCCTGAGACTTGAGTTTCCTTTACTTCCTCTGTCATAATGAGCCCCTCTCTAGGAAAGAGGAAATGACTGCAGAATAAGCTCAGAAAAGGGAAAGGAATTCAAGTTCCCAGTGTGAAGAAGCATAAAAGTTTGGTACAAACTTTGTCTAGATTGTATGTTCACTCATTTGTCTGTCAAGTAAATCCCTACAGAGTGCTCACCTTGTTTTTTTTTTAATTTAATTTTATTTTCTAAGTTTTTTTTATTTACATTCCAAATCATTTCCCCTTTCCCATTTCCTCCCTCTCCAGAAGTCCCATAAGCCCTCTTCCCTCCCCCTGTTCCCCATTCAACCCCCTCTCGCTTCTCTGTCCTGGTATCCCCCTACATCCAGTCTTTCCAGGACCAGGGGTCTCTCCTTCCATCTTCTTGGAAATCTATTGATATGCGAATTGTGTCTAGGGTATTCCGAGATTCTGGGTTAATATCCCCTTATCAGTGACTGCATACCACGTGTGTTCTTTTGTGATTGGGTTACCTCACTAAGGATGATATTTTCAAGTTCTGACCATTTACCTAGGAATTTTGTGAATTCATTGTTTTTAATTGCAGAGTAGTATTCCATTGTGTAAATATACCACATCTTCTGAATCCATTCCTCCGTTGAGGGACATCTGGGTTCTTTCCAGCTTCTGGCTATTATAAATAAGGCTGCTTTGAACATAGTGGAGCATGTGTCCTTATTGCATGCAGGGAAAGCCTCTGGGTATATGCCCAGGAGTGGTATAGCCAGATCCTCAGGGAGTGCTATGCCCAGTTTTCTGAGGAACTGCCAGACTGCTTTCCAGAGTGGTTGTACCAGCTTGCAATCCCACCAGCAGTGGAGGAGTGTTCCTCTTTCGCCACATCCTCGCCAACAACTGCTGTCTCCTGTGTTTTTGATCTTAGCCATTCTGACTGGTGTGAGATGGAATCTCAGGGTTGTTTTGATTTGCATTTCCCTAATGACTAAGGATGATGAACATCTCTTTAGGTGCTTCTCAGCCATTAGATATTCTTCTACAGGCATTTCAGAGCATGGTTTCTTTCTTTGAAAGACTCATAACTTTAGTTTAGATGATAATCTAGACTATATCATCTAGACTAGAGGACCTTTGAAGTACTCTCATATTTCTCTACAACCTATATCTTTTTGGTGTCCTTCTCCTCTTGCCCAGCATCTGTATTTGAGGAAGCCTCTGGTGTTCCTTGACAATACCTATGTTTGCTAGTCCGATGCAGCAGGACCCCATGACACTAACACTCCCAGAAAAAGAGAAGGTCTCTCCCATAATGGACTCTTATGTTTTGGTGAGTAGACTTGGAAAGGGGATTCAGAGTCAGTGTACTTTCTTGGCTCTAGCAGCCAAGTGTGAGCCATTGCCCAGATGGCTCACAGATTGTCTTGGCCTTGCCAGTGTGTGTGACATGGGAACCCAAGGCCATTATTCTGGTACTATGAGTTAGGAAATGCAGCTTTGCACCTGTCTCCAATTGGGGTAGGGTAGGCAGGTATATGCATTTTTGTGGCTGAGACTGAAATCCACCCCAGTGCAAACCTTTAGATTTGACAGTTAAGGATGCCACAACTACCCAGGCCTTGGCAAGTCTCTGTTGGCCATGTTCCCCTGTGCTGCTATGGATCCAGCAACTGGAGGCATTGTTTGCCTGGGCTTCCACTTCAGTGCATCCAAGCATCTCAGGATTTTCCTAGGAGTACTGCTATCTAGCTGATTAGTAGATAAAGATGGAAGCTACAAACTTTGTGGAATTTAGTATGATCAGGAAACTGTCCCTCATAACCGTATCCTTTTGTCTTCACCATGAAACATCCAGAAAAATCAGTCTCTTTTTGAAGATTTAAGTACATAAGAGAGATAGTGTTGCTAAAGAGATGAGATCACCATGAAGGGTGAGTCTGAACATCAAATGAAACTATTGGCTGAAGGGGGGGCTCCCTGCTAGCTCAATATCTGACAAAGGATTATTATCAAAACTATACAAGGAACTCAAAAAACTAAATACCAAAGTGACCTAAAAAATCCCATCAGTAAATGGGATCATGAAATGAGCACAGAAGTCTCAAATGATGAAGTACAAATAGACAACAAGCATGCAGAAAGGGCAACCTAACTACCCTTCAGAGGACAGGGAAACAAAAGTACACTGAGGTCCCGTCTCTCCCCAGCTAGAACAATAGTCATTAACAAAACAATAACAAACACTAGCCAGGAGGAGTACAAAGGGCTTCCTTACCCAATGTTGGTGAGGACATAAAAGGTCTGACTATTATAGAAGTCAGTATAGAGATTTCTTAAAACCTAAAAATAGATCTATTCTATGTCCTAGCTATACTGCTCCTGGGTATTTACCAGGATCCCAAATTAACATGAGCACAGGGACACCTGGACATCAGATTTTACTGTAGCACTATTCATAATATCCAAGTTATATAACCAATCTAGGTAGAGAAATGAATAGAGAAGATGGATAAGAAGGTTTTTTCAGCCATAAAAAGACCAAAACAAAACAAAGTTGTTTGTACGAAAATGTATACAACTGGAAATAACTGGGTTAACTGAATTAAGCCAGTTTAAGAAAGTCAAATGTGTTTTCTTTCACATGTGGTTCCAAGATTTTGTATAGATATATGAATCATGTGTGTGCATAGGGCATGAAAGGAGAACAGAAACTGTCTAAGGCAGTGGTTCTCAATCTTCCTAATGCTATGACCCTATAATACAGTTCCTCACGTTGTGGTGACCCCCAACCATAAAATTATTTTAGTTGCTACTTCATAACTAACTTTGCTACTGTTATGAGTCATATCAGTGTTTTCTGATAGTCTTAGGCAACCCTAGTGAAAGAGTCATCCGACACCCATGGGGATCACAATCAACAGGTTGAAAACCATGGGTCTAGGAGGACAAAGAGATCTAATGAGATGGAGAGAAAGAAGAAGGTCATGAGCATGAATTGGAAGTCTGACCAGCATACAGCATGGACTTGTGTGGAGTGTCCTGATGTAAACATTATAACAATGAGCAGTAGCCTTTTAAAGCAAGAGTTTCATTAATGGTGAGAGGCACAGGGAGACTAGAGAAGTCCCAGCAGGATGAGTGAGCATCTAGAGTAGGAGATGAACATGGAGACACGGAGGAAACCCTTAGAGAATCAGCCACACCCATGCAGAGACCTAAAGGCAGAAAGGGGCTGATTCGGTGATGTGAAACCCAGTGCTACAAGGAACAGAAGGCCAGAGTGCCTGAATCAAGGCCCAGTAGCTTTTTCTGTCTGCGAGACACTTGGGAAGTCCTTCTCTGTCTCTGTACTTGTGTCTCCAACTTTGAAGTGAGAGTGGGAAACCATGATGTCTGTGATCCTCACACTAGAAAGTCAAAGCAGAAAAATCAAGCATTTAAGGACAATATCAACAATGTAGTGAGTGTGAGGCTAGCCTGGCCTATCTCAAGTAAATAAACAAACGACATTTTAGAATGAGATTCAAGACACTTCCTACATGCTGGTCACTTACATATAATGTTCCTAGGCTTGTGCCTGCCCAATGCTTCAGATTCACAGCAAAATACATCATAGTAGGCATGCAATCAGCTGGGCAGGTCCTATCATAATCTTATTTTGCCAGTAGTGCTGGTGTCTACCCATGAGCATGCCAGGTCAAGGGTGAATGTTACCATCACACAAGGTCAGCTCTGTGCAGATACCACCTGGTCCACTCCTGCCCTGGACCTAGGAGATGCAGAACTAACAGTAGGACTTGAAGTATGTGTGTGACAAGGCTAGTTGAAATTCCAATATGTCCTATGATCCCTATTGAAGAGGGAGGACAGCAACCACCTTGGTGACAGTGTCAAGCAGACAATGCCCATGCCTTGGTCTCTCCCAGGGACTGCCTCTCCCACATTCATTACTATGAGCAGGATAGAAAAAGGTGGATAGTGAGCAAGGCCAGTGGGGGCCATACACCTACCATCTCTGTCCAGGCAAGTTCCACCACAGCCAGAGTGGCCTTCACTGACCTTAGCATCTTATCCAGGTCCCCTTCCATGAAGTCTAATCCAATACCAGGATAGGTTCTCCTGTGTCTTATCTGGGTAGGAAGGGGCAGAAAGGTCCTATGTATTGGAAAAAGACACAAAACCAACTCTCCTGTGGGAGCTTCTCCAGTGCCTTTGAACCCCTGAGCTACTCTGTAGAGCCAGGGTGTACCATTATGGTCAATTGGAAAGCTGGAGGTCAGAGAGGCTACCATTCTTATATTAGACTACAAAATTAATAAGGGGCCAACCTAGACCTCCAAGAGCCAGAATCCTTCTATTTTTGTACTTAGAGGCCTCCAAATTACTTTATACATCCTCCACCTTGAGGAACTTGGGGACCTCTGTCTTATTCACATCCTGGAAACACTGTGTCCCAGGTAACCAGCATGCCTTATCTCTGTTCAGCCCCCTTCTTCTTTGTCTACAAGATAGAGCCATGGTAACCATTCAAGCTGCTCAGTATGCCTGGGACTCTGAGTGAGCTCTAGTCTGTCTGAGCATCAAAGTTTCTCAAACAGACACGCCAAGGCGTATGGGCTTCCAGCCAAGTCAGAGAATGTGAAAATCAAGATAATGAAACCAATTGAGCTGGGGAACACAAGGACACTGGAGAAAGTATCAGAGGTCGGGTCCACACACACACACAGGTGCAAGGCATACCCCAGGGAGAGCTTCATGTTTCAGAACACAAGAGCCCAAGGACCCATGGAGACCCATGGAGATCCATCTGAGCCAAGAAGAGAAAACAGAGCTGGCCATTGGGTCTCAACCTCTGCCACTTGGCCAGGATCCATGTCTGTAAATACTCTTGTGTCTGGGAGAGACTAGAATAAGAAGAAACTATTCAGGGAGTCAGAAGGAAGAGCCAGACTAGGAAGAAGCAGGAGGCAGGCCCAGGAAAACACAGCCCTGGCCATGAGAGAGTATGAGGATCTTGGGAGAATGGGTGAGCTATGATAGAAGGTCTTGGGGTACCTCCAAGATCCTTTGGGCGAAGGAAAGCCCCATTTATTTGCCCATAGTGCTCACTCTCAGCTCCTAATGACAGTCCCACTGGGTGACTGAGAAATTTGACTATGGGGGTTATGGAGCCCTGAAGACTCATTTTGTACCAAACCTTCCCCTGTACAACCAGCTGAGTATCTACTGAAATGGCATCTTGCTCAGTTCCTCCCTCTTGCCGACCATGCTTCCCTCTCTTTCCCAGTGCATATGTGGCTTTAAGTCATTCTAGATAACCTATTACCAGCAAAGTCCCAAGGCTCATTGCTGGGAAGGTAACCTGTGCCATAGTTAAGCCTGAGCGAGAAAACATCCTTATCTGGCCACAACACACCAAGACCCATCAGGATGACCATTTCACTTGACCTTCAAGATACCCAGGTAGATGAGCAGCTTGTACTTACCCAGCAATTGAGAAAACTGAATCCCATACTTTTAATGGGGAAAAAGCAAGCAACTGATGCTCCCATGACTTGATCCAGGTCTACTGAGCTTCAAAGTGTTATGATTTCATCTTTCCTGCACAATTTCACAAGGGATAGATGGAAGTTCCTTAAAGTAGAGTGTATGTACTAGTCAGCATCAGACAGACCTAGAATCAAATATGGGTTTTATTACTTAATAGCTGTGAGGCTTCAAGCAAGAGCAAGAACAGAATGGAAGATTAGTGAGAGGACAGAAAGAAGGGCTTGCTGACATTGAGCACCTGCTATCTATCTGTACGTCAGGCACCTTGCTCAGCATTTCCATGCATTATCTCATTTATTCTCAAACTTTATGACATGTTGTTGACCCCATTGTATGGATGAGAAATCTGAGGCTCATCAAGGTGCAAAAATTTAGCCAAGGTCTCATAGCCACAAAGTAACAGAATCTTTATTAAAATAACCAAACAACAACAACAAAACAGGCCTATCTGATTACAAGTCTGGACATCTTAACGATTCCTTTTTCAGGGTCTGTGGTACCCCAAAAGAAGACATGATGGATTAGAACATTGGGGAGTATAAGTTAGCCTGTTAAAAGCCTACATATCTGGTCAGTCAGAAGCCAGAAGAGGGGTGTGCTTGAGGCTGACCCAGTTTGGACCTGGACCCATCACTTCTGAAACACTGTGAGCCCCTCCTCTGCCGTCATTACCAGCCCAGCCCAGCCTGGGGCTGGGAGCTGGAAATAGCCTTGTATGTGTTTACCCTGCAATTACACGCTACGTTAAATGCTCTGCAAGAACATGGCGATCACCCTGCAATTAACTGGGCCTGTTTCCTGGGCAAGGAGGCTGGAGACAGCTACTGGGGGACATCAGTGTTGCCTGGTTTCTTAATGGACCTGAGGGTCACCTTGTGACTTGTGCGGCTGGTTCTGACTGAAGGAGACAGCTCAACAAAAGACAGCTCACTCAGCTGCTAGAGGAGAGGGATTGAGTCAAGTCAGTCCTGAGCCCTGAGCCCTGAGCACTGGGAGCTCTTGGCTGAGACTGTGTGTGAGCTGGGCTCTGCCTCCCTTCTCTTCCTTAGGGTCTCCTCAAGCAGCCAGAGAACTGTATTTTCCTTTTCAGGGTCCTGGATCCCATTTACCTGTGAATGATCCAGTTCTTGTCATGGTGACCTGGTGAATTCCTAGTTACCTTCCCAGCTCCAGCTCAGGATGGCATCTTTTGGGAAGTATGCTTTGAGGGGAGAGTGAATATAGAAGTAAAAAGCAGTCAAGTCTGGGGTCGAATGTGGGTTTCATTACATTAATAACTCTGTGACTTCAGGCAAGTCACTCAATCACTTTGAACTTCAGTGTGTGTGTGTGTGTGTGTGTGTGTGTGTGTGTGTGTGTGTGTGTGTACATGGTTATAACTTCCTAAATCACATGAACATATGTTTATTTGTATAGATACAGATACAGACAAAGATATAGATGATATGGATGATATATAGATAGATAATATAGAATAGATATAGATGACACAGATATAGATGATATAGATATATAGAGATATAGAGATATAGATATATGAACACAAAACCTTATTTGGGACAGATTTTGGTAAGGATAGCACTTGACTAAATAGTATGTGTATGAACCATTGGCCAATCAATGAATCCTCCTGTTCCCCCAATAGGAGCTATTTCAGAGTTGTATGTGAACACACATATGCTTGTGTTCCCAGTTCAGTAAACTTCCCAAACATGAGCTTGTGTGTGACAGTCTGTTCACATACACCGTGTAAGTGCATGATGGGAATTGGTCTCCTGTGACCAGTGAGTTCAAGCTTCCTGCATTGTGCAGATGGATGGAGAATACTAGCAGAAGGCATTAAGGAAAGAATTATTACATATTTACTACCTCTGTCATTTTCTCCTAATTACATCTTGGTGAGCAGAGTCTCTAGATGAGTTTTAAATTTCAACGTCTTTAAAAATGGAATAATAAATCAATATGAATCCCAACTGCCAAACCCACCTAGAGAAGGGTTCAGTTAGGTGTTACCGCAACCAGCCACATGGCTCCATTCCCCACTGCCTTCGGGCTTTGGACAAGATCCTGGATCAGCAGCAAAAGTACATGGACAGAGCCAGGTCCCACCACTGAAGTACAATTGCTGTCTGTGGAGAGCCATTCCAGGATCCCTGTGTCCACCCAGGCTGCCAACTTGTCATGAGACACTGGGAAGTGGAAGCTGGGTATGTGTTCCCTGACCAGTAGCCTCTCTTCCTTGGCTGAGGAGTCAGGACAGGAGTTCATAGCCCTCATCTTGGAATGGTTTTGCCTCTCTGAGATATTTTGAATGGTTATATCTGAGACTCATGCATGCAATTGACCTCTAGTGAAGTTGAGGCCAGAAAGGATGCTAAATATGCACCCTATACTGTATGATGGATTCTTTCCACCATGGGTAGGCTCTGACTCACTGGGGACCAGATCTGAGCCTTGTCCTTATTGTGAAATAGTGATGCTCCCTGGGACTTCAGTTATAAAGGCAATCTCACTCTTTTCTCTCCTATGCTTGTTGTTGATGGTAAAAGCATCCAGGCATGCAGGCAGGCAGGCAGGCAGGCAGGCAGGCAGGCAGGCAGACAGACAGACAGACAGACACACACACACACACACACACACACACACACTCAGAACATATGCGCCTCTGGCTTCCTTTCACAAAACCTCACTCCTGATTGAGATCAGAAACACTGAAAATGTGTGGTCCTTGCACAGTGGACACTGGTCTTGTCAGCCCATGGGAACCTGCAGCTGTCATCCTCTCTCTTCTCCCCTCTCCTATCTTCTCAACTCCTCTTCTAACTCCTCTGCTCCTGTTCCCATCTTTCTGCTCTCCCTTCCCCTCCATCTCTCATTGGTGGCACTAGAAATCAAGTCTAGGGTGTCACATATGCTTGTCAGCAACTCTGCCCTATCCTTAGCCCTCTTTTCTCTTTATTTTGAGAGAGCAGCTCACTAACTTGCTCAGGTTAGCCTTGAACCTGTGGACCATATACCTCAGTCTCTCAGGAATCTAGGATGATATGGGTGCTATAACCCAAGCTTTCTCTTCTCATAAGGAAAGAATTGTGCTTCTCTCAATTGCCCTAAAGGTCCATCAGAGGCAGCCAAGCTGTGAAACTCATGGATGCTTCATCAAACTGGCCTAACAGGGCAGGAAAGGGACCAGTGTGTTATTATTTGCAAGATGAGCTGAGAGTCAGTGTAACATTCCAGGGACCACGACAGACACTCAGTAAAGTTTAGCCTACTGGTTTCTATTATTAGAGGCCCGTGGCACAGACAAAGCATAAGGGGGCTCTCCCGAGAATTCTTCCCATGATTAAATATGTATATACATACTATATAAAGAACTTTATTAGGCACAAATGACATGGGAAGAATAAAACCTGGTATCAAATGGTGAGAGCATCACCATCTTACCATGAGATAATCAATGGGATTGTGAGGACATAAGCAAGAACACTGTAAGAAAGAAGACACTGAGATGATTTCTGTGCTAAGATTTGAAAGATGAGTAAGAACGGAATGTGCATATACGTGCATGTATATGTGTGCCTACATATGATCCTTGTATAGTGACACTCATCTCTCTCCTCTTCTTAACTTCCCAATGTGAGTGCTCTGACTATCCTGTAGAATTTTATGATCCGATTCCCTTGTTTTCAACATTTACAAATTTGCAAAGACCCTCCATTGATGTGATCTTTTTTTATTCTTTCTTTTCTAGTATATTTTCACCCTAACACACACAGTACTGCTTTCTAATTTACTGTTTGTGTCTTATCATGTCTTCCCCTTGGTACTGTGAGCCCCATGAGGACAGATAACTTTTGTCTTCCATTACTGTATTATAATTGCCTGGGACAACACCTGGCATGTGACAGTGGAGGTTCTGAACATTGGCTCATCAAGCATCCCACAAAATCTCCAATGAGAAGATCTCAGTGCAGGAGGAACAGAGTAAGCATGACTCCCTGAAAGACATCTAGCCACAGAAATGATTACCTTCCGATTTCTTTCCCTATGGAGCCCCTCAGCATGACTGCTTCTTTGATGGACATTTTCCTGGAATGTTGGTTATAATGCACCAAGGATCCGGCCTCCATAAATTTCCCTCAGTCCTTCCAGGCCCTATTTAGATTCATCCCTGCTAGATTTCAGGCTTATGGGTTCCACAGATTTGTTGTTCACAATGTCAAGTCTTCTTGAGATCCACAACACCGCTCTAGGAAGGGCTCTAAATGCCTGCTATTCCCTAAAGTACCCAGATACTGCCAGGGAGTAGGCCACCAGGTTTCACACCTGCCCTATCTACAACAGACAATCTACAGATTGGAGTTACCGCCCCCCTTCCCTAGAGCAATCTTCCCAGGTGAGTCTTAATCCTCTTTTATACAAATGAGAATGTCAGCTTTGCAGATTAAGTAGTTTAGAGACCTGGGATTCTGAGAGAGGCTGGACATGATCTATAGATATGCCAGCATAGAGAATTTGTGGAGTAGCATGCTAAACACTGGAAGTACAGGACCAGAGACCCAGAAGACATGCCCATGTGTCTATCTTGAATGTCTTCCCCATTCTGATATGCACCCATATCAGTGACAGAACACTCACTGTCACAGTGCTGCCTGGGTTGTTACTTTGTTGGTCATCATTTTGAGAACTTTACATGGATTAAGTAATTTACTGCGGGCAACCCAGTGGTGTAGCATGTTAACTGGCTGCAGGTCATATACCCATGGAGCTGTCCTGAGAGCAAGCAGTCATGCTCTACTGCTGAGCTCTAACTCCAGTAAGCTCTGCTTTGTTCCTGAGGTCAAGCCAAGGCCTTTCAGCACTTCATTTCTTATGATATAACTACTGATGTCTGGTGCTGCCTGCATCCTCTGGATGCCCCAATAGCCCTCTCCCATCTGCTTCCTCAGAGGATCCATGCTGGACTACCAGGTTCTAAGAAGGCATGGCAGGCCACCATGTCCAACCCTTTTACTTGATATTTAATGAATCTCTGACCCAGATGAAACCTACCTGACATATCCATCAGAGGCCCAGAAATCTTCTTCCATTACCTTTTTTAGAAATATTTTATTTATATTATCTATAATTATGTGTAGGTGTATGTGTATCTACATAAGGGGATGTGCTCATGAATACAGGTGCCCATATAGGCTAGAAGTGTCAGGTGCCCTGCATGTGGAGCTCTAGAAGGTTGTAAGCCACCTGACACAGGTGTTGGCAACTAACTGAGGTCCCTAGAAGATCAGCAGGTGCTCTTAACTGCTAAGCCATCTCTCCATCCCCTCCATTACCCTTTAACCTAGCAGCCCGTTAACTAGACATTTGGTTGGTGCTTGAGCAGCTACTGAATGGACACACCAGAAGAAACCAATTCTGCTTGGCTACTGGTAGATTTAACACTGGTTCCCACTAATGCCTGCCTCCATCAGGTCTTCACTGACCATGTCCGTAGACTCCAGAGATCTAAAAGTCAAAATCTGCCAATCTGCTTTATTGCAGATGAGATATTTTTCTGTTTGTTTCAACACAGTTTTTGAAAATAAATGATAATTAAATACTCAAGAAGGCAAAGAGATAATCAAACGTAGTTAGTCATTTACAAAGAAGTTGCTACCATGATGTTGAGACAGGCAAGCCTAGGGATCAAAGGAAATACCCTTAAGGAAGTGACACCTGAAAGATAACTTATAGATGGTAAACATGATTTAGGCAAGAAGGACATGGGGAAAGAAGGAGTATGTGCAAAGCGAGCGTGAGGTTGACAAACTGCCACAGTGTCATATCAGACAAGATAGTATGGTGGACATGGTGTGGATGTGTGTATGATACATGCATGCACATCTAAAAGGCAAGCCTGTTCTAAAGCAAGCAATTAATTCTTAATGGGTGCTTACTGTTTATCAGCCCTACATTTCATCACAATATAGGAAAATTCCCATTCTTCAGAAGGAAGAACTGAGGCAAAAAAAAAGTGAGCATACTTGTGGAACACTGAAGCTGGCCTTAACTTCCACTCAGCTTCCTCCTGTTAATTAGTGTCATTTCTCTTTGCTCCTTTTCCAGCCCTTGTGGATTGTGTTCTGTTGCTTCCAATGGCCCACTAGGCAATGGC
The DNA here is from genome assembly GCA_036184795.1 of Tokudaia tokunoshimensis. Classification (NCBI taxonomy): domain Eukaryota; kingdom Metazoa; phylum Chordata; class Mammalia; order Rodentia; family Muridae; genus Tokudaia; species Tokudaia tokunoshimensis. Next base: position 39,863,418 of record BTHU01000010.1, on the reverse strand, counting down.
ATCCACTCTGCCATTCTTCCAAGAGAGATCCTAGGATCTGAGAACCAAGTCCACCTCTGTCTTCCAGCAGGGGAAGCCCAGCCACTTTCTGAACTGTGATATATACTTCCCAACTCTCCTGTCCCTCAAACTGAGCCAGACCTTTGTCCTGAATTGCTCCCTTACCTGGATTATCTGTCCTAGCCACTCCCATTTCCTTATTTTTTTTATTTTTTCCCAAAAGGTTCATGTGTTAAAAGCATAGTCTCTGGATAGTGATATTATTAGTAGATGACTGAATAATGAATTCATCTTGAATGAGCTATTAGGAGGTGGGGCAGGTTAGGGTATATGTCTTTCATGATCCACTTCCTCTGTGTCCTTCATATTTCCTGGCCACCATGAAGTAAACAGGCTCTTCTGTTTAACATAATGTTCTGTCTCCAAAGCAATGAACACAGTTGCCTTTAGAATGAAGTCTCTGAAACCATGAACCAAAATAAATCTTTCCTTCTTTGAGTTTTCTCATACATTTTGTCAAAGCAACAGAAAGTTAAGGAATGTAGAAGTAAGTGACTCTAATGTCCTATGCATAGCAGACTGTGGATGTTAGAATGATAATGGCACCCATAGGCTCCTGTATTTGAATGCTTACTCGGCAAACACTAGCTTTGTATTTTTTTTTTAATGTATGTTGGGCAATGGAGACTGACTACAGGGTTGACCTTTGACATCATCCTGTAGACTTGGAACACAGCTGAGGAGAGGAGACAAATAAAGCATCAGATCAGTTATCCTCAGTGAGGAAAAGTCCTCTGAAAGTCTCACAGGTTCTGCAAATCAATTTTGAGCACACTGCCTTCCTTTTCCCATAAGGAGCACAGCTCCACGTTTAGGTGAACAAACATTTACGGGTGAGGCACAGAAGAAGGAGAAGGCTGTGGGAAATAGGACGCATCTCCTGCCTTGGAAGGGACAGACACTTAGAAAGCCCAACCAGAATGCAGTCTTGGAAGAACTGGATGAGAAGTGTGAAGGGGATGCCAAGGAGGGAGTAATTGATTTTGCCTAGAGCACTTTGAGGGGAAGCAACTAGAACATCTCTCCCAAAGCATTTAACACACATAGTAATTTTCCAAATGAATTAACCATGAAAAATGGCATATACTTATTAGTTCAAAGACATTAATTCAAAGACAAAAGGAAATACCGCCCCCCCATCTTAACCCCAAATTTCTAGGTCATGATGTTAAAAAGAATAAGAGGATGAAGAATAGCAGATTTGGGAACATAGAATTTTCCAGAATTCAAGTCAAATAGCTTCTAAGCCACATGGGTGATCTGTGATGTCATTTGGGAGGGTTCACCAGTATGATAAAAACATCAGATTATGCTTTTATGAGTGGATTAGTATGAAGCTTAGTGTTGACCTGTGTGGGAAAAGATACTGTATTCCCTCTGAACTGAATAGCCACTGTGAAGGTTAGAACAGTAAAGCTAGGAAACAGCTCTTAGGGTCAGCTGGTTCAAACCCCTCTCTGGATCTGATGATAAGGAAAACATACCAGAGGAAGCAGTGAACCTGGCCAATCCACCCAGCTGGGACAGCTAGGAACGAGTCCTAGGGCTATGAATTCCCATACGATGTTCGTATCACTTGCCTTTCAATGAACCATTTGCTCCAACTCTCCCAGTCCAAACAGCCTCAGCACACACACACACACACACACACACACACACACACACACACACACACTCTTAACTGACCTCCATGTGATCCACCACTCCATCTATGCCTTACAGAGTCCAGCCTCCAGGGGGCTATAATCTGGCAAGGAAGAATAATCCAAATGTAATGAACTCTTGGCTTCCAAAGAGTTCCACAAAACAACCTCATCTGCTGTTCCCTGCCAACCAAGGCAGAGAGCTCTGCTAACTTCATTAATAACTTAATGAGATTATTAACCACTACCTAGTGGGAGAAGATTTAGTCTTTCATCTTAGTTGTAGGAAGGCATCCATTTTTCATACAATTACAGCCTGAGAGGGTCTTCACCAGGACTGCCAATTGTGGGCTTATTAGGAGCAATTTGGACATGAGATTGGATTTCCTTTACTGCACAGAACTTTTTGTTCAAAGCAAATGAACTTGTGTTCTTTATTTGGTATTTGGTATTTAATACAAGTTGTTTAGGAGGTGGGTCTATAAGATTTTTCTCGGGGGTGGATTCATAAGAGCACTTCACAGGGAGGCAGAGTGCCTGACAAACAGCCTGTATCATCAGGGATCTGAAGAAGAGGCCCAGAGTAACCCACAGCTCTTCCAATTAATTAAGCAAACATGTGTGTTCCCCATTTAGTGATACATAGGCAAGATAATTTCCATGCTCTATTTTGGCCGGAATGAATGTCATCTTGGAATATAACATCAGGGAGTTCAACCTGGTCAGAGACTCTGATTGGATGTCAATGACATCATGAGGACAGGAAGGATGCCCAAGAAAACAAAAGGAAGGATGAAAAAATTGATTTCTCAGGTCTGCCTCTTGTCCAGAAAGCATTCATGGATACAGCACCAATGGCCCAGAGGGCTAGGTCACTTTTGTTCCTTTATACTCTTTTTTTGATGCTTTGGTATCCACGAACAATAAGTCAGTGCCTGCCTTACCTCTCTTCCCACCTCTGAGTTCTGTCACTTCATGTTGGTTGCTTGGGTAGGAGTTTTTGTTATTAGAGAAATCAGCAAATATCATAGATCAGGCTCCATCTCTCTGTTATAAGAAAATCGCTAGCAATACCATTAACTATACCTTCAAAGGTCAAAAGTTAGGACAGAAAGCATATAGCAAGAAATTGGTAGGATCTAAAAAAGAGACAGGAAACTGCATAAGAGAGTACAAAACCAGCATCAGATTCCTTTCATGCTTAGGTGTCTCAGTCAGGGTTTCTGTTGTTATAGTAAAACACCATGACCAAAGGAGAAGTATGGGTTTATTTCAATGTTCAACTTGTAGTACTGTCTCTAGCGAAGGCATGGCAGGAACTCATGCAGGAGCCATGGAAGAATCTTCCTGAGCCTCATCAAGGACCATCAAGGTCACCTATCCAGAAGTGGCCATGTGCACAATGAACTTGACCCTTCCACATCAATAATCCATCAAGAAAATTCCCCACAGACTTGCCTACAGGCCAATCCTATGGAGGCATTGTCTCAATTAAGATCCCTTCTTCTCAAATGACCCTAGCTAGTGCCATAAAAAACTAGCCAGCATACCAGGCCACAGCCATCCCCAAATCTCTGCCATGAAGTTGGACATCAGTATTTTCTAAACATTTTTTTTAACTTTTTATTGATTCTTGGTGAGTTTCACATTATGCACCCAAGTCTTACTCATCTCCCCATCCTCTCATATCCCCCTTTGCTCTGCAACCCCTGAAAACACACACACACACACACACACACACACACACACACACGCACGCACACACACACACACACACGCACACACACACACACACACACACACACGCACACACACACACACGCACGCACACACACACACGCACACACACACACACACACACACACACACGCACACACACACACACGCATGCACACACACGCACACACACACACGCACGCACACACACACACGCACGCACACACACGCACGCACACACACACACACGCGCGCACACACACACACACACACACACGCACACACACACACACGCACGCACACACACGCACACACACACACACACACGCACACACACACACACGCATGCACACACACGCACACACACACACGCACACACACACACACACACACACACACACACACGCACACACACACACACGCATGCACACACACGCACACACACACACGCACGCACACACACACACACGCACGCACACACACGCACGCACACACACACACACGCACGCACACACACACACACACACACACACACACACACGCACGCACACACACACGCACACACACACACACACACACACACACACACACACACACACACACATACACACACACACACACACACACGCACGCACACACACGCACACACACACGCACGCACACACACACACACGCACGCACACACACACACACACACGCATGCACACACACGCACACACACACACGCACGCACACACACACACACACACGCACACACACACACACACACACGCACGCACACACACGCACACACATGCGCGTCAAAAGAACATAACTAATCCAAAGCGGAGAAAGACATCTTGTCATGGAAGCTATAGTATGCCACAGTGTGTCTCACAGTATATCCCTCTGTCCACACATTTTCACTTGCAAATGATCACTGAAATGAGCCAATGGTCTGGTTGGAGATCTCTGGCTTCTGTAACACCCATCAATATGGGATCCTCACTGGGACACCTCCTGGGTTATCCTGTTGTTGCCCTGTGTCGTAGAGATCCTTCAGCTTTGGATCAGTAGGACTGGCCCTTTCACGCATCCCAATCATTCACAGATGATATAGGTTTGTGGGTGGGTCAAATCAGAATGCTGGATCTGGGGCTGAGTGTTCGCTGAGCCAGTCAGTGTGCCAGTTGTCCCTTATCTGGACCAGGGTGAGTTCTCCAGCACTGCTCCGGCTAGGCCACCTCATGCTGCTATAGACAGGAGGCAGGGTCAGCTCTCCTGCTCTCATGTTCTCAGGGCCACCTCACCCACATCCATACCTCCAGAGCCAGCTCCACTGTGCTTCCCAGTCAAGGAAGAGGCCCACTCTCCCAGGGGCTGCAGTCTGCACGGGGCTAGGCCAGCTCTCCCACTCTTACACCATTGGAGCTGACTTACCTGTGCCCTCACCTCAGTGCTAGCTTTACCGTGTTGCTCAGACTAGGTGCAGAGCCCTCTCTCCTGGGTGCTACACCCAGTGAGGAGGCAGGGCTAGCTCTCCCCTCTTGTGCCCTAGGGGCCAACTCTTCAAACTGCCTCTAGTGGTGAAGGGAGAAGGCATCACCCTGCACCCACACCATCTCACAGCAAATGAGCGTCGGGTCAACTAACTCTCCTCCACTCTTGCCCTCTGGATGGGCTCATCTGATCATGTCCACAAGGGCAAGTTCTACTGTGATGCCTAGGCGAGGTTCAGGGCCCGCTCATCCTGCTATAGCTGGTGATGGGCAGGGCTGGCACACCTCTCCCAGCTATCTGCAGTGGTGAGGGTTGACAGGGCTTCTAAACATTCTTATGTGGTTTCTTAAAGTAGTCCAGTTTGAGAACAGCTCTTCTGAGATCATATCCATCATGACCCTGCTTCCAGGTACTTGGCCATGGCGAATCTAAATGAGCAACTTGACTGGTTGAGAAATGCCTAGCAGAATGCAGAGATACTTTTCTGGGTGTGTCTATGAAGGTATGTCTAGAGGTGACTAGCACACAACCCAGGAACAGACAGGGAAGACTTCCCATGAATGCCATGAATAGAATCATCTAATAGTCTGGAATCCAGACAAGACAGGGGGGGAAAAAAGCATGGGAAGGGAGTATCTGACTCTACTCCCACTCTTCCTGTAGGTGTGATTGCCTGTGGATGTCAGAATCCACATAATTCCAGCTTTGGAACATGGACTTGCCCCACTGAGAGCAAGGAAAATCCTCTCTGGCTGCATCGTTGAATCCCTCCTGTTCTGAGGCCTTTGGTTTCTTGGATGTAGAAACTTCTGGTTTCCTTGGTATTTCAGCCTGATGATGGCTATTGTGAGACTATCCAGCCTCAGAGTCTCTGAGCTTCCAGCAACTCATGATGGCAATACAGGAAGATGGAGAATCAAGCAAAGAGATGATAGGTCATTGGAGCCTAGGAGTCATCCCTGTCATAGGAGATAGGCTTTTCTTGCCATAGCCATGTTTCTTTTACCATTTCTCTAGAAAGAAGGTACTGTTTTCTTCTTCTGAGTATCTGAGATCTCTTCAGCATCACTAAGGTACAGTCAACCAGGCTTCAAGTTCAAACTCCAGCTGTTTAAGAGATGTGGTTCTTTAGTGAGTCATTTAGCTTCTCTGAACTGAGAGCCCTGCCTGTATCAGCTGAGATGGGTAGCGCCTGGATAAGCTGGCGTCATAGACTGGAAGGAGGAGGGAACTAGGCAATGGTACTGCAGCCTGCTTCCTGTTCTGCCCTTGTTGCCTATGCTTATTTTAGTTTCCTCTTCTGAAAGTAATGGAGTCTAATAAGGTGCTGAGGATGGGCCTTTTCAGTGTGAAAGGGGCTTGTGCTCCCCATCTCACACCTGTTCCCATTCCCTTTTCACTTGTCTGCCTTATTTCCCTGTTTATCTCCAGATCTCAACACAGTGCTTTCTACATAAGACATCTATCACATTAAGCTGCTATCAGGTCAGCTCTCTTCTTCTCAGCAAATGGTTCATCAAATGCAGGGCAGCTCCAGTCTATTACAGAGCCAGCCGATGTTCCCACATCAGGACTCTGTCCCAGGGATCCATTGCTGCTCCTGTTACTTGTAAATTGCTCACTATGTGTCAGCAGCCAGCCAGGACCTGTGGATAAGTTGGCCAAATTATAAGATGATCTGAGTAACAGTGAATCACCCAGGGATTTGCCATGGGAGTTGGCGAATGTCCTTTCATTTGTCACCCTGAAGAACTCGGCATGGTGTCACTTGGATGTGGCCAGAGAAGAGCATCAGAAGTCACACCATGCTGTGAGACCAGAGGAGTTTTCTGACTACACGGCTGCATCCCTTCTTAGGTTGTGAAGTTGCGAGGCTCCCTCAGCAATATCTACTTGGTAATTGCTTCTTTCCCTGAGCATGCCAGAGCCAATGTGTATTTTACTTCCCCTTAAATGAGGGTTTGCTAGCAAGCCTGTGTGTTTTTCTCGCCTAATAACAAGTGACAGCAAAATGTAAAATTAGCTATAACAAGCACAGGGTTGAGGCTAGACTGGATTTTGCCAATTCTCTCACAAGGTGAGAAGTCAGTCTCTGCCTTGATAGATGAAGTAGCATCTGGGGGTGGGGGGTTGTGATCTGGGATCAAGCCAATGCCTGGTTCTACACACTCTCAGATTTGGGGGTTGGGAAGCTTATGGTTCCTCACCTTGGAAAGTTATATTGCTGCTAACATCAGCTCATTTGATCCAAGAATCACAAAGGATTGGGACAACACAGGAGAAATGGGTTTCTCCCAATAGAATTTCAAGCATTGCACCCTTGAGGACCTGATCTATATGTGTGATTCATTTAGCCTTTCCATAGAAAATCTTTATAGTGCTGGATTGATAAAAGCTCTTCTAAAATGCAGAAGAGCATCCTACACTCTTCATAACTACCCTGTTTACTAGACCTGTGGCCTCAGGATCTCCCTTCACGCAGCCACACCCCACATTGGTCACTCCCATGTCAGTGCTGATGGCTCCTGCTGGGGATCTGTAGTAGGGCAGCAGTTCTCATCTCCCTGAGATCAATCACCTTATTTATAAAAGGAAAGTAATAATGTTCCACCCACTGACAGGTAAGAGGATAAAACTGGGAAAAATATATGAACTGGAGCCATTTTCTGTCCTCACCACACAGTTCATTTCCAATGTTCTCACCCTCTGTCACTGCCTGGCTCTCCCACCTCATTTCCTCCCAGTCTCCTCTGTGCCTTGGCTCAGGTTGTAGCAAACAACAGCTCCCCGCTCTCTCTGTCTGTCTCTGTCTCTGTCTGTATGTATGTCTGTCCGTCTCTCTCTCTTTGATCATTTTAAATTTTATTTTTCCATGTTTAATGGGGAATATTCAACAGAGAAGAATGGTCTATGTCTGGACTGCACAGTTTCATGTTCCTTATGAATGCCCACTGTGAAGTAACTACCGCAATCAAGCTATCTGATATCCATCACCTCTCACACCTTACAAAGTGTATTTTCTGGGCAGAACACTTAAGATCCAGATTTCAAGCATACAGCAAAGCTTTGTCCATGATAGTCACATTATTACACCTTAGGTCACAAGCATTTATCCATCCTATACTGGACACTTGGTGCCCTTGACAGTTATGTGCCTGTTTCTCCTTTTTAGCCCCAGGCAACAATCATTCTACTCTGTTTCTACAAGGTCACTTTTTTCCCCCTCCAATCCACATATAAATGAGATCATGCACTATTTATCTTTCTGTGGCTGGCTTATTTTGCTTAATGTAATGTTCTCCAGTATCATACACATTGCCACAAATTTTCATTTTAAGGCTGAATATTAATCCTAGGTGGGAGAAGGGTTCACAATATTTTTTGATGATAGAAAAAAAATGGTGGGCATTTAGTTTGAATCTTCATCTTGCCTGTTGTGAATAAAGTTGCACTGAGGCATGGAGTGGAAATAGCGTTCTGAGATGACCATTTCTTTAGTGTGTGTGTGTGTGTGTGTGTGTGTGTGTGTGTGTGTGTGTGTGTACATGCATGCCTATGCCTGTGTCAGTAGAGGCCAGAAGAGGACATTGGGTCACCTGGGGCTAGAATTTTTTTTAATATAGATCACATGGAATCTACAGGTTATTTTGTAAAACATGGGCATTTTAACAATAAGAATTCTTCCAACCCAGAAACAAAATGTCTATTACCATTTGCTTGTGTCTTATCCAACTTCTTTCATCAACATTTCAGAGTCTTCAACATGCAGCTCTTTCGTCTCCTTGATTAAGTTTATTCCTAAGTATTTTATGTTGTTATACATGGGGTTGTGCCCTTCATTCCTTGTTCACATAGTTCTCTGTTCCTCTTTTGGACTACGACTAATTTGTATATGTATATTGTAACATTCTCATTTTTCTATTAATTCCAACAATTTCCTGCCAGATTTAGGGATTTAGGGATAGATTGTGTCTTCTTTCCTGTTTGCACGTCTTGTTTGTTTCTTGCCCAGTTCTCTCCCTAGCACTTCAGATGCTATGTTGAAAGGATATGGCAAGAGTGGGCATCCTTGTTCTGGATCTTAAAGACAATTGTTTCAACTTTTTTACCCATTCAGCTTCAGCTTTGGGGTCTTCACATGTACCTGCATTTCACCACTCTTTCTCCACATAATTTGCTCATAGTTTTTGTCCTATAAGGTTGTTGAATTTTGTCAAACACTTCTATGGTTTCAGAAAAGGTCATGTTTTATCCTGTTGCTCTTTTATCATTAATGATATAGTTGAGACTTTCTCTTTCTTGACAAATCAGTCTATCTGAGAGTTTATTATCTTCCAGGTTATACCCAATTCACTGACATATAATTATGTTCAATAGTCTCTTATGATTGCTTGTGTGGTGGTCTGAATGAGAATGGGCCCCTGTTGGCTTATAGGTTGTGGCATTATTGGAGGTGTGGTTTGTTGGAGTGGGTGTGGGGTTGGAGGAAATGTGTCACTAGGGGTGAGGGGGTGTGCTTTGAGGTTTCACAAGCTTAAGCCAGCCTAGAGGCGAATTGTCTCTTCCTGCTGCCTACAGATTTAGATGTAGTACTCTCAGCTCCTTCTCCAGCATTGTGTTTGTCTATGTGCCACAGTTCTTCCTGGAATAATGATAATGAACTAAACCTCTGAACTGTAAGCCCAATTAAATGTTTTCCTTTATAAGAGTTGCCTTGGTCATGATGTCTCGTCACAGCAATAAAACCATAACTAAGACAGAAGTTGGTACCAGGAGTGATAGGCCAGACCATGCTTTTGTTTAGAGGAATTTGGTCTGTGGAACTTTGGATTAGAAAAGCAGTTGAACATTTTAAGTGGGGCTTAATGGGACATACTAGTAGAAGCATGGAAGACAGTGGTGCTGACAGTGGTGATTTGAATTGTGAAGTCTTAGCTCAAGAGGTTTCAGAGGAGAATAATATTAATATATAGTCTATATGTTCTTGCCATATCTTAGTGAAAATGCAGATTCTTCTGTCCTTGTCCAAAAAATCTGGCTGAAACTAAACTGTTTAATAGCTTTGGCAGAGGAAATTTCCCAAGAACCTAGTATTGACTATATTGTGTGGCTATTAGTAGCCAATCTTATGCAGATCTACAATTAAAAAGGAGCAAGCCAATCAAGGAAAAAATGCAAGACCTTTTGTGGCAGGAGAAAAGGAGCATCAAGAAGTGTAAACAGATTAAAAAAAAGCCTGATGCAAAGTGGAATAAAGGGAGTGGTGCTCTCAGAGCAAGACCCCACCCAGCTAAGCTTCCAATTTGTGAAAAAAGAGTTAAAAAAAAGTGAAAGGGAATTAAAGAAAAGCTTAGGGCCAGGTATAATGTTGCATATCTTTAATTCCACTGCTCAGAAGGCAGAGACTAGTGGATCTCAGAGTTCAAGGCCAGCTTGGTCTACAGATCAAGTTCTAGGATGACCAAGCTTAGGCACTGAAGGAAACCAACAAAAACATAAAGCTGGTAAAAATGTATTTGAAGAAGGGGGTCATGTTCCAGCCCCAGCAAGCAACAGAGCTTGGCAGCTTCATCCGCATGGTTCTAGTTCTGGCTTTATAGTCAAAAGATATAAGAAAGTGGCTATGGAATCTCCCTCCATGACTCTTCCTCAGGAAACCTACTGAGGCCTGGTGTGTGTCAGGGGTGTCCCTGCATGGACACCTAGAAAGGCCATTATGTGAAGCTTTGAAGATAAAGCCTGGATTGCCTTGGAGACCCCAAGATGTTGGAGATGCCAGAACTGTGGGGTACCTGCTGAGGAAAGCTGCTCACAGTGGGCAGAGCAGAACCAGCCCAAGAGAAAGAGGTGTGTTGCTGTCAACAAAGCTGAAAGACATTGGAGATCTGAAGAGGACTTTGATATCAGACATGGAGATGCAGAGGTTTGGAGTTTGCCCAGTTGGTTTTTTGGTCTTGTTTTGGTCCTGTCTTTCCTCACCATGCTCCCTTTCCTCCCTTTTGGAATGGTAATTTATATTTTGTGCCATTGTATGTTAGAAGTATGTGAACTGCTTTTGTCATTTTGACTTTACAAGGTGTTATAAATAAGAGATTGTTTTGAGTATCAGAAACTGAGAACTTTGGAATTTTAAATACTGTTGAGACCATGACAGACTATGGGAACTTCTGAAGCTGAACTAAATGCACCTGGCATTATGATCTGGCTATAGGCCTTTAAGGGCCAGGGAGTAGCATGTGGTGGTATGAGTGAAAATTGCCCCCACAGACTTATAAAGAGTGGCATTATTGAGGATGTGTTCTTGTTGAGGAACTGTGTCACTGGTCGGGTAGACTTTGAAGTTTTAAAAGCTCAAGCCAGGCCTAGTGACTCACTGTCTCTTCCTGTTGCCTGCAGATCCAGATGTAGAACTCTCAGCTACCTCTCAAGCACCATGAGCGCCCTGTGTGGCACCAGGCTTCCCACCATGCTGATGACAGATTAAGCCTCTGAAACTGTAAGCCAGCCCCAATTAAATGTTGGTCTTTATAAGAGTTCCCATGGTCATGCTGTCTCTTCACAGCAATAAAACCCTAACTAAGGCAGCTTGCTTTTCAGGAGTGTCAGTTAAAGGGGCTTAGCACTCATTTCTAATCTTATTCACTTGAGTTTCTCTTTGCTTCTTAGTCTAACTAAAAGTTTGTCAGTTCTCTCTTTCGAAATCCAAACTGGGACTGAGGAAATGGCTCAGTTAGGATGGAGCTACTGAGGATCCGAGGACCATGCATGCATGAGCAGAGGAGTTCAGTCCCTAGACCTGAATGTGAAAAGCAGGGAGTGATGATGTGTGCTTGTAATCCCAGCTCTCCCCACACCCCACTGGGAAGATAAAGACATAGTCATCTGAGGATTCCTGGCCAGCAGCTCTAGCCTATTTATTGAGCCCAGGCTCCCAGTGAGGGACTCTGGAAAATCAGAGACAGCTCCTGAAGAACAACACCTGAGGTTGTCCTTTGGCTTCCATAGGAATGTGCAGACCTGTGCTTGTGCACACTCAGGTACATGCATTGCACACACCACACACACACACACACAGTGCATATTTGGTAGTGTTAACTGATATCTCCTTATCTTGCTAGTTTATTTCATTTATCTTTCTTTATCTTTTTCTTTGGGTTTTGTTTCTTTCTTGAATTTCTTGAGGTTAAGGTCTGAATGCCTGCAACCCCTCTTTACCCTTACTGTAGACACTCACTACTGCAGGCTTTCCTTGTGGGGGCTGCGTTATCCTCTTTTCCTCTCATGAGTGTTGATGTGCCAGGCTTTCGTCCTCATTTCTCTCTCTTTTTCTGCCTCCTCCTTTGACTCTTTTGACTGTTTGTTCCAAATACATTGTTTGATTTCTACATATGTGGGAATGCCCCTTGTGTTATTGATTTCTGTTCTTGTAACTGTATAGATGAAATGATAGTTAATATGATTTCTGTATTCTTAGGCTTGTGGCCTGATTTGATCTATCACAGAGAATGCCCTGTGCGCTCTTGAAATGGATGTGTGGATGAAATGCTCTGTACCTCTCGACCGGGTCCATTTGGTCCGTAGTACAGTTCAAGTCGATTGTTTCATTATCGATTTTCTGTCTGGAAGATCTGTCCTTTTTTGAGAGTAGAGTACTAAAGTCCCCGCTATTGTTTCCTTCTGTCCATTTCTCCTTGCATTCTGGTTCTTCTCGCTTTATGTACTTGGGGGCTTTGCTGTTAATGGCATGAGTTTAGTCATTACTGTATCCTTTGGTTGGTTGACACTTTCATAATTATATAATGACTTCCTTTGTCTCTTGTGTCAGCTTCCAACTTAAATTCTATTCTGTGTTGGGGCTGGAGCAATGGCTCGGTGGTAAATGCATTGGCTCCTCCTCCAAAGGACCTGGGTTTGATCTCCAGTACCCACATGTTGGTACAGAACCATCTGTAATTCCAATTCCAGCAGGGGAGGGCGATATAATGTATTATTCTGCTCTCCAAGGTCACTGCACACAACGTACAGACATATATACAGGTGCAGCATGGTTGAAATAATAGAATAATTAAGAGAGAATGAGTTTAAAATCCTGTTCTGTGTAATAGACATAGAGCCGAAGTTGCTCTTTCTGGTTATCACTTGCAGGAATCTCTTTCCTTCCTTTCACTTTCAGCCAACATGTCCTGAAAACTAGGGAGTCCCTTATAAGCACAGGGTATTCTCCTGTGAAGGTTCTCTATCCATTAAGTCACTATGTCTTTTGTTCAAAATAGTTACTAAATTTACATTTTAAGTAGTTATTAAGCAGAGGTTTAAAGATTGCTTTTTTGTTTAAGCCAGGGTTTTATTATGTAGAGTGGTCTGGTACTGACTTTATTCTTCAAGTTGGCTTCAAACTTGTGACAGTCTTCCTGCTTTCAAATATGGGAATGAGAGGCATGAGCGTCCATGCCTGACTACTGTTGACATATAATAATTGTTTTGTGATTGTTTTCTACTTCTCCTCTTGCTTTCACTCTTGGATTGGATTGACACTGCAGTAGTATGCTAGATTCTTGTCTCTGTCTTATGTGTCTTTACTGCAGATTATCAGGGGCTTACATAAAACATCATGAAACTGGGCCCAGAAGCCAGCTCAGACAGTACACTCCTTGCCACACAAGTGTGAAGAACTTGAGTTCCATCTTCAGACTGCACATTAAAGGATGATTTTGTTGGCACACACTTGTAATCACAGCATGGGGGACATGGAAGCAAGCAGATCTCTGGAGCTTACTGACTAGCTTGTCTAGGCATCTTGGTCAGTACCAGGCCAGTGCAGACCATGTGTCAAATCAAGGCAGACAGCAACTGAGAAACAACACCTGACATTAACTTTTGGCCTCTCTACATGTAACTTCATACACTTGCACACACACATACACACACACACACACACACACACACACACACAGAGAGAGAGAGAGAGAGAGAGAGAGAGAGAGAGTCTTACAAAGTTTACTTCAAATTCCTCTAGCCACTATAAAAAGCTACATTGTAATAATTCTTCTCATAATTTATGTTATTAATGTCACAACTTACACTCTTATATAGTATTTATTCAATTACAAATTATTATAAGTGTAGCTATTTGTAATGCCTTTCTCTTTTTAACACACATTAGTGATAAAAGTGATCTATGTGCTATATTACAGTACTCGAATGCTCTGAAGCTGACTGCTATACCATCTTTACTATGCATTTTAACTTTAATGTTAATTAGAACCCTTTAGTTCTGCAGTGAAGAACACAACCTGCTAGTGTTTCTGGCCAGTCCAGTGGTGAACACTCACAGCATTCACTTGTCTTAGTTTCTCTTCCATTTCACTGAAGCATAGCTCTTCTGGGCATAGTAGTCATGCTTTGAAAATTGTATTTCTTTCCACATTTGGAAAATACCATCCCAGTCTCTCCTGGCCTACAGATTTCTGGAAAGAGCAACTGCTAGGAATACTGATGTTGGATTAGTTGATTCTCTTGTAGCTGAGACCAAACACCCAACAAGAAACAGATTTAAGGAAGGATAACATTTTTGGTTTTTAGTTTTTTGGAGTTTTGGTTTTTGTTTGTGGCGCATGTATTTTCTTTCTTTTTTCTTTTTCTTTCTTTCTTTTTTTTTTTTTTGACTTTTTGACTTTTTGACTTACTGCTAGGATGTCTGACCATCAAGAAGCAGAGAGGACAGGAACTGGGTCCAGGTTACAAAACCTCAAGGCCTACACCTAGTGACCCACTTCCTCCAGTGAAGCCCCATTGCCAAAAGATCCCAATACTTCCCCAAACAGCACCAACATGCAGAGACCACGTGTGCAAATGCAGTGCATGAGCTTATGAGGGAACACATCACATGCAGACCATGACATCTCATGTATTATGATAAATTGCTTTTCTCTCAGTGCCTCCAGAACTCTTTTTGTCTTTGGCTCTTTGAATCTTTGAGTCTAATGCATCAGTGAGAGTCACTCTACTCTGGAACTCTTCTGGGTGCCCCTGTCTTCGCTGCTTTGTGTGCTCATTTCACTGTCTTGATTAAGGGAGTTTCTGTCATTTTATTTAGTTACTCATTTATTCATTTATTTGTATATATTGGGGATCAAAACCAGGGCCTTGTACACAGTGGACAACTGCTGAAAAGATACCCCAGCTCTCTTCTTACCTTCTATTTTGAGACAGGATCTCATTAAGTTGCCAAAACTTGCCTTGTGCTCACTTGGTAGCTGAGGCAGGTCTTGAACTCTGAGATCTTGCTGTATGAGCCGAGCCCCCAGAGTAACTGTATCACTGTGTCAGCTCATTTGCTACTTTTTTCTTTTTTAAAGATAACCTGACCCTTTCTCTTTCTCTACTCCTCCAACTCTTCCACAAAGGCTCCATTCACTTGTTCTGCTAGGTACTGTCCCCTAAGTCTCCTGGCTATGTTTTCCCTTCATATCTCACAGGTTTTAGGGGGGCTGTTCTGATCTCTCATCAGGTTTGCAGATCTATGGCATCCTGGATTTGGTGAGTCACTGTGTCTCCTTTGTTCATTTGGTGGTAGTCTGTCTGCCTGATTGCTCATGCCCCTCAGGCTCTAGTGTGGGTGTCTGCATTTTGATGAGCAGGCAGGCAGGCACCTCTTGCAGTCTCTACAGCTCTGTTTCAGTTAAGTCCTGTATCAATTAGCCTTCCCAGCACTTCTCAGTAGTATGATGGGATCCATGCGAGGGATGCTGTTAGACTCTTCACAGGAAAAAGCCTGGATTATGGGGCCACTTGGGTAAGCCTAGAATGTTCTGTGAGCAGGCCTGGTATGTGGGAGAGCAAACCGGCAGACTGGGTACAATGGGTTTGTTTATCTGGGAATTGAGATCCATGCAAAACAAGGTTGTTCATTCACTCTACTTCCCCCACATGGAAAGCCTCTGTGATATGCTACCTGCACTTGAGAAGGCATAATATATATCATGGGAAACTGTCCTTCTGGCCCACGTCAGTGAATCCTTTCTTATTTCTGTGCTTTGCTTGGGTACTATAATTTCTGACCTGGATTTCTGTGTCTTTATGAAAATACTTTTGTACATGAATAGTTCATGGTGTGCCTGTGAGAAAAGGGGTTCTGGACACCCCCTTTCTTGATCTTTTCTCTCATTAACATCAGTTTGTCCTCCTTTGACTCAGTCCTCCTTCTACACCTTACAACTCTGACCCTCTTCTGGATAGGATGCCTTACTTACCAGGCACACTCTCTGAAGTCACTCAAGATCTGAGCTCTCATTTTGAATGGAACTTCCATAGCTCAGAAAATAATAGTAAGAACTGGGGATAATTTGCACCAAATAAAATACAGTAAAGAGAACAAGGAAGAGAATGAAGAGAAGGCCTAGAGAATGGAAGAAAATCTTTACCAGATATTCACTGAACAGAGTATTAACATTCATAATATATAAAGAACTTAATAATTCAATAAAATGGATAATCTAGTTAGTAAGCAATCAAATGAACTGAATAAATGCTTACTAAGCGGAGTATAAATGTCCGATGAATAAATGAACTGTTCAACACTTTCAGCCATCAGGGAAATGCATGTCAAAGTTACACTGGGAGTCCATTTTACCTTGGTCAGAATGAATGGTTATCTTCAAGGGAATAATCAAGAATAGAAACTGAAGAGGATTTAAACACACAACATACACACACATACAGACAGGAGGGAAGGGGGAGGGGAAGGAGAGAGGGAGACAAAGACAGAGAGACAGAGACACATGCAGAGAGAATCTTTAAGCATCATTTTGGGGAATACAAACTACAGGTAGTAGCCGCTGTTAAAATCAGTATGGGGGGTCCTCAAAACTACAAATAACAAGTACTACTGTTTGAACCAGCTAGTTTAATCCAGCTAGACTACTTCTGGATATATACTCTAAAGAATCAAAACCAATCTAGAGATACATGTGCACCTAGGCTCATTGAAAGCACTGCCTATACCAGCCAAATTGCAGAATAATATCTTATAGAGAGATAAACAAATAATATGTATCATTTATTCACAATGCAATTTTATTCAACCATGAAGAATAAAATCCAATCATTGTATTAAAGGAATGGAACTGGAGACTATCATGCTAAGCAAAATAATCCAGATATAAAAGGTCAGATGTCACATGTGACAGGATCCTACTCTGCTATAGACTGCCTTGTGATTTCACCCTGAGAATCACATCTCTACTTTGCAGCTGTTTCCATAGGATTTGACCAATAGGAGGAACTGGAGAGCATGACAAAGAAGAAGCGATTTGCATCCTCTAGTTTGCTTCCTGTGAGCACACTATGTGCTTCCTCTTCCTGCCAGCATCACCCATCTTGCAGCTCCATCAATGATGTCTATTCCTGTCAGGTTTCTACACATCCCCTATCACATATCTTGTATTTTTTCAGAAATACCAGCACTATACAGCTGGTGGTTCCTTCTCTGAAATTCTCACAGGTTTCCTCTTACATGTTCAGGACAACTGACCCATTAGGAAACAGTTCCCTCCTCAGGGGCCTTAGATTGGGCTCTGCAGGGTCTCTCCTCTAAGCTTCTACTAATTCTGACATCTTCATTTTCTTCTCTCAGTTCTACAGATGCCAGCTGCCTTTGCAGTGGCTGTATCTGTAATAACGTATTCCTTCCCTGTCCTTTACATTATCTAGTGAACAATTCATTATTCTGAACTAATAATTCTTTTGATTGAATTCTCTTTGTTAAAAACTTTGGGATGACTTTTCTCTCCCACTGGACACTGATGAATTCATCCACATACAACCTATGACTTACATTTATCAAAGGGCATATCACACATATACACAGCACTGCTAGCTGTCATTAATTTCACAAGACTCTTTCTTCTTTCTACCCCTAAGGCCAAAACTAGAGTCTGGTTCAATGAACACTAATGAAAATCTGTGAATAATAGCAAAATAAATGAAGAAATGAATGTGGATGTCAAATTAGGTCCAGGCATGATTGTTGGAGCTTCTGTTTATGTCCCTTTGCTGGTATTGTTTTGGGGCAGGGTTTATTTTGGCATGTTTCAGTAGAAAAAAAAATCTCACCATTGAGAAACCACAGAATCACCTTCCACATTCCTTCATGAGACACCCAGTCCATAACAGAGATAGCCTTTAGCCTTAGGGTCAAACCTTGGCTCTGTAAATTAATATCTGTGTAGCTTTGAGCAAGCAACTTAACCTCTCTGACCTCCATTTATTTTTATTCATAAGATATGAAAAAATTCCCTTTTCAAAGACTTCTTATGAGCAATAAATGAAAAGAAACCTATGCAAATTAGCCTATTGTAATAGATGCCACAGGATAGGAGTTAAATATTAATGAGTCATCTTTATCTCCCTTACCCCACCCATCGCTAGACTGTCATAACCTAAAGCATTGGTAGGAGTCAAAGATATTTCATTTTTTGGAGATACCCAGAAGGAATGGCAGGCTGTGATCAGTCTTCATCACCATCATCATCATTATCTCCATTGCAATTAAGTGATAGCTCAATCAAGGCTTGGTGCTTGGCAAGTGCTCATTTATGTACTCTACAGATGAATGTTTCCTTACCATTTATAGATGAGGACATTCACAGAAGAGAAAATCTTGACTAAGGCCCAACAGCTAGTCATTATAAATACTGTAATAGGAACCCATCTCTGTAGGTCTGGGTTACCTTCTCCTCTAGAACACTGTATTTTAACCCCACGGAGGGAGTTAGGTCTAACCTGTGCCTTTGTGTGAAGTAAATGTTGACTCCAAGTCTGGGTCTGCTTTCTGCACACCCCATACTTGCCAAGCCAGTAGCCCTTCTTTACCTCTTTTGTTCTGTCTCTGGTTCTAGTAACGACTTCATCTCACTACAGTCAAGAAACTTCATGCCTGTGATGGACAGAGAAGTGGTGGCAAATGAGGTTATTGCTGCAATAGGAGCCTTCCTGAAACATTGCCCTGTTCATTCTAACTCGTTCTGGTTATCACCAGTCAAGAACCTTTCCAGTGAGACTTTGTTGAGTGTTTTCTCTTCCTTCTCAGTCTTCATACCCAGCTGACAAAAGGAAAAGTCATGGGGTGTGGAAGATGGGGATGGGAGAGGAAGAAAGACCTTCCATCTGAGTTACTTGATTACCACTGGCAGAGCAATCGCAAGCTTTCTGGGAACAGGAAATAAGACTTTTATATCCTATAGCCGCCACCATCCCACCACATCACTCATAGAAGAGCAAACACAGAATAGATGTTAATTGCATGCAGCCCAGGATCATTGGCTACAGAGGGAGTCAAGAAACCTGGCTGACCTTGCTCTGTTGTTAATTTGCTTCCAGAAAACCCTTTATCTCTCAGCTCTTTCTCCTTCCTATGCAGGAGCAATACGGTGCTGAGGTGGAGGACACACGTGCCATGGAGAGACTGGATCTTGGGATCCTTACAACTGATGCTCAATCTACTTTCAGGTGATTTCCTCCTCTGTCATGTCGGGAAAGGAACATGAAGATTATGTGTCAGAATAAAGATGGAAATCTTGTCCCCTCCTGGATAAGGAGATCCCAATGGATGATGTTTTTCAAGATCCCTTTGAGAACTACTCTCTTGCTCATACCATATCCTCTCACATCTGCAAACTTCTCATCTCATTTTTACACAGGAACAAATCCCATACACGATAGTTAACCTTAAGCATGGCCACATGGGGGAGTTGTGGCAGGGAGGCAGAGGTTCCAGGGTTGATTTATTTCACCTTCCTATGTGGATGTGCCTGTGTTGAATAAGGGACTATAGCTAATATATAGAGAAAGCCATCAGGCATTTACGATGTTTACATGAGCTACTCATTGCTCTCTGTAGGGTGTGAGTGGGGCCATAAACCCAGTCCACTCAACTCTCCCAAAATCTACTGGCTGTTCTTGCTTAAGAACGTAGAAATTCTTTTATTTTCATGGAAGGCTATATTATACATTTCCCTAACTTCTGTCCAGACCCTGGCCCTCATAATCCTTTCCTCCTTTCACTTCTAAGGTTCCCTAGGGCCACTGAGTCTCTTAGTCCCCAACACCTGGACTGTTCCACTCCAGGTTCAAGGGAGCTCCACTACTGATCAAACTGGCAATAATCATGAAACAGGTTTTTGTTTTGTTTTGTTTTGTTGACGTTTTTGTTTTGTTTTGTTTTTTGTATTTTGGTTTTAATTGTGGTCCTGATTTACAGACAAGCAGCCAGTAAGTAGAACTAGACCAATAAAAAAAGGCCATGTAGGCTACAAATGATGAAGCTGCACGGATCAGGAACCTAAACTCAGGGGAAGTAACATCAAGTTATCACAAGCTGGACATGGAGCATCAGGATTTAACGTTTTCCCTGCTCGGTTTTTGTCCATGCTTTGATCCCATCATTCCTTGCTAAGTTCCCATTCCTCCCTTAATAAATGGAAATATTTATCCTCACTGATTGTGTTTAGGAATGTCCTTATCTTGCTTCTGGATTTTTTTTTTAATCTCATATCTAAGAATTTGCCTTGAGTCTCAAGGAATTCTGACCTTGAACGTTTGGACAATGTTGGGATTATTAAGACCATGGGGACTTTTGGGGATGGACTGAAGGCCTTTAACATTATAGGATGGACGTGATCCTTTTGGAGGAGGCTGAGAGTGAAGTGCTAGGGTTTTAAGGAGATGTTTGAGTGTCAGGCTGACAGCGTATAGGTTAGACATGCCTAATTTTCTCTGTCCACTTCACTGGATTCAGAAGAGCCTCTGAGGTTAGCAAGACACATGTCTGAGTGTCTATGAGAATGTTTCAAAAAAGGGCTAACCAAAGTGGGAAGACACTTTGCATGTTGGAAATTGCCATAGTATAGGTTGAGAGTTGAATAAAGTCCATAAAGGAGAGAACCCCTGAGCACAGGCACTCTTGATGCTTCCTGGCTGTGAGAATGTGAGCCATGCCACTCCACTGTGGCCTTCCCTCCACAATGAAACTATGAGACCAAATTCATCTGTCCTTCCTCAAGTTCTTGATGTCATGTATTTTGGAACAGGGATGCAAAAGTTTGAGTAATACAGCAACCTTCCCAATAAGTAAAGGACTTTTACCTCAGTCTTCTTCATGTTAGCAAGGCCCTTCAGCACACCATCTCTACACACGTGCATATACCATGTGCTGTTTTATCCAACAAGAACCTGCAGATGCATAAAAAGTTCCATCTTCCTCCATCCTGGAGACGACAGTCAGGTGGGAAAGACAGAGCTTAACTGAATGAGCCAGCAACTGAATAAGAAATTTAAATTGTGGAACATGGTAGGAAGGATGCAACTGGTGCTGTAATAAAAACTAATTGGTAGAAGGAGATTACTTAGGATTCTCTTAAGAGGCTTCTCAGAGAAGATGCCATTTAAGCTGAAGGCTTGAGGATTTGAAGGAGCCATCCAGCTGAAGGGCTGCAGAGAGCCTTGTGGGAAGAAGGAAAACCTGTGCAAAGGTTCACAGATGCAGCTTGGAGTGTGTGCATCGGAGGCCAGGGCTGTGGCATGCAAGGGGATCAGAGCTGGGTATGGAGAGAGGGAGGGGAGGGAGGAGGAGGGGTGGGGCGTATAATAGGAAGAAGAGCTGATGTGTTTTTAAGCTGCAAAGTGACATAATTAAATGTGAGTTTTCAGTGATGGCTCTGACCTTCAGACTCTTCATCAGAAAATAAGGTTCCTAAACACTTCGTCTTCAGGGGTCCTAATGGGAGAGACACTCCCCCTTTAAAATGGGACATCTAAGCTCGTACTGAAAAATAAAGAGACAGTGCTGCCAACAGCTTCCAGCCCTTGGCATCCAACAGGAACTCCTTAAGTGTTTTTTTTTTTTTTGGTCTATGCCTTTTTCATTGTTTTTGTTTATTTAGCAAGGAAATGTCTGAATAGCTTGAAATTTGGTCAAGGTCTGTGGTCAGAAGAGCTCTTTCTTACTGCTGGCAGCTAAAACATCTGGGCCATTCAGTGGCTAATTTTTACGGCAACAAACAGGCTGCTTATGTGACTGGGCCACCAGCCATATCCCTTCCTCCCCTGGTTTCAACTTGCCTTACTAAAAAGATGCCGACAACCAAAGGGCAAAGGACACTTTAAAATAATCAAAGAAAAGAGTGCCATTTCTTGGAAAGTACCACCAGAAATGGCAAGGGATCATAGGAATAACAAACCAGGCAGCACCAAAACTGGCTTTAGAACTTGAATCTCCCACTGAAGTCGGGAGACTCCTTTGCCAGCCTGTCAAAAAGGACAGCTTTGGATTGAAGGATGAGCTGCATCAGGGAGCCTTTGAATTCACCCACTGCCAAAGTCAAGTTCTAGCATCTTTGCAATTGCTAAGCTGCTTGCCCCAGGGAGTGAAGATGCCTGCCAAGTGAATGGAAATTCACGATCTTTGACAGGCTAGGCAAGCCTAGCACCGCTCAATCAGGCAGAATAAGCAGGTAGCTTCTCTCTACACTGTAAAAGACAGTACATGCCTTTTTTGCTATAGACAAGGTGGTGTTAAAAAGGCCAAAGCCTTGGAATCTGGAAAGATGACTTAGCAATTAAAAGCACTAATTGTTCTTCCTGAAGACCAGGGTTAGACTCCCAGCACCCACATGACAATTCACAACTGATTGTTACTCCAGTGCCGGGGCATAGAGTCTGACTCCCTCTGTTAGCCTGCTTGGGTACCAGACATGCAAACTGTGTACAGATACAGATGCAGACACAACACTCATTCACATAAAATAAGATCTCCACTTTCATTCAACCTTAGCAGAGAAGGGGGACAAGCCCAGGGCCATGGAATTAGGATTGCAGTTGTAGTAAAGACCTGAGTGTTTTGAAGCTAGCCCAGTGTTCTGTCCAGTACACATCAACATGGCTTCAAAACAGAATCCTGCTGCCTTCCCTACCATGCCTATCTGAGAGCTGTGTCTACTTCTGGGCTTTCCTGGCACTTCCCCTTTTCAGGGGGATGCCAGAGCATCTGTAGAAAGCTTTCTCACTCTAAGATCTACACTACAGTCACTCTCATGTTCATACCACATTACAGACATGTGCATCTCATCACTCTCCAAATGTGTATCCCTATCCTGTGCCCCAAACTGGGCTAAACAGAGTTCCTATTATGGGACTGGGCTACCCTCAGAATGAAGAGATAGAAGGTATGGCCTAGTCAGGTGTGCTGACTCAGATGTGGACTTCTTCAAATCTCATACTCTTCCCACACTGCCAAGATGTAGCTTACTAAAACTAAAGACTGAGGCAAGAATAAGGTAATTCCTGGGAAAGGGGATTCTGAATTTTAGATGATTCAAGAACAGAATGGGCATGCTTCCATGCACAGACCTTGAATGAAGTAGCTCTTAAAAAATACAGCACGATAAGACAGAAAGGAAAGAAGTGATGCCTGGATGAAAATGAAAAGGACAGACAGAGTGACCCTCAACCTAAGTCTGTACTGCCTTGCCAATGCTAAGAGCATAGTTCGCAGATACCACTAGTTTTTTACAACAAGGACCCAGAAAAGGCCTTCCCTTCCTGTACATGCTCCCTTGTTCCCATTCTAGAGGCACCTCCTCCCTGTCCCTCTATTTAGACTGTTCCAGAAATTCCCTGGGCACTTTGGGTAAAACAGTGTGCTGCCATAGATTCAGTTTCTAGTCCCAAGTTAACTTCTTGTACCCCTGGCTTTTCTTTACCCAGTGTGAAGGCAGTGGCCCTTTTACTGCCCAGTCATATATCCTGTACCTTAAAGAGTACCACCCCTGTAAAAGGCCATCACACTGGAGGTCAAAGAGGGGTAGCAGGAAGGACATTTGAATAGGAACCACATTCGGTCAAGGCTTCTTTGTTTTGTTTTGGTCTAAAATGTAGATTTTTTTTTTTAGTTTCTAGACCAGATTGAACAAATAGACATGCCCTGCTAGGACACACCAAATAAACTCATTGGATGCTCATGAGTCATGTAGTGTTCTATTTTGGAACCATGTTTTCTTACTTCTCAAAACAAGTGATCTGAGAAAGAACATGTTGTTTGATTTCCTAGACTTTGAAAATACTCCAAGGGCATCAAAGTAATGGAGACTATCATCCTGACCACAGATGGGGAAGCTGAGGCCTAGAACTTGCAGCTCAGAACCAACATCAGAGACCTCCCCTGCCCCCACCCCAAGCTGCATTCTCTGATATGGAGGTCACCAGACATGCCTGACTTCTAAGCACTCATAATGTATTGAGTTCAAGTTGAGAAAGTCTGTAAGTATAAAATATTCATCAAGTTTCCTAGGCAGAATACAAAAAGATTTAATAATTGATTGCATATTGAAATGATAATATTATTTTGGATATATTGAATTAAGTAAAATATATTATTGAAGCTCATTCTAGTCCTTTCTCTTAGCTTTTCAAAATGTTGTCTCTTAGAAATTTTTAAATCACATGCCAGGCATACTTTTGTTTCTATTAGATAATGTTGTTCAGAGGAAAAGGGGGAAGTGAGTAGCATTTACCCAAAGCACACACTGGCTTCCGTTGCAGCAGGGGAGAGTGGTGGGGGAATGGGGGGTGGGGTGGTAAGGTGCCTGCTCATCATTTAGAAGCAGCCTTAGGGAGTTCAGATGGGTTAGCTCTTTCCCATCTCAGTAACAATGACCTGATTTGGGGGAGTTGGGCTGCACTGGGGCTCCCCCCTCCCCCTGGCCCTTCAGCTCTGTTCTGCCTCCACAAACATCCACTGAGTGAGGGTAAGGGTGTACACAGGGCTAACATTCCGGATGAGAATGTCACACTAAATACAGGCTTGCTCCCTATAAATCACCTTGATTTGTCACCAAATTGGATGGCAAGATGAGACACACAGGAGGAAGAGAAATTGCAGCTGTGATACCAGCTTCAACGAGCTCTGACCAGCTGGTAGAGAGAAATTATCTCAGGTAGACTTTGATTCCTGTCCTGCATGGGGGATGGGCCATCTCTCAGCTCCCAGGCAGTGTGGCCTTCCTCACCTGGTCATCCCTCTTTTCCCAGTCATTTCTCAGGATTCGGGGCCAAATGAAAATAGGCTTCAGGGCAATGTCTACCATTTAGAATTGGGCCTCAGGTCAGATGGGGGCAGTTTTGACATAACCCAGGTGGTTCTGGGTGACACACCTTGCTGATCCCAACAAGCCTCATGCTTCCAGCTTCATGTTTCATATTTCTGAAGATACCTCTGGGTCTGGTCCTGCATGGCAGTGTCCACAATGGGCACACACATGGAGATCATTGAATGACCAGAGCAGATGGCTCTTTCTTCTGTTCTCTAGGATCGTGTGTGTGTGTGTGTGTGTGTGTGTGTGTGTGTGTGTGTGTGTGAGAGAGAGAGAGAGAGAGAGAGAGTGTGTGTGTGTGTGTGAGTGCATGTGTGTGAGTGTGAGGGTATGTGTGTGAGTGTGTGTGTATGTGAGTGTGAATGTGTGTGTGTGAGTGAGTGTGTGAGTGCATGTGTGTGAGAGTGCATGTGTGTGAGTGTGTGAGTGTGTGTGTGAGTGTGTACAGGTGCACAGGTGTACTTAAGCATGTGGAAGCCAAAGGGAAAACTCTGGTGTTGTTCCCCAG
Organism: Tokudaia tokunoshimensis; assembly: GCA_036184795.1. NCBI lineage: Eukaryota > Metazoa > Chordata > Mammalia > Rodentia > Muridae > Tokudaia > Tokudaia tokunoshimensis. Next base: position 39,837,865 of record BTHU01000010.1, on the reverse strand, counting down.
GTCCTGCCCAGCTGGTTTGGAGTCAGGGTCTCTCAGTGGCCTAGAGCTTGCCTGTCAAGCTAGGCTGGTTGGTGGATTCATAGTGTTCACATCCCAGATGCTGAGATGATAAGCACATGGTACCACCCCTGTCTTTCTGTGTGGGTTCTGAGGACTCAAACTCAGGTGCGCATGCTTGCAAAGCATATACTTATTACTGGGCTCTCTTCAGCCCTACTCTCTGAAATGTTGAATGCTCCATCTCAGGAGTCAGTTCTTTTTCTTGAGCAACAGGAATGATATTGGGTAGAAGAGTCTCCAGCTCTTTCCAACTCTGACACATACTCTATGCTGTCATCCATCACACAAGATACATGCATGGACAGATATGAGCACACAGAGAAACAGGCAAAGGCACACCCCCACAGACGTATACCAACACACACACACACACACACACACACACACACATACATACATACACACACATATACACACACATACATACACCAGGGTCAGGCGTAGGAAAAATCTGAAATACCCCTGATGCCCTCACCCACCCCCTAAGGGACACATTCATAGGTTCAAACAAGCTTACAGACTGAAGATACACACATACAAACTCACACAGAGAAACATAGATCAAGACACACAGAGAGAAACACATCATGGCTCTTCCGTTTTGAAACTGTTACCTCCACATACCCGCTCCCAAACCTGTCCTCCACATGTACTGGCAACTCAGAGATATGAAGTGTGCCCCTGGCCCCATAGCTGCAGAGCTGAGTCACTGGTAACACCTGCCACTTCTGCATGTCCCATCTGTGGCCTATTGTCACTCCCCCCCCATCCCCAGAGTGTCTTCCCTTTAATCCCCAGAATGCATTTAAGTTCACCACTAAAGAACCCTCCTCTCCCACCTGGTCCCTACTGCTCTGCTCCCTTCATTCTAAGCTTTCTCAAGTGAGGTTAATACCGTGGCCCTCACCTCCACTCTCCCTGGAACTCTTCAGCCTCTATTTCCAGTTCCAAAGAAGCCTCTGCAGTACTTTGCAAGGGCTTTCTCACTGCCAAGTTAAACGTACTTCAACTCCGTGTACAACAGCCTTTTACTTTCCACCTGCCCTTATAGTTAGCTCCCTCCTGGCTCCCATGTTCCCTCCTGAAGTGTTTCTTCTCGGCTAACATCAAAGGACATTCCAAATGCTCCTGGATCTCAAGATTATGACTCCAGTCATCACACACACACCTGTGCCTCACCTCTTCCTCCCAGGTATCTTCTGCCAACCCTGGCATGTATGTGGAGGTCAAAGGACAGTTTGCAGGAGTTGGGATTTCTCCCTCAATACTGTGGGTCCTGGGAATCAAATTCAGGTCATCAGGTTTGGCTCAAAGTACCTACTGAGCTCTCTAACTTGTCCAGAAATATTTTCTTAATTTGCATATTTTGCTTTTTCTGATTTGATCACTTAAGAACAAGCATCTCATTATCTATGAATTCCTAGAGACCCACAGTAGCCCTAGTAAACAGACAGTGTTTGACAAATACTTGAGTGGATAGATGAATGGACAGAAAGATGAGTGACTGAGTGGGTGGGATGGTGGATAGACAGATGAATGGATTGATGAATCGGCGAGACTAGCTCAACCAAAGGAAACAATCCCATTCAAGGCATTTATTTTTTTCCTCCTCTGGGAAGGTCAATCTCTAATGTGGATTCCTGGTGACATCTAGCAACAGTTGTCATGACAACTGGCAGCACCATTTTCCCAGGGCACTATCCTCCCCACCCCCATCCACCACCTGGCTCCAGAAGAGATATCTCCCCTGCTTTAAGTCTGGAAGCAACCTCCTGGAAATAACTAACCATGTGGCCTGGATCCAGCCCCCTGGGGCAAGGGTCCTGATGAAGAGGGAGATAATTGGATCTGATGAAATCAGATGTGCTTAGGAACTCTGGGCAAAGTTGTCTATGACAACTGGCAATAGGACCCCAGGGTTACCTGAGGGCAGCTTGACCGAGGAGCCTTCATGGCCCTAGGGAGAAGAGAAGATGCTGCTGTTTCTGAGGTTGGATGGAGTCTAGTGTTGGGTAGCCAGAATGTTGCTCTTCTGGCTCCTGCAAGGTACCCTTCCAAGATGTATCCCTGGCACAACTCTAAAAATAGACATGCATGCTCAGGCAGCTTTGCAGACCTGAGAAGAGCCCTCTGTTCTCTACCCTTGAAATCCTCCATGCCTGAGTGAAAAGTTTGAGACTCTTTGTGACCAGAGGGTGCTGGGCAAGGCGATAGCAGAGAGAATACCTATTCTCCAGCAGGTAACTCTGGAGACCTGACTTTGGACAGGGAACATTTCCATTGCTTTTCTCCTCTCTGGGAGCTAGTCTGGGTTTGTGGCTGACAGACTCAGACGGCTTGATAGAGAATGAAAACAGCTCCCATTTTCTTATTATGTACCAGGCAGTGTTTGCAGCTCTTTATGCAAATTAACTTATTTATGCCTTTAGTAGCCTCATGAAGTAGGTGCTGTTGTTAGCCCTCTTTCTACTGACAGGGAAACCAACGCACAGAGCTTGACCAACATTAAACTCGACCAATGACTACCACATGCAAATCCCCAGGTGTGAACTGGGTGGTCCAGCCTGAGTCCTGAACTATCATGAGACATCTGCCCACTTATCTGTCAATATTCCTAGGACTTGGATTTAGCCTCTAGGCTCCAAATCTAGGAGCTGAAGACATTCACTGACAGTGCTGTGTTCACTCTCTGGACAGAATGCAGGAACGACATGGAATAAAGGATGCTCTAACCCTAGGGTTGCCTTTCTCAGACTCTACTGCTTTTGTCTCTAATCCAGAAGCCTGAGCTGCAGGCTTCAGCCTGCTTTGCTCCCAAGCTTCAGATATGGCTATAGGTAGCAACAATCAAGCAGTTTCATACACAGAATCCCAGAATGCCCCAGCTGCTAAGCTGGCCCATATCTGGAGGCTTATGGAGCCCCAGAAACCTGCTTCTTTATCACTGAAATGGCACTAAGAGTTCTCCATACCCATTGTGATGCTTGACAGTCATGTAGAAGCACATAGTTAGTGCTTCCTTTACCCCATGATCCTCTTCTTCCAGTTAAAACTGAGACTGGGATGTGGAGTGATAGAATCCTGTCTATAAGGTGGCAGGACAGACTCCAGTCTAAACCTTCAGAGTATCCCAGCTTCCCGATGGCGTCCTAGGATACACAACCAATGCCTTAGTTTACTGCTGTGTCTCACAGAGAGAGTGAGCGATGTTCCCACAGCTGAGCCCCAGCTGAAAAATCCAGGCCAAGGAACATTCCATGTGATGCCCCGGGGTACCATCTGGCTATGTATGGCTCATCTCTGCCTCATGAGGCCCAAGGGCAAGGCTACGAAGTGAAGCAGTATCCTCCCAGCTCCCAGAACCCACCACTACTACCCTCCCACACAAGGCTGTGCTGGAATTTCTACAAAAGCCCATATCTTTGTACTTTCGGAATCTTGCATTTTAGAGATCAGCCATCCCTTTATGACCACAGAGAAAACAGTGAATGAGACAATTAGGACTCTCTAATTTCTTTGTAATGTGATTTTCTTAGTGTTGTCTTTGGTTTCAGCTTTGCCCATGTCTTGGGTCCCTGTGGAATGCTAATGTTTTTTCATTATCTTTGTACTATTGGACACATGTACAGGTTATTTCAGATTCAGTTTCTCCTCTGGAAGATGACCAACCTGCATGGTACTGGGACTCTCACATAGGACGGTGTTATATAGAACGACAGATACAGTTACAGTGGTCAGAGAAAAAAACCAAGCTGCGATGTTAGACTCAGCTGTCACCTGGGAAATGTGCTTCTGGGAATGTCTTGATTAGGTTAACTGAGGTGGGAGGACCTACCAACCGTGGGTGGCACCATTGCCTGAGCTAGGATCCTGAACTGTGAAAACTGGAGAAGACCAGATGAACACTAACATTTAACACACTCTCCTTCCTGACCATAGATGCAATGTAACCGCGGCTCTGGATACCTTCATTTTCCCCATCACGCCACGCTTGAACAGAGAGCCAAACTAAACCCTTCCTTCTTTAAGTTGCTTTAGTCAGGATATATCAGACCAGCAGGAAAGGTAACTAAGACAGGTTCTTACAGCTCCAAATGAAGTAAATTTTAACATACTCTTTGTTTGAGATAATGATTGAATAGGGGATGATGGGGCTGCAAACCATTGCTTTGCATATAAAGAAGTACAGGTAGAGCTATAGATATGCAAACATGAGCAACAGCCCATCCTGGCTCACAAGAGCTTAAGAAACACAGCATTTACCTGGAGGAAATGGACTGAAATTCCAAGCAGAAGGAAATTCTGAGTGTGTGTCCATGCACATTCAAGTAGGTATAGGTGCACATATGTGTGCAGGTATACGTATGTGTCACAGTCAGAGGACAACCGTAGAAGCTGTTTCTCAGGCATCAGCTACCTTTCTTAGGATACAGCAGGGAGATAAGGTTTCTCACTGCCCTGGAATTCCTTGAGTAGGTGAGACTGACTGACCAGAGAACCCAGAGATCTGCCTGCCTCCTCCTCTGCAGAACTGGAATTTCAAGTATACTACAGACCTCCCACCCTCGCCCTTCATGGATTCTGGAGGTTTTGAACTCAAGTGTTCATGCTTGTAAGATAAGCACTCTACCTACAGATCCGTCTTCCCAGTCCTCTGGGTTTTGTTTTCTTCATCTTACGGTATTTGAAAATCTATACGAATCAAACACATTGCTTTCAAGTAAGTGCAAGGCTGGGCACAGAGAGAGAAAGAATTCTGCATGCTTTCCTAAATTTATAGAGCATAAGTTATTTATCACAAAATGTAACACTTTAGCTTATCAGAGCCGAAGGAGACTCTGAAATCTATCTCTTTGTTCCGTTATTTACTGCTGTCTTGTGAACTATCTCAAAGCACAGTGGTTTCAAACAACTAGGACTTTATGATGTGCTCTGATCTTGCTGGCAGGCTGGGATGGTCCAACTTGATCTGCTCAGGAGTTGCCTCCATATGCAGTTGCTGGGCCCTGGCTTCCTCTAGGCCAGCTGTCTCTCCAAACTCTTTCATCTGCATGGACCAGTCCCAGGATCCAAGTAGATGAGATTGAAGCTGTGAGGATGCTTGGGGACTGGATGCCAGATTGTGTTACCATTTTCATGTTTGGACCAAAACAACCACAAAACAAAGACTCAGAGAGCACAATAAGTCTACCACCCTGATGTCATCAACCTAATTGTTAGTCATTGTTTTTATAGGTGTGTTTGCCTGGGTTTCTGAATGCAGTGATTTTTGGGCCACAGGATATAGCTGACCTGACAGCTGTGGGCTTTGGATGGTTGAATGGTTTCATCTCCTCCTGCAGCCCTTTTTACCTTAGCTGTCTTGGCCTTCTAGAGGTTCAGATGCCATTATTGCTTGTTCAGGCAGGCTTATGAGTCTCAGACTGGGTTCGGGTTCACAAGTGACTGATCTGGGCTCTGCATTAGGATGTTATGTGGGGTGGTTCTGAAATTCATTGTTGTTTATTCTGTTTACATAGACCTGCCCCCTGTCACTCAAGAGCACTGGGCTCTATCTATAGAACTTCCTTGAGAAATCCTCAACACCATGGGTTTTGTGGGTTCACCCTCCTTTGTCTCCACTCCTCTCCTTTCCTTCCCCTCCCCTCCCTCCCTTCTATCCACCTCCCATTGTTTTCCCCTTCTTCCCCCCCCCCCCCCCCGCTCCCGCACCTTGCACATCAATTTCCTTCTACCCTGCCATAGTTAAGGTTTCTATTGCTCTAGTGACCAAAAGCAAGCTGGGGAAGAAAGGGTTTACTTCACCTTACTCGTCCAGGTAACAGTCCATCACTAAGGGAAGTCTGGGCAGGAACCTGGAGACAGGAGCTGATGTAGAAGAGTACTACTTCAGTCTGCTTTCTTATAGCATACAGGACCAACCATCTGAGGACTGACACTACCCACAATGGACTGGGCCTTCCCCTATCAATCACTAATTAAGATGTGCCTTACAGCTGGATCTTATGGAGGCATTTTCTCAATTGAGGTTCCCTCCTTTCAGATAACTCTAGCTTGTATCAAGTTGCAATAAAACTCTCCAGTAATACCCCTTTCCCTCTGCTTCCATTTTCTTTTTCTTTTTGTGCCCCCTTTCCCTTCCCTGTACTCTCTTCTTTCTCCTTCCTGTCTCTGCCCTCCCCCTTTCTCTCCTTTCTCTTCCCTTTTCTTTCCCTCCATATTCTTCAAATTCAAATGGCCACTTGCCCCTCTCCCTCCCTCACAGGGAAGAAGCCTGACCTGAGAACAAGCTTCCAGTCTGGGATCTTCCCTTTTCAACAGTGTGACCTGGACCAACCCACCTTCAACCTCCACCTCGAGGTTTCTTTTCCTTCTCTAATAAAAGATCCAGCAGCCTAGGTGAGGGAGAAGCAGCATGAACATCCTCTGTTCCAAGCCAAACCACCCTATTCAGATGTCTTAAAATCAGAGCAGCATCAAAACAAAAAGAGCTCTGCTTTATTAAGATGCAAGACCCACAGCTCCAGCCCATCCACTCACACTGCAATGGCTGAGCTTACTATCCACAAACAGATTGTCTTCTGAAACAGCCTCTAGACCCTTAAATTAATCAAGACAAAACTGAGGCACCTCACTTGAAAAGACAGTCCTCTGGTGATTTTTAGTTGTGCCATGATGAGGGTTATGTATGGCCTTTGAATGCAGGGCAGGGAGAAGGGCTAGGTCAAGGATTCTGGGCTGCAGCCTGCAGCTAGAGAAGGCAGCAGCCACTTCTTATGCCCTGCCTTCCATAATGACTGGCAGTCAGCCTTGGAGTGGCAGGAGCAGCTGCCAGAGACAGAGATGGACATACACACACACATGCACACACACACACACACACACACAGACACACACACACACACACACATGCACACACACACACACACACACACACACACACACACACACACACGGGGCAGGCAGGAACAGGGGAGCCTTCTGTGAGAACAACATTGACTATTTAATCCTCCCTTCCATCTTTTTCCCAGGACTTACAGCCAAATACAGTGTTCACTTCACATTTTCAATCCTGAGAAAATCTACCTGAAACAGGCTGAATCCAGGAGATACAGCCCTAGCCCGGATTTCGGAGGAATGGTCATTTTGGCAGTCACCTACTTTTTGCTTAACTTCAGAGCAGATCAGAGAAACCACATGGTGGGGAGGTAGAAAGCTGCCCCCTGCTCCCTGTCAGTCACTGGTGGGTTGGGCTCTGTTGAGCATCCACTTCTGATGCAGAGAGAAGCAGCCCCGGCTCAAACTCAGCTTTGCAGATTACTAGCTGTGTATGCTCGGCAAGTCACACAACTTACCCTTCAGCTTCCTCACACGGGAAGTGAGAGCTGTGAATTCCAGTTAGATAATAAGTAACAATAGTGTTCAACACCCACAGTCTTCCCACCATCTTCTCCTTTCTCCCTGTGTTCCAGGGTGAAGGACAAGGGTGAGCACTGCCCTCAGGAGTTCATAGAACAGCTTGGGAGAAGTGTATGGAGGGTGGTAGAAGTCATGTCAGTTCTTCCTCCCAGTCCCATGCTCCCAGAAATAAGACTCAGACTCAAAATATATTTACAAATACCTTGGCCATATAGCTAGGTTCTTCTCTTTTATTAGATCATGACTTAAATTACCCCATTTATTCTGATCTACGATGTGCCATGTGGCTGGACACCTGTACTCAGGTACTATATATGTATCTGAATGCATCTTCCTGGGGGAATCTCCCATGCCTGGGTCTCTCCCACAATTCCTTCTGCCTCCTGGATGTCTCACCTTCTGTTCTACCCTTTCTTATAGGCCCTAGGGTTTTTAATTGACAGGTAATCCATCCATACAATACACAAGCTATTCTCTCTACAGGGGATGGGGGACATGACAGGCCTGTAAAGGACCCAAGTCTGGCCCTATTCTGAATCCCTTCCTGCACTGTGTGTTTCTCTACCTGAAACCCATCCCTTACTAATCTGTGGCCTCCAGTGCTGCTCCAGCAGACTGTCACACTCTGTTCTTGAGCCAGTGGGAACCTGATCCAGCAGTGCTCTGCACCCTCCAGCTCCACCCCAGGATGCCATGTCAAAATCAAAAGGCCCGTATGTCACCAACAAAGCCGTCATCTCAGCATCACTGCTGCAGAGTAACACTTCCCACTGAAGTGGTCATGCCTCCATCTCTAGAACCTGTATACACACCACAGAGAAGGGGATCTTGCAGGTGCCCTTCCAGTTAAGACTCCAATGAGCCCAACCTAGCCACATGGGCAAGAGATATTGGACAGAGAGAGGGGAGTCAATGCAGCAAAACTCAGCCTGCCTTTGCTAATGGAGACAATATGGAAAACACACAAAGAAGGGATATCAGAGGCCTCTAGCCCTAGCCAACAGTCTCTAAGAAAGAAGAATCTTAGCCCAATCATTTCAATATTGAGTTCAGCCATCAACAAATGACTCCTCAGGTCCCCCAGCAAGAAACTGAACCTCACTGTACTTGAGTTTTAGCATTAAGAGTCCCTTGACTGAGGATCTAGTAAAGCTCAGTGAGATTTCTGAACCTACAGGAAGGCAAGGAATAATGCCATATGACCTGCATCAGGAATGTCAAGGTCATTTGTTACACTGCATACCATGATTATCAGGGTCCGGGTCATCATAAAATAATCAATCCCCACATCTTCCACCAGCATCAGCATTACTGCTGTCATGGGCCACCCTTACCCATCCCGTGATCGCTGGCCCTGAGTCCTTGTATGAGCACTCATTTTCAGTCTTTCTAAAAACCTGTCTTCCTGTGCATGATCAGCCTATGATTGTCAGCCCCTAGTCTATACAGCCTCTGCCTTGGGTCTATTCTGGGAACCATCTTGCCTAATGCTGGTTTGGACTCCTGTCCACCTATGTCAGGCCCCACCCCTGTTGGCTGAACTCAATATTAAAATGAGCCTCACTCATTAGTTTTTCCTCCAGGCAGATTCTAGAACTCCTGCTCCTAGGCCTGAGCAGTTTCAAAGGTAGATCTTTCTGAAGTTACAGACTAAGGATCCCACCAGACTAAGGAAAGAAGCTCGTGTTGCCTGCAAGTCCTACCCTTCCTGGCATCTTTCTAGTCTTTTTTTCAATCCCAGATCAGAAGCATGGTATTTTCACATGTGGCACCAGGATTGAAAACTCAACCCTGGTGCCACTTGTGAAGTACCCTAAGCTGAGCATCATCTTCATGGTGTTAGGTCATTTGGGGACATCATAAAAATATTGATGCCCAGAGTCAGAAATGCTACCTCAACGGATCTGAGATGGGAGCAGATGTTAGTGTTTTTGAAAGCACTCCAGTCAGCTTTAATGTGCAGCCAGTACTGAGAACCACTTCCCCGGGGCTTGACAGCTAAGGCTCTTCCCCATTTCTACTGTGCCTAGCCTTAAGCCCATTTGAGCTGATTATTTCTTCCTCGCTTGATGTTCCCAGAATTCTGTTCAACTTCAGCCAAGATGGTAATGACAACAGACCTGTCTCATACCACTGTCCTTCCTTCATTACTGGTTTCTCTCAGAGTTGGGTCTTGGACACAAATTTCTACACTTTGGTATCTCCCCTCTCCTGACCTACACAGCTGCAGAGGCAAGAGCACACTCTGAAACACATTACTAGGAACTCTAGATGCTGATCGAGATGATCCATTTTTCAAATTCTCTATATGTCTTAACACCCATTGTTTTATTAGTGTGCACTATGTGCCAAGGACTACACTATACTCTGTAACCAACAATAGCCTGTAGTCTCATGTGATCTGTCCCCTGAAAGAAGACCCAGCTTAATAACTAACATAATACAACTGCTCTTATGATCTTTAATGGTTTCTTGGTGTGAAGTAAAAAGAGCTAATTAATAACCATGCATTAAATATGTCTTCTCACACTCTTCCTTAATAGTTTTGTCTTGTTGCTGTGATAAAAACACTTTTGAGCAAGAGGAACTTAGTGGAGGAAATGATCTATTTGGTTTATACTTCCAGGTCACAGTTCATTATTATGGGATATCAGGGCAGGCACTCAAGCAAGAGAGTGAAGCAGAAACCAGGGAGGAACACAGCTTGGTGGCTTGTACATGCTCTTGCTTACCTAGCATTGCTATACAAGCCAGGACCACCTGCCTAGGAAATGGTGTCACCCACAGTGGGCAGGCACTAATGCTATTAATGAACAACAAAACAGTACCCCACAGAGAAGCTCACAGGCCAATTTGAACTAGGCAATGCATCAACTAAGAGTTCTTTCTCAAGAAAATCTAAGCTGTGTCAAGTTGACTGTCAAAGGTCATTTCTCATAGCTCCTCTGTAACCTGTCTGTTCCTGCCTCCGCTCAAGTCCCCAAAGCAAGCCTACCCCTATGTCATTTCTCTTCCTTCCCAACTCCTTATCATTCTGCTCCCACTATCCTCTTTTCTAAGGTATTCTTGGCTCTTGGAATACAATTCCTTCCTTCCTCCCTCCTTTTATCTTTCCCTCCTTCCTCTCTTCCTCTTCATCATATTTTTATTCAAAAGCTCACACACAGAGCTGACAGGCTTGACTGTGACTTATGTCACAGTCCTCTCCAAACTTCAGATGTTATTAATGCCTTGAGAAGGATTCAGCCATGTGGTCTCTCAGGAGAACAAGGTTAAGTCCCATATAAAAGAAGTCTCATGGTACATTTAGCTCCCTCACCCTTTCCCGTTCTTCTGCCTTCCGCCATGGAAGAACACACAGTGGTCTTCCCTAGCCAGGATTTACAGCCTGAAGACACCACCTCAGAATCAGAGAGTAGTCCTTACGAGATAGTGCAGCCTTCTAAGCCTTCCATCTTGGATGTCCCAGACTCCCAACCTCAGAACCACGAGAAGGAAATATATTTCTGATGTTCATAAATTATTCCATCTCTGGTGTTTTCTTAGAGCAGCACAAAAAATGAAACAGGCTCCAAAGACAAGCTCTTCAGCAGTTAAACATGAGCAGGTAAGGTTGGGCTGGACACAAGGTTGAAAATAAGTCACTCAATCAATAAATATATAAAGTTCTATCCCTGTGATATACAGATGTTATCTCACTCACCCTCACTAAAACCTCATGAGGCATTTATTTCCTACTCCACAAATAGACTACAACTGGATTTGAACCTAGGTCTACCTCACCTTTAAACATTAAGTCAGCCCTTTCTGGGGTTTAAAGAGGAACTCCAGAGATCATGGACTGTACATGGGAAGGCATGAAGTTGATAATTCCGTAAGCTTGGGCTGTCCAGTGTCTGTAGCTGCTTCTGTGACTTCCCAAGGAGCCCACTACAGAGTCTCTGCTCACAGAAAAAGCACCTAGCACCTCCTGTTCCTAGCCTTGGCTGTTATTCTCAGCATTTAGCAACTAATGAGGCAGAAAGGGTTAATTCTAGATCCCTCCTGCATGCACAGATGGATTCCTGAGAATTCCCTCTCTGCCCAACTCCCAATTAAAAGGGCTGAGCGCCGCCCCTTCTGTCTCTTTCTCTTAGGCAGAAGAAGCAGCACAGGGCTTGTGCAGCCTAGTTACTGTCAGTGACATTAGCAACTTTGGGCTGTTTGCTCCCCCTTTGCTTGCCTCCTGGCACTGAAGCCTCATTAGGGCTCTGACAGAAAAGAGAAACTCATCATTTGCCAGGAATGCTACTCTGGGCTTCCACTGCCTGTTGCCTAGCAGGCTGACTGAGTGTGTACACTGACCCCAGGTCTCCACTGGAAGCTGGCATCATCTTAGTTCATGTAATGTGAGCCAGAAGCCCCCAGCACCCCCTGGGTGTCCTTCCATTTTCATGAGCCACCTGGAAAGAACAGCAGCTTGCTTGGGTTCTGTTTGAGGGTCTTCTGACAAAAGGCACAGAGCAAATGAGGCTGGAGAGAGGTGGGGTATTTAACCTACATAGGAAAAGCTTTTCCCTCAAGTACTGCAGTGTATTTCCTTTGCTTGCTGAGTGGCAAGTGGGCCAAACCAGTGTCCCCCGGGCGTTCAGTGGGCAGTACTTTGTTCTTACTCCAGTGAACTCTGCAGTCACATGGAAGAGGCTACATAGCTCCAAAGAAGGCCCTCTTATGCTTGACGAGGGCATAGCTCCAGTTCCTAGGCCCTGTTCTGCTCTGAATGGATCTAGGCCAGTGCACAGCTGTCTTGGGGCCTACGAGTCTTCATCTAGGAGGTAGGAAAATGGGTAGATGATTTCTGAGCTAAGTTGCTGCCCTGGAAACACACTTGAAAAATTTTGTAACTTTGCTCTATGTGTGCATGCATGTATAAGTGTGTGAGTGTGTGTGTGTGTGTGTGTGTGTGTGTGTGTGTTTGTTTGCTTGTTTGATTGTTTGTTTGTGGAAGCTAGATGAAGATATCAGGTAGCCCAATCTATCATTTTTACTCCCTCCCTACCCATAATCCCTTGGGATAGGAGCTCTCACTGAACCCAGAGCTAGTTGGCAACCAGCAAGCCCAAGCCAGTCTCCTGACCCTGTCCCCAGAGCCCTAGCACTTAGTTTATAGAGGTATATGGTCATGCCCAGTTGTTTTCAAATAAGTACTGGGAATTAGAACTCAGATTCTCATGTTTGCGCAGCAGATTCTTAGGACTTACTCTCTGGCCCTTCATCTTCTTCTCCCCAACAGCACAGAGGCTCCGACGAATCAGATGAACCCTGTGAGCATTTCAGAGCACTTGCCATGTCAGAGATCTGGGCATCAGGAAGTGCCACCCACACACCAATGACAACCTTCCTCTACAGCCCTGTCTCTCTAATTGAGGCCTTTGCTCACATAAACTCTCACAAGTATGGGAATGCCCTGAGCCATTCTCACCTGGAGCCTGGATGATAAACTCTTCCTGGTTTGCATGGGTCCAGAGCGCCCTCCATTATGAACCTCTTGTAGGAAAATGCCTTTTCTTTCAATAATCTTTATTTCCCACCATTAACTGTAATCAGACAGGATGAAGCCGATGTAATGGGAGACCCAGTGGAATTTGAGTGATGACTCTGGCTTGCTTATTCTTTAGTTCTAGCTTCAGGCCAATTGCTTACCTTCTCTGAGTCTTGCTTTTCTTATGAATAGCACGGAGATAAAATTCTGCCTTCTGGCTGGGAAGATGACTCAATCTTATATGCAAGCATGAGGATCTAAGTTCAGATCCCCAACACTTATGCTAAAAGCCAGGTTCAGCTCTATATGGCATATGTTCCCAAGTGATACTCTGCATGGTACCTGAAAATTCCAGTAGTGGAAAGGTGAAGTCAGGGGATACCTGAAGCTCATTGGTTGACCAACATAGCACAATGGTTGGGTTCTAGGTCCATTGTCTCAAAATAAAAGGGGTAGGGGGACTTACAAAACCATTCAATGTTAGTCTCTAGTCTCCATAAGCATGTGCTCAACAGCATACACATGGACACACCCTCTTAACAGCAATATACACATACAACACACACACACACACACCACACACACACACACACACACACACACACACAAATTTTACCCTAATGTGTCACCAAAATGCTACTAGGATCAAGTGATATTACATGTCATTGTCATGAGTGACACAACTCTAAGAAGCTTCGAATGCCAGCCTTACTTTCCTCACTTTCAAAATGGATGTGACAGGCTGGCTCTCCTTGGGGGAGACATTAATGTTGGAGGGCTCTGGACACTGATAGGACTTTGCAGAAGGCAGCTATTTACTGGGTGGGTTGTCATGGATGTGGAGGCTTGCAGTGACAATTTGTCAGTGTTTCTGCAGAAGGCTGTGCTGGGTGGAGCTCCTGTCTCAGTCACCTTCACCCTAGACTTGGTGTCAGGGTGTGTATTCCAGCAAACCTGCCCCGAAGGCTTAATGAGAGTCAAGAGCCCTGCGGCAGTAGGAAGGTGCAGCTGCCAGCCATGCATGAAGTTAATTTAGCTTCAGAAAATGCCTGGTGGTTTGGGGAGCAGCAGACAGGCATGGCCCACAGAGATGCTCCATGCTCTGTCTGGAAAATGAAGGGGAGAAATCATCATATCCAATGCTGGGAGGCTTCATCCCCACATCAGCTGCAGGAGCCGGTGGGGGAACTCACTCTTATCTTGGGTCTGTTTTTATCTTAAGTTGGAAAGGTTTCCAAAAACAATTATTTCATTGTTTTTCTACTCACCGTTAACTCAATAAAAAGTGGTTCTTTTAATTAATCTCAGTGTTGCTCGATCTGCTACTTTGAACTAAATAAAAATGCTCATTTTAGCCTCTCTGTCTCTGTCTCTTCTGCAGCCTCTAGACAAGTTCATCTCCTAAGCATCAATTCCCCCAAAGCAGGAGAAGGACGCAAGCTCAGAGACCAGCTAAGCCAGGCTGCAGGGGATGCTGGGAGCTGGTGGCTGAGCTGGGAGTCCTGCCCAGGTGGGAAAGTTCACCCTTGCATTTGACATCTGCCGGCATTTGAGCAGACTGAGCTGGTACATGTTCTTAAAGTATTGCAGTTGAAAAGACGTTGCTCAATGCTCTTCGCCTCTAATTTAAACATATACTCGCTTATTATATGCACACAAGAGGTGGTTATTTTTACAGCTGGAGCAATTCTCCCATTTAAAAATGAATAGATAAGTTCCCGGACACTTTGCTGTGAAGCAACCTTCTGTTTCAGCAAACTCTTTCTTTCCTATTGATTTCCCACTTAAAATCAAAGCAGTCGGCTGTTGTAAAAAGAAATTGGCCTTTAGATTTAATAAAATTACCCAGGGATGTGGCAACCCACTCTAAATACGTGTTTAAGGAGAAAACGAAAGCACTCGGATGAAATATTAATAAGAGTTCTGAAAATATTAACCATTGTCTAGTGCTGAAAAATGAGTATGCACAAGTGAGATAAGTGAGAGCAAGTTTTGGAGTCTGCTCCCGACTTCCAACCTTCCCCCAAACTGGCCCACAGGCCCTTCTCAGAGAAGTGGGGCTAAGCAAGCTTCATCCCCAGTTACAAATACCGCATCTCCCAGATTGCCCCTGAATGTTCTTTAAAGTGCTGCCAGCTTTTGTAATCATTAGAATTCACAGGGATGGAGAGGTGGTTTATGGGATTAGAAGCATTTACTATAACAAGTATGAAGAACTGAGTTTGGATCTCCAGCACTGGTTGTGTACTTGGTGTGGCTATGTGTGTCTGTAAACCTGGAGTGGAATAGGAGGGAGGGAGGTGGAGTGTGGCCAGGAAGATCCCTGGGGCTTGCTGGCTAACCAGCCTAGCCAAAGGGTGGTTGGCAGGGAGGGAGAGAGGTGTGTGTGTGTGTGTGTGTGTGGGGGGGGTTCCAGGTTCAGTGAGAGACAATGTCTCAAGGGAATAAAGTGAAAGAAGTGACAGACATGTGTGGCCTCTATGCACATGTGCTTGCCTGTGCACCCTCTTGCATGCACACCGTACCCTCCCCCCATCCTCCATCTTTCTTCTGCAGGCTGATCACACGACTAAGGGCAGGCTCTCTTTCTCTTTGAACAGGTTTTCCCAGATTCTGATAGAAGTTGGCTTTTTCTCCCTGGACCAATGCAAGCTCTCACTGGAGCTCTCTTGAGACCATAAGGACTGGCTGTGGCTGGTTTCAGTTCAGATATCGGTTTTTTTTTGTGTGTATTGAAATCTCCTTCACTGCAGAAGTACTGGCTGATTCCCACTTAACAGGGAGCATGTAGGAAGCATTGGATTTAGAGTCGTGAGTTCGAGTCCCACTGCTGTCATTCTCTCACGTACCATGACCTTGTTGACATATTTTTCTAAACTGCTATCATATCTCTCTGTACTGGCCAGCAGAAGTTTGTTTGTTTTTTTGCTTTGTTGTTGTTGCTTTTGTTGCCCCACTACAATGGCTCTAGAATCCAAAACTTTATTTATGGCAGGTCTGCACTAGATCTCGATTCCTGAAAGGAGGTAAAGATCAGGGCACATGATGTGCATCTCCTAATCTCATGTCTTTATCTTTAAAATGGGGATAGCAACAGCCCCCCCCACCCCCGTATCTTCTATATCCCTTAGAACTTGCAAACACATATAACACACAGATGCACACATTAGACATAACACACACACTCCTAGGAAGACGGATTGTTATCATATTCCATTTGGATGAGCAAAATGGGGCTCTAGGGGGAGTTTACACAGCCTGAAAAAGAAAGGATCAATGTCTAGACCGAGGGCCACAGATGCCAAATTCAGTGGTACCCAAAGGCCCTCTGGTGCCTCTGGGGAGATTTAAGTTGAGATCTCCTCGTAACTTAGTCTGCCTCCGTGGGGGAGGCAGTAATGGCTTTGGTCCTGCTCACTAGCCGGTTCTGAGGTTTGGCACTGTCTCCTCTTTGTGATTCTGAAATCATGCCTCTTGGAAAGATTATGTTTTTCAGCAAACTCATCTGGAGAACTTACATTATTCTAGGAACTCTGCCGGTTGCTATGGCTGACATGAGGAATGTAGGATCTGCTTAGTGTGTGTGGGTGCCACGTTTGAGTCAACCTTGTTTCGAAGGCTTCCACTTCCAGCTACGGCTTTCCTCTCTTAATAAGGTAGGCACTCTCTAGTCTCCACACTCCACATCTGCCCGCCCGCCTGCATCCCATCCCCAGAGCTTCACAGGATAAGCCGTCTGTAGTCACAGACATGTTGGGAGACACTTAGGTGCAGATGAGAAATGGTTCCCACAAGTGTTCCTGGAGACAAGCAGAGATTCACAGCAAATACATGAAGTCATCTCCCTGGAGGGAAATTACCTCCCTCTTCTCTCCTCACAGCTGCCCCTTCCCTCATCTTGCACAGAGCAGTCTTGTCAGCCTGGATCTCTCTGACACTCCTGTCATCTCTCACAACCCTGGTTGCTCAGTTCTCATCACGGTCCCTCAAACATGCCCGGAACTCTCCTACCACAGGGACTCTGCACATCTTTATGAAGAATGTCTGTGTGGATGATCTCATTCCAATCCCTTGTTATGAGGAGACATCTCTCTACACCCTTTTCATGTGTTAAAATCCTAATCCCAACATAATTGCCATCTGCAGACTGGGGTTTTCTAGAGGTAGCTTAAGTTAGATAATAAAAGAGAGGAAACTTAATCCGATAGAACTGCGCCCTTTTTAAAAACTTGTGCAAGCTGTTTTATTGTTGTGGCTTGTTTTTATAGGACTGGGAATAGAACTCAGTACCTTATGTATGCCAGGCAAGTCCTCTACCACTAAGATATGTCACTAATCCTTATTCTTTGCATGTGTGCATGAGGAGGTATGGTCATGCATGTGCCTGAGAAGATGTGGTTATGTGTGTACATGAGGAAACTTGTATTGATATTGTTTTCTTCTGTTGTTTTCAATCTTATTTCTCTCTCATTGTACATACGCATGTGTGTATGTGTCTATGTCTGTGTGAGAATGTGTGTGTCTTTGTGTATATGAGCGAGTGTATGTGTATTGTTTACCTGTATATGTGTGTCTATGTGTATGTATGTGTGTGTTTGGTGCATGAATGTGTATGCAGGTGCATGTATGGACATGTATGTGTTTGTGTGTGTATATGTGTGTGTGTCTTTATGTGTATGTTTATGTGTGTGAGTGTGCATTATGTATAATGTGTGCATCTGTTATATGTGTCTGTGAGTGTGTATGTGTGTGCATGTGTATGTCTGTGTGTAAGTGTGTATGTGTCTGTGTCTGTGTATGTGTCTATGTGAGTGTGTCCATATGCATGTGTATACATGTGTGAGTGTGTCTGTGTGTATGAGTGTTTATATGTCGATGTGTATGAGTATGAGTATGTTGTGTGGGTCTGTGCATGTGTGAATGTGTCATTGTGTGCAAGTGTGTATGTCTATGAGTGTGTGTGTATAGTGTGTATCTGAGGGGGCTGTGAGTATGCATGTCTGTGTGTGTGGATGTGTGTGTGCCTGTGTATGTATATGTCTGTGTGTGAATGTGTGTCTGTGTGTGTGTGTGTGTGGCGTGAGTCTATGTGTGTGTGAGTGTGTATGAATGTGTGTGTATGTGTGTGAATATGTCTATATTTGTGTCTCTATGCATGGTTATATGTGTGTGAGTTTATGTGTGGATATGTGTGTATGTGAGTGAGTGTGTGTATGTGTGTGTGTGTGTGTGTGTCTGTGCATGTATGTGTGTGCATGCCTGTGTCTATAAGTGTGTGTGTATGTGCATGTGCATGTGCGTGTGCGTGTGCGTGTGCGTGTGTGTGTGTGTGTGTGTGTGTGTGTGTGTGTGTTATGTGCTATAAGTTCTACTTCTACTTTAGGTTCTCACATTTGCAGAGCAAACCTCTTACCCAGTGATCGACTTCTCCAGACTTTTAACTTATATTGTAAGACCAGATCTTACATTGAACCTGGAGCACAAAGATTCAACTAGATGGGGTTGGTCAGCATACTCTGCTCTGGGGATCTGTTTGTCTCTGTCCCCTTAGTGCTGCAGTTAAAGTAGCATGCTTGGCTTTTCTGTGGATGCTAGAGATACAAATTCATGTCTGAATGCTTTTGGGAAGCAGTTTGTTGACTGAGCAATCTCCCCAATGCTCCAAACAAAAACAATATATTATTTTTGTTTGTTTTTTATGGCTTTCGATTTATAAGATAAAATCTTGATAAGTCACCCAGGCTAGCCTTGAACTTCCTCTGTAGCCAAATTGCTCTTGAACTTTCTAACCTTTCTGTTTGAACCTACTTCAGAGCAGAGATTATGGGTCTGTACCACCAGGCCTAGCCACTCTTTGTATTATTAGCATAAATTAATTGTATGATTTTTGTAGATTTCATTATAACTTTCATACACTCACACAACATGCTTTGGTGACATTACCAAACCTATATTATCCTCTTTTATCCCCCCTACCCATTCCCTCTTCTAGTTTTATAAAAGTGCTCATTTTACATTCATAGGACTGCGGCCTTTTAAGAAAGGGCAGAAGGAAACCTTTCCTCCCTCTCCACCACAGAAGGAAGGAGGCAGTGAGGAGGTGGCTATCTGTAAGCAGGAACAGTTCACAGCAGGATCTGAATCAGCTGGTACCTGGCTAGAGAATTTTAGCCTTAAAACTGTGATAACAGGAACCAAGGTTTACCTGCCTGGTCTGTGTTATTTTGTCAAAGCAGCCTAAGAAAACAGACCTAAAAAAAAAAAAAAAACTTGGCCAGGCGAATTTCATCATCTTGTTGAATGCAACCACAAGGAATTGAAGGCGCCCCACAAGTTCACATAAGCAGTGATAAGTCTACAATGAAGGCACTGCACAGAGTACCAACCACCAAGCCAGTTGATACGGTGGTCACCTACCTGTTTCCAAGATGGAAACAGGCTTAGGCAGAGCTGTGACTTGTAAGAGACCCCAGCACTGACAGGTACAGTGCAGCTACTGTGAGCTTTCAGTGTCTGAATTCTCCCCCATGTATCATGCTGCAGGCAATAGCTATTTATGCCTCTGGAAGTGCTCTGGGGGTGAGATGCCCACTTTCTTGCCATCCCCACCCCCACCTGTACCCTTCAGGGATTAGGCACTTTGGTCATCCCCGAAGCACTTAAGGAAGTGTGAGGGAGGACCATAACCTGCCATGCCATTCCACAGTTGTCCAAACCCCCACTGTGCTCATCAGTTTACAGGTGATGGGACAGAATAGCAAAGATATCGAGCAATCTGTGCAGGTCACACAATCCCCACAGGATGGTCCAGGAAAGCTGGCGTTCCTAGGACATATCTCAGGGTGAATGAGGGAAGTGAGAGAGTGCGTACCTCACCAACAAACCAAAGGAATCTGTGCTGTGTGGAGCACAAAGCAGGGCCTTAGAGGGGAAGACAAATGGGAGCAGGGGAGCTTGCCATGCCAAGGAGGCCTCCAGTACAGAAGAGGGGGCTTGGTCAAAGCGTGTCGACTTTCTAGACACAACTGTTGGAAATTCTTTCCCAAACATCCTGGGTCAGAAGTGGAGGAGAGTCTAGCTGGAGAGGCTCCAAGCATGCAACAGAGCTCAGAATCATGGCAAAAGCCTCTTAGCACAGTTCTTGACAACACTTCTGTACAATCACTCAGATATGTCTTCTCAAGCACCTGAGAGGTGGTGTGATCAAAGGGAGACTGAGCATGAAACAGAGACACAGGGCTGTTAGCCTTAAACCTGCGATAAGTTCCACCTCCCCTAACTGAGCTCTGAGGCCTTGAGAAACTGCACCTCTCCCTGAGCTTCTGCTGCACAGCTGTAACATGGGTGTATCTCTGTCTACTGGCAGGGAAGTATACAAGCCCAACACAGAAGTGATCATCAAACCAGGCTAATTCTTCTCACCTCCAAGTATGAATGGTACTTAGTATGGGGTCGTGGGATAAAAAGAGTTAAAATGCTTTTCACTGCTTAAGTTGGGAAGTAGATACAGGGACCTAAACAAGGACATATTTTAAGTCATATGTACCATAACATCCTTCCTTCAGCATCGCTCACTCTGAAGTAGCCTGGAAACATATTCCAACTGAGTCCATAAAGACCAAGTATTTGTGCTCTTGAGAATTATATCTCCAATAGAAACATCTCTGTACATTCATCAGGAGTGATGAGAATTTGTTCAGTGTTCATCAACCATTAGGAAACTGTAAAGCGAAAGTACAGAGAGATTCCACTCTTCTTAAATCAAGAAGGCAAAATCCAAGTTTTATTAAGTATCCAGAATAACTGAACCACAAACACTGCTATGCAAAGTGGTGCAGCCACTCTGGAAATCAAGAGAGCCAGTCCTTAAAAATTTAAACCCTTGCCTCTTATTTGACATAACCATTTCACTCTTACAGACTTGCCTAATAAAAATGAGCACATAGGTTCCCTAAAAGACTTGAATGTGAATGTTCATAATAGATTCATTTGTAAGCATCCCAAACTGGAAATCACACAATACCAATCAATGATGGAATGATAAACTGTAGTATATCCAGAAACCTGAATACTACTTAGTAGGAAACAAAACAAAACACACAAATGATACAATTACGCTGACCAACAGAATTCAGACTAAAGATAGTATATACATACCTTATCATCCTGTCCTGGTAATATCTGGGAAGTTAAAGTTAGTATATGCTGACAAAAGCAGCTAATGACTGGATATGGTGGTTGTGAAGAGAACAGGAGGAACGGATTCTAAAAGGGTACATGAACATTTTAAACAGCTATAAACTTACTGGCTACCGGATTGCTGTGGTACAGACTTTGACAACACAAGATTTAAGATACTGTGCTTAGTTTGTGGTTTATCTGTGGGAGTGCAATAAAGCCATTCTAAAGATATACCAAAAGGTATGTAGCAAAACTCTTCATAATGGCCTCAAATTGGGAGCAGCATAAATGGTTATAGCATTTATAAATATTGACATCTCCCTATATTACAGAATACTATACAACAGTGGCAATGAATAAGATCACACATCAACCTAGATGATTCTCACAAATGAAAGGCTACTAACATTTTATAAATAATGTATAGCATATGCTTTCACGTACTGTTTATAATTTATAAAAAAATATATCTGTGACCTTGGACATGAGGAAACCAGAACCTTAGAGAAGAGGTCAGGAGCTGGTGGTGCAGGTTGTAGGAGCCTGTAGGAGCCCCTGGGAACCTGGTGGTCCAAGTTACTCATCTACGGCCACCCCTTCTTACAGCAATGCACTGGCTATGTACTTAGGAAGGCTCTGCTTCTATATACCTGCCATGCCTTAACCCATGCCTGATTTTGTAAAGATTATCAGAGTGGCATGTAATAAAAGGCAGTATTGTTGGAGTTAAGACAGTGCCCCTAGCAGAGGTGCAGAATAAGAAAGGAGCTAGGTGAGAGCACAGAGGGTGGGAGAGGGGAGATTTGATGTAAAAGGGAGGAAGTCAGTGGCCCACGTGAGATCCTGTAGCCTGACGAAGCACATGGCTAGACATTTTGATTTCATGGGGATTATTTCCTGTCCTTCGATGCTCACATATATCAAATATATGAATTCTTTGTGTGTGCTTAGTGCTGGATAACTTAAAGTTTACAAGGTTGTGCTCCCCCAAAGGTGAAAACTCAGTTAATCCACACACCCCGTGGCACAGAGAAGCAGAGGAGCCATGCTTATTTGAATGACTACAAAACACTTTCACCTCCCCTCATCCAGCCGTTTCTGTCGTTCTTCTGAGATAAGGGTGAGGGTGATTATTTTCCTTTCACAGAGGAGAAAGAAGGCTCCAGGGAGTGAGGAGCCCTTCTACAAATGAGGGCAAAGGCTTAGACACACAGGGAATCTTGGATTTGTGCCTTTTGAGGCAGTGACCTTGTCTGGAATCAAGGGCACAAGCCACAGCCCCTACCTCCAGCAGCCAGATTCTCTTCCCAGCCCAACCATCAGAGCAACAAAAGAGTTAAGCTTTGACTCCACATAGAGGGCACACAGCATAGTTCCACCATCAGTGAGGTTGCATTTTCTTCATGCTGACTTTTAACCCTACCCAAAAGGTATGCTTCCCCCAAGGTCATGCAAAAGTGTGATACATTATCTCCTTATACTGATGCCATGGCTTATTCAGAATGAAAGTGACTATACCCTTGAACACACACACACACACACACACACATACACAAAGTAGGATAGGACCTCAAGGGACATTAGCAAGTTCCCCTGGGAGGAACTGAAGGATGCAGAGCCAGAGGAGGCTTAGGTAGGAGCTAAATCCTTTTGCACTGTCCCTCATGAGAATCGATTAGCATAATTATATCCCCTGAGATTCCACCTTCCAGATGGGCCCTGGAGCATCATTTACGTACAGTATTTCAGGCCAATAACACGGTTCTAATGAAGCAGGAAGGAAGAACAAGAATAATAAAATTAAAAAGTCAAATTTCCATCCTTAATCTCTGGGACCGCAGATAGGCTGTGGCTATGGTTCAGAGGCAGGAGAAGGGTCGACAGGGGGGCGGGTGGGGGAAAGATAAGAAGTCTGTTTTGAAAGCTGTGAAGTGCTCCTTATAGGGTTGAAGAGAAAGCATATTTTAACCCTGATGGCTGCAGAAGGACCCCAGCTCTTTGGAGTTAGAAGGGTAGACCTTTTAGGAGGGAGAAGAGATCAGAATGGAGATCCTGTGTTTGTTCTTGTACCCCTGCCCACTTGGGGATTTCCCTGAAGACATGCTCTTTATTGAATCCATTTATCTAGGTGGAAGAAGAGAGACCTGGGATGTATCTGGGAGCCATGACTGGGTCCTTGCTCAGCTACAGTGTTTGCTAACTGGGACTCCTAACCCTTCTGGACCATCTTAGATGTTCAGGATTTTTCTAGTTCAAATGCGTAGGGAAGCTTTGGTTGCACAGGGGAAATGACATCTAGTTGTTGACACCAGAATGAATGCTCATGTGGAATCACCTTTGCTCTTTAGATGCCAGGAAGCTGAGTGTTCCAGGGGCCCACACCGTGTCTAGCACCCAGGAAGGTTCTGAGACTCATCCCAGGCCCCTCCTTGTATTTGAACCACAGTCTCTAGGCTATATCCTCTCTTCCCAGAATAAGGCTAACAAGAGTCACCCAGGGCCACTGTAACCACTCTCAACTCTGTTGTCACAGACCAGGCAAGCTCTCCACCTGTTGTTTCCAGACTAAGCACTCAACAGAAGACAAGAAAAGCTCATTCGTGTTAGGCACCCAACCCAAAGCCCTCTTCTACCTGAGACTCAGTGGGACTCTGCTTTTGTGTTTAATGTAGTTCAGTCTTTCCAGGATGTTGATTGGGAACATTTCAAGAACAGTGAATAAGTAGATGAGTTGAAGGCACCAGTCCAGTGTCACTGTCCCATTGCTACTGTCTGTCCCTGTGACTTTCACCAAGCAACTACCACTTAGTCTTTGGCAGATGAAGGAAAAACAGAGATGCTATGATTTCCCAGAGAAGTGAGGTCTTCCAAACCAAACCAAGTTGGTGCAGAACCCATCAGCAAAACTGTTAAAGACAGTGCTGACCTTGGGGGAGATAAGGAGAACCAAGGTAACCTCGGTGCCAGCAAAGGGTGAGAGTTCATCTCTATTGTCAATTTGACTGGATTTAGGGATTTAGCACCACTACAGAAACACAACACTGGGTTCCTCTATGAGAGTGTTTTCAGAAAGATTAACTGATGGGAGACAAGCTTCCTTCCTGTCCATGATTGCCATGTGACCAGCTGTCTAAGCACCAGGCCTTCCCTGCCCTGAAGGACTGAAACTGTGAGCCAAAGCAACTCTTCTTTTCTTGTTACTTTTGCCAAACATTTTGTCACCAAAACAGTAAAGTAATTAATAGACCAGACCACCGATGATTTTTTACAAATTGATCTTCCCATAGCAACGTGGAATCTGGGTCTCTTTCTCTTGAATCAAGGCTTTCTTGGGAATTACTTTGATCAGTGGGAAATGGAAGGAATGCCCCTGTGCTGGTATGAGGTCTAGAGTTCAGGAAACCAGAGAGCTCTCACTTCATTCCTAGAAGAGTCTCACACTATGTCCCAAGAGTCCTAGCCACACAGTAGAGAAACTAAGAGGTGCCCTGTTGACCCTCAGATGCTCCAACTGGTGCTCTGAGACACTGAATGTATGTATGGACCCATGCTGGATTTCCAGCTCTGATGGGGTCACTAGATGCCTTCAGCCATAGGAGGGAACAGGGCTGCCCAGCTGAGTCTCAGCTAGTTTACCAACTAATGACTAAATAAATGGTTATTTGAAGCCCCTAAGTGTTGCAATGGCTTGTGGTAAAACAATAGATAATTGAAACAGATGCCAGAGGTACCAGTGATGGGCACAGAGCCTCATAGGGAATGCAACTGTACTTACAGGCACAAGTTACATACAGGAAGCATGTTGGGTTATAGGTTGCAAAGTATATAAACAAACAAACAAAAACAGCAGCAGCAACAACAACAAAAACAGATCTTTAGAAACCTACCTTACAAAGACATCCCATTGTCATGGGATACATTAGCACAGGAATTAGTGCTGATTGGCCAGTGCCAAGCAGGTGTTTCTCAGGCATGGGGGCTCAATACCACCCATGTTCCAACTTGCAAGTTAACATTTCACCTGTAAATGTCCAACTGATATCTAAGCTTCCCACCCCCGAGCAGTCCTCATTTCTACTCTTTCTCAAAGGACAAGACTTAGAAAACCATGGAAACAAATGGCTTTGTGAGGCACTGAATGGGAGTCAGAGCAGCTGGGGTACAGAACAGCAAAAGCTGCTGTACTGCCAATAATGTTCCGTGAGAGATTATGCTGTCTCTGATTGTTGTGAGAGCATCATTAGGATGTGAGTCTGCTGTCCAAGCCACGAGGGGTCAGCTTGTGTTTCAGTTACGTTTACTCCCAGGACCAACACCAGTCCTTCCCACCTCCTACTATTAGCCTGAGGCTACCAGTGTTTAAGAATTTTGATGCTAAATGCTGTTCTACAGAATTTTGTATGCTACCTCATTTATATCTTAGAGTGAATCTTTCAGGACCTCCTTATGAGTCACCTTTTCTACAGGGTACAATACTGAAGGTCAGAAATATTAAGCAAAACCTTACACCCAGTAAGTAGCAGAGGTGATATTTAAGCTATAAAAACTAAGGTTCCAATGCCCATATTCTTAACCAGCCCTCCGATCTGAAAGCAGTTCCTCATTGTAACCATCACCAGGAGCACTGGCTCATTCAGACATGCACAGAACCAGGTGTTTGACACACACACAACTGCTCACCACATTTAGTGAGCATCCATTCCAGTAGAAACAAAGCACACACTAATGAACAATCGTGGTCTTCACATTCATGGAGCTTTTGGTCTCCAGGCCATAGAATCCCACCACTAACCTTCCCTAACTAAACTCTCAGCCTATAGTATCCTTAAACCTCTTTCTACACCTTGGTCTAACAGCCCCTCTCCTGACCAGAACTCTAACAGCTCAAAGCCTGGGTTTGATTTTGGTCTTTTCTTATTCCTGACACAATCTATGCTTTTCTATGAGAAAGACTTGAGTTTTCAATCGCAAAATGGCCTAGGTGTCCCACTCAAATGAACCTCTTCTTCCCAAAAGACAAGGTTGTAAAATAGTCCAAATTCCCCAACTATTTGGGGGATTTGAAGAAGCAAAGCAGCTGACCTCAACTTCAGAGACACCAGACATTGCAGTTTCAAAAACAGCTTATTTAAGGAAAGCAATTGACTGCCTCATTCTTCCCCTAATGAACCCCATTCCCTGTTCTTAGCTACAAAATCTCAGCTGAGAGCACATATTATGCATTCTCCCAAACTCTGGTCATTGAGTCCTGGGCTTCATCATGGCTTAGCTTGAGCTAGAGATGTAGAGATGCCACATCTCCAGCATTAACTAAAGCCTGACTTGGCTGTTTGAAGGCATGTAAATTCTCATCTTGTATTTCTTCTTATGAAATTAATTCTTCAATGTCCTTACATCACTCATGTCAATATTCATACCCTTTGCAATGAGATGGTGTAGGTCTTTATATTAAGAGTTAGAATTACCTGTCCCTCTAGTCTATGCAGCTTTGCTGACTTATTTGGGCAAGTAAACTGCAGTAGGGTGGATGCTCCTCCAGCATAAGCCTATATACATCAAAGGATTTGGATATCTCAGCTCAGTCTTGCACACCCTGTGTGGACTGTGAATGGCACTCTAGGGTGTAGGAGTTTGCCTATGTTCTAGGAACTGGAAAGAATGCATAGAGGAAGCAAGCAAGAACTCCACTTAGATGAAGTTTGTCTTCTAGGGAATTGATGACTCATTTAGGAGAACCTTTGCTTTTCTGGGTCAGAAAGAGTCATTCAACCAGATATGGGGCTTAGAACTCACCCCATGTCTGCAGTAGGATTTTGAACCCCTACCAAGATAAAGTCTCTCTAGTGTAACAGTTCAGATGAACTCTCATCTTAGAAAAACCCGTATGGTAAATTGAAGTCTGTGACTAGGAAGCTTGACTCATGGAACCTTCTCAAGGCCTCACCGACCTCATGGCTTCTCTTTCTTCTAAGATAGATCTTCATTCTCTTAGCTGTTAACCCAAGATTATAGTTTTGAGGTTCCCTGCAATATTCTCTCCTGAACATGTGACATTATTTTTCTGTGTTCTTCTCAACTTCAGCTTACAGAAATGAATGCAACAAATAAACAAACCTCCCAAACAAACAACAAACAAAAAACCACTTACTAACTTGTTATATGACTTTAGGCAAATAGAGCCTCTTCTGGAGGCTTTGAGACTTCATTTTACAATCACTTTTAGGTTTTGTTTGATTTTATTTTACTTACTTCCTTACTTCCTCTCTTCCTTCTTCCTTCTTTCCCTCATTCCCCCTATCCTTCCCTCCCTTCCTTCTTTTCTTTCTTCTTTTTCTTTTTTGTGAGACAGGGTCTTGTGTAGCCTAGAATGACATTGGTCTTACTACATAGCTAAGGATGACCTTGAGCTCCTGATTTGCATCCACTTCCTGAGTGCTGGGATTATAGGCATGCATTAGCATTCCAGTTTATATGGTGCTGAAGATCAAACCAGGGCTTTGTATAGGCTAGGCAAGATCTACACTTGAG
Organism: Tokudaia tokunoshimensis; assembly: GCA_036184795.1. Classification (NCBI taxonomy): domain Eukaryota; kingdom Metazoa; phylum Chordata; class Mammalia; order Rodentia; family Muridae; genus Tokudaia; species Tokudaia tokunoshimensis. The sequence continues at coordinate 39,810,156 of BTHU01000010.1, read as the reverse complement.
TTGCATGTCCAGTCCCGAGTCCCAAATTTAAATGATGGTGTTGGATTCATATGTTTCCAAGAAAATAGAGTAGTGTCCAATGCAACAAATCCTTGAGTATTGGCTCAGCAAGTATTCCCACCCATATCTGAGTTATCTTCAGCACTGGAGCTAGGCCATATTATCTCCTGCCTAACCATACTCATGTCTGCAGAGTCCTACCATTTAGGAGGGGCCTGCGAATCAGGAGAGCTGGATCTGAAGCTTTGTTCAGGCACTTACAAACTCAGTGGCTTTGGACATATCACTTCTATGTCTTGATTCCTTCATCCATAAATCTGGAACACAACCACTTTCCTCTCAACTCAAAGGAATGAAGAAGGCCTTGGAAGAGGGTGAAATGACATGAGCAAACACTTCCTTCCAGATTCTGGGCAAAGAAGAGATGGCCCACAGTCCAGCTGCACAGTGGACAACCAGCCATTTATGTTGTCTGTCTATGGATCCCACTTTCATTGTACAGCATGGCTTTGCTCTTATGTGGAAATTTGACAGTTTCACTAACTCTTTATAGAAGACCCTATGTGGCTACAATTGTTGCTTCAAATAAGTGGATCCTATTCTGTGATATTCCAGGAAAGATAAGATACTTAGGACAATGCTGTAGTCGATTTTCAGGCAATGCTACAGTAGATATTAGGAAGGGGAGTATTTCAGGTCTTGGGAAAACCCTATTCAGTTGAACTCAGATATAGTGGATCCAAAGGGTTTGACTCCTCTCACTTTAGGGGCAGGATACAAGGCTGTAGGACAGATTTACCATGTGTCTAAGTCTCCTCCTGCCCAACTTTCTCCACTGTCTTCACATTGGTTCTCTCTGCTATCATTGCTTGGCTCTTCTGAGTCCTGTATGATTCCACTCATTGACCCCAACAGGGCACCAAAACACCATGGCAACTCTGTTTTCTTACCTTCTAGTCAGACCTGCCATCGTGTATTAACCACACCATCATAATATTTTGCATCTGTAGGCTGTAAAACCTTTCTTTCCTTCTAACCTGAAGATCCTTCCATGACCTTTACTCTGATCAGTTCTACTCACCCTTCAACCCTCAGCAGAAAGTCTGCCTCCTGAAGGAATCCAGTGTAGATAGCCCCAGCAAGCAGTTCTTTGGAGGCAATTGCTTTCCCTCTGTGTTCAATCAGGACCTAGGGACTTTCTGGTTTCCACAAACTAGAATTCTATTTACTTTCTGGTCTCCTGAACTGTAGGTAAGGTCTCCAGCACCTAGTTCAGCTCAGCACAGAAAAGGATCGGGATGTCAAAAAAAGCACAATGGCTTTAGATGGTTTTGCCATTTAATTCTGGATCTCTATCCCAGTACTGAGCCCTGTAATTTCTCCATGTACCTGAAGGCAAAGAATGGACTCAGAAAGAAAAAGGAGGAAATATAACATGCCTCATCTTCCCTCTCAAGAAGTGTTTCTGATTTCCAGAAAGCATCCAAATGACAGCACAGATTATTTCTGACCAAGTCATGAAAGGGTGGAAAAGCGAGCTGTTTGTCACCACTCCAGAGGCATAAACTGATATCAGCTGGGCTTCTGCAGTGGGAGTGCCAGATCTGTTACCCAGATCCAGTGATGGAGTAGAAAGGTCTGCTTCTCTGAACAAGAAGGCTGACACGGGCCTTCACCAGCTGCTCAGCTACAAGACTCTGGAATATTCTGTTTGCTTAGTCCAGTATCACAAAAAAGAGCTTGAAACTTGAAGTTCCGCAGACTTGTTCTGTGTTGGAGGATTTCTGCCCTTATATGGATTTTACCTTTCTAACACACACACACACACACACACACACACACACACACACACACACACACACTCATACATGCATATATATTAGAATTTCTTACATGAGCACTGCACCTGCATCACATATATACAACCTACTATATCACTAACATTGTCTATATGTATGTATGTATGTTTAGAGTTGAATGCTTGGGATTGGATGACCTATGCAGGAGCTAACTCATCCCCAGAAGAAACTGATTCTCCCTTCCTCAGCAACCATTGACCTCCTATAGCTCTTCATCTAGGGGTGAGACATTGTAGAGTTCACCCTTCCACATAGGCATGCCAACAACTGTTGTACTTATGCAGGTCTTATTCAGGCATGCTGTTGAGATTCCAGGGGCACATCTTCCCTAGATACATCACATCTTGGGGTTACTACCTAGCAGCCTATATTCTGGCTCTCTGGTTCTTACAATCTTTTTGTCGCCTATTCCATTATTTTTCCTGGGCTTCAGGTGTAGGTGTGGAGTAGTCCACATTCACTTGTTCTCCATATTTTGAGCAGTTGTGGATCTCTGTTCTAGTTCCCATCTGTTACAAAAAAAAAAAGCTCCATTGATGAGCTAATCTTAAAATAAGGAGAAACTGGATCTCAATTTTCATTTCTATTTTATTAAATGTGAAAGGTCTTTATTGAGTACCTATAGGGCACTTGCTCAAGAAGAAAGAATGAATACATACCCAGACCTCAAGGTGCTTACTATAGAGGCAGGAAACCAGATGTAAGATATGTTTACCATCACAGTCATGAGGGAGAAATATGGTCCTCAATCTCCCTAATACAGAGCAAAAGAGAAAAAGGAACTAAGGATGCTGAGGATATTGGGGGCACTCAGCAGAAGGACAGGATACCAAGGAAGAATGGGAGCATAAAAAGTTCCAACTTTTCCTATCAACTTTCATGCTGCAGGTACCTGAATGCCCTAGCAGAATGTGTGGTACAGTGGACAGTGACCAGGTGTGCTACCGGGTGTCCCCTTGCATGTATCAAACCTGTTCTCTCTGATTCTGATTTGAAGGAAGACACACTTCTGACTTTGAGAGTCCCTGCTGTGTGACTGCATTCTTGAAACTCTATGGTATGAGTTCATCAGTCCAGAAAGACAAGATTACCAAGAACTGCAGTAGAGATGTTGTTTATCTTTATACTTGCAACCCATTATGATTCCAGGTGAGCCCATGACATTAAGCATTACTGACTTTCTGGATTTCCTCTAATCTCTATAGAGAATCCAAATATTACCAGTACCAGTGATTGGCAGCCCCAAGCAGTTGAGCCATGGCATGGTAGATCTCTTTGTCATTAGAACACCTGGAAGGCTGTGGGCCAGGTTCTCTGCTTTTAGACCTGACAGGCTTTTGGCCCTACTACTTTTACATAAGCATATAAACTCCCTCTGCCTGCCTTAGTTGCCTCACCTATAAAATGGGCTAGATGATTGGAGTACATCATTTCATGTAGTCATTTCAAAATCATTTTATCAAGTATGGAGCTCTTTTTAAGTCAGAGCTACTATCAGTTATTTTCAGATTATTTAGATCCATTCTCTTTAAGAAGCCTGGTGTCCTTCAGAGGAGAAGGTTCATTCTTCCTCCATTTTGGAATTCCTGCACCTGACACATATTTTAAGTTAGTAAATAAACAAACTGGAAGGTGTTACGCTAGAGCTTAGAGCATTGTTGTCTGACTTCTGTGGAGAAGCATCCTTTAACTCTACAAAATGCTCCAATGACAAACCAAAGAAATGAACTTACCAAAGTCCTAAATTCATGAACCAATGAATTTATTGGGGTTATGTATAAGAGTTTGTGTGTCAGGTTATTTATGGGAACATGAATGATTCAAAGGCAGGAACTTCACTAAAAATTCTACCTCAGTATGTGTAATACATAAAAACTGCAACCTGTGAGCCTCCTGCACGACTCTCAACAAGTCAGAGAGGCTTCTCTTTCCTAAGAAGTCAGTATTGCTTATATAACCTTAGAGAAGAAGGGGCACTATAAATATGCTAAGGTTCAGATACTTCCTGAGACAGGTGAGTTGCTTACTTGCTGAATCTTAAGAGCATTTCTCCTGGGTTGACTGCTTCAATTTAGAGGTTATTGCTGCAGACAGGCATCTGTCCTTCATCTGTGCTAAAACACAAGTGAAGTAAGTATATTCTAACATAATTAAACTTTGGAAATCTTTAGTATAGAGAAAATCTCTCTGTACTGTATGGATGCAACACCTGCCAATTAAAGCTGATTGGCCTATAGCTGAGGCAGGAAATAGAAGGTGAGACGCCCAGGTGGCAGAAAGGATTCTGGTATAGAGCAAAGAGAGGGGGAGTTAACAGGGAAGATGTGAGGAGGTCATGCATGGAACCTAAGCAGAAGTATCTTGTTATGTGGCTGAACTTAGACCAGAATAAATGAGATATTAATTTATGAAATGGTCAGAGAACAGTCCAAGCTTATGGCCAAGATGTTTTTATGTGTATGTGTGTGTGGGTGTGTGTGTGTATGCGTGTGTGTGTATATTTATATTATGTGTGTATATTTATATTTATATTAAAACAGAGTTTTTATGTCAAGAGATTAGGGCTTGATTAGTGTTTCCTGAATAGAGTGTATAAGAGTGCTAAGCAAGAATGTGTATTATTTTTTTCTTCTGGTGGCTAAAAGTCCACTTCAAAGTTATCTCTGAAGGCCAGTCTATACTAAGCAAGTTGTAACTCCTAGCTATGTGAATATATTTTATTTATCCTGAGATATGCTCCTGGAACTGATAGGTCATATGCCCTGTTTCCCACTCTGATTGATCATTGGACTGACCATGCATTTATACATACATGCATCCATCCATCCATCCATACATACATACATACATACATGTATTGGTTTGCTCCAGAGCACTAGCTGTAGTAATATTCATCTTCACTATAAAGAAAACTATGCTTGAAGCAGGCTTTTAGCTGAAAAATCAGCATGGATCCTTCCAGACTTTACATTTTCCTAAACCATAAAACATTTGAAATTTTACTATTGCCTATATGTATTAATTGACTTCCTATTATAACAAAATGCACAAGGCAAGTACCTAATAAATAAAAATGGGTTGTTTTGTCTCACAGCTCTGGATGACCCAGTCTAAGCTTAGGAGGCTTTATATTGTTTTAGGTCTGTGCCAAGGGTGGCCATCTTGTCTGGGGAACAAGGTAGAGCACACCTGTTACATCATCATTCAGGAAGCAGGTAAGAGAAGACCTGGCTGGGCCCGTGGTATCCCTTAGCATTCCCCCAATGAACTAAAGATCTTCCAGAGGCCAAACCCCTTAATAGTCTGCAGTGCTTCCCTTTCCCATAGCTATCCACATCCACACATCATGGGCTCATCTCTGTTTTATTTAAACTTCAGTTTTATAATTGAGTAATTAAAATGATAAAACTATCTCCTTTTAGATACCACTCGTCGGTCTGGGATCTGCTGTTATCCAAATGCTCAGACTACTCCAGCTCTGTGAAGGCTGCTCCTGGTAAGTCTGAATCCATGTACGTCATGATGAAGATCCCCCTTCATGACATAGCATGGGAAATGGAGCAAACAAATGAGGTACTTACTATCTCCACTGGCACTCTCTTCTGTAATTGAACTCAATTTACCTCTTCTGCCTTCCCTGTCCCTGGGAATCAAGATGCTGTGAGCCATAGTTCCCTAGTCCTCATTGCCCCTCTCCTCCATCACTTGCCTCTCCTGGGTCTGTTCTCACTTCTTCCTTCTGCATTGAACATAGAGAGACAGGCCAGCGACCTTCCATGGGGCTTGCTGCTCCTAGCTGTGTGATGTATCCTCTGCCTTGCATCTCCCTGCTGCCTGTGTCCACCACCTGTGGAAAAGCTTTCCCTGCCCATGCTTTATGCTTCAAATTTTGTTCTCCCTGGTTGTTGCCTCTCTCTGTATTTCTCTAAGGCTGGTGGCTCCATTGTTATTATGGTCATATATTAAGTTTAATGTGTCCACAAGGCATTTTACACACTCATAAAAATCAGGCACTCTAAGAGCTGCCTGGGCTGAAGACAACAGAAATAGCCTCCCAGCCCTTAGCTGGTGCATCATACCATGCTGCCCCCTGAATGTGCAGTGCTGGGTGATGTTTGGTACTTTTGATGATAAATATAGTGTTGGGAAGAGGACAAAATGATTTTCAAGATTATATGCAAAGCCTGCATCATGATTGCTTCCACTTAGGTAATATCCCACGGCATTAGCCATCTTCATAATGGGTGGCATTTGCTGAGTGCATACTGTCTGTCAGGCTGTTCACTAAATGTTTTACCCACATTTCCCCCATGTAGTCTGCCCGATGATCCTAAGCCATGGGTTGTGGTGTGCAATAAGTGAAGGAATGGAATTTGATCCACAGTGACATTAAGTATGGTGAGTTCAAAATCAAACGACGCTGAGATGGGGAAATTTTAATTGTTCAGACCCAAGCCATCTGGCTCTGCAGCCTACCTACCTAAGCAAGCGCAGACACTGGCACTGGAATGTGGCCATCTTTAAGGTCTAAGGATTCAAATGAATCTAAGACAGTTGTGAGCAATTAGCACAATATTGGCATACTCTTGTATATGTGCCCCGAACCCCTCCTCTCTGTGTCACCGACAAGGATGAAGGGACACACAAGACCCTTTGTTTCTTCCAACCTAGGATGTTGAGAACAACAAGAGCTAGTGACTCTGACCTGAGCACTTTTCCTTGGACTTCGGGGACTGTGCACTCTGCAAACTTGCCTAGGACATAAAGAGCAGTAAGCTGAGTCTCTTGATACAAAATGCTGCAAATAACCTTAGGCATGCATTAGTTTTATTTCCTAACAGTCATACATGTGCTGACTAGCCAAATGGTTCCTCCTACTTTTCATCTTCTTGCTGTGCTAACAGTATCTGAAACGTTCTCCATTCCTCATTCTGTATTTCATTTTCCTCTCTCAAACTATTTATGAACTACTATATTATTTCATTTGGGAAACATTGATATCAATGATGTCTTCTGAAGCACAAAGAATGCAAAGCACAGAGAGCCTGTTATGCGCCCAGAGCTATGAAACATAGTGCAGGACCAAGACGAAATTTGTATATGCTGGCTTGTAATTCATTGCTCTTTCCAGGGAATGTGTGTTGAATGCATGGATTCCTTCCATCCCAACATAAAGATTGGCTGTCCAATCCAGCCTGTCGGCTTCCTCCTCAGTTCCAGCTTTTCTGAGAAGACTCCCAGAGTTTCAGATCAACCACACTCATTCACCAGATGACCTCAAAATATGCCAAAGCACCTATTTTGTCCTACAAGACATAAGCTCCAATTCTACTAGCTCAGTCTCACAGACTTGAGAGGTACTGGGGTCCCAATGCCAGTCAAAGCATCCCAGAGAAGACATGCTTAAACAGAGTTCCATAAGGTGAGATGACTGAAGAATTCTACATAAGGCTACAGCTAATAGATATCTCATTCCAGTCTTCATAGACTCCATCTCCTAGTGAGGAGACAGACAAGCAAGGGATCCAATCTTGTTCACTGGGAAGACTTCCTGGAGGCTTAACAACTTGAAAAGAGCAACCATGTGAAGACTAAAGAAGCCCATTAGAATGGCTCTTGGCATATGTATATGTTTCTTGCATAGTCCATGGGAACAAGAGCCCAGTAAGGGATGAGAGGAGGAAGACAGTATACGTCTCAGCAGCCAGATAGTGCACAGCCGCCACATGTAGTTCAGATTTATTTTATAGGCAACAGGAAATTGCTCAATAGATTTAAGATACAAAGAGGCATACTTTGATTTATACTTTAAAATAACATTATGGAAAATTCCAAAGCACACCCAAAGTCATCTAAATAGTAGAAGGAACTCCCTATGCTCATCACTAAGTTCAACAACTTCTCACAGCCTACCATTCCTGTATCATTTAAAAAATTTACCCACTCACTACCCTCCCACATTGTTTATACTTTTTTACAGTTACATTTTTTGCTTTGTTGAGGCAAAATTTACTTCAGTGTAATGAACTAATCTTGGCTGCATTATTTTGACAAATGAAGCCCACATTGCTATCACAGAACACCTTACCTTCCTCAGAAAGTTTCCTCAAGTTCTGCCTTGTCAACACCTCCCTAGTTCTCCAACCAGGAGACAATGACTATTCTTACCTCTTATCTGATGTTATTTTTGCTTGTTCTGAAAACTGACATTCATTCAGTCTTACCATTTTATTTTTCTCTATGTCCCAGTTAGCCTTGTCTGTCAACTAGATACAGCCTAGAGTTATTTGAGAGGGAAAGCCTTAGCTGAGAAATTATCTAGGTCTAGTTGGCCTATAGATATGTCTGTAGGGGATTGTCTTGATTATTATTTGATGTGTAAGGGCACAGCCCACTGTGGGCATAACCATTCCTAGGCAGGTAGTTCTTGGCTATATAAGAGGGAAAGTTAAACATGAGCCAAAGATCAAGCCTAAAATGGATCCAGCAAGCAACCTTCCTCCATGGTTCCTGACCCCCTGCCTCTGTTTCCTACCTTGGGTTTCTGCAAGTCTTCCCCCAGTGATGTATTCTAACAGGGAAGCAGAAGCCAACAAACTGTTCCTTTCTTTAGTTGCTTTTAGTCAAAGTATTTTATTACAGCAACAGAAATCAATTCTGTGTTTTCCTTCTTTCATTCTGCATAATGAATCTGAGTTTTGTAAATGTATGTATCAGCAGTTTGCCTTTTTAATTTTTAGCTGAATAATATTATCCTGTATTAATATACAACATGCTTTTCCATTAATTTTATGGACATTTGGATTGTCTCCAAAGTTTGACAAGTATGAGTAAACCTGCATAAATATGACATGATGATTATTATAGACATATGTTCCCGTCATTGCGGTTAATACCTAGGAGTGGAATTGAGTTATATTTTTAAGGGTAGAGATTAGGGGCCAACTGAAATGGCTGAGGTAGCTTACCATGCCATGTGCTCAGCTAGAGCTATAGTTTGACTGGAGAGGGATGATTGACACCTGGCACTGGTAAGTATAATCAATAAGATTTTCTGATGCAGAAGATTCAGGAAAAAGAGAATTGGAAAACCAAGGGCAACTAGTAGGTAGTTAGGGTGACTCAAGGAAGCATATTTTGGAACCTTTTACTGACCTTGAGAAAGTGAGGAGGAGCCAGATATGGTGGTATACACCTGTAGTTCATGTACTTGGGAGGCAAAGTCATGAACTGAGATCAAGAGTTTAAGGCAATCTGGGTAACAAAGTGAGACTCTGTCTCAAAAGATTTGATTTCACAGGGGCACAGACATCCAAGAAAGGATGTGAAGGAGGCATGTGGAACCTGGAGCTCAGTGAAAAGGCTTGCCAGTGTTGACCTGTCACACTGACTCCACTCTGTCCATATTCAGGCTTCCTACCTCTCGATCTGGTAGAAGGGTAGTGTCCTGGCCTAGATTTATGTCAACTTAGAGCCATTTTGGAAAAAGGACTCTTAATTGAGAAAATGCCTCCATCAGATTGGTCTATAGACAAGTCTGTGGGACACTTTCTTGATTGATGATTGATGTGAGAGTGCCTACTGCACCGGGGCAGGTGGTCCTGAGTGGTATCAGAAAACAGACCGAGTAAGCCAGTAAGCAGTGTTCTTCCATGACCTTGGTTTCAGTTCCTAATTCCAGATTCCTGTCTTGACTTCCCTTGGTGATAAAGTGTTGCTTGATAGTTTTAAGATGAAACAAGCTCTTTTCTCCCCAAGTTGCTTTTGCTCATAGTGTTGTATCATAACAAAAATAACTAATATAGATGGAATATGGGATGTATTTCATGAGCAAATTCTGGAAAATTCTAATACCCGTTGGAATGTTAAGCACTGAAAACCTATGAGACCTTATTCAGGGCTGACAGGAAGGATGGAGTGCTGTGGGTAATCACCATCATCTTCAGAAGTCTGGGCTCACAGAGCAGTATAGACATTTTCTGCTGCTCACAATGTTGATGTTTCTGCCCCAAACAATGTAAAGATTGAAGACTCTGCCCTGAAGTAAACACTCATTGGTAATAGAGATTGAAGGCTAAAGCTTATTAAATTATAGCTTGGCTCTCTACCCATCAGCCCATACCTTTTACCTTTTACTTCCATGTCCCACTCTTCCAAAGTATCTACTGATTTTATTCCCAGCAGGACCTCTATGAATGCCTTTGATCTTTCAACCAGATCCCCAAGCTACATAGAAACTAAAATATTCTTCTGAATGTCTCATCTTCACCTAGGATCCAGATAGATCTAGAGGTTAAACAACACATTATTTTGAAAACTTAACCCAAAATAAGGTAACCTTGAATGCATTGTTGAATCATTTAAGGACCCTGGGGGAATGTCAAGGATGTGACTGGACAAATTAGCAATGTGTGATCACTGGATTCTTTACTTCCCAAAAAGAACCACAGGTGAGTGGTTTTACTCTGAATAAAATTGTATATGCATTCAGTAACTCATTTGTTTGATATTTAAGCTTGTATATGGGATTCATATTTACATTTTTCTATATACTGTGCTAGAACATTTCCCCAAAATCAATCCAGCCTGCAATTGCTTCAAGGACAGGCACTGTATACATCACCATTCTGGTATCTTCCATGATACCCATCACAGTTACAGTTGTCATAGACTCATGGCCTGGTGGAGACATCTCTGCTTACCATATCCATTGTTAAGGTAATGTCCTGTAGTGTGTGTTTGTAGGGGGGGTGGGTTGGAGGGATGACCTTGGAGTGGCCATGGATGGAGATGTGAGTTGCTGCTAATAGTACCAGAAAACTTGGAATTAGAAGCCAGCAAGACCACAGAGAAAATATCTACCAGTGTCTTCGACTCACTGGAGTAAGTAAAATTGTTTATAATCAGGGTTCAGCTCTGAAACAGCTATCCAACATCAAATAACAGAGAGCCAAAATGACCTCACAGCATCTCATCTCAATTTAGAACCAAAAGCTAGGCCCCTGCTGTCCTCAATTCATGGCAGTGGCTAGACACATCATGTCTTCCAGTGGGTTATGTTTGTCTCTCATGATAGACTTTAAAAACATTTCAGAATGGGAACATTGAGTTTTGTATCTTTGTATCTAAAGCCATACAATCTCATACCCAGTACACAGCAGACAACTAATAAAGGTTTCTTTGGTAGACTAGGCACTAGGGTCAACATAATGTACTTCCTGAAGCTCTTCATTTTGATGTGCATGTATGCTGAGGCTAGAGTACACACAAGCACATACTTCAGGTAGAAACACACATAGCCAAGCGACACATGAAAAAGGTCCACATCCTCACAGAAAATCAAAGCAAAGCAACTTTTAAAATGCAATGAATTAATTTCTTATCCATCAGCTTTGTAAACGATTTAGATCAGGTATATCCATGACTAATGAGCATGTGGGTAATTAGTAGTCTCAAAGACTGGGAGCATACATCAGAATAGCCTTTCAGAGGGCACATGGCATACCAATTGTACGTATGGGTACTTTGATCCAATATTTTACTCCTAAAAAGGCATATGAAGATTATTGACAGTGTGTAAAATGCTCTGTTTATAATTTTAAAAAATGGAAATAACCCAGTTGTCTTTAAAAATAGGAATGATTAAATAAATTAGGGTAGATCACACAATAAGATAATGTGCAACCATTATAAAGGATGGGGTAATCGCTAAAGGACTAATGAGGCAAGATGTTCATGATGTATTGTTAAAGAAAAATGTTGATTGCAAAGTAATGTAGCTCCTATGATTAGATTTTAATAACATGTGCATATCTAATAAACAATACCATGTAGGCATGTTGAGATGGTCAGATGACCGAGAGTTACATGATAGGTACATAACAGGTGGGCAGATCAAATTATCTCCAAGAATAAGCACCTAATTATGGGGTAAAGGTCAATGTCTTTGAAGACATTCTACTGTTTAGCTTACATATATCTCCATTGTTTGATTTCTTTAATAATCTACATGAATTGCTTGCTTTTCCAACTCATTATATCTATTTCTGTTTCCAAAAGACAGACATAGCCAGCAGTGTAGGGAAAGACCCTATAGTCTTCTTTCCCTATATGCAGCATTGGTAATAGCCATGATGTTCTTACAGCAGTGGGAAGGATGAGGAATGGTCCCATTTTTATCAAGGTTCTTCTATATGCCCTTTCTGTGGTTTGGAGGTCTTGATGGACAGGAAATTAGTATATTATGAAGAGAGAATACAGAGAAGAAAGATGTAAAGAGTTCCAGGGGCAACCATCTGGGTTTACTTGGACCCAATTGAGGGAAGAATTTCCTACAATGAAAAAAGGAAAGAGTCTAGAAATTTCTCAGGGAAAAGAGAGACACTAGCCTCTCCTACTTGGGGTAACTACTATAGCTTCCAAGAGCCTATTCTGAAGCCAGAGAACAGGATTCTAGAAGGCAGAAGAAGTATTTTCAAATCCCAGCTGTGCCATTAAATATCCTTGTGTCCTCAGGCAGTGTAGCAACTCTTTGAGGTCCTTAGCTGTTTCTTCCACAATGAAGGAGCAACACTGAAAGGTGTCTTGAAGCTCCATCACTCACTGGCCACACCCTGTGTGCTGGCATCATTGTAAAAGCTATTTCTCATGAGAAATTTTCATCATTTCCTGGCTTTGGACTCATGACCTTTCGAGAGTAAAAACCATGTGTTTCTGTTTATTTTTGTCCCCAGATGGACATGTGGGAGCTGCCAGATACAACTTAAGCCTGGAAGGGAAAATGACATGTTTCATGAAAGATGCAAGAATTTTCAAATCTCTATCCATTCAGGTGTGTGATGCCTCCTCACTCTTGGGTTTTAGGTAGGTTATGGTACCTTCTAGAAACTAAAAGCAAATAAGCACTATGCTGTCCAGAAAGAAAGGTTAAGTCAGAAGTCAGAACTTAACATCTCAAAAGCTAGTGACCCATGAAGAAGCTGAGTCTGCCAAGACAGCAAGAGTTGGGGAGACATATCAGACCTCCAGAGTCCAGAGCATAAAGAGATGTAAGGTGATTCCTGCTACTTAAAGGGGCTGCTGACCTCTCAGCCCTGTCCCCCAACACACAGGAGAAAGGCAAGGAAGAACATCATTCCTAGTCATCACAAACTCTCACCAGTCTAAAGCCAAGATGGTTCATATTTCTAGCAAATTCCAATTAGGTCTTATGGACACTCCTTGAGAAATATACCACACCTACCTTGCTTCAGAGGCACTTTCCAGCACTGAGGACTCCTGTTCCTAGAGAATGTAGGACAACACCACAGAGACAGAATCTGTCATCCCATTAATACAAAGCTAAATAAGGGATGACCTCATATCCTCTGCTCTAAGTCCAGAAGATGTCCCTTCAATGCCATGGTCCAAGCCTCAATGGATTCCCTGAAACTCCATGTTCTGAAACAGCAGGTGGCTGTCACTGGCTTCTCACAAGTCCAGGAGTCAGTAGGTATCTGTTTGGCCTCTTCAGGATTCATGTACATCACCTGATATAAAAGGCCAATAACTGTCCAAATACCTTCACATTCCTGGATGGTGCACAGAAAAGTCTGTCTGGTAAGTGAGAGAGTATATGGTAGACAGTAATAGGTCCAGGTATTCAGAAATATCCAGAAACACTTTCCAAGATTACTAGACCTGTTGTTTAACTGAGACATGCTCTTAGAACATGCCATAGCCCTTTCTATGCAACATTCTCAACTTGCATAAACCTTATGGTATCTACACGTATCCAAGGAAGTCCACATCTCTCCACCTTTATCAATACTTCCTAAAGTTATTTCACCAGCTCCTGAACTAGCCTACTTCACCCCACCCCCTCCTCTCTTCTCATTTTTATGGATAAGAAGGAAAAAATAAGGTAGGGATGCCTACCAAAGAAGAGAAGGAAGAAGAGAGGAAGAGAGCAGCTAAGAGACATTGCTTGTTATCTCAAGCAAAGATATTGTGTTAGCACGTCAGGCAGAGAGAAGCAAGAAAGATTCTGGCAAGGAAGGAAAAACAAATCTGTGGAAGGACCAGATGAGCCCCTTAAAGAGAAAGGAAGTGGCCAGCAAAATGCTGCCAGGAAACAGTGAGAAAACAAGGCAGGTGGGAAGACGGGGAGTGTGAAAGGTCAGGACAGGTCACTCCATCTGGGGACAGTGAGTTCTGCGTGAAAATGAAACACACGGAGCCCCTGTGCATAGCGAGGAGATGAAGCTGAGGCTTTGGGGGTGGCCTCCTTTCCAAGGAGAGCTCCCTCACTGAGTGGTAAAAGACCTTGCAGCCTCTGAACACAGTCTCTTCCCCCAAGTGCCAACTGGGTTTCCACGGGGTGTTCCCAGCAGCTTCCCTGTCCCCACTGAGGTCTGGGTGCTTCAGCATCCTGCTTTGGAGAAGGGCATTTTGCAGCTCACTGGTCTATTCTTGAAGTTCAATTAAGGGCTGGCAAGATGCCTCAGTGGTTAAAAGCACATGCTGTTCTTGCATAGGAACCAGGTGTGGTTCCTGGGACTCACATGGTGGCTCATAACTGCCCATGACCCTGGTACCTTTTCTTGTCTCCTTGGGCATCAGGCACACATGCATTTTATGTACATACATGCAGATAAAACGTTCATGCATTACCTAAAAATAAATCTTTTTTTTTCAAAGATCAATTCAACAACCTAAAGAAGCTGTGCTCTCTGCTTCTCAGATAAGGAAACCAAGGCTAGTTGAATTTTCAAGGCCAATGAGTTGAAATGTGGCCACTCCAGCAGTTGGGCCTTTGTTGTTTCTGCAAGGCTGAAAATGGAACTTAGGCTCTCACACATGCTGGCCAAGCTCTCTGCCACTGAGCTATGTCTCCAATACTAATGTTTTAATAACTTGACTCCCCTCTCCCAGTTCTAGAAGCAATACATTCTTATGAAAACCATAAAAACTAATAAAATAGCAAAATGAAAGTCACCCATAACCCTCTACCAAGAGAGGAATAAAAACTTTGTATATTTCCTTCTGATCTTATTAATTAATTCTTCTGTGTGTTTATTAATTTACTTATTTGCAGAAGTGGAATTATCCTGAATAGGTCCATAGAATCCCCTCTCAACACATCCTCTACCTGCGGTGCACAACCTTTCTGAGGCCAAGATCTATTCTCCAGCAATTGATTTCAATTGTCACACAGTAATATGTCAAAGTCTATAGTCTCTCTACAGTCTTTTTAACCTGTTTTCTATTCCTGGACATGTAGGTTGCTTTCCATTTGGAGGAGTTAATGAAGAACTATAAGGAAGGTCCTTTAATATAACCTCTGTGTGTGCTCTGACATTGGACTTTGTGGTTGCAAAGAGAGAACATGATAGACATAGAGACTCAGGGCAGATGAACAGATATAGAAAATTGAGGAATACAATCACAGAGCAGAGAACAGGGACATGCTAGGAGAATGAGAGAGATATGTGGGATCTGGTAACCTTTCATAGGGAGCACAGTTGATCTGGAATGAGTCATGACAACAGACTTTATATGAGAGTAATGGCATAAATGTAAACATTAAACATTAAAATACTCTGCAAACAACATGGTCTTTTGCAACTAATTAACCTTGTTATCAGCCCCTGCACAGCAGTCATAGACAGTACAGAAATAAAAGGGTGCATATGTTCCAATAAGTTTTATTTACAAAAGCATTCCATAGGCTGTATTTGGCTTACAGACTATAGTTTACCAAAGCCTGGTTTAAAGTAGAAATAGATGTTTATGAGCTTATCAGAGTCTTAGATAATTCATAAGAGTCTCAAATTATTCAACTAGAAGAAACTTTGAGAAGCAAAATATGAGAGGAAAGTTCAGAGATGTTCTATCAACCTTTGGTCACCACATTGAAATATATGAGGTAGTTAACTTCAGAAGAAAAAAAAATGTTTATTTAGTTTCCAGTTTGAGAGGGTCAAGGACAGTGAGGGTTGTTGGCTGCATCACACAGCAAAGATAGCCTTGCCTGCTGGAGCAAGTAATCATGTCCTGATACAGGAAGCCAGAGGGGAAAGGAGAGGAACCAGAATCCAGTCTTAAAACAAGACTCTCCCCTAAAATAACCAGTCTTCTGAAAGAAATACTTTAATCTCTTTGGAGGTCACACCTAAGTATCTTAGGGGCTCCCAATAGGCTCTGCCTCTTGAAGGTACAGCCCTGTCAACAACATCATTCTGAGAAACAAACTCCCTGCACATGGACCCTTGAGAGTCAGGTCATATTCCTAGAACAGCAAGGGAGCGGGGAAAATTAGTTATTTCCCTGTCATCTTATAAAGATTGGACCTCAGTCATACAGATTCAGAATGCCTGACTGTAGAATGCTGAAAGTCTGTGGGATTTACTGATAAAGAATCAGTGAGAATGCTGATAAAGAATCTATCTATTTGCATGGGGAGAATTTCATGTATAGGGATTCATAACGCTCTGAGAATGATAGCTATCTCTTAGAAATCCTGGGAAGGCTTCCAAAACCTAGAAATGGTGTTTTTGGCTTTATATTTATCTGGGTTTCTGTTCTCTTGTTTATATTCATTAGCATCTTATAATTTATTGGATTTTTTTCTATCTAGAGTCCAGAAGCTATCCAGTTAGATGAAATGTGTATGGAGAGAGGCAAACAGAAGAAGGATCTATATGCCCACAGCTTGTTATCAGACTGAATCCCAATACCTGGGACTCTGGAGGGAGAGCAGCTGGTCACCCAGGTGTGCAAACATCAGCTAACTCCTTGGGCTAGGGAACAGGCTGTCTCCTGGGGATGGTTCCCAAAAATGTCTCCATCTGGATTGTCCACACAGCCAGCCTGGAGGTCTTCTGTTTCTTCGGTTTACAGGAGCCTCAACTTGCTCTCAGACAATGGCTTTTTCACCTCTCAGCAAGAAGCATCTGTATTACCTTAGAACTCATTCGGAAATGAAGCCACTGACCTCATCCCATCCTATTGAATAGGAAGCTCTTGGCAGAGCTGGAGGAACTGGCAAACCTATTGACGGTCAAACCCTGCAGGAGAGTCTCTGCCTATGATTCCCAAGAGCGGATCCCAAGGGCACTGCACTATTGATCACTGTGTGCAACTTAACTCCAATGATCCCACCAGCTAGTTCTTACCATTTAACAAGTACCAGCTTTTTAATGTGCTTTGCAGCTGTATTTTCTTTATTATAAAACCCATACATTGATTGTTATGTTCTAGGACTATTTCTTTATGGATAGGGTAAGCAGGTCCACGGACGTATATGTCTCCAAAGACTATCCTGATTTATTTACTCAATAAACTTTCATTGACCGCCTTGCTTGTGTTAGACATTGCTGTAAGATACACTTTACATTACTGAAGTCCACCTTAGCCTAAGCCTTGAATGGCTAATTTCCATTAGCATATAGGAAACAACAGACACTGGCTCAGGAAGATGGGGTGACCTGTCTCAGGGCAGCATAGCTTTGAGGGTCATAGAAGGACAAAGGATGCTTAGGACTGTGGCTTAAGGTGTCTTTTATCAAAGAGACAGAAGTTGAGCTGGAAGCAGCCATGTTCACAGAGATGGCTCATGGCCTTATGGCTGTTTCAGAGGTTCAAATGGGCAGGATGAAAGGACTCTGAGGGATCCAGTTGGTTGGGACCCCCAAGTGAACTCTGTATCACAAACCTTGAGTCGAACTACCAAGACCTCCCAGAGCCAGAGCCCTGGGCAACAGATTCTTTTCTAGAAGTCCTGAGTGTGAATTCCATCTCTTCCATCAGTTCTATAGTCTTGAACAAGTAATTAACCCTTTCTTTGCCTCAGTTTCCACACTGGCATAAAACTCCATTGGTGGATTTTCAAATACTTTTTTAAGTTTAAAAGACTTTATTTAAATGATACTTGAATTTGGTAAGAAAGTATATGGTTGTGCTTAATTAGTAGGAGGAGAAAGCAGCCCCTTCCAATATTTGGCAATTAACACAGCTCCACATAGAGAAAAATGACACCAATCCACGCAGTGAGACCCCTGCAGGGTGACATCTGTGTTGACCCACTGTCATTCCTTGAGCATGCTCATCATACCCACCTTGGAGTTTTTGCACTGAGTCCCCTTTGCCTGGAAGGCTCTATCCAGACTTTGACTCCTTATAATCTACTGAGAAACAGCCTTCCAATGAGGCCTCATACCACCCAGTTTCAAGTCACAGCTCTCCTCCTTCACGGACATGTCCAGTCCTCTTTCCTCCCTCTCTTCTTCCTCTTACCTCCCACTCTTCTTCTTCGTCCGTGCTCTGATCACATCCCGCTTCATCTCTCCCTGAATCATGCCTCTGGTTTATGACCCATCTCCCTCTTCTACCAGCCAGCTCATGAGAACAGGGTTTCCATGTGAGCCACAGGATCTCTTGATGCAGTAGCCCCTCAGTGCAGATTTGTTTTGATGACAGAGTCCTGGTGGAGTGGGGGGGGGGTGATTGTGTTGCCTGTGAGTGTCATCCCATGTGGCCAAACTAACTAGTGTGTGTTTCCCCTAGTCCAAATTCTGAGCACTTTGTCTGTTAATAGGACCAGAGTCCTAAGGACACTAAAATACAGTTGACCTTTCTAACTCACTGAGAGAGCTGAGTTACTTGCTCCCGCCCCCTCCTATGACATCCTTGTGCTGTATAGTCAATGAGGCAGGAATCATTGGGAGGGGAGGGCTTGGAGGTAAGGCTGGAAAAGGAAGAAAGAGAAAGTAGAGTAAGTGGGTGAGGCTACTACAGTGGCCTGTCTGCCAGCTGGAACTGAACGTGAAGTCTCTAGATGCTGGACCACGCATCTATTTCACCTAGTCAGACCCTAAACATAGGAGCAGAGCAAGAAGATCAACACCTCCCTACTAAGAGCTGATTCTGCAACTAGGTCTTTCTAGAAGCTGTCTTGATTATCCTTCTGGGATCCATGGGGCATGCAGTGAACTCCAGAGAAAAGATATATGTTGCCTGGGATAGCCCAGTTAGTGGGGGAGCATCTGTAATTAAGATCTAGCTCAAGTCCTGTTCCAGAATCTTCATCTCTGCTACTGCAGGACAGTTCATAGCGCAGAGGTGTTTGAGCACTTCCCAGAGGAACGGAGAGGATCCCACAGCTTGTAGCCTTCCTTGCCCTGTCTCTGGTCTCTGTTTTTGCCACAGGCTTTGGTCCTGGTGAAGCAGGAATCTCTCTCTGGCCCTGAGTCCTTCTCCTGGAATGCATCCTCAAAAAGGAGGCAGCCTTGGATGCCTCCCATCAGATAACTTCTGTGAGTGTTTGCCAACGTCATTCTCTCTCCCTTCTGTGCCCAAGGAGGCTGTGAAGCTAGCGACAAGACGTTTTGTCTGGCTAAGCTTTCAGACTGATTGAAAGTCTCAGAGCCTGCCTCCTCAGGGCTGCTCTTCCTGGAAACAGTTGCCATGGAACACAGGACGATGCAGCCTTCACTGTCAGAACTAATGAAAGTCGGAGAGCTATTAGGGGAAGATTTTTTCCCTCCCTCCCCCTTGTGCATAATTCTACTCTTCAGCGAGGTGTTTGCATTTCTGTTCTGTTTGTGAGATGTTAATTGTGTCCTCATTGTAATTCCTTGTTCACTGCTCTCACCTCCCTCTGAGCACCAACCTCCAAGAAGTCAGCCTGTTTGAGCTAATGAGGCTAAGTGACCAGAGGGAGGGCAGTCCTAGCCTCCCTCTGGAGTGACCTTCCCTAAGCAGTTTCATGCTGCAGCTGAAGTGACTTCCAACAACCACAGGACACCAAGTCCCACACCTGGGGGGGGGATGGGGAGGGTGTCAGTGTGTTTTGCTGGTTCCTCTCCTGCCAAGACATCCTGGGCCAGAGTCACACAGGGCCAGCTCTAGCTAGCTCTGGTGGCACTTCATATACCTGTGCCTTTTGTCTAGCCTGCCCTTCTGATCTTTGCCTGCCAGGTGTCTTAACTTTCCCACCTTGTGAAATGCTCCAGGCAAACCCAGGGTTCTTCCCATGAGCCACTGTGACTTGGCTGCAGATCTGTCTTCTCTTCTCCATGAGATCCTTGAAAGCAGAAGCAGGCTCTGATTCACAAAATTCCTAGAGCCTAGCACTGTGCCTGGCGTTTAGCTCTGATTTCTTCCCCGTTAATTGGGTAAAGGAAGATGCAGCTGAGCCAGAGAGGCCCGGGAAGAAACTATTAAACATCTTGGTGAATTGCTGTTGTAGATTACACCTACCCACTACTGCCCATCCACCACGGAGGCAATGAAAAAGGAAAGCCAGGTCTTGAAGCCCCAGGAGGGAGCTCATTCAAGCTAGTATTTATAGGAAGGCAATTAGCTCCCTTCTTTAACACCCCTGGAAGCACTGGGAAACCATCTGAGAGAAAGCAATAAGGAAAGAAGGGGGCAGTATTGAAATAGAAATGGAGGGAGGGGCAGAGAGTAGCCCCAACACTCTAGATACTGCTCACCTTAGAGAAAGTCTTAAGTCTTAGAAGAAAAACTCCAGGTGCATGCTCCTTCATTCGGCCTCTGAAGGAAAGGGCTATCCCTACTCCTGAGAAGCCCCAGGCCCTACTTTTGTAAGAGGTTCCAGATCAAATCTGAAAGGGTCCCCTACATTCTCTTCCCTTGCACTGTGGAGGAAGCCTGATTTGGCCTAGAGAACCTGCAGGTCCTCTTGGGCCAGCCTGAGATAGGGCAGCTGGGAGCAGCTTTCCTATCTAGGGACAAGGTGATGGCACTATGCCAGCAGCTTGATGGGGCCTCCACATGCCTCACCTGGACACTTGTAATCACTCCACAGTTGCTCATTTGTCCTTTGTTCCTCCCTTGGGTCACTCCTGTCTCCCATCAGTGTGACACTTCTAAGATGCAATTCTGAACAGGTCACTTTTCTGCTCAGAATAAATCAGCCGCTCCCCACAGGTTTTAGATTAGAAGCCCTCAGCAATGTGCAAGGAACATACACTAAATCTGCTTTGCCTCTCTAGTCCCCTCCTCCCAATTCCCTCTGCAAAGACCCGGTATGTCTTTTCAGCTCAACCACAGGGAGTCACCAGTGTGTCCCAGTCACTCAGGTCTCCTTCCTGCCCTGAACACACTTCTTACCCTCCCCTCCCCTTTTCCCTCTAAGCTCTTTCTCATTTTGAAAATCTCTACCCTTCTCAGAGAAGACTTTCGGACTCCCCAGGAATTAAATGCCTCTCCCATGGAAAATCTGTGTCCACTGAAACAATCCCAAGGACATAATCTGGGGATTTTTTTTGGGGGGGGGTCTCAAAATCTAACACACAGCTGATTCCTAAGTAGGTGGTTTAAAAATGTCACAGGGCTGAAACCACAGGGAGGCCCCCTAGGGTGCATAATTTAACCTCTTTGTGCCTGAGTTGTTGTTAGGCATTGCTCGCCTCAGCTTTGTTTATCAAGTCCAGTCAGCCTGCCATGGCTGAGTGGCATCTATTTGGGAGAGAGATAAGGAGGCTGTCCTTCCCAGGAGGCCCTGGACCATGTAGAAGTTGAAAGCATCTTCCTCTGCTTCATCAGAGTCTCCAAGGAGATCTCCAGCTCTTGAATGTAGAGGGAGACATGGAAGACATCCTGAGTGTATGCACTCCTGAGCTGATGGCTTCTGCACTGAGCTGAAGTGACGCTGTTTGTTACCTTCATGGAAGACCATAGATTTTATGGAACTGCCCACCTAGTCTTCCATCCACTGTAAAGAGGGTCCCTA
Organism: Tokudaia tokunoshimensis; assembly: GCA_036184795.1. Taxonomy (NCBI): domain Eukaryota; kingdom Metazoa; phylum Chordata; class Mammalia; order Rodentia; family Muridae; genus Tokudaia; species Tokudaia tokunoshimensis. The sequence continues at coordinate 39,788,559 of BTHU01000010.1, read as the reverse complement.
AATACTACGATTAATAGCAACCCCAAAGGTGAAGCATGCACCTCTTAACCTATATGCACTTTCAGGGACACCAAAAATGACCTTCCATGTTGTTTGCCACACAACGTCATGTAATTAGCATGTCAATCAAGCCCCTGTTTTTTTTTGTAGCATGGTGATCATGTGCCGACTACTCCCTCGATCACATATAATTCCAGTCCCACTTTTCTGGCTCTCAGAACACCCCAGTAGATGAGAAAAGGTGAGCTGGATGCTAACGACCCTGTCTCCAGAGACTATGCAATGCTCCACTTCCCTCAGCTGGAACCTTGGCCAAGTCTCTCCTATCTCTCCTCAGTGAATATGAGACCATGCAAGAGCTACCTGGAGGGAAGAATGGACAATCTCTGTGGTAGGCTGGGAAAACAGGGAAGGGTTCACACCTCATAGGGAGCCAGGATTGGGAGAGTTAATAAAGGCAGCAGAGATCCAAGTACCTTAGAATCTAGCTTCTTCTAGCTGAATTCTACCCCTCCAGTTTTCTAGTATGGGACCCGTACTATAGCAAAGGGGCAGTTCTGCCAAGGATCAGCAGTCAGGCAGGGTCCTGTGCTGCTACCCAGGGCTCCTTCAAACACACAGCTGTATTCTTAGTGATGGAGTGAATCTGACTAATAGCTTTGATAGGCTTTTATTCATAATTAGCTGGCAGACCCATGCTCTCTTCAGCCCTGTTCATTGAAGATCCTCCCATTCACAGTGCTAGGGGCTCCTATGAAAAAGACCAAGAATAGAGTCTTGGTTCCCTGTAACTAGGGAAGACTTCGCCCAGCAACTCCTAATGGCCTCTATATCTGAATGCTGGGACAACACCAGAAAGAGGTGGCAACCTTTATGAACAAAGCTGTTCTAACTTTAGTTAAGATGCCAATATGCTCTAGAAGTCCTCAGGAATTGTTGCTAAGTGGCCTTCATCATCCCAGCCCAGACTTGTTGAATCTGAACTGGAGATATAAGGATCTAATTTATCAGGTCTCCATGGGCTAGGACACAACATGGAACCTGAGAACCAACATCCAGAGGTCACAGTAAGAAGAAGGTACCCAAATGGATGTCATATATTAATCTACTCAGGATATTCTGGGTCTCTCATACATGAGTGATTGATTGACTGATTGATTATTTTAGTGATTAATTGATATCCCTAGAACAGACAAAGAAGATAAAAACAAGAGACCATCTATTGATCACATTTAAACTTTGTTCTGTGCACACATGTAAATGTGCAACAAACACACAGAAAGAGCAGGAAAAGAGAAGGAGGGAAGGAGAAGGAAAGAAGAGAGGACGGAGGAAGGAAGAGAGGGAGAAAAAGGGAGGGTAGTGAGGGAGAGGGAGGGGAGGAGGAAGAGGAGACAGAGATTTAAATGTATATATACATCTTCTCTTGAAACCTATACTAGGCATTTGGGCAGATGTCACCAGAATGTCTAGTCAAACCCATGCCTGCTTTCAGGAAATCAACACATTCCTTAGCTTGCTGAGCACCACTGAAGGCATCCTCTGCAACCTACCACCTCACATCACTTCTTCCTGCAAAGGCAAAGCTCATGCTTTAAGTCCCACCTGAGCATCTGCTCTCTTGCTGGCTCTGCCTAGGATTTCACCGAGTGGGATTTACTGTACTGTTTCACATCAAATTTCATTTGCACTTCTTGAAACTTCTTGTATCTTAACATTCTTGCTACATGCTCAGCTCTGGCACTTATGAGTTCTATTACCCCTGACACCATCTTTTATCCCTATAAGCTTCAGTTGCCTCACATATAAATTGGGGAGAATAGTTCCAGGCAAGTAGTGAGTATTAGAGATAATCATAGGAATTCAATAAATGTTAAGTTTCTTCCCTCCTCAACCATATTTTCAAGGCAGCAAGCCCAGCTTAAAAAAAAAAAAATCTCACGTGGCCAACAAAGACTAGCCCAACTTGAAATCTATCCCATGGGCAAGAATCAATCCCTGACACTGTTAATGATACTTGATTATGCCTGCAGATAGGACCCTAGTCTAACTGTCCTCTGAGAAGTTCCACCCACAGCCAATGGAAACAGATGCAGAGACCCACAGCCAAACATTAGACGGAGCTCGAGAGTCTTGTGGAAGAGTTGGGAGAAGGATTGAGGGGTTAGGAACTCCACAGGAAGACCAACAGAGTCAATTAACCTGGACTCTTGAGGCTCCCAGAGACTGAACCACCAACCAAAGAGCTGGATCTAGCTCGCCCCCCACCCCCCCAGCCCCCGCACATATGTAGCAGATGTGCAGCATGGTCTTCATGCAAGACCCCGAACAACTGGAGCAGGGGCTGTCCCTGACTCTGTTGTCTGATTGTCGATCCTGTTCCCCTAACTGGGCTGCCCTGTCTGGCCTCAGTCAAAGAAGTGACTAGACCTGAAGTGAATTGATGTGGCAAGGTGGGTTGGTAACCAAGAGAGGCTTCCCCTTTCTTAGAGTAGAGGGGATGGAGGTAGGGGCTGTGTGAGAGGAGGACTGGGAGGGGGGGCTGCGATCAGGATGTACAGTGAGTAGGTAAGTTAATTAATGGAAAGAAAGAAATCTCATGAGAATTTTATTCTTTATGACCCAACTCCCTGGCTTAACTTCTCATTGAACCTTACTTATGGCTGCCTATGGGTCTTACTTCTGCTGTCTTTTCCCCCTAGAACAAACCATACCTTCATGTCAATCAAATCACCATAATATTTACAAGTTGTGCTCAAGTTTATCTATACTGCTTTAGGAAACTTTCTCTAAGTCCAGGGATTGGATCACCCACCTTCCTAGCTCCTTCTCAGCACATAAAACTATTATTAAGAATGATCAGTGAGTACTGGGTAGCTGCTTTTCACCTATGAAATGCTTTGTTTTCTGTCAGGGTTGAGCCATAATAATTGAGAACCAACATTGGATCATTTTCAGTTTGTCAGTCAAAATATATATTTCTAAACCCTGTGTTTGAATGTCAATATCTAGAAACATGGAATTTCAACACCCTAAAAATGTAAAACAGAAAGTGTGTGTGTGTGTGCGTGTGTGTGTGCGTGTGTGTGTGTGTGTGTGTGTGTGTGAGAGAGAGAGAGAGAGAGAGAGAGAGAGAGAGAGAGAGAGAGAGAGAACTGTTAGCCATTATCCTTTAAATAAAATAACCTGGCTCCATGAGCAGCTTAACACCATTGTTGGGTTTCTGTTTTAGACAGATGAGAACACTGTCACAGACCCGCTCCAGGACCAGGATGCTAGAGTTCACAACTCAGCTCACTCACCTGCTACATGCAGTAATATTTCTCTGAAGCATAAAGACAACCTCCGCCCCTTTCTGCTTTCCCTTCCAGAGAGCTTGCTATGCACTTCGTGAATTAGTTCCTCAAATTATTTTCCCCAACCCTGAAAAAAGAGCTTGCAATTTCTACCAGCCCCCAAAGAGCAAAATGTGATCAACTGAGATCACAGTTACAAAATAGTTGAGATGAATGTACAGCCCAGTGTTGGACCTTGCTTTCTCCCTCCAAGCCAAGCTTTGTCCTTTAGAATTGGAAACAATGTTTTCTCTGTGGATATGATAAAATTTGCTTTTCCTGTTCCTCTCAGTTCATATTCATAGTATGCAGATATCCACTTATTAAATGAACATTTATAGAGATGCAGGTGCAGCTCAGTTGGGAGAATATTTCCTTAACAAGCACAAAGCCCTGAGCTCCAACCCTGGCACCACATAAAACTAGGTGTGGTCATGCATACCTAGGATCTGGGTACCCAAGATACATACATGAGATCCTATCTCTAAATAATAGATAAATAGATAAATAAATAAATAAATAAAGCATCAATGTTAAGAGTAAACCCATGGGCCAGTAAGGAACTGTTGTGGGTGCTAAATATCACAGGCAACAGGACAGACAACGTTGAGGTCCTTTGGAAGGTGCACTATTGACATGCACATGCCTGCTAAGTGATGAGCAAGAATGCAATGTCTTATTAGTGGCTCCTTTATAAATTCCAAGGAGTTTTTAAAGACCATGGTGACAGACAGGTATGTACAGATGTTAAAAAGTGCCCTGGGCCACTCTGGGTTCAGTAATTATGTTTTCCTCAAAGCATCAGTGTGAGCGCTATGGAAATTGAGGAGCCACTGGCTTTTTTCAGAACGACAAGCCTGCACCAGAGCTCCACTTGATTTATTAGAAGAATGAACTGAATTTAAAAGGGACAGATGCAATATCGATTCTATACCTTAAAATATGCCTTCTGTGCCTCTCTGCCCAGCCTGAGCCCCTGACCCCATCTGCTGCAGAGAAGATAGATCACAGGCAAAATTTTCTCTTCAGCAACTCATCGTTCCTCTCAGCCACACTCTGATCTTACACCTTTTCAGACCTGCTCTGCTCATCTCTGCTTCCCACCTGCCTTCATCTCATGTTTCTGGAGCCAACTTTCTAGATCATTCCCTGTGTTTTGATTATAGAGATCCCAGAGCCAGGGCTAGTGTTGAACTATCCGGTCTTTCCTACAAGGCAGCTCCAGATCTGTTCATTTGCCACTGTCCTGGGTCCTACAGGATAAAGTCCTGAGCTCACTAACCTCACTGTGGGCCCCACCCTGACCTTAGTCATGCCACTGCCATACAGATAGAGCACAGTCTCAGCAGAGCTTTCCGGCTTGTGCTTGGAAGTCCTGTGCTTGAGGGGTCTTCAGTGTCCAACAGTGCTTTCCAATGAAGCCACTACTAATATTTGAGGGGGGAACATGGATGATTTCTCCTTATTAGCAAGCAGAAAGCCCACTGTTGGAATACTTAATACTTTTCTTTCAGATTTTCTACCTAGCATTTATTTCTTAATTATCTCTAAGAATACTATACAATGTATTTTGTATCACAATCTCTCACTCCTCTCAACCCCCACTTCCCCTGAGACCCACCCTAACCTTCCCTACCTGCCCAGTGTTGGTTGTATCTTCCTTCCGAAAAATTTCAAAACCCTCAAGTCCAATTTGTGCTCTAGGGGTATGATCATCTACTGAGAGTTTGTCGATTTACCAGGAGCCACACACTTAAAGAGAACTCTCTCTCTCTCTCTCTCTCTCTCTCTCTCTCTCTCTCTCTCTCTCTCTCTCTCTCTCTCTTCCTCCTCCTTCTCCTCCTCCTCCTCCTCCTCTTCCTCCTCCTCCTTGAAGCCATTAATAGCTGGTAGCTGAGACTGGACTTCAAGCCTTCCTCCCCTCCATAGTGGAATTTCATCTGTCTGATCTTGCACAGATCTGTGTGCTGTCACAAAGGCTGCGATAGTGTTATAGTGCAGACGTTCCATTTTGTCTCTAAGACAGTTTCCTTAATAGTCAGCCACTGCCTCTGGCTCTTACAACCTTTCCCATCCACACTTTAATTATTAACTTGACACAATTGAGGATCACCTGGGAAGAGAGTTGCAATAAGCATTGTCTAGATCGAGTTGACTTGTAGACATATGTGTTGGGAATTTCCTTGATTATACTAATTGCTGTGGGTGAGCCAGACCACTGTGGGTAGCACCATCCTCTGGCATTGTGTCTTAGACTGCATAAATGGAGAGAGGAAACTAAGTACAAGTAAGCATGAACACTTTCATTCTCTCTCTGCTCTTGACTATGGATGTGACCAGCTATTTCAAGGTCTTACCTGGACTACCCTCACAGTGTTAGTCTATAACATGGAATCATGAACTAAAATAACCCCATTGTTCCCTAAGTTGTTTCTTGTCAGATATTTTGTAACAGCAACAGAAATGAAACTGGGACAGATTTCCCACTCTGGAGAGGAATCTCAGTGATAGGCACACATGATGCCACATATCCAAATGCTCCTAAGAGGAGACAACCACTTGAGAAGTACAGAAGCCATTGATCTGAAAGTGAAATTACTTGTTCAAGGTCATTCAGAGGTTGGCTGTAGACCAAGCATGAAGTGCCCTGGAATAAGATGGAGGTCACTTCTGGTAGAGGAGGCAAGAGAGAAAGAACTCAGGAAGGCCAAGTTGGGGTTAATACTCCAGCCCTCCTCCATCTGGAAAACCTCCATTCACAGCTCTGACCTCTGTGCCTTGGAAAGTGTACATTATGTTTCTCTATACAGTTACCAGAACTAAGAAGGGAAAGGAATATTTAAGATGAGCTAGGACACTAGTACCACCCCCACCAAATTCTGGCAACATCTTACAAACCCTAGTGGTGACTTGGTTCTTGTGTACTCCCTCAGGGTGCTCATCCTGAGAGGTATGGCTGTATGGACACATGACAGCTTGATCATGCAAACCCACTCCTCTCTCTCTCTCTCTCTCTTTCCCTCTCTCTCTTACTCTCCCCCTCCCGCTCCTCCTGCCCCTCCCCCTCCCCAGTATCAAGGGCCTGTCTAGCATTTCTACATCATGAAGCCAGGAACTAGGAAGTGGGATGATACCTTATAGCTCTGCTCAAGGCCAGCCTTCACCAAGATGCACTGAAAAAGGTTAAGGACATGGTGGAGTCTAAGAATTCACCACCACCTCTTTTTCAAGAAAAAACAAAAACAAAAAACATCCCTAAGAGAAGAGAATAGAAGTACAGTGGAACAGCCAAGGACATTGACTGGATTTGGTCCATAGTGCTACTAAGTCAAAGTGAAAAAGCTTCGAAACATTCACTAGGGGCTGTCAATCAGCTTCCTGGAGACAGTATGGTACAGAGGAAAGAGTATGTGTGGGCTTTGGGGTTATGTGTACCTAGAGGCTAGAAATCCAGGTCTATACCTTATGAGTTAATCAGCTAAAGCAAGATCTTGATTTGGGCTTTATAATCTCCTCAGATGCAGAGACTACAGTAGCATGTGTCTTTATGGGTGAAATTAGAACAGATCAGGGTTCCCATCTCCTATTGCCATTGGGAGAGAGGGAGGGAGGCTGGAAGCAAGATTAGTATTGCGTGTTTTGTTGTGAAAATGGTGAAGAAGACAAAGGGCTGTTTGGAAAGGAATTATTTTTAGGAAATCCAAGACCACAAGAAACTCCTCAAATAAAAGTCATACTCTTTGTAGTGAGTAGAAGGGTTGAACCTTTTGGCTCCCCCTCCATCTCTTGCTTTTGCTGTTACTGGATAGCACTGCACCAAAGAAAAGCTCAGCAAGAGAGAACCCAGGAAAGAGACATCAAGAACACGTCTGGAACTTCTGAGCAAGAATGTGGGAAGATCTAAGTCTAGGCTAGAGGCAGCAAGGAAAGAAGGAAGGAGACAGACTCACACTTTTACAACCAACCTAACTTGCTTCACTTCCATTTCTTAAATACATTATAATACACAATATTTAAGACACATAAAAAGGAACACATAATAATAGAATAAGCATTTATGGCTCTACCAATGTATAAGAAGTGAGACAGCACTGAAGCCTCGGCACTTTATGAATACCCATCCTCCAAAACCCCAGAACTGGAATTTAGACTTTATCACTCCCACAAATTACATTACACATTTACTGCATATTTATTTGTTCCTGAACAATATGTGGAATTGTTTTGCATGTTTTTAAACATCCTATCAATTGCACCATAAAAGAAGCTTTTTAGTTTTCAGCTTACCTCACTCCTTCCTCCCTCGACTCAACATTATGCCTGTGTGATTTATTCATGTTGACATGTGGGGCTCTGCTTCATAGCTTTTCTCTGTTGACACTTATTGTTTGGGTGCACCACAATTTATATCCATTCCCATTCATAGATGATATAGGCCATGTTTTTTATTCCCCAAAGATTTTGTTTTACAGATTGCTACTATGTGCATTTCCCAGCCTGACTCCCCACACAAAGGGCTACTGTCATTTGTCCCACCCCTTACTCCTTCAACTTTAGTTTCTAGTTTTCCTTGACCATCACCCAAGTCACTCTGGAGTCTGTGTTTAAATCCTTGTTGTCCTCTTGGTGCCTTGTTTCCTTGGGATCCAAGGGATTGCTGCCCTTGGGGGTTCCTGTAAAGGATCTCCTTGTCCTCCTGTTTCAGTGATTCCAGGTTCTTTCTAGCTTCTTCCTGACTAGACTGGAACCTCTAAGAATTAAGGACTGACTTCTTCTGCACTGTGGTATTTTCTACAAGAGTCCAGCACCGTGCTTGGGCTAGCTTTTCAATCCTGGGAGAGCGAGGAAGAGAGAGAGAGAACAAGAGACAGAACCCCCAGGCTTCTTAAGCCCCAACTCAAACACAGGGCTGAATCACTGTATAATGACTAATATATAAGGTAGCCTGTACTTTGCTTCAGTGATTCAGAGTCTTAACTCAAATTTCTCAAACCCCAAGAAGACAAATAGTTTCTAAATCAATGCATGCATGAATCAATGCTTTGTAGAGAAGTAACCCTGACCAACAGGATGATTAATACACTTACATTGAATCTGTCTTTATCTGAATGTCTCTAAGACCCTATCTATGGACCCATGGCACTCGGTTGGGATTTCTGCAGACTGAGAACTGCCTCTTATCACTTGATTAAGTCTTTTCTGGGAGGACAAGACATCCAGTTCCTCCATAGGATGAGACCCTTATGCTTCCAGTCACTTAAGGACACCTGAGGAAACCAACAGGTATTGTCCAGCCTGGCGGAGTTCTATTAGTATCCATTGAAGCCTTTGGCCTATAGAAGGACTTAACAGTATATCCCCTCTCCTTGTTGAGGTCAACTTTTATATACAGCACACGCTACAGTTGAATCATCTGATGGCAATGCAGTGCTCCAGGGAATGTATTGACAGGAGGAAGAAGAACATACCACAAAGTGCTCTGTACAAAAGAGGGAACAAGGGAAGAAAACTGTCACTGACTGTGGTAAGAGAGCAGACACTGAGATACGGACATGGGAAAACTGCAGGTCAAGCAGCAGGTCAGGAAGTAGATTCTAAACCACAAGTAGAATAAAAGTCCCCAGAGCACAGTAAAAAGCCTTGCGATCAATCATGTCATCTCTCCTTACTAACCTCAGTCCTCAACTGATAGAGTAGTTGCTGCTAACAGTCACTATATGCCAGTCAGAGCCGGCAACTAGAGGCAGCCCCCATTGTCCTTGATTGAGTCAAAGCCTCAGTTCAAGATGTCAAAGCTCCTAGACTCATATACAGGAAGCTGTGTCCCAAGCAGGCCAGTGGAGGCACCGAAGAACCCCGAGTCCTCCTTCTGCTTATGATCCTCATGTTGTGCAATTTGGTCAGATAAAGATAGCACAACTGAGGCACACTGTTACATAGTGAGGATACTGTCATTTGAACCCAGTGTGGCCAGCTTGGATCCAGTAAGATCTAAGTCTCCAGGTTTCATGAAGCTCAACCTACAACACCTAAATGTGATTACTTAACCTTGAAATTGCCCTCCAAAGTCCACAAGTTCAAGTCTGTCTCACTGGTATTTCTTCACTGAGCCCATTTATACTTCAAGGCAAATTTGAGGAAATCTGGGTGTCACTGAATATACTAGCCCTCCACTGCACCCATAGTGTCTCTCCAGGCTGTGTAAATATAAGAGATGAAATATAAGAGCCTAGAGGGCCTCATGGATGGAATGGGCAAAGGCTCATGGCTCGCTCTATACAATGATCATGAGATGTAATTAGCAACAGAGTACAATGGGAACCCGGAATGATCTTCCTAGAGGAGACACAGGAATATAGGCGTGTCTAGGGACCCTGGGTATGGCCCTGTGAAGCTCAGAACTCGTGTCCCACTCTCAAGTAGAACATGAAACTTACAAGCAGGATGTTCTCCTTGTTCTTCTAGGTCCATTGGTCTCTGACTCCTATTTTTTTATATATATATATCACAGTAACCAATCTCTATGTCTCATAAGGGAGGCTATTAGGGGTGAGCATTAAGATGTGGCCAGATGGACAGAGCTCCAGAACCCCACGTGGACCACACTGGCTTGGATTCAGGGACTAGATGCTACCATTCTCCTCAGAGCAAGGCCACTCTCCTCTTGGCCCCTTTTAGAAACACCTGGAGTTGGAATCTGGCAGCGCCATCAAAGGCAAGCTGGTGGCTGCATTATAAAGGAGTTGTATTCCCTCTTGTTGATAAATAAATCTTTTTCCTCCTGAACAGCCAAGCTGGTAGGTTTCATTGTAATTGCTCTGCACTCAGCAGAGAGCCAAGGCTGGCAGCACTGCATCCTTCATCTCCGAAATATTAATTAGTTTTCCATGATGCTTTATTTTAATCATGAAAAAAGGAGAGAGATCAGTGGGAGCTAACCAAAGGAAGAGTTGGGGAGATGGAAGCAGAGGACATGCAGCATTGAGAAGGAAACAAACAGGACACAGTTGGGGATGGGGAGGGCTTGTGCAAGGGGAGGGGAGAAAGGGAGTTGTCGGCTCCTGAGCATCTGCTACTTCTTCAGGAATGATGCTGTGCTCCTCTGCATCCTCACTGCCTGACCCAAGGGGTATTACCTGCCTCGTTGCATTACCAACCTCATTTTGTACATGAGCAAAGCTGAAGCTCAGAAAAAAAAATTAGTTGTCTTTCCCAAGGTTAAACTATATTACATGGAAAAAAAATTTAGAACTTAAATATTAATTTTCTGACTCTGTGCTTGTATTCTCTTTCAACAACATCCTTTTGACATGTCAGCAATATCATTCTAGCAAAGAGACAAGTTACTGACCGTAACAAGTGCATGTAAGGATGCTTGGGTCAATCACGATGAATCTGGGAGGGCTTCTCAGCAGAAGTGATGTCTAGCTGTGCCGAGAAGGATTTGGAGAAACGATCCCAGTAAAGAAGGTGTGGAATGTAAGCAGAGGGACTGCAGATGAAGTTCAGTGGCAGAGGGCTATGCTTGCCCAGCGTGAACTCCAGTACAGCTCCCCCCCCCCAAAACGAAAGGAAGAATGGAAGAGGAAACAGTGTCAGATATGCCTGAGAAAATGGAATATAAAGGAGTGTTCAGAATCTTAAGGAAACCGCAGGAAGCAAATAGACGGTTAAGCTTCAGGCTAGCAGTCAGGAAGAATAAGACAAAATGGACATGTGGGTAGATCCAAGGCCAGCCTGTCTTCTGTCCTCACACATGCTCGAGGACAGAGGAAAGCCATAAACACACCTTCTTAGAATTGGTTGTAGAAAGATCTCTCCGTTCCAAGTACAGAAAAGGGGTTTTAAAGGAGACAGAGAATCTAGGTTGGGTGCTGCACACCTATAATTCCAGCCACTTGGGAGGCCAAGACAGGAGGATTGAAAGTTAGAAGCTGCCATGGGAATGTAGGGAATGCCCTACATTTTAAAAAGTCTAAGAGCAAACTTCCCGATTGAATGTTTACCTAAGGCAAAGCCCTTTGGATCAAACCCCAGTACTAACACATAAATAAATAAATTTTTAAATTAAATGAAAAAGAAGTAAGGCATTTGTAGCCACCAATGTGAGAGGTCCAGCTGCCTTTCACAGGGTGACTGTTGTCAAGATGAAAAAAAAAATGGCCCCAGACTTACATGAGTTGAAACCACTCAAAGGCAGCTTCATCATCAAAGCCCACCCACTCCCTAAGTTCAGTTTCTCGCAGCAGTTCAAGCAGGATAAGGCTACCTCCAAAGAGAATATTAACACCTCCGAATGTACCCAGTAGAAGAACCTTAGAGAGGACACCATGGCTGTGGCAAAATATGATCGATATGTCTTGCCTCTTTGTTATTAAAACACCCACGGATGCACACTGAATCCCCAGGCTACACCAGGCAACCTTTAAAGGTTATACAGACGTATTTTACCTCCTTACATTCAAAAGGTCCTCAGAATGGCCAGAAAAGGGAGGCATACAGTCTTAAGAAGACACATCAGAGACTCAGAAACAAGAGATGGGATTGTGGAAAGTTAGGGTGGGTTGGTGAAATGGAGGATTCAAGAGGGTGGACTGAATGAATGAAGATTGACTAGTACATACTGTGTGCATAGAGGATTCAACTGTTCTCTCCAGACAGACAGGTTGAAGTCTGAGCCTCAGCCCACCAGACCTTAGAAGAATCTTCAGAAATGGAATCATTCTAGATGTGAGTTAAGTGAAGATGAGATCAGAATGGAGAAGTTCATGCTCTATAACCCAGCTGGACTGGATTCTCATGTGGATGTAAATGGCCACATGAAGCCAAGGCAAAGACAACCAAAAGTCAGCAAATGCTGGAGCAGCTAGAAACTGGAAGAGATAGTGAGGGAACAGTTCCCAGAAGGTATTAGAGGGATCATGGCTCTGCTGACACCTTGGGTTTAGACTTACAGCCTCCGGAACTCTGAGAGACTGTGTTTCTGGTACTTTAAGACACTCATTTTGAGGAACTTTGTTATGAAGACCTTAATAATCAATACAGTATGTATCCGGCTTGATGCTTACCCCCAAACTGCATGAGGTAAGCATTCTCAGTTCTGCTTTGCAAGTCAGGAATCTGAGAGCCCATGACAAACCCTTCTGATAGGTGGTAGTCTCATGCCCAGCCACTAAGCTGGAAGTGCTTTTGTAGGTAAACCACAAAAGGATAAACAGGAAACAGAAGTTATAGGACATGATCATGTGAGAAGGCAGACAGCTCTCTCTATGGTGTGTTCACACATCTCTTTATGCCCCAAGAGGAATGCTGCATGTTTACTGGAAATTGGATACAGATCTAAGGCTGAAGATAAACCATAGTTTAACTAGACATGGCTTCTTTTGATGAGTTCAGAGTCTAGCCATGGAGAAAGAGACAGGACCAGACACAGTGATGGGCAGCCATGCATTCAAGCTTGGGAAACAGGCCTCAGGGGCTTCCTTAGCTCTCTGTCTTCAGACAGCTTGATGGTCAGGCACCTTGTGACATTACAATAGCTTGCAAAAGAAAGAAATTTGACCTTATTAAATAAACACAGTGGTTCAGGCATGAAGGGTAAATTACCAGTTGGGTGGGGGTAACAACAGAGAATGTGAGAAACAAGCAGTTTAGAATCAGAAATCCCATGGTTTTGCCTAGGATTGAGGCCTAGGATTTCCTTAAAAGATTATAGCACAGGGGTTGACTCTGAAGGGTCAGGGACAAGGTATCAAGGAGAAGAGCCTGTGGCAACCTGGGAACAGACTGCTGACATTTCATCTTTGAAAACTCCCCTAACCGATGCCAGCTCCATAGAAATGGAGACTCCAGTGATTTTTATGGCTCCATTTTCTACACATTGAAGAGATTTGGCTGTTGTATGACAAGACTTTTTCTAGGGGGATACACCACACACACACACACACACACACACACACACACACACACTCACTCACTCATTCACTCCAGATAGGGAACCCATGACAGACCAAAGTCTGGATACCACCAAAGTCCAACATGGTGAACCATGAGTTTTACTGACGGTTACTCACAGGAGTACAGGCAAGAGGTTACTTACATGGGCAGAAATCATTCAAAGGCAGCTGCATCACCAAAGCCCCACCCATAATATGAGTGACAGATCACAAAATATAGGAATCTAGAGAACACTGCATAGCCTGCCATCAGTTCCACAGGTTGAAGAGTGTCCTTTCCCGATGACTCTGGTCTAAACATTTTCCAGGCCGCCCTGCTGGGCTCTCCTTCTTTTCGTGCTTCTTGGCTGGTCTCTGCTCCTTCTGGGCAGCAGGGGATGTCTGAGAGCCAATCTTTGAAGGTTGGCTTGTCTGAGAGTGACTTTCAACAGTCTTTATTGTTTACTTTTAGGAGGGGGCAGGCTAGTGAATCTGGTCAGTTTGGGGCACTTCTTACTTTCTACCCTAAGGAGCTTCCCTGGGAGATGAGCTAGCACTGAATCTTGTGAGAAATTGCAATACAAGAACTGAAAAGCTGTATCAAAACTCAGACAGAAGGAATTCTTCCTGTTAGGAAATTGTACATCAGCCACACTATAGATCCCTGAAGTTTAGCTTCCACCACCCAAACATCCGTTCTTTCTGTTAGGAGACACCTATCCCATATCCAATTTTGTGCTGTTTTCAGGGAACGCAGCCATGTATTAGGCACTCTGTGGGGAGTTCTTGGCTTATGGAAAAAAGAACTGGGGGATTTCCATATCAGCCCTGTACCACAGCTTGAAGGAGAGTGGGGTACAATGCGTGTGTGTGTGTGTAGGATCCACCTAGCTGAGATAGAGAGGACAAGCAGGGCTTAGTCTGTCAGAAGGAGGACACTATTCCAGAAAGTTGAGTCCAGAGCATGCAGGGTGGAAGGGAGAATGAAGTGCATGGCAGGCAGATAACAGGGGTTCCACACAGGTGTGTCACGTGAACAACATGGATTCCCAGGTTAAGAGAGCTGAGGGAAAGGTTAGAGCACTTGTGGTTAAGAACAAGACCTGAGTTCAAATCCCCAAAAGGCATGTAAAAACTTAGCCAGTTACCCTAGTATGGGGTGGTGTCAGGAGGATTACTAGAGCTTGTTGTTTGCTAGCTAGTTCCTGGTTCAGTGAGAGACCCTGTCTTAATGGAATTATGCTGAGACCAGACAACTTCCTCTGTTGTCTACATATAACTTATATAAGTATGCCTTCTGAGCCTATGCATCCACACAAATACATGTGTATATGCCATACATACTCATACAGTATGTTTTCTATCTGTTTCTCTTTCTCTCTGTCTCTCTGTCTCTGTCTCTCTGTCTCTCTCTCTCTCTCTCAGGCACGCATGCACACACACATACACACACAATTTATTATGTTTTCACAATAACACAATTTATTTAAAACACAGTGAGGAAGATAGTTGAGCAGGTAAGGTAACTTACCAATAAGCCTGACCTGAATCTGACCCCTGGGACCTACATGGTATGGTAAAAGGAGAGAACCAGCTCTAACCATATGCTCTGACTTTACACACACACAAACACACACACACACACACACACACACACACACACTATTTTTTTAAAAAAAGAAGAAATGAGCAGATAGTTTAGAGGTGTGGTTTATGCCTTCCCTTAGATACAATTTCCCCTAACTACTAGCAAACAACTTACATTATTAGGGTACATGTTATAATTAATGAGTCATTATTAACTAAAACCCACACTTTGTTCAGATTTAGCTTTACCTAAAGTCCTTTTCTTTCCCAGAATCTCATCCAGAAATCTGCATAACGTCAATGTTCTTAAAGGAAGTTATAGGAAGGTTGAAGAGATTCAAGTTCTCAGAAACGATGATTTACTGCACAAAGCTGATCTCTGACCGGGTCAGATTCTTTAAGCCTCAGAGCAGGAGGCAAATGCTGTCCTGGCCATCTACCAAAGAGACTGGAATCAAAAGCAATGGGAGATAGAAGAGACATAGCTGACAGTACTTTAACCTAACATTCTTGTTCTTCATCTTTTTATATCAATGGGTGATTAATACGTATTACATTTCCCCCTAATCCATCCTCAAGAGAGGTGTTATAATAACATGTCAGGGAGGTGTGGATAAGCAGCATTATGGAGCCTGGTTTATAATGCAGTTGGTAACAGATGCTAACGTCCTGATTCTGCATTCCAGAGTCATTTATACCCAGCTCCATAGCACAGTGAGGCCCGTCACATCGTAATTCTTCAAAGAAGTTTCTATTAATCACTCATTCATTATTAAAACACATTGTATTCATCCTGCTTGGCAGTGGGAGCAGGGCAGGCTCTGTTTACCCAGCTCAGCCATTTCCAGACTATCATCCTCAGCCCAGAAAAGCCTCCAGCCCTCAGGATGGCTGAGAGCTGGGAAGAGATGCTTATACACAAAAGCACCTTGGGCGTCACCCAAGAATTGGCTCTCACCTCAAAGAAGGGTGAGAGGGTTCAGATATCCCTGAAGCTTAGACCGCATGCCCCCTTGGATTATCTTCTGCCCACTGTTTCCTCTACCTGGAATTCTCCTCCAGGTGACCACTGCTCTGCTCACTCACATTCCCTTGAGGAGCCATGTGTATCCCTGCCTCCAAGAACCTACTATAAATCTGATTCATCCCAAGAAAGCTGTGTGGTCTTGGAGTAAAATATAAGAGCTATAAGGCCACATAACTTGTCTTCTAGCACTAGTGGTATGACCCTACATACGTTATCTAACTTTTATGACTTTCATTTTCATCTATTGGCCAAGTGAGTCAATAATCACAGAACTTATGTCATGCGATTAACGTAGAATTAACTGAATTCTGATAACAGGTTTTGAGGACAACCCACACAGACTCTTGTTATCACTTAATAAAAACATCTGAATATCATCTGGATGTCCCCAGAGAGGCACCATCCAGTCTTTCATTCCATAATCAAACTCTCGGGTATTGTTTGAAGTACTGGAGACATGTTGCCATGCAGAGCCCACTCCTTCCTTCAGGAATCTCCTACACTAGCAGCTTAGCATTGTTAAAATGGCACTAGAGCTGTGTGGGTCTGAAAGGACCCATTCTTCCCCCCAAAGTCTCTGCATTTTGGTTCATATGCAACGTATGCAATACTTGTGGCAGTAACTTTTCCATTATTGTAACAATTATCCAAGATAATCAACCACTGACGATAAAGGCTTATGGCTCTCAGTTTTAGTTTGGGCTTACTTTATGGCCAGAAAGCAAAAACAGGGGCATGTGGAATGGACTGGGGTCCAACTCTCTCCTCAGGAGCACGGGTGGCCCAGTGCGATGAAGACACACCCACACACACTGGAGGTCTTCGAAGTTTTTACCACTTTTTAATAGTGCTATGCTGCGGTTCAAGCAACTAAAATATGGGCTCTGGGGGCACCTCAAATCTACCCAATAAGAGTACTATCTACCTATGATTTTAATTTTACAGAATATTTCACCTTTCAGGTCAACAGGGATTACACCTCTGTAGTAACAGTCATACTACCACCACCACCCCATCAGAGCAAGGATCCAGGCCTTTGATGGTCCCCACACCTTCACTGAAACATTTCAGACTAAAAATGTAGAGGGTAGCTTAATGTATATAGTTTGAATACCTTTGAGCCTTTCCTTTTGCATCATCCAGTAGTGGATACTAATATCAAACCTAGTATATATAGTTTCTGTGTCTTCTTGGCTGTACACATATATACCAATACATCAGATATATTCCTACATTCATGTGGTCAAACTTTATATACATGATACCACACTGTATGCCTTCTTGCAGCTCAATACTTTTTAAGGAAGCATTCTATGAGAGAGTTCAAGTGTATATAAAGTCAACAGAATAGAAGAATGGATTCCCATGTGCCTATTCCCCTAGGTCTACCAATCATGGGGATTTTTTTTAAAAAAAAGACTTAAACATAATTTATGTGTATGGGAGTGTTTGCCTGTATGTATGTATGTATGTATGTATGTACATGTGCCATGTGTGTGATGCTTCCAGGGTCCAGAAGGAGTCAGATACTTAAAAGCTAGAGTTGGAAATGGTTGCGATCTTCTACATGTATGCTGGGAACTGAACTCAGGTCCTCCGCTAGAGCAACAAGTACCCTTAACCGCTGAGCGCTCTCTCCATCCCCTAGTTTTGCTCATTCTTGATTCGCCTAGGTATTCCTTATAGCATGAATTCATTTGTATCCTTGTTAAGTAATATTCCATTACATGAATGTAGTATGGTTTGTTTACTCATTCATTTCCATACCTTGTATCTTCAGCTCTTGGCCATTGCGGTTAAGGTTGTAGGAACACTTATTGTGCATTTTTATTTACATTTTTCTTGGGAAAAGGAAGATAAGTTCTGGGGCAAAAGGAAAGCAAAAATATTTAAAGTTCATAAGACTTTTCCAAATGCTCTTCCAAGGGGTTTGGTGCCATTTTTCTTGATCTCAGATGACCTGTGTTTCAGACACACCCCAGAAGCAGTTGATGGAATTGGTGCATATTTACAGCATGTTCTCATTTTGTTATTCAGTTGAAGCCATTCTTCATATGTTCTCCACAGAAGCCTTGGGCCAGAAATATATTCAGGACATATTTTCTCTGAGTCTGAGTCTGTCTAGACATTTTTTTTATGATTCCCTTTGTTGACTAGAGTTGTGCATGATTTAATTTTTATGAAGTATATCTTCTTTTCATTTTCCTGTCAATGTTTACTGATTTTTGTCTTAGAAAGTTTTTTCTGTTTCACAATGATATTCTCTTGCTTTCTTCTCAATGCTTTATAATTTTAGCTTCCGCATTGATGTTTAATGGCCTCATCTAATTAAATGTAAAGTGTGAGATCAGGGATTTTGCACACACACACACACACACACACACACACACACACACACACACACCATACAGGCACTTCTCTAGGATATTATCTCAATTAATAGCACAATTTCCTCAAAAGACTTTCTGTTTTGAATTATTTTCTATTTTTGTAAAAAAAAAATTCCATGAATATATGCAACTATTTATTTATGTACTCTCTGATCTGCTAACATGACTTATATATCTAACCTTCTGCTGCTATCAAGCTATCTTAATCACTATTATGTTGTATCTTGAAGCTATGCAGTTTGAGTTTTCCAATTTTGTTCCTCTCTCTCTCTCTCTCTCTCTCTCTCTCTATCTATCTATCATCTGTCTATCTACCACTTTACCAATCTATGTGTTGTGTGTACATGTTAGTGCATGAGTACACACCACACACACACACACACACACATGCGTGCGCGCACACACACACATACACATGCGCGCGCGCACACACACACACACACACACACACCATGGTACATTTGTGAAGGGTATCTCCCCACACATACCCACATGCCATAGTATGTGTGTTAGGTCACAGGATAACTTGTAGTGGTTGGTTCTCTCCTTCCACCATGTGAGATTCAGGCAAACTCAGATCGTCTGGCCTGGCAGCAGGGCCTTTACCTCTTGTGCTGCCTTGAAGGCCTTCAGCTTTGTTCCTTTAAATCAGAATTGTTACATCTATTTTACATGATCTGTGTGTTCATGTAAATTTTAGAATCATCTATTTCTATTTTTGAAAGCCGTTTGGAAGTATGATTTGGATTATGTTGAACTATGGATTACTGTAGAATCTTGTAACACTTTTATAACATTGATTTCTCCAGTCCAAAAATATAGTGTATCTTCTTATTTAGGACTTTCAAGTTTTTTCTCTGAAATATTTTAAGGTGTATAAAATAAAGAATTTGCATGTATTTTGTTAAATCTATGACTGAATACTTTATACTTTTTGATATTTAGAACATATTTTTAAGCCGGGCGGTGGTGGCGCACGCCTTTAATCCCAGCACTTGGGAGGCAGAGGCAGGAGGATTTCTGAGTTCGAGGCCAGCCTGGTCTACAAAGTGAGTTCCAGGACAGCCAGGGCTACACAGAGAAACCCTGTCTCGAAAAACCAAAAAAAAAAAAAAAAGAAGAACATATTTTTATATGTTCACATATGTTATATGTTTATAAGAATGATTTTTACTTCAGTTTTTCGTTATTTTCTGCCAATATGAAGAAATACAAATTTTTTTTGCATCTTTTATCCCAAGATACTGGGAAATTCATGAAATAGTTTGGATGTTTCTCTGTTGACTACACGGGATTTTCTTGTATTGTATTATTTGTATATTTGAATGAGTAAAATAAGTTTACATGATTACTTTTATGTAAATAATATTTATTTACTTGTATAAATTATATTGTATAAACATTTATATATCTGTAACTATTATAACAGACATGCTCATCCAATTCTTCCTTTTGAGTCTTTATGCTTTTATTTCTCTTGACTTATTACTCAAGCTATTGACTTCATACTGCACTGGCTACAAGACTGAATATTCTAGCATTGCCCTGGTCTTCTGGGGAAAGAAAGACATTCCCTGCCCTTTGTTCAGCATGAGTTACAGCTGCCTTGTAGATAGATGGTCTTTAATCAGACTGAGGTATTTGACTTGCGAGGAGGTGTCTACTCCAACTTGCTGAGAATACATTGTGTAATGAATGTTGAATATTGTTAATGTCCTTTTCTAAGGGTTCAATGTCTCAAGATGATTTTATGCATAAAAGGGGTGCTCATTGGGAGCTTTGGCCTTTAAAGTCTGCTAGTGTAGAGATGGTCAATTTCCTTCAGTGAAACAGCTCCTCGTAGGCTGCTCACACCCCAGTAGATGGCTCTACACTAAGGTGCATACATGCAGTACTGCTGGACCTGGTGGTCTGCTAAAAGAGGAAAAGAAGTGGAAAATGAATAGGGTCCATGGAGGAATAATAGGGAAACAGAGCTTAATATGACCAAAATATATTATATACATGTATAAAATTCTTAAATAATGAATAATAAATTTTACATATGTATATTTCAAAGTGTAATTTATAAAGTCTCTACTACTTCTATGTGCTAATTACATAGACATTGCTAATCTTTCTTGTTGATCTCTTTATTGTTTGTTTATTTGTTTGTTTGTTTTGAAATGAAGTTTCTCTGTGTAGTCCTGGCTGACCTGAAAGTCACTCTCTAGATCAGGCTGGCCTCAATCTCAGAGATTCACCTGCTTATGCTACTTGAGTGCTAGGATTGAAGGTGTGAGCCACCACTGCCTGGTTGACATTGCTAATCCTTTAATCCTCCCAAAAGACCAATATTACCAAGATGTAATTGGTCATGATATAGTAGTATACTTATTTTGGAAGACTTATCAGAATATTATTTAATTAATATTATTTAACTTTTCATTATTGTTCATGAAGCTAAAAACAATGTTTTCTTATGTCTTTTCTGTGGCATGGTATCAAGTGTCAGCTGATGGAATGGGCTAAGGCATGGATAAAATCTGCAGTTACTATTACAGTTTTACAGGTCATTTGGCTTTTCAGCTAGTAATGGGTTTACCAAGCTCTCTAAACTTTTGAGAAAATGTTTGCCATGGGTTATTTTTTTCTCTTTTCTTGTTTTCTTTTTTAAATTCTGCTTTGATTCTTATTGCTTTCTTTTATCATTTAGGGTTATGCATAATGTGCTCATTTTTCTTGCTGGCCTTTATGATAAAGACTTAGATCATTAGTTTTACACCTTTCTCCTCATTGTAAACAATCAATGCTCACATCTCCCTGACCCTGCCACAACATAGAGGAAAACAATAATGACAAAATTAAGAAAATAAAATTCAGCAAAATGCATGCTCAGACACTCTCAGCACCCATTCTCCCCAGTGGCTCCTCCCAGTTTGAAGTTGTCTTGAGTTCTGTGTGTGTTTATATGTGCTTGTATATGTGTATTCTGAACATTTGAGAATTCCTAATGCTTTCTTACAACACAGGTCTCTCACTACCTCTGGGTGGATTCTGAGAAAACATGCTGAGATCACAAATGCAATTTTCAGTTTTATACACTGACATCTGCATGTTTTTCAGTATAGTCCGATTTTGTCAGCATATCTGTGTTCTCTGTGACATCTCTCTTCTGTAGTACTTGGACATTACCTTTATCGAACTGCTTTAGATAATTCAGAACATTTCTAGAGCTTTCATCACCTGTAAGGACAATAATATCTCACCTCATAGAAGTCATCAATTTCCAGTCTTCTACTGAATCCTGGGATGAGATTCAGGCCACACACTGTTTTAAAGCATCAGTTTGCAAATAACAAAGTTCACCAACCAAACTCTGTTGGCAAAACTGACTTGGTCCTTTGTCAGCATGCTGTGATCTTCTCAGTATAGAGTTACTGATATTTTTTTCTTCTTCACTTAATAATTACCGTGTGGGAGATACTTAAGTCATGCTTATTTCATTGGACCCAAATACTTCCTTGGTTTGGTATCCACTGACGAGGCTTGCCTAACATGTGTGCACCATGATAGCACCAAAATGGTTTCCAAATTCTAGCTCTTCTTCCATAGTGAGCAGCTAGATACAACATTCTACTGCAAACCAGAAGTAAAGAAAAAAAAAGTCTGTCTATCATAAGTTAAATATCATCTAGGTGTCTATCTACCTACCTATCTATTGTTTATCATATATCAACTATCTATTATCTACCATATATCAATCAACTATATCATTTATTTATCATTTATATATGTATCTGCCTACCATCTCTTTTGTCTGTATCAGTATCTAATGTCTGATGGAGCAAATCTATCTAGAATGAGTGCTGATTCATAAATTCTGATTTTCCTCCTGGTTTATCATCACTACTCACCTATTTTAGTGCTCAAATTGTTCTCAAGTTAGTCATTTGTCACTTTTTGGACTTGGCTGCCGTGTCCTTGTGACACCTTCACACCATTTTTAGCATGCCTCTTTTGTTATTATTTTTTTTCTGCATAACAAGTTATCCCAGACTCATCTTTTATGTACTCCATTCCAGCCCTGGAAGTTCTTGTTTGCTTAAGTGAGAAATGGCTGCAGGGACGAAAATATAAAGCGTTAGTCGTACTTATTATTCCTGGGATATTTGCATCCTTGGCTTTTTCAGCAAGTAGTACAAGGAAATACAGGCTTGTTCTGTATCTATGCAGACATGCATATTCACAATTCATATGTGCATATGGGTGTCTGTGCACCAGCACCATTGAATGTTCATTCAGACATGCAGCAGGCATGCAAACATATCTATTTCTATTTCAAAAGCATCACTTTCAGCACACCTGCCATAGATTCTTCCACAACTTTGTCCACCCATACTGTATGTTTGTATGTCTTCTTTTACAATGACAGGCCTGATCCTCAAGGCCATTGATTGTATAATTTATGTTTTGTTTTGACAGAGGCAGGGCTTTGGTACTTTGCTGAGGACAGTTCAACTCTCATACTCCAATCTTCAGAGTGTTAGGATTCCAGGCATGCACACCAGCTTCTTCTGTTCACTTAAACGGACATAAAATAGATTCAAGTTGCTCCACCCACACTAGCATGTTGAGCACACTGGCTGGGAAGGGCTCATGAGTTATTTTCAGTAGTCCTTCTACACAACTCCACATTGTCCCAAACTAAAGTTGGTCACATACTGTGTTCAAAGGCACTTGGAATAGCCCCTCTATTGTGGTCTTCCGGCTAGTTATAGTGTTAACTTGAAATAAAATTGGTCCATTTATCAGTCTGCTTTCATTTTTAGGGTTTAGCATCCTTTGCATTATTTTTCTTTAATGTTTGAGTGTATTAACATTTTGTTTTGTTTTGTTTTGGAAAACATGGTTTCTCTGTGTAGCCCTAGCTGTCCTGGAACTCTCTCTGTAGACCAGACTAGACTCAAACCCCATCTGCCTCTGCATCCCAAGTACCACCAAACCATGTCCTGTGACATTTTATTCCTAGTGTGTGTCCAAAAGTCAAACGTTTGAAATATAACCAGGAAATAGGAAATATAATTCGAAATGGGACATAATTAGGAGAATGTCTTTGCTTCTATGCCTTTGCATGCTATCCTTCCTCTCTCCATGCATGCCTTGCCCATGTGGTTTCATAGTTTCTTAGTCTGTCTCCTCTTTCCTCTGTAACACTAAATTGACATGCCTGATTTTTAACCATACCCTCTACCCACTTTTCATGCCACAAGCCCATCTGCACTATGCTGTTTCACCAGTGTCTCTTTGAAATCAGTCTTCATTCATTCAGAAAAATCTCTAGCATTCATGTTTTGACAAATGTGTAATTCCCAGTTGAGTGCATGGGCCTTAGCTTTCTCCAGAAAGATATCTCTGCTTGAACTTTTAGGCACTCCTAAATAATTGTCACCTTAAAATGATGCCACAACAACAATCCTATTGATGTATCTTTTCCTGCAGTCGTAAAGACACTCAGAAGCACACCGTACATGTGATGTTAAATTGCCTTTGGTTTTGTGATATTTTATAGTTTTCCTCCATGTTTTTGATACATGCATTAGCAATGCACCACTTAATTTCTGAATACATACTTGTGTTGCTGTCTAAGTTGATTATGCCATTTTTGAAGACCCTACAAGACTTCAAACTTTTAAGACAACTTGCACTAGTTTATGGAATCTATGCTGCATGAGCACACATGAAAAGCCTGTGCTTTTTGCAGTGTGCTGTCTGTTCTAGAAATGTCAGCTGTGGCAGGATAGCTCATTGTGTCCTCGGATTTTCTGCTTCACAGCTGAGAATCAGGCATTTTATCAATGACTAAGAAGGCTGTTTAAACTCACTATAACTGTGGGCATGTCTATTTTCCCTGTAAGGGCAGTCACTGTTGTTGCTGTTTTTCAATGTATTTTGAAACCCTATGGTTAAGTGCATATACACTTAGATTTATTATGTCTTCCTGAATTACTGACCTCTGCATATTAAAACATGTTCAGGGCTGGAGTGATGACTCAGCGGTTAGAAACACTGACTATTCTTCCAGATGTCCTGAGTTCAATTCCCAGCAACCACATGGTGGCTCACAACCATCGTATAAAGTGATCAGATACCCTCTTCTGGTGTGTCTGAAGACAGTTACAAGTATACTCATAAACATAAAACAAATATTGGGCTAGAGAGATGACTCAGCAGTTAAGAGCACCAACTGCTCTTTCAAAAGTCCTGAGTTCAATTCCCAGCAACCACATGGTGGCTCACAACCATCTGTAATGGGATCCAATGCCCTCTTCTGGTGTGTCTGAAGAGAGTGACAGTGTACTCACATAAAAAAATAAACAAATAAATCTTAGAAAAGAAATGTTCGATTTGTCACTAATGATTTATATCTTAAAATAAATTTTGTCTGGCATTATTTTGGCCTCCTTGTCCTAGTCCAATAAGATTATATGGAAGACCTTTTTTATTTTAATGAATAAGTGTGTGTGTGTGTGTGTGTGTGTGTGTGTTCATGTGGGTGTGCATGCACATGTATGTGCTTATATGTGGAATTCAGAGATCAATGTGTATCTTCACTCACCATTCTCCATCTTAGTTTTAATCAATTTTATTCTTAGATACTTCCGCAGATTGCATCGCCCACCCTCTCCTATCTCCCTGTCTTCACTATCAAAGACCTTCCACCCCAACCCCTAAATCTGCCCCTCACATTCCTACATACTTACTTGGTTTTATGGGCCACTAAGTTTAACCAGATCCATTTGTAGGTCCATGGATTGGAGCTAACTGCTAGATGCTCTCAGTAATAGGTACAGAACTCAATACGATGATTCCACATTTTTTGTGAGTCCCATCTTTCACAGCTGTTCATTGACAGGGCCAAACTTGTGTGGGCTGATGCAGATGACCACAGATGCTGTGAGTTAATGATTATCCAATATATACAAAGAACTCAAGAACTTAAGACTCCGGACAATCAAATAGCCCTATTAAAAATGGGATACAGAGCTAAACAAAGAATTTTCAACTGAGGAAACTCAAATGGTCGAGAAGCACCTAAAGGAATGTTTAACATCCTTAGTCATTAGGGAAATGCAAATCAAAAGAACCCTGAGATTCCACCTTACACCAGACAGAATGGCTAAAATCAAAAACTCAAGTGACAGCAGATGCTGGCGAGGATGTAGAGAAAGAGGAACACTCCTCCATTGTTGGTGGGATTGGAAGCCAGCACAACCGCTCTGGAAATCAGTCTGGCAGTTCCTCAGAAAATTGGTATTACCAGAGGACCCAGTTATACCATTCCTGGGCATATACACAAAAGACGCTCCAACATATAACAAGGACACATGCTCCACTATGTTCAAAGCAGTCTTATTTATAATATCCGGAAGCTAGAAAGAACCCAGATGTCCTTCAATGGAGGAATGGATACAGAAAATATGATACATTTACACATGGAGTACTATTCAGATATTAAAAACAATGAATTCATGAAATTCTTAGGCAACTGGATGGAACTAGAAATTATCATCCTGAGTGAGGTAACCCAATCACAAAAGAACACACATGGTATACACTCACTGATAAGTGGGTGCTTCAGTTCTTCTTAGAAGGGGTAGCTAAATATGGAAGAAAACACGGAGACAAAGTGTGGAGCAGAGACTGAAGGAAAGACCATCCAGAGACTGCCCCACCTGGGGATCCATCCCATATACAGTCACCAAACCCAGACACTATTGTGGATGCCAAGAAGTGCATGCTGACAGGAGCCTGATATAGCTGTCTCCTGAGAGACTCTGTCAGAGCCTGACATATACAGAGGCTGATGCTCACAGCCAATCATTGAACTGATCGCAGGGTCCCCAATGAAGGAGTTAGAGAAAGGACTGAAGGAGCTAAAGGGGTTTGCAATCCCATAGGAAGAACAACAATATCAACCAACCAGAGTTCCCAGGGTCTAAACCACAAACCAAGGAGTACGTATGGAGGGACCCAAGACTTCAGCTGTATATATGACAGAGGATGGCCTTGTCAGGCATCAGTGGGAGAAGAGGCCCTTGGTCTCATGAAGGCTGGATGTCCCAGTGTAGGGGAATGTGAAGAGTGGCAGGGAGGGTAGGGGCACACCCTCATACAAGCAGAAGGAGGGAGTTTCTGGGGGGGAAAGTCAGGAAAAGGGATAACATTTGAAATGTAAATAAATAAAATATCCAATAAAAACTAAAAAACTTAAAAATTAAAAAACAACTTAAAAAAAATTGGCATGGTTACATTGAGTGCACACCATGGCATTTCCCAGCCTTTCACCCCATCATCCAACTCATACATACCCCCTGCCTTCTCTTTCCCATCATTCCCTCAGAGTTAGAGGGCGTGGCATACACATATTTTTTGAGATGAGGTCTCTCTGAACCTTGAGTTCATTGATTGAGCTAGACTGTCTGGCTAATGAGCTCTGGGGATCTGCCTGTCTTACCTCTACAAGCACTGAGGATGAATACATACATACATACATACATACATACATACATACATACATACTTACATACATACTGCATACATACATACTTACATACATACTACATACATACATACATACTTACATACATACTGCATACATACATACTTACATACATACTACATACATACATACATACTTACATACATACACACATACTTACATACACACATACATACATACATACATACAAGCTTAGGTCCTCATGCTGCCATATCAGGTACCTTAGAAATGAGCTGTTGCCCCAGCCCCAAATTATAAGGAATTTCTTTTTCATACTTTTTATCTACAATCTATTCTTCCTACTTCAACTTATATCTCAAGCTTCCAAATGTGGATTTTGTATGAATAATGCATGGCTGAGTCTTGTTTCTTTAGCTTTTCTGATGGCCTCTAAAGTGTGTGCTCTCTTTCTCTCCTCTGTTCAACTTCGCGTGTGCTTCTCAAGGATTGTTGTGCTGATTATGCATACAGCTCTAGTTCATTCATTTTCACAGTAGGTTTATACCAAAGTCCATTTTCACATTCTGCCATTAACTGCCACTTAATTTGTTTGCATTTTTCTATGCATGCAAGCAAAGGCACAACGTACTCTTCTGTATATGTCTTCTATGTATATGTGTGATTCAGGCAGATTCAGTAAAAACACTTTGGAACTTAGTATGCAAAATTATTTATCTTTAATATGTAATCATTCATTTATATGACAGAAATCAAAGAAGTTTTGTCAATTAATATGCATCAACTGTGGCTGAGTCCTTGCTGATCAAAACCTAACACTTAGTAATGTTATTCATGCACACAGACACATTGCTCTCACTATCAGACAGGTTTAGGTAGAATGTCACTGCTATGTAGATCTGTATCTTCTCATGTGTGGCTTGGCTTTCAAGCCTTCCCCTGAGGTCTGATCATGCATATAATTTACTTTTACGTTTTAAGTTGAGAAACAAAATCTTGTACACATAAAATGATTTGTTCAAGATCTCAGAGCTCTAATAAGGTTAGACACAAATCCATGGAAACGAATTTCTCAGGGTATGTTACTCTGAGTGCACATGAGTGTGCACAAATGCATCTACCCAACACATACACATTTTATGACTAAGTCAGTGTTTCACTTCATGTCTGTGTATCGTGTGCACACATGTGTGGGTATGTGCATGATAAACATTTTTGAAATCACATTTTGGCTTGAGGTTTCCAGAGTCCACTCCTGAGAGCTATCATGTTTGAGGCCAATCATTTCCAACATACCTCAATCTTCTCTCAAAAAGTAAAAACAAAGGATCAGTCTGGAAAACTTTGAGGAGACATCCTGAGAAGAGCCTGTCACTCTACTTATGATGTAGGTTTACAAGGGAAACTGGTGAGCATGGGCTTCCAGCCAGCGACTGCAACCACTTGGCTCTCCCTCTAAGGCTTCCTCTTTCTAGGGTTGCCTGAGCGAGACAAGACCCAGATCTCTGATCTAAGTCATACCCAGGAACGACTCTGAGAAACAAACAAACAAACAAACAAGAAGAATCCTGCATTATCTTGTTACCAGGGAAACAAAACTCCTCCGAGCTATGCTGGCCTTGCCCACTAAGTCCCTCCCAATCCCCTACCTCTGCAGCTATGCTGCGCTGCCCGGGGACTGCTCATTAGCCTGGGATTAGCAGCTGTGTCTGCAGAGGACAAATAAAGCCCTGATGCCCAGGGCTGTAGCTTCAGAGAACTGACTGAGGAAGCGAGGCTCAGCTGCCCAAGTGCCAGGCATATGTCAAATCCAATTTGGGGAGAGGATCTTATTAAGCCTCCTTATCAGATGACAAGTCCTCCTTAAAAAGAAAAAGATCATCAGTTAAGAAGGTTTGCAATGTCTACAGGGCACCCAGGCTCAGGTCAGACAGTGTCTTCCATCAAGCCCAGGTCTTTCACATGCCATCATCAACCACTTGGTTCAAGGGGATTTGATTAGTCAGAAAAGGATTATGTGTAAGGTTTGACCGGCCATTAATCAGTCTCTGCCCTTCAAAATAGTTGTGACTCATTATTGTGACCCTATAGCTGAGCATCTACCTAAGACCACAGGGATGGTTTTGATTCTCATTCCATTTTCCCTTCAGAATTATAAGCATAGAATGTATATACCAAAGCATGGTGTTTGGAAATTCACTGCAGCCTAGCACTCTTATGTCATACTTATGGAGATATCCAGACAGGAAAGCAGGGCTAAAGTTTACGGTATATCAATCATAATGATTCTTCTGCCCATGGTCTAAAGAGTCAAGAAGTCCATACTCTTACTAACACTGCATTTCCAACCTTTGACCCACTTTATTGTTTCCATTTCATAGGTGAGGAAACTAGAATGTCAGTGTAGTGTCATTGCTATGAGAGAGAGCTTATACTCAAGCCCAGCCCATCTGTTTTGGATCCCCTGTTTCTTCCACTATAAAACACAGACCCTGGAGAAGAAGTCTGTGCATGTGCATGTCCAGTGCAGCACTGAGCTTAACTGCAAAAAAGCGCACAGCCAGAGTTTCTCATAAGAGGAGAATGTTCTAGGAAATTACCTCAATGAATTAGTTTGCCAGCTAATAAATGAAATTTCAAGATTATTTAGCCACATTGGAAGAGAGTGTGTTATATAACATTCAGTTGAGGGAAAAAGAATGTAGTCTAGGGAGATAATGGGGGCTACTGATGGCATAAAATGGATAATGGGAGGGATATGGGGCAATGCAGTCAATATATACATGTATGAAAACTAAAAAAGACACAGAATAGAGAAATGTTTCTATGCAACAGTTAAAATCATCAAATGCACATCCATGTGGCAATACACTCAAAGGAACTTGACAAACAAAAGCCTTTTGAAATGGTATATAATAGTCACTAAAGGTGATTTTCCCGAACAGTCATAATTGCTGTGAAATTGTATTTGAGGACAAGGCATCAGCCTGATTTGGGGAAAAATCTGAGATATTCAAAAGGAGAAAGATCAACATTTTAACAATTGCTCTTCCTTCTCAGTCTGTGAAACTAAGCGATTTGATTTGTCATGACTGATCCTCTTGACTTTCTCCTATGTAAAACGGTGATGATATTAAACCCTGACTGTCCTTCCAGGGGACCAGGGGATGATTCCTAGCACCCATATGGTGAGTCACAACTGGCTGTAATTCTAGTCCCAGGGAATCTGGCACACTCTTTTGGCCTTTGAGGACACCAGGTACTCACATGCTGTGCTGACATATATGTAGACAAAACACTTATACACAAAACAGGCATTTTTTTAAAGGGGGAAGGGACATTAACCTTTAAGAATTCTATTACCAACTAAATAAATTTTGTACATCTACAGATACTGAGACAAATTAATTAATAAAAAGTTAGGTAGGTGTATCAGCAAATCAACAGATAAATAAGACACAAGATGGTCCATCTCAAACTTCTTACACTTAGAAACATTTTTGTAGGTTTTCAGATGCAAGGCTGAGGCAGGAGGAAGCCATGTCTCATACCATTTCCCAAGATCTATTACACATGTCCACAAGGCAGACAGGGGACAGATAAGTAGGAAGAATTAACCCCTTGTCTTCATCATTCTGAGCCTTAAAGCAGACACAGAACAGGTGCCCCACAAACACTGAATGCAGTTCTAGTCATTTCTGGGTTCTTCAGGAAGCTGTCATAAGAAACTAAACTTCACGGTATTCAAAAGATAAGACACTTTTATAGCATGGGCAGTGATGCCAGAAGCCTCAGAGGATAACCTCTCACGCCTACCCCAAGAGGCATTGTAACCTTGTGTGGATGAGACTACTGAGAGATGGTTTCTTGGGTTGAAATATTACCAAAATGAGAAGTTGCCCTTGGCAGGATGGAACCTACTGAAGTTTCTCTATGGTTTTATGACTTCCCAGCTGGATTCTCTAAATGTGGAGCTTTTCTCTCTGGAAGATCTCTATTTCCCGAATCAAATCTAGGTTCAAGTAGACTGAGGAAAGAGACAGTCATGAGGCTATTCAGAGGCTACCTAGCGCCGAAGGGTTTCCAGCCTTGAACAGCACCCTGAGCCACTGCAATGTGACTGGTTGGTCTTCTGTGCTCTTGGCAACAGACCCTAAGTAAGTGCTTAGTTACTGGCGATCAATTGTCTGGTGTGACAGTGTGCACTCTAGAAAAGAGGACCTCTCAGCTTCCAGTCATGGCCTAAAGGAGATGGAAAAAGAAAGGTAGAGAAATCTAGGAGCTACAACCTCTGAGCAGACCCAAGAATCAATCGGATGATAGGTTATGTTATTCCCCCGTACAGTGTGATCCTGAGGCTGCTCACCACACGCCAGTCCCGTGGCCAGATGTGCTCAGAACAAGATGAACTGGCAACGGAGTCATCCAGACTGTCTTTTCCTTCTTGCTTGCAATGAAAAAAATATCTGATTGTTTTGGATTAAGAAAGGATTTTGCATGGTTGTGCTTTAAACAGTTCCCCAGAACAGCTCCTGGCTCATGGAGAAGGAAGGCTCACTCAGCATTCACCAACTCAGAAGAGAATGTGTTGTCTCCTGCTCTAAACTGAGCAGAAAAGCTCGAGTGGAGGGCTGCAAGGATGTGGAAGAGGCTCTAAAACAGGTGGGCCTTCTCTTCAAAGCTTAGGAGCTACATAAGATTTGGAGAGAGAAAGAAAGTATTCTGCCACATGCTTGCTGTGTGTTCTGGCATCCTTCCTAACTGCTGAAGACACCACCTGTACAGAAGATGTGGGAAGGGCCCAAAGTGCATCAAGCATACATTACAACTAGTCCAGTGCCTACCACCTATCATCACTCTTTCTTCCACAGCAAGGTATCTTTGTTGAGGACAGCAAGCATTAGGTGGAATCTCCAAAAGCAGGTGACAGGTTCAACCCATGATCCAAAAAGTAGAGACATGGATAGAGCCAAGGCTATTCCCTAGAGCTCAAAAGAAAATGACTTAAAATGGCTGAGCGCTGTAGAAAGGAGAAAGACCAAAGAAATAGAAAACAGACAAGTCAGTTAAGGCAAATACATCTAACAGTTCCTGGGATAATTTGGTAATTCTGTTCAACTCTGACTTTACCCTCAAGGAGAATCTCTAATGAGCACAATATGCATGCTTTGATCATTGTCTTGGAAAATTGGTCACCTGAGCAATCTCAAAGAACCACATAGAGTGGTAAGAATTCCTTCCACTGGGTGTATTTCAGGGAATAGTTACTTCCCTTATGAATCAGTAGATTAGTCTTGTGTCCCATTCATTCTGCTCAAGTTTCAATGCTCTTCTCATTCAATTCTCTTGAGAATCCCAACCCACACCCTACTATGCTGCCAGTGGTGAGCAGTGTTCTGTATTGTACTCATCTGTCTCTTCTATACTGTGTGACCATGCCTGTCTTTAGGGAGCTTGAACATTTCAGTTTCAGTACACAGAAGTCATCTTTTCCAATCAGTCATGAAGGTCAGGAAGAATGAGGCTTACCATAAGCAGCTATTCAATTCCTGGGTGAGTCTTTCTTGTGACTAGAAGCTGCTACCACTCAAACCAACCATTCTATTTAGACCCTCATGCTGAACATAGTTTCTCTGTGGATGATGGATACATGACAACTATTATATGGCAACTCGTGTTGCTACCCATGTCTTTATTGATCCATCCATTAGCAACTTTCCTTCATTTGTCTTTATCTTATATGTCTTGAAAGAGTTCAAATGTCACTGATTCTTCCTGGATGGTGACTTTAAATTCCTTGATATCCTCCCCTCATAGCTGTTGCTGGACCTTGTCCTCATCATGGCTTTCCTCTTCTGAACAATTATTCTTGCTGAAGATGACATGAAGAATTTAACACACTGGGATATTAGATTTCATATGTGTAATGTGTACTATTGATTGTCAATTTAGTTGGATTACAACACACCTGGGATATTGGTAAAGCTTCTGAGTGTTTGTGAAGGTGTTTTAGAAATAATTAACTAAGGGAGACAGACTTGCCTGGGTGTGGATGACACCACCCCAGACTCTGGGACCAATAGAAGAGAAGAAAAGGAGACAACCTACCAGAACAGGGATATTCTCTCCCTCCCTCCCTCTCCTTCCTAGTTGTCATGATGTGACATGCCCTTTCCACCATGATAGTCATTTACCATAAACTGACTCTGCCCTAAGTTACCCTCAGCCTTGGTTCTTTGTCTGAGACTGGGAACAAGCCCTCTTTGCACTGCACTACATTGAGTGTCATGTGAGACTGAACAAGCAAGAAGTTGCCTTGCTAGTGTGGCCTCACTAAGCCAGAGTGTAAGCCATTTGACATTTGTACTTCCTTCTTACATGGATCTGGGTGCCAGGAGAATGCTCAGGTAATTTGGGTTCCTAGAAAGCCAGCCTCCTTGAATGTCATGATTCTAAGCCCAGCTCTCCTCTGAGATCCTCTTCCCTGCCACAGAGACACACAGACAAACATGCACAATACTCCCCTCTAAGAATTCTTACAGTAGCTTAACAGATTGTTCCTCCATCTGGTCCCCCTTTTTACTTTGTCTAACTAACATTTGTGAACCATACACTCCTGTCCAGCCACAAGCCCTGTCATGATCGTGAGTTTCCTCAAGTCAAGATATATGGATAGGCAGTCTTCAAGTCTCCCAGGGTGCTTGACAGAGAGTGGGCACTAAGAACTAATACACTTTTAGCACAACACCTACATCATCTCACCTGGATTCTCTCCAGGCAAGACTCGACCTACAGAATGGCAAGCAAGGTTGCCTCCTGCCCTGCACAGTGATTTCCTGTCCCCAAAGTAAGGCAGTTGTTATTGTTGTTGGTGGTGGTGGTAGTGGTGGTGATGGTGATGGTGATGGTGATGATTGGCTTTGAGGTTTTGGGGGGATGTTTTATTTTGGTTTTGTTTTTTGATACAGGGTTTCTCTGTGTACCCTTGGCTATCCTGGAACTTGCTCTGTAGACCAGGTTGGCCTCAAACTCATGGAGATCCACCTGTTTTTGCCTCCTGAGTGCTGGAATTAATGATATGTACCATCATCTTGGTCTATCAATGGCAGTTTTTGTCATAAAGCTTCTTGCTCTCTTTTTGAATAATCATGGGGAAATGTATAATAATGTTACAGGAACATGCAGGATCTAGCTACCTTCTAGGAGGTTCCCTTGTCACCACAGCAGAGATATGAACTCAACATACCTGAAGAACTAAATATAGCCTCCTCCATTTTTCCTTCTCTTACCTATTCCTGCCACCTCTGCTTCCTGCTTCTCTCCAAATCCAGCAAGCATCTATCACAATTCTCTCTCTCTCTCTCTCTCTCTCCCCCAATCTCTCTCTCTCTCTCTCTCTCTCTCTCTCTCTCTCTCTCTCTCTCTCCCCCAATCTCTCTCTCTCTCTCTCTCTCTCTCTCTCTCTCTCTCTCTCTCTCTCTCTCTCTCTCTCTCTCTCTCTCTCTCCCCCTTTTCTCTCTCTGGTTCTCTGGTGTATGAGTCTGTCTGTCAGTCAGTCAGTCGGTTGGTCTGTCAGTTGGTTCATCTCTGTATATGTCATTAATGCACATGATATGTTGGTACCAGGATAGTAAAAATTTATGAGGCTGCAGGGTGAAGTGAATTCATTTTCAATGTTAGAAAATATATGAATTAAAAACATCAGAGGATGAAGTGCTATCGGCTTTGTGTCCCAACACCAGATGATGGATTGAAGTTCTAAAGCCCAGAGTCTCAGAATGCAGCTTTAGTTGCTAACAGAGTCACTGCAGATGTCATGATGAGGTGGAATCAGAACTGGGTGGACCCTTAACTCAGCTTGACTGGTAATACCATCCAGTCAAGGGAGCACACATGGAAAAATCAGCCATGTAATAGAAGGTGCATATTGAAATGATTTGACTACAACCCAGGGGATGCCCAAAGACTGCTGACATCATCAGAAGCCAGAATAAGCCAGGAAGGCAACCTCTTGAGGTTAAAGAGGACATGGGACTAATCCAACGCTGGTTTTCAATTAAAGCCTCCACAACTGTATAAAGACAAATTGCCATCATTAAAAGCGATCTAGTTTGTGGCACTAGGGATGGCAACCCTAGGAAGCTACAGTTACCACCAGCCATCCAATAGAGGATGGCTTGACTCATCACCCTTCCACCCCCATAGCCAGCCCCTTGAGCAACACTCCTCTATCTCATCTTCTCACTGCCTTCTCTGACTTCAACTCACTGCCACCCCAGGTTTAGTCTTTCTTTCCATCTGGACTAATAGAAAGATTTTCTAGTGATCCTGCTATATATTTGAGCAACTCAATCTGCCAGTCACACCTTAAGGGCCTTCTCAGACTCTCCACCCAATCAAGCCAAGCCCCCCCTCCCCTTCATAGAAATCCTGTGATGTCTATGGGGTCTCTAGGATACCCACAAGGGAGTCTTTGTTCCTTCACTTCAACATGAAGGTTTGAAATCTGACCCTGAAATGATATCTTGCCCCACACTCTCACACATTGTTTATTCCCAGTCTGTTGGAATAGTTCAGCATCCGGTGATGTTACCATATTTAAGGGATGTCACAGACTCTAGTTAGACCATCTTCTTTGGGTAACCAACTTTTACTCTGTTACCAATATTAGCACTAGGAAATTTTCCCTGACTCTTATCCTTCCCACAATAACCTTCTCTGTACAGTTAGGAAAGTCACCTAAGACCCAGCATATATCTACCATGACACTAAGAGTCTAGTGCAGAAGCCATCTCTATTTCTTGTATAGCAGAAAGTCGACATAGTCATAGAGCAGACTCTCAACAAATAATTTGTATTGTCTTTTCTTTATTGTTCTTGTTGGGTTTAATACATTTTTATTATCATGAGGGTAGACGATATGCTAAAACTTCCATGTATTATATCCTATGACCTGCCTTATCACTGTTATCTTCCTGATATTGATAAAGAGGCTGAGTCTCAATGAGATTGTATAAGTCCCCAGCACACACAACTGGGAAGTAGCAGAGAAGAAGGTCCAGCCTAGGTAGGCAAATATCACAATACTGTACAGTAGATGAAGGACCACGTCAAAAGTCAATGAGGTCTCACAATTAAAAGGATCTCTGAGCAAATCATCTGAATGGTTTTACTTGTAGAGGGTAGAGAAGGAGAGGATCATTCTCCCCTGGTCCTTGGAGTTATGGTTCTCATCCAACACACTCAGCTATGTGTATCTGTGTTGAAGGCAGAAAGGAATGAACACAAATGTTACAAACACCAACACATGCAAACTGGGAATTATTTTATCTCCTGAGTAGAGAACAGAAAGCCGTAGCCTTATTTAGTGTGTTGTGGTGAATGGAGTCCCTGGTAAGGGAGGCGCCCTTCACACTCACCCCAACCCCACACCTTGTTGGAGGCAAAGACAAATTAAAAACACAAGCTGCTCCAAGAGAGATAAATCAATTTCCATCAGAGCAGTGCTTCTGACACCACCCTGACAAATCAATATCTTTCTCCATAATGGAGTCACTAAAGCTGCAACTAAGTCACCAGGAAACGCAAAGCAGCCTCATAAAGAATATCACAAAGCGATAGAATATCCAAATCTGAATTTCAATTATCCACCTTCAAGGGCACACTGATATCTTCAGTAGGGAGTCCATCAAAAATTCATGGAGCCAAGCTTCACCACTCCCAGCCAATAGTTCCACGGGCTTCCAGACTTCCAAATTCTCTAAGCAGTTAAAAAAAATGTTTAGTCTATGAGTAACACCTAGACTCCCCCCCCCCAACCCAGGACATAGCCCTCCCCACTGATCATAGCATACTCGGTCATCACAGCAGCTAACTGAAACGTTGCTCTTTGTTAGCGCTGAAGCTGCAAGAGGTTCTATGCTTGCCAGGTTCCAAGATAGCCATAGTGGCCTTACATCAAAGCAAGAAGCCAGGAAGATTAAACAGATAGCCACCACCACTCAGAGCTATGGTGGCTCTCTTCCCAGCACAGGCAGGAGGTAGGTACCTCTTCCTAGACTTCCAGGGCATGACATCCAGCTCTCTGGACCTGTAGCCATTCTTGCTCAGCAGCGAATGGGGTGGCCTATGTGCTCTGAGAGTTATCTTGGTCACACATATACCTCTTGTTCTAATTTCTGAGTTACTATGGCAGTGGCAATGGCTACACACTGTTGGCTGACCCTCAGAGAATACAGGTCCAAATCTGGCAGAT
Organism: Tokudaia tokunoshimensis; assembly: GCA_036184795.1. Lineage (NCBI taxonomy): Eukaryota > Metazoa > Chordata > Mammalia > Rodentia > Muridae > Tokudaia > Tokudaia tokunoshimensis. The sequence continues at coordinate 39,751,530 of BTHU01000010.1, read as the reverse complement.
ATTCCTGACAGTCGGGGGGGGGGGCCTCCTGAAAGCCTTGTTTTCAATACTTATGGGCGGGAACAGCTCTATCTTACCTCAGAGGCTGGCTACCACTACAAGTGACCCTTATGGAAAGTGTTCCTGAAAACACTGTCATTTCATCTTCACAGCAAGTGACACGGGTGTTAGTCATGCCACTACTAAGCAACTAAGAGAAATGAATCCCAGAGGTCAGGTAAAAGAACGGACATGTGGACAACACCTCGAATGGTGCCTGGCACTTTGAGGATGCTCAGCTGGTATTGATACTATGGTTTCTGTGATATTCAATAGTCTACAAGACAGCTGAAAAAAAATGACTCATGAGCCTGAGGTGCAATGATCAGCACAGGAGCATTTCAGAACTTATAGAACTACAAAACCAGCCCCACCTCACCCCTCCTGTGCATTTTCCCTAGACCTGCCAAGGACCTGCTAAGAGGTGTGTGATATTAATATCACCTCACTGTTTAAATTCCTCATGTGGTTCTTCCCGCCCTTCTTGATGAAGTCCTAACCTCTTACTGCTCATTAGCCAAAGCTCTCTCTGGTCAATCTGAACTTTTGCCCTCTTCTACCTCAGCTCCACACTGTCAGACCAGCCTGCTGTAACAGAATACCAGGACTGAGTTGACTCAAGAGACAGACATTCATTTTTCATAGTTTTGGAGTCTGACATCGAAGAGTAGAGAACCAGCAGGGCCTGGCTTCTGTCTTGTTTGCTCATGGATGGCTGCTCTCTTGCTGTGTCCTCAAGTGGTGGAAAGGGAGGGGGTCCTAGTCTTGCTAGTTCCTGGAAGATGCTGTTCTCCTTGGAACCTCTTCTAACCCTGATCACTCCTGAAAGCCTTCACTTCTAATACCCTAGAGAATATCTTACAGGCAGAATGATTTGCTGTCCTCATGGTCTCAGAAGTTTGAAGCCATCATGGCAGGCAGGGTGTAGAGAAACAGAGGCAGTTTAGAGGGAGGCAGCCAGGAGACAGAAAGGAGCAAATACAGGAGGGACTGAGGGAAAGATGTAGCCCCATGCACATGCACTACACCTAGGGTTTACCTCCTGGTGATGCCACCACGCTATGAACCCATCAAAGGATCATCTGCGCATCAGGTCCAAGCCCTCAGATCTAATCATCTCTGGAAACCCCTGAGACAATCCCAGAGCCATGTTTTACTAACCTCCCAGATGCCGCCCACTGCAATCAGATTAATCTTCCCATGATGTTCTTGCATCAGGAGCTCAGGCTTCAACTCATGCTTAAGAGGATACCAACCTGCAGTCATTGGCAATTCCCCAAATTCTTCATGGCATGGCTCATATCTCCGTATGGGTCTCATTCACACAGGCATGAGGCTTTTCTGTATATTATCTCATTTGTATACAATTACAATCTTCTTCCTCTGTAAGAATCAGCTCCTCCAGGAAGCCTTCCCTGCACCCTAGGGTAGACTCACAGTTTTCGTCCTCAGTGTCCCTGACAAGGCTTGCATGGGCTGCACATCATTTCCCCTACACAGCCTGACACTCTCTTTCCCACTGTCTGTCACTTTGGCAGGATCCATTGGATGACAAGGCCTTGCTATTAGTACACCCCGAGGTGCTGGCACACAATGCGCACAGGAGGAAAGGTTATCTTGTCTATTTTTTTTTTTGAGTCACAGTGGATGGCAATGATGAAAGATCATAATCTTCTCCTTGACCAACGGAAGGTCTTAATGCAGTCCTGGGGACAGTGCCAATTCCACAGAATCATCTCTGACTAGTTTAATCAGGAAGGTGATGTATTAAGGGAGTGAAGGTACCTCACAAGATCTCCAGGAGACTCAATGGCAAATCTCAGAAGAGAGTTGCCTCAAATGACTCTCAAACAACAGGTGGGTGCCTGGTCACTGCTAGACATCTCGGAGCCAGGAACCTTCAGCCCCTACTCCAGGCTGCATCAGTGAGTAACATGATCTGCAGACACAATGCTACCTATGTCAGAGACCAGGTAGAACACGATTAAGATTGGTTCATAATCCCCCAAGTACCAGACTCTGTAGTTGTGCTACTGTGTTGGGGAGATTCCACAGCAGGCAGCCACTTAGGTGTGAGCCACGGGTTGGCCAGAACTGCTGGAACCTGGAGCCTCATCACAGCCCCAGGGCACAAAATTTTGGCTGAGAAAGGAGCCATAAAGCTTCTGCCCACAGAGTCTCTTCCTAGGTGTGCTGATTCAAGAGTACTCTGCCTCCACTTAGGTATGATGCAGCCAGAGGACTGAGCTTCCACTCAGGGGTATGGAATGTATGAGAAAAGGTCCTCGAACACTCGGTGTGTCTCCTCCTCGTTTCTCTGTACTGTAGACTGATTGTTTCCCTGTCAACCACCATGACCATATGAGTGTTCAGGGGTATCATGAGTGCTCTCTTAAGCTCTAAGGTTGGGTTTTCTGAATGAACAAATCAGAACACCTGTCTTCTCACACCTTGATGTGCATGTGATTGGCCTGGGCATCTTAAAGGGCAGAGTGTAGTGTGGCTGCAGGCTTAGCTGGGGCCTGGAATTCTCCACTGACCCCTCACATGACCAGTGAGGGCATAGTGGTTTGCAGGAAAGAAATCAGTCTATAGCAGAGAGAAAGTGGGAGGAGACATGCTGATTGTGCCCATGAGCAGAAACTCAGTCGTCTGGTCCCATCATACCTCAGTAGAGGCAGAGACTCTGAGGTAAAGATGCTGCTGCTGCTGCTCTAAGCCAGCTTTCTGGAAAGCATGTATCCCTGCCGGGGGACACAGACCTTCCCACATTACGCCATGCTCTGAGTTGAAGCAAAAATGTTGCCTTGAAATTCAGGTCAAAGGGGCAGGGCCAGGATGGGGAATATCTTACATATGACTGCACAGAAGCCACTGTGTTAGTGAGAACTCACAGCTGTAGTGCACAGACAACCACCCAAGGTCCACTAAGAAAGACACATATATTTTCTATCACAACTAAACCATTTGTTCTCCAAGGCCAAAAAGATAACAAATGAGGGAGAAGAGTCAGAACCCATCAAACTAGAGATAGGAACTGACATACAATCTTAGGGCTAGGCCTCCCTGCCTGTGTGTCCTGTTGCCATCCTTCTGCCTCTCCCCTCTCTCTCCCACCTGCTGACCCTTCTGATTTCATTCTGAACTCTATAAAGTGGAAGCTGAGGTGGTCTTTAAAGCCCTCTGGTTTGTGTATGCTTGGCCCAGGGAGTGGCACTATTAGGAACTGTGGCCTTGTTGGAGTAGGTGTGGCCTTGTTGGAGTAGGTGTGGCCTTGTTGGAGTAGGTGTGGCCTTGTTGGAGTAGGTGTGGCCTTGTTGGAGTAGGTGTGGCCTTGTTGGAGTAGGTGTGGCCTTGTTGGAGTAGGTGTGGCCTTGTTGGAGTAGCTGCATCACTTTGGGCATGGGCTTTAAGTCCCTTGCCCCGGCTGCCTAGAAGCCAGTCTTCTCCTAGCTGCCTTCAGAACAAGAGGTGGAGCTCTCAGCTCCTCCAGAGTCCTCCACCACCTCTCTCTCTCTCTCTCTCTCTCTCTCTCTCTCTCTCTCTCTCCCCCCCCCTCCGACACACACACACACACACACACACACACACACACACACACACACTCCAACTTGGTTTGTGGGCACCTCTTTTTCCCTCCCTAGATTGGTAACCCTCCTTTTCCCTTAACTAGTCATGCAGCCGTTGATTTTGCTTTAACATATGTGGCCAGAATCAAGACTGAAGGCTTGGCGTTCAGCGTCTCTCTCAACCTAGACACACATACTTCTCAGTGTGACCCAGCCAGGTCCCTATCCTTGGTTGTGTTGCCACTGCATATTCACCATCTGAGGCAGTCACAGGTCCATCCATAGAGAAGCAGAGCTGAAATGAACAGTGTGTTCAAGGAAAGGAGCATGTGGCTTGTGTTAAGGAAAAATGGGGAGGGGGGATTTAACACAGATAGACAGTGTAGTTTGGAGCCCACTGAGCCTTCGCATACTGAACATCCCAGGCTTTGAGCCCAGGAGCTATGTCTCCTAGGGCTGCATCTCAGCTCTGCATGGTGCGAAATATGTGACCATAAGGAAGACAACCCATCTTTCTGAAGTTTGTATGTCTTTGTCTGTAAAGAGAATTATCATAGTTCTATCCTGACAAGCTGTCATGAAAGTTGAATGAGTGAGCTCACAGGGCACAGAGAATGCACCAACAGCAGAAACTTTTATAATGATGACAATATTGCTTCTCCAGTACCTGGCACAGGACCCTGTGTACTGCATAATCACGTGTGATGTGTGTGTGTGTGTGTGTGTGTGTGTGTGTGCATGCCATGATACACATATGAAGGTTGAGAATAATCTTTTGGGTCCTTCTCCCCTTCCCCCTTACTTGAGACAGGATTTTATTGCTGTTTCAAAGCTTGATTCACAAGCTTCTGGGGAGTCTCCTGTCTCCACCTCTATTTCACTGTAAGGTGCTTGGATTACAGACTTACACTACAGCACCTAGCTTTATGGGGTTCTACAAACTTGAACTCAGGTCTTCAACGTTGTGCAGTAAGTGATTTACCCACTAAGCCATATCCTACATAGTCTCTGGTATATGTGTGCCAGGTGTGTGTTGCATGTACATGAGTATACCATGCATGTACCCATGTATGCTCCTGATGAGGATGGAGTAAGACATTGTTTATCTTCCTTTATAGAGCTCTGTCTTATTACCTAGAGATAGGCTCTTGCTGAACCAGGAGCCTACTGTTTCAGCTAGGCCTGCTGGCCTGTGAGGTCTCCGTATCTACCTGTTTCCACCCCTAACACTGGGATTACAGGCATAGCCAGCCATGCGCATCTTGATACATAAGTTCTGGGTGCTTAAACTCAGGTCTTCATGCTTGCTGAGCAAGCCTTTTTGCCCACTGAATCATCTCTCCAGCCCCATATAATCTTAATGGATGTTTTAAAAAGGGATGATGTATAAAAAGAAGAAAGTGTAGAGTTAGAAAAAGAGAGAGAAACTGGAATTAGAGGTACAGATTTGAGAGTAGTTGGCACACTGAATCTGACAGAGATGGCTGAGGGAGGGGGGCAGACTCCAGTACTCTGAAGGAAGTGTCACTGACTGTGATGACTACACTCACATCTCAGTGGCAAGTACCACTTGCTGATTTCCTAGGAATTTCCAGCAGAGGGAGACCAAGGGACCGGCCAGCATCAGAAGGTGAAGCCAGGACATGCACAGCCTCTCTAGACACCACTGTACTACCCAGGGCCATCTCTTGCTTGTCACCTACTTCCCCCATGGAAACTACTCCTGCTCAGTGTGATAGGAAGAAAGGAGACAAATGGCCTATTTGTGTCACTGCATGATCTCAACAAGTCCCTTACTCTCTCAGGAACTCAGTTTCCTCCTCTGTAAAATAGGGAGGAGACACAGGCCCTGTCCGGTTTTCCTCACACTGGCAGGGGAAAGTGTAGGTATAGAAGACAAGCCAGAGAAGTCAGTTCTCACTGTGGCCTCCAGAACTATCTGAGGGCAAAATATTGCTTGATGCCTTTCTTCTCCAAGCCCTCGGGGTGCAGTTGGTTTCTCCCTCTTTTCCACAGAAGAGCTGGGGAGAGGGTATGATGTCAGGTATGCAGAAAGCACAGTCCAGGTCTAACTCATCCAAGTTGAACATCAGAACTTTCAGCAGAGCCTTTAAAATGCAGAATATTCTAATCTTGTTACCAGAAGACCTTTCTCCACTGGAATGAAGAAATCGATGTTGGGAGAAGGCACTGCCAAGGAACACACACTAGGGCCACTCTGACCCCTGTCCTAAGAGATAAAACATCAAGACATTCAATGGAAGGAAAACAGGTGTCCAGGGGTAAGCATTATGTGAAGAGACCACGGAAGCTGTTGCAGAGATAATGAGACTGGCCTGGATGTGGTGGAAGCTGAAGGTGGAGGGAGAGAAAAGGCCACGTGGTGAAATGAAGGAGGGAGAGCATGAGAAGGCAAGCCTTTCCGGGGGAGGGGGAAACAATGCATTGGAGGTTTGCCCTAAGTTATGACTTGTCCCATGGAGCCCTGCCGCCTGAGCCTGGATGTGCAAGTTGGGGAGGCAAGAGGCTGTCACTGTCTGATTAAGCACCGCCTGGCATGGGGGGAGGGGGGGAATGTGTTTTGCATAGGGCATGTTGACAGTAGGAATTGTGGGGGACCAGAGAGAGAAGCTAGGGAAGAAATGTGTAGAAGAGCCATTCTGAGTCAGCCACAACCCCCCACTCACCACCCATGTTCCAGAGAGGCAATGTTCACATGGTGTCAGTGGAGCTCCCGCCCCTAGCCACAGGGAACTATAAATAGCCACACACAAAGGTCTGCCCCTGGCTCAGTCTCAGAGGCTGAAAGGGAACAGAAGCCCTGACTCAGCCCTGCTGCTCAGCCCTCTGTCCCTGAGGAAGGCCATCCCATGGTTCCCTAGCAGCTCAGGGTATGCAGGGATAGCTCACCATTGGCATCTACTGAACCTGACTCCTGCTTCCGGATCTCCTTGGAGATGTCCCACACACTGCAACAGAAGCAAGTAAGAATCTTTAGGCCTACAGTCTTGTAGATCTCCCCTTTAGTCACACTCATACTTGGAGCCACACTACAGAGAATCAGGTATAGATGAAGCCCTGAGGGCATGGCAATCAGAAGCTAAGCTCTTGAAAGCTGAGCAGGACCAACTAGCTGGTTCACTTGGGTCTTGCCTCTCTACCATCCTCTAGGGACATTTAGGAACTCCTGTTCCCTTAGTTAACACTTCTAGAAACTTTGGTGACCATTGTGAATGCTGTCATGGAACCTGAGGAAGGGCCTCCTTCCTGTCTTAGTTTCTATTGCTGTAATAAAACATCATGATGATAAGCAGCTCGAAGGGAAAAGGGTTTATTTCATCTTACAAGCTCACATCACAGTCCATTACTGGGAGGAGTCAGGGCAAGAATTCAAGGCAGGAACCTGGAGCCAAGACCTAAAGTTGAAGCTGTGGAAGAATGCTACTTACTGTCTGGCCCCTCATGACTTGTTCAGCCTACTTTCTTAAAGCACCCAGGACCACAAACCTAGGGATTAGCACTGCCAACCATGAGCTGGCTCCTCCTACATCATCATCAACCATGCAAACACACCACAGGCTTGCCCATGGGCCAGTCTAACAGGGGTATTTTCTCAGTTTGCATTCCCTATTCCAAAATGACTCTGGCTTGAGACAAGTTGACATAAAACTAGCCAGCACACTCCTCGTGAGTTTGATCTTCTGTTCTCCAAGGAACAGAGGTGTCTTCTACAAGCAACATGCATCCAGACAAAGATGAAGTCTGACCAGTGATTGCCAGGATGAAACTTTGCTACTCACTGGAGTATAATTTTAGAAAAGTCAGACGGGGGCTAAAGAGATGGCTCAGCAAGTAAGAACACATCCAAGTTGGGTTTTCAGTACTCACATCAAGGAGCTCATAATCACCTGTAATTCTAGCTCCAGGATATTGATGCTCTCTTCTGGCCTTTGAGGACATCACACACACACACACACACACACACACACACACAGAGATACACAGACACACACATGTGGATACACACATACACAATTGCTAAATGTCGCGTAGCTTCCTCAAGCTTACAACTTCCTCACCTGCATTCACACCATTCTTCCTTCCACTGTGGCTGTTAAGTCAGGTGGCAGTACACACATGAGTGCTCCCTGTAAGCCATGAACACTCAGGAGAAAGCAGCCATGCTTAGCTGGCCTCTGGAGATCAGGCATGGCTCCCTCACATCATAGTCTCTTCCTAGAAGGGGCTTCAGCCCCCATCCAACCCTTCAGAGACCTGGTTAGGTCACTTCTATTTAGTGACTTGTCTCATTCCTTCATCATGAGAAGAGAACTACCAAAGTTTATTGTGTCTTAAAAGTCAGACTCTGTGCTGGACATACGTGATCTGACTTAATTCAGTGTTCCTACTAACCCGTCACAGACATATGGTGGGATATAAATATGTGTGATTTATTTCTATCTTTTTTTTAGAGGCAATGAAGGGATATGAACCCAGCAATGCCTGCAAAGGTCTCACTCTTTCTCCATTATTTTCTGCTTATCTTTTTTAGGTCACAAGGCAAGGGAACGCTTTTCTCTGAGCAGGTATAGGCAATATTGTTGCCGCCACTTTCCTCTTCCCTTCTCCACATTCCTGGGCAACCCTAGTACCCTGCATGCGGACCCAGAGCAGTGCTCCATGGAATTAGAACAGAGACTTGGTGTGTGCCCCTGAAAGCTTCCCTGGCTCTGGGCTATGGGACAGATGCCCAGGAGGTTGATTTCCACATGTGTGGTCACAGGCAAGGGCACCAGAGGTGCCAATGAGCCTTGTGCCCACCTGGCTGAGGGAGCCTTCTAAGGCTTGGCACAGCAGGTGAAGCCATTCTTGTGAGTAAGTCAAGGGAGCTCATAGTTTCCCCAGGCCTCAGGATGCCATCAGAAGGCCTCCTGCTGTGCGGCAAATAATTTCTCCTACAAACCACACTTGTTCACATTTGAAAACCAGCCTGCAGCATAGGAAGTTTATTTCATTCTACAGATAAACCTTTTGTTCACAATCAGGGATAATTGCTCTTTGGGAGATGCTAAGAAATGTCTAGACATTTCTGGTAGTTAAAACTTCGGAAAGGGAAGGTCACTGACTAAGGCTGCTTTTAAAAATGCTGCCACGCATGGTACAGCACCCATCACAAGGAACAATCCATGTCCAAATTATTTTTCAGTGTCGAAAATCTGCCAGATAAGAAGACCGATTCTCCCAGGCTAGGGTAAGCTTCCAGGAGCTAATTCTCTGCTTATGAGACTAGCTGCTTCTTCATATCTGTGTTGTGGGAGACCAGTTCATCCAGCCCCAAGGAACTGGTTGAGAGGGACAGGATGGTGTTCCTTCCATTCTTCAGAGATGGGGCACATCATGCCACCGGATACCCTGTCTGCACAGGTTCCTGCAAAGCTCCCTGGGTAAGGCTGTAGTTAGGCGCAGACGGGTGGGATTTGGGACTCCTTTGCATTTAGAATTTGGGAACATTAACTCCTTCTGTAGTCTGCTCCCAGGCTCAGGCATGTCATCCCTTTTTAAGCACTAAGGGTCCAACTCACCTACAAAATACCCACCATGCTTCCTTAAGCTCTTTCCAGAACTAGTAGGCCAAGTTGCGTAGCCTGTGTCTGTCTGAGAGGTTGGGTGAGGGGGACAGGGAGAGGAGAGAGAAATGTGAGAGTAGCCAGGCAGAGATGAAGCAGGAAAAGACAACCACCACCTGGGCCATGGGTGCCATTGACACTTAGTATGGGACTCTGCTCTGAGTCCACTGAGAAGTTAGAGAAGTCAGTGGATGACCTAAACATTTTCTCAAGGCCAGTGCACACTATGCTCCAAACCAGATAAGCCTCCATTCACTCTTGGTCCCAAAATTCCTTAAGTCTAGACTTGGCAGGGAGTGACAGTCATTCCTTGGTCAGGTTCAATTCCTAGGTCTAAAACTCAGTAAGATTCCTAACTCTCTTCCTAGGCATTACCTCCCCAGGGATTCTGCCCATGGTAATAACTCAGTAACCCTGGCAACAAAGTATCCTACCTAGAACTCAGTATCCTAGCAAGTCAGGCAGCTCTGGGCAGTTATAAGGCAGTCTGGAGAGACAGGCAACTGTGAAGTTTGAAGTTCAAAGTCCCAGAGTTCAAGGTTTGACAGAGCTCCACAGCAACATTGGATACATTGCTCAAAGTTGAGGTTCCTCCTTGTCAGGGATATTAGAAATCCCTTGGTTCATGATTCCAAGGATGGAACCTCACAACTGCTCTGAGTTTTGACCCAGCAAATTTCAGCCAGGCATCACCTGAATAACCATCCCAAGAACTGCATTGTCTTCTGCCTATAGCCAATCACCCATTGGCAGGCCTTCCCTTGATGCTGGCTGGGTTCCTGGATGCAGGAATATGACAGGCACAGAAGAGGAGTTTGGGATAGTTGAGAACCAGGTTTAGAGGAAGCATCACTGTGAAAAACAGTACTCATCCCTCTGTGCTGCAAAGTACTACAAATTACTCTTCCTGTGTAACTAACTGTAGCTGTTAACCAACCTCTCCCTAGCCTTCCTTGTTTCTCATCTCTTCAGCCTCTGGTAGCTATGATTCTAATCTCTAGTATGAGATCAACAGTTTTAGGTTCTACATATGGGTGCAATACAGGATGTTTGTCTTTCTGTGTCTGGCGATAGATAGATAGATAGATAGATAGATAGATAGATAGATAGATAGATAGACAGATAGATGTGGATGTAGATATAGATATAGATATAGATATATCTTTCTTTAGTGGATTATGGTGGAAGTACTTTCCTACCTGAAGAATTGTCTACATTCTACATGAATTGACACCATAGTTTCTACCCCACAAAAATATAACTAAGAGGTAGGAGATGAAGAGATGCAAATTTTAAGAAACAGATACTATTTTTTAAATAACGATAATTTTTGCATTATTAACCAGATATGAACTGTACCTTCGCAGCATCTTTCTTACCTCAGCTACCCTCAAGCAGGAGGGCATCAACTACTACTTCAATTAAAGTAAATTGTGGCTGTGTCATAGAGCTCTCTGAAGCACCCTGCTGTGTGTGACACTCATTCAACCAAGAGTCCCTCACTGTCTGTCTCTGTCTAACCCTGCAGAGTAATTTCGTCACCTTCTCTCCCCACAATATACATTCCATACATTCTGCACACCCTGAGCCAACTGGTCTCATGGCTTCACTGACACATGTCCCTGGCTCTAAGATGCCTCACCCCTCCTTTTACCCATTAAAATTCAGGCTTATCAGTTAAGAGCACATGCTGCTCTTGCACAGGATCCAAGTTCTGATCCCAGCACCCATGTCAAGCATCTCACAACTGCCTGTGACTCCAGCTCCAAGGGATCAGATGCCCTCTTCTGGCCTCTATGAGCACCGGACACACACACACACACACACACACAGACACACACACACACTTAAAATTAAAGTAAAATTTGAAATTCCACTCCTCATGAGAGCTGAACTACGATGTCACTTTTGCCTCTCTGTCATTCCAATACTCCCATTTGGCATGGGTGACTCCCATCCTGCCATACTCCTAAGCATGTACCAGACAACTTATACACATTATCTCTGATGAAATATTTGTTTACATGTCCACATCCCTCTGAAAGTATGAGATACCACCAAGGATATGGGACAAGCCTTACCCATCGTGGATAAATCGGGTTCTCAAATGAAGAGAATGCATAAACAAAGCACCGAATGAAGGCAGCAGGCTGAGAGTATCACTGTAGATGTGTGCTTGCTCTCCCACAATGGAGACTTGGGCCAGAATGTGCCATTTGGTCGACAGGCCACTTCGCTAGCAAATAGACTGAGTTTTCTTTTTTGAGGGAAGCAACGTTAAATCCATCCACTGAAAGCATCATTAGCCATAGCTAATGTTAATTCTGTGGTTTCCATTAGTGACCATGTGCAGACAGGTTAGAGGCAGGTGTGTACAGGAGATTCCATCTGCAGGGGGCTATCAAGCATGGAATGCAAAGAAGAGACACGGTGTTGAGCTGAGGGATGCACCACAGTGGTGCCTATTCTCACTGGGTGGCTTCCTCAACCCAACTCCTGTGTGAATAACAGCTCCTACCTGAGTCCCTTCGGATACATTAGTAAAACATTCCACACTAGGTGACTTTAAAATGACAGAAATTCATTCCCATAGTTCTGAGAGCTGAGAAGTCTAAGATCAAAGTGGCAGCAGAGTCACTGCTTCATGGGAGCCTATTTTCTGGTTCACAGACTGTGCTTTCTAGCTGCATCCCTAAGTGAAGAGTCAGGGGTCTCTCTTGGGTCTCTTAAAAGGGCACTTATCCTAATCCCCAGAGTCCCATCTCCAGGCTTAATTATCTTTCAAAGGCTCTGCCTCCTAATACCACTATTACCTGGAATTAGTGTCTTACCACATGAATCTGGGAAGGACTCAAATGTGTTGATCCTCTTTGCATGAGAAATACTCCCACCTAGACTAAAAACAGTGAGCTACTGAATTATCTAATTATCAGGAAAACCCAGGCTGGGGGCAAGAGAGTGTGATACTGCTCGGTTGTCTCTGATCCTCCACTCTATCCCAGGTAAAGTTCTTCATGCAATGCCTAGACTGACAAAATGGATGAGCAGACTAGGCAATTCCTCTCCTCCTCTGTGCCTAAGTCCTGAGAAAGGAGAAGAGGGACAGCTGTCACCCACTAGTAACTGGGAGGACACAGACCTATGCTCCCCAACACATGTGCAAAGAGCTTTAAACCCTGCCAACATGTAGCAAAGGTTCAGGTTCGATAAGTCACTCTCACTCACTGTCATTCACCCAAGTAGTTGTGTTAGAATTCACAAGGGAGAGCATCCTTTGCCACTTGGCCATCCATGACCCTTCCAAGGAAGTTTGCTGAATGAATCCACCAGGGACTCCAAAAGGCAACACAAGCATTGTACCATATCATGAAAAGACACTTGGAAGTAAGAGGACAGGAAGGGACAAGTTAAATTAGGATCTTTGGGACAAGAAGAAGCCTAAGGGCCGGGCGGTGGGGGCGCACGCCTTTAATCCTAGCACTTGGGAGGCAGAGGCAGGTGGATTTCCGAGTTCGAGGCCAGCCTGGTCTACAGAGAGAGTTCCAGGACAGCCAGGGCTATACAGAGAAACCCTGTCTTGAACCCCCCCCCCAAAAAAAAGAAGCCTAAGGGCCTGAGTTTGATTCCTGGTCCCCAAGTGGTAAAAAAAGAACTAACTCCCTCAAATTGTCCTCTGACCTACATGTGTGCATCATTGCTCTCTCTCTCTCTCTCTCTCTCTCTCTCTCTCTCTCTCTCTCTCTCTCTTGTGTATATATGTATACACATACATACACGTACACACCTAAAACATAATTTCATAAAATTAAAATTAGAATCTTTATAGTTGACAAAGTCAACACTTCCAAATCTGTCTTGGGCCATATGATCAGTGTGGACCCAGCTGTGATTCACCACCCCTACTGCCTAATCTTCTACAGCCAAGCTAGGTCCCTTAGAATGAAACCCACCAGTGAGACAAAAAGCCCAACTTTGGGATAGCATGGACTCTGTGGTTGCCATGGCTACAGCAGAGAAGAGTCCTAATGATCTTCTCTCTCTCTCTCCTGCCACCCACACTCACTCCCCATACACTGCTCAACTCGCTCTGGTGCAAACCTGCCCCCTTCTCCTGTGCCTTTCTGGGAAGCAATGGTTGCTCTAAGACCAGCAACCCTGCTCCCATGGAAGTGGGTACTTAAGAGACAAGTCGAGGGTTTCTTATGCTTCATGGAGAAACTGTGATTAATCTAGTTGATGAGGGAAAGCTCTCCCCCAGGAAGAATGTCAGCTAATGAACACAAGAAAGACAGAATCAGAAACCTCTATTTTGTAATCCCCAATGCAAGCGTTGACTCCGGTTCCCAATATTAGAACATATGGACCAAGAACAGGAAGTCACAACATCATCTCCTGACACAGAGCTGGTGTGAGGATGTGAGATGGGTAAATGAGTGGCTGAGTTGTCGCCCCCTTAGTCAGAGGATCAAAGCTTGCATGCCTAGGACTGGGACAGCCCCTGAGGGACATTATTCCTGTCCTGTGGGGCCACAAGTTTGTAGTTTTATCTGAGGTCCTCTGTTGTAATAAACATTCAATTGAATCCAGTTGAGTTCTTAAGCTACTTCCCACTTTGGGATTAAATTTGGAAGAAAGGGGAGGAGCAGAGCAAGTGACACACCAAGGAAAAATCAGGCAAACTCAGAGTGTGGCATAACTGGATATGAGAACTGGTCTCAAAGATAGCATTATTCATAGCAATAAAGATGTAAACAATTCAAGGTGTGTTAACTGGTGGTCAGCCAAGTTAAAGGTACTGCGGCCTTCAAATAGAATAATATTTAGTATTCAAGGGCAGTAAGAGATTGACACAAACTACAACACAAAGAAAGCTGGGAAACATTCCCCTGGATGGGAAATGTTTGTTGCAAAAAAATCACATGCTGTAAAACTTCCTCTATAAATCTTCTCAGAAACAGATGCATCTACAGAGACAGAAAATAGATTAATATTTACCTGGGGCAGAAGGATCTGTCTGTAGGAAACTGAGGAAGTAAACTGATTGTTGATGGATCCAGGGTCTCTTGTAGGGAGGGAGTCCCTAAAGTTCACAGGTTTATGAAAACTCTTCTGTCTGAATAAGTACATATTTTATATCAGTGAGAATTACATACTCTACACACTTTATATCAGTGAAGTGTGTGGCATGAGAATTGTATCTCACTCAACAATGCTATTGCAAGTCTCCTCTCTCTCTCTCTCTCTCTCTCTCTCTCTCTCTGTGTGTGTGTGTGTGTGTGTGTGTGTGTGTGTGTGTGTGTCTGTCTGTCTGTCTGTCTGTCTGTCTGGAGGTGAAGGTGAACATTTTGTTTAACAGAGAAAGAATAACCACTTGCAACATACAAAATCTTGACTCTCTCTCCAATGGATATTGAATTTTAGAAGTTCCAGAAGCTGTGTAAATATTTTGGAGACAATTACAGCAGACATGAAAGTAGCCAGCACACCTATGGAGAGGTTGGAGTGGTCAGGGCAGAAACAAGGCCCTGGAGATGGGCTTTCCAAGTAGATTCACAGTCCAGTGGAGCACAGCGATGGAGTCCACTCAAAAGAACTAAGTGAGGAATGGGGTGGTCAGAGGGTCAAGGGTCACAGTGTCTTACCACTAGAGCAGGGAGGAACCAACACAGAGAGTAGAAAAAGAGCGAGGAACCATGTGGTGTAATGCTGGAATTGGATAGTTCCCTATAAACCAAGGTTTAGGACCCAGATGTCAATGAAAATGTGAACGTCCTAATTCTGCCGCCTGAACCAGAGGAGCAGGAAGCCCCTAGATGACCATGAGCACAGCTGTCTCCCAGATCCTAGATCTAAATAGCATCCCTCTGACCAGAGCCCGAGTTCTCTGAAGACAATGCCTGATCACAGACTGAAGAATAAAAAGGATAAACACAGAGCATCAGGCTGGGCCAGAAACTTGATGTTCAAAATAGCAGAAGGGCACAGAGGTCAGTGGGAAAGGCTTTCCAAATATGGGGAAATGTGTTTCCAACTAAATAATTATGTAAATAGAGTACATCTGTGACTAGACCAGAAGTCAGCCTAAGAATCTACATTGATATGAAGAAATGAACATAAAGGGGAGAGAAAGTGCTCTTATTTCAGAAAGCCAACTAATAAACACACACTGGATAACTGGGTCAGAAAGCCAGCATCTGCCAGGGATCATTGCAACAATTCAGGCAAGAAGACTTGATGGATGATGACCAGGGAGTGAAAGAGAGAGAATTGAGTTCTACATGTCTCAGAGCATCTCCTGGAACATCTCGTCTTCATCAAAAGTTCACGCTACCAGGTTTGGGACAATTCGAAGACCCCCAGACAGGATGCAAAAGAATTCAGTGTCATCTCCTTGAAATCTCAGTCCCAGCTGCCTAACCTGGGAGGCTGTGGGGGCTGCTTGGTGCTACAGCCGTGTGTGAGACAGCTTTACCGTCTAGCACCACAAAAGAATAAAATCAAATAAAATCTTAACCCAGGTCTAAGTCAGAGGAAACATTGAAGAAACCCAAGCTGAAGCTCGTGATACAAAAACCAGTGACTCTGAATTGCAAAACATGTTAAGGCCATGTTTCCACAATGATACAGGAAAGGTACTTGACAGCTGGCTATGATGGGGACCTAGAGTGGGACACTTTAGGCATGAAGAGCTTGATTGAACCACCACTGAGACTTCTGGGTAAGAGACACACTGGAGTTCTTTAGGGGGGGGGGTTGCAATGTTAATGATTGCAATTGTTATGAGAGTTTGAAAAGGAAGAAAATACAAGGAGAAAAATAAATGTAATAGTCTCCTCCTGAGAGTTTTAGAGCTTGGACTGCTGTGTTGCCTCTGGACCTTCTAAAGTTTTTGGTTACTTGGTGTAAATCCATATATTTGTTTACTGCTCAGTCTCTCTCACTTGGTGGAGAGCCCCTGGAATTCCCACACAGGGTATTACTCATTTCAGATTCTCCTGAGCCTAGCACAATGCCCAGATCATACAGTAGGTGCTTGCTGAGCCAATGAATCAACAAATCAGACTTCTTAGATCAGCTGGGAGATCCCGTGTACATCCTGACCATTGATTCTTTTTCCACAGGTAGCTGGAATGTTCCCCTCTGAAAACCAGAGATTATGTCTGCCCTGTAGTAGCAGACCTATGTCCTAAAGCGTCCTACTGTCTGCTGCACTCTAAAGGAGTGAACTTCTTGCCTCTTTGCTGTGTGGAGAACAGTGGCCCTGGTTGCTTAATCCCGGCGCACTGTGGCAGCCTTGACTGCCCAGATCTCACTTCTGATTCATGTGAATGTCACTTGACTCCCAGAGGTCTGCAGCCATAATTCAATATTTTGTTAATGGCCACTTAAAATGTCCCTGAAATAGCTAACAGGCCCAGGGGACAGAAGGTGTTCTAGAAAAATCATTCTGCCGGGAAGGCAGAGTCAGCCTTGGCCTAAACTTTGGAAGACATAGCTGCTCGTTCCCTTTGAAGCTGTATCTCTTCCATCAGCAGCCTGTCACCCTTTCTGAGAGAAGAGGGGGTGGGCATCACTCATGACCATGAGGGAGAATGTGAGAACCTGGGAATTTTGAGTATGATGACTAGTGGGAGTCAACTTGACAGAATCCAGAATTACTTGGGAGACAGGCAATGCCTGTGGCCTATGGGAGTCATCTCGGTTGCATTAACCAAGGTGAGAAAACCTGCCCACTGTGGGAGGCACCACTCCCTGGCTGGGATCTTGCTATACAAATTCTTGTATAGCATTCTTGACTGTGGATGTCATGCTTCAGGCTCCTGCTGCCTTGACTGCCCTGCCATGATGGACTGTGCTTTGAACTGTGAGTCAAAATAGGCTCTACCTCCTGTAAGCAGCTTTTGTCAGAATATTTTATCACAGCATTACAAAAGAAAGTAATGCAGTTCAAGTGCTAGCTAGATTCCCTACTGAGCCATTTCTACTCCAGAGAGAGGAGCTTCAATCACCACAGCCAGGGGCAGAAGGAGACCATAAGAGAACGAGGGCAAAGAATCCCAAGAGAAACTCTCTGGATAAGAAGTCAAACTAAAATAAAGCAAAGAAGAGTCAGAAATGCACCGCTCCATATTAGAAGGCAGAGTCCTTGTGTAGGTGGAGATGGTGAGCCAGGAAAGAGCAAGAAGAAACTCCTGCAGGTTGAGACCAATTACGCTACAGCATTCATATTGTTCCATTCTCACAAACTCTAATTAAATCACTTGCTCGAGTTCACCCTGGTAATATGCAATCGTAGCGTTGAATCCTAAAGTTATCCAAATATTTTTATCAACTGTTAGTGTCGCTCTAGGGCCTCTCTGGCACTGCAAATAGGACCACTTGAACACACTAGGACTGGACATTTAAAATCAAGTCACAGACAAAGAGGCAGAGGAACTGCTTGGTCTCTCCCTGTGCATTTCTGGACAGGAGAGATCAGAAGGCCACACAGAGAACAAGGCAGGTGGAAGGTCGGAAGCAACCTCGGCCTGTGCCCAGCTCCCAGAACCCTGGTGCTTGTGAAGTGCAAAAATTACAGCTCCAAGATTCAGTTCCTTTCTTGCCCTGAAAGGGTGAAGTGCAATCTACAGAGTGCACACATAGCTCCCAGCTGTGTTCCTGGTGACAGCAGCTGCACAAAAGAGGCAATGCCATCCACCTCGGGCGACCCACACATTCATCAGAGGGTAGGCCTGGTGTGGCCACTTTCGGAAGCAGCATCTTCTCATGGTGCGTGTTGCTCTTTCACTAAGGCTAGAGCTGGAGCCAGAGGGTCCTAATGGAAATCTGGGAGGCTACCACAAACCTCTCACTGGGTCTCAGCCACAGAGCACTGAGGCTGCCTCAGTTTCCCCCATTAACCTAACAAGGGGAAGAGACGCTATAAGAACCAGAGGGCTCTGTCGATGGCTGAGCTGCACAGCTGGGAAACCCCTCCAACTCCATTCCTTTCCTTGGCTTCAATTCCAGCTAATTCCAATGTCAGATGCCAAGGCAAGGAGGGATGGGAAGAAGTAGAGCAAAGTAAGCCTAAATTTTAACCCCTTAAGCTCTGGCTTAAAAACCTGCTGGTGAGTGGTCTGCCCTCATTGGCCTCAATGCTGCACAGGAAGCCAGGAAGCACAGTGCCTTGCTAGAGGAGGCTCAAAAGCAATCATCAAACATGAACTCTAATCTTCAAGGCTTCTTTCTGTCTGAGAGGCCTATCCCTGTCACTAAACTTGTATTAAATTGTGAAACAGACACAACACTGCGTCTTCCATTGCCAGGAGGACCAAATAGCATCTCATAAGGCATGGATTCCTTAAACTTACTCCAGTCCTGTCACAATTTTTGTACTAGTAGGGATATATAGGTATGCAAAATATACATGCTAATCAAATATTTACTGATAAATAGTATAAAAATTGGTTTTTAAGACAATTATTTAAAGGCTAGAACAGATGGCCTGGTAGTTAAGAGCAATGGTTGCTCTTCTAGAGGATACAGGTTCAATATTCACAGGACCACTCACAAACATCTGTAGGTTCATTCCCAGAGTCTCTGTCATCCTTTTCTTCCCTCCATGGTCACTACACACATGGGGCACACAAACATACATTCAGGTAAACACTCATAAACAAAAAAAATCAAATATAAATTTCTTAATTAATATGCATATAAATTTCCATTTTTAAAGAATGAATGCAAATTTTCTTATTAATGAGATGGGTACATTTTTTATTTTTACAGATAGAATTAAATCTTGGCTGGATATTTGATATTGGGTCACAGAGAATTCTCAATATTTTTCAGAGCTGATGGATGATCCAATTTTATAATCAATACTGAGACTACTGCTTTGCTTGAATGTATAGTAAAATGTGGCAGAAGATTAAAGCCATTTCAGAAGTTGTTGGAAATCATGTCCTAATCCTGAGCCAAAATTCATTTAATGGTGTTTCTTCATGAAACTTGTGTCAGCCACTCAAAACAGAAAATTGTAACATTAAACATGAACGTTGTAACACAAAGGAATCCAAAGAGAAACAAATTTGACACTTACATGTTGAGGAATGATGAGGGGAAAATACTAAGTCATTGTTTTCTATGATGAAACCACCACGCTTTTGTAAGTGTGTATAGTTCTTAGCGTGGTGTGGAATCCAAGCAGAGGTGTCTTGGGCAGTGCTCACTGGCCATGTATAACATGATGTCAAATGCACTGCACCAGAGCTGCAGTGAAGCTGTGGCAGGCAACACTGTTCAGTTCTGCCAGAAACACTCCAGTTTCATCACACATTTGACTGCAAATTAACTTTCGGTCGTTGGCTGTTCTGAATCTTTTATGACTGCCCAATTGTCCATGATACTCACATGCAAACTCATGACCCCCACTTTTAGACACTGGGGACTGGGCAAATTGGGAAGTTTATGGCTTAGGCACCATTATTGGTTTAAGGTGCTTGGAATATCCTCAGCTATAGGAGATGGGAAGGAGGCTAGACTGACAAGCAAAATTCCCTTCCCGGCAGCACTGGTAACAGATAACCAAGCTAGGGCACTTCAGAGGGTCTTTCAGAGCATCAGGGATCTGGAGCAAGATTATGAAAATCCCACTCTGTCTGACTACAGGACAGGAGTTTTAAGATTCATTTCTTCCCTCACTAAACCAAGAGAACAGAGCTCTTTATTTCATGAGGCTGTTGGGAAAACTCAATGAGCTTTTTTCCATGTAAACTGTGGACAAAAGTGTCTGGTATGCTCAAAGAATACTAGCATTCACTTGTATATTTTATAAACTACACAGTGCGGGATCACTGGAAGAAATTCAGTTTGGATGTGGTCTAAGAGTGTGCATTAGTCTGTGCTTAACCACAGTAGTAGCTAGGAGCTTGGCTTGTTCACAGCCTTAACCCCAAGCTCCCTTGAGTGCTCCTAATGCTACATTGTCAATATAGATTTAAAAACAAATCCTTCTGTCCCTGGATCACCTGTCACTATCACCCACTAAGCTCAGGAATAATAAAATGAACAGCATTAGGGCTGGGGATGTAGTTCAGATGGTAGAGAGCTGTCCTAGCATGCAGAATACCCTGGGCTCCATCCCTAGCACCTGGTAAACTGGGTTTGGTGACCCATGTTGTTAATCCCAGCACTTATAGGTAGTGGCAGGAAGATGATGAGCTCAAGATCATATTCAGCTACATAGAAAATTGGAGCAGGTCTAGGCTACATGAGACGCTGACCCAAAGCAAAAATAATCAGTAAAACAGATATTCAGTTCCTGGCCAATATGAGACTTATACTTATTTCATGTGGTCACTCTGAACATGCCTGTGAAACATCAGTATTGAGATGCTATTATTTAATAGATGAGGAAACAGAAACCTGGAAAGGCTAAATGATTCACACAAAGTCACACCCATTTGACATGTCTGGCTCTGGCCACTGTTAATGTGTCTAGAGGCTGCAGTGTTTCCTTTGTATTATTGTCTCAGATCCCAGAGCCCCATGACCCTCTTAACATTTGCTGTGCTTCCTCGTTCTGGATACCCCTTGGTTGTCTGTCACCAGTGCTCCTGGGCTGAGTATTCTCCCTAGCCTCCTAAAAAGATTCTATAGCTGAGGATGTTCCTAGCATCCTAAACCCCAGGATTGTGTCTAAGCCATAAGCTTCCCAGTCTTCCCAGGCCTCAGTGTGGAACTAGACCATGCTCAAACACAACCTAAAACTGTCTCTGTAGGCTTGGAACTAGCTTCCAGAATCTATGATGAACTCCAGGACCTCTTAATAAGCCATGAATACACATTTTGAAATAGCCAGACCATTAATCGCCACTACAATGGCTGGCTTCCAGCATCCCACTCTTCCCGTGTTCTTCCTGGATTCACTCTTTTATCTCTAAAGGCACTATTCTTCCTGGCATCCATCAGAAGCATTTAACTTCAAAGCTTCATGGTATTGGACAGTGGGTGGATCTGTAATCTGAGTTGCTAGTTCCACCCGTCAGCACTTCTTTCCAATGTCCTCCATCAATGGCTTTTAACCCCCAACCTCAACTATCTATCTAGGAAGGAAAAAAATCAAACACTCTCCCAGCTGGAAGTAACATCAGAGGTCATTAATCTAACTCTTTATGGGACATCGATCTTTGCCTAGAGGTGATCCCCTAGCTTTGGTTGGACCTAGGGAGCAGGCACAGGCAGGGTTAGAGTGCTCTAGACCCCAGGATAGGCCTTTCCAATCAGCTGGCAGCCACCTCTCTGAACTCCCACCCTCTCCCCAGCAGCCTGAGTTCTGTCCTCTGGCCTTTCTTGGAGAAGGTCCTGCTTCCATTTTCTATGATTGTTTTCTAAGTGTTTGGAGACAGCTATCACATTGCCCTTGAGTCACTGGCTTCCCATTTCAGCCTGAACAGCAGGAGCCTTTCATACACTCCTCCATCACTTGTGGTTTCTGTGACATATGAGTAGCATCACTCTGCTCAGCATCCATCCCTTATCACCTCTTGCTTCATAGATGGGCTCAACTCATTGCCAGCATCAAGGTGGGGGGGGGGTAGCTTTCACCTTGAAGTCAGGTAGAGGAACATTCAAGGAGATATAGCAGGGAAGGCTAGGAAGGGCTTTCTGCAGGAACCAAGGGATCTGGAAAATGCTAACACATGTGCCAGGGAAGATGTGCACTAGAATGAAAACAGCTTATGGATAGACAGCAGCTAGCAAAACAGAGACAGCTCACCTCCTTAGGAAGAACTGTTACTGGGCAAACCATACATACCTCCCTACCCCAAGAGCATCAAACCAGCAGAGTCTGGAAGAGTAAAGCTCAACCCAAGAGATGATTGTTTGAGTTTTGAAGAATGGCTCTTGGAAACCATTATAGGTCCCACGTTGAAGACACATGTCTAGAAAGCCTTGGATTTAAAGCAAGCTTAGTGCAGGCATCTTTCTTTCTAAGCCATACTTGAGACCAGACTCCATCTCACCAAACAGAAGGAGAAGCAAAAAAGTGAGGGAGAGATGATGTCTTGAGTAGGTGATTTACTGAGCAAGTACTCTCAGAAAAAGTTCCCAGAGTAGAGAGTGACAGGAGTGGGGGAAAGTAAAGAGTTTGCCTAGATGCTCAGCCTGAAACCCAGGAAGCTTGAGTATAAATTACATCATTGGTCCACATAAAGGCAAGATACCCATGACTGGGCATTTTGGACTCATCACAGGATCCCTGTCCACAGGCTGCCTCCAGGTAGAAGGGAGGCTTCTAACAAGACACCCAAGAAAAGCATAGTGATCTAAGATGCTGTGCCCACAGCAGCTGTCTAGGGAATCTCTGTGGACCACCTTTAACATCTCCCACAGATATTCTTGCTGGTCCATACCTGTAAGACCCAGAGCAGATCCAGGCTCACAGTGCCTCCCTGCTCCCACTGCAGCAGCTCTGTGCATCTGTGTACTTCTGTTTCTATTGCATAGGCTTAAATAAAAGCGAAACAATAAATAGCTAAGCATACTAGGTTGAAAAGTAGCATCAGCTCCTTCCCCTAGTCTCAGTGTAAGTGGAGGTTTTAGTTTTAGTGAAGCAAAGGCGGGACAAAGAGTTATCCTTGCAAACTGTCTAGTTCATCCCACTCATTCTACAGAAGGGGAAACTGGGGCTCACAGAGGTTCATCATCCATCCATGGAAGTCAAACACATTCTTTCTCTGCTGCATGCTCAAGTTCTTTGCTGCATTTATTTCAATGACCATTGAGTAAGTCTGCACAGAGTGTGCCTAAAGTGCTAAGAAAGTAAATGCTATAGGAAAAAATACTCTAGTATCAGACAATGCTGCCTCAGGGACTTCTGTCTCCTGGAAAAGCCTAACTTCATACATGGGCTTTCCCCAGAAACTTCAGATTTACCAAATAATTAATGTGTTGTATGTCTGCTTGTTGGCCACAGCTGCTGTCTGGCAACCACAAACCTAGCCCGAAAGTATTGGTTTGAAGATAAATGCATGTAGAGGTGTGAAATATAAGACTTCAAGTGTGGGCAAGACACATAGCCCACTTGTTTCAGATTATGATCGAGAATAGGTCAGGTGTCCTGGCTGCCCATCTTTGACATTTCAACCTAACTCCTTCAACCATGAAGAGACAAAACTGAGAAAGAACAAAGCCCGACTTGGGCACCATGTTTTCTGGTCCTTTGTAAGGGATGAGAAGCCTGCTACTTTGAAGTGTGAACTGCTTTAGGAAGCACTGCCTCTAGCAGTAATCATGGTGCTAAAAGCTGTCAATTCAACCTATGAGGAATTGGGTTTTAGATTTAGGGTGGTCAGAGTGGAGGGGGGCATCCTATCACAGCTTCACCTGTGGAAATTAGGAGCAAACTAGATTCACTGTATTGAAAGTGTTTTAGAGCCCAAGTCTTCACTGAAGGAAATATTTTCTATAGAAACAGAAGACAGGTAAGTTTCTAAGCAAATGAGTTCTTAACAAGCTTGTATTCTCTCTCTCTCTCTCTCTCTCTCTCTTGTGTTGTGTGCTGTCTATATATATGTGTGTATGTGCATGTATGTGCATGCAGGTAAGCTTTACATGGGTGTGAATGCATGTGGAATGTGGAGGCCCATAGTTGACGTTGGGAGGCTTTCTTAATCTCTATCTTAGTCATTGAGTTAGGGTCTCTCAATTGATCCCGGAGATTGCTGATATGGCTAGTCTCTTTAGCCAGCTTGCTCTAAAGATCTCTTGCTCTGTTTCACCTACTGGGTTTTGTAATTCTAAGAAAGCCCCCATGCCCACCTGGGTTTTTATGTGGATTATAGAGATTTGAACTCCTATCCTCATAGAGAACAAGCTCTTTATCCACTGATTCAATACTCCTCTTGGATCAACAGTTCTGGGGGTAAAAGAATTCCCAAGGAAGGAGACAGAGAAATATGCATCCACCCAGCAAGTTACTGGGCATTAGCTCAGAGCTGTGCAGCTTTCTTCTCCAAGGAGACAGTATGAGTCATCTTAACAGCTCCCCATCAGCACAACAGCAGAGATGCAACATGCCCCAAAAGTTTTACTCCCAGACAGCTCACAACCTACCAGTCTACAAACATGAACATGGTAGCAAGAGGCTGGCATCATGGAAACCCCATGACCAGCACAACAAAGCTTGGCTCTCCAGACCATGTCAAAGGCTCACAGGTGCTGAGCTTCCTAAGACTATATGAGCTCAGCTAATTTACATTACTGCTACATTAGGTCCTTTGGACTAAAATGTAGACTACACAGGTGGCAGAGAATCAGGACCTGTGAGCTGAGGACTTCAGCATAGACAGTTGTATAATGAGTACCAGAATTGGGCCTCACTAAAGATCAGGGGTGGGTTTCATTCAGGCATGCAGGAATAGATCTCCAGTATATCCTAGCAAACACAGAATAAACAGTGGGACTAAGATAAGTTGTACCATGTACATAGATGCATGATGCCAACCCAGTAAAGAACAAGTCCATGCAAATTATGTAGCTGAAGGGAGATACCCTCAAAATACCAAAATATTACATATGGTTATATAAGAAAGTTATTGGGGTGCAATTTCCATTCCTTCCTCCTCCTGCCCCTCATTTCCCATTTTTCTCTAGTGACCATGGATTGCTTTTATAACCAAGAAGTATAAGGGCTTCCTCAAATTGAACAAAATTTCAGGTACATGTGCCAGAGAGGCTGAAAGATGTGCATTCTGCTTCATATTAGCCAGTCACCTTACATCCATAGTTTTAAACTTAACACAGACTCTGAGAACATATTTTAAGAGCTATGTGCTAAGACGTTCTAGGTCTTCAGAATATGTAGATTAATGAAAATATTGGCAGTGTGTGTGGGGGGGGGTTGTTATCACATGTAGCCAAGGCAGGCCTCAAACACAATGTATAGTTGAGGAAGACCTGGACCTCCCAATTATCCAGCCTCCTTCTTAATGTGTATTAGTGTTTTGCCTGAATGTATGTCTGTGCACCACCACATGTTTGCCTAGTACCCACGGAGGCCAGAGGAAGGCATCAGACTCCCTGGAAATAGAGTTACAGATGGTTAGAATCATCATATAGGTGCTGGAAATAGAACCTGGGTCTTTCAGAAGAGCAGCCAGTGCTCTTAACCACTGAACCATCTCTCCAGCCCTATATTTGTAATTGTTTAAAGATATTAAACTTAAAGACACATAGTAAGACAATAGAGACCAGACACTGGGGTGGGAGAGGGGGAAAACTAAAGATATGCTGATCAAAGGACAAAAAATTTCAGAAGTAAGTGCAAGAGATTTTTTGACACTGATACAGTTAATAACAATATAGCATATAGTTGAAAATCAAACAATTGTACATTTCATGTGTTCTTGACATACATACACATACCTACACAAAATATAAGCATGCATGGAAATGCATGTACTACAACCATTTATATGTTTAAGATATATAATGTTACACAACACACTATCTACATTTTCCTGTCAATTTGAAAACACATTTTAAAACTATCAATGGTTTAAAACATAAGAACTGAATTCATTTATCTCCAAGATCCTTTTTAGAGGCAACATTTCATGCTTCTCTCAGAAGGAAAAGCATCATGTCAGATATGCACAGAGGGAAGGTAAAGTATGTGATACTTGGAAGACAGAAGAGGAGAATATAGATGGTGGTACTGTGAAGGGACATGGCTTCAATTATCATAAAGCTGGACTTTAAAGATAAAGTGGCGTTGAAAGATACAACAAGCTGGGGCACAGAAGACAGAGAGTAAGAAAAGCCCATGAGCTAGGATGATGAGTAAATTCAGGGAGAGACAGCAACCACCGAGGCTTTGCTTGGTATTGGCAGGGTTGAGAGACCCACCCTCTCCTTTACATAATATTTGCAAAACCTGTTCTGAGACTAGTCCCAGTCTAGCTGGGATAGAGATAGGTTGTGATAACACAGACCTGGTCTACTTGGATTATTGCTGTACCATAGGTCCTGCCTGATAGACAGAAACAAATATGGCACAGTGGTGCAGAGATTACCCAGCCAATGTTAGGGACTGTAGCAGGGTGTGTGTGCTTCCTTGAAGTGAATTGGGAAGTGTGAAATGCAACATGGAAGTCAAACCAGAGAATAAGATATTGTAGGGTACCCAGCAAGAGAAGCCCTGAAAACATTGAGAACACAGAGAACATAGCAGACGCCTTTGCTCTGAAGTTGCAGTCATGGACTGGAAGAAAACGAAGAATGGAGTCCAAAGAACCAGACTATAGATCAAGTTTAATTAGCAGTCCTTCTCTGAGCAAGCTACTCCTCCAGTGGAGTCTTGGATGTTACTTCAGAGATGGGAAAACTGGAGTTAAGCAAACTAACACTAGTTCCCACCACACATATCACAGAGTTGGAATCCCAGTTCAGATGGTTCCTCAAAGTCCACATCTTCCAGATGGATACGCCTGTGTAGTGAGATGTACTTAGACTAGATTAGAGACCCATGTGGCCTTGTCAAAGATCCCCAAAGACACAACCTTTGTCAGCCTCAACCTCCACCATCTCTATAATGTTATATGATGTAGGGTAGTAAGATTCATTCAGTGGGGAAAGAAAGCTGGGCCTTTCCTGAGAAATCTCACATTTAAAGCATAAAAAACTCACAGTGATGGACAAGATACATGTAAAATTGGAAAGGTCTTTCCAATTCCAGGACCTGAACACAAGTGAACCCCAGTGTGATTAGGCCAAGGATCAACATAAGGCCCTGTCACATGTTGATCACAAATAACAGGAATTCACCTGGCAGCAGTAGTCAGCTCCTGACAGGACTGCTACTTGAAGCAGCTCCCTCTCTAGAGGATCATTTTTCACTTGGTGCTCCAGGCAAAGACAGTGGTGCTCCCCCCAGCTCCCTGCCCACATCTCTGCAGCCTTCCTTATCAATCTGGTCCCTGAAAACAGTGGAGGCAGGCAGGACTGCAGCAACCCCCCTACACACGAGCTCAGAATTTCATCTCATAGCCACGTGGCTGGCAAAGACATAGAAGGCTCCCTCACATAGTATCATGAATGTTCCTTCCTCCAACAACACCATGGGTGAGGTCAATGTTAGATAAGCCCACCTAGAAAGCACACAAGGAGACAAAGAAACAAGGATGGCTAGGACTTCAAACCCACGCCTACCATGTTGGCCTTGGAGTCAGGCCACAGAGTCACAACCCCTATCGACTCCTAACTCACCCCCTTTCTACTCTGGGTCACTAGGGTCAGCTCCTGTGAATTAGAAGACCCAGGATCAAATCTTTTTTCTGGTTTACGAGGGAGGAAAATCACAGAGCTCTCTGAAGCCAGACTGTTCCTGGGCAAAGGCTCAGAATGTATCTGCATAGGCAGGGAGCACGCCTGCTTACTCGGCACTCAGCATTCCACACCTGGCTTCCTGGGGACTTTGAGTCTCCGTGAACAGCCTTTGCTCACTCTGCTAGAATCACAGCTCATTCACTAATTAAAGGGTATTACACACTTCGTTGCACAGCAGCTAAGAACTTGGAATAAGGAAGCTTGTGCTACAGCATTCATCCTAGAGATGATGCTCCTGGCTTTATAGGAAAACCAAATCCAGAAAAAGAGCTGTCCACCTGTGACATCCCCCTCCCCCACACTTAAATTCTCTAATAAGTCAGCCATGGTTGCTTAGAGAAAAAAGGTAGCCCCTGTGTCAAAACCTCCAGCAGGGCTTGAAAGAAAGTCCACTGGAGAGGGGTGGCTATCCCAGAGAGAAGAGGCTGGGAAACAGGCTTCTCCAACATTGAGGATGTGAGAGCCCAAGAAAAGCTTGCCTACACACAAGGCCCAAAGAGCACAAAGGTACATCAGAGGTCCACTCATTAGAACTGGGTCTTGCATATGTCACCTAATGTATTAGCCCCAGCAGAGGCTCAGCATGGATGCCCACTGTCACCCATTGGTGAAGATTATATTCTTATCGCCTACAGTGGGTGTCATTATGACATCCTGAGCACCCAGAAGAGAACACCAAAGGACACTTTCCTTCAATGTTTCTCTGTGTGATGTTGCACACATAGGAGTCAGTCCAAGGATGGGCATTCAAACAGATGAGTCTAGGACTTGCTAAGATTGTCAGATAGTGTGTGCCACTTATTAAAGAACAGACCTTATCTGCAGGCAACTTCAGTGTTTCAGATGATCAAAGCCCCAGTTAGGATTTAAAACTGGACTTTTGGCTGCTTGGGATACTAGCAATTCAAATGATGAAGCAAATATAAACAAGCAGCCTGAATCAATAAGCCTCTACTTCTAAACAGAACTGGGGTATGAGTAGAGTTACCAGTCAGCCATACCATCATGAGGAGGTTTGTGAGGATGCTTAAAGACTCAGCCCAGGGTCTGCTGCCCAGTCCAACATCTCTGGGACACCCTGCATTTGTCATCTGTGGGTTCCATGTGTGTGCACGCAGATAGAGGAAGAGCTGAGTGCTTGTTCAAGCTTCACAGTACAGCAATGAATCTGAGCGTTGCCAGGCACTAAAAAGCAAGGGCTGGAACACAGCAATGGTTTCAGGCTCCAAGAACGAGGCATTTCCTCCATCCCTCCCCAAGTCCCCTCAGACATCATTTGTGCATGACGTATTTTAGGACCCTGTTTGCTCCTTTAAGAAGGACCAGTAGCTTCCTTCTCCAGCTCAGACTGGCTTCATCTTTAGCAAATGCTGTCATAGGTTTGGCTGTGCTCTTCCTTGGGATGTTATAAAAGGGATAATAATACAAAACGGCTCCCCCAGGAAACAGCTCTAGCACACAGGCTGTGAGAGGCAATGCCCCTGGCACTCTGGGCTCTTTCAGAATGAGATACAGCCAACAGCAAGTGCAAAGGCTGAAGGCAGAGACTGGCTGGAACATAAAGAGAACCTCAGAGTGGGAGGCAGACGGCCCTGAGAGGGGGTGGGGAGGGCTGCACCATGGGAAAGGGAGAGGATGTCTTAATGAGGCAGAGCCCCCAGACAAGTGCTGACGACACAGTCCAGTTCTCTTGATGACTGCTGCACCTGCCATCCCCAAGTTGTCACTGTATTTTGGCTCAGACTCTGAGTCCCTGAAGCTCTCCTCCCCCTGCCCCAGGAAGCTTTGGGGAAAGCAGACACAGTCGACTGCAGAAGGGTCCCACAGTTCCTGATACCCCAGACTCGCCTGGCAGTGTGGAAGAGCTGGCAGCTGCTGTCAGACCTGTTACACCAAGTTATGCCTAGAAGTCCACTAATTGGGATAAGAACCCTAGCGGCAACAAATCTGCCCCCATCCTTCCCTCTCAGCCCCCTTTGGCAAACTCATCCTGAACGTGAGCCATATCCCCTCCTCTTTACTCAACTCTACACTCCCCCCTGAAGCTTTCCAATCCCACAGCTGCTCACCCCCCTCCTCACTCCCTCCTCCCGCACCCACGTTGTGAAGCAATTGTACACAGAGAAAACGAGCCTTCGAGTTTCAAGCTAGAGCGCTCAGACAAGCCAGCCTCCGGGACCACCTCATCACATCTGCCTTTTCTCTGTCCATCCTATAAAGGAGCCTCTACCTGACTGTCCTCCCTGCCGTAGCACCATGGACAGTTCCGTGGCTTCGCCCTGCCTGCTGGAAGACCAGATGGAGTCTCTGGAAGCTCTTTGCTCTTCACACAATTCAGGCAAGAAAAGGAAGGAAAGAACCTTCCACACCTCTGCGGCGTCACCTGTTCGGTGAGCGCCCATGGACACGGGAGTCATTCAGACTGTCTGGGGGGCCCCACACCCCCCCCCGGTGACAGCTTTAGCTCCAGCCCAGCCCACACGATGCAGAGCCTGATGCCACTTCCGAGCACAGATAGAGGGGAGAGAGAGAAGAAAGGGAGAGGGAGAAAGAGAGAGAGAAAGAAAGAGAGAAGAGAAGCTGCCATCTCACCTATGACAAGCTGTTCCTGCCACACGGTTCGGACATCAAGCATCCTGGACAATGGATAACCCGGGCCTCTTCCCTCTGACTGGGAGAAAGCTCAACTCAGCACACCTTGGGGAGTGACCCCCAACAGCAAGCCCCCTGTAGCTCTCCAATCTGAAAGGACCACAGTACTCCATCTGACAGGTAACCTCTTCTACAAACAGGTCCAACAACTCGCACCAGCTACCCTCTTGGCCTTCAGCTGGGTCTCCGCCCTGTCTCCTGCATAGCAGAGATCCCAAGACAAACAGAAGGCAGCCAGCGCACCACTTCTACTGAAGAGTGAGCACAAGAGCAAACTGAAAGCCAAGTACTCACTGTGGTGAAGTCTTGATGCCCACACTCCTGCCCCTTGAACTTGCAGTAGAGCATCATATCCTTCAGGTCATGGCCTACCCGGTGCAGGAACTCCAGCATGCTGAACTGCTTCGGTTTGTAGTGTTTGAAGTTGGCCTTCTGGCGGAGGGCCTCCAGCACTGTGGGGTCCGCCAGATGAGGGTCAGGAATCTGCAGGTTGACATCCAACAGAGCCAGCAACTCCCCAGCGTGGTACAAGTCATTGGTGGTAAGCCTGGAGAACCGGAAGCCATTGAGGTTGCAGAGGGTCACAGCTGGGAAGACCAGGCTCTGGGCCACCACTTCATCCACCTTAGTAACATGCTGATAAGAGAAATAGTAGGACACTCTCTCCGAACTCTCCACCAGCAGCAGGCCCAGGGATCCCACGAAGGCCACTGCCCAAAGCACACGCCGGATGGTGAGCGGCCCATACACGAAGATGTGGCGGATGCCATGGAGAGTGGAGGTATTGGCGAAGATCTGGATGCTGGAAGGTTGCAGGCTGCCCTCGCTGGGGCTCTCCTTGAGGTCCATCGGGACCCTGTGCAGTTCTGCAACTGGCTTCAGGTTGAATAAATCTCAGGGAAGAGTTCCCAGTCCTCTGAATTCTGCTTAAACCCTGGCATTCAAGGCAGAGATCGCCAGGCAAGCATCAGGCCAGACACTGGGAGTTTATCCTGAGAGCCTGGCCACACGCTGACAGACAGAGGTGAGTGTTTATATAAAACCCATTCAAACTCTAGCTCCTGATTTTTTCCAGGCGATAAGGAGGGCTGGTTTTATTTAGGGAGACACCAAGGTGATGTGGAAGGGATGTGGGTGGGAAGGGAGCGCTTAGCCAATGGAAATAAAGTCCTCCCCCCTACACACGCCACTAGAGACAAGATTAAAAGCGAGAGCGAGGGAGAAAATGCTTAAAACAAGTCGCTGAGCAGCTCGGATCCTGTTAACCAGCGCATAATACCCCGTGTTAAGCATGGGGGGACGTCAGCACAGCCACGCTGATGCAGTGCGGTGGGGCACCACGGCGCAGCATCCTAGCAGCCAGCACGCTTAGCTTCTTTCCGGGGATGTATGGGACCCTGGCCGCAGCTTCTCTCCGCCGGCCTCCGTTCTCCCTTTCTTTCCTTTTCCGGCCCCCCTTTGGGGACAGAATTTCAATTGCGGCTGCTGCTGCCGCCTGGGAGAGGACACTGCGCTCCGCCTCCGAGAGGAGAAGCAGGAATGCCGGGGCTTCTGTGGGCTCCGCGCTTCCAGCCTCTGGAGAGAGAGGAAGACCATTGAGCTCAGAATGAGTCCGTCTCCCTGGCCTGTCTCCGGCAAGGCTGCTAGCAGAAGGAGAGCCTTGTGCAGGGAGCAGGACGGATAGGGGTTGGGGACATGGAGAAAGTTTTTAGCATCATCATTATTATTTATTATTATTATTATTATTATTATTGAACTGCTGGGGGTCTCCTACTCCAGGTAATGAGCTACTCCCAGAGGAAGGAGATCTTAACCCTCTATCCCCATGGATGGCAAGAGAGTGGATACTTAACTGCATGTGGCCAATGAGATGTTGGCAAGGGTTTTTGCACCAACGTGGACTCCAGGGTCACATCCCTGTGGGGTCTGTATGGGAGAGATAATGAAAACAGAAGGGAGCAATTTTAAAACCACCTGGTCTCCCTCTGCAGGCTAGAGGGGGACACTCCAGAGTAAAGAAAAGCCCTTCTAGAGATAGAAAAATTAGTGTGCCCATAGAAGCCCCAGAGAGAGAGAGAGAGAGAGAGAGAGAGAGAGAGCGCAACAAGTATCCCCACCCCCATATGTCTGTCAGGACTTTTTGTGTTTAACAAAGGAAGACAGCTGGCTGC
Source organism: Tokudaia tokunoshimensis (assembly GCA_036184795.1). Taxonomy (NCBI): domain Eukaryota; kingdom Metazoa; phylum Chordata; class Mammalia; order Rodentia; family Muridae; genus Tokudaia; species Tokudaia tokunoshimensis. The sequence goes on along the minus strand of BTHU01000010.1, from coordinate 39,719,097 downwards.
CCTGTAGGACTGGTTTAATTCCATTCCATTTGAGGTTTGAGGTGTGTGTGTGTGTGTGTGTGTATGTGTGTGTGTTCTGTCCAGATTTTGCCAGATGGAATCACAGCTGGAGCTGTAGGTAAGAGAGAGGATGGGCTCTTCCTCTGTCTTCCACCTCCTGCTTCCTGAAAATCCCTTGTAAGTCAGGCCCCTGCTGGCTGATAGGTGTGGCTTGCTTGCCTGCCCCTTGCCAAGGATCAAGTGGCTGGCATCAGGGATAAATTCTCATCAGGGTGAAAGAGATTGAAAGTTAGAGAAGCCAACTTGAGCCACTTGGCCAAGCTGGGACAGAGCCATATGGAGGCAAGTGTCTTGGAGAGCGAAGCTGGCATCTCCAGGATGTGCCAGGCTTAAGAAGGTGGAGAAAAGGGTGGCTTAGATCACATTCTTCTAGGCTGATAGCCATTTTGAGATAGTGTTCTGACCATCCAGCCTCCGGCTAAGCCAGATCCACTAAGACAGTTCCCAGAAAGCAGGTGACGTGTGTGGAGCATGACCTTGGTAGTTTATCAGTCAGGAATGTTATAACATGACAGAAGGCAAATGACCAAGACTGGGGGTGGGGGTGGGGTGGGGAGGCTTGTGCCTCAACAGGGCATAGGCTTGTAAACCAGGGGGACCAAAACCAAGTTGCCTTGGCAAGTGAATACTCTTGATTTTATCGCCATCCTACAGATGAGAAAACTCAGGCCTGCCACAATGAACTGCTATGTTCAAATCACAGGACCAGTGAAGGGAGAGCTGAGACTTCATCCTGGGTATGTCCACCTCCAAAGCAGGTTTTTAAAAGCAGATACAAATTTCTCCACCCCAAACTTAGGAAAGGATTTCTACCTCCCTGCCCCTGCGCTATCTCTCCGTATGTCACACACAGACCACTTCCTCACATGTGTAGATGCCCTCCCTGCTTTCTCTGGGTCAAACAACACCCTTGTTGCTCCCCATTTTGCTTTTACAATCTAGGCTTCTCATACAGAAAACTCCCTGACTCCCTGATTCTTCTCACCAACCTTTGGCTCATCAGTCTAATTAATAGGCGTGTTCCCCTTTAACTCTGTTCCAGATACTATGTTGGCTTGGTGAAAACAAGGAGAATAGAATACGCGTCCTACTGTTGATCAACCTCATGACTCAGGGAAGTGAAGGCTGTGCAGACACACAGCTCTGTGCAGCAGCTCTGATCTCATCTAATCTCATCTGTGCCCAGCTGGAAACAATAGGTATAATTTCTGCCCCATCCGCCCTTTCCCCACCAATCATTACCCATACTAGGCCCTGTCACCTCCCCTCTTCTTCTCCTGGAGTCAGTTTCTCTCTGTTCAGACACATTTTCTCATATGTGCCGACCTTACAGTAGATCTCGTCACCCCATCCCAATATAAGCCCATTTCACCCCCATCTCAGACTGGAGGTTACAAGCACGACAGGGCAGGGTACTGTGGTATAGTCAGGCAGACCTGTCTCCCATCTGCTCTGTCTCCTTCTGCTCTGTGACCTTGGAGAAAGTGCCTAATGGGCTCTGAACTCTGATTTCCTCTCCTCCATAGGAATGAGATAAAGCTATGAAGTGTTTATACAAGCTGGACGTTTAGCAATTAGACCTCTTGGTCAATGCTGGGAGAAGGTGCTTTGTTGATGTTTGGTTTTCTCTTTCAGGTGATCGAGGAACCATTCAAAGCTCACCAGCATCTTATTTGCCTCAGGCATTGCATATCTGAAAGCCAAAGTCAAATATAAGCTGCTTTCTTTTCTGCTTCCTTCACATGGCCCAACGACAACCTCAGGGTCTTCTTAACTCTTGCAAACAGACTAGGCACTATAGGATGGGTGGAGGACCAGAGGATAAAGGCACTAATGGTGGCTTTCATTGCAAGTCACTGGGCTCTGTACTGGGATTTCTCATGGATCTGTCAAACGTCAAGAGCACCACTGAACCCATTTCACAGAAAAACCCGAGAATAGAGGGAAGGGCTTCTTAGCTTCCGATCTCTGAAAACTTAAAGAGCTGACAGTCAGACTCAGGGAAGTCTGAGCTGGAAGAGACAGCCCACAGACCTGCACCCAGTGCCAATGCATGCCCCTTAAGTAGTAGCACAGAACTGGAGGAGCAGAGATGGACACTGCTTTTAAAGAGACACTACCGTGACACTCTTAGTCATAGCTAGTTACTCGGCAAGATGACTAATAAAAATGTTCCTGCATGGCTCTTTTAAAGGGCCCTCTTTAGCTGGTAAGAATCTCTTGTAATTAACACTGTGGTTTATGCACAAACATTAGATATTGTCTAATTTTTGAAAATGCTTTTGTAGAGCTCAGTTGTTAAACATTTGCAGCATCAATCAGAACGCCATTACCTTTTTCTTAGCTCTGGGGCATGTGCAGGGTCTTTCTAGGCAGACAGACATCAGGATTAGAGTAGGTCTACTTGGCCCAGTTTTTTAGGTGCTGCCCTAATTGTGTATAATTATGGTCTTTTTTGTGCACTTCACAGCTAAACATCAAAAAAAAAAACTTTCCAGATAAATTCATGCGGAAATTAGGCAATTTAACCCCCTGTTAGCCCATATGCCTAGAGTTTTGCTGTGGAGAATCTGTTTATTTGCTTAAGAACAAATAAATGGATGTATTTATGAATTTCTTTCTGTTGCTGCTCTGAGGTACCAGGAGGGGGCACTCTCTTCCGATCTTGGAGACCCTAGGGCCTGCCCTAAATGTGACTCCCTTGGAGGCTTCTGGACAGTGTGCAATTTTCTTTTGCTCCTGAAGAGAGTGGAAGGCAGAGTTAGACAGGGTGGGCCCTGCAATCAGCATCCAAGCTAATTTGCTACTTAACATGTACTAGATACTGGCGGCTCCTGCCATCACCCATAATTAGGGGAAAAAAAAGCATTCTTTTCAAACATGCAGACGGAATTATTAGTTCAAAATCCCATGTCTTCCTTGTGCAACTTTTCCTCCTGGTTCCTCATTGCAGTAAGAAAGGTTAACCCAAGCATAGTCCCGCAGCAGACTGGTTTATAAACAAACTCTTACAGCAATAAGTCTTATTTCTTCTCTTCTGTGAACTTTTAGCAAATAATTCTCTATGAGGGGCATACCAGGGAGAGATGTGAAGCAAAGCCGCACATTTAATGAGTCCTTTCTTTTGTGTATTTATTCATTTTATGCATAAGGATGTTTTGCCTGTAAATATGTGTGCATGTACAACATGTATGTGCCTGGTGTCTTTGTAAGCAAGAAGAGGGTGTCAAATCTCCCAGAACTGGAGTTACAGATGGCTGTGAACCTCCATGTGGGTGCTGAGAATCAAATCTGGGTCCTTTGGAAGAGTGTCCATTGCTCTTAACAGATGAGACATCTCTGCAGCTCTTAAAACCATACCTATTGTTGCTTGCTCTCAGGCGAAAACTAGAGAAGCCTTTGTGAAAGAGTGGACCCATGGGAGTTGGTTGTCAATTGGCCTGACCCTGGGATAGGTTTAATTTGCTGTGTTGCCCTCAGAGAACCATAGAACATCTCTGTGTTGTTTTCTTCATTTGTGCTAACTCATTCCTTGGGCCTCCTGTTGCTGCTGCTGCTGCTGTAGTCTGACACTGGCCTTGACTGAGTCATAAATACCCAGTTAATGGGATAAAAATGAGCTGAAATCTGAATTCTGGTCATTAACCCCATGTCACCATCTGCTGGAGTATGGATGAGGGTAGGACCAGGGGCACTGGGATCACCTGGCGCTTGTCAGACACACAGATCCCTCCTGCCATCTTCCTCTACTGTTCGACTTTCACAGTTTCAGGGTCTGTAGAACTGAGGCCCTGTGAGGCTGGCTGCCTTTGTAGGTGGTGAAAGGCAGCTTAAGACGTCACGAAAGACCAGCCTTGTGGGCCTGATAGAAGCTCTTCCTGTTTGCCAGCCCTGCCAAACTGTGGCATTTCATACTGCATTTCCTGCCTAGAAAGACCCTGCCAGTCTGATTCCCCTCTGCCCCCACCCCAGCTGCTTGGCTGGTTGAGGGCTGTATATTGCAACAGGTTGTAGGAATTCATGAATCGATAGACATGTGATGAATTTTCTCCTCTCTGCCGTCAAGACTACAGAAGTGGGGACTCTTCCATCCCTAGGGACCTGGGGCTGGGGCCTGTCCTGAGGAAGTAAAGGCTCTTCCAACCATGATTCTGTCCCTTACTCCTCCAAGAGATTCAGCTGCTGTCACTGAACTGGAAAATGCCCGATGTCAGGCCATGCACACCGGTTATCTCTCACTTCCTGATCTGTGCCCGTGAGTGTAGGTGAGAGCTGGGGCTACTGAGGAGTTGAAACTGCCTGTCTGCCTCCTCAAAGAGCAATTTCACCTTCTCTGCGCCCTGAATGCATGAATGGACACCCAAGGCTTCTCTACAAGCCCCTTTCCACTCTCCTGCCCCTGCCACCCTAACCACAGGATGGTGATAGTAAAAATCAACCATGTAAACAGAAGGTGGGTACTGCGTAAGTGCCAGCTACTGTGAAAACAGCTATGTAGTTCACAACTCCAAACTGTGCCTTGCCCTTCAGGCACCTTTTTAATAACCAAAAATCAGTTTCAAATGCATCTTTGCCTTGTGATATGGGATCAGTACTTTTAACTCTGACTCTGTTTACTTTAATGAGACACATCTCCCTGTAAATGAACGGGACTCTCACGGGTGGGCTGACTTCCTCTCTACTAGTCTCAAAGGAGGCTTTTGGACCATGGCTGACCATGGCCACTTTGATCCTGAAAGCCTTTAATCTAGAGCACCTGCTTAAAGGTGTCCTCACTCATATAAATAAAGCAAGCTCCAGCAGTAGGGAGGTACCCGCACTGATCCGATTTCAGGTCCCTTCACGGGGGAAGTAAGAGTCTATACCACCCTTTGTTGTCCCCTTTCGGGCTTGTGTCTCAAAGCTTCCTTCCTTCAAACTCATTGTACAGATCCTCTTCTAGTCTGTCTCTGCCTTTCTGTCCCCTGGGAAGAAAGTAGAAGAAAGAAATCGTGACTGTTTTCTCTTGGTCACTTGGTCCCTGGAGCCAATTGCTTCGCGCACGAGGTGGGGAAAAGCACAGACAAGTCTGAAGTCAACCATCCACAGCAGGCTTTCAACAAAAACTTTATTAGTATCACCTTGGCCATAGGTGAGCCGGCATTATGTATAGTGGAGAGGTGGTGTGGAGTCAGCTTTGACTGCTGTGAGTGGAGCTGCCTCTCCCCCTTGTGTTCCGCACGTGGGGTTGCAGCATCTGCTGAGCATCCTCTTTGCAGCCATAACTCTGCAGCACCTCACCTTCCTCCTGCACCCCGTGTCCCGCCCTGCCTGCCATCTTTATTCACCACTCTGCACCCTGAAAAGCCCACAAGCATGTTCATATCAGAACACACAGAGTCCCTGTATTCATTTGAGTCCTGTATATTCCGTGTAACTAGTTGTGTATCCTGCGTTCATTTGCGTCCTGGATCTTCAGTGTAAGTAGTTGCGTATTCGTTTCAATTTGATTCGTGTATTTTCCAGTTCTTTCAAACTGCCAAGTAAAGACAACATAAAGAAATGGAAATTTAAGAAAACAGAAGTCAAGACTGAGAGGGAGAGAGGAGAAATGCATCTCTGTTCAGCTTTTTTCTGTACATCAACATGACTCCCATTTCAAATTCATAACATGGTAATGTAGAGATGTTATGTGGGGACGTGGCTCTATGGACCATTCAGAGAGCAATAGGGCACCAAGAAATAAAGACAAAGCAAAGCAAAACAAAACAAAAGCCAAAAGCATGATCTCAATTTTCATGAGAATTTTTCACTGTTGGATGAGGCACTGGCTAACATCTCTTTTCTATTCACACTTGGTGACATACTCAAACAGACATTATCGCATCTGACTTCCATAGCAGAAGGAACTGTAGGCTCAGAGAGTTGAAGGACCCTAAGCTCCAATGAACTCATTCCATTCCAGATGCCAGGTTGCTTGCACTCTGCTCCACACAGCTTTGATTGAGAATGTTTGTGGACACAGCTCTGGAGGTTGGGGGGGGGGGCTATAAGATCAACAGGAAGTATTGGGGAGGGAAAAGATTGGAGATGGAAGGGTTAACCAGCTCCATGATCAGGCCTAAGATGACACTGTTCTTTCCATGACATCCCTGGGTCTGTCACAATAATAGGAGTTCCAGTTAAAGAGCACTGGTTGAGGTCCTGAGAGGGAAGTGATTACCACACCCTTTCTTTGTATGGATAGATGCATATGGGTGTGTGTCCTTGCTTTCGTGTCTGACAAAGTGATTGAGTTAGTAAGGTCCTACAGCTTAGTAATTTGGGTCTGAATTCTTTGCTAGAGCAGTGTGGAAAGAGCAGTGAGTGAAGGACATCTTCACATTGTTCAATACACTGTAGACACAGGTTGTGTCTTTCGGGAGCCATGACATTAAGATTTGCTACTTCATTCTCTGCAGGTCAGATCCCATGGAGGGACAGAAATCTCTGTGCATCAGGAGGTATATATCCTAGAGCCATGCACACATCTGCTCTTTTTACCTGCAAGCAGGCCAGGTTTAAAGGGGCAAGGTAATGAGACCACAGTCCCAACACTTGTGTAAATGTGAACTTCAGATACAAGTCTAGGATGGCTAAGTCAGGCTGCTTCCCTATGTCTTTGGAGGCCTGGGGTTTGTCTGTGAGGGTAGAGAACTTGTAGGGAGAAATCAGTAGGTTTATATCCAGGACCCAACAGGCATTGATCATGTTACCTGAATCATGCTACTTAACTTGCCTTGCTTTGCTCATCTGAAAGGTGGGGACAGTATCAGCTCGAATATCAAAGGATAGGTAGGTATAAGTAGCTAAGGTGGGAAAACCTCTTAGGTAACTAATAAAAGTTCTGTCAATGGAAGATGCCATTAGCACCACCACCATTTTAGTTACTCTTATTGTGAAAGGAAGGTTTGGATGAGCTCTACCCTGTGCACTTGTGAACTCTCTTGGTTCCCTACCATACCTCTATGCAAACTGGGGAGGGCACAGCCATGAATCCAGTACAAACAGGAGACCACAGGGCAGTGGGGTTTAAATATTCATAAATCAAGGCACGTCTGGGTGCCAGGGGATAAGAACAGGGGTCTCATTCACAATCAGTTTCGAGGGTAACTGAGGTGCGTAGGAAAACTTTGTTTTGGACATTTTCCTCTTACAAAGCAATGTTGATGTATCAAGCACTCTGCTAGGACATAATGCTCCATAGGATGTGTTTGCAAACCAGCTTTTACCTGTATCTAGTTGGATTTCTGTTTTCTCCCAGGGGCGACAGGATGCCTGCAGGCTCTTGCAGATATTTGGGGATGGCCTTGAGAGGTTATGAAAATAGTCGTCCTCACATGGTCTGACCCAGAGATGGCCACTAGTTCCTTTTCAGTGTGTACTATGAGGGTTGGATCTCAAACTGGAGCCTCATTACCCCATCATTCCTCAGTGCCTCTTACTAGAGCCCCACCCTTCCTGAATGCTGGACTCCTATAACTATGTATCTCCACAATCCCATAACCACACCCAGAAACCAAGCTGCCAGCCACTTCTATGGTAGGACTAATTTCCCTGAGGGTGATGGAGCATGTCTCTTGTGTGGCTACAGCCTGAAAGCATGAGAGATACAAGAGAGGGGTCGGGCAGATGCTTTGCATGCAAGGAGGTACCAGTTGGGTGATCAAGACCAGTCTATGACACTTGAGATCAGGTGTGTGGTAGAGCTAGCTGTAACCTGAATGAGGGGACTCAGAATAGAAGGAACATGGGCTATACTGTCCCATACTAGTAGTGACAGCAGAGTGGTCTGTCACTGTGTCCAGACACCAGCAGCTCCATCCAATGACACTCAGGTGCCTATAACTGTTTTAAGACTCCATCTGCACTGTGTGACTCAGTGAGAATTTCCCTACCTCAGTTCTGTTGCTACTTTGGGCTGGATAAGTCTATGGTGCAGGGGATATTGGGTATATTGTGAAGTTTTACAGTATCCCTCATGACAAGAGTATTCACACCACACTGCCACAGTTGTACCAATTAAAAAAAAATGTTCCCTGGAGGCAGTATCACTACCTGCTGGAAACCACCGGGGGAATGAACCTGCACAAAGCCTAGGGCTGGACATATATTATTCGTAGTACACAGCTGTCTCTTCTCTATTCGAGATGCAAGTAGAGTAAACCCTAGGTCCAAGGCCATACATCAGGGAAGGGCTGGGAAGGGTTGATCTGTTTCACAGTCCACAAGCTTGTTGTGTTCCTACTTTGTCTGAGGATTCTCGGTGAGCCCACAGGTACTGGGCTGGGAAAATGGGTCAGTTGGTAAAGTGCTCATCATGCAAGCATGAAGACCCAAGTTTTAGTCCCCAGAATTCACATAAAGAACTAAGCATGGTGGTAAGAGCTTATAATCTCAGGCCATGGTAGATGTAGGGAGGTTGGTACCATAGGTCTCACTGGCATCTAGCCAAGCTGCATTGACAAGTTCCAGGACAGTAAGAAACCTGGCTCAAAAAAAAAAAAAGGTGGGTGAGTCCTGAGGAATGACATTCCAGGTTGACCTCTGGCCTCTCCACATACACCTATACCTGCACACACACACACACACACACACTCACACAGTCCATAGAAAGATGGACTCTTGACAGTGGCAATCCCTGACAAGGATAGTTCCCTCACGAGTCACACAACCATCGTAGGTCCCCACCCACATTTTATAAATGAGCGTGCTAAGACCTGGACTAATAGGAGACGATCACCCCAAGTTACAGAGCAGGCAAACTGCCAGAGGCTAGACTTGGATCCACATCTTGTCAGGCTGTTCTCTGAGTCAAGTCAACACTGATTAAATGACGGGAGGCAAGCAGGCGACTTAATAAAAAAATGCAAATCCAGGATGATGGATATATTTAGGAGGATGAATTATTATGTGGTGGTGTAAAAATAGATCAGTGGAGAGCACATGGACTTGCCAGCCTGGCTGTGTGAGAGACAGGAGGTTCAGGAAGAGCACCAGCGACATTTCATTAACTTTGCTGGGAAAACATGGAGAGGCTGTCACCTGAAAACACAACATTCACGGTGGCTCTTAAAGGAATAGTGCATGCTATCCTATGAGGAGGAGGTGGACTCTCCAGTGGACAGTTCCCCTCCTCAGTATGAACTTGTAGGTTCTCAGGCTATCATGCCATTGAAATGATTTCTAGGGTCCTTCTCCATGTAGATGGATCTCATGTAAATAAGCAAATCAATCTATAATGGAAACTAATCATGTACAACACTGTGCAGTTATTCTGTGCATTTATTTAGCAAGAGGTTTGTTCAGGCTAATCTTGGTTGTCACCTGGACTACATCTGGAATCCACTAATCTCCAGGCAGCTGAGCATGCCTGTGAGAGATTTTCTTGATTGATCATTAGAGGTTGCCAGACCCTCACTAAATCTGAGTCACACTTTCTGGTAGCAGCTCATACACAAATGGACATGAAAGAAGGAAGCTTTTGCTTTTTGCCTCCAAGCTTATCTACCCTGTTACTAAGACATTCCTCTGCTGATATTAGAAACTACTTCTTCAGGATTCCAGTGTAGACTAAAGGTCAGCAGCTCTTTGGGAATCCTCCAGGATTTCAGTACCAGTTTGGGTCTGCTGAAACATTTAGTCTGGTGTACTGAAAAACTACCTAGCCATTGGCCTTTCCATTGTGAGACAGTTGTTGATGGACTACCTGAACCACAGACTGTAAACCTATCTAATAAGTCCCCTCTACATATGTGTGTGTGTGTGTGTGTGTGTATGTAGATACAGATATATGCAGAGAGATAGATAGATAGATAGATAGATAGATAGATAGATAGATAGATAGATAGATAGATCTATTTGATCAGATTTGTTCCCTTCAAGAACCCCAACAATCGCAGGGATCCAGATTTAAAGAGGACAAATAATATACTCATGGCTCATCTGCTGTGGGAATGAGCTTCAAAGAGTCAAGGGACACTGAGACACGCTTTGCCCTGTGCCTTCTGAGGCCTCAACTATTCATGGGTAAGAGAGCAAGAACCATGATATGATATGATATGGGACCTTGAAAGGCAGTCTGTGTTCTGACTGAGCTGGGTTTAAACCCAGGAAACCTAGTAGATAATTCTGCAAGGGACATAAGGTCAGTTTGCCATGCTCTCAGACACTAGGATCCTGACATGAGCCCTCAGCTATCCATAATTCTGTGACCAGTCACATAGGGCAACACCCCAAGCTCCTGGTATTCTGCTTGGACTCCACCCCCACAATTACCTGGCACCAGCCAGGTAGGCCTGGCCCACTATAAAGGGGGCTGCTTGCCTCCTTCTCTCTCTCTTGCACGCTTACTCTTTCCTCTTTCTCCTGCCCTCTCACTCCCCATCTCTCCGCATTCCCTTCCCTCCTCTCTCTACTTGGCCATGGCTGGCCTCTATTTCCCTACTTTCTCCCTCTTTCTGCCTTTTTACAATAAATGTCTTAAAATCACAGACTGTTTCTTTTCATCGGAATCCACTGTGCTGGAGCAATGGAGCAGGTCTTCTAAGGAGCCACACATCTGACCTCCCACAAAGAAGCTTCTCAGGGCTTCTAGCCACAGCTTCCAATAACCCAAGCTGTTGCCCAAGCAAGAAAAGGACTCTCCTCCCCTCAGGAACCTGCCAGAGCTCTCTCCTCCCCGCCCTTTTCCCTTCGGCCTGGGCTAGAGACCACCCATGGGCTCACACCCCATTTCTAACCCACAGTATGAGATGATAAATCCTGAGCCCAACAAAACCAGCTTGGTTACTTGAAGACTGTTGTATACTTGACTACATCTTCAATTGCTCACCTGTAAAGTGGACAGAATAGTTGCTACCTCAAGGGGCTGATAGGCCATGTGATGAGTGGACATGCGTAAGGTACCAAGAACTAGATAAGAGAACTTTGGTAGCCCAGCTGCAGCCATAGCTCAGTCTGTAGATGGCTTGCTTGAACATTCATAAAACCTAGGGTGTAAGGGGGTGGTTTTGATGTTAAGGTCTTGTTTTCCAATTGGTTCTTGATTTATCAGTAAAAATGTTAGGGACCAACAGCTGGGTGGAAGGAAAGAGGCAAGGAGTCACAGGAGAGAAAAGGAGTTTCCAGCATGCTTGGGGGTTAGGGGAGACAAAAGATGACCAGCCATGTGAGATCTTGGGCAGAGTAGCCATAGGCTGCTTCTCCAGGAGGAAGGTTAGGGTGCTGAGCTGGGACTAAAGGTAACTGAGCAACTGAAACTGAGGGCAGGTTGAAAGGTGCTGAGCTAAGAGTATTGATTGGGAAGGGCACACTAGCCAAGGAAGATTAGTAGTACCCAGCAAGTGAACCAATAAGGCAGGTTGAAATTGAGCAGTGTGTGTGTGTGTGTGTGTGTGTGTGTGTGTGTGTGTGTGTGTGTGTGTGTCTGTGTCTGTGTATCTGTGTTCTTCATCCATAGATCCAATATTTTCTGGGCAGGGGATAGTAGTATGGCCTGTTCCTGGAGCTTAAAGTGCAGTGGCAAAAGCTACACACTACACTTGGATTCCACCCCTTGGATTCCACCCCAGCAGCACATATACTACGTGTGGTGCCATATGCATGTAATCCCAGCGTTCCAGGGGTGGAGGCAGGAGGATCAGAAGCTCAAGGTCATCTCTGACCACATAGCAAGGTCAAAGTCAGCCTTGGATAAAAATACTTGGTGACTGTAAAACAGCATCCTTAAAGTTCCTACTGTTGTCAAAAAGAAAAGCAAGGTGATTAGAACTCACCCCTTATGGGTCTATGATCTTCCCTTCATCTGCGATGGAGATATCTTCCCTGTCTCAACTCCATGCAAAATGGCAAGAGTTAGTCAGGAATCAGGGAATGATCAGGGGGATTTAAATATTCATGAGCCAAGGGGGACCTAAGGCCCCAGGAGACAAAAACTCACAGGTGGTTTCAGGGCCATTTTCCTGAGATGGATGGGAGCACTGTTATGAACATTTACACCTTCCTAAGCACTGAAGGTCTTCCAGGCCACAAAGTGCTGATTCTGTACCCCCTCTGCTATGTAAGAATACTACAAGAAAATAGTCTGTGATCTAAAAACCTGTGTCCCCTGAAGCTGGTGATATCGCATAGCTAAAGCACCTATAGGCATGAGGACACAAGTTTAATTTCTAGAAACCACTCTAAAATAATAAACTAATGCAAAATGTGGCTTGCTGGAGTATGCTCCTAATTCCAGAAGACCCTGTGGCGGGGGGGGGGGGCGGTAAGGAGCTCTCTGGCCAGCCAGCCTAGCCTGCTTGCTAAGTCTTAGACTAGTGAGAGTCTCAGAAAACATGATAGCTCCCAGGCAATGACACTGAGGTTATCCTATGGCTTCCACACTCATGAGCACATATGTGCACCTGCACATACACACACACACACACACACACACACACACACACAGAGCACCCAAAAGTTGTGTCAACTTAGAAAGGACATACTCTGCCTTTCTAGAGGAATAGTATTTAGATTTCAGAACAAACAGCCATCATGTGCTCCCTGAGGTTCAGTTGCTCCACATCCATTTTCTCTTGAAGGTCAACAGTCTGGTAGATCTTGTGACGCTCCCATGAGAGTCCAGGCACCTGAGGATCATGGGTGGGAAGTCTCTAGCTTGTGGTTTTCATGGAGTCCCAGAGTTAGGAAATAGTGTATGGTTGTCTCAGGCTTCAGAAATTCACACCTGCGGGAACCACTCCTCAGTAGTGATATGGTGGCCAGTAAGATGGAGAAGGTATAAGATGAGGAGCACCATTGTTTGAGCAGGAAATGATAAAAATCCAGGTCCTTTTGCTGTCCCGCACTGGCTCACAGTGCGACTCACTACAGAAACAGCCCCTGTTACATGGAGATACAAAACACATTTGCTAAATTAGTGAATGAGGCTGAAAGCAAACCCTAATGGTGCCTCCTGACTTTCCAAAATAGTCCCCCATTATAGTCCTTCATATACAAAGAAACACTCATTCAGAAGCAGAGACCTCTTTAACTGATGACAGTGTCAAGCCTATCATGTCAGAATGCCCACCTCTTCTTCAGAATTGGCTTACTAACTCTTGGCTCACTGAGAGCATGCAGGCAGACTTGCATCTGAAAAAAAAAAAAAACCCCAACTTCATAATCAGACAGGCTCACAGCTAAGAAAGGAAAACAGTAGCTTCAAATCCATGGATCCGAGGCATGTCATGTGCATATTCTCTTCCATTCCCTGATTGTCCCCCCTGTCCCAGGCCTCCTGGGCAACGAGTGTACAAGACAGGCACAGTCCTTGAGGCTCAGTGTAACCAGGGCTTCTGCACAAACAAGCCGCCAATGGTCACATATTCTCTGATACTCCAAAGTGAACCACAGGCCCTTGAAAACAATAAAACTCAACAACAGACTTCTTTATGTTTCTTGCCAAAGCGGACAAGGAACTGCCAGTAATTATGCCGGGGCCCTTGCCGCAATGCCTGCTTCCAGAGCTACAGCTGCACTCCAGAGAGATCATTAGTTGGTGTGCACATGGTATTGAGGGCAGGGGTGTCATCGCCTGTTGAAGATGCCCTCAGTCAAGTGTGAGAGCCGGAAATGGAGGTCAAAATAATTAACCTCCTGTGATTTGGGCGGAACTCCTTGCAAAATCACCCACGTGCAGCTCATATTTCAGCAGAAATAATACAATCATTTGTTCACAAGCCTCTCTCTTCCTTCCTTCCTCCCTCACTTGTCTTTCCCACTTTCTATCTCCCAGTCCATCTCGTCTTTCTATCTCCCAGTCCATCTCGTCTGCTAGCTTTTCTGTATCCCCTTCCCACCCTAACAGCAGACCACCTTAACTCACTGCACCCATAGGCATCGCTGGCCATGGCTTAGTACTCGCACCCATTGCTATCACACTGACTCTGCAGAACAGTAGAATGCATTCCCTTTGTAAAGGCTTCTCTTGACCCCATTTCAGTTCACCCACCCTCACCTGCACCAGGCAGGAGTTATGGCCAAAACATCCATGGTCCACTCTACTTCAGGAACACTCCTATCTGGCTGATGGCAGCATTTTGAGGGGCCAGCCTAGGGTTGGAAATTGGCTATTTTCTGTCGGAGAAGAGTCCTTGAAGTGTCCATGTGCAGACAGGAGCTAAGTGTATTTGCCAAGTGAGGGACAAATTGTCTAATGTGTGAGGTGCCCATTAGAGTGTGGGGTTTATGAGCCTTTATTCTGTTCCCTCATCCAACCATCATTCAAAAATGTGTGCTAAACATTGATAGCATGGCATAGTATTCTCCACTGTGTGTATTTTGTAACTGATATGAACCATTTTATTAATTAAAGATGTCATTACAGCCCTACATTTTTTGTTATTTTTAAATGAAGCACTCCAAGACTGTGCCCTAATTAGCACAAATCCCAGGATCTCCTTCACTGTTGACTTTAATTTAGTTATCCTTCTTCTCATCCTCAATGCTGGTCCAAGGACTTCCTCCCAGTTGCTCCATCTTTTAAGTATCAAGGCTCTTTACACTCTAAGTGCAATGTTCCACTTCACCACCAGAGGTCGCTGTTGAGAATGGTCTCACGAAAGCGCAGGGACAAGGAGCCTAGTCTAAACTGTAGCTGCTAAGATCATTTCAGGGGACAAGTTCCCGAAGTACACTAATGAGGATATTCAGAAGTTGCTCCTAGTTCTGTGCAAAAAGTTAGGAGAATTAATGACTGAGACACTCACCATGACGCAGTATGCTTTGGCCAGGTCTTCCTGACCACTTAGTCTCTTCCCTCCTATTCAGGTGCCCCGATGAACCCACTACCCTACACTCTGCTTACCCAGCTCACCTCATGCCTCTGGGATCAGGGTGATCCTCTTGTCCTCTTTCTGCCTCGTAGATCTACAGCGTCCCTTTACAGGATGGTGCACACTGCCCCGGGTCCCTGCAGAGTCAAGAAAGCAGCAACTTCTGCAAGCATACAAAGCCCTCCAGCAATATGCCTTCCTCCCACACCTTAAAGAAGTTGTCCGGTCCTCAGTGTAGCCAGCCTGTCCTTCTCAGAGACATCCAGAGGATTTTCCTGAGCATTGCAGTTGTGTCTCATGCTTAGTTATCAAAACTATGATGCAAAGCAAAGTGCCTGCCTTGTAAAGCTCATGATCTAGAGGAGAGCCTCCATACTCCTACTTCATTCAAGTATGGTAGAACTTACTCTACTTGGATAACTGGACATCACTCAGTCAGGAAAGCCTGGAGGAACAGAGAAATCCCAGGCACCTGAGCAGATACCCAAAAGGATATATGAAGGGTATGGCAACCCTGAGTAGCCAAAACCAGTTTTAAGCCACCACTTCCACCCCTAACGCCCCCCTTACACACACATACCTCCATTCCACCATCCCATCACCCATCAGATCGTGAGTCCTCACTTAGAGAAAGACAAAGCCCATGAGTTAAGTAGGAGAAGGATCAATTTCAAAGTTAGTTCCATTTCCCACCCCTACCCCCACATTATTTGAGAACCATTGCAGAATTTGGGGTGTGAAGGCACCAGCACATCAAGGACAAACATCCCCTGCTTTCTAGTAAATTCACATTGAAAACACAAGGTCTGAGGCATTTCCACTGAAACTGTCCCATGTGCCTTGGTTTCCCTGCCAGAGAGCTGTGGCAGGGGCATGACCAGGACTGGAGTGCTCCGGATTCAGGATCACAAGAAGGGAGCAACTCCAGGGATATATATACAGTGCCTGGAACTGAACAACTCTTAAAATATGAGTAAATTGCTTCTAGCAGTTTATACTCTTGGCTTGACTCATAATTTAACCTTGAATATAGTTTTCAAAAATCATTAAGTCCTTAAAGCCTTCATCTCTGCATCTGATTAGCCATGATGCAGAATGCAGGAAGTTCATATATTTATCTCTGAGGAGGCACATCATGATCTATTCCCTCTGCACTCAGGGAAGAGAGCTCCCTTATAGGCACTGCACTGAGCACTGTGGGATTTGATGTTAGACTCAGACTTCTCCCCTCAAGGAGCTTAGTGTCTAATGACAGGAGAGGACAAGAATCTTAGCAACTGTGGCAGGAAAACAGCCACCAAATTGGGCTGTCTGGTTGCAAAGGGCCTTATACATGACAGACTCCATCACAAGAGCTTCCCATCTAGCCACCCATTTAATCCCTGAGATAGCCCAGTGAAGGCAGCCACCTATTTGTTCCCTGAGATAGCCCAGTGAAGGCAATTGCTGTGCTTTGAACATGAAATGTCTCACATATGTTCATGCGTTTTAAACACTTGCCTCCTCCGTGGTGCTGCTGTTGTGGAAGGTTCTGGAACATTCAGGAGATGACGCCTCACTAGAGGAAGTGGTTCACTGGGAGTGGACCTTGAAGTTTCTACAACAGGTCTGGTCTTCCTGTCTGCAGCTCTACTTCCTGATTGTTATGTAATGTGATCACCTGCCCTATGCTCTTGCAGTCAAGCCTTGATAGACAGCTACAATAAGAGCTACCCTAAGGTCCTTCTTCTATAAGCTGTTTTTGGCTGGGTCTTTTCATTGGCAATGAGGAAAACAACTTATACAGACATTATGGCACTGCCTCTACCTGGTTGGTGAAGAATCTGTAGGTCAAGACCCCAGAGCAAGAAAGTAGACATCACTCTGAGTGTGTGTGGCTAGTATCCCTTCCCCTCAATCTCTCGGCCAGTAGCAAAGGAAAAGTATAACTTCTCCCTCCCTGTCCTCTGTCAGTGACATGGGAAGAAACTTAGAGAGGGTCTGTCATGAAAGCCAGGAGACATGTGGGTCTACAAGGTTATGGTAGGAAGCTGAGACACAGAGTCCATCTGGTGCAGACCACCTCTTTGACACATCATGAATCTCTGGGACTTAGGACTGGCATCCAGACAAAGCCTTGAGGTTACCAAATGAATGCCTGTTCCTTACACCGCTGCCCCCACTTTCGGGGTGAGCACCTTGGTTAGGGATAAAGCTCTGCAGAATTGTACATCTCGGCCTCTGTACTTACCTAGCCCATCTGGTTCCTCCATATCTTCCCAAGCAAGGATTCAATGCACTGACAAAGCTCCTGGGTTGCCATGGAGATAGCAAGGGTACATCTAACTGGAAGCAAGAACAAGAGAAGTTGATCATACACCTTCCCCGGGTGACCCCGGAGCACGTTCTCCAATTACCCTTCGCATCAGGAGTCAATGATTTTCCTGGTTCTCAAGAAAAACCCTAAGACTGAATTTCCTCATCCTGACCAACAGGTTACCTCATTTTCACCGTGGCTCTGCCACGGGCCCTTTACATGGAACAAGTCAGTTCCCCTCTCACCCCATTTGTTTTGTGATCTAGTAATTCTGAAACACCTGGTGAATAAGAGCAAGAATCTGATTTTCAGCGATTACCAAAAAATATTTAGTGTCTGTAATAAAGTCATACCAGGGTTTTGGTTGGCCAGATTTATTTCCACCTAGCATCTTCCTATAGGCCAGAGAGCAGAAGGCTGTAACCATCATCTGAGGAGTCATAGTGACAACATCCCTTGGAGCTGGGAAGATGGTTCAGATCAACAAGCATGAGGATCTGAGTTAGCATCCACATAAGAAGTCGGGCGCTGCTACGCATCTGTAATCCCAGCACTAGGAAGGTGGAGACAGATTGATCCCTGGAGTTCATCAGCCAGCCAACCAAGTCAAACTGATGAGCTGCTAGAGGGATCTGTCTCAAGACCTAAAGCTGAGGGCATCTGAGAATGACACCCAGCATCAACCTGCACGCACTGCACACCACACGTTCACCTTCTCAAGGACCTGAACACACAAGCATCATGGCTTCCCAGGCTGAATAAAGGAACCACAATTGGGAAAGAGAGAGAAGATAAGCTGGCATTTCCAGGCCTGGCCAGCCCTGGACTGAACGTCAACAGCTGTATCCCTTCTTCCACTCTAGTTAGTTCTGTCTGTCTGTCTGTCTGTCTGTCTATCTATCTATCTTTTTTAGATTTATTTATTTTATGTATATGAGTACACTGTAGCTGTCTTCAGACACACCAGAGAGGGCATCTGATCTCGTTACAGGTGGTTGTGAGCCACCATGTGGGTCCTGGGATTGAACTCAGGACCTCTGGAAGAGCAGTCAGTGCTCTTAACCACTGATCCATCTCTCCGGCCCTTTCCGTAGCACTCTAGCTCTTATCTCTTCCATTTCTGACATTTAAGGACATGGGGTTACCGGAAGTCATTTCTAGAAGGTAACAGAGGTCTCCCTGGAAAAGCAGCTTCGACTTGAGCTCTGAAAGATACTGCAGGGGAACAGCCCTTCCCATACTTTCTTCCAAGGCTCAGAAGTGCCTTCTTTCCTGTACCGGGTGTTAATCCCAAACTCCCTGATCATACATTTAAACTGTTTGCTTAATTGTCCAACTCTTAATTAGGTGTGTAATTGGGGAGTCTGAGACAATGTGTAAATGAGCAAACAGTCCCCAAACTTCATTTCTGTTACTGCCTCCGACTTCCTCCCACAGACACAAGAGCCAAGCTGGTGGCTTTGCTCTATAATCATTTCCTTTCCCGGCTCATTTTCTAATCCAAACATTTGAGGGTGAAGTATCTGGGTCCTTAGTTAAGCCATCAACAGGAAAACAGTCATTGTCCCCGACACCTCAGCAAAGCACAGGTATAAATAAGAAACAGAATGGGTGCCCGTGCAAACAGGATGAGAGACATCTCTGTGGGAGTTAATTTTGAACTTGGTTTAAACACTGAACTTGGGGTTCAAGACCATGCCTTCAAGTTTAAGGCTGTGGCTTCAGCTATCTATCTCTGCTGTAACTGCAAGGAGCTGTGGGCTCTGGTTTGGCAAGCCTCCTATCCCACAGGTGACCCAGGAGGCTTTTGCTTCCCATGTTGCCATAGAAACCACCCTGGGACTTTTAAAGTCAACTTCAGCTCAGAGGGAACTCTAGACCCCCTGAGAAGTGACCTGTTGTTTGTCCACTAACCAAACCAGCATGACTGACCTGGATAGACCTCCTTTCTTCTTTCTGTCTGTTCCCACAATGTAGTTGGAAAATTTCCTTTGCACATACGTCCATGAACTAACCTTGGCAAACTTTTGAAACAGAGTTAGCAAGATATACCCATGTTCTTCAGTGAAGGCTTGATAGGGAAGAGAAGAAGGAATATGGTTAAGATTCAACAGTAACGATCAAATCTGTAGCATTTTCTCTCTCTCTCTCTCCCTTCCTCCCTCGTGTGTGTGTGTGTGTGTGTGTGTGTGTGTGTGTCTGTCTGTCTGTCTGTCTGTCTGTCTCTATGTCTCCGTCCTTGTCTCTCTCCTCCCCCCTCCCGGGTGTGTGTGTGTGTGTGTGTGTGTGTGTGTGTGTGTATGTGTGTGTGTGTCTGTCTGTCTGTCTGTCTGTCTCTATGTCTCTATGTCTCTGTCTCTCTCCTTTCCTCCACCCCCCCAGGGTGTGTGTGTGTATATGTGTCTGTCTGTCTTTCTGTCTGTCTGTCTCTATGTCTCTGTCTCTCTCCTTTCCTCCATCCCCCCTGGTGTGTGTGTGTGTGTGTGTGTGTGTCTGTCTGTCTGTCTGTCTGTCTGTCTGTCTATCTGTCTGTCTCTATGTCTCTGGCTCTCTCCTTTCCACTGCTCCCCCCTGGGGTGTGTGTGTGTGTGTATGTGCGTGCATGCATATGTCTGTCTGTCTGTCTGTCTGTCTGTCTGTCTGTCTCTGTCTCTGTCTGTAGGTCTTTGTCTCTTTCTCTCTACCTCCCTCCCTCTCCCCCCACTGTGTGTGTGTGTTCATGTACATGCATGAGTGTGTGTGTATGTGTGTCTGTGTGTCTGTGTATATGCACTTGTATGTGCATCTCCAGGCCAGAGGTGTGTCTTCTTTTATTTCTTTGCACCTTATCCCTTTGAGCCAGAGTCTCTCACTGAACCCAGAGTTCCCTGATCTAGAGATACTGGCTGACCAGCAAACCCTAGGGAATATCCTATCTCCACCTCCCCTTTGCTGGAATTGTTAGTACAGCTCCTGTGTACCTTTTCCATGGATGCTGGGGGCAGGAACTCAGATTTCCCTGTTTCTAAGACTTGCATTTGACTTACAGAGCCAACGCCTCAACCCTGTGAACATTTTCAATGCATGTTGGAGCCTCAAACCTGTGCTCTGTTAGAACCCTGCTTCTGGGTTTTCCCATCTTGGCTGGCAGGGTGGGGGATGGAGGTAGGGAGAAGTGGGTTGGAAAAAATCATATTCTAGAGACAGAGATGAGGCTCCCTTGCTGCTGGAGCATTTGCTTGAGTTCCTGCCTCTCTTGACTGAAACCATGCATTATTTATCCCTCACGCAGAGATTTTTGCAGCCATAATAAAGGTCAGGAGGGGAAGAAAAAGAGAGTTATCTAAATCCACAGCTATATCCAGGTGCATGAAGAGTGGCAGATTGAGTCTTGAGAAGTCTGTGGAGAACAAGGTGAAGGCAGCACATGTGCTGTTTCTTTCCTCCATCCCTCTTCCTTTCCTGTAATAATAATAATAATAACAACAACAATCACATCAGCCAGTCTGTAATCCCTCTGAACCAGTGGTATCCATCCCTCCCTCAATAGATGCTCCCCCCATTCCCAGACAACTTCTCCAGTTCTTTTCATGCATAAGTTAGGGAACTTGGATCAGGCTCTGTGGCTGTGAAGCTCATTGGTAGAAACTGGCCTGTGTCTGACTTGCCCCCCAAACCCCCTTGGGAAGAGGGGAGAGTACAATTTCTCTTCTGGAACGTTTAGGCCTCTTCTCTTTAATAAAAACAGTAAGTATGTGCTCCATAGCATTTGGGGACAGTGGCTAGGGACTTCGAGTAGGGAGGCATACAGACGATAAAGGCTGGATCCAGACCCTTATCATTCCAACTATAAGGTCACCTCCCTGCAGCCATGCTGGGGAGACAATGCCTGGCCTGATGTTCACTGATGTTCAGCTATACCATAAGCTTTTCTGTCCACACCGGAGCTGAGAGACCCACTGTTCCTACCAAACACCACTGAAAAGATAGTGCTTTCTGTTTCTTTACAGTAACCAAGGAAAACCAGCAACCCCCAGCAGAAGGGTCTCAGACACTACCATTCTACTTCCAGTCCTAGGATCTCAGGAAAAAGCAACCCCAAAGGTAAAAGAATATGTTATTGCTGAAGCAAGAAAACAGGTAAAATCCTGCCAACAACAGAGGTAAGTTATACCAGCGTGCTATAACGTCTAGATGGAGATGAGGCGTCCTTACATCCCCCAGTTCTTTAGTAAGATGAAGATTCCCAAAGGAATAGACCTTGCCCGGAAGCTAACACTACCCAGCATGCTCTGGACGCTGAGACACCATCTGGGGTCGTCGAGCAACAGACAGGCAGGGTAAGTAATATGACAGAACTAATTCGAGACTGGAGAGTCGTGAGACTCAGAGAGCAGTGAAGAATCTGCATTTCTTGCCAACCAATGTTTGCTCAAACTTGGAAGCAACCAAAGGCATTATTCAGTAAACAAATGGATAAATAAGCTGTGGTATATCCACAGATGGAATATTTTGCAGCCTTAGCAAGTGTTCCACTACTGAGCCAGGAAAACATTGACAGGAAGTCACACATGCATCCCTAAGTGGAAGAAGACAATGCGAACAAGCTAAAACTCAGAGAGACTGCATCATCTCAACTCTCTGATGTTTGGGGAAAAGGAAAACTACGTAGACAGCAAGAAGATGAGTAGTTGCCAGGGATTTGGATGAAAACATGGGTTTTAGGTCAGTCAAAGTTCTCAGTACGGTTCTATGGAAGCTGCATCACATTAGATACTTGTGTAAACTTGAGAAGGTCCCAACCCCATGGTTCCCTGTAGGTGACAGCTATGTGACAAAGCCCTGGCTGGAGTCAGGGGCGGGGGAGGGGAAGGGGCATGGGGGTGGGGCATGCTGGAGGACTCTGAACCTTCTACCAGTTTTCCTGTGCGGCTAAAGCAGCACTAAAAGTTAAATGGCTTTCATAAAACTAAGATTGCTAATGGAGAACAAAACAGAGGAGGCGGAGAAGGAAAGGGAAGATGAGGAGGGAGCTTTGGATTGGGAGAGAGAACGGTGACTGTGCCCTGGTCCCCAAGCCAAACATTTTGTTACATACTTGAACTATATAGTTAAAGTACATTATTTACATGTGCTTTTTTTTTTTACAAAATACCTTTTTTACTTTATTTTATTTACAAAGTAATGCATGATAGAGACAGCTCATATCTCTATGAGATGCAAATCAGTGGGTTTTTGTAGAAGTTAGAACAATCTAATAAGGACAAAATGGAGTCATAACTATACATACACATATGTATGAATATGTGTGTGTGTGTATTTGTGTGTGTGGGGGTCTTTGAATATGTAAGGACTTGAATGTGCATGCAAGTTTATGTGTACCTAATGTGTGTGTGCATGTGCACCTACGTGTGTGCATGTGGATGATAATAGTCAACTTCAGGAATCTTCTTCGATTACTCTCCATCTTAATTTTTGCGACAGGGTCTCTCTCTGAGCCTGGAGCTCATTGATTCATTAGACTGGCAGGCCAGAGACCTCCAAGGGTCCATTCATCTGCATTCACACAACCCAAGGCTATGGTTATAGGCGTGTGGGCATCACCATCACTACCACCATTGTCAACAGCCTCTTTATCCCCATTGTCACCAGCACCCAATGAGCATGTAGATATAGCATCACTGCCAGTTGGCTTGCTTGTTCATCTAATTCCCAGCCATCTTTGTACTTGAAAACCCTTGCACTTGGAAACACCTGAGCACCCCCAGGCTCCGTACCAGCGAGCAGCAGAGCTCAGCCCTGCCTGGTGACTGGCCCTCATCTGCTCATCTCCTGTTTGCACCATTCCCAGCTAGGGCCCATGATTCCACAGATAACCAGCAGATAATTCTTCCCTGCTTAGACTCAGCCCTCCTCAACTCAGTTTGTACTAAATGATTCAAGATTCCTTCCCAATCCAGTTCAACAAAACGATCTAATTTCAGAGCAGGAACGTGGAGGGAACAGTTTGGGTTAAGGTTTGATTTTCTGAAATAAGCTGTCTTCTTTTGTCCCAGGGGAGCAGCAGTAAATACACATACAGACAGGGAACAAAAGAAACTCCAAATCCTGCAAAATGAAACCTCACAGCCACACACATCTATACTGTAGAAGAGAAGAAAGCAGCATTGTGTGGTGCTTTTCCCCCAAACTGCCAATCAAAGCTTCATCTTGGGATGTTCACAGAACGGTTCAGCTCATCATCCCAGGAATCCAAATGGGGCAGTTGGGAGAGTGGACCTGTGACACCCCGTAACCTACACTCAGACACCCATTATACCCACTAATGAATACTCGTGAATGCAGCATACCACCTCTCGGATAACTTAGAATTTCCATCTCCGTTACCAGTGCTCTCTGCCCTGGCTTATATGGTATCTAACCTGGACCAGCCTCTTCTTTGGTATTATCAGAGTTGCTCAGTCCATTTTCAGTTGCTATAATGGAATACTACAAGCCACATAATTTATAAACAATAAAAGTTTGAATTGTAGTTGCAGCTGATGTGACACCTGCAGATGGCCTCCACACAGAAACAGGAACAAGATAGAGACAGGTGAACTTGGTTTTTACCAGCAACCTACTCCTTCTGGGATCAGGAGGCAGTACCCTCATAACCTAGTTACCTTGACAGTCTCACCTCTTAATACTTCTGCAATGGCAATTTAATTTCATTATGAGTTTGGAGCGATATTTGAACCACAGCATAGATAATAACATCATTCAAGAACAAAGTGGGCCTAACAGACTCATATAATAACCATCCCAAACAATAAAGTGCATCTAAAGGCCACCCACCGTCTAGTCTAACTTAGCTTCGCCTGTGTCTAATTCTACCCTCATCCCTCAACCTCCCAGGCTACTCACACACTCAGGCCCCTCTGAGCCCCCCTGCTCTCCAGTTATGTGTTCTCCCTCAGAATGCTCTCTTAGCTCTAACACCAACTGCTGGGCTCCACTGCCTGGAGAATGGAGAACTCTTACCTATATGTTAAAACCCAGCCCAGCTGTTTGTATTGCTGTTGCTGTTGCATTTGTTTGTTTGTTTTGTTTTGTTTTTCATTTTTTATGTTTCATTAGACTGTATCAATGTCACTGTGATGTCTCAGTTAGAATCTGTCCTTGCTATAGTCCTAAAGCTTCAGCACAAGGAAAACACATTTTAGATAGCTAGAGTGAGGGTGGATATTAATTGCCAAATTGAAAGGGTCTAGAATTGCCAAGGAGACAAGATTCTGGGTCTGTTTGTGAGGGAGTTTCTAGATTGGGCTGACTGAAGTGGGAAGACCCACCCTGACTGTGGACTGCACTGGGAAATGAGTGGGGGGTTGGGGAGTGTGGACAAGCTGAGCCCAAGCACTCATCTATCTCAGCTACCTGGTTGCCGGAGCAACGTGATGTACCACTGTCTTCCCCTTAAATTGTAAGCAAACCAAACCCTTCCCCTCCTTAAGTGGCTTTTGTCATGATGAGGGGACAAGTGTCTAAAACTGTTGGGTTTGCATTATTCAATGCTTTAACCAGACAGAAGTGTTCCCAGGATACAGGAAGAGAGCCAACCCCTTGCTGATGAAGTAATGGGTAGTGTGGATCAGTCTTGCCTGTGTAAGATTATACTCTGTCAGGAGCCTTGCTGGGTGAAGTAATGAAGTTGAGACTAGTGGAGGAAAAATATGTCACAAAGTTGTTTGGTAAGAATCTGTGAGATATATATAAGAAACAGATATTAGTACTATCTGTATCGAGAACACCCTGCAGAAAGTGAAAGCTTATAGGGACGTGGAACTTCTCTGAAAGCTGATGATAGTCTGACATGGAAGTCAATATTCACAGACATGAAATAATAATATAAAGGATTCAACACGCCACCAATAAAATTATAGGATTAATAAAATCTAAGTAAAATCTCCAAGGGGATATGTTTTAATCCTGACAGAATGAAATTAATTTGGAAGACCAAAACCAGACAAGAGCTGTCGCAATCAAACCCCAGATGGGACTTGTGTAATAGTTGATTATCCAAAGCTAAAATGAAGAGGGAATTAGGGAGGGCCGAAAGCCACAGAGACCAGAGAGGAGAGCCAAACTGAGGGTCTAAGACTGTCAGAAGCAAAGGTCTGTTTTGAAGATTTAGTGACTAAGACATGGTAACATCTGTAGGAGAATAAAATGAACAACGGGACAGAACAGATATTCTACCAGCTGTCCTCTATATGCATGCATGTCTTCTTTATGATGCAAGAAATCACCTGCAGTTACATTTGCAATGCCTCCTTCCATGTTAGCTGCATACTTGGGAGAGTCATCCCTATTACTGAATACAGTTTAAAATCATCTGTACTCCTTGCTGTATAGCATTCCATTGGCTACACAATGCTGTATAGCATTCCCTCACCAATGCCATAGAGAGAAGCAAGTCCTGTCAATAATTAGTTCCAGGTCAGTTGTGCATCCACATTGGTAAAGGTGAGGCCCTCTACTACGCATGACACACAAAAGCCGATGGCAGACAGAGCACAGTTAAGTGGGAAGCTTAGAATTGTGAGTATCATCTAAGAAAACACGTTTGCAGAGGAGACAGAGAATTCTTGACCAGGTTACAAAAAAACGTGAATCATGAAAGAAAATGCATACATTAGATGACATCAAAATTCCAAGGGCCCTGCCAAGGCCATTGTCTTTGTTAGGGTTTTATTGCTGTGAAGAGACCCCCATTATCAAAACAACTCTTATAAAGGAAAACATTTAATTGGGACTGGCTTACAGTTTGAGGTTCAATCCATGATCATCATGGCGGGAAGCAAGGCAGTGTGCAGGCAGACATGGTGCTGGAGGATCAGAGAGTTCTACATCTTGATTCCAAGATAGTCAGAAAGAGACTCTCTTCCCCACTAGAAGGAGCTTGAGCATAGGAGTCCTCAGAGCCCACCTACCCAGTGACACACTTCCTCTAACAAGGCCACACCTCCTAATAGTGCCACTTCCCATGGGCCAACCATATTCAAACCACCACAGCCATGTAAAAATAGAAAGGCAACAAAGACAAGACGTGATCTATGACTGATATACATGATGTAAACACAACCCCCAGACATGTCAAGACTCTTTCAAAATCAGTTGATTAAAAAGTAAGACTAATCAGAAAGGACACTATTGTGAGGCTTTCGTAGACCCACTTGCCATATAAATAAGACACGAGGTTTCTATACCATTTAAAGCTGTTGGCCTTTAGCGGGGACAGTCTGTCCGCTAGCTAAAGTCACCTGACTTCCCAGCCTGGGTCCCCACCTTCCTGCTCTCCTGTTTTCTGGTCTCCCTTCTCTTCCTTTCCAAGTTTGCTTCAATTCTCCGGCCTCTGCTTGCATCCTTCCTCTGTCTCTCTGCCTACCTGGAAGCTCCACCCTCCATAGTTTCTGCCCCAGCTATTGGCTGTCAGCTCTTTATTATAACCAATCAGCAGTGAGACCATACCACATCTCTTAGGTTGCCTTCAGGCAACTAGGGCTCTCTGCCCTTCATGTTTTGGGCAGGGACAGAAGGACAGCATTTATGAATAGAAAGTCCAGTGATGAGGCATAGAAATGGTGATACCAAAATCCCGCCAGCACTTGGCTCTCTGCTGGCACAGAAGTAACAACTGAAAATACAGAGACATGCCTTAATAACAATGTGAAGAAAGGTCACCCCAAGAGGACACAGAAATGACTAATAAAACTATAAAGATGTGTTCTGTTTCAGGGGATATGAAAAAGTAAATCCAAACTTTACTCACATAAGGACGGCAAAGTAGATATGACAGAAAATACCAAGCAGTGGCAAGAGTACAAGTCGCCGGTGCTGCTGGGAGCATTGACACAACTGCTCTGGAAAGCTGTTCTGCAGTACCTACTGGAAGACTACTTTTCCGTACACCACTGTATACCAATCCTACTTCTAGGAACAGACTGGACAATATGCTGACATTTGGTCACTCATGACTTGCACAAACATGTTATCATTTGGAATAAAAACATTCGAGGCAGCGTTATTTATAACAGCTCCAAACTCAGAAGCAATGCAGACACAGATTAACATGAGGAAGGAAACCACAGTACATTCACACAGTGGAATATTATATGGTAAGGGACAGGAACACTGAAAGGCTATATTCAACGATGCACACTGTATGTGCTGTGTTTTGACTGTCAGCTTGACAGAACTAGAAGCACCTGGGGCACATCTTAATTGAGGAACTGTCTAGATCACAAAGTGCCTGTGGGGGACTTATTTGATTTCTAAGTGATGTAGGAAGACTCAGTCTGTTGTGGGTGGCATCATTTCATGGGCTAAGCCATGAACTACGTTAGAATGAACAAATCTCTTGTCTACCTAGCAAGCAGACAAGTGCACTTGGCTCTGTTTTCTTGCCTGTGGATGTCATGCCTAAGTTCCTGCCTTAATTTCCCTGCGATTGTGGACTGTAACTTGGAATCATAGGCCAATAAACCCTTCCTCTCTATTGCCTTTTGGTCAGGATACCTTACCACAGCAGTAAAAAATGAAACTAAGACACCATTCAATGTTGGCGAAGATGAGATAAAAGGATGGGGATACTAACTGGCACTTCCTTTCTGAGAGATAAGCTAACATACACACATGCATATATATGCATGTGGCGGGGGGGAAGATAAGAGGGGAGAGAACACTATAGCAATGAGATAGGAAATTCCACTTCTATGATTTATTCTTAGGGGAAGAGTCAGATATTTTAAAGAGATGTGCAAAAGAAGAGTAATCGAAGTATTATGTGTAATAAAAAGGAGCGAAACCAGCCTAATATCCAAGGTGGACCCCTCCACCTTGAGAGCTCTAGAATGCTCTTCTGTAACTAACCTATTGTACCATAAGGTGGCACCAGAGAACACACGGGGATGTCATTCCTATTTAGTCCACCAGGGGGCAGCAAGGCCCCACCAACTTCAGCTCCAGACAACTCAGAGAATTGCCTTGCCTGTTTCCTCCAGTTGTGGCTGTGTCAGCCTGGACACCTGCCTGGCAGAAAAGGGAGACTTAAATGAAAGAGGATGGAATTCACCCAAGTCCTCTATACACACAACAAGCACTGCTCTCCAGGTTTAATCAGCCGTTTCTCATTGCCTCTTAACCCCACATCATGGGCATGATTTCTCATAAAGTTAAACAAGCAGGCTCCGAGGAGGACACGCTTCCCATCGCTGAGCTCTAAGTAACAGAGGTGTGGTTTAAATCTAATCTTTCCGCTATAATGCTGCCCAGACCTGAAGCCCCAAATGCCCTGAGTGTAGTGTGCAGGGGTGTGAGTGGGAGCAGTTTCTACTTCACGTGCTTTCTACTTGTTAGCTCTTCCTGACTAGATGAGGCAGAGATTTGAGAGAAGGAAGGGGTTAGGACTATAGACTCAGCGGTTAAGAGCACTGACTGCTCTTCCGAAGGTCCTGAGTTCAAATCCCAGCAACCTCGTGGTGGCTCACAACCACTCATAAAGAGATCTGACGCCCTCTTCTGGTGCATCTGAAGACAGCTACAACGTATTTAGATATAATAATAAAGTTTGTTGTTGTTTTTTTTTTTTTTTTAAAAAGAAGTGTCAGACAATTCTCCCAGTCTCATGCTAGCTCCCATGGTGCCAAATAATGTCCCCTTTCTTTTCCTTATCCCTTGGGACTCCCAGGGGTTGCAGGAACTCTGTAAAATCCATTAGACCTTCCTAATGCTTCCAATACCTATAACTCTCCACTTGTGTAGTCCTTATTATCTCCTAAATGCCATCTTTAATTGCAGAAGCACGTGCCCACCCTCAAAATGGGGGTGAGTGGCTATGTAAAGTCAAATGAAAAGAAAACCACAGCCGGCCAGCCTTGTGTGACTAAACACCATATGACTGGCTGGCTTCTGCACAGGTCAGCAAGGACTTCCCAAAGTGGGGGAAGGGGGCTTCCCCTGTGCCTTGGAAGAAAGTAAGACCTGAAACGTGGAGAGAGATTGGGGTGTAGCCTTGGCATGAGTGGGATGCTTCTGTGAGAATAAGGAGGTGACCAGGCTAGATGGAGAGGGTCCTGGAGAGATGGTTTGGAGCTGGACCCCAGTGAGTTGGAGCATATTATGAGATTCTCAGGCCCCATTAATTTTATAAGCAGGTGGCTCCTGATGACTCCAAGCCACTCGAGGGAGGGGAGAAACTGAGAGTCCATGGAAGCGATCTCTGGGAAACACTGTTGCAAGCCTGTGCAGAGGAGGAGGATGAATGGCCCCTGTGGGGGTGGAGAGGTAGGCACCTGGGTCGCCAGCAAGTCTCCGTGTAAAGGAAACACTGCACACATAGTCTCTGTGACAGTATCTCACTTTCCCTAGGGCCCTGGCAGGTCTGTGCAAGGACCACGTTAAGGTCCCTGGACTCAGACCAACAGAGCTGGGAGTGAGACTGCCTCAACCCTAAAGCTTCCTGGGACCCATAACACTATATATGCCCTTTGTATCATGGATATAGCAGAACCTAGGTTGGCAAATCCTGAGAGGTGTTCAGCCTGGGGTCCCTGAGAACAGGGAGGGCTGGGAGAACCCAGTCTCTGTCTATCCCAGTGAGTGGAGAATTGTTCCCAGTGTGCAGTAGTGTGGGGAGCTGAGTGGCAGTCTGACTTTTTGGAGATGACAGGAAAGGATTCTTGGTGGCTGGGACGTTAAAGGTGACAGGAATCTTGGAGGCAGGGGACCTCGAAGGAATCCACCAGGGTCACCAAGGATCAGATTCACCTGTCACCTGGAAAGGATGGAGGTTGGGAGGGGTGCCTGAGAAGGCTCAGGAGAGGCCCCTTCCGGCTCCATGGGTGTGGCTGGAAGTGCGGACTACAGATCCAGTTCCCAAGTCGGCCTGGCCAGGGTAGGCTCTAAAGGTCTTCCTCTGAAGCCAAACAGGATCCTGCCCGGTCTCAGGCAGCAGCAGCAGCAGCAGGGGCCTGATAATGGCTGGGGCCAAGCACTCCTTAGAGGCAGCCCAAGCTGGTGTGTGTGTTGGAACCACTGCAGAAGGAAAGGAGAGCAGGGAGAATAATGGGGTCCAGTGGGAGAGACCTGGAATTGGAACCGGGGCAAAGCAGCACTGTATGTCATAAGAATTGAGGGGAAATTGTCACACATGTGCATACACACACACACAGAGAGAGAGAGAGAGAGAGAGAGAGAGAGAGAGAGAGAGAGAGAGAGAGAGAGAGAGAGAGAGAGAGACAGAGAGAGACAGAGACAGAGACAGAGACAGACAGAGACAGACAGAGAGACACACAGAGAGAGAGTTTTCTGTATTCTCAAGCTTTCAGAGTCCCAGAAGATAAGACTATCTGTGGACTCTAGGACAGGAGAGCTTATGATCGGAAGTGGTCGCCCCATCTGGGGAGACGACTCAGTCAGTAAATTGCCTGACAAGCATGAAGATCAGAACTTGATCCTAAGAGTCCACATAAAAATCTGTGGGCGTTTAATCCCGGTACTAGGGAGGCAGAGACAGGCAGATCTCTGGGCTTGCTGGGAAGCCAGCCTACCTAGCACAGTTAGGTCCAACTCAATACAGCCTCTGTCTCAAAAACAAGACAGGCAGCTCCTGAGGAAGGACTCCCAGACTTGAGCTAGGGTTGATGTACATGTGACACACATGCAAAGCAATGAAGGCTGCAGGGAGGGAAGTAATGGTGGTATCTTGATCAAGATCTGACAGGTTGGCATGGCTGTGATGAACACACGGAAACCGTCTTCAAGATGCCCAGGAGCTGAGGTCCATTTGCTAGGCTCACATATGAAGGGAAAAGGGACCATGGCCTAGCGAGACTCCTCAGTTCCAGTGAGATAAGAAGAGACACTGGCTTGGGATACACATCAGGACAGGCTAACTTCTGCTGCAGTAACAAGGGTCCCCAGTCTCAGTGGCTTTCCTAACACTCATTTCTCTCCATTCCCATTACAGAGGGAAGACTCAATCTCCCGCACGCCCTTGGAGTCTTGGCATCTGAATGTCACCAGTCCCCATGTCAGGGAAAGAAACTCCCCAGGTCATTTGTTCTGTTTCCACGGAGACATGACAGTCACCCAGCTGGAGCTGATGGCCATGTGGGGCACCTTGCAGGAGGACTCCAGCTTCTGGAAGTGAGTATGTGAGGGGAGGACTCCTCCCACTCCCCCTCCTCCTCCACAGGTGAGGATGGTGCTGGAGAAAGGAAGACAAGGTGGATTAGCACCCAGTGGAGACCAGCTGTGCCCTTCCTGCTGTTGGCTTGTGCTCCAGTCTGGCTAACTTCCAGCCTCAGGCATCAGGAATCATAGGCCTCGGGCTGGGTCTCTGGGCTTAATACCAACCTTGCATGTCCCTACAGATGTTCCATCCCTGCCCCATGGTGGTACCTGGGCCTGGCAGGCACAGTAACTGTGAGGAGAGGCTCTGCAGGCAGTGGGCAGAGAGGGCACTTTCAGGAGTAGGTGGGACCTCCTAGCCTCCGACCTAAGGTCATTCCAGGCCAGCCCTAGCCCCACCTCTGCTCTCCACACCACTGAATTTTCCCTCTGAAAATGCTCCTGTCTTGGTATTGAGCCCTTCCATTACTGGCCTCCATCTTCCCAATTCTTATCATAAGTCTAGCTTTTTTTTTTAATGGACTTAAAATCTAGAGCCTGATATTGAGCCCTCAACAATCCCTGATACCCAGCACCATGATTTTGAACTCAGTGTCTTAATGATAATAAGATCTTCCTCTAATCTCCATCCTTAACTAACCTCCCCACAGTTAGCCAGCTTTTGGTTCTAAGTGCTTGGTACAATCCCTCCCCACTCACCCCATTTACTAAAATTATCTCCAAGTGGCTTCTGATTGTTTTTTTAGAATGACCCAATATCCACCACTGCCTGGGAGTTCCCAGCCTCTATCCACCGGGCTTTCCTCTCTCTCGTACTATCTCCCATAGCTCTTGCCCCGACACACAGCCACAGGATAGTCCACCTGGCTGTCTGGGACACCCAAGGACTCCCAGGGTGGTCTGTGCTCCTGGTCTCTTTCCCACTTCTCCCCGTAAATTGCTGCTGTGAGCTTCTTCTTGCACCGATGGTTACTATTATACTCCAAGACTCCAGAATGCACACAGCCCCATGCAAGGAGAGAGCCAACTAGACAGTGAATACCAGTTTCCACTCTAGGGTCCTCTCCTGCTTCAGCCCTCCATTTTGTCCAAGAGTCCTCCTTAGAGCTATACCTCTCCTGCACCTCTCTTCCTTCTTATTTCCCCCTCCTTGGACTGTTCCTAGTAATGGAAACTGGAAATACTTACACAGTGAATAGAATGTCTGAGCACAGAAATCACCCTTCTATTTTATTAAGCCCAGAAGGGAGCTCTCCTTTCCTAATCTCTCCCTTCCTCTTGATGCCTTGAGATCTGAAATCGCCAGACCACAGGAGCCCCTGTAATCAATCCCAGCTGCCGCTGCAGTCAGTGAGATATAGAGTGCAGGCAGGTCTATGTGCAGTTCATGCTTTTTCTCCTCCCGAGAACCTCACATGTGTTTCCCACCGTACAGACCTCGCTACCCTTCCAAGCATCCCCCAGAACCTG
Source organism: Tokudaia tokunoshimensis (assembly GCA_036184795.1). Taxonomy (NCBI): domain Eukaryota; kingdom Metazoa; phylum Chordata; class Mammalia; order Rodentia; family Muridae; genus Tokudaia; species Tokudaia tokunoshimensis. The sequence continues at coordinate 39,686,286 of BTHU01000010.1, read as the reverse complement.
GCCACAGACTTCCGAACATGAATGAGGGAAGGGAGTTAGAAAAATAGGAAGGCAGGAGACGGACACCCAGGGACATCAGCTAAGGACACTTGGCTCAGGCAGGCTTGTGGGTCTGGTCTGGTCACATCATAGACCATCTCTGGGTGCAGGATGAAGGAAATCAATAGAGAGATGAGAACATCTATCCAGGGAGACTTACTGAGGAAACTGGCTGTCACATCATCCTCTCTCTGTCCAGTGTCCTCACATTCGCTAGCTGAAGGATGGACAAAATCCCCAGGTGGGTGTATGACTTCCAGCTCCAGTGTCCTAGACCTTCCTCCACACAATGAGCCTGAGGCCTGCTCCATTTGACATTTCAATCCACCAAGATGATGTTCCCGGCAGAGTTTCTTAGAGACAAGGAGGCCAGAATGACCGCTTTAGGAGCAGTGAGAGGACAGAAGGAAAGAAAGCCACCAGACAGTGTGTGTCTCAGGTGTTGCCAAGCAGCAGCAGCCGCAGGATAAGCAGCCGTCTTTCGCCTTTGATTCTGAGAAAGGCGGTAACATTAGCCCAAGCATAATGCAGAGTTAGGCGGCCACCACCACTAGCGATCTAGAGAACCTGAGAAACCCCACAGCCTTGCACATCACTCTCCCTTTCCTAGGGTGTAGAAATCCCCTCCAGCTTCCGGCCCCTCCAGACTCACCCTTTCTGGAGTTTCATCTACAGCTTGCACTTTTCTGTAAGGGCATTTTCCTCTTTTAGCTCCTTTCCATGTTTTAGAGTCTTTGCTATATCGAATCAGTTTACCCAGAAGTATTTTGGCGTGCTGTCACAAACAAAAGTATTTTCTTATCTCACTTTAAGTTGCTGGTGTATAGATTTTTACATTTGCTATGTCATTTGGTTTTGTCCTAGTACTTACTATTTTATTCTTTCTTCTGGCTTTGGTTTTCATCCACCATCCTTTTGCAAATCCTTACGGTAGAAGTTTGGATAGGTATATTTGAAATGGCATAAATATGAATCCAGCAGTCCCTCAGCTGATGAAAGTTGATGTTGAATTCTTTTGCTGTTTCATGCTGTCTGTCTTTATACAGGCTTTAGTTTATTGTGCTTTTAAAAAATATCTTAAGTTTAGATGGAAACTGGTCACTTTAAATAAGATAGTAAAGAAGTCTGGAAATCATAGTCTGGAAAGATGGAACACTGGCTGCTCTTCCAGAGGTCCTGAGTTTGGTTCCCATCACCCATATGATGGCCAACAAAACCTGTAACTTAGTGAATCCTGAGTTTCAGGGGATCCAAGCCCCTTTCTTCTGGTCTCCAAGAGCTCTGGGGACCCAACTTCTGGATCCTCTCTTTTGGTCTCCATGGGCCCTGCATACTCACAATGCACAGATATACATGCAGGCAAAACACCCACATACAATATTTTTTACAAAATTAGTTCCTCCAGGTTTTATTGTTTCGTTTTTGTCTTTTATTCCATGGCTTTCATAGGCAATTCTGTAATAACTGCATTTTTTTCAATGGGAGGGGTTCAGGTCTGGCTGGCACAGTCTTCTCTCAGCTCACTGGTCAGGTCGTGATTGCACAGAGACAGCTGCAGCTCTCTGACAGCAGTCTGACAGCAGTCAGTCTCAGGAGTTCTGTGTACACATTAGGGCTCAGTCTCGCCCTCAGCTGCAAGCTTCAGAGCTCAGCCACAGCCTTCGCCCCCTCTTCCCACCGAGCATGTGCTCCATCCTGCATGGCTTTCTGATTCTGCTTCGCTCTGCAGACTGTGAATCCTCAATCCAAGGCTGACTGGTACTAAGCAATGTGCACAGGGGTCTCCTTCAAGCTGTGAAGGGCCTAGATTTGAGTCAGAAGTCATGCCCTTTTGACTCCAAAAAGCAACCAGCCCAGGTTTCTCACTTCTGCTCAATGGTAATCCTGTTTTTGTTTTTGTTTTTGTTTGTTTTCCCCAGGCCTGGAAACGCTCCACAGTGTATGTGGGAGATATTCTGGATTGAACTATTGGCACCAGGGTTGGCAAGTACCTGGGGGCAGAGACTTCAAGCTGATTCCCAGAAACACCAAGGATGGAAGGAGGGCCACCCCAGTGTGGGGAGCTTATACATCTCAGGGCTGAGAGGAATGCTGAGGACAGCACAGACGATGCCAGCCACTTTTAAAAGCTGTCTTTTAGGGGTGACATTTACAGGTAGCTGGACTTGTTTCAATCACTTAGACTGCAAAAATTCTATGAAATGGGATGGGACAAAATCAGTGACTGGACTGAAGCTAAGATCCAACTCCTAGGATCAACTAAACTACTTAATTCTTTCCCCTGAAATCCTTCTCTGATGGTCATGAGCAATGACAAAACTCACTGTTTCCCTAAGCAACTCATTGCTCCTCTATTTCTTCTGCTCACAGACAGAGCCCGGCATAGAGGTAAGCATTCGTTACTGAGCACCAGGATCTACGGCAGGGTTTCATCACTTCCGACTTGTATAGCTTTACCTTACCACTTCTCCTTCTCAACTTATTTTCTCTTTTGGAATTGGAGAACAGAAAGACTGACAAGGAGCTTGTTGGAAAATGCAAATTAATTCAGTACCCTAACATAGCCAGTGGAGGAGCCCGGGATCAAAGTAGCTGTCACAGAAGGTCTTCCATACAAGGCACCTAAGCCTATGTGGCGAGCCTCTCTCCAAACGTTTCTTCTCCTTTATCTCACTTCCCCAGTGCACACTTTGAAATCAAAACACACAGCAATGTGCTGCCTCTTTCCACTTCCTATACTCAGCTTTGTGGTCTGGACTCTCTTCTCCACCCTTGTCCTGTCCCTGAACTATGAGACATACCCCTCTCCTCCCTGCTTACAGTGTGTGAGGATTTCCAGACTCCAAGTGAGTCTCCAACTCTCTTATGCAAGAACTTACTCTTCTTACACTCCGGCCCAAGCGTCCCTTCACTCTGTGATCAGTAATGCCACATTGTAAGGCCATTCCAAGCCTCATGTGAGGGACTGAAGGTGTGGAACATGAGGTCAACTTCCCCCTCATCCCTGTTAAAAATATTCTTGTTAGGGTCAACCCAGTACCCCAGTTCTCCACTCCCCTCTAACTCCTCACTGTAAACGTCCTAAGCAACTGAGCACCAGAGCCTACCTAAAAAGTGAGTAAGGCCAAGGAAATGGGATTGTGGGTAACATATCCACCATACTAGCATGAACACCTGAGTTTGGAGCCCCAGAACCCATGTAAATGAAAGCCAGGCTCAGTGGCGCATGCCTGTAAGCACAACTCTGAGGCTGAGTAGACAGACAGATTCCCTAAGTACACTGGCTACCAGCCTAACCAACTCCATGAGCCTCAGGTTCAATGAGAGGTTCTGTCTCAAAAAAAAAAAAAAGATGGAGAGGAATTAAGGGAAAATAGACAATATTGACCCGTGACCTCCACAGTCACACATGCGTACATCTACACACATGTACACACACCCAAACTAACAAGCACAAACACATGTATATAACACACACACTATGTACCATATATATATATATATATATATATACACACACACACACACATATATCATACCAAATGTGTGTGTGTGTGTGTGTATGTGTGTGAAAACAAGAAAAACCAAAAAACCAAAGCACAGAAACAGGTAGATACTCTGAGTGTAAACTCACAAGCCACCCTTAAGCAGCTGATGCATAGCATGCTTCTGAACATTTCCTCTTCCTGGGACTCTCACCCATCACTCTAGACTGAGCACCATAAACCCAATGTACAGATGCAAATCTGTGAGGTCAAGAGAACAGGCACACAATTACACAGTTAATAATCTCTAAGGGTGGGGGCCACGTCTGGGGGATTTTTCTGACTGCAGAGTGTACTTTCTTTCTCTGGTCTCTCAGTTTGCTCCTGGAGTCTATGAAGAGGTAAATCCCAAGATTTGAAGTCTATAGGAACCACCTAGAAGAGTATACTAAAAATAAAACCCACCCTTACTTTGAAACTCAAATTTCAGCAGGTCCAAATACTACCCAAACAATGACAACCTCAACAGACAGACTTACACAGAAGGAAGAAATCCCATGAGGCCCCACTCCTAGACAAGATCTACCCACAATTAACACCTGCTATGAGTAGGAGAATCAGCCTTCCCCGGGGATGAATACCCTAACTGGTTATCCAAAACCACGTGGTCAGCCCTGAAGTCATATACAGAAAAACAACACTAAAAGGACTCAGAAGCTCATATTTATATATTTATGCATTTATAAATACATATGTAACAATAAAATAGAGGTCATGAATTTGAGTAAGGGCAGGTACATGGGAGGGGTTGGAAAGATGAAAAGGAAGAGGAGAAGTTACATAATTATATTTTAATTAAAAATAAGAACATTAAAAACAAGAATTATCAGGTTATTTGAAGGCTGGTCATTGACAAATCACGCCTGCCCTGCCACCCGGATACTGGACACCGAAGTTCAAATGTCAAGCACAGCCATTGGTCAGCACACACACACTGACAGATGGCGACCTAGGGGTTAAAACTGCTCTTGGTTACTATGTCTTGGTGCTCAAAAGGGACTGTCCAGTCTGGAGCCTAAACATTACCTCCCACTAGCCTCTTGCTTTCAGATCTGGCTGGGAAACCCCAGCATGAGTGTTGCGACAGCAGATTACACAATGTCCTGAATCCCTAAGTCCCCCTTCTACCCCCCTCAGAGGAAAGAAGACATTCCTGGGCTGCCTTCCCAGCTTTGTCACACAACACGAGTGTGTGCACTGTGGGTTCCAGTCAATGGCAGCACCAAGGCCAGAAGACGCTGCTTCCTCCCCAGCCCCATTACACTAAGGCTGAATCAAACACTATCATTTCAGAGCTAGCATCACTGATCTCGCTTCCCTATGTTTGTTCACAGTCATGCAAGCCTCCTCCTTAAAGGCTTCCCTCTTGGTCACAAGAGAAAAAGAGAAAACTGCCTCTTCCTTCCTTTGCAGTTATGAGTAATGATCTGATCTCTCTTGTGGTTAATACATAGCAACCAGCTTTCTACACAAACAGCCTGAAGTTTAATGAGAAGTTCGTAGACTCCGGCTGCATGGTGTTTGCTCGGCATGGTGTGAAGGATTCGGAGACTGAGTTAGCTTGTCCCTACAGCTTTGAACCCATTTACCTGAAGCTTAAAAATGCTACTTCATTATCAGTAAAATGAGAAGAGTGGTCCTAACTGCCTCCTGGTGGTTGAGACTTGAATACAATACAGAAGGTGCAGCAAAGCAGTTGGATGGAGTGGAGCACACTGTCATTGTTCTCTGCATCTCAGAACACAGTATGGACCCTAGAGAAGTGACATCTGTGTCACTGGGAGGCTGAGGAAGAAGGCAGGACCCCAAGCCCACCCAGACAAAGGGAGCTGCTCCTTTATCACATGCTCCCCCAGGGATTGGAGAACACACACACACACGCACACACACACACACACACACACACACACACACACAGTGTATACACAGGGGAAATAGGGGAAACAGCTATCCCTCTATCTAGCAGGTTGGGGAAGCTGGAGAGGAGCGTTGTAACGTGCTAATGCTAACATTCCTAATGCATTGTTCCATATTCTTTTGATACTGCTTGCCATCACAGCCAAACAAACCAAATCTATCCTCCATCTTCCCTTCTTCTGAGTGATCTTCCTCAATCATACCTCTGATCTCTTCATGCTGACGTGTATTGACAGATCTCTGTTCCCCAAAGTATTAACATTTTACAGAGCAGTCCTCAAGGTTATGCCACCTGGCCAAAGCCCACTGTTCCAACATCACCCCACCCCCACGACCCCCACAGCCTCTGCTAGAGCCAAACTAGTCAAGGCTGTCCTTCCCATTGGCCGCTTTCCTCTCCAAGCTTCCGTTCCTAGCCACAGAGGCCCTCTCCCTCACCCTCACCTCCTTCTCCTGGCTTCCTCAAGTCTTGTTTTCAGTATTCTCTTCCTCCAAACCCCATTCGGCCTTCAAGGCTGGACTCCATGGTCACTGGCAGAGATGTACAGAACAAGGGGCAGGGGGGAAGGCTCATGAGGAATGAGCATCCCAGAGTCCAGGGTTTGTGCTTTTCCTCGCCCAACAAACACTGTGTGATCTTGGGCGAGTTAAGCATTTGGGTTTGGGGCATCATGGCTATCCAAGTCTTGACAGCAGCTGATCAAACCCCAAACTCAGAGGATTGTCACAAAAGTGCCTTGGGAGCTGCTGTACCCAGCACTGGTACTCACATGTAGTAAACGCTCAAAACTCTGCCTAACCCATAGCTGTGCCAGTCCTAGGGAGGAAGAGGAAGAGCCTGTGTCTGCTTTCTTCTCCATTGTAACCCTGGGAGCTGGCTCAGTTTCTACTGTATTTTAAGCCCTGAGGAAATGCACTCAATAGCGTATGGCAAGTGAACAAATGTCTTCAAAGCACCAGATAAACAGTAAGGGGCTGTTTTATTCCAATTATGGTTTTGTTACCCAGGTTTGGAGAGCAAGATAGAGAGATATAGAAGTGTGGTGGTGTCTTAGGCTTTTCTCACTATCCCTGTGGTTAGCCTGCTACTGTTTTGCAACCCCAACAGAGGTAGGATATGACTTTCCAGTATACAATCCAAAGAATATCTACTATGAATTTCTTTCAAAATACTATTTCAGCATCTTATTCATTTTTCTTTCAGTTCTCCTGTCACCACGACAACCTGCATCCCATAATAACTAGAAAGTGCTGCAATCTTCCCTTGATCTCCTGGAGTGGCCACTTAGGCCCCAAAAGCCTATCACCCTATACAGGTTCAATTATTAGAGGCCTGTGTCTGTTCTTGATCATCCGGAAGCTTTGAAGATTCTAAGAAGGGCTGGGCAGATGGCTCAGTCAGTAAAGTGCATGCCTTGTAAGCATAATGACCTGCATTTGATCCCCAGAACTCACATTTGAGAAGGCTAGGTGTGCTGGCATACACTTGAAATCCCAGTAACTTAGAGCAGGTGATGGGTTGATCAATGGGGCTGGGTGGCCCGACAGCTGAACCTACATGCTGAGTTCCAGGCCAGTGTGAGATGGTGTCTCAAAATACAAGGTGGGCAGCTCTTTAGGAATGATACCTGAGGTTGACCTTTGGAGTCCACACACATGTACACCCATGCACCTGAATACACACACACACACACACACACACACACACACACACACACACGCACGCACATCCACACACATGCACACGTACACATGCACACATACAGAGAGAGAGAGAGAGAGAGAGATTAGGACTCTTTCCTAAGGAATACAGAAGGGTGGCCTCAGCAGGGTGTATCAACTTAGTGAGAAAGCAGGAAAAAGGAGAAATAGTTTAGTTGGAATGACAAATAAAAAGAGTCCTATGACAAGAAATGGCCTGTTCAATGTCACTGTCTCCTATTCTCTCACCAGTCGAAGGTGTCAGCCCTGCCTTCCCATTCTGCCTTTTGTGTCAGGCCAGTGGAGAGACCTGGGCTATACAGTCCCAGAGATGGCCTCTGCCACAGGGACTCTCAAACCTCAATGTGTAGATCACAGCAGAAAGTGGAATTCCCTGCAGAATTTGCCAAAGGTGAGGTCTCACTCAGGAGCTCTAAGGTGAGACTGGATATTCTGGTTTCTCATAGGATCCTTGTAACCAAAGGTTACTGCCAGGGACCACGCTGCCTCTGAACAAACTAGCATGCTCTCACTCTCCTGGAACATGAGGAGCCCAGGCCTCTGTGAAATGCTTGTTACCATTTACTGTGCACCTACTGTGTCAGGTGACATCAGAGGCTCTTTCCAGCACTTATCTCCCGACCCTTCATTCCTTGAGGTGTGGGACTGCAAGGTTTAAGCTGTAACTGGGGAAGATATGGCTAAATCAAAGCACTGCCCACCTGAAAATGCTAGGACACGAGTGGGTAGCTGCCCTTGTGGATTTCACTTCTGCTGTGACAGTCACATCACAGGAAATCAGAGTGAGCTCCCACCCATCTGCCGCCACACGCACTGGCTCCCACTGGTGAGAATTATCCAAGAAAGAGGCCCCAAATCATCTTCACAGGATTATCAAGGCTGGCTGTAGTAAGGTGCGTTTGTAACCTCACAACGCAAGGTAAAATGAATGAACGTGTATTGGTTCATATCATGACTGTGTTGGCCTCCTTTTTCCCTGCTGCCTTCTCCTCCAAGACATCTAGGTAAAGCACATCTCCCAGGTCCCTGCAGAGAGCCACAGACAAGTTCTTACCAAGATGATGAGAATGGAAGTGCCCTGAGCAGCAGAGAAGCACTAGATCAGAGCAGGTGTGTGTCCATCCCTCATTCGTGGTAGACTCAGGAAACCCCAGAAAGACTCTCAAGCCACAGCAAACCCAGCAGACGGGGAAGTTGAGTCCCAGAATAGCCAAGTGTAAAATAAGGAATCTCACCCCCACAGACCCATCCTGGACCATGCCATAAAACCCCAACCTTTCCCATTTTATTCACAGAAACTGTGGGCATGTTTGGGACAAAGTTCATCTTCCTCTGATAAATCAATGGAATGAAGCTTTTTGGACAGAGTGACAAAATCTACACATTTTCAAAAGTATTCAGGTAAGTCCTTGAAATAACCTGGAGTTCCACAAAAGGCACAAAGCCCAGTGAAGGCTGGAAGTGCATCTGGAGGGCTATGTAAAAGAGTACAGAATGCTAACCATCACCTCCCCATTCCTTCTCATGGTGTGGACTACTGAAAAAAGGAGTGCACACTTTACACATGGTTACGGCGACGTGCACTTTCTTACAAATGGAAAGGTGAAACTCCAGAGCGGTTCAGCCTCACCGCTTTGGATAAGAAGGTCCTAGATGTACACACCAAGTATGCCATCTGTCAAAGCAAGACTCAATGCTCAGCCTTAAATAGGATGTCTTTGTCATTGCCTTTCCCCCAAGCCTCAGGAAGCCCCATGGAGAAGGAGACAGCAAGACCGAAGCACGGAGGGACTGGAGGATTGCAAAACAAACAGGACAAAACAAAACCAACAAACAAAACAGCTTTCTGATCCTTGTCAGATCTGCCACACACAGGAACTGCCAGTGACTGTGGCTGCCTACTCAAGGTCAGCATAAGAACAAAGCAATCATCATTACAGTACAGCCCAGGTGGGGGGGGTCACCAAGTCCCTCCCTTAGATAAGGAGCTAGTGTCCATTGATGACTGCTGGGGGTAAGGAGAGCCGGTGTTTTCAGATATGTGGCCCTTGGTAATTTGGCCATGCTTTGGTCAATGGTCCTGCTCCCATGCACATAGTGGAAGCACTAATTAGACTGGATACGTTTAAAGAGAAAGAAAGAAAAGTCTACATGTATTTGGAATAGAGATAGGAGGGTACTCTCCAGGTAAACTTGAAAGAAGTGGTTTTCTTCTTCATCCTCGTGGGGCCCGAAAGGGCCAGAACCTCTGTTACTAACGGCCGTTTCTCCTACAATGAATTTTCACTGCAATGAGTCATCCTTTCTCTGGAACTTCCCAAGATTCCAGATGGCTCCAGCAGAGAAAGGATAGAGGGTGGAGGAAGGATACACCCAGGCTATCTCTGTCATCACCTCCTCAGACAATAAGAACAGACCATGGGTCATGTAGTCCCAAGGACACTTCGAAAACTAAGGCAGAAAAAAAAATCTCTCCTGTCATTTACCTTCTAGACCTGGAGGGAGTGACCTCTGCCCTTTTGGAAGCCAAGGGAGGAGACATCAAAATCCTGTCTCAGCTGATGGAGAGTAATCCCCATTCCAATCCTTCAGGCTTCTGACCAGCATAGGGTTACACTTGCCACAAAGGGCAAAGCTCCGAGCAAAACCATTGTTAGTGTTCTGAGCTCAGAACTGCTGTTTGCAGCCTTTGAAACAGATTCTGGATGCCAGACAGACCTTCCAACAGCAGGTGACACGGTGAAACACAGTTCAGTTTGAGACCCATAGACCCTGAGCTTCTCAGTGCTGAGGACTTGGTCCTTGTCACCTCTGTGTCACAAGAACATAGAAAAACCTCAGTAGAGTCTTTGGTGACTGGACAAGTGGAGGCAGAGAATAAAGAAGGACTTGGTGCCAAATGCTTGTTTTGCACAGTGTGTGATCCCAATGCAGCTATGAAGAATGGTCTCTGGTGTTTGGGAGGCATAGTAACTAAGCATTTAGACTGAAGAGTCCAGACCCTCCATTCCTCACTGAATGCCTGAATCATCAAGATAAATAAGCTGTGTCCAATAACTCCAAAGATCTGATTTGAGGTTAAATTTACCCCAGTGACCTCATTATTTTAAGCAGTCTCAGGAGGCTAGAATTAAATAAACCAAGCCAGACATAGAAACTCAGAAGTGGCAAAGCAAACCAACAGATGTGAGTAGTAAGTCAAACACCAACAAAGGCCTTGGGTCACATCACACCAGAGGAGTGGAAAACACACCAAACATCCAGGATTCCAAGTGAGGCGCTATGGCTGAGCCTAGCAGGTAGCAATGAAGACACAAAATAAGGCCTCTGTCCACTGATGCCCAGACTCTGCTCTGAAGGACATGGCTCAGCCTCTGCTCTGACTCTCAGTCTCTGCTGTCAGTAATGATAGTGTTGGACTAATTATCTATCCTGGATGCTTCCTGGGCTTGAAGATCTCTTTAGCAATGGGGTTGTGTACATAGAAACCACCAAGGTATGTAGAATGTTCTTGTAGTGATTTGAATCTGCATAGCCCAGGGAATGGCACTACTAGGAGGTGTGGCCTTAATGGAGTGGGTATGACCTTGCTGGAGGAAGTGTGTCACTGTGGGGGTGGGCTTTGAGACCCTCCTCCTAGCTGCCTGGAAGTCAGTCTTCTCCTGTTTGCCATTGGAACAAGATGTAGAACTCTCAGCTCCTCCAGTACTATTCTTCCTGCCATGATGATAACAGACTGATTCTCCAGACCCAATTAAATGTTGTTCCTTATAAGAGTTGCCTTGTTTGGTCAGGGTATCTCTTCACAGCAATGGAAACCCTAAGACAGTTCTGGAAGGATGTCTGATAGAAGAGGAAATCTATGAATTGTGCATGCCAGAAAGCACACTCACTCACTCACTCACTCACTCACTCACACACACACACACATACATGTGCACATGCACATGCACACATATACACACATATATACATACAGGGAGAGAGAGAGAGAGGGAAAGAGAGAGAGAGAGAGAGAGAGAGCACTCTATGTGTGTGCATTTGCTACAGAGACATAAAAGAATCACCTGCCTTCCAATTGAGATGGCCCTGGCAGCCCAAATAATGTTTCAGATAAATCTAGCTGGGTGAATGGGTTTCATTCAGGTTTGCAGAGTGGTGGCTGACTCATGCAGCTGCTCTGCTGAACTCCCTCCTCCCTTTGACTCCATCTTTCTTTTATCTAGGGCAGCAAGCAGGTAGTGAATATGATTAATGGTCCCTACAGGGGAGCAGTTGTTTGTAGCATTGGCATCCTGACTCCAAGAAGGAAGTGTTGACAGTCTCTGAGAAATTCACCCCACCATTTTGGTGGACAGTATGTTTATCTTTTTGCCTTTGCTGTAGCTCAGGGTCTCTGATCATTCATCACAGAAGCTCTTGGTCCTAAATGGCCATGTTTACACACACACACACACACACACACACACACACACACACACACACACCCCACAAAAGTGATTTTGTCAACTATCGGATGACAGATGTTTCAGATCATTCTAATTGTATCTACTCTCAACAGCTGAGCAAAAGTCAACAACGACAGTGGCAGACACATTTTCTAAACAAACTGCATTTTCCCACTTTACCAACAGTGTTTTTCTAAAGCATTGGCAAGGCCAAAACTACAACAAATCATTCTCATTGTTTTCTGTGCCGTGTCCTCTGCATTCCTGGGCGAAGCACCAGGTACAGAGAGCTAACAGCCAGCTCACTCTCTGCACCTTGCAGTGTGGATCCTCTGGCTGGAAGCTCTCTGTGTGGCAGTCTCTGCACATGGGCCCAGAACTGTGCCTCACTTATCTTCTTCTTTTTTTTTTTTTCTTTTTTTATTATTATTTATTTTATTTTATTTTTTTAATTTACATTCCAAATCACTTCCCCTTTCCCGTTTCCTCCCTCCCCGAAAGTCCCATAAGCCCCCTTCCCTCCCTCTTTAGACTTCTTTTTTTTTTTTAATTTAATTTAATTTTATTTTTTTAATTTACATTCCAAATCACTTCCCCTTTCCCGTTTCCTCCCTCCCCGAAAGTCCCATAAGCCCCCTTCCCTCCCTCTTTTCTCCGTTCAACCCCCTCTCATTACTCTGTCCTGGCGTTCCCCTACATCCAGTCTTTCCAGGACCAGGGGTCTCTCCTTCCATCTTTTTAGAAATCTATTGATATGCTGATTGTGTCTAGGGTATTCTGAGATTCTGGGTCAATATCCCCTTATCAGTGACTTCATACCATGTGTGATCTTTTGTGATTGGGTTACCTCACTAAGGATGATATTTTCAAGTTCTGACCATTTGCCTAGGAATTTCGTGAATTCATTGTTTTTAATTGCAGAGTAGTATTCCATTGTGTAAATATACCACATCTTCTGAATCCATTCCTCCGTTGAGGGACATCTGGGTTCTTTCCAGCTTCTGGCTATTATAAATAAGGCTGCTATGAATATAGTGGAGCATGTGTCCTTATTGCGAGTCCTTGCAATTTCCAGAGTTTCCCCTGGCTGGAATATCCACCCCCCCCACACACACACACGCACACACAAATGCATTCTGGGCTTGCTTAGGAACAGCTGTCCTGGTGTGCCTTATGTTCTCAGCCCCCTAGCTTCTTGTGGCATCCCTCTGCTGCCCAACCAAGAGCAACTATGTTTGCTCAGTAGCACTCCTTTTGCAGAGTCTCACCCAGTGTACCTGAACTTGCTGCCATAAAACCTAGTGGGTGCAGGTAGAGAGTCCCCACTGTCACTTTCTGACTCACTCTCTCTCTCTCTCTCTCTCTCACACACACACACACACACACACACACACACACACACACACATTATTCACACACACATTCACATATACACAAATCTATATACTGCCCTGGAACTCCACTTCATCTATAAAGCAACATAGGCTTCCCATGGGAAGATTCCAGGGATCCTTACAGTAGGACTTGTCTTCTTACGTTATTTCTTGTAAGCACCTTCTTGGCTCTGATCTCCTTATTAGGTGATAAGTCCAAGGTAAGAAGATAAAGTGGTACAAGGCAGGGCCAGAACCAACAGCATCATCACTCCCACAGGACATGAGCACCCACGAAGCTAGGTAACAATGCTGACAACAGCTTACATGTGAGAATCTCCCCAGGCACTGTTCTAAGAGATTGGCAAGCATTTATTTATTTAACTCACCAGATCCTGGCAGGTACTCACATGTAATAGACTGGCTTCTAGAACTGATGGGTTCCGTCTCTTGCTTTTCCTTGCCTCTGTCTTACTCACTGCTCCTAGGGGTTGTGGTGGGCTGAGCCGCAGAGGTCCAGGCTCTGGAGCCTTTCTTCTCACTTAGAACCCCTAGGAAGTGGAGCCCAGCGGTGATGTCCTCACACCTATGGAAACGTTGAACTACAGACCAAACCTTAGTCCAGACAGCCCTCCACAGTCTCTGAAAGAGACATTCTCCCAGACCTGGAACTTTCAGACAATCATGTACAGTTCTCTAGTTGGTTCTGAGGCTTAGATAAAAAAGATTCTAAGCACTTAGCACAGGGTCTATATGCAGGAGACCTAATAAACAGAGGCACTGGAGATGATGGTTAAGCTCCTAAAGTCACCTGTGGAGAGAATGAACACTATGCTGCCCAGACAGGCCTGAGCCAGGAGCCTTCGGAGCATTGTGGTGGCTAGACCAGTTCTATTCAGGCACAAAGACCCAATCCATAGCTACCTTGGAGACCAGGCAGCAGAAATGAAGATCTACCTCTAGGGCAGGGTCTGGAGCAGCCAGAGTCCTCCTGACCTGTGTCTCTCTCATTACCAGACTCTGGAAACCTGTCTCAGGGAAACCACCCAACCCTGAATTCATATAGGCATTTCCTACCCACCTCACACTCCATTTCTACCCAGCCATCCCCACTGGTGCTCTGAGCCTCAGACATAGTATGGCATTTCCTCCCCATTTTGACAGTGGGAAAGTCCCATTTCTGTAAAGTATTCCCCAAAGGCAGGATGGAACCCTATACACAGGCCTGAACTCTAAACCCTGAGAGTTCACACTCTAGCTGCTTTCCAGTCCAACCCAAAATGTCCAGTGGCCAAAGGGAAGCTGGCCAGCCAACCCTCCTCCCAACTTGGGCCTCACTTGGCTCCAGAATTCTTGGAATTCCCAGGGAATTCTTTCCCACTGCAAAACAGAGAAAACAGGCCCACCCCATCCTCCATGCTCCAGTCATCTGGACACTAGGTAGAGTAGGAAGAAGGTGACTGACTTCAGGATGTGAACATCATCTCCTACAACCTATTGACCTCTGCTTCTTTTCATACCCTTACAGGGAATAGGGGAAGTTGGTGACTTCACACAGCTATGACTATACCGAATATCAGAGAGGCCGGTTGCTAAACTCCTTTTTTAGGGCAAGAGCTTCACCTGACCCACACTTCATCCACTCACCCGAGGGAGGGGACGGACCAAATGGGTCACTTGGAGAAGTCAAAGAATCCAGAATATCTCCAACACCTACCTCTTTCCACCATTCTTCATCAGTACTAAGCCTCTCTGGGTCTGCATAGCACATCAGCAGACTAGTAAGGGAGGATAAACTGAGGCCTAAAGAAGCTCATGCTTATCTGATTTCTGTCTCTGTGTATGACGGGGGGGGTTCCACGGTGTGTGCTGGCTGCTCCCCTCCCAACCCCAAACCCCAGCCCTTGCTCTACTCATGGTTCTACAGGCCCTTTCAGAACTTCTGTCCGCTCTCACTCAGCACATCTACTGTTTTTGAAAAGTACCTCTCTATATGATGTGGGCTGCAAACAGGGGCTACCTATAAGAAGAAGTCCCACAACCCTAGAGCCTTAACCAATGAGGACAAATGTCCAAACATGAACGGGATCTTGGACAAGGCTTCTCATTGTCTAATTTCCTTTAGGGGGCATCAGTCAACTTCCCTTGTCTCAGTCCCCCATATTCTATTCAGAGCCACATATGGGAAGAAGAAAGAGTGAGCCAGGCTTTCTCTGGACTTCCCCATCACTCTTAAGTGTCACCCTGGCATTCTACGAGTGCCTGACTGGACTCTCCCTGGACCCTGCTACCATCTGCAAAATGTAAGTCCTCCATCAGCCTGGTGGCAGGATGTTGCTGCTACAGTGAGGCCCAGTGGGAGTCACTTTGCTAAATACTCCATGGCGATATAGCCTATGGCCTGAGAAAATCAGAAGTCACTTGAGGAGGAAGGCATTCTTATATTTCTCTTCTGATCTTGCTGTTGATCCAGAAGGAAGATGGCAGTGCTTGTACTTGTTAAATGCTCCTCTTCCTCCACGTTCCTTATTCCTCCTCCCCCTCCTCATCCCTAGTCCTCCTCTCCCTTTTCCTCCCCTCCTCCTCTTTTTCTTCTTCTTCCTTCTCCTGTTCTTCTTCCTCCCCCTTCTCCCTCTCTCTCTACCCTCAAGTAAGCTCATGGCTCAACACTGGGCAGAAAGCTGCCTCAAGTTCAAATAGAAAAACTAAGCTCGTCCTGATTGTACTTATGGCAGATAATATTGATTTGGGTTTTTCGGTGCTTATAAAATGATTGTTTTCTAAATGATTTTATTTACATTAGGGGAAAAAGAACCCTTCTAAAGAAAACCTTTTATACATATCAGAGAACAATGTGATAAAAAACTGATTTTAAAATCTCCCAGATAGGATGGTGATGGTAAGAATAAGCATTAGCAGAAAGATACACCCACAGGCCTGAGAATTCCAGACCCTGTGACCAGGTAGGTGGACAAGCTGCCCAAGTCACAATTTCTTAAGATTCTCTAACTCAGCCCCAAGGCTACCTTGCAGTGGGAGGGTCAAATCTACCTCTTTTTGCTCTGTCTAAGCATTTATTCATCAAGTAGTGATTTTTTTTTAATTTGAAGGAATTTAAAAGCAGAGCAGAGGTTTTCATCAGTAAACCTTACCCCAGGGAGACAAAACTGAAAGTGGGTACTGAAATTGATGGAAGAATCACCCCTGGTTTCTGGCTGGCAGGGCCAGAGTCATTACAGGCTGAGGAACCAGTGAGTCTCTGAGAGAACTGCACCGTGGGAAGACAGTGGAGAAGAAGCAAACCACAGGTCACATCTGTCACCTGCCTATATAACATCCTTTGACCACACCTCAGCATTCTCATCTGCACCAAGGAAGAATTGGGAACATTACTCTGTTCATAGGGTTATGAGAGAATCAAGAGAGCTTTAGTAGAACAAGAACCCTGCATGTAGTATGTGCTGGCCATAGCCCCTGTATTTGTCCCACAAGAGGCTTCCAGTTATTTTAGTGAATGGGTGAATGAAAGTGTAAAGCAGAAAGAAACAGCCATTTGGAAGTGGCAGCTATCAACAGAGGTACTCCAGTAATGGGGGAGGATCCGAGAACAGGAGAGCAGTGGGGGAAGAATCTAGAACAGGACAGCAGTGGTGGAGAACTCATGGCAGGAGAGTAGTGGGGGAGGAACCCTGAACAGCTGTGGGGATGTACCTAGGGCACAGCAGCAGTAGGAAGCTTGCTAAGGTGTCCAGGAGATCCCAAGAGTTGACAGGTGGGGAGACTCCCAGCTCTTAAGTCCAGTAAGTCAACTGTACATGAAATTGATCCCCAGTTTTGCCAGTTTGAATGAAACGAACAGAAATTTGGGGCTAGAACCCTGGACTTCAAGCAGAGACAAATTCTGGAAGTAGGGGGAGAGAAGGAGGGAGAGAGATGGAAATGGAGTCCGAGACAGAGAAAGACCAATGAATTTTTTTTTCCTTTTGGAAACTTGTACAGAAGTGTCTGTGATCATAAGACTAGTCTCAGGAATACATGTGGACTTTCCCTGCTGCAGTGACTAAGCTGTCCATTCACTCCCAGCATCTGCAGGTCTCCTGGGAGCTCCTTTGTTCCCCCAGAAAGCCAAGCATATTTCCTTCACCAGAGCTCCAGATGCCCAACGCTGCATTTTTCCAAACAGTTTTAGAGCAGACAGCACAGACAGTAGTTTCCCACAGACTTTTTTCTGTGCTTGCCAAACAAGAATATTGTTAGTGAGCACCATCAGGGACCAGGCTTCACCCAAGCAGGAGATATCAGAGATGCCAATGGGATTCAGCAACCTGACAAGCTGTAGAACTGTCTGATGCTTTTTTCAGGGTTCTCGGGAGAAACAAAAAGAAAAGACTACTTACAGATGTACAGGAAGGGACTGCTTAGGAACAACTGGTTTGTGTGTGAAAACTAACCACATCTGCAAGCTGGAGGCCCAGGACAGCTGGGAGGGTAGTTGTGGCCCAAGTGCACAGTCACAGGACCAGTGTTGACAAGTCTTAGTCTGAGTTCAAAGGTCTAAGGACCAAGAGCTGATGTCTAAGGTCACTAGAACATGGATGCCCCAGCTCTAATAGAGTGAGACATTGGCCTGTCTCCTTCCTCTTTGTCCAGGATGTGCCCTCAATGGACTGGAAGATGCCCACACATTGGCAAAGGTAGTATTCTTCACTCAGGATACTCTTAAATTCTAGTTTCTTCTTGAACTTCCCTGATAGACACAGCTAGAAAGAACAATTGTCCAGATATCTGGGCATCTTTTTGTTTGGTCTCGTTGATATATAAACCCGTCCATCGGAGAATGAGTCATTTGTTCCTGACATGGCTCCTGAGAGACACAAGCCACTGCTATGGATCCTGTGAGATCAGGAGATGTTTGTCTGGTGGCAAAGGGTAAGACCTGTCATGAAAGGGAAGCAGCAACTTGCCCAGAGACCCAGAAGCCTGCCTTTTGGCCAAAGGAAATGAAGGTTCCTGTAAACCAGACTGGCTTCTGAGGAGCCAGAGTCCATGTAGAAAGAGGGGAGAGGTAAAGCTGGAGTCCTAGGTAGGTGCCACACCACGACTGAGCTGTCAGTGTTGTGGTCATGCTGAGGACAGAGGGGAACCATGGAAGACTTCTCAGCAGAGCAAGCACACAGCCTGCTTAGCCTTTCCAGGTGTGCCGGCAGCACAGTGGATGTTGAATTGGAGGTGTGAGATTGTAGGCAGAAAGCTCACTTAGGAGCCTGGAAGAACCCAGAAGAGGAGTATTAAGGACCATGAGGGTTAGTTTGATGGACAATTTGACGGGCTCTAGAAGAACTAAGTAGACAAGCTTCT
The DNA here is from genome assembly GCA_036184795.1 of Tokudaia tokunoshimensis. Lineage (NCBI taxonomy): Eukaryota > Metazoa > Chordata > Mammalia > Rodentia > Muridae > Tokudaia > Tokudaia tokunoshimensis. The sequence goes on along the minus strand of BTHU01000010.1, from coordinate 39,667,884 downwards.
AGTTGAGGTGAGAAGATCCATCTTGAATGTGAGCAGTATCATTCTATGAGCCAGGGTCCCAGACTGAATTTAAGGGAGAAAGTAAGATGAGCAGCAACGTTCATCTGTCTTTGCTTCCTGACTGCAGATGCAGTGTGCCAGATGCCTTGGGCTCCTGCTGTCATGCCTTCTCTGCTGTGATAGACTGCAGCCTCAAACTACGAGTGCAAATAATCCCCCTTACCTTAAATTGCCTACATTATTGGGTATTTTGCCACAGCAACAGGGAAAACAGCTAGCCTATGGATCCTGGTAAAGGGCATTGTTCATTGGACAGTGAAACAGAAGAGGTCTGGACAAACTTACACATTCAGTGCACTCTGATGACCCAAAGCTCAGCTTCGAAAAGCCATCAACTATGCTTTACCAAATCCCAGCATCCCAGGCAAAATGCTCGACACAGAATGAGCTTTCGATAAGACTTCAGTGAAAGGCGAGTGGGAAGACAAGGGAATGAATGAGTGATGGATGTCTTCCTCCGAGACCAGTGAGGGGATTGCCGTTATCTTACTGATGTTGTTTATCCTGTTCCAGCTTCCTTCTGGACATGAGGTGAGACTCAAAGAAACCCTTCATATGCTCAGAGCCTGCACGCCTGCCCCCACCTCTACCACAGAAACCTAGCTGGGGTCAGAGGGAGCTCTGGATAGGAAGCAGGGTACTGGCCATTGCCCTGACCTTGGCTTCCTGAGACCACAGCCTGGGATTTCCCAGGAAGTCAGGCTGGGACACAGGAGGCATGTCAGGAGAATAGAAAGTGCCTTGAAGCTGTGGTGCTACTGAGTCAGTTCACTTAGCGAGTTTCTAACCTCAGCTTCCCCCTCTGAATGACCAGCCTCAGCTCAGAAAGGTCACTGTAAGGATGTAAAGAGAAGAGGGTCTATGGTGCTCATTTCTTATGACTTTGATTAGGATGAGAGTGTGTGAGCAAAACCTCCCACCAACCAGAAACTTGAGTTTTGTTTATTTGTTTTCTGTCTATATGCTCTTCACAAGTATTTAACTTCTCTGAACATAAGATCTCAATGTAACCTGCCTTTACACCAGGCTATCTTAGGTATCAGACCTGAGAGAACATATTGCAAATGAGCTTGGTTGGCTATAAAATGCTTGACAAATCCCTCAGGACTGCTGATTACTGTAACTATAATTAACATCGAAAGGGCTTTGAGAACAGATGGTTTGGTGGCCTTGGCATGATTAGTGAGCACAGCCAGTGTCCTTGTAGCTTTGAGATCAGTACATTAGCATGTCCGTGCCTCAATTTCCCTCATCAATTCACCAGACATACCGAACCATCTCTAAAGAGCTTTGCATGTGATGGTAAGTGTAGTCTCCCATCAGACAACTTCTTTAAGGGTAAAAGATATAAAGTAAGAGTAATTGCAAGAGGTATCAAGAATCTATGCTTAGAGATTTTGCAAAGAACTCGCCAGGGATTCTTGACATTTTCCCACAAACCTTCGAGTAGAAGAAAGATGCCTTCCTAAAAGACAAACTGAGGGTCTAATATGCACTTACATTGCAGCTCAAGGTCAGGTCACTTTCTGTGTGACCTGTGCTTTCAGAGCCTCGGTTTACAGAACAAGGCTTAGAGACCAATGCCAGGGTTTGCTCTTACCTAAAACTTGCACCTATTTGTGAAATGGAAGTCCCCTACTCTGTAGGCTGTTAGTACTCTGAATCCTAATCTGTGAGGAGAAAAAGGCTACACACAATGGGCAAGGCTTTCCGGTGAAAACATGTAAACCAAGAGAATAGGTTTCTCTAGAGGCCTCCCTAAGGCCCCAATGCCTCATCAAACTGTGAGAGCAGTTCATTTCACAAGACACAAATATCAAGGGTGGGGCTGATAGAAGTCAGCTTTTCTGACATATTTTTCCTAGAAGTCCCAGAAGCTACTATTGCTCTGGAAAAAAAAATAAGAATCTGTATCATCCCTCCAAATGGAACATCTGATGTCACCGAAACTGCCTGTATGATCTGTGACGATTTCTTAAGAGGTGAAAGCCAAGTAAGAAATAGCATAAAATGGGGAACTGGAACCAAGAATGCTGAGGAAAACCAAGCAGCAGAAGCTAGAGTGGAAAGGGAACCAGAGCCTTGGTGTTTGGCCCAAGGAAGTGAAGATTAGAGGATTATATAGCAAAACGCATCGGAGAGATAAGGATAAGAAGGGCTGAGCTGAGGTGTAGGTGCATCCTGCTGTGGACCTTACCAGATTTTCAGCCTTCCTGTGTAGCCTCTCTTTCCTGCATGATGCCTTGCATGGCAATGTTAGAGCATCTGCCCTGTGCTAACTGGGAATAAAGAGAACATATTTCCTAACCTTCACTCCAGTACATTTTTCCCCCAGAGATCTGGGGTAGATTGTCTCACCTCCCCTCTAATGGCACAATGGTTTCCATACTGCTCAGCCTACAAGGGTGTCCGAAGATGGAATAAAATACAGTTAAACAGTCTGCCTGGGGAGGATCTGGGGAGGGGAAAAACATGATCAACATTGTAGTACAATCAATTTAAGCTTATCCCCAACTACCTTACAAATAAATGAGACTCAGACTACAGTCATCTTATTTGGCTTTAACAATCACTGAGGGGTAAGCCCTAATCTACTCTTCTAACTGCTGGCCTGGCTACCTCCCCAGCTGTGTACCCCAGATACTTGCTGTTTCTCCTGGCCATGTGCTCACGGTCCATCTCCCTGCTCACCAGCTTCCTCCTCTCTCCTCTTCTTCCTCTTCCTCTTTTAGTCCCTCTCCTTCAAGCAGGTTATTCCAAACCCACCTACCTTTAATCCCTCCAGCAATTGGCTGTAGCCAATTGTATTTAACCAATAGTTTAAAATCCAGGAACAAGGTTTGCACAACAAAAGCTTATAAACATGGGAAGCCCCTCGTGGGTCCAGACCTTCTGGCATAGAATTTAGCATTACAATACATAGCAACAGGCAAAATCTCAATAAAAATGTATTTTTAATAAAACAAATTTTTTAATAGAAGAAGAGTGTACCTGGGTACTAAGTCTCATATCTTATCTTGTGGGGAACTCTCTAGAAGTGAAGCATTTCACCCTTTGACAACTACTTTGGAGATGAAAAGAGGGCAGAGTAAATGAACAGGAAGAATTTGCCAATGTATCATTTCCCTTCTGCAGAGAAGGCCTGAGACAGCCCTCCTCTTGGCCAAGGTCAGGCAGTGATTCAGTGTTGGGATGAATCTCGTGAGTCTGTCTTCTCTGTGGTCAAACTCAGACAGAAATTATTTCCAGACTTTGACCCATTAGTCAGTCGAGGCCTAACCATTCCCAACTCTTTATTCATTCATTAGTTCAGCAAACACATATCTGGTAAATAAGAACAGATACTTACTTACCACTTATTCAGTGAATGAATAAATGATTGGCAGATGAATGAATGACAGGCACTACCCTAGGTACTGAGATAGATTCAAAGGAAAATTAGTAGTCCTCTCTATCTTAGCATGTGTGTGGTAGAGAAGCTGAACACACCACGCCCATTTCAAGCACACACAAAATGAAAATTATTAAATTGGAAGGAAAGCATGCTAAGAAAATACAAAGGTCTGTGTGGTACAAAGCAATATGAAGCTATCCCAGAAAAGGCCATCTGCCTTCTCAGGCAAGGCAAGCAATGCTTGAAGAGTGGTGTTCTGGAAGAGATGGACAAGTGAGTATCACTACAGACAAAGGGTACTTGAAAAGCTGTGATTGTTAACATGTGACTGAATATTCCCTGAGCTTCTCAAGATGGCCACACTCAATAGTTGAATCTTAGATCCGTGAGATTGCTCAGTGGATAAAGGTCTTTAACACCAAGCCTGACAGCCTGAGTTCAGTCCTCAGGACCCACATGGTTGAAGGAGAACAGACTTCCACAGATTGTCCTCTGATCTCCACACATAAACTGTGGTGTGCACACACACACACATGCACACATACACACACACACACACACACACACACACTCACTCACACATACTGTGCACTTACACTCACATATACATACTTACACATACATGTACACACATATACACACTCACACATACACACTCACTCTACACATATACACTCACACATACACACTAACACAAGTACATACACACACATATACATGCTCACACTCACATACATATTCACATTCATATACAAGCTTACTCACATACAATCACACACACACATGTACTCATACCTACAGGCACACTCACTAAAACACATATACACACTCATACATACACACTAACACATGCACATACACATTCACACTCATATATACACTCATGCACTCACACACATATATGCACACATACACTCAAACTGATATGCACACTCACATACATATAGTCACGTACACATATGCATGCATGTATCAAACACACAGAGATTGATGATTTGAAAAAGAAAAATCAGCTTAAAACATAAAGGATAGACTGGGTGATTGAGCTTCTCTTGGCAAGAAATGTTGGTAAGTTATTTTATCAGAACTCAGGCTTAGGCAAGGGCTTCTAGGATAGATAAGAGGAAATGAATACAAGAGATTTTTCTAGATCTAAATGGACAAAGATCAGTGAGCATTAGATTCAGAAGGAAGAAGGCAGGATTGAAACATGGTTCTCTGCTTTCTACCTGGGCTGTCTTGAGTACATGAGTGTGTGTTCGTGGAGGATAGTGGAACTGGCATGAGCCAGGCTTTGTGGCATGGTAGCTGCTTTCCATGTTCTCAGCACAGTGCCTGGCACTTGCAGTAATGCCATCAAAATATAATATGGACAGCATCAAAGTCCATTCTAACAGTTCTCCATAAAGTGCTCCCAAGACAACCCAAACCAACATACAGAGCAACAGAGGGAAATGCACCTCCACAATCCCAGCCCTAGATCACATCTTCCACACATCAATTCCCCTAGGCATTCTCAGGCAGAAGTGTTACTGGATATGCCCTGGATGCATGTTCCATTTTGGTTGAAGAAAGAAAACATAGAGAGAGGGAAGACAGAAATCAGGAAGGAGGAGTGAACTCGTTGGAGTTGAGAGACATCCATGTGTGCATCCAATGAACAGATGAAACCGAAGTCCTAGACAAAAAAGATCGTGAGCAAGGTTGACAGGGAGTATGAATTCAAGTTGGGTCAAAACATGAAGAAATTTTCTTATCAGGCAAGGAAGACACCTCTGAGACTCTAAGAAATTCAGATGAGTGATGCATGTAGAAGATAAACAGAAATTGGCTAGGGAAATATTGGAGGGGAGAATGTATAGACAAACATTCAAAAGCACTTTTCATAAAAAGACAGTGAGACACGGGGAACACTGAAGGGAGTATAAGACTACAGAAAATGCATTTTTAAAAAAATGAAACGAGACAGAAAGAGGCAAAAAGGGACAAAGAGAGATGGCTCAGCAATTAAGAGCACTGACTGCTCTTCTGAAGATCCTGAGTTCAAATCCCAGCAGCCACATTGTGGCTCCCAGCCATTTGTAATGAGATCTGACACCCTCTTTTGGTGTGCCTGAAGACAGCTACAGTGTGCTTACATATAACAATAAGTAAAACTTTGGGCAGGAGTGAGCAGAGATCCTGAGTTCAATTCCCAGCAACCACATGATGTCTCACAACCATCTGTACAGCACAGTATACTCATATACATAACATAAATAAATAAATCTTTTTAAAAAAAGAAAGAAAGAGACAATGGCGGCCCAGAGCTAGCAGAGAGTGTCGGTGTCTAAGGGAAACAACTGGAAACTAGAGATTCAGATGGAAGTGGGACTCTCACCAAGAGCAAGGAGCTCTCTACCTGAGACGGGACATGCGCTAACACGAAGACAGAAGAAGTTTCCACGTGGGTGCTGGATGATTCTTATCTCATGGTCTCTGTTTTTACTGGAGAAGATAAGATTTCTGAGAGTGCCAAAGTATAAAATTATTGCATCACCTGGAAGAGGAATGGGAAAGGACAAGAGCAACTCCATGGAGCAAGACAGAAAAGACATAAAAGCCCTCTAGACTAGACTCCTACAGGAAGCCACAGAGCACTGTAGCACTTACCAACTCTTGAAACCATTTGACATCAAGGGGACAGAAAGTCCTCAAGAAAGACAACAGCCTAGAGTGGTCAGGGGCAGGGGATGGTCATAGCAGATGACCTAGGTTTGGGTACCATCATGGAGGGAGACAGATGCCTAGAGAAGGTGGTGAGAAAATTTCTGACACCAAATGGGCAGGAAGGAAAGGAGGCGGGGCAGTAGCTGAGGGACGGAGCTGGTTTAGTAGGTGCAGAAGGAAGTGCTAAGCTGTGGCAGAAGGGTCAGCCTGCTAACTTGAACATTGTGGAGTTGGGGGATTCAGGGCAATAAATTGTCCAAGGTATGGCCAGTAGGTGGACCCAAAAGTCTTGATGGATTTTTCTAAAGAGGGATGCACAGGAAGTATGAGAACTGACTTTGTTTACATTCCCTGTATCCTCCACCCTCTTACCAAGCCAATCCTTGCAGGATGTGAGAGGCAAGCCTTAAGATGAAGAAATAGAAGCACCAGAAGGAGAGAGAGGGGTTGAAGAAGAAAGGCCCTGATAGTAACATTAGAGCAGAGAGAGAGGACTAGCCCAGGAGTAAACAACCCTGTATTTGAATCTCAGAGTCTCAGCTCCTTCACTCCCCAGCTCTCTTTTCCTTGCTCACTTCAGCCTAAAAGCCTCAATTTCTTCATCTAGAAAACAGGACTAGACAGATGGCTCAGCAGTCAAGAGCACTGACTGTTTTTCCAGAGGTCCTAAGTTCAATTCTCAGTAACTACATGGTGGCTTACAACCATCTATGATAGAATCTGATACCCTCTTATGGCACATAAGTGTAATTCAGATAGAACACTCATATACATAAAATAAATAAATAAATCTTATAAAAAAAACAAAACAGAGGTAGAATCTGGACATAGTGGTGCTTACCTATAATCTCATCCTTTGGGCACTGAGACAGAAAAAGTCAGAACATCATGAGTTTGGGGCCAGTCTGGGTTATATAGTGAGTTCCAGCCAGCCTAGGCTGCATATCAAGACCCTAACTCAGAAAACAAACAAAAACCCAGACTAACAATACTAGCACACTTACACTACCAGGACCTTGATGAGGGTCCCACAATCTAATAAATCATCAAGGACATTAATTGTATTATGGTTTGGAGCCCCTTGCAGTTTTGAAACCTTTCCTTTCTTAACTGGATAGAAGTTCTAAAAGATACCCAGTAAATACTCAAGATTTTCAGATAAAAATTATCATTAAATCAGAATTGTATTATACGGCTCCTGATGAAAAGTTGGCACATGAGGTTATCCTAACTTTCCTGGGGGACAAGATGCTGTAGTTGTGTACTGGCTCAGCCATGCCTATTATGGCACAGTCCTCATCACCTCAGAACCCGAACAGTTCAGGTCACCCAAAACTATCTGTTTTGGAAGAAAGTGTCCCATCCAGCTTTTCCACCATATCCAAGAACCATGAATAACCTATTCATTCAAGCCATAAATCCTGCTGACGTTTCAAGCTCATGGTTGCTATTGCTTCCATGGATACCGTGACAGTAATCATGATTTATTGGCTCCCTAATACCCAAAGATTTACCTGGCCCTTGCTCGATGATGCCTCCTATCTGGCCTTCACCCAGAGCTGCCTTTGCAGTTCCAAGGCTGTAGTATCTGTGTGGAGGTGAAGGTTTGGATGCTGTCCTCAAAGCAGGATGGCTATCTCATTAAGGAAGAGCAAGTACAGACACACTCCACCCATTGACTCCCCAGCTTTGGCTTTGAAATTGGATGGATGAGTGAACCAGCTGGAAAGTCCACAGATTCTCAGTGTCTAACGATGTTGGACTCAGAAGAAAGAGACTGTATTCACCTCCCCTTGGGAAGGCGCTTGGTCCTCAAGCACATCCACTCATCTTCTGTCTGCCTCCAGCCCTGGCTAGGGCTTGCAGAGGAGTCATTTTTAGCTACTAAAACAATTCCTCTCTGCTTCCAAAACCCCATTTCCAAGTGTCTGCTTCTACCTCATTAGGGTTTCACCAGACAAAGATGTGTTTCCATAGTGGAAAAGTATAGCTAACCATCTTGTTGAAAAGTGTTGAGATCTGTGTCAACTGGCATTTCTCCCAGCATATACTACACGAACTCACACATAGGTGCACACAGCTTGTCTTCACACTAAAACTGGCACTGACCCTCACTGCCACGTCAGGCACTCCACTGCACCTCCCACATACATCTTTCAATCAAGCAATATAAGGGTCAAACTGCAGGATCTCCATGACGTCTTTCAGCTATATCTTGCCTAATTAATCCACCTATCAATTTCTCTTTCTTTCTTCCTTTTTTTTTTTTGAGTCTAGCTACATATTGCCCAGACTACTCTCAAACTCAAAATTTCTCCTGCCCCATCTTCTCTGGTCCTGGAATTTTAGATGTGCACTACTACACCTGGCTCATTTTTCACATTCTTATTGAGACCCCAGTCCTAGGAGCAAACGATACGGTGCAAGAATGAGCTAGACAGAGGATCCTGCCCACCCACATGCCTAATGTCCCTATGGCCTGCCTTCTCAACCCACACAAGCACCTTGTGCTGTCTCACTGCCATAACTATAGTTCTGAGTACCTAGTATGGCAAAGGGTTGATTGACTTAGGTCTTTGAAGCCTGAAGAAAGAGCACTTCCAAACCACTTCTGATGGTTACCCTTCCAGACTACACAAATAGCATTTGCATCTCCCTTCAGATTCTCTCTGCTGACTTACAGGAAAGGAAGGATGAAGTTCAGAATAGAGTCAGTACATTAGTTGTCTGGGCAATGTAGTCCACTGCCCAGACAACTACAGGTAAGAAGCAATAAGCCTCTTTTTGTGGGCAGATAAAACTTCTCTTCAGCATATAACATATCACGACCTGTAAATAGGGGAACCAGGTAACCCCACCCAAGGGATGATCCCCATGGTCCGGACAGTCACTTCCTCTGCCAGGGCTTCTCACCTTTCACTGTTGTGCTCTTTCTCAAGCAAATGAAAGGGAAACCCCGAAGTGCCCACCTTTCTCCCCATTTTCTTGCCTAATTTTAAACTCTTTTACCCTTTTTAAATGAGTTGCGTGGCTTGAACTGTTTGTGACTTTGAACAGTGGTACTGTTACAGGGGCTTACATCCAGTGTGGACAAGAGCTGTGAAGTGGGATGGAGCAGAGAATGTTCCAGCAGTGGAAAGTAAGCTGGGGGTGTGTGACTTGAGGGTATAAAGTAAACAAGGGCAAGGCAAGGTCTGGCTTTGTTAGAGAGCTTTGTAAGCTGACTTCTTAGCTGGGGTAATGACTTGGTTCTCTCTCTCTCTCTCTCTCTCTCTCTCTCTCTCTCTCTCTCTCTCTCTCTCTCTCTCTCTCTCTCCCTTTCACTCTCCCTCCCTTCCTCTTTCTCTTCATCTCACTCCCTCCCTCCTTCCTTCCCTCCCTCTCTCCCTTCCTCCCTCTCTTCATCTCCCTCCCTCCCTCCTTCCCTTCTTCCCTCTCTTCATCTCCCTCCTTCCCTCCTTCCCTCTCTTCATCTCCCTCCCTCCCTCCCTCTCTTCATCTCCCTCCCTCCCTCCCTCCCTCAGCTATTTTGTTAATCCCCAAAGGCTTTCTACTACTGGGAAGATAGGACAGAAGGGGTGAGAGAAAGCTTAGTAAAATGGAACACTACTGTTCCTCTCCAGAGAAGACAGCAATAATCAGGCATAGGTACATACTTGTTATCCTGGCACCCCAAAAGCTGAGGCAGGAGGATAGTTGCTAGTTTCAAATCATCCTGGGATACATAGTAAACTCAAAGCCAGGAGCATACAAATCTATTGGAGTTGTCATGTGCCTCTAGCTGTCCCCAGGTCCATGCCCATCAACCTTTAGACTGACACAGGATGCTTACAAAGCGCCTTGGTTTATTTCTTCATACAAGTCACATGAGGGTGTTAGAAACAGCTCTTTACTCATCAGTTTCTACCCAAGAGGTCCAGAAATGTCAAGGGATTTGCTCAAGGCCACATGGCTGGACAGAGGCCGGGACGGGCCTGTGGCTATGGTGGTTGTAACATAACTGAAGGTTCTTTACAGTCCTCTAGCTTCTCTTGGTCTACCCTATTCATTTCTTGTTCTCATCTCTCATTTCTTCCTTTTTCCTCCTATGCCCCCTTCCTTTGAAGTCTGCCCAGACTGGCCAGCACAGTCCTTACCTGATATATGCCAGGATTTAGCCTTGCAGTTCTCAAATACAGATCATCAACCATCCCGAAGAAGAGAAGAGATTGTAGGAAAAATATATGTAGCTTGTGACGGAGGATATTTTCAATGAAGTCCAGAACTCTCTATTTCAATAATTCAATGGTTCTTGACTACTGGAAGTTTGTAGATACTACTGATGATCTAAGAGAATCACAGAACATCTCTTTAGAACAAGATACAATTGCTATGCACAACACTACAACTAGTCCTTGAAGCTTATGTAGAGACCACAGGCATGAAGCTTCTCTGGAAGAAATGAGCAGTTCGTGGTGTCCCATCCTTAAGCATCTTGTTCTATGCTTTGCTCTTTCCAGGTGGTTCTAAGGGAGCTGGACACTCACAGCATCAGGACCACCTGTCTGGTTATAAATACATATATCAGCCCTTAGTGCCACTGAATCAACATCTGATCTCCAGTTAGAAGATGCCAAGGGCTCTAACAAGCATTCTAAAATATTCAGTGTCCAGAGATTTCCTCCAAAATATGCCCTTCCTCCACCAGTGATGATTCAAGTTCAAAACCTGCTGAACCCTTGAACTCATCATTAATGTCTTACCCCAGATTTCTCTATATCCACACAAGAACTTTCATGATATTGTATGTCTAGTTAATGTAATTATTCTATATGTTACTTGAATTTCCCTCAGATGTGCAAAACACACTTGTTAAAGGACTCCACTGAAAGCTACTAAGACAAAGGCACTGGCTCTACCTGGCTAATCCACAGACTGTTTCCCTAGGACTCTCACCCCACCCAAGGCTGATCAGACCTCAGCACCTTCACAGGGATACTTCAAACGTACTTCCCTGACCCTTACACAGATCAGCATCCCCACTATTACTGATGCCATTCAGGCCTCAAATGAGGATAGCAGGTTTTCCATACAGGGCAACTCAAAGGTGTTGCAGAGTTACTTAGGCTTTTGCCCTCCCAACAGGTTCCCTTACTTCTTCCTGTCGCTAGGTAGCTTTCACCTCAGAACTCTCAAGTGCCTCTCCCCCACCACTGATCCAGGAGACAATGTAGGTGATGAGCCCCTCCCCACCCAACCCAGCCTACAGCAAGTGACTCTCTTCTTTATTCTCCAATATTCCCTGCCAACTTCATCTTAAAAATATCCTAAGTTCCTTCATGAAAATGGCGCTGGGGCACATCAGAACACAGGAAATAATTGGATGACAGAGGCTTCGAGAAAGCATGGCTCTAGTTTCTTATAAAGTTCACGCCTCTCTTTGTTGTACTAATGGTAGCTGCTCTTTGAGTCTGGCTCTCTCCACCCTACCCCCAACCCCAGTGGCCATTTCTATGAGGCTTGCCCAAAGTGGATGCTGACCAAACAATTATTGGGACCAGATGGTAGAGAACACAGAGAAAGCTCATAGTCAAACCACGGTGAATACTTGCTTTAGTCACCCTGGGCATGTCATGGTCTTGATCTTGGCCTCAGTTCCTCTATCTGAGAAATAAGCACTTCATCTTTGAGGCCCCCTTTTCACTAGACATTCTGTGAAGAAATGATGGGAAACCATGGTCCCTGAAAGGATGGCATATTCAAAGTCCTAGGCATGCAGGCCGGGTCCACCTGGACTGAGCTCACTGGATGAGAGCAGAGGGTAGCAGTTGGAGGATGACCATGGACAGCCATGAACTATGCACATCATGCAAAGACTTGGGGGATGGGGATGTCATCTGGAAGCATAAGTCAGAAAACATTGAGCTACATATACAGGAGTAAGCAAGCAAGAAAACCATGGACATGGCCAGCCGAGGGCCTAGAAAGTGCTTCTGATCTTTCTAGAAAGCCCACTGTCACTTCTTCTTTCTCCCACTCTGACACTGAGTGGGAGGATGTGGCATTGACCAGAGTACATGTGCAGGAAGAAAAAGAAGGTTATTCACTCAGAAAAACTTTCCATTGCCCATCTGGGTGGTAAAAATAAATAAATAAATAAAAGGCCCAAGACTCTTGGGATGCTGGGGACCAGTAGAACATTAGTCCTCACCCCCTTACATCTTGTCCCCGGGCCTTTCCCTTGGCTGCTCCCAAGCCAGAGCTCAGACTAGGCCTTTGTTGAGCCATTCCAGATTCTCAGGCCCATGTGAGAACTGCTTGGCTGTAGGCCCAGCATCTGGAGCTCACATTCCAGCTAAATATCTCTCCCGAAGGGTCTGGGAACTTCCAATACTGCCTCAGAATGGGATTTTCCACGCTCATATCCCACCCTGCCTCTGACCTACCAGCTGGGAAAAGCATCCTTTGTTGACAGAGTGAAGTGAGAGGGAGACAGACAATAACTTTCCTTTCTTTCATTTATGATTCACACCGTGGTACCTCCTGTGCTAACTGAAGCTGGCAGCAGCCAATTCACTTTCCAATGGTGACCTCCCAGGCTCAGAAGCCTGCCCACAAAGCCAAGGGCCTTTCCCTGTAACTGTAGGCCACATGAATCTGTGCATCTTCCTCACATAGAAAGACAAAGCAACACTCCACAATTCCCCTGGGGCTCTTGGGTCTCAGATTCTTAACAGTGGAATCTCTCAATTTGTTAATGCTACAGAAAACCAAAAAGAATGCTTAGATTTCATAGATAGCATGCTTATAGATGAGATATGGGGTTCTATGAACATGAGGAAAACTTGGAAGTAGCAGTGAGATGCTCTGGGTAGAAATGACTATGCATAGCTACTGCCTTCGGTCCTGAAAATAATTCACATGTTTGAGGGGAATTGAGTGACCTACAGGGAAACTCAGAACAATTTGGACACTAGCAAAGAGAAGGACAGTGACTAGCAAGGTCATGAAAACAAAAGGAAGGTCCCAAGAGGTACAGCAAACTAGGAAACTAACATCCATCGTGAGACATTAAATCTCACGTCCAGGGACATGGATTCTGGAAGCCATGTGTTCCAGATGGAAGCACCAGCCCCCTGTGTCACCTGTGTTACCTATGGGTAATTAGGTTTTTGACAACTAATTATGCCGGACTCCCTGTAAGCTACCATAATGCTGCTAAGGACCACTTGTCGTGGAATAAACCCAGTAGCTTGTTTGATAACGCTTATTTCCTATCACAAATACAGTAGCTGTAGAACTGCTCTCTTCCAAGCCTCCATGACCCTCTATGAAAGATAAATCTTAGGTACATCCCTGCCCTTCAGGAAAGACTCAGAAGGATGCTACAGAGGAATGAGGAAATCAAGATACCTGAGTGGTAGACTCTACTCAGCCACTGGCATGCCTGTGAGAGAGATTTTTGTAAAGAGTCTGCTGAAATTAATTCTACGGACTTTCAGATTTTATTGCTTTGATCACACTGTTTCTGGAGAAATCTAAGCCTGGGAAGCTGAGTTAAGCCAGACCTTCCAGTTGGCTTATTCATAGTCCCTGGAAGCAGGGTGGAGAGCTACCAGGAGTAGTAAACATTAACCACAGGCTCCTAGTTCATCCTGACTTAACCAAAAGGAATCTTCCTCCATGGCCCATTAGCTGTCTGTTAGTTTGAAGGTAACATGATGATAGCCAGACTGGAGCTACCTGGGTCCTGTTCCAGGGGATCGTAGGGCAGTTACATACATAATACTTCTGGACCTCCACTGCCTGATCTTAGAATGGGGATTAACAACATCTACTTACCAGAGCTGGGGAAATTAGAGACTGCATTGTGGAATGGTTCCAAACACTCCTGGCACAGAGTAAACACTATGGATTTTGCATGGAAATCTCTTCTGCACCATGAGCTCATTTATATGGCTTTCTAGGTCTGTAATTGTACAACTTAGACAGTTCATATCAATGTCACAAAGTTCCTTAGTTCTGTAAAATATCTGGGAACTACCAAATGGAGAGAATGTCATATTCAAAAAGGTCTGATAACCAAGAACTCAGTGGATTTATTGGGGGTCCTTTCCCAGTTCCAAGGTTCCTCGAGTCACGGGCAAGCTAGGATATGCTTCCAGATATCTTCTCCCTTAGGACTTTAGGTTTCTTGGCCACTTCCTTTCTTTTCAATGAAAGCAGGTCCACTCCATTCACACTTGTGGTCACAGTCCAGTGTGATTGCTGCCATGCCTTCCCTCTTTTCCCCCTCCCTGCACAGCTTGATTCGCTCCCAGTAGTGGCTGGAAAAGTACCAAATTCCAGCCCACAGTTGCTCTCTTCTACTTCCTGGAAAAATCCTAGGGCTCTGCACTTACTCAGCAGATTCAGACTTCCACTTTCCATCACTCATCCAGGATGATGCTACTCCTTGGCACCCTGCCTGACTCCACCCCCTGGCTTACAACAATAAAAGGCTGATGCAGAGCTGCCAGAAATGCAGAGAGACAGAGGAGCCTAGCCCAGAACCAGCTAACTCTCACTGAAGCCAGCTCTCTCTTCCTCCACCACCATGCAGGTCTCTGCCAAGCTTCTGGGCCTGTTATTCACAGTTGTCATCTATAACATCCACGTGCTGGCTCAGCCAGGTGAGACCCCAGCTTCCTCCTCCTCCCAGCATAGCACCTCATTTTTTAATTGTCGTGGGCCATCATAGCATATTCTCACCTGGTCAGATTTTTTTTTTAAACCAAGGTAAGGAGCACAGAGAAGGGCAAAGAGCCAACCCAATTACATGATTGCTTCTGAATGGCGACTAGAATTTTAATCCTTAGATCTAAATTTGGAACCATACCTTCATTCAGTTCCTGTTCCAGCTACTTTCCTCAGTATTTGAGAACCTGGGTGATCGAAGAGGGGCTTGGGTTGGTGCATTTTTCCAGATAAAGGAGAAAAGGGAAGAGACCCAGGATCCAAGCTGTGTTTCACCCAGCCTAGCTTCCAGAGATAGCAGCTTAGCAGAGGTGGTTGGGATCAGAGATACTCATGATTAGATATAGATTTTTGGAGCCTACAGTAATGTACTCAGGTAATCTTCTCAGGTCATAGTAATTTGACTTCTAACTCCCCCAAATGACAGACAGTAGTTTTAATGGCATCCCTCTACCCAAGACTGTGAAGTTACTTTAAGCTGCAAATAACTGAGTCTGTATGTGTGTCAAAGATCACTCCTAGCTCTGATGTATTGGCATTTACATCCCATCCTGCTGAAACTGCCTTCTCCTCATGGTTCTTTTTGTTTCCTCTAAGGTCAGAAGCATCTTTCCTGTCCTAATGTGCACCCTGCTTCTCTTTTATTCTCCAGATGCTGTTAACGCCCCACTCACCTGCTGCTACACATTCGCCAGCAAGATGATCCCAATGAGTAGGCTGGAGAGCTACAAGAGAATCACCAGCAGCAGGTGTCCGAAAGAAGCTGTAGTGTGAGTTACACACCCCAGCCCTTCCTGGTCCAAAGTTTTTCCTCGGGAGCAAGGGATGGTCCTCACATACTTATAGTCAGTCACACACTCAGATCCAATATCAAGTGGTTCCCACTGGAGAAACCAAGGCCAAGAAGGAAAAAGAAATTCTCAACAGCATTGTCTCTTCCTGTTCCATGAGCTTATCTTAGAAACTCTGGAGGAGAATCAGGCCACTCTGAGTTCCCTTTTCTACCTACCTTCACTTTGAGTCCCGCACAGCCCCTCCATGTATAGCAGGTTGAACTTCATCTGACTGTATCTTTTCTGTTTCCACAGCTTTGTCACCAAGCTCAAGAGAGAGATCTGTGCTGACCCCACAAAGGAATGGGTCCAGAAGTACATTAGAAATCTGGACCAGAACCAAATGAGATCAGAAACTACAACTTTATTTAAAATCGCATCTACCCTAAGGTCTTCAGCACCTTTGAATGTGAACTTGACCCATAAATCTGAAGCTAATGTATCCACTACCTTTTCCACAACCACCTCAAGCACTTCTGTAGGACTGACCAATGTGACAGCAAACTAGTGTGACTTGAAATGTGATGCCTTACGTAATGTTAAATTTATTTAACTTATTGATGTTATGCTATTCTCTTTCATGAATACTAGAAGTTCTTAAATGCAAGATGTAAGATGTGGATCCATTTTTTCCTCTCTGTGAATCTTGATTTGATATTTTCAATGTATGAGAGATGAATTTTGTAAAGATGAATGGGTAAACTTTGCATTTGAGAGTCCAAGGTATTGTTTAAAATATTATTATGGATATTCTTAATTATTAAAGAAATATATTATTTTTGTACACAAGTCTGGTTTTGGGTGCTTTCTTGGGGGAAATTGCAAAGCTGAGAGTATATAAGCTTGGAGGGCAGCACAGGGTGGGACACATATTGTGGGGAACAAGAGAGTGAATGGCCCACTCTTTTGTATTGAATGATCTCATCCGAGTGTCACAGATTCTTCAAGACAGGGCCCAGTCAGGGATGCTAGTACCATTGTTCCAGTCCTCAGCATTGCTTCTCGGACACATGCTCAACAAAAGCCCCAGTCCTTCCCAGTCCTGTGTTCCAATTGCCCTTTAACTGGGATACATCACTTGCATCTACAGCTCTGCAATTTATCATTCTCTAACTGTGTAGGCAGTTCAGGCAGTGGAGAATAGAAGGGAACCTTCTATAAGAAGGTTATGTTAATGCTTCACAGATAGAGGAAGACATTAACTTCTCCTTGATAATGGTTAGAGTTTTTATAGGAAAAAAAACCCACAGAAGCATTAAGAAAAAATAGTAGGTGGGGGAAATTATCCAAAAATAGAAATGAAGATGGTACATACATCAGAGGGGGAAAAGAGAGGGAAACCATCAGATGAAGCTACATGTATGTCAAGAGATGGGGATTTTTCAAGAGAAAGCTGAATACAGGGTTTTGAATGGGAAGGTGAGAACATGGTACTCCCTTTGACCTGTGGTTTAAAGGATAAGCTGAAACTCTTTGGTCCAATAAAGAGGGAGTGATATGTTTCATTCAGAGGATCAGAGGTGAGCTTCAGACATCCTGATGACTCCATACATCCTGATGACTTCATACAGACAGAAAGAAATGGAGAAAGTGACTGGCTCAACAAGAGATGAGGGCTGAATATTATGTGCAAGGGAACAATGTTCTGGACCATGGGAAATGGCTTAAGGTACAGACCTTTCCTGAGCTTGTTAATGAGGCAACTTCTCTGAAATCTGAATGCATTTCTTTCCATCATCGCCCTGACTCTACACAGAGGAACCTAGGTAGATTTTTCTCTTTCTGGATGTCCATCTGAGGTCTGTGGCATGGGACTCATCTTAGGGGCATTTGGGCCACAGGAACACACAGATATGCTCTCCACCAAGAGTGAGCATCTTTCTCTAGGATATAAACTCCCATGGTGCTCACTCTCTCCATCTAGTGGGGAGAAAAGATTATCAAGCTAGACCTAGAATTCTTTTTGTTGTTGCTGTTGTTGTTGTTGGTCTGTACTTTATTTTTTATTTATTTTTATTATTTTCCATATTTTTTATTTACATTCCAAATGATTTCCCCTTTCCCATTTCCTCCCTCCCCGAAAGTCCCATAAGCCCCCTTCCCTCCCTCTGTTCCCCATTCAACCCCCTCTTGCTTCTCTGTCCTGGTATTCCCCTATATCCAGTCTTTCCAGAACCAGGGGTCTCTCCTTCCATCTTCTTGGAAATCTATTGACATGTGAATTGCGTCTTGGGTATTCTGAGATTCTGGGTTAATATCCCCTTATCAGTGACTGCATACCATGTGTGTTCTTTTGTGATTGGGTTACCTCACTAAGGATGATATTTTCCAGTTCTGACCATCCCTCATTGTGAGAAGCTCTCATTAGGATTACCTTCATAGATTCCAGGATGTTTCCACTGCACTAGGTTTTTACTTTCTCACCTTGCCCCCTCAATTCCATCCATCTCTCCCTATACTCTATTCACACCCACCTGCCCTAGCCCACCCATAAAATCTATTCTATTTCCCCTACCCATGGAGAGACACATGTCCCCCATCCCCTTAACCACTTCTCTTTACCTACCCTACATTTCTATGGATTGTAGCTTAGTTATTTACTTAAAGGTTAAAAACCATTTATAAGTAAATACATACCACATTTATCTTTCTGGATCTGAGTTACCTCAGTCAGGGTGATTTTTTTCTAGTTCCTTCCATTTGCCTATGAATTTGTGTTACCATTTTTTTAACAGCTGAGAAATTCTTTGATGTGTAAATGTATCACATTTTCTTTATCCATCCTTTTATTGAGGGACATCTAGGTTGTTTCCAGTTTCAGGCTATTGAATAAAGCAGCAATGATCGTGTTTGAACAAGTATCTCTCTGGCAGAATGAAGTGTCCTTTGGATATACCCAAGAGAGGTATATTTGGCTCTTGAGATAAATTAATTTCCAAATTTGAGAAACTGCCATATTTATTTCTGTAAACTCTATAAGTTTACACTTCTATCAGTGAAGGAGTGTTCCCCTTATTCTACATCCTCTCCAACATGAGTTGTCACTTGTGTGGTTGATCTTAGCCATTCTGACAGGTATAAAATGTTTTGATTTTCATGTCCCCGATGTCTAAGGATGTTGAACATTTTTAAGGTTTTTTTTTCTCTCTCTTTTTTTTTATTATTTTCTATATTTTTTATTTACATTCCAAATGATTTCCCCTTTCCCATTTCCTCCCTCCCCGAAAGTCCCATAAGCCCCCTTCCCTCCCTCTGTTCCCCATTCAACCCCCTCTTGCTTCTCTGTCCTGGTATTCCCCTACATCCAGTCTTTCCAGGACCAGGGGTCTCTCTTTCCATCTTCTTGGAAATCTATTGATACGTGAATTTCGTTTTGGGTATTCCAAGATTCTGGGTTAATATCCCCTTATCAGTGACTGCATACCATGTGTGTTCTTTTGTGATTGGGTTACCTCACTAAGGATGATATTTTCCAGTTTTGACCATTTGCCTAAGAATTTCGTGAATTCATTGTTTTTAATTGCAGAGTAGTATTCCATTGTGTAAATGTACCACATCTTCTGAATCCAATCCTCTGTTGAGGGACATCTGGGTTCTTTCCAGCTTCTGGCTATTATAAATAAGGCTGCTATGAATTCTTTTTGGCAGCATGAGGTGCTGGGGAGAACTCAGACTTGCAGGCAGGACACATGAGCTGACACTGACTCAGTCACTTAGGAGCAAGTG
This sequence comes from Tokudaia tokunoshimensis, assembly GCA_036184795.1. Lineage (NCBI taxonomy): Eukaryota > Metazoa > Chordata > Mammalia > Rodentia > Muridae > Tokudaia > Tokudaia tokunoshimensis. The sequence continues at coordinate 39,648,447 of BTHU01000010.1, read as the reverse complement.
GCATCTGTCAATTCAGTGGGGGAGAGAAGGTGTTGCAGAGATCAACAGGGGTCAATGTTTTCCTTCCTGATTTAGGAGCATGTCTCCTAGAAATTTTCCATTGCTGCAGCTCAGAGTTGGAGCATTCCTGAGCCAGACCAGGCCCTCTGGCTGAAGGTTTCCTTCAGAGCTCCAAGGGCCCTGTTACATCAGACAGCAATCTGTAGATAACTGTGTGAGGAATTCACTGACCCTACATTCCAGGTCCAGTGGTCCTCGGTGCTGGTTACAGGTCAGAAAAGAAATATTAAATTCATAATGGATGCAAAGAGGCAAAGAAGAAATAAATTAGAAACAAGTTAGTCTCTGCTTTGAAGCTTATAGAACAGGGGCCTCTGGTGCCCAGCTGACTGGCAGCAAAGGACCTGGGAGGAGGAAAGAGAAAGGAAGGGGAGCACAAATACTTAGCCCTGCACATAGCCTGTCTCCACTCATTTGCAAGTCCTATCTGCTCACTCTTGTGAAATATTGACTAGGTTTCTTTTTCTTGAAGAAACCATGGATTCCTTGGTCCTTGCACAATGGGGCTGAGCAAAAGCCCTGGCAATGCTTATGCGCCTGAGGATGCCAAGTTGGATACATTCATTTTCCCGTTGCTGCCAACACTATTCCAGAATGTCTCTTCCTTTCCCTTAATTCTCAGGCTTCCAGTCTCTGTTTATTGCTTAATTCAAAAGCCATTTCTATGATTTATTACAACAGCACCCTGCCCCAGGTACCACATTCTGTATTAGTCTCCGATTGCCACTAACAATCCAGCATAAACCTAATGGCTTAAAACAACCAAATGCATTAGCATACAGTTGGACATTAAGGCTGCATGCAAGTCTTCACTGAGGCAATCTAGCTACAGACCCTTAAAAACTTGCTCCCACAATCCTTCTCCCCATCCCCCTTCTTTTCTCCTCTAATTGGGTGTGGATCTATCCCCCTAGGTATCCCCTGGGAATTCCCCCATCCTGGCACATTGTTTCTAGCTAGACCAGACAAGGCAGTCTATCTAGAACATATCACTAGAACAAAAGAACCAAACAAACAAAAAACAAAACTTGCCCTTTTTATATTTTATATTCTCTCTCTCTCTCTCTCTCTCTCTCTCTCTCTCTCTCTCTCTCTCTCTCTCTCTCTCTCTCTCTCTCTCTCTCTCTCTCTCTCCCGCCCCCAGCCCCCATCCTTCCTTCTGTGTGCATGTTCTCTGCTCCTCTAACCAGTTTTTGCTGTTGTTTTTGGCTTTTTGAGATGGGGTCTCACACTGTGGCCTTGGATCTACCACTGTAGCACAGGTTAGCCTTTAACTCATGGCAATCCTCCTGCCTCAGACTCTCCAGTGCTAGGGTTATAGTCATGCACTATAATACCCAGCTGTAGTCACATCTTTTCTCTAGTTCGACCTTCCTGCTTTTATATGTAGGAACCTTTGTGATCTGAGCACATTTTCATGTCCAAGATGATGTTCTTGATCTTCATGTCAATTATATCCTCAAACCCTTTTGCAAGGTCATGTAGGACACACATAGGTTCCAGGTGTTAGGTGTCCTGTCACTTGAGAGACTGCATGCCTAGGGACCAGGCAAGGTTGATACTCAATAGCTGGGCACAGTCTGGTTTGCTGAGAAGATAGCCAAATAAGTGTGAATGTCACCTTTTGTCTGGTACTGTATAGGTAAAGGCTTTACTTTGTACCACAGGTGCTTTCTCAGTGGTTGGCACAAGATGGTTTATCTTGATTGTCATTGTGACTGAGTGATACTTAGGACACTAACAAAGCATACTTCTGGGTTTACCTATGAAAGTGCAGAGATGACTGGAACCTGGGTCAGCAGCTAGCAGAGACCTACCCTGATATGGTAGCAGCATCCAACTAGCCCGGGGTCCAGACAGAAGAGAAGTAGAAGCAAAACAAGCAAACAGCATGCACAAACTCCAGTCCAGTGGACCCGGACTCCACCCTCTCCAGCCTTTCAATACAGGCTTTCCAAGTGTTCACTGGGGAATTACTCAGTGAACAGTTATGAAACTCAGTAAAGTCAACTATCTTTTATAATTATGCACACACACACACACACACACACACATATATATATATACATATATATAGTGGGTATATAATAAATAATATATACATGGAGAGAACCCTAGCTAATATATTATGCTGATATGCCTGAGTTTCTTACAAGATGAGAGCATACAGGCAAGCCAGATGCTTCAGTAGGTAAAGGCACTTGCCACCAGGACTTACAACCTCAGTCCAATCCCTGGGAACCATATAGGAAAAAGAGAGAACCGATACCTACAAGTTGATCTCTGACCTCCAACCACAAGCCTTGGTAAATGTGTGTGTACACACACAAGTAAATAAGCAAATAAATAGAGTTTTCTTTTTAATTGTGTGTCTGCCTTCATGTGAGTTTGTGCACTTGAGTGCAGATGCCTAAGGTGATCACAGGCATTAGATCTCCCCTGAATCTGGAGTCACAAGCAGGCATCAGCCACCTGACATAGGTGCTGAGTACCAAACTTTGATCCTCTGTGGTATGTGCTCTTAACCACAGAACCATCTCTCCAGCCACTAAATGTAAAATTAAAAACAAAAAACAAAAAACCTTAAATATAAAACTTTCCAAAAGCTCCTGATATGGAGTGTTGAAATGGGGGAAGCCTTCCCATTGGTAGGTTTTCACAGTATCCCAGAAGACCCTGGTGGCTCACGGTAACCGGGACATACTGCGTCTTGGTCTTTTTAGGCAAGAAAACTGAATGCTCAGTGCTGCAGTCTCTGGTACAGGTTTTCATGGTATCGTTTTTTCTGATCTGAACTTGGCCAACTTCCAATTAGGGCAAATAGGAATAAAAATTCAGGAAAGAAATTCAGGGTCTTACGGAATCTGGCGGTACAGCTGTTATTCCAAATCAAGCACTGACATGGACTTTTAAAGGTTTTTTTTTTAATTATGACCAATGCATAAAAATTATATATATTTATGAAATCATCATCATCATCATATCTTTCTCCATCCAGATCTGCCTCTGTTTCTGTCTCTGTCTGTCTCTGTCTCTGTATCTCCTCCCACCCCACCCCCATGTATCATGAAACAATTATCATCTTTAAATTGAAAACCCTAAGAGTCCTTCTTCTGGCCTTTTAAATATAAATCATAAATCAATAGCATATAATACAACCACCAGAACTCCTTTCTCCAATCTGTAACTTGGTGTCTGTTAGTTGACTTTATTCTGTCTACCCATCCCCCTGACCCCACCCAGTCTTTAGCAATTACCATTCTACACTCATCTTTCATGAGATCAACTTTCATGGTTCTCACATGAGGAAGATCACAAGAGACTGGTATTCCTGTGTCTAGCTTATTCCATGTAGCCTGATGACATCTGGTTTTCAGCCATGTTGTCAAAAGTGACAGGGTTCCATCCATTGGTGGCTGATATTCCACTCTATACTATTACCACATCATCTTCATCTACTTATCAACTAATGCTAGGCTGTTTCCATTTCCTAGCTGTTGTGGACCATGGTTTGATAAGCAAGGAGTACAAATGTCTCTTGATATACTGATTCCTACTCTGTTGGCTACATGCCCAGAGCAGGGTTGCAAGATTGCCAATTCTAGTTTTTAATATTTTGAGAAACTACCAAACTGTTCCTGACAATGACTGCACTAATTTACATTTCATTAACAGTTTCAAGGGGCCCCTTTTCCTCCACCTCTTTGCCAGTATTATTTAATTTTTGACAATTTTTTAGCAATTGTCCTTCTGACTGGAGGGAGGTTTCACTGTGGTTTTGACTTGCTTTTCCCTGATATATTCATTTCTTTTCATGTTGTCATGAAAAAAAGACTCTTATTCTAAAAGAAAGAGTTTCTTCTTAGTTTCATCATGGCAGGGAAATCATGGGAGCAAGAACTTGAAGCAGCTTATCATGTCCCATCCAAAGTAGGAAAACAAAGTGATAAAGGCAGACTGCTTATAAGTCCCCTTTCTCTACTCATACAGTCCAAGATACCAGTCAGAGAATGGTGCCACCCACAGTGGGCAAGTCTTTTCATTTCAATTAATCTAGCACAGTCAAGATAATTCCCACAGACACACACACACAGGCACACGCAAGCCCTCCGCTCAGGTAGTTCTGGATTCTGTTGACAATCAACACTAACCATTATACCTCATGTTCAGTAAAGTTGAGGATTCTTTTATTTATCTATGCCTTCCTTTAGGAAGTGGCTTTTTAGATATACTGTTTATACATTTTGTGGTGATAAAATATGATTGGCTGATTCTTGCTTTTGTAGTCTATGCTCTGGGCTCTTCTCCATAAACTTTGTACCTATCCCTATCCTATTCCTTCTAGTCACTTCACGACTTCAGGTCTTACATTTTATATCTTTAACCCATTTGAGTTGATTTTTGTGTACTGTTAAAGCTGGGGTCTACCTTTATTCTTCTGAAGGTAGATCTCTGGCTTTCCCAATACCATTTGTTGAACACTCTCTTTTCTGGAGTGCCTGCCCTCCAAAATTCTACTGAAACCATTTGACTATAAAAGCAAGGGGATGGATACCGTTAAGGGTTTCAAACAATAAATCATCTGTAGAGGCTTTCAGTTGGATAAAGTGGTTTAAAGAAAGGAATTGGTTACAAATGTGGAACTCTCATTTAAGCCTTGTAGTTTTGGCTTAAAAGAGTTGTGGATCAGGTATGGATGAAACAAGGAAAACAGCCAGAAAAAGCACATAGGGAAATGTGGTGTGCCTGTACCAGTAGCCTAGCACAGCAACAGTAGGGTTTTTAAAAAAAAATCATGTTGACAAGATAATCAGAAGCCCAAGGTCTGTACCAGTATGATAACTACTAAAGACAAGAATGTCCACCCAGCTCCAATGCCAGTATAACCAATGGGTGGAAATGGACATTCCAGAAGCCCACAGATGATGGATCTTGAAGCCATGGCCAAGGATGCTCATTCTGTTCCAGGAGCATCTTTCCTAGCACCTATCTAGAAGCACAAGACTACTGAGTGCCATCTCTCATTGCTAGGTTTCATGGACACATCTGTGTGGAGGCCAGATATCGTTCTTCAGGCACTGTCCACATTTCCTTTGAAATAATATCTCTCACTGAATCTAGAACTCACTCAGTGGGTCAGGCTGACTGGCAAAGGGCCCCAGAGATATTCCTGTCCCTACCCTAACACTGGGATTATAGGTTTGTACCCCTTTGCCCAACCTTTAGGTGGGTTCAAGAGATCAAACTGAGATCCTCATGCCTACATGGCAAGTGTTCTACCAACTGAGCCCTCTCCACAGCCCCACTACTTGGGTTTCTCCCAGGTTTGCTTTCCTAGTAAGTATGTATCTTGTCTTGTTCCCAGTTCCCAATGCATACAGAGAGCCGGGAACGGACCAGTGAGTCATTTTTTCAGGAACAATCACTGTTTTTACTGAGAACTATAAAAGTCATTGTTTAAAGACTTCATTCTCTTTTAAATTTTTAAGATGGTGGCAAAACCATAAACCAAAGAATTCATCTTTTCAATCTTTAAGTATAGTTATGGAATTAATGTTGACATACCTAACATCATTGAAAAACAGATCTCTAGGCAATTTTCACCTTGTAAAAGCCAAGCTACATACTCATTAAACAAGTTCCTACTTCCTTCTTTGTCAGCTAACTTTTTATAGTGCTAAGATTGGAGCCCAGAGCTATGTATTTGCTAGACAAACACTCTAGTACCGAGCTTATAAGCACTAGTCCTTATTTCGATATTTTGCTGTAAGTACTATAATGGGGCAAAGTAATAATATCTCATGATGGTTTTTATTTGAATTTTCCTTTTCATTCTTTTTTTTTTTTGCATATAGGGGCTTGACATTGAATTTAGCACCACACACAAGCTTCCAAAGGCTAGCAATGTGGAATGTCTTGTTCAATGTTTGTTGTCTATCATCCTTTAGAAACATCTATCGATACTCTTTGTGCATTTTCAAATCAGTTGTTTGGTTTGGTTTTTGCTACTGAGTTGTGGGAATTCTTTTTAATACCTGGATGATAATTCCCAACCAGTTGTCAGTGATATAACCTATGACCACGTTTTCTCAGTCCAAAGGTTGAATTGTCACAGTTTTGGCTGATTAGAGTCTAGGTTTGCATCTTTGTCATGAAGCCTGGGCAGGTGTTCATGCATAGCATATTTTACAACCCCAGACTCTGGAGTTTTTGATATGATGTATCACCATGGAATGTAGATTAGCCCCAAGAGCACATTCCTCCTGCCCTAGCTTCTCACATGCTGAGACCTGACATTCAAGATATGACACTCCATTCAGCTTGACTTCCCTATGTTCTTTTACTTAGAAAAGATATTTTCATAGCTAATCAGATATTTGGAAAACCACAAGATTCCAAGATCCACACTCTTCTGGACAGTATTTCTGGGAAGAGAAGTTGGGCCCTTGCCCTTGCCTAATATTCTCTCTGCTACCAAATTACAGACCTGATTCTATATAGTGGTTTAAAAACATGTCTGCAGATTCCTTTACACTAGCTTGCTAAGAGGTTTTGCCTATGCACCTGGAGACTTTAAGGCATCCTGTGAAATATATGGTAGGGCCTTCACAGTGGAATACAGAGAGAGAGGGAAAGGAAGTAAACTAAAGAGCACCATCTGGCCCAAACTACAGCTATCAAAGTTCTTCCAGACACTAGACTTGGAGAGAATGCTTTGGGATGATCCTCAACCTCAGCCATCATCTACCTACAACCATCTATTGGCTAGCTGAAGCCGGTCAACTTTCCCATCTGAAACCCAAATAAAGAGTTGATTTGTTCTAAGACACATAGTAATTAAAACTATATTAGACACAGGGTTTGGAAATTTTTATGCTTTTTGTTTGTTTGCTAACATCTTTTCCTCTGAGATTTGAAAAGTTACTAAGGCTTTCCACCTTCAAGTGCATTTTTAAATCCAGTCAAAATTTTAGTGCCTGTTTTTGGACTTGAGGCTCCTTGGGATGCTGCTTGAAGGGGGAAATAGGAAGCCCTTGACTCTGCCATCTCTGTTTCCTTCCTCATTCTACAAAAAAGGCTTTTTCGTTCCAATAGGAGCTGAGCTGGTAAGAATAGTCAGAGTTCACACTACAGTGTTTTATCTGGACAGAGTCACCACCTCATTTTCCATTCCTGGTGTTAAAATGGAAATAGGCCAGCATCAAATTACTACCTCCTGTGATTCATTCCAAAGAAAGATCCCTCCCTATCTGCTGCCTTTAAAAGGGGAGGCAGAGCTGTCAGAAGAGCAGAGAGGCAAGGCCAGCACAGGGTCTGCCAACTTTCACTGAAGCCAGCGCTCTCTCTCTCTCTCTCTCTCTCTCTCTTTCTCCACCATGCGGATCTCTGCCACACTCCTGTGCCTGCTGCTCACAGCTGCTGCTTTCAGCATCCACGTGTGGGCCCAACCGGGTAAGACTCAACATGCCGTCTTTTTCTTCAGAACATGCTGGACCTTCTCTGGGACATGTCATGGGCCATTACAGAATGAGGCTTACCCAGAGTCTAACCTTACTGGCTTTGCCAAAGTAAGGCAATTAAAAGAAGGACAAGAAGCCAGTCTAAAGACAGTTCCAGAACTTGAACCTGATTGGTAACAAGATAGTTCTTGTCAAAGTTGCTTCTATGGTGATAGGGTCCTAGGTCATCAAATAGGAGCCTGGAATGTTGTGTGTTCTCAGGTAGAAGAGGAAGGGGAAGAGGCCCAGTATCTAGTGGGTGCTTTATCCAGCCCAATTTCCAGAGACAGTGGTTATGTAGAGGCTGTGTTGCAACTAAACACCATTTCTTTTATCCTGAAAGAGGACTCATAACCAGTGTCACCTTATTCTAAGGGACTGCAGCATTACACTAATGCTTTCCAGTGATAGCCATGATTGCCATCAGCTCTTTTGCCTCTATTGAATGGCATATAACCAATTCAAGTGAGAAAGGATTGAGAGACATATTAAAGAGGAGAGACATTTACTAGGGTGGGTATTCCTTTAAGTATCAACGAAAGACCCACAAGCTACCACAAAGAACCTTTTCTTGTTCTTTCATTGTAGATGGACTCAATGCACCCACATGCTGCTATGTCAAGAAACAAAAGATCCCCAAGAGGAATCTCATGAGCTACAGAAAGATCACCAGTAGTCGGTGTCCCTGGGAAGCTGTTATGTAAGTACACAACTCCTGCCTTTATCCCCCTCAGTGCTAAGTCATCTCTGAGGCAGTAAATAGGATTATATACTCAATGGGTAGAGACTCTATCTCTAACACAAGGTCATATAACCTTCAATGGGAAAACTGAAGCTCACCACTCTCTTCAGAGCCACCAGTTTAGAACTTCCTTCTCTCTGTAAGAGCCAAGGGACCTTCTCTTTGGCCAATGAGAACCGCATCTTCCCATCAGGCCCTTCCTTTGTCTTACCTTCTTCCTCCTCAATCCCTGGGTAATGTTATCAACTTGGGGTAATGCACCAGGCAGGGACTCACAGACTAAGTCACATACTCTCTAACTTTCACTCTAACTGAGCCCTTTTCCTTCAGCTTCAAGACCAAGAAGGGCATGGAAATCTGCACTGAAGCCCATCAGAAGTGGGTTGAGGAGGCCATAGCATACTTAGACATGAAAACCCCGATTCTAAAGCCTTGAAGACATGTGCCTGAACAGAAACCAACCTAGGAGCCAAGAAGCAAAATTCCGCATCCCTGTCCTTTCTGAAAACTGTGCTGAAATGGGTTCATGACAGTCCTAAGGGAAAGGAGCTGTCTGTAGGAATGTAAAATGGTCATGATTAATGAATGGTCTTTAAGTTATTAATATTTTTATTTAATTTGCCATGTACTTTGGTGTGATTTGAATGTAAGGCCCTGGAGACCTCATGTCACTTTAATGTTGTGTTACCTGCAGAATTCTCCCCCTTGCCCCATTTACTTTACTCCTGTATTCTGAAGGGGCTTTGCATGAATCAGTGCAAAGATTTTATTTAAAAAGTTTTAGGATAAAATCATAATGTTGTGGTACTGTGGGATTTTTAAATGTATGACTACTGAATTCATATAAAATGTATTTTTGCACAAAAGCCTATCTTTGATGTTGTTTTTTAAAGGAACAAATTAAGTTGGAGGGGTGGACAGGGTAGCATGAAGCAGGGTATGGGTGCAGAGGGAGGGGAGGGGGGTCAGACATGATAACCCTGCGTCTTAGCTTAGGCTAAGCTTAGTTGTGAAAGCCAGACAGGCTGAAGCTAGAAAAAGCCAGATACACAGTTTTGCTTCTGACACCGACATCAGCTTTAGCCACTTTACCAGTCACTTTTTTTTTTTTTTGGTTCCCAAAGCTGTGGTTTTGCACACAGTCCCTTATTGCACCAGATTCTTATCTGTCTGGTTTCCTCACAGACCCCCAATTTCTCCAGTCCAGAATAGTAAAATACATCTCTGGCTTTGACAATGGAGATGCCAGGCCAACATGACCTTGCAAATTCCCTTTCACATCTGGGAGCCACAGGAGTCTTCAAACAGTTCTATCTATGTTAATCAGAAAGGGCAGGGAAGGTGAAGATGGCGGGCCCAGTACAAAATTCTAAGAGATCCGTGGACCTTCCTGCTGAGCCTCCATTAAATCCCCAGGTAGAAACACAAGGTGTCAGAAGAGAGTGGACACCTTAGTGACAAATACACAGTGCACCAGTGACCATACACTGATGCTCCAGTCAGATATAACAGAGCTTTCTGCCTCTCCTGCAGCCTCTGGTCAGGCCATCTCAAGTCAGCAACAAGCAGACTTTCCAATCCTAAAAGAGCCACCAGGAGGCAGTCTAGCATCACCCAAACTATCATCGTCCTGTCACATGCTTCATCTTTTTTTTTTCCTAAGTTTTTTTATTTACATTCCAAATCATTTCCCCTTTCCCGTTTCCTCCCTCCCTGAAAGTCCCATAAGCCCCCTTCCCTCCCTCTTTTCCCTATTCAAACCATAAAAGTGGTGTCAGATAGAAAGGAATACGTGTTTTACAGGTTAAGCAGAGAATATACTAGATTAAGCAGAAAATCAGTGAATTCACAGTTCAAAGAGGAGGAGCTCCCTGTGCCCAAGGCCAAAGAAACTCCTCTTCCTTTTCTTCTTTCTCTTCTTCTGTTTCTTTCTTATTACTGTTTGTTTCCTTGCTTTTTTTCTTTCTAGTCTTTTTTTTTAAAACCAAGTGCCCAGGTAGTCCTAAAATTCAATATGCAAAGAATGATCTTGATCTTGATCCTCCAGCTTCTACCTTCAGAGGGAGGGAACAAGTGTGTGCTGCTACACACAGGTTTTGAAGTGCTGGGGACAAAATCAAAGACTGTACACGCTAGGCAAGCACACTACTCACCTAGTGAGATACATTACCAGCATTTCTCATTTTAAGGAATTTAAAATCTTGTTTGTCTTCATCTATGTCTGGGGCCCTTTAGGCAAGAATAATTAAAGAGAAATCCAAAACTCTGACCAGAAATGGGGTGATCCATAGCTAAGCATCAATGGTCAATGGGATTCAAAGACTAGATGGGTTATATTGCTAATGTATGAGTTATAGCACTAGCAGTCTTGAGTAGTCACTAACCTGACAGGTTTCTTTAAGTGAGAGGGTATAATAGAGTCATGGTCCCCATGCAGGCAGCAGCATCATGTAGATACTGAAAATAAAACAAAATGAACACATTTTCACATCTGGGAGCATATTCATCAAAGATGCCAAAGTATGCCACCAAATATATTAGTCAGGAGTGGTGGGTGGCAAAGATGTCCCTTTTGTCTTTTAAGGAGTTACTCTACAGGTCTGGGGATTATTGATAAGAAAAATTTTAAGGGTTTCTCATATTCTTTCTTTCTATATTACAGGATGTCTCCTGTTATCTCTGGCTTAGACCTATAGGTGTCATTTGCTTGATTAATAGCTGTGATGATCATGGGTCCCCATTAAAAACCCAAAGGAGTGCATCATGATGATGCACAACTATAATCCAGCATTAAGGAAGCAAATACAGGAGAATTGCTATAAGTTCATGGCCAGTTGGGCTACACAGTGAGTTCAGCATCAGCATTGGGATACATAGCAAAACCCTGCCCCCCCCCAAAGTAAAACAAACTAAATATAAAACTGCAACAAGTAACATTCAGCAGACTTCTGACAGCAGGTAGAATGAGCAGGTGCCTCAGGTTAGAAAAATGGAGGTCCATGTTCCAAAGCACCAAAGCTGGCAGGTCCTGTCTACAGAAGTCTTAGCTCCAAAGGAAAACTTTACAAAAATGTGCATTTATCAATTTTTGCTTCTGTCTGCATCTGTCAAGTAATCACTGTAAGGAAAGCAATTTAGGAAAGAACTAATTGAATGTACGAATAAAGTCCATAAATTCAAGATTTATACTGCAGGAAATACAATCTGTGTGTTGGTACAACTCTCTGTCTGTCTCTGTCTGTCTCTGTCTCTGTCTCTCTCTCTCTCTCTCTCTCTCTCTCTCTCTCTCTCTCTCTCTCTCTCTCTCTCTCTCTCAGAAAAGTCTCTTAGTTGGATAAAGTAACGGGAAAAATAAGATAAAAATGTAGCTTTGTTATGCAAGCATAATGTCTCACTAAATAGTGGGTGATGAGACATTGGCTGAGTGCCAAAAGGAGAAACCTCCAAAGTTATTGACAAAATCTATTAAATTATCAGTAAAACAATTAGTGAGCCCAGACCCACTAAAAGACACAGCCACTTCAAAATGAACCTGGTCCCTAAGTCTTTAGAGAACCCCCAGGATAGATAGCATTTATCTCAGGGCCTTGAGAATGAATGCTAACCAATAGGGTGAGGGACCCAATGGTGTAAGCCACATTCAAGCCTAGCCCCTAAAATCAGCCCATACTTCAAGTTTTCCTCCGATTTGTGGTGATCGTAAGGGTAATGGGACTCAAAGATTAGACTCTGTCTAATCTCCCTGAGCCTCCACAAATGGAGATCTCTAGAATCTGAGTAGCTCTCACACTAATCAGCATTGCTTAGACACTTGTAAACAAAAGACAGATATGAAAACTCCAGCAACAAAGATTCCAACAGGAAAGGTGGAGCATAGATGCTGCCAATTGCCTGAGTGAAGCCATATGAACTTAGTTCTTCAACACTATATTCAGAAATGGCTAAGGAGAAGGAAAGAAAATGAAGAGTCTCACCAGGGCAACCAGAAACAAAGATTAAAAACATGGAAGAGCATTCCGAAAGGGGAGAGCCAAGCCTTGAAAGGGCTGTGGGATTGCGGCTGAGCCCTGCCAATGAGAGAGCTGGATGCAATTATGCTGTCCTTTGAAAACCTGACATGACATAACTGTGTATACAATGACTTGCCTTTTTGGCATACAGGGCACTGGACAAGGTAGATCCAAATCTTCAGAGAGAGAAGATCAGCCATCACCAAGGGACCTTGCACATTCAAAACCATCCTATGTTGCCATAGGAACTGGGTCATCTCTCTTAGGGATTGGTTAATTGTGGTAATGGTTGATATTAATTGCCAGCTTGACAGGGTCTAGAGCCCCCTAGAGTACAAACTTATGCAGGTATCTGTGAGGAAACTGCTTGATTAGGTTAACTGAGGAGATAGGGAGGCTCACCCTAAATATTCGAGGTACTGTTTGAAGGGCTGGGGTTCTGGACTGAATAAAGGAAATATGGGAATTGAGTACCAGTATTCATCTCTCTCTCTACTTGCTGTTTACAGATACAGTGTGATCAATTGTCTCACATCCCTTCCACCACGGCTTGACCACCATGATGGTTTGAACCCTCACACTATGATCCAAAATAAATCCTTCCTTTCTTTAGTTTTTATCAGGTACTTTGTCTCATCAATGAGAAAAAACATGCCTACTATAGCTATATTCTATCTATGAGATATGAGGGAAGGATAGACTGATAAAGACTTTCTCCTCAACAGATATTCATGCGCTCCTCTTGCTTCCTTAGTCTAGAGACACCAAGGTCAATGGCATGCAGGCAGAAGTGTTACAAACTGCATCTAAGCCTGGTTCTGTAAACTATGTCTCAGTAAATGTAGAGGCTATCCTTGTCAGGTGGCTGCTGTGGATTTTATCCATCCTAAATAGCTAAAGCACTCACTATGTTGCAGAAAGTAAGCTGATTGAGCAACATCTGGCTGCAACACAACCACAAGAAGGTGTTGGTGAGATTGGGCAGGCCTTGGTACTGAAGGACTGGCTCTGGGTACCTTAGTTTCTCACCTTTGCATAAGAGGAGAGTTAACCAAAGAATACGCATGGCTCCAAATGCATATGCAGCAGAGTATGGCCTTGTTGGACATCTAAGGGAGGAGAGGCCCTTGGTCCTGAGAAGGCTCGATGCCCCAATATAGTCCCCTATATATGCCAGGACAGGGAAGCAGGAGTGAGTGGATTGGTGAGCAGGGGGAGGGGGGATGGGTTAGGGGATTTTCGGAGGGGGGACCAGGAAAGGGGACAACATTTGAAATGTAAATAAAGAATATATATAATAAAAAAAAGAGGAGAGTTAATAGCCCCTAAAGGGATATGTGAAACAGTGAAACAATGGGAACATTTCAAAGACATTTAGGGCCAGGGAGATGGCTAAGTGGTTAAGATTACTCGTGCAATCATGAGGACAGGATTTGGACTCCAATACCAGAATATCTAGCCAGGCATCAATGCCTATACCCCCAAGTTTGTGATGTGGGGGTGCAGAGACAGGAGAATTGGGAAATCACAGCAGAGAAAACATGGACTTCATGCTCAAGGAGAGACTCTGTTTCAAAGAAATAAGTGAGCAGTGACAGAGGACATGTGACACCATCTTTTGACCTCTGTATTCTCATAAGTGCTGTGGGAAAAGGCCTCCCTTTTATAAATGGTTTTACAGAAGAGGAAGATAATTTGATTTCTCTAAGTCTTTATTTTCCTCTTTTAAAGGTGATTTTAACTAGAACACCTGCTACCTGGGTCATTTTAGACTTTACATGTTAGTGTTGCAACAGCTTTCTATTCCCTAGAGACCCTTTAGTCCTGTTTTGTACACGGTTAAACTGAACATTCTAGTTTGTTTACTGATAAACACCATGCCAAAACAAAAACCAAAAAACAACAAAAACCAAAACAAACAAACAAAAACCTTAAAGAAGGGAATGTTTAAATAGGCTTACACTTTAGGGTCACAGTTCATCACTGAGGAAGCTCAGAGCAGAAACTCAAGCAGAACCTGAAGCAGAAACCATGGAATTCTGGTTACTGATTCTATTGTTCATTTCACTATCTTTCTTACGCAGCTCAGGACCCCTTATACAGGCAAGGTACCACTCAAAGTGGGCAGAGCTCTCCTATGTTAATCGATCATTACTCAAGACAATTCCTCACATAGACCCATCTTACAAAAACAATTTTTCAGTAAGGATTCCCTCTTCCCTGGTGGCTCTAGCTTCTACCAAGTTGACAATGAAACTAACCAGCACACAAAGGCAAGCAAGTATAGTAGAGGCTTTACAATATAGAAAGGAAATCAAGAGAGAGACAGTAGGGCCATCTACCCCTAAAGTGTATAGCAGAACCTGTGAGTTTTCATCCCTGGTCCCAGTTCTTAATTCTCTCTCTCTTTTGTTTTCTTTTAAAGAAAGGAATAAAATAAAATAAAATATATGTCTATGTTTCTTTCAAGGCTCTCCCAGGACAGAATATGAACTTGTTTTCTTTTTGTTTGTTGGAGATTAAATCTATGGCCCTGTGAGTGCTAAACAAGCATTCTACTGCTGAGCTACAACCCCACCCCATAACTTGGGCACAGGAGACACAGTCTGTAACTGAGAAAAATTAAAAGCCAAGAGTCCCAATTCCAGTGACCCTTCCCTGCTCTGATCTCAGCGTTCCTCAGAAAAACCCAAAAGAATCTAAGATGGTATTTTCCTACTGAGGGACCCACTGGCTGTACTTCTCTGGTGAAATCCCTCCCTCACTGTTCACCAGACAGGGAATCACATCACAGGTGAATGTCTTTCCTGGTGACTGCTGGGAAGTAGAGAAAAAGAAGGCCAGAGAGCTCCACGCCTTACCCTCGCACTTGCCAGGAACAGCCAGGCAGTTAGATGGAACAGCTGCTGAACTTGGAAGTCTCTGTATTTATTTTACTTATTCCCATTGAGGTTTCTGGATTGCTATCAAAATCCAGAGCTCAGTGAGAAAAGGAGATAATAAGTAAGCCACTCTATAGTACCCTCAACGGAACTATAGAAGCATTCCTGCTAAGTGCATAATCACTTAATGACGCTATCCAGGCACCTCTGACATCAGGAACTTTCTAAATCTTACATTACTACAATTTCTGGAACTTCAGACCTCCCCAGTGTGCAATATGGGAATTTATAAAATCATCTCTAGAGTATACTGGAATATTTATAAAACCATCTCTAGAGTATTCCTTGGAAACAGTGGGATGTCTGGGAGTCAAGCAGAGAAAACCGTCTGCCCAGACAGTCCCTTTCTAGCCCCAGCCCCCTTGATCCACAAAATTCACTCTACTTCCTAATACCAAATGCTGAACTGCCAGACACTGAGAACCTATGGAGATCTGGCTACTCTTTCAAGTACTTTCTATATTAATGAGTTTAATCCTCATAGCAACCAGCTGAGGTAGGCTTGATTATCCTTCCCACCTTAGCCTAGTAGAGGAAGCATAGAGAAGCTACACATAGTATGAAGCTTATCAGCGACAGAGTCATGATCCAACTCAGGCATCCTGGATCCACTGTCCTCTTGATGCTAGGTCACCTGGAACTGATTAGCGAGGAATGAAAGATTGAGTGTTCTGGCTTCTATGTGGTCCTCTAGGTAGTTGCTGATTAATTGTAGGTGGAGCTTATAGGCTAGCAAGAACACTGCAGTCCAGTCCTTAGGACAGACATCACTAGTTGACCACAGAACTGCCTTTTTTCTAACCCCAATCCTTTTAAACACGTCTACCCACGTAACCTTTATGGATCAATCAATTCGGTGTGGGACTGTCCCAGAAAAGCCAGGAACCAACCATGTGACACCCCTGTGCTCACATTCAACACAGTAATTTACTGCAGCTGCTGTATTTAAGGTGTTGCCTCTCCTCACAACTGCTTGTGGGAGCCAAGGGCTTTGTACAGATGAACATATGGTTCTTATGGTCCTTGTACTTGATGTTTTGAAGCCACCTTATCTGCTATGTGTTCCAAGAATGGGGGTAAACTAGAAGGCTGCCTTTCTCTGTGCTCCTTGAATCCTTAGGATATGAAGACATTGGGCCCCTGTTCTGTTGGTCGCAGACCAGATCCAGGGCAATGAATTTGATGCACAGGAGTTTGTTTTTTTATTTTATTTGGTAAAGGGCATTAGTAGCTAAGCAAATCACCAAGGTCAAAGATTGGAGTAAGGATATAGTCCCAACCCATTGTATGTATATGTGAAATTCTCAAAGGAGAAAGAAAAAGGCTTCATAAAATGAGCTCTCTTTTGATTTGGTGACCGTGGTGGCTCCAATTAATAATGGAACCCATAGGCCCATATATTTGAATACTTGGCCATGATGAACACTTGTGAGAAGGACTGGGAGAGGTACCCTTCTTTGTTGGGGTTGCTGTAGCCTTGTTGAAGGAGGTGTGTTGATGGGGGTGGGCTTTGAGGTTTCTAAAGCTCAAGCCAGGCTCAGTGTCTCACTCTTTCTGATGCCTGCAGACTCAGATGTAGAAATCTCAGCTACCTCTCCAGTACCATGTCGGTCTGTGTGCCGCCATGCTTCCCGCCATGATGGTAATGGACTAAACCTCTGAAACTGTAACCCAGCTCCAATTAAATGTTTTCTTCTTATGAGTTGCCATGGTCGTGGTGTTTCTTCACAGAAACACAACACTAAGACAATAACCTAAATAAACATTTCTCATAAGAATACTGTATCACTTAATTAAAGACTTATACTGGTCTGGAATGTGGTTTTGTTTTTTTTTTTTGTCTGAAAGCCTTTTCTATGGTAATTCTGTCAATTTTCTCATTTATGAATGATACATGATTCTTGAAAATCATAAAAACTTGTTAATTTTTGTTTTAAATATCCTTCTCTTGTTTTCAAATGAGTGCCAAACTCTTGTTTCTTATCCTCAATTAGTCTAATTGAATTGAGTCACCTGTCAATATTTTTGCTGCTAATGCTGAATGCTAAGTCTAAAATAGAATAAGTGTCAAAATGTTTTCTGCAGCTAATAACCTCTATTAATATATTTTCAGAGGCCTCTGGGCAGCAACAAAAACTTGCTACTTTATTTATCAAAAGAGGTTCTTGAAATGACTATATATATTCAACTGACACTCCTGCTGGTGATGGCACAGAAAGTGGCAGATCAAAGAGGTGATCATTATTGTCCTCATTAAATTTGTATACATTTTTCTGAAATTTTTTTTCAAAACACATACAGGTTGTAGTGGCTATCCTGGTTGTCAACTTGACTATATCTGGAATGAACTAATCAAGAATTGGAAGGCTCACCTATGATCCTAATCTGGAGGCTTAGAGATACAAGTTTCTGACCTGGATCTTGGCATGGAGATCTTGAAGCATAGTGGCTATGAATTCCAGAAGATTAAATCAATGAGATCTCCGAGTTCAAGGTCATCTGGGGGTGGCACACGCCTTTAATCTGGGCCACACCCTCTGCTGGAGACCTATGTAAGGACACTGGAAGAAGACTCACTCACTCTTCCTTCCTTGCCTGCTTGCCTCGTGGGACTGACAACTGCTAGATCCTTGGACTGCCATCCACAGCTGCTGCTGACCATTGTTGGGGAGTTGAACTATAGACTGTAAGTCATCAACAAATTCCCTAATTATATAGAGACTACTCATATGTTCTGTGACTCTAGAGAACCCTGACTAATACACAGGTATAAAGGCACGTGCCATCTTTGATTTCCTGATGTTTCTATTCATTTGAGTATTAGAGGTGCTTTGCCTGAGTATTTGCTCAGGCCTGACTTTTTCCTTGATTTTAATCTACCAACTTCTAGATCAGTAGTTTTCAGTGAGGTATCAACATCAACTTCACTTAAAGTGTTTTGACTGAAATAAAGATTTGAAGGGCCAGGCTTTTGTCAGAGGGAGACAAGGACAGTAGGAACTTGCTTGTTTTTTTTTCTTTTGGATAGTTTCTTGTTTGTGGTGGTCGTTGTCTAGTCAGGGATGTCAGGGTTCTTGAAGTGCTGCACCAGGACTTGAGAAGGAGCAGAAGAGCAAGAGGCTTCCTACACAAGCACAAAATAGATACGGCACAGTAGCCCAACAAAGGCAGTAGTGGGTTCTGAGTGAGATCGTTCCAGAGTCTCATGCATAGGATGACAGAGAATTTTTCCTAAACTATGTTCATTCTGGGAACATAGCTTGCCCATCCAAACCAGATGCACTACTCCTCCTAATTCCAGAATGCACACTGAGATGTCTTTGAATAATTTCTAACCAGCAAAAAAATGGTGGGATGCTAAGGAATTGCCAGAGATTATCAGGGCAGTGGAACCAGTTGCTTTCTTTGGACATGGATGTATATGTAGCTTGGTACAGGTGGTGGCCCAGAATTGCTAACCACTTGGTGTGTGTGTGTGTGTGTGTGTGTGTGTGTGTGGTCTGTCTGTCTCTCTCTGTCTGTGTGTGTGAAGATCAAGCCAAGTATGATTCTAGTTTCCTAAGCTGTCCTACACATCCTGATTCCTAGGATGCTAAGTTCCTTCTGGACACTAAGACTGTACAGCCATTGAATTACATAAAAGGGCAAGCACAACTATCATGCCCTGTTTTCTGAGGAGGGATGTCCTGGGGCTCCAAAATCCTTCAGAGCACCAGGTAAACAGACCACCACTGGCTTCCCCGTGTCATCCCCTGGCTTCTTTGTTCCGCTGCATAATGATCAGTTATATTTCATAATCACACTCTCTTTAGTTTTCACTCCCATCCCTTGACAGAAGCCAAGTCCCTCCCACGGTTTTGTGCTTTTTCTATTTGCTGTCTTTCCAGGAGTTGGCCATATTCAGCTGCTCAAGACCCCTCCTTCATGACCTTGTGCAGGCAGAGTTTTCTCTGGAAGCTCCCACCCACTCTGTTCCCTATAAAGGTAGATGGGAGAGCCTGCAGAACCCAGAGGCTGAAATCCACACAGTAATTTCCATCTGTCTCCCTCCACCATGCAGATCTCCACAGCACTTCTATTGCTGCTGCTCGTGATCACTTCCTTCACCTCCCAGATGCTGGCTCACCCAGGTAAGTCCCTTCCAACCTTTGAGGTAAGCTAGGCATTTCTCAGCCACATAGTGAGACTCTTCAGAAACTTGCTGCTAATCCCACCATTCAAAGATGGGACAAGAAACCCCATCCAGAGAAACAGCCAGACACTGGTATTTCTCTTCCTGTCTCTGTCTCTGTCTCTCTGTCTCTCTCTGTCTCTGTCTCTCTCTCTTTCTCTCTCTCTGTCTCTGTCTCTGTCTCTCTGTCCCCTCTCTCTCTTCCCCTCTCACCCATGACTACTGAGGCAGGTGCATCCACACAGACAGCTCCTTCACAGTGTCTGGGTATGACACAGTGAGCATTTTGATAGTGGTGAAATGGAAGGTCCTACTTTTTGGGAAGAGTTTCTACAGGACTCCTAGAAACAGTGGCAAAACAGGAGGTCCTGAGACATGCTCTTAAAAAGGTGCATCTTTACTGTGTTTAAGAACCTGCTGTAGGTGTTTGCAAACTAATGCATGCTGCAGTGACAGCTAATCCAAATCAAATCAATGAGGGCCAACTTCTTGCCCATAGCAAACAATAATAATGCATAGACTTGGTTTCTGTACTGTATACTCAGGTTCCCAGGCTGCTTAGAAGAGCAAAGGAAAGAGTGTCTGCTCTACAGGCAACACGTGCAAGTTCAGAAGTATCACATGCCATTTCATCTTTTCCCTTAATGAACAAACTGTTTAAAACCTCCAGCCAAAAGATACCAAGAGCACAACCTCACTTGTGCCCAGAGAGCAGATAGCAGAGAGTGTTTGATGACTGCTTCTGAGACTATCGCATTGCTGTGTGCTCCTCTTAATGACAGCAAAAGAATATCAGAGGGGTGGAGTCTTTTCTATCCCCTTTCTCTGGTCAGGAAAAAAACAATCTTTTGATGGTTACGCTTATGGTTTTGAATGAGTGATCTTATTAAGTACATAGCAAGCCAATGTTGAGAGAGAGAGACAGAGAGAGAGAGACAGAGACAGAGAGAGAGACAGAGAGAGACAAAGAGCGAGACAGACAGAGACAGAGACAGAGAGACAGAGACAGACAGAGACAAAGCACAAAATATCTAGTGCTCAAAATCTTCAGTCAAAATTGAGTAGGGAAGCCCCTTTAGAGAAGTCATCTGGGGTTCCCAGTAGATGGGGTCCCTCAGGTGAGGCCATCTGAAACTGACTGGGAAGTTAAGCAGACAGTCCATGTCTTTTCTTCCATGGGTATGCTTCCCACAGATGGACTGCTGACTTCTTTTTCCCAGGGCAAGCACTTTTATATCGTGGAATAAATGATAATAACCTCTTTTGGCAATTGTTCAGATTTTAACTATTTTTAGGGGCATAGTATTTTTGTTCTTGGGTGTCAGGCTTGTTGCAGAGTTGGGGGCAAGTCCCAAGTTAGAGCTCTTGAAGAATCCTCTGAGACAGACATGATTTAGCCTGAAATTGAGTAGAGGAACCAACTCCTAAGTTAGTCCAAATAACACATAACAATTTAGTAATATGATGTACTTTGTGTCAGCCTTTAAATTGTCTGTATGTTGATATACTGCATGGCTGAGGGTCCAGTCTCTGGAGTCTGTGGCCTCTCCCATCAAGAGGGTTGATGACTTAGAGGAATTCCAACATCCAAGTCCTGGCTAAATTTAGAGGCCAAAGGCTAAAATACTGGTTCTAGTTCCCGGCCCCTTTGTCTTTGCTGATGTAGGGCCTCCAAGCTGTGGTTGCTGGACACCCTGGAGGGCAGCCTTGCCATTCCTACAATATTAACTTTCTGTAACATTTAGATAATGCTTAGACAAAGAAAATTCAAAGAAATCCTGGGTTTGCTAAAATATAGTTTTCCCAAGTATGAACCAGCCTAACAAAGTTAGCAAATCATAAACAACTACTTGATTAGGCATGCATATTTTGGCTTTTGAATCAGTTTTTGTAAATGTTGCCATGAGCAGAGCAATATCTGTAGAAATTTTAATAACCTTCATTTCAGTCATCAAACATACACAAATCTTTAAATCCCATCCCCCAAACACCTTGCACCATCTATGCAGACTTCCTGTGACTTGGATCTAGGCTTTTTTATTTTGCCTTATCACACAAAATCCACATTTACTTTTAAATTTTTACCCATTTAATAAAAAAATTTCATATTTACATTCTTTAAACCCTCCCCTCATCTACTTAGACAATTCATTTGTGTGAAGAAGAGTTAAATGCAAATTATATATAAGCTACTGTGTAGCAAATTAACATTATCTGACCCACATACTATTAAAATATCGAGGCTTTTTTGGGTGGACTTGATTTTTTGTTTGTTTCTGTTGTTCTCAGGCAAACTTTCTTAGCACTTGAATTTTACTTTTCTACTTCTGGTCTTACAGTCTTGAGAAAGTTCTTGCACTGTTTCATGAGCCTACAGGGAAATCAATGACTTTAATCAATGAACAGTCAGTAAACAAAAAAGGCCAAAGAAAATGTTCACAGAGAGACAAATCTTTATATGTTAACTCTGCAATTGTAGTTTTGGGGTACAGAAGATGGCCATTCCCTTGTTCTAGTGGTGGGCAACTGGGAAGCCAGGTGTCTGTGGATGTGTCCTTACTCCTTCCATTCCATCACTGGTATGTCCTTGTTCTATCTCTCTCTCTCTCTCTCTCTCTCTCTCTCTCTCTCTCTCTCTCTCTCTCTCCTTTTTATGAGAGTCACTTCTTTAAAACAGAAATGGTAATTCATAGCCTGCTATCAATGCCAATTATATACTGTATGGTCTGGAGAATTGTTTGTACAGCCACACTTAAAGTTTTGAATTAGTGAGTGTATTTATTAAATACATAGCAAGCAAATATAATAGCAAAAATAAAAGGATAATACACACACACACACACACACACACACACACACACACACACAGTGAAAGAGAGACAGAGAATGCCATCAGATCAAGGGCTCAAAACACCCAGTGGAAATTGAACGGTAGAAACCTTTTGAAGCTGTCAATTGACGTTCCCAGTCCAAGGAGTGCTGGTCAGAGTAGAATGCCCTCCCCAGAGAGCAAATTAATGAAAGAAAGGTAACATCATTACACTGAGGGCTAAAACCAGCAGAAACTGACTGAGGCAGCCCTTTGAGACAATCAGCCTCTGAGGACTTCCCCATGGCTGAAGCTTCTCCATGTCTTGCTAGTGAGTTTTCCCTCCAGCTGTTCTCTGGGGCACAGCACTGTTCCACATGGTTTCTTCTTCTGTGAACTCCTCTCAGTCACAGAGTCAGATATCATCTCCTTACCAGACAAATCTTGGGGGAAAACTTGACATAAACATCCTTAGGCCTGAAATGGAAGAGAGGGTAAACCTGCTTCCCAAGCCAGCTTCTCAGAGTTCAACAATATATCCCAGATTACCAGTAAAATATACATTACCTCTTTGTCAGAGATGATGGGTCCCCACTGTACAGAGGACCATGGGGAGGGACACACACCACATCAAAGGTACAAGGATTCATGATTTTTACCTCCACCCTTGATGCGCCCCTACCTTTTCCTGACTTCCTTCCTACAATGTCTTAGTTGAAATACCCACTGACCCCCTTCCTGTCCATTTCCTTCTCCCAACATTTAGGCTCCATCCCAACTTCCTGCTGCTTTATCATGACTGGTAAGAAGATCCCCAACTCACTACTGAAGAGCTACAAAAGAATCACCAACAGCAGATGCACCCTGAAAGCCATAGTGTGAGTAGACACCACACCCCTACTGAGTGTACACACACATACACACACACACACACACACACACACACACACACACCCCTCAGGCCCCCAAACTAATTTCTCAGTAACACAGTCAAGAGCTGTGTCTCGATTAAAGAATCTG
This sequence comes from Tokudaia tokunoshimensis, assembly GCA_036184795.1. Taxonomy (NCBI): domain Eukaryota; kingdom Metazoa; phylum Chordata; class Mammalia; order Rodentia; family Muridae; genus Tokudaia; species Tokudaia tokunoshimensis. Next base: position 39,625,194 of record BTHU01000010.1, on the reverse strand, counting down.
TTTGAGAATTGTAACCCAATCAATGAGCTTTGACAGAACATGTTTATTCCCAGATCTCTACATGGGAGCTATTTCCTGGCCATATTAGTTCTTTTAGGTCAAGAGAAAAGATCTCTTTACTGGGTCATCAAGTGCAGAAGCCAAGCCTGGAGTCCCATCCTTCCTCTGACCATCATTTTATACCACTGTGACTCTTACCCCATAGCAAATTATCCTGGGGATTGAGGAAGAAAGGGGAGAATTTCCGGGGTATCCTAATTTTTTTTCTCTTCTACAGCTTCAAGACCAAGTTGGGCAAAGAGATCTGTGCTGACCCCAAAAAGAAGTGGGTCCAGGATGCCACAAAGCACCTGGACCAAAAACTCCAAACTCCAAAGCCATAAACAACCTCCTCTTTTGACACTAACCCAGAGTCTAAGAAATGCTTGATTCCTTCTCTTTCCTAAGATGTGCTCTGAGGGAATATCAGCACCAGTCTCCCAAGGACTTGGCTTCATGTAGTTACAGATGGAACTGGAAGTCATTATGTTTGCTGAAATAAGTCAGACTCAAAAGATTGTGTAATTTCTCTCATATTTAACATCTTGAAGAGGGGGCATGAAAGGAGATGTGAGATTATTGAGGAATAGAATGGAATGAGTTAGGGGTAACTGAGGATAATAGAGGGGTATATACAATCAAAGTACCTTATACACATGTGTGAAAATGTCATAATGTGATAATTGGGTTTTGCACAATTAATATATTTTGCACAATTAATATACACTAATTAAAATTAATATTTAAATACATGTTACATTTAAAAATTGGAGTTTTAAAGCATATTTTAATGGATATCAGTCCTTTTGTCATTTTGCTGTTTGTTTGCTTGCTTGTTTGAGATAGGGTCTCATTGTATCATCCTAACTGACCTGTAACTCACTGTGTAGACCATGCTGACCTCAAACTCACAGAGATCTACTTGCATTAACCTTTAAAGTGCCACCATGACAAGTCAGAATATTTTTATTAGAATATACCAATTATATATAATAAAATATTTTACTACGACATTTTCTTAACCTTGTCATTTTTTTTTAATTTAATTTAATTTTATTTTTTTAATTTACATTCCAAATCACTTCCCCTTTCCCGTTTCCTCCCTCCCCGAAAGTCCCATAAGCCCCCTTCCCTCCCTCTTTTCTCCGTTCAACCCCCTCTCATTACTCTGTCCTGGCGTTCCCCTACATCCAGTCTTTCCAGGACCAGGGGTCTCTCCTTCCATCTTTTTAGAAATCTATTGATATGCTGATTGTGTCTAGGGTATTCTGAGATTCTGGGTCAATATCCCCTTATCAGTGACTTCATACCATGTGTGATCTTTTGTGATTGGGTTACCTCACTAAGGATGATATTTTCAAGTTCTGACCATTTGCCTAGGAATTTCGTGAATTCATTGTTTTTAATTGCAGAGTAGTATTCCATTGTGTAAATATACCACATCTTCTGAATCCATTCCTCCGTTGAGGGACATCTGGGTTCTTTCCAGCTTCTGGCTATTATAAATAAGGCTGCTATGAATATAGTGGAGCATGTGTCCTTATTGCATGCAGGTAAAGTCTCTGGGTATATGCCCAGGAGTGGTATAGCCGGATCCTCCGGAAGTGTCATGCCCAGTTTTCTGAGGAGCCACCAGACTGCTTTCCAGAGTGGTTGTACCAGCCTGCAATTCCACCAGCAGTGGAGGAGTGTTCCTCTTTCTCCACATCCTCGCCAACAACTGCTGTCTCCTGTGTTTTTGATCTTAGCCATCCTGACTGGTGTGAGATGGAATCTCAGGGTTGTTTTGATTTGCATTTCCCTAATGACTAAGGATGATGAACATCTCTTTAGGTGCTTCTCAGCCATTAGATATTCTTCAGGTGAGAACTCTTTGTGGAGCTCTGTACCCCATTTTTTAATAGGGTTACTTGCCTCTCTGGAGTTTAACTTCTTGAGTTCTTTGTATATCTTGGATATTAGCCCTCTGTCGGATGTAAGGTTGGTAAAGATCATTTCCCAGTTAGTTGGTTGCCGCTTTGTCTTTTTGACGGTGTCTTTTGCCTTGCAAAAACTTTGTAATTTAATGAGGTCCCATTTGTCTATTCTTGATCTTAGAGTATAAGCTATTGGAGTTCTGTTCAGGAAATTCTCCCCTGTGCCCATATGTTCAAGGTTCTTCCCTAGTTTCCCTTCTATTAGTTTCAGTGTGTCTGGTTTTATGTGGAGATCTTTGATCCACTTAGAATTGAGCTTAGTGCAAGGAGATAAGGATGGGTCAATTTGCATTCTTCTGCATGTTGACCTCCAGCTGAGCCAGCACCATTTGTTGAAAAGGCTATCTTTTTTCCACTGGATGGTTTTAGCTCCTTTGTCAAAGATCAAGTGACCATAGGAGTGTGGATTCATTTCTGGGTCTTCAATTCTGTTCCATTGATCTACATGTCTGTTACTGTACCAATACCATGCAGTTTTTAACACTATTGCTCTGTAGTACAGCTTGAGGTCCGGGATACTGATTCCCCCAGAGGTTCTTTTACTCTTGAGAATAGTTTTAGCTATTCTGGGTTTTCTGTTATTCCAGATGAATTTTTGAATTGCTCTTTCTAACTCTATGAAGAATTGAGTTGGGATTTTGATGGGGATTGCATTGAATCTGTGTATTACTTTTGGTAAGATGCTCATTTTTACTATATTAATCCTGCCAATCCATGAGCATGGCAGATTTTTCCATCTTCTGAGGTCTTCTTCAATTTCTTTCTTCAGAGACTTGAAGTTCTTGTCATACAGATCTTTCACTTGTTTGGTTAGCGTCACGCCAAGATACTTAATATGGTTTGTGGCTATCGTAAAGGGTATTATTTCTCTTACTTCTTTCTCAGCCTGCTTATCCTTTGAGTATAGGAAGGCTTCTGACTTGCTTGAGTTGATTTTATATCCGGCCACTTTGCTGAAGTCGTTTATCAGCTGTAGGAGTTCTCTGGTGGAGTTCTTTGGGTCGCTTATGTATACTATCATATCGTCTGCAAATAGTGATAGTTTGACTTCTTCCTTTCCAATTTGTATCCCTTTGACCTCTTTTTCTTGTCTAATTGCTCTAGCTAGAACTTCAAGTACTATATTGAAAAGATATGGAGAGAGAGGGCAGCCTTGTCTAGTCCCTGATTTTAGTGGGATTGCTTCAAGTTTCTCTCCGTTTAGATTGATGCTGGCTACTGGTTTGCTGTAAATTGCTTTTACTATGTTTAGATATGGGCCTTGAATTCCTGATCTTTCCAAGACCTTTAGCATGAAAGGATGCTGAATTTTGTCAAATGCTTTCTCAGCATCCAATGAGATGACCATGTGGTTTTTTTCTTTGAGATTATTTATGTAGTGGATTACATTGATGGATTTCCTTATATTGAACCATCCCTGCATCCCTGGGATGAAGCCTACTTGATCGTGGTGAATGATCGTTTTGATGTGTTCTTGGATTCGGTTGGCAAGAATTTTATTGAGTATTTTTGCATCGATATTCATAAGAGAGATTGGCCTGAGATTCTCTTTCTTTGTCGGATCTTTGTGTGCTTTTGGTATTAGTGTAATTGTGGCTTCATAGAACGAGTTGGGTAGTGTTCCTTCTGTTTCTATTTTGTGGAACAGTTTGAAGAGTATTGGTGTTAGGTCTTCTTTGAAGGTCTGATAGAATTCTGCACTAAAACCATCTGGACCTGTGCTTTTTTTGGTTGGAAGACTTCCAATGACAACTTCTATTTCTTCAGGGGTTATAGGACGGTTTAGATGGTCTATTTGATCCTGATTTAATTTTGGTACTTGGTATCTGTCAAGGAAATTGTCCATTTCCTCAAGATTTTCTAGTTGTGTTGAATACAGGTTTTTGTAGTAGGATCTGATGATTTTTTGAATTTCCTCAGTTTCTGTTGTTATCTCTCCCTTTTCGTTTCTGATTTTATTAATTTGGATACTATCTCTGTGCCCTCTGGTTAGTCTGGCTAAGGGCTTATCTATCTTGTTGATTTTCTCAAAGAACCAACTCCTCGTTTTGTTGATTCTTTGTATGGTTTTCTTTGTTTCTACTTGATTGATTTCAGCCCTGAGTTTGATGATTTCCTGCCTTCTACTCCTCTTTGGTGTATTTGCTTCTTTTTGTTCCAGGGCTTTCAGGTGTGCCATTAAGCTGTTAGTGTATGCTGTCTCCCGTTTCTTTTTGGCGGCACTCAGGGCTATGAATTTTCCTCTTAGCACTGCTTTCATTGTGTCCCATAAGTTAGGGTATGTTGTGCCTTCATTTTCATTAACTTTCAAAAAGTCTTTGATTTCTTTCTTTATTTCCACCTTGACCAAGTTATCATTGAGTAGAGCATTGTTCAGCCTCCATGTGTACGTGGGTTTTCTTTTGTTTTTGTTGCCATTGAAGACCACCCTTATTCCATAGTGATCTGATAGGAGGCATGGGATTATTTCTATCTTCTTGTATCTGTTGAGGTCTGATTTGTGACCAATTATATGGTCAATTTTGGAGAAGGTACCATGAGGAGCTGAGAAGAAGGTGTATTCTTTAGCTCTAGGATGAAATGTTCTATATATATCAGTTAGTTCCATTTGGTCCAAGGCTTCAATTAGATTCACTGTGTCCCTGTTTAGTTTCTGCTTTCCTGAACGATCCATTTCAGAGAGCGGGGTGTTGAAGTCACCCACTATTATTGTGTGCGGTGCGATGTGTGCTTTGAGTTTTAGTAAAGTTTCTTTTACGAATGAGGGTGCCCTTGCATTTGGAGCATAGATATTCAGGATTGAGAGTTCTTGATGGTGGATTTTTCCCTTGATCAGTATGTAGTGTCCTTCTGTGTCTTTTTTGATGACTTTGGGTTGAAAATCAATTTTATCCGATATTAGGATGGCTACTCCACCTCGTTTCTTGGGGCCATTTGCTTGTAAAATTGTTTTCCAGCCTTTTACTCTGAGGTAGTGTTTGTCTTTGACACTGAGGTGCGTTTCCTGCATGCAGCAAAATGCTGGGTCCTGTTTACGTATCCAGTTTGCTAGTCTATGTCTTTTAATTGGGGAATTGAGACCATTGATATTAAGAGAGATTAAGGCATAGTGATTATTGCCATCTGCCATTCTTGACGCTATCTTTATGTTTGAGTGGTTATCTACTTTTGGGTTAGATTCAAGGTTATTATCTCATTTTTTCCAGGGTGTTGTTTCTCTCCCTGTATTGGAGGTTTCCACCTATTATCTGTTGCAGGGCTGGATTTGTGGAAAGATATTGTGAAAATTTGGTTTTATCATGGAATATCTTGGTCTCTCCATCTATGGTGATTGAGAGTTTTGCTGGGTATAGTAGTCTAGGCTGGCATTTGTGCTGTCTTAGTGTCTGCATGAGATCTGCCCAGGATCTTCTGGCTTTCATAGTCTCTGGTGAGAAGTCTGATGTGATTCGGATAGGTCTTCCTTTGTATGTTACTTGGCCCTTTTCTCTTACTGCATTTAGTATTCTTTCTTTGTTTAGAACATTCGGTGTTTTGATTATTATGTGACGGGAGGTATTTCTGTTCTGGTCCAGTCTGTTTGGAGTTCTGTAGGCTTCTTGTACGTTCATCGGCATCTCTCTCTTTAAGTTAGGGAAGTTTTCCTCCATAATTTTGTTGAAGATGTTTACTGGCCCTTTAAGTTGCAAATCTTCACTCTCATCTATACCTATAATCCTTAGGTTTGGTCTTCTCATTGTGTCCTGGATTTCCTGGATGTTTTGGGTTACGCGTTTTTTGCATTTTGCATTTTCTTTGACTGTTGAGTCGATGCTTTCTATGGAATCTTCAGCACCTGAGATTCTTTCTTCCATCTCTTGTATTCTATTGTTGATGTTTGCATCTATGACTCCTGATTTCTTCCCAAGGTTTTCTATCTCCAAAGTTGTCTCCCTTTGTGATTTCTTAGTTGTTTCTACTTCCTTTTTTAGTTCCTGGATGGATTTGCTGAGATCCTTCACTTGTTTGTTTGTATTTTCCTGTATTTCTTTAAGGTATTTTTGCATTACCTCTTTCAGGATTTCTTCCTGATGACCCACGTTCTCCTGCATTTCTCTGAGCGATTTTTGTGTTTCCTCCTCATGGGATTCCATCTGTTGATCCATCGTCTCCTGCATTTCTTTAAGCAGTTCTCGTGTTTCCTTTGTAAGGGCATCTAACCGTTGATTCATTTCTTTAAGCAATTTTTGTGTTGCCTCCTTATGGGCATCCGTCTGTTGACCCATATTCTTCTGCATTTCTTTATGCAAATTTCGTGATTCCTTTGTGAGTGCATCTACCCGTTGATTCATCTCGTTAAGCGATTTTTGTGTTGTCTCCTTGTGCGCCTCCATCTTTTGATCCATGTTCTCCCGCATTTCTCTAAGCGATTTTTGTGTTTCCTTTGTAAGGGCTTCTAACCGTTGATTCATGGTCTCCTGTAACTCTTTATGAGATTTATTTGTGTCCTTCTTGTGATCCTCTAATAGCATCATGAGAAGTGATTTTAAATCCAGATCTTGTCTTTCGGGTGTGGTGGGGTATCCAGGACTTGCTGCTGTTGGAGAGTTGGGTTCGGATGGTCCCACATTACTTTGATTACTGTTAGTAACATTCCTACATTTGCCTTTTGCCATCTGGATACCTCTGGTGTTAGTTGGTCCTGCTGCCACTGGCTGTTGGTTGGACCTCCTGTGAGCCTGCAAAGCTATTTCTGCCCCCCCTGGATTACCAGGATTCCCCTGGCACCGATTTCTGGGGCCTGCCTGCTCCTGAGTGACTTTGGAGCCCTAATGTGCTTTGCCCCAAGTGATCTTATATTGGGGAGGCCTTGCACATCTAAAGGCTCAGCCTAGTGGATTCCTGGAGCAGAGGTCGCCAAAGGGAGGCTGGCAGGCTCCTGCCCTGTGCAGGGGTGTGTGATCTCTCCTGGGGGGGGAGGGGGCGTCCCTCTGCCAGGCAGAAGTCCCACAGCAGATCTGGCGCGCTGGTCACTGCAGATCAGCCCAGCACCTGGGAGCAGGTTACACACAAGCTGCCTGAACCCGAAGCGATATTATGCCTGTCTGTCTCTGAGCCTGGCGGTCCCAACTACCTGGTCACTGGAGCAAAGATGGCGGAGGGCACTCTCCGTGGCGCCGCTCACCCTGTGGTCAAGATGGCCCGCCGATCTGGCACCCAGACGACCACAGCGCCAACCCGCCCTCGGGCACAGACGGAAGCCCCAACAGGCCGTGTCCCAAGTGATGTTATATTGGGGGGAGAGCCTGGGTACCGGTCTCTCCAGCGCAGTCCGCGGGAACAGAGGTCGCGGAAGGGAAGCTGGCAGGCTCCCTCCCTGCGCGGGGTCCCTCCACCAGGCAGAATAACCTTGTCATTTTTAAGATCTAAAGCTTTGAGGGGATTCCTATCCACCTGTCAGTCCTGATTAAGTCCTCTTGTGCCCTTCTCTCCATTTACAGTATAAAGTTCACCATGTGGAAGTGTTTCATATTTCCAGGAGGATATTGTTATTGTGAGTGTAAGGTGTGTGGTATTAGGCAGAAATGAATTTGCTCGAGCATTTATAAAATCCATGCATGTCTTATTGTCTTATTACCACTGCAGGGGAATGTGTGTGTGTGTGTGTGTGTGTGTGTGTGTGTGTGTGAGAGAGAGAGAGAGAGAGAGAGAGAGAGAGAGAGAGAGATCTTGTTCAGCTGGGGTGGGGTAAAGATGATAGTTCGGGAGAACTGTTTGTGAGGTGGGGCTGCATTCCTTACAAAATGACTCTTTGGCTTGCCTAGTGTTTATTAAAATCCAGATATTCCAGTATGTTCCTAGGATTCCTGCTCCATCAGCAAGATCCTAACTACACACACACACACACACACACACACACCTGCACTCCCTGAGCCAGTCACTCTGCAGGAGACCTCCAATACACCAGTGCTCAACTCTGGGTTTCATGCTCCTATGAACAAAGTTGCAACTCCACAGTCCTAGTCTTTCTGCTGGAACCATCTACCATGATGCAATGCTATTCTTGTCCCAAGTCTCCCCTGTGACCATTTGCAACCATCTGTGATAATCTTCCCCTTCAACTATACTGCTATCTCTTGCAACACAGGCCACACAGATTCCACAAACACTCAAAAGCACAGGAAGCCAGATGACCTTGGACAACAAGCTTAGATGAAGGCTTCAAAGGTATATTACCTGACAAAAGCCATCTTAAGAAGGGAAAGACCTTCCTTGGCTTAGAGTTTGACGGTTCAATCTATTGTGATGGGAAGAGTGGCAAGAGCGCATTTATCTGCAGCAACAGGAACATGAGGCAGCTATTCTCACTGGCTCTGCAGTCAGGATGCAAGATGGACACAGACTAGCATTATACTTGCTTCCTCTTATTTGTGCATGCTGGTTCAGGGATAGTGTTGCCAGTCTCCAGGGTAAATCTTCCTTCCTCATTTTAACCTTTCTGGAAAACCCTTCACGGACAAGACCAGAGGCATCCCTTCTAGGAGATTACTGACTTTCTCTGTATTAAAAGATGAGCTATCCCAAGATTAAGGTATGTGTAGATGGATAGACAGTGGGGGCTCCAGGAGGGACCTCAGTCCAGGCAGATAAGAGCCATTGCTTCAGCCAATGCCTAGGAGTGAGAATGAGTGATATTTGTCTTATTCACAGCGTGCCTCTTCTAGGTGTACTTGTCTGACAAGGTGGGAAAACTTGAAAGAGGCATGGAGGCCAAGTTGTCAAGAAGAGGAGTTTAGACAGTGATAAATAGGGTAAACATAAAGTTTACCATCTGAATTGAGGTGTTTTTCAGAACAAATGTAAGCTATGGCTAATTTCTCTTAGAAAATGGATATAAGTTAGTAAACTCTGGTCATAACACACATTGTTTCCAGGTAATGAGAAAAGAAAGTTCATGGCTAGAGAAACTTCAGGGAAAAAAAAGTGACTATGGGCAGGATTGTTGAGAGAAAATGGAGAAGCAGTTGACATACTGTTATGTTAGGTAGGCTAGAAGCTGTGTGTGTGTGTGTGTGTGTGTGTGTGTGTGTGTGTGTGTGTGTGTGTTTCTGTCTGTCTGTCTGTCTGTCTGTCTGTCTGTCTGGATCTCTGGTAGATAAACAGGGAAGGTGTAAGCCCAAGAGTAGTCCAGTGACAGATAAAATACTATATTTTGAGAAAATGGTGTCAGAAATTTCCTAAACTGCAATTAAAGTCACTATCTAACAGCAGCCTAAAGAGAACGGCATTAGACTCCAACTTTACACACTTGAGAGAACCCATCTGAAAAGACAGAGTTGTAGTTCCTGTGTGAGCAACTCAAATCTACATTCTTCTTCAGTATCTTCAGATGGACCAGCATCTCTGTCCTCACATGACTCTCATACCTAGCTACAGAGACCAGCTTTGTCCCCAAGACTTGAAAAGGTCATGGCTACTTGCTTACATAACTGTATTATCTGAAGCTGCCAGTCCTGGGCCTGAAGCTTCCTGGATTAGTCTTTGTATAATAGTGTCACACCAAGCTCTCCTAGAACCATGGTCACCATTGGCACAAGATGTTAAAGAGGTCAGCATAAGGTACTCAGAAGAATGTTGTTCTGGGAGGTGGATGATCTCAGTATACAATTATACGTGATCTCTCTTACTGTTATTTTGGGGTTTTATAGTGTTAGTATGATACTATCTGTTAGATAGGAAACTAAGGCCTCTTGTCATTGACCATATAAGACCACACATGCTAAGAGCAGTCTCTTTGCTACATCACAATCTCCACTCACAGGGGCAAGAAAGACTGGCAGAGGACTCTATACACTGAGTAACTGGAATCCCAATTCTATCTTACACTGAACCTTTCTGGGAGTTTCTCTATCAGACAGCTTCTACCACATAATGTTTCCTATTCAGGAATGTCATGGCTCTGACTTCAAGTAAAAGCCATTTATCTCCTCTATAATCTAGCAGACCAGCTCTAAACACCAACCAAGATGAGGCACATGCCCAGGAAGTACATACCAGTCATGAAGTGGCCATAAGGTATCCCACTGGGAACAATATACCCTCCAGTGTCAGTCAAATACCATGTAGACATCAGAAAAGAGAAGCAAAAGGGAGAGATACCCTCTTGATGTGAAGAATTGAATAGAATTTAGTTACATCCCCTATGCCAAGCTTTCTCTCCTATCTTTTTTAAGTATCTTGAATCCAGTTTACCTCCAGCAGATCATAGCATGACTTGTCCCTGGAATACAAAATTTGGTGTTCAAAGCACCATGCACGCTGAAGCCTTCTACAACTATATAGACTCTAACAAAAACCTGGAATCTCACTGATCTCTCTGGAAAGGAAACTCCTAAGTGATAATATTCAGGTAGAGTGCTAGGATGTGAGGAAAATAGAGAACTTTTGTCATTATGTAGTCACAGCATCCTACATAGAGTACCAGAATGAGGGTAACACAGAGGTTAGGGCTTGACTCACATTCCCCCTTTCATATCATGGCTGAAAGCTTCAGTGGAAGGTTCTATAGTGGAGGAGACCTAGCTAGGAACTCTTGGCAGCTCATACTCTGAAGGAGAGTTTTAGTCCTAGGAGAGGAAAATTTGGGGGCAGAATACCAGACTCCATTAGGGCCCCTCCTCATCTCTGGACTGACTCCATTTGGGCCTTCCCTTAGTTCTGTTCAAATTCATGTGCTCACATGAGACCTAGAAAATTCAATAAGTCTTTCATGCTTCTTCTCTCCAACACCCCCCCCCCAAATAACTTACAAGAGAAAGTTTGATAGGGTGAACTTCAACCTCCTTCCAAATGCTATGGATGCTCTTGTGATTGTAAATGGTGCTCACCTTCCTTGAATCCTCACTCTACAGTTCCCTCATCTCAGCTAACCTAAGCTGGACCAGGCAGCTGGACTGCACTGTTGACTAAGACTTCCGGGCATCTTGTTCTTCTGAAGGCCAGCTTGTGTCAGTTACTCTTATCCACCTGCCAGCCTTGGGTGAAGGAACATCAAGAAATAGATGAATAGGTCACCCAGATACCAAAAAATATTCAATGAGGAGGAGCAGAAGTTCCATCTTCTGTTGATGACTAGAGCCCACCCCCTACCCAGGTGGGAATGCCTTCTCCTTTCTCCTCCTTGCCTCTGGGTCTGTGACCTGCAAGGGACAACGAGACCACAGTCATAGCTTGATAGTTCTATCTAGCTATAGCTAAGTTGCTATATCTCTAGAATGTATGAATGCATTCTTCCCCTATAACTCAAGATTCTTCAACCACACCACCTTTGATGGATAGGAACAAAAACTACAAAGACTAGTAGTGGGTCATAAAAAAGGATGAAAAGTGAAGTCACTATTATTTCTATCTTTGATTCTTGGATTGTGGATTTTATCTACCAGTGATACAACATCACTGTCATGATTTTGGAGGTATGTATTGATTCTCAAAGATGGATTCCATCTTTACAAGACATTCTCTCCAAGCTAGTAGCTCAACTATACCTTCAGCGGGCCATTCACTAAACTCTCTTGCTGGGAACCTCTAGGAAAACATAGGTGCTCAACAGGATTCATGGATCCCAGGGACATGAGCCAGTGATTCACCTCATTTGCTGCAGTTTGCCTGGTATTCTACAATGATGGGAAGTGGAACACTGTGCTGAGGACAAGCACTCTATGCCATCTCAGGAAATGGTGCTGCTGAGGTCCTGGAGCCAAAACTATCAAACTCCCACCTAGAAAGTTTTTGTTACAGTTTAAATGAAACATTGCCATTTTGAGGCAGAATCTGTAGACATTAATCAGATGCATAGTTTCCACAATCACTGGTTATGTTCCTGGATGGATAGTCCCACAACAGAACTCAGCATTAGCCTCTGCTACTAGCCTGCTGCACCATCAGCTACATCAATCTTTGTGGGCAGGAGTCCTTGCCATGGGGCCCATGTATTATATAAAACCATTCTTATGACTAATTTAATCATATTTTCACTGTTCCAGAACTGTGTTAACAAATACCAGAGGTTGGTTAGTGTCAATGACTGGCCCATTCTGTTTCTCTGCAGTCAGCATGTCATCATGTGCCATGTGCTGTTTCACAGAAACATCCACTATGCCTCATACTCCAGCTGAGGTTTTACTTATCTTTTTTTTCTCTCTCTCTCTCCTTCTTTCATTGGATGTTTTCTTTATTTACATTTCAAATGTTACCCCCTTTCCCAGTTTCCCCCCTCCTGGAACCCCTCTATCCCATCCTCCTTGCCCCTGCTTCTATGAGGGTGTTCCTCCACCCACCCCACTCCCTCCTCCACACCCTCAGTTCCCCTGCTCTGGGGCATCTATCAAGCCTTCATAGGACCAAGGACCTTTCCTCCCATTGATGCCTGACAAGACCATCCTCTGCTACATATGCAGCTGGAGCCATGTATACGCCTTGGTTGATAGCTTAGTCCCTGGGAGCTCTGGGGGGTCTGGTTGGTTGATATTGTTATTCTTCCTATGAGGTTGCAAACCCCGTCAGTTCCTTCAGTCCTTTCTCTAACTCCTCCACTGGGGACCCTGCACTCAGTCCAATGGTTGGCTGCAGGATTCCGCTTCTATATTTACAAGACTCTGGCAGACTCCTCAGCCATATCAGGCTCCTTTCAGCAAGCATTTCTTAGCAACCACAATAGTGCCAGGGTTTGGTGACTGTATATGGGATAAATTCCCAGGTGGGACAGTCTCTGGATGACCTTTCCTTCAGTCTGTGCTCTACACTTTGTCTTCATATTTACTCCTGTGAGTATTTTGTTCACCTTCTCAGAAGAACCAAAGCACCCACACTTTGGTCTTCCTTCTTCTTGAACCTCATGTGGTCTGTGAATTATATCTTGGGTATTCTGAGATTTTGAGCTTATTTTTTTATCAGGTCCCTTATAAACCATCCATACCAGTAAGCATTATCTATTACTTCATGTATAGTCACATGCCACATAATGATGTCAACTTCAGACAACACACAGGATAGGAGGGCCCAGAAGATCATGCACAGTGAGACACGCCTAGAGCTGGTGGTATCATAATTCCTTGAAATGAATGAGCTTCTAGTGCACATGCTGTGAACATTGTTGAAATTATGATAGATGAGGCTTTAGGAACACATATAAATTTAGCTGATAATGTGGTTCAGGTTTTTACAAGGGTTTGATTTTGAAATACTTTTAAAGAAATTCTTCTGTGTATAACAAAACATTGAGCAGCATCACCTACTGCAGAGAAATCTCCATGAAAGAAAAAGTCAACACAGCCAATTCCATTGCTGGCTCAGGGCGGCTAAAGAGATGGCTCAGTGGTTAGACCACTGGCTGCTCTTCCAGAGGACCCAGGTTCAGTTTCTACCCACATGATGGTTTATAACTACCTGTAACTCTTATCCCAAGGGACCTGATGTCCTCATCTGGTCTCTGAGGGCACTGTTTGTACATGGTATGCAGACACACAACACAGGCAAAATATCCATGCACATCAAATAAAATAAATACATCTTTAAAAAAATACTTGCCCAAATCATTCCAATAATCAGTGACCAGTCTAATTAGTCAGCCAACATTGATATCCAGCCAAGACATTCCATGAGCAGGAAAAGGTCATGACTCACTGATGGCCAGATAATCATTAGCATTTGTCCAGCAGTAAGATGTTATTAACTACGGTACGAACACTGATTCCAGATGTAATTCCAGTGCACATTTAATGGACTACAGCAGACTCTAAAGCTAACTTTTATACGCATTGAGGAACAACAACAAAATTCATATAGCTCTCTTATCTGGGATATCATTTTATGGCCAGGTTTACAAATGGATCCTCAGTGTCTCAGGCATGCACATTATATCATACTTCACAATGACAATAAATCACCGTTTGCTAGCACGTGCGTTTACTTAATGTGCATGCTATGCTTTTCACCAGTCTAGTAAGGTATGCTACTCCCAGTCATGCTTCTTTAAAGAAGTGAATTGTAAGGCGGTATGCTGTGCTCCACCATTAGCAACCTAATGCATCTCAGATGTACTCTATCTCTGGGGCTGACTCAGCTTTAAACTATCCTCTTTGTTATGGCCTGTTGGCATATCAGATGGTCTCAGTAAGTGGCCCCATCAATTGGCTGACCCGAAAATGAAATTTAAAGTGATTAAGGATTACAGAGGTGGAAAACTAGAGGCTGTTATCACTCTTCAACTATGTCATATTTTATCATGGTGGCCCTCTTGAAGAACAAAAGCAAAGCAAAGGAGGATATTAAAGTTTCTGCTTCATTAAAGGCCGTGAGGTAAGGCTAAGGTGAGTTCAAGAATGGCCTGCATCAGAGAAAAAGTCTGATGACCTGAATTGGAGGCACACAGAAGCCTGCCCCACGATGTTCCATGGTGATCTCGGCTAAAGCCTGACAGTTTTCAATGTTGAAAGAAAAGGCTAGACCTAAGCATAATGTTGGATTTTGTGCTAGCGCTAGGTGAGTCTCACATGATGATATACAAAAATAAGCAGTGAACCTCTGAATGCTTCAAGGAAGACAACTGAAGAAAGCCAATCATGGAGGAAAATGGTTCTCCAAAGGAAATCTCACAGAACTGTATCCATACCACACAGCCTGGGTGTGCACAGACAGTACCAATAGGTTCATTTTAAGTACCTTGTAGTGTCCACACAGTGACCAAATCCGATGACGCATATCTCAGAACCCTGTCTCTGTCCTTAAGCATCCTTCAGTGATTGCATCCTAACCTCAGACCTCCTTTCTTTCTATACAAGAGAGTGAGCAGAAAATCTCCCCAAGCGATGTCAACTGGGAGAACACCTCTATACTTCTGTCTTCTGTGGCCGCTCTGAGATGGGCAGAGTGATTGATACCCATGTTTGCCTCGTGTTCAGGACCCAGGCTCAGACTTGCTTTTCTCTTACTTTTCATAAATGACTGGCCAGGCAGCCACAAGAAGAGCAGAGTAAGTGTTCTGGCCGAGTGACTAATGTGGATATCTGCACCACCTGTTCATGTGGCTAACTGTGTCTTCTTTGTGTTCATTCCAGGGGACCAACAGCTTTATCCTCCAGAGAACTGCTGCTGCACCAATACCACCCTGCACCATGATTTGGTGGATTTCCCAAACCCAGTTCATGGTGGGCAGTGCTGGCTGCAAAGTTATTCTATTTTCCACAGCCAATGCCAATTCATAAAGAGACACACAGTAGAGACCCACAGGTCACCAGTGTCACAAAACTAGGAGATGACTTCCCTGATCCTGGTGGAACTCTAGGCAGAGCAACAGGCATCCAAGTCAAGAGGTAGCTCAGACCTGAGGCAAGGCTGGCTAGTCATAGCTTTGTTCTATAGCTCACATTTCCTCTCAGGGCTTTAGTCCCCCCCCCCAACACATATGGGGTATAAGTTTAGGAACTATATGCCTAGTTTCTACTTATCTTCATATTAAATGGCTAGGGATTACAACTGTATGTAAGTGTGTGTGTGTGTGTGTGTGTGTGTGTGTATCTATGTGTGCATGGACATGAATACCCCCCCAGTGCATATGTACATACACCATGGCTATGTGCAGGGGTCAGAGGACAACAAACAGAAATCATTTCTTCCCTGCCTCTATGTAGGATGCAAGGATCAACGCAAGCATCTCTATCCACTGAGCTGTCTCATCAATCCAAGCATCAATTCTAAAGCGCCTTCTCCCAAAGGCTCCCATTTGCTGCATCACAGTTGACCTTTATTTCATCCCCTGGACTTTCTGCAGCTCTGACACCCTATACTTAATCACACCAGGAAAGAAGGAATAAAGATGCCTGCCACCAAAGGACTTCATGAATAATAAACAAGATATGCTGTATGCTTAGGTATGTGGATATGTGCTCAGCAGGGGCAAAGGGCACATCCGCAGGCCTTGGCTCCTGTGGGAAAAGCACACAGCTTCCCTACTAAGCCTTAGTATGAAGAGCTTTATAATAACCACAAGAAAAGCAGTGTTTACACCAGAAATTTATCCAGAGGATTAAACAAATTTTCCCATAAACACTAAAGTCCTGGCATGAAGAAGACATTTAACAAGAGTAGCTATCAATATTTATTAAACATCTGCTGTATACACATATATACATATATATGTATATGTATTAAAATTGGGTTAGTGGAAATATTTATTCTATAGAGTGCTAAGCAAATTTGGCCAAACAAACTAGCAAATCCCAAATGAGATCTTGTTGGTAAGTAGCTAAACTGAAGGTCGGGCTTTAGGGAATACAGACAGGCTCAGAAGGCTGACACAGGACAACTGTGTGAGATACAGGGACTATCTACCGAAGCCTTAAGCATCTGGCTTCTGTCCTAAGCCCTAAGCTTTCTTCTATGGGGAAGGACAGGATGGAACAGAGTCATCTCTGGGGTCCCACTCAATTCTTTCTCTAATTGTATGGCACTGGATGTGAGTCTGAGACAGCTACAGAGCAAAGCTGGGAATTGGATCTCCAACGCTGTGCCCATCATCTCCTGTAAGCAGGTAGAAAGCCAGGGAACCTTGTCACCAGGTGACTTGTTTCCAGCTCCCGTCAGAGTTATTTCTGGCCACATGTTTTCTTTCCATTCTCCAGTGATGGAGAAGTTAACTTCATTCACATTAAACAACCACTTCACAAAGCTAACACAGAAGAGAAATACACAAGGAAGCCAGGCAGTCACCCACTCCCCACTGAGGGCAGTGGAACTGGACAGAGTAGCTGCTAGAGGCAAGGCTAAAGTGTTGGCCTGACACTACCAACTGTGGGTGTCAGTGAGCTGCAGTCTGGGTGAAAAGTCCAGAATGACAATAGCAATCCAACTGCCTGATGTCACTGACCCTCAGCCAGTCACCCACTCTGTGCCACATTGGTCACACTTCTTAGATTCAGAGACTTCTGGTCCTTGACAATAGACCTTGGGTCTCTTTCCTCTATCTGGCATTTCTTATCTATCTTTTCTGGAACACAAGCGTTCCTTGGAAAATCAAGCCCACTACCATGCCAAGTTTAAAAGCATGAATCACACTTTGGGAGAAAATTTGAGAATTTCTCTCTCATACTTGGCCCTCCCAGCATCCCAGATTTCTTCTGACATCCCTAACCCCCAGGGACTATTATATTTACTGAAAGTTGTGCTAGTCATTGATAAAAACACTTCTGGCCTGAGGAAGATGACTCAGTCAATAAACTTCCTTTGTAAGCATGAGTGCTTGAATTCACATCCCAAGCACTCCCATAAAAGGCTAGCCAGAGCCGTGTGCACCTGCGATCCCAGCACTGTGTGGGCAGAGATGGGAGGGTCCCTGGGGCTTACTGAACAGCTGGTCTAGTCGATTCATCAAGCTGCAAGTTCCAGGAGAGACCTTACTGAAATAAAAATATGGTGGAGAAGAAATAGGGAAAGGGATACCTAAGTTCAACCTCCAGACTTCACAAACATATGTATACATGGGTGCTCATTCACGAGTGCGCACACGTGCACACACACACACACACCCCATGTTAAACACTTTTCATGGGACAACCCACTGAACCTTTTTGGCAATACTACCCACTGGTTCTAGAAGTAGACGCTGAGTTATAGCTTCACCCATTCCCATTCCCCATGGCTGATGAGCACAGGGCATCTACCCAGAGGACACAAGTGAGCATCCTGCCTGATCTCAGAACATCAAATGCTCTAAGACAAGTTCAGGTCATAGCCCCAAGCCCAATGATCCAACATCCCCAAAAGGTATCATGTACCCTCTGGTTGGAGCCCCTGTGCCCTTTATGATAGCCAAGTATTGCAGTGTCTTATTGTGGTTCTCTGTAAGACCACAGGATGACTGGGGAAGTCCCCTTCAGATAATAAAGTAAAAAGGGGAGGCCTGCAACACAAACCATCAAAACGCTATTGTGTAATATGAAATCTGAGCAGTGCTGGGTGATGTATGAAGGAGGGATATCAAACCACAAATCCTTCTCTGGAATTTCAAATAGTGGAGGGGAAAAGACAGCCAAAGGGGTTGATGGTGAGGGTCAAGAGAGCAGACTGTAGAGGGACACCTGGAGCACAGGCAAAACTGGAGAGAAAGCTACTCTATGGTAGACAATGCAGCTCTTCTCTGTGCTGCATGGTATAGACATTTACCACCACGCAACACTGATCATCCACTGGAGGGAGCCAGTCTTCAGTAGAAGTCACATTTGAGCTCTTCACACCTGTCTATGCTGCAACTGACACCTTGCTATATGCATATATGCACACATGTGAGGCATGGCGGTGGGGGTGCCTTACTGACTCCGTGTATTTTATACTGTACTTTTCCATGGAGCTGGGAGTGAGCAACTTCAGATCCTGGACCTTGCAGTCTGCTCCTCTTACCCACACTTTGGGCTCCCTGCCACCATTCACTCTGGGAAGACTCTGACAACTTAAAACAGGCTTGAAAAACCATATCACTCTATAACAACCCCTCCCCCTGCCCGCACCCCCCCCCGCAATGCCCCCAGTGTTGATATCTTTTGATATCCAAACCCAAGAGCTTTCTCCTGGTGAGACTCTATAGTCCTTAATTCAGCCAATGTCGTCATTTAACAAGGCTGGAAGGCTGATGGGGCAATGTTGGAAGGACCTGGATCTGCTCAGCAATCCGAGGACCCCAGCTTCCTTCTCTCTGCTCCTTTCCACAGAAGACATTTCAAGGGAGAGGAAGTAGAGCCAGCAGGATGATCCAAGTCAGAGCACTTCCTGTTCTTGGACTGAGCCTGGCAGCTCCTCCTTGCCCTCCCTCATCCTAGGACCCTCAGCAGTGAGTGGGTAGAGGAATCTGGGCAGCCCCAACCACAACTTCCCTTTTTCAATCCCTGGAAATTTCCCCAAGGCCCAATGCCTACTCTGCAGATTGGAGATCTCATTTCATCATTCCTAGACCTTGACCTACCAAGGGATTCCTTTCATCTCCTAGACTTCCATGCAATGTCAAGGAACAGGACACAAGTCTATGAAAACCAGATAAAGCACTCAGAGTAGAGAGGCCAAGAGAACACTGCTGGAGTTCCTCCAGCATGAAGCTATCTGGTGCTTCTGCACATGATACTTATCACATAGGAGGAACCCTTTGTCCCTGCAGCAATATTAAGCACCTCTGGAACAATCAGACCACTAAAAAACAAATTGTGTGTGTGAGAAAGAGAGAAGGGTCATTCCTCAATTACTGCCCCCCTCCCTTCACTTTTGACGTAGCGTCCCATCTTGTGTGTTATTTATGTATGGAAGTCAGTGGACAATCTCAGACATCACTCCTTAGGTTCTGTCCACCTGGCCTTTTGGCAGTCTCTCTCACGGGTGTAGAACTCACCAAGTAGGTTAAGTATCTGGCAGAAGTCACAATAATCTGCCAGTCTCTGCATTCCCAGGTCAGTGTGCCAACACTGAACATTTTCATATGGATTCCTGGATCCAACTCAGATCATTAAAGGCAAGCACTCCACCGATTAAACCATCATGCTAGCCCAGAGCCTCGCCTTTTATAAATGAGAACTATATTTCAAGGGGGACCAGGAGTGGCCTCACTGTCTGTGGCATGAGTCAGAACTGCAAGTTTGGATACCAGAGTCAGAGCCTGGCTGTTTCCTCAATATCAGCTCTGAGCACAGACCTACTTTGTATTCTATGGCTCTAGGATAATCTAGAATTGCTTTTGTGGGTTTTTTTATTTATTTACTTATTTAGTTATTTATTTAACATCCTGATTGCAGCCCCCATTCTCCTCCCAGTCCCCACTTCACAGGGCCCTTCCCCCAATGCCTCTCTTTCATCTCTGAGGTCCCTTCTGGTTATCACAATTTGTTTATTAGTGGTCTGATTGTCCCAGAGGTGCTTAATATTGCTGCAGGGACAAAGGGTTCCTGCTATGCTCTGAGCATCATATGCAGAAGCACCAGATAGCTCACAGCCAGGTCCCTCCCTGGATATCAACCTACTATAGTACCTCAAGTCATTGCAAGACTAGGCACATCCTCTAACAATGAGACCAGACAAAGCAGACCAGTTCAGGGAACAGGTTCCACAGGCAGGCAACAGAGTCAGGCTAAGCCCCCATTCCAGTTGTCAGGGGACCCAACATCTGGATGATGAAGCATAGGAGGGATATGTGGTGGATGAAGACTAAGCAACACATTTGCTACATATGTGTGGGGTGGCTAGGTCCAGTCCTTGCATGCTGTTTGGTTGGTGGTTCAATCTCTGGGCGCCCCCAAAGGGCTAATTAGGTTAATTAGGTGGCAGTTATATTTTCTTTTGTAGTCACATGAAACTAACATGTAAAGCTGAGAGTGGGGTAAAGATAGCCCACAATGTTAGTGCATGGCTTTTTGACATGGTCCATCAACATGCAGGCTCACAAATGACAAGGTAGTTTTAATGCCCTGTATCAGCTTCCTGGAAGTCAAGATTATGGTTCCTGGCCTGTAGCTATTCCTTCCTTCACCTCCTTAGCCAACCCTCCCCCATCACTAGGAGAAGTGCCTCCCCAATCCATTGCAATACATTATAGAACATTCTCCCTGCCCCCACCCTGCCTTGTTTTCTCCATCTAATCTATCCTTGGCTTGGAGAATGACTCGTTATCTATGAAGAGAGAGACTGCAGGGAAAGAGGCAGCAACGGCCATATCCCACATGTTTCCCTTTCCAGTGGACAGGGTGGAGTAAGATGAAAGGGGATCTAGTCAGGGAAGACCAGGAAAGAGCAGACAAGAGACAGAAATCCTAACCGACAGGCTTTGGATGTTACTCTATGTGAAAAAAAAATCAGAAACTTCAAGATGCCAAGCATGGTACTGTATTTGGGAGGACCTTAAGGTACCAAAATGTACAACCTGAATTCATTCCAAAGGTGACAAAAAAAATCTATCACTACAGGTGTTTGAAGTAGTCAGAAAGAGAGAAGGTCTAACTAGCAGTATGCTTTTGGTCTCTATAGTAACCTAGGAAGGAAATGTAGAGGAGAACCAGCAGCTTATAGTAATAACAAGCTATGCTGTGACTTGTGGAAGATACAGAGTCCTAAGGACAGACTAGAGGAGCTGGGGCCCCAAGTCCTAGAAACAACCCCCCAAATACCACACAATGCTAATTACTCTCTTAGCACCCTACTAAACTCCAGTGCAGAAGTACATAGTGTGTAATCAGAGATAGAGCCTCCTCTTACTGGAAGTCTCCCCAAATATCCTATGCAGTACACAAAGTTGGCCAACTTCCTTT
Source organism: Tokudaia tokunoshimensis (assembly GCA_036184795.1). NCBI lineage: Eukaryota > Metazoa > Chordata > Mammalia > Rodentia > Muridae > Tokudaia > Tokudaia tokunoshimensis. The sequence goes on along the minus strand of BTHU01000010.1, from coordinate 39,603,866 downwards.
TTTGTATTGGGACTCACTGAGGAAAACAACCTTCTCCCTGCAGTAGAGACCAACTAAGCCTGCAAGTCTGAGCAAGAGGGGGATGGCTTCTGCAGAAAGCAGTGTCTGCAGCATGCAGCACCAGCAGTGTGATGACCAGGGAAGCAGAATGAACTGATGCTGGTGCCAGAAGTGTCACGAAAGCCCTGTGAAAGAGATATGTCAAGTGTGCCCTTTGGGCCTCAGTTTTTCACTCTATCCAATGGGGATGGGCCTGCATCCCAGACAAGAGATTGAGAAATCTGGTGCACACATTCACAGATTCCTACAGCTCTAGGAGTCATGTTTCTGAGCAGCTTGATTCCATGGACACAGTGTCATGTGTACACAGAGTAGGGAAGAGATAGTTAAAAAAAAGTATTTCAAATGTATACTCAAGTGTACTCACGGTAGGCCTAATAGTCTTCCCACAGCATAAGCATTGCCTAAGATAGTTACTCAAAGTCCTAAGGGCTCGTTCATCTTCCCGCCAGATCCCATAGCCCTGGGTGTCTCTTTTGCCACCAAGATTTCACCTTCAAGCACCAATCAGGACTAATGCTCCAGTCCACTCTCTGATCACACACAGCTGTGGAAAAAGGATGGCAGAGACGTCTCCACATAGTCTGTCAGTAGGTGATGCCCGTGATAGTGAGCAAACCTTGAAAGATGGCGAGGAAAAATAACAGGCAGAGTGGTGACATGGCCACCATGTACCCAGCTTCAGACAGATGTTCCTTACACATCTTCTGTGATACTCTGCCTCTTAACACTGTAGAAGTGCTTACACATCTGCCCTCATGGAGGCGTTTACACACCACTGAGTATTGCAACCTCAATGTCTCTTCAGCCTGTGGCTCGGCACTGAGCTTCCAGGGGAATCTGTGCCCATCTTGCTCACTTAGTACTAGATTGCTGGTTTCAAGTTTAGATACTGACCAACATCACTGGGACTGCTCTTGAAAACATAGGCATCCGGGTGCTGTCAAGGAGTTTCCTTCCGGTTAAAAACATTACCTCCAGGAGGGAGCCAGGAAGATCATGAGACTTGGGAGGTAAATAAACAAGTCTGGGAGAGTTGAAACTTGCAAGATCCTAAAAGGCCCCTCTTCTGAGTTGAGCAAGAATAAACAACAGCTGGGGAAGGGACTCTGACCAGCCCAGCTCTGAAGAAGTTTCTCACATGTTGATCTGCCTGAGAGTTGGACAGAGTTTTCGCGAGTCTATGACGTGTGCTTTTTGGTGGCATGGCTGTTTTTGAGAGGTGCTTGCTCATGTAAATAACCCCTCACCCAGACTTCTATTATTGGCTCTAATAAAACTCACTGGTTTTATAAATTGAACTTGACAGCAGTTGACACATTAGTCTGTTTTGCGTTCTCTTTCTGGGGTTGAGTAGACATGTATGTTGTGTCTCCACAGGACAGTCTCTCAGACAACACCATACCATGTCCCAGGGTTCCAGGTCAGAGTGCTGGATTGTAGGAAAGTACACATCAGGTTTTCAAATGGTTTCCTAAGAAATGTTAAAGGTTCTGGAACCCTGATGCTCTCTGGGCTTCCTCTGTGTTCCCATTGTTGAGTTCCATTCCACTGTCCTGAACTTGCATGTGATATTTACAATTAATTACCTGCCCAAGTCCTACCCTGACTCACCACTGGTCAGCTGTGGGTTTCTACTGGTCCTGTGATTTTGTAAACTTTGAATACATCTATGATAATGCTAAGGGTGTTCCAAGAACATGTGACACTAGGTACATCTAGCACCTACCCCTGCCCCATTGCCTCAGACTCAACTACACCAGAAGACAGATTTCATTTCAAGAAACGTGGCTCTCTTCCAATGCATAATCATCTCCATCCATTACTAACTTGTTCATACCATGATCACCATTCTGTCCATCAGCTTCAAAATTACCAGCAGGTTGTCTGATCCACTTTAGATAACTATGAAGTAAGAAACCACCCAAAGAGCAAGAAACAGAAAAGCCCCACTGTGGAGAACGTGACCAGCAGCTGGGCAGAACAGTTTCAGAACTTGGGAAGTCTAAAGTCTTATTCTGCTTTTGTTCATTAAGGTTCCTCAAATCCTGATTGAAACCAGAGCCAAAGGAAGGGAAATTTCACACTCAAAGAGACTTGCTGACTGTGGTCCCTGAACTTTTCACAGAAGCTAGTCTTTGGGTATCTTTCTTACCAATCCTCTAGAGGCTAGAGCACCTCTACTTCATGTGAGTGTGTTGAGATTTCACTACCCTACATTTCCAGGAGACTTTTTTCTTATTTATTGGTAAAGACTTTAGAACTTTATTCACTTGTCTACAGCACAAAATGTATTAAAACTCCATCTGTCGGATGGCCCACATGCTAACCCTCCTCCTGGCATCATCTCAATAGCATATTCCTCTCAGTTTCCGTACCAGAAGATCTAACTGGTTAAATATTCAACTATGTGATAGCATTTGCCTGTTGCTTCTTGTTGTCAACTCATGTAATTCACATGCATTTAGGGAAACTGAGGCCTGGAGAACTGAGATAATCATCTGAATTTGGGTACCTAATTTCTGGTGGTCTGACTCCAGAATGCATTATCTTTACTCTGTCCTGCCCTTCCCAATGCTAAGCTTTCTGAAGCTCTTCCCTGCCCTTTTCTCTTTCTCTCTTCTTGGACTCAAATTGCCCAGTCTCAGAGTCAATCCACTGCAAAAATGATCATCCATCATAAAATAATAGAAGAAAGGAGAATAAAGTTATGGTCAACATGTCAGGAGTTCCAATCATGCCTAATCCTGTGCCTGGTGAGGTATCAATAAAGAATAGCATACCTGTTTCTCATGTCCTGTGTGTTATGCAGCACTTTCCTCTGGTATTAAAACTTCCCACCTTGAAGGGAAGCTCACAAGACATAGATATTAAAAGGGAGGTGGAGGAGAAGGAGAGGGGGATGGGAGAAGGATGTGGGAGATGGTGATGGGAAAGGGGACAGTAAGTCGGATGTAAAGTGAATAAGTAAAAATAAATTAAGTTTTAAAAAATAATAGTGTCATACAACACCACATAAAGCATGTAGTGGCCAATTACGGTGGACACAATTGGATTGACACAGCTGGAAAGAGGAAAGATCAACTGAGGAATTGCCTTCATTTGACTGACCTGTGAGCATGCCTGTAAAGCACTTTCTGAATGATATAGGAGGACCCAGCCTACTGTGGATGGTGCTGTCCCTTGGCAGATAGGCCTGGGCTATAGAAGAAAGGTAACTGAACAAGATGGGGAAGAAGCCAGTAAGCAGTGCTACTCTATGGCAGTGGTTCTCAACCTCCCCAATGCTGTGACCCTTTAATAAAGTTCCTCATGTCCTGGTGACCCTCAACCATAAAGTTATTTTTGTTGCTACTTCATAACTGTAATTTTGCTACTGTTATGAGTCATAATATAAATATCTGTGTTTTCTGATGGTATCGGGGACCCCTGTGAAAGGGTCATTTTACCCTCAGGAGGGTTGTGGTACACAGGTTGAGAAGTGCTGCTCTATGCTATCTTTTAGCTCCTGCCTCCAGTTTCTTGCCTTGAGTTTCCTGGACTTCCCTTGATCATGGACTGTAGCCTGAAAGCCAATAAATCCTTTGCTACCCACGTTGGCCATTGTTAGTGTCTTGTCACAACAATAGGAAATCAAACTAGGACAAATTATCAACCTCTTGGGTTCACAGTTGCTGTGATATCTCATTGTCATAACTAAGCATATGCTTTCTTGTACTGTACATGAAGCAGGTGTCTAACAGGATTTACATAGACTAGGCAGCTAGTTAGCCATTGAGCCAGGACAATGCCCGGTTGCTTGACAGAAGTCCCTACATCTCAAGTCTCTTACCTTGCTCCCCTATACCTGACTCTTAGTGTTTCCATGTCCCTCCTCCAGATGAGTGGGCATCCTGGGCTGCAGGAGAGTGCAAGCATCCTGGGCTGTCTGGATTTGTATGGACACTTGATTCCTGACTTGAAACCTCACAAGATGACTCAGGGTTCTGTGATGCAATTATCATGGGACTGTCCCAAATGCTTTATTTTTAAAGGGTCTAAGTTCCTTCTTGCCAGAGGAAAGCCGGAGGTTGAGGATATGCTTCAAGTTTTCTCACTTCTACATTGTGATACAGTGACAGGATGTTCTCAAAAAACAACATAAATAAGAGACAAAAGCTCTAAAGTCTTCATTAATAAATAAGAAAAATGTCAGAGCTCCTAAGATATGGAGACAATTCATAAGATAAAAACATAAAAACATGCACTATGAAGAGATGGCTCAGCAGTTAAGCACAGTTGCTCCTCTTAATGAGGGCTAAAATTATCCAGTCCAAGCACCTACACCAGGTGGCACACAATCACCTGTAACTCTAGATCCAGAAAAACTGATATCCCATTCTGACCTCTGTAGGTGCCTGCATGTGTGCATGTGCATGCACGCATATGCATACACACACACACGCACACACAGAGTTATTTTTCAAATTAAAACATTAATAATATATTCTAAATTATAGCAAATGCTCTAATATATTTTCTAGTATATATAATATATAATATACTACATACATATTTGGAGGTGATATATGTGTGTGTGTGTGTATGTGTCTGTATGCATGTTTATATATGATCACTACAGAAATCTTTAAAACTCAAGTAATTGAAGAATTTTTAATGACTTGAGTCAGGTCTTGTGGTTCAGTCCCATAATCCTAACTATTTGGAAGAAAGAGGTGGGAAGATCACAGTTCGTGTGTGTGTGTGTGTGTGTGTGTGTGTGTGTGTGTGTGTGCACGCGCAGATCATGGAAAAACAAAAAAGTATCATGAGGGGAAGGGAAGAAGAGGAGGAAGGAGATGGAAATGGCAGTAGGCATAAAAAACAAACAAATAAAAATAAGCATTTATGTTTTTGGTTTTCTTTGGACAAAGACACACACACACAAGATGCCAAGATGCTCCCCATTACTTTGCATATTAGTCTCCCCAAAATAAATAATATCAAAAAAAGAGAATTCAACTCAGTGGTAGAAAGTTGGGCCTCATTAGTATTTCAGAAGCTGCCCTTAGAAATTTGGCAAATATTCAGACAAGTGATGTGAATAGAGTGCCCTTCACCAAAGAAATAAATAGAAACTTACTGACTATAGGGGCCAGAGGGAGCACAGAGCTTTTATAGACCACAGCCTCCAGAGCTCAGCAAGTGGACAACTCCAGCCTTTAGTTGTGTGTAGGTGCAGAGACCTAAGAAATTAGGAGGGGATAAGGAATCATTTAAAAGTCTCAAAGCTAAGATGGACTTATTTAGCATCTGTGGACACCAGGAACATTCTCTCAATGATGCTCATTTGCGCTGAAGGTCTCTGCTATGGATGGGGAAGCCACCAAGCTGCACTTGCTATTGCTACTAGCATTTTGCATGTGTTTATGTGCACATGATTGGTATATACCAATTCCTGTAATATAAAACATACTCCCATTTATTACACTGACCTCAAGATGCTATGATTGACCTAATGTGATTATTTTCTTACCTTTGAATATATAGAATAAAAGTGAATGTTGATATCAATATAATAAAACACTTGCTTCTGAATATTATGTTACTTTTTTTTGTCCTGAGTATATCTCAGGACAAAAAATATCTGAGGGAGGCAACTTCAGAAGTGGATTTATTTTGGCTCAAGGTTCCAGTGGGTAGAGTCCACAATGGCGGGGGGAGGGGAGCAGCTCTTGGCAATGAGAGTGTATGGCAAGCTCCTTCCACATCAGCTGAACCAGGAATCAGGAAACTCTAACAAGAATCAGACACAGGCATAATCCTCAAGACCTTCTCCCAATTCATCCACTGCTATCTCTAAGAGCCGGTGTCCATAAACAATGCCACCAGCCAGAGAGTTGATATTCAAACACTTGGGCCTATGAAGACCATTTTACATTCAAACCATAGCAAATACACACTATTAAATCAAATACACCACTGAATTTCTATTAAAAATACAAATTCATAAGAAGAATGACTTGATATATGACATGAAACGAGTAGCCAATAAATCCTTCACAATATCTGACAGACACTAGAATGTTTGCCTTATAAAGTTTGGTTGATTGCTTGGTGTTTTGTTTTTCTTTAGACCGGATCTCCTGCTGACTTGGAGCTTACTGTGTAGCTGATGATAACCATGAACTTCTATAGTCCTAAATCCACCTCACAAGTGCTGGGCTTACACTCAGCCCACTATACCTGACTTATGTAGAAATGGGCATGGAATACAGAGCCTCATGCATGCTAGGCAATCACTGAGTTACATTTCCAACCTTCATAAGTTTGTGATTTTCATAAATAATAAAATAAAATATCACCCTAAGTACCAATTAACACCTGTGCCCACTGAGAGCTTCATCGTCATTTCCACTTTACTAAGCTAATGTGGAGAACTCGATATGATAATCATTAGCATAATAGCCTGGCATTTAGATAAAAGTCAATTGCAAGCTTATGGGATTGTTATGGGTTCCTTTTCTGTCTGGACAAAAATAACAGAAATATGTTTTATTTAGAATGCTGCAGAGGGCACTAAATGTTATGAAGCTATTTAGACGCACCACTTTGCCTCACATTAAAATTTAACAAAATCTAAGTGAGTAGGCCTTTGAGTGAGAAGTATTAGAAAGTGTTCAGCCTGAGAACGTCACGGGGTGTATTGCTGAACACTTCTGAGAAAGGCTCAACAGCTGCTGAGCTGGCATGTTAACACTGAACATCTGGGCCTGATGAGGGACAGTTCCTAACAGTGCCAGTTCTCACTCTGTGCATTTGACAGGACTGGGCTTCCATGCCAAAGACAGACAAGAGCTCATGGCTTACGCTAGTCAATAAAAGGAAAGCCAAGTTTACATACGCCACTCCTCCCCCGCAGGGGTCATTAAGAACTGGAACAAATGTTTCTATGTCTTTCACAGGCCGTGGTGTCTGGAGATATCTACTGATAAGAAACCTCAATCAGAAGCAGCCATGGAATGCTCTACCGTGCCATTCAGACTACACCCTCTTCCCACTACAGGCAGAGCCTGGCCAGGCCAACCAGAGATCTAGGTGCTCTGTGGTATGACACACACCCTGCCTCCACACTTGGCCTGGTACTTTAAATCTATTTTCTCTTTCTTAAATTCCCTAAGATGGTTGTTCTTGGTTGTCAACTTGACTATATCTATAATTAACTAAATCCAATTGTCTGGGCATATCTGTGACGGATTTTTCTTTCTTAATTAAATCATTTGAAGTGGGAAGAACAACTTCTAATCTAGATTTTAAGGGTGGGAATATCCACCTTTAAACTGAGCCACCTGGCAACCTGTATAAAAGACGTGGAAGAAACAGCCCTCTCTTTACCGGTTTGCTTTCATTCTTACTAGCAAGTCTATTCCTTCTGTGGCATTACTTCTTCAGGATTCTGATGTACACTGATGACCAGATAGGTGACCAAGGCCGAACTAGCTGCACCACAGCCTATAAGTCATTCTAATAAATCATATATATATATATATATAATTCTATATATTCATATATGTATATACATATATATGTGTGTGGATAGATAGATAGATAGATAGATAGATAGATAGATAGATAGATAGATAGATAAACATATATTCTATAAGTTCTGCTCCCCCAGAGAACCCAGACTAATACATGCCCTATCAGTAAAGTGTAGATAATAACATTCACTTATAAAGTGAAGCACTTGAACAGACAAAATCCTTTTCATCCCTAGTTGGATCCATGTTTCAAACTATATAGCCTTTGTTGTTATCAAATATGGGTGAAGTACAATACCTGAAATCCACACTGTCAAGGCACACAGGAAGACAGATGCATGGCAAATATGCAACCACTAATGATGTTCAAGAGCTGATCAGAGGACGTTCATGCACATACCATAACATGTGTAAAGACCAAGAAGCAGCTAGACACTTACTGACACCCAGATAACTTCTTTGTTGTAATAATAAAAGAGTCTGTGCACCTCTTATACTCAGTCTTTATCCCAAACCTCCCTCAGGGTTACATCCTGCTGATTCAACAGAATAATGAATGGGAAATTACCATATAACTTGTGCGCTATGTAGCCTCAGAGGATCCCGGGCAGCCCCACTGTAGTGTTCTTCGGTTCTTGTTCCTTAATAGGAACCACCTGGCAGCTGTTGTTCCTGTATGCTCTCTCGATTGTCTTGCTTCAGCTGGACAAGCCATGTCAAATCATAAGAGGCTTCCTTCTGCTGGACAAGATCAGTTTTGAGGAGATGAAAGAAGGCCCAGATGTTCCCTGTTCCCAGTAGAATTTGTTCATGTCTCCTTTGTTAAGACATGTCAAGCAAGCTTCCTTGAAATCAGCTCTCTTCCACTGAGTCCCAGGATTGCTTGTCCTTGACACATGAACTGATAGCTGTAAATTATTCCACAAGAACAAAGAATCTGCCAGGAATCAGGGAACAAATTAGGAGGCTCAGTATCCAACTGGGCATAATAATCCATCCTTGAATCTGGGGTAGAGGTTTTTTACTCAATTGTCACAGCGATTTTCAACAAACTGTTTCCTATCCTTGGCTTCCATTTATTGGTAAACGGAACTTTGAATTAGCTCAATGACTCCAAAATTGGTCTTGATTTAAAGTTACCCAGTCACACAGAGCACTTTAAAACCAGAAAATTCCAGACACAATCTCTATAAACTGTCTCTGTATTTGGTATGGCTAATCAATCCCACCACATTATCAATACTTTCCCAGGGTATTCTCATGTTACAGGCTGCTCTGGACACTAGTACACTGAATGGTTGGTCTTTGAGCTTCCAGGGAACCATATTATCATTTTCGTCTGTTTCTTTCTTTCTAATTGATGTCACATGGTGACATTTGCTTTGACATAGTCACACACTTGTCATGGTGCAACTATACAGCCTAACACAAATCATTCCATCTATCTAATTCTTTCTCTCATTTGTAAGGGTGAAGAGTTGAATAAGGGCAAATGCCTCCTTCAACTCATTCTGTAACACTGTGACCACTGAGAATGGAGAATGGGGAAGGAGCTGAACATCAAAGTGGAAAGCTTGATTTCCAGGAGACCCAACTCAGAATCCAGCTCAGTTCCTAATCATGCCCGTTGCTTTTTCCAGATAATTGTTTCTGATCTCAATTCAAGATTGGAAAGCCACTAGAGAATAACTTAGGGTCCTAGGCAAAACAGCTCCTCAACTTGCATGGCTTAAGTTTCATTTCAACTTCTTGTACTGGAATTCCTTGAATTCTGTTTAAAAATAAAGCAAGAGAAGGAAGTTGCATAATCTAAGGGGTTCAAAGACTGACAGATACAAACTGCCCACGGAACTAGAATTCTAGTGTCCATATTGTCTGTCAACATTAGGATACAGCTCCTATATCTTACAAGCCTCCCGACTGTCCTGCCTCTGAGTCATGGTAGCATCCCAAGACCTCACTTGTTCACTTCTAGGAGACATTGTCATTATCCAACTACAGTTGGCTCTCTTACATAGACTTGGACTCTCTCTTTCAATAAATCTATGAATACTTATCTTACCAGGCTATGGGTTGCAGTTAGTGTACTGATCACTCATCATACCCTGTTATTCAAAGCAAGTTTTGACATCAGATAATTTAACAGTCACAATGGGTCCCATTCCTATGCAATAAGCTTAAAATTATTAAGTATAAAGAAGTTACATGCCTTCTCTGCCATAGATAATAGAACTATCCTAATAGGAAAAAAAAGATACTCTAAAGGGATAATCTAAAGAGTCCTGCCTTTGAACTATCAGACTATTGAAACATTAGATTGCTAAAAAGAGAAAATTCTCCAGGTATCTCATGCAGACAAAGGAAAAGGCTGAGATCCTGGGCCCAGTCCAAAGGGGTGCTTGTCTCCTGAAAAAAAAAATGGTTTATGGTGTGTCAGGTTAACTGCAGACAAGACTGGTGTTGACACAAGAATGACAAATAGGTTCACACATTGACCTGGACTGTTCTCTCTATGCATATCTCTTTGGCTTTCTGTTTATATCTAAAGTTCATAGTAAAACCCTGAAGGTGGGCTTGGCTAGACATCTTTCCAATGATTGAATTTCCCAGTGAGTAAATCTCCTTTTTCTGCTTGTCATTATTAATTGTTTTGTTAATTGGACTACTGAGGATGTGTGCCTGTAGTGGTTTGATTTGCTTGGCCCAGGGAATGGAAGAATTAAGAGGCCTTGTAAGAGGAGGTGTGTCACTATGGGGGAGGGCTTCAAGACCCTCCTTCTAGCTACATGGGAGACAATCTTCTCCTGTTTGACTTTGGAACAAAATTTAGAGCTCTCAGCTCCTTCAGCACTGTGCCTGCCTGGATGCTGCCATGCTTCCAACTTTATGATAATGAACTGAACCTAAAGCTATCCCCAATTAAATGTTTTTCTTTATAAGAGTTGCCTTGGCTATGGTGTCTCTTCACAACAATGGAAATTTCATGACAATGCCTGAACCTGGTTTATTAGAGGGCTGCCAAGGCCCAGGCTGTGACCCTAATTTCAGTAAGAATTTTAACCTGATTTCCTAGTAACTGAATCCAGACTTTGAGCCCTTTGATATTCTGTTTCTCTCATAACTGATAAAAATCACTGCTCTGCAAATGTCCAAGGTCTTAAAAGCTATTCAATCCAGGAGTGGCAACTACATAGGCAGTACCATTGTCTGCTGCTCTGCTCACAACAGACCTAAATGTGTCTGTCAATCACAGCATCCTATTCATTAACTCAAGTTAAAACTTAATTGTTGTTTGTCTCTTCATTTTTCTACAGCACTTTCTGGCCATCTTCTACCAGACTCTAAGGCTGACACATATCTGAGGACGCTCTGTCATCTCTAAACTTGTCAGAATGTTTTCCTTTATATCAAAGTTAAGAAGACTATCTCAGGCATACTGGGAAAGTTACTGGCTAAATTATGACTAACCTCAAAGTGCTTAACAATGAATCCTTTTTCATTTCACCAGCCCTATCTCTTTCCCTGTAACTCTGATTCTCATACCTATTAATGCTCCCTGCTTATGGCAGCTCGAAAGAGAGTAGTGAAGCTCTGGTGGCATTATGTAAGACAGCAGCTTGATTTCTAAGTAAAAAAACATACACAAATCTGATCTGTAAGCCAACACAACTCCACAGAATCAGACCCACAAGACACACCTGGCATCCCCACAGACTAGAAGGCAAGTCTGCTATAGCATTCACAATCCCACTCTTGCTAGAAGAGCTACCGGTTATGTACCTATGAAAAGGCTTCAGGGATAGATCAGCAGTTAAGGGAAAGTACATAGTTATATAGGATATGTTTATGGTATTATGTAGGATCTGAATTCAGTTCCTGACACACACTCTAGCTCCAGAGGATACATCATCCTCTTCTCGTCTCCTTGGGCACCAGTACACATCTTTTACATATACACACAGAGATATAATTTAAATAAATAAGTTTGTATTTTTAAGTGATCAAATAAAATCTATGCAAATCATCTGTGCTTTTTATCAGAGTATACCTGCCATATGGAGAGGTACAAGTGTTTTAAAGGCACCATTCTGTGCATTTCACATGCATACACAACTAATTTCACCACCACTCAGGTCACAACATAATTACAAACAATCCTTCTGATAAAGCTGATACAACCTCATTGTTTCTATCTCTACTTAATTGGAGAACTAGGAAATTAATACATCAAAATAAAGAATGTTCCAGGCTCCTTTCTATCAATGCCTACAACAGAAACCACCATTGTGACCTCTATTATCATAGGTTAACTTCACCTTTTAACTAATAAATGTCTTTTTCACAGCTGCCCAACATTCTTAAGATTGATTCACTCATATTTTAGTGTCAGGGCAAGCTTTCCAACAATGTAATCATCTGAATAAGAGGTTTTTACAATATCCACACACTTGATTTATTAATCCCTTAGCTATGGGATTAAATGGAGGCATGAATGATAATGTTGTATCAGCTTTGTCATGCATACTATTTATAGCTGTAAAAAGATAATCTCATGATTCCTATCTATGGAAAATGAATAAAATAATTGTGCTATGCTGATGTATATAGACCTTTATGGAGCATTTAAAGTTCAAGATTATTGGTGCATACTTAATGGTTTGTCAGAAGTCTTAACGTGCCAACTGAGAATATGAGATCTCAGATCAGAAATTACTCAAAATGCAAGAGCTGTGGTAGGGAAATATGGTAAAATGAACTTCATTACTGTTGAAAAGTTCTGCTTGGTGAAAGGCATTGTTAAAAGGAAATATCACAGACTGGAAGGAGGCATTTGTGATGCTCAGTCACATCATCAGTAAGAAAATGACCGAGTACATGTGAAAAATGGCAAGTGATTTGCATAGATGCTCTACTAAGGAACATAGGAAAGAAAAACAACATAGTATATGATTTCCTATGACTTCCAACTTCTCTACTTGGAAATAAGTTGGAGGAACCACTCCTGTCTAATAAGAAAAAAATTGTTGAATCAACTGAAGACTGGTAATTCTTAGATAGGCCAGAGCTCTTCAAGGCAACCAGAACAGGGATGGACACAAAGCCACAGCTTGCCAGAAGCAGGAGTCAAAGAGCCAAAACAACCTGTTATGAGATTGAGCTTCAGCTAGCAAACTGCTGGATCTTAAAAATGGAACTGTATAGGAGCTAACTACCCACCAGATGAGGAACTAAGTCCCAACCCTCACATAAACTTTATGTCTGGGGGCTCTACCAGGTTTACAGAGTGAAATCACACAAAGCTTTCATGGTTCTAGCAGGGACAGAGGAAAATGTCCATTTCAAAATATATTCATAAGAAATGCTGCCATTCTGAAGAAAAGATAGTTTGGAAGATTGTATGCATTCTGCTCAGAAAGAACAGTAATCATTAGCTTGGCTAAAGTGTGAATCCTATAAGTTACAGTAATGACTGGCCTGACAAGATATTCCCATACCTGTGTAGTAGTGGTAAGGATATTATGGAGGTTACCATCCTCTTTCTGATTGGATTTAAAATCTCCAAAAGACAGAATGTATGTCTGCCACTGTTGAAAAAGGACAAAACCCTGAGACTAGGTGAGTCATAGACCCTATGGGAGAACTTGCTTCTAAGTGGGCGTAGAATTTAATCAACTTCTAAAGACTGATCCTGATCCCCATAGATGCTCATACCTCTGAACTCTCACTAGGGAAGCTTCTTTTTGCAGCAGATGATGTGTTGCAAAATATTTGATCACACTATAAACTCCAAGATTGTGTTATTTACTGATAATATGTTTCTAGTTGTGATGTGGCTCAGCCCTTTGCCCACACCTTTAATCCCCGTGGTTGGAATATAGATATGCTTTTAGCACATACCTTTAACCTCAAACTATGAAGAGAATGTTAGCTTGTAGAAAGAAGCATCCATGTTTGACAGTGATGTCTAATCCAATAGCAGACAAAGTGATGAACCAGAGAAAGAGCTGACTGAATAGGATTCCCCCAACTCTCCCAAGGAGGGAGAGGAAAGGGAAGCTACTTAAGAGAACAGTGCAGAGAGAGAGAGGGAGGGGAAGGCAGTTTTACTGAGACAGTTGTACAGAGATAGGTTATAGAGAGAGAACAAGCTAGACACTAGTAAAGACAGAACAAACCAAAGATTAGAAGGAGCCAAAAGATTAAAACAAATTACCAGAGTTAGTTTGAGGTCAAGTAGAGCAATTCAGAGGCTGAGAAGAAGCCAGATTGAATCAGCCAGCTTGGAGAGGACTTTGAGCAAGAACAGCAGAGTTGAGTCAGTCAGCCAGAGTCCAAAAACAAACAAACAAACAAACAAACAAACAAAAACCATAAAAGACTAGTAAGGGTAAGCTTATTTAGCGACAAATCTCAGACACTGAAAACATTCTAGATCTAGATTAGATTATATGGAGGCTAGCAGCTTCCAGAACTACTCCTAGGTTAACAGACAGAGATGGTAAGTCTTGGAGATGAAAATTACATCAACCAAATAAAAGTCACATTTATGATATTGATTAACACAAAACCCACTGTGGTGGTTTGAATGTGATTGGCCCAGGAGGAGGGCACTATTTGAAGGTGTGGTTTTGTTGGAGTAGGTGTGGCCTTGTTGAAAGAAGTGTGTCACTGTGGGAGTGGGTTTTAAGACCCTCTTCCTAGCTGCCTGGAAGCCAATCTTCTGTTTGCCTTTCGAATGAGATGTAGAACTCTCAGCTCCTCCTACATCATGCCTGCCTGGATGCTGTTATGCTTCTGCCTTGATGATAATGGACTGAACCTCTGAACCTGTAAGATAGCCCCAATTAAATGGTGTCCTTTATAAAAGTTGTCTTGGTCATGGTGTTAGTTCACAGCAGTAAAATCCTAACTAAGACACCCACAAATTGACAACATGCAGAGAATAAGACTGTAGAGTGCTGAATCCTGAATGTGACATCTACATCACATCTCTAATTCCCAAGGCTCAGGGATCATTGCAGAAGAGGAGCTGGCAAAATGGTAAGAGCCAAAGCCAGTGAACTACTAAAGAGATACAGAGGGAGCTTGCACATATAGGTTAACATTGGCCGTGACAACATACACAAGACCAAGTCAGTCTGAAAGTCCTACCCTTAGCTGAGGATCTATTGGCAACTGATGGTTGCTGGAAGAAGTCAGTTTTCTTTTGATATGCCACCCATGAGAGGCTACCTGTGTAAGGCTGGTCCTACATGCATTCATTTACAGATGGCACTAAGTGGACTCCATGGGCTTACAGAAAGAAGAGAAAACATGAAACTGGGAGGTAAACATCGTAGTGGAGACAGGGGAGTTTGGGAGGAAGGGCATGGGGACAGACTTGATTAAAACATATTATACACAGATATAGAATTCTTAATCAATAAAAAATACAAAAAAAATATGCTCTGAGCTTTGTGTTCTCTACTAGTTCCAAAAGAAAGTTGCTTTCCTAGAACCTTATCTACACAGGGAATAGAAAACACCCAGTCATATCATTCAGCAAGCCCCCTAAAAGGAGAAAGGGGTAAAGAGTCAAGGGTATGGGTAGAGGACAGTCAGTGACTAAGATCTAAGCACACCTTTCCATGTCTACAGATGCCGGAGGATTGCAAAAACTCTAAAGACTGACTAACCTCAGTTCCTACCACCCAATGCTCTGTACCTGATTTCAAAAAAAAAAAAATCACAAACATAACAAAAGACAAGACACGCACAGACATGGGAGGAAAAAGAAAGCCAGGGTGCCCGATGAAGATGCAGCAGAAAAAAATCTGAAATCATCACACTGAGAACTTACAGTAACTATGAGCAACATGGTAAGAGCTTATGTTGCAAAAGGTAAGAAAATGTCATCAGAGACGAGAAACAGTAATTAAAAAACAATAAAAAGATGCCTCAAGGATCAAAGCACCCTAACACAAAGTAACAACATCATCCTTGGACTCACCAGCAGAATGGGCAGAGCCAAGGAATGAATCAGCAAACATAGGGATAGGCCTGGAGAAATATCCAGAACTGAGATGTAAAGAGGACATAAAATGGGATATTCAGTGCACATAGTGGGGATATCAAAGGAGATGGAGGAGAAGGGAAACATGAAATATTAGCAGTTGAGAATTTCCCACAACTAATGACAGATTCCAATCGTATGACAGGTGAAGCTTGAGTGC
The DNA here is from genome assembly GCA_036184795.1 of Tokudaia tokunoshimensis. NCBI lineage: Eukaryota > Metazoa > Chordata > Mammalia > Rodentia > Muridae > Tokudaia > Tokudaia tokunoshimensis. The sequence continues at coordinate 39,588,073 of BTHU01000010.1, read as the reverse complement.
ACCCTCCTTAGTCCCTCATAGATCTGGGAGGACAGTTATCAGGGCTAGATGACCTGAACAACATCATTGATCATCTGGATGTAATATGATTCTAACTGACATTTAGAGGTTTTCTTCAATAAAACCCCAAAACAAACCACACATTATTTTTAACAAGTATACAACATTTACAAGAAGACCCATGTTTGGTAGATGAAGAAGAATAGAAACTACATAACAAAAGCTTCCCCACCACAATAGGATTAAATTAAAGGTTGGCATGAGGAAGATAGAAACTCTCCAAATACTTGGAGATTAAACATCATAGTTTTAAACAATGCATTAATCCAGCAATTGGTCTCAAGAGAAAGCTGAAAATATTTTGTACAAAGCAGAAAATACAAAGTAGCAAAAATTTGTCATACTAAGCAAAAGCAGTAATCACAAGGAAATGTGTAATGTTGCATGAGAATAGAAAATAAGAACGATCTAAAATGAATAGCTTAAGCTTCCATCTGACAATGGCAGAAGAAGAAGAAGAAGAAGAAGAAGAAGAAGAAGAAGAAGAAGAAGAAGAAGAAGAAGAGGAGGAGGAGGAGGAGGAGGAGGAGGAGGAGGAGGAGGAGGAGGAGGAGGAGGAGGAGGAGGAGGAGGAGGAGGAGGAGGAAGAGTGCCTCAGAGGCAGAGGGAAACAGAAAAACAAGAGCAGAGAATAGAGAATAGGGCAACAAGAGGAAGATTCAAAAAAAAAACCCACAAAGCCCAATGTTTAAAAAGAACCAAAACAAATCTCAACAAATCTATATCTAGTAGTACCACAAGAAACCAAAGGTGCAAGTTACTACTCTCAGAAACACAGAAGAGCCATCATTACCACACCCCTAAACACTGTGGACAATAAAGGCATTAGGTGTGAAAAACTCTTCTCCCAAATTCTGGAGCTTAGAGAAAAAGTCAGTTTCTTGAAATACCCACTACCAAAGCTCACATGAGGAAAAAAGAGATAACCAGGTATCCCCATATCATGTACACACTTGGCTAAATAATTCTCCAACCCATAAAGAACCAAGACCTCCAAGATGGGTACATTAGTGAATTTTAATTGATATTTAAGTAACAAATAATTGTAAAACAACTTGTTCAAAAAATGTAAAAGCAGGAAGAACATTTGCAAATTCATGACCTGAGGACAGGAAGACAGCTGCTCTGGGCCTACAAGGCAGAGGGAGTTAATGTCACTGCCACCTGGCTTTCTTCCTGACCTAACATAAGCCAATGACAGGTCACAACAGAAAGATAGCACAGGCCAGCATAAGATAACATAGGACATCCAGGAACACAAACACAGACTGTCTCAGCAAAAGTGCCTCAGTAAAATGTTTAGAACCCAACAACATGTATAAAAGTTATATGCCACAACATAGTGTAATTTACTTCATGTAGGAAAGGCTGTGGAGACAGTTAGCTGGACATGTGCTTGCTGTCCAAGTATGAGTGACAGTGTTGGGATCTCCAGCACCCATATAAGAAGCAGGGGCATGGTGGCATGGGTCTGTAATGCAGAATTTCAGGGGAGTGGAGACAGGTGGCGCCTGGGTCCCTCCTAGCTAGCTGAACTAGATTCAGTGAAGAAACCTTATCTCAAAACATAAGGTGGAAAAGTGGTTGAGGGTATCACCAATTCAATACTTCACAACATTTGCACAAGTGAGTATTCTCCCACAGGCATGTGATATCATTCATGAATCAATCTCTCTCTCTCTCTCTCTCTCTCTCTCTCTCTCTCTCTCTCTCTCTCTCTCTCTCTCTCTGTCTCTCTCTCTCTCTCCTATATTATATATATACATATTGTGTGTATGTGTATATATATATATATCTTTAATTTTTTAATTATGATGGTAATCTATCACATCAATATCCATTCAGTGTACTGAAATAACAAATGCTTCTCAACACAGAGTAGAGGGAAGCTTCTCACCCTAATAAATGTCTACCTAGACCTGCAGCTGACTCAACACTCACGGCTGATAAGGTTCTTGTAGATTGAGACAAGCAGATCAAGGATACTCCCTCTCACCCCTGCAGTACCAAATTGGTGGAAGTCCTGCTTGATTCCTTAGCCCAGACAAGAAAACAAAAGGTGCACTGGTAGGAAGAAGTTAAGTTGCATTTAAGAAAAACACGACTGTCTTTAATAGAAAATCATAAAGAATCAACAGTGGTTCAACAACAATGTTCTTACAGTTAATTTGTGATCACAGAAAGGTTGCAGAATATGAGGTTATGATGTGGGATTCAATAGCCTTCCAGTATGTCACAAATGAAGAAGAAGTTAATGATACTTTATCATTTATAGTAACACTAAAAACCATGTACATAGGACTTAACCACAGGGAAAATGTATGATATCATGAGAAAAACAACAAACCTCTGTGAGAGAGAAAGAGCTAAGTCAATGGAGAGATCTCTGTGTTCAGGTGAAAGTGTCAATCAATACTGTCAGTCTCCAAACTCCTTCCAGCTGACCTCTTCATTCAACACAATTTCGATCAAAATCGCATCAAGTTCTTTGATGGATATTGAAAGAGTGGTTCTAAAGTTTATACGGAGAGGCAAAGCAACCAAATGAGTCCATGCAACATGGAAGAATAAAGCCAGAGGCCTCTTATTACCTGGCTTCAAGATTTACCACAGGACTACAGTCACCAATATGCCCTGGGACTGATGATATAATAGAAAATAAATCAATGGGATAGAAATAAATCCACACAAATTGCCTTTGAAAAGCATCAGAGGCAATTCAATGGAGAATTCTCAGCAAATGGATTTGTAACAACTGGGTGAACACACAAAAAGAAAATAGATCCAAACATAGACCTCAAGCTTTACACAGAAGTTAATGTGAGGTGAATCACAGACATGAGTGTATCTACTGCTTCAATTCAGACTATACAGCGCTGTGTGCACACTGTGGGACTTAAAAGACAGAGAACATATGAAACTGGGAGGAGAAAGTGGTGGTCGAGATGGGAGGGTGTTTAATTGCAAGGTAGAGAATAGGATGTGGGCATGATCAAGTGGTATACATGTATGAAATCCTCAGTCAATAAAGAAATGACATCTAGAAGTAAAATGGGAAATAAATAGGTGACTGTATTTGGTATTAACTTGATAGACATGACATCAAAAGTACACACCACAAGAAAACAACTGATAGATTAGATTTCATGAAAATGAAAAAAAATCTTCAACTCTATGAAAAATGCTGTTGAGAAAACGACAAGTCACAGAATGGAAGAAAATATCTGCAAAAACATTTATCTAAAAAAGGACTTGTATGTAAAATATGCAGAGTTCTTAAAAGTCACATACAAGTTCCACACATATAGAAAGATTAGACTTTGACAATAAAATACAGGAATAAAGATGGAGCAAAGATTGAGGGAACAGCCAACAAATGACTGGCCCAACTTGAAACCCATTCCATGGGAGAGAGCCAACCCTTGATACTATTGATACTCTGTTATGCTTACAGACAGGAGCCTGACATAACTGTCTCCTGAGAGGCTTTATCCAGTAGCAGATGGAAACAGATGCAGAGACCCACAGCCAAATATCAGGCAGAGCTTAGAGAGTTATTTGGAAGAGTAGAGGAGGGATAGGATAGAGCAAGCCAGAGGGGTCAAGGACTCTACAAGAAAGCCTACAGTGTAAACTAACCATGGGCCTATGGGGACTCACAGAGACTGAACCACCAACAAAAGATCATGTGGGGCCTGGACCTAGGCCCCCTAGAAAATTAGTAGCAGATGTACAGCTTGGTTTTCATGTGGGTCTCCTAACAATTGGAGTAGGGGCTGTCTCTGACTCTGTTGTCTGCCATTGGATCCTCTCCCTATAGCTGAACTGACTGGTCAGGCCGCAGTGGGAGAGAACAGGTTTAATTCTGCTGGGACTAGATGTCCCAGGATGGGGTAGTACCCAAGGGGAGATTCCCCTTCCCTGCAGAGAAGGGGAGGGTGGAATTTGTGAGGGTAGGACTAGGAGAAGAGGGAGGATGTGACTGGGATGTAAAGTTAATTAGTTAATTAACTAATTAATTAACAAAAAACCAAAACCAATCATGTAAAAGCATCACACTTATGTCTCCTGCAGTTCTTTACCACAGCAATGAGTGGTTGAAAAGGGAATTTTGAAAGCAATTACATTCATAATAGTCTCAAAAAAGAGCATTAAGAATGAAGGAAGAAGATGTTAGGGCTGTACAACAAAATTGGCAAACACAGCTTAAAATTAAATAAAGAAGACATGAGGGAAGGAAAATACACCTTAGGTTCATGGGTCAGAGGAAAATTTTGTTAAGACGTAAATACATCCCACAGCCATCTATATACTCAAATCCCAGTGACACATTCAGCAGAAACAGATGGCCACATCCAAAGATATACTTAGAATATCAATGAACCCTAAATAGTGCCTCTCAAATTCCAAGATCCACTACTAATTTACAGTAACCAAAACAGTATGGTATTGGCACAACAGGAGACACAGACCAGTAAAGCAAGACAGAGGTCCCAGACATGAATTTCAGCCAAATGGTCTAATGGATTTAAGAAGAATGTCAAGAGTAGTCAATTGTTTCCTCCAAGAAATAGTTCTGGGAAAACTGGATATTCTAATGCAGAAGAATAAACTTGGGCCCTTTCCCAGTACCATATGAATACTTAACTCAAAATGTATCAAAGATGTAAGTTAAGATCCGGAACAAAAAAAAAAAAAAAAAAAAAAAAACCACTTAGAAGTCAACACAGGACAAATCTTCATGATGCTGAACTTAACAATGAATTTCTGACTATGGCTCTCAAGTCATGGGTGACAAAGGAAACTAAACAAACAAACCAACCAACCAACCAAAGTTAAACTTTGTGGCAACTAAAAAGTTTTCAACATCAAAGGACAGTATCAGCAAAATGAAAAGGCAATCTGGGAAAAGGGAAGAAGTGTTTGCATTTCGTAATAAATGTGTATCCAGAACAGAGAACATCTGCACTCAATGGAAATTAATGACTCGAATCAAACATGGAGAAAACATTTCTCCAAATAAAGTATACAAATAGCTGATAAGTCCACAGAAGTAAGCTCATCACCAATAAACATTACAGAAACGGAAACGAATGTCACGATGGCTGGCTACTCCCCATCTGCTCAGATGTCTACGAGAGAAGACTATAGCAAGTGTCTCAAATGATGTGGAGGGAATGGAGCCTTGTGTGTGGCTGCTGAGACTGTTAAATAGAATAAATAGCTCTGTGGGAAAGAAGGGTAGTTAGCTTCTCAAAATAAACAAATACATGATCACCATAGAATTCAGCAATTATACCACTTCTGGATATTTACTCAAAGAAATTGAAAGCAGGTGTTGGTGAGACTCTTGCCCACCCATGCACATTGTAGTATTCCTTACAAACATGAAACATAGCTGGGTGTTTGTGAATGGATAAGTGTGCTGTGTTGTACACCTAGTGTAGAATCTTACAAGGCCTACAAGAAAAGGAGCAATTATGATATGGGCACACAGAAGTTCTCTGAGGGCATTGTGCTAAGTAAAGTAATGTAGTTAAAGAAAATTTAAATAAATTATGTCAGCTTACATAAGTAAGGAAGTTGAAATCACAGAAGGAATAAGTAATGGTGGTTGCTGTTGAGGGATGGACAATGGGTGAGATCAGGGAGCAGGTAGAGTTGGGGCTGGTTTATTGAACATAGAATTTGGTTGACAAAATAGAATCATGGAGACTGATTGCAAGTCTATGTGACCTGCACACTTCATGGTTAAGAATATAATTTCATGGTATACATATTTTGCCATAAGAAAGCATAATTTAATTTTCAAAAAGTAGTGAGTGAGCTATTACTATATAAATGCTATGATAGAGGAACATAACATGTAATGTTGCTTAGTGAAACGAGTCAGCCTGGAAGTGCTGTAATATATGATTCCAGTGGTTAAGGAGTGTGAGTGGTGAGAGGCAGATGAGGTCAGCAATTTGTAACCTGGCTTCCCTTCACATCTTCTAAGCGACCTCTCCTTCATGGTGCATGGTGAAGTACCTTGGAAGCTATTAACAAACAGAACCAAACTTCCAGAATCTTCATGAAATCATGGGCTTCTCCAAATGATTTCACTTGGGAAGAACCACCTGCTGCAGAATCAGCTCCACTGCAGGTTTCCCTCCATGGCAGAATCTTCCCACTGCAGGACACCCCTACTACAGGATCTTTGCACTCTAAGATCATCCCCTCCTAGTGCAAATCTCACCTACTGAATGATATTGCCCATTGCCAGATCCTTCGCTGCAGGATTCCCACAACTGGAGGACCCTGCCCTCCCTCTGCAAGATCTTGTACTCACTACAGGATCCTCTTCACTGCAAGATTCCACACACTCAGAATCAGCTCCGCCGTGGAATCTTTCCACTACATGATCTCCCTCACTGCAGGATCCCTCCCACTTAAAATCACATCAACTACAGAATCAGCGTGTGCCACCCAGTTCTCTGAGACTCTAGGACTTTGAGGCTTTCAGACAACAAGCTAAACATACAGATGCAATTCTATAAACCCAGCTATCTGGAAAACCAAGACAATAAGATCATAAGCCCAAGGCCATCCTATTCTACAAAATTAGTTCAAGGCTTATTGGGCAACTAAATAAGCCCTATCTCAAAACAGAAATGGAAAGAAAAATGAGAGAGAAAGAGAGAGACATACGGGGGTGGGAGGAGTCATGCAGCTGGTCATGCAGCTGTAGTAGAGTGCTAATGCCTAGCTTGTGGTAATGTACATGCCTAGCTTGGGGTAATGTACATGCCTAGCATGTACAAGGCCAGACTTAACATGTATAGCACGGTAACAGAAGGAAGAGAAGAATGAGCAACAGAAAGAGATGGCTGGCAAAATTTTAAGGAATGACCTTGTCATTTCTTCAGGGCTATTTGGAGCCCAACTGAGTTCTGAGGAGCCCGTCTGCTTTAGTATAGCAGTGGCCTGGTGTAATAAAGGCCAGAGGCAAAAACTTAGCCTATCTCCTACCTCCTGACACCCTGCCAAGAGGCAGATCCTGGCCTCCCTTTACCCAACCATGACTTCTAGCTTCCTTTCTTCCATAAAGATGTTTTCCATTTCAAAGAAATGAGAACCCCTATCCAGTGAGGTCACTTCCCCCATATTGCTGGCCTCAGCCGAATACCTTTCCCCCTCTGTTTCTCAGTCTAAACTAGCAATAGACAGAAACTGTACAGCTTCCTTCTGACTGGGAGGAAATCACCCCTGGGGCCGATGCCTACTCAACAATTCTGAGGATCTTACTTCATCCTTCCTTCTCTAGGATCCTGCCAGGCTTCTTGCTTCTTATAAAAGTCAGATGGAACTTCCACAGGAGCAGAGACACTGGCTTCTGACTCATCCAGTCTTCATTCCGTAGCCTCTGACCTCAACATGAAGATCCCTACACTTCTATGCCTCCTGCTCATAGCTGCCACCATCAGCCCACAGGTGTTGGCTGGACCAGGTAAGGCTTCTTCCCCTTTCCCAATGTCTCAACACATTCCAGAACTGCTGCGTGGTCTGCAGTTTTGAAGATGGAGAGACTCAGGCTACAAGAGGAATTAAAAAGAGTCATTGTTCCAGTGACATAGTGAGCCAGAACCAAGTGCTCAGAGCACTGAGCACTTGGTTGACACCAGTCCTGGGACAAGATGCTGAATGCAGCCACTACAGATACTGCCCTCTTCTTGTTTGGAGAGGTGCGCCAGAAGTGTCTGTGTGGTGAGAAGGATGTCTCAGCAATAGAGGAGTGACAAATATGGCTTGAAGAAGAGTTTTGGGGTCATGGTCCAGAGTGCCTTCAAGAACAGCAGCCACATGTGGATACTGGACAGGCTTCTTAAACTCTAAGCCTACAGTAGCAAGATGATGGACAGCAAGTTATTAGAACTTCCTTTCCTGTGTCAGAAATTGATGAGATTTTTCCATACATAGTTAACAGCAAGTACATATTCTGTAATATTCTATGACCAAGCTCTAGAAACAGAAGTTGGGAGCCGTAACTCTTAGGTACAGTCCAGCATTCTTCCTTCTTTTGTGAGAGCACCCTGAAATGTTTCCTAACTGTCTCTTTCTTTGTAAAATTATTTTCAGATGCAGTGTTCACCCCAGTCACTTGCTGTCATAATGTGGTTAAGCACAAGATCCATGTCCGGAGGCTGAAGAGCTACAGGAGAATCACAAGCAGCCAGTGTCCCCGGGAAGCTGTGATGTAAGTTGGCCATGTCCAGCACTCCAAACTAGTTTCCTGTCTGAAGAGCAAGTGAGAGAAGTCTGAACTCATGGTCTTAAGTCAAATGGATATAGCAGCTTACCAGTCTGATCCCCTCGTCACCTTGTAAAACAAAGCCCATTGGAGAATCCATACTTTTTCATCAGTTGAGAGAGATTGCACCTAATTCATTTAGACAGGAGACGGGAAAGATTCAACTAGGAGAGCAAGAACAGAGCTTCTTCCTGAGTTTTTCTTTCATCTTTCCCCATCTTCTCTCCTGTCCCTTCATCTGTGGAGGAGTAGAAGAGGCCTAGGACCAATAGGCCATGCTCTAAATAAACCCTCAGAGCACCTTGTCTAACCATGTCTTCTCCTCCACAGCTTCACAACTGTACTGCATAAGGAGATCTGTGCTAACCCCAAGGAGAAGTGGGTTAAGGACTCCATAAACCATTTGGATCAGAAGTCTCCAACACAGCATCCTTGAACCTTCATGTCTAGGCTGAGAGTTCCAGAAAAATCTTATGTATTTTCCCCTGACGTTCCCCATGAGCAGTGTGATATTTATTATGATATCTAGAGAGAGATGCTTTTAATAATTTAAAACACAGACTTGCTTAAATAATATTTAATGATATTTAAGTTATATTTGGGCCAATTAAACTGAATTTATTTCACAAACTGTGTATTTATTTTTATAAAAACTCATTTAAGTTCCTGGCAAAATGTCAGTTCTCTCTTGCACCTGCCTGTGGGTTAGTGAGATCCATCCATGGTGCATTAGCATGATAGCAGCTTTTGTATTCTTAGAGAATCAGTGTTTCTTCTAGAGGAGTGTGTTCTTCTTAGTGCTATGTTCAGTGTTATTATATGGCTATGGTGTTTTCAAAGAAATACATGTATGTATTTTTAAGTACATTACTCAAAATTTGGGTCATGTTAAGCTGGAATAGAAAAGCCAGCAGCAATAGGTAACAGTGTAAAGGATCATCCTACAGGAATGTCTTTTGCCTGGGCAGAACCTGCTGAGGTTCAGGGAGAATGAGGAAGGACACAACAGGCCCTGCTATCCCTCTAGCTCCAGTCCTTCCATTATCTGTCCATAGTCATGAGTTTCTCCAAGTCGATTTCTTTTCTCATTTCACCTTTCTTTTCATGGAGTCTCTTTAATGGCCTCTCACAATGGTCTTGAGACTTTTCTAACTCTAGGGTTTTCCCATGAAATGAATTCTGAAGTCCAGAGTAGTAACATGTTAGAACTGAAACCAGACCAACAAGGAACACTAGACATCTATGTGCCACATCTATTTGGATTTTTATAAGGATAACTCTCTAACACACCTTCTGTGGAAGGGATGTGGATGTGCTAGGCTGTGGATGAACACTGCTCTTCTGAGATGTCCAGCAAGGAGGGAAGATACTGAGTCAGAGAAAAGAATCCAGACAGCTGCATACTCCAAATCTGGAGAAACTGGTGGTAGGCATTAGAAATAAAAGGCTGTAGCCTTGTTGTAGGGACTCCTTAACTTCAGGATAGGAAAGCAGTAAGAACACAGTAGGTGGACTCAAACTGTAAGGGCAGGAACACACTGAGAGGTAGTAACAGAAAGCGTTGCCAGGTCTGAGCACAGGATACTTTGAGGAAGAGAGGGCCTAGGAGCAGCCACTGCAGTGCTACAAGAAGACCTCGACAATCTAAGCTGGATGCTAGCCAGGGCCATAAATAAAAAGACAGGCAGAATAACATTGTGTGGGATGCTGTAGAGAGGAAACAAAGGACCCTCCCTGGATATGAACTCATTCCTCAAAGCTTCACATACGAATTTAAGGGACTGGCAGTTTTTGGATGCAAAATTAATTTACTTGTATTATGGTCTGAATGCCTGTGCTCCTTCAAGATTTATATTGGAATCTAGTCTTGTCCCTTTGTGCTGTGTGTGTACTGTATGAAGAAAGTAAGGTAACTTGCTTTACAAGTCTAGATAGAAGGCTCAAGCAACCCAACATGGTCACTGCTGAGACAACCTGGCTGCATCACAACACAGCAGAAAATCAGAAAGGATGTGGTGTACCAAAGGGGCTGGGAACACAAAATGACCATGATGATTCATTGCTACACCTTCAAACCACTCCCAGCATTGATCCATTCGCAAGGGTGAGGCTTCCAACACCAAAGTTTCCATAAACTCAGCCCAAGTACATAAAGGCCCCTCTACTATCTCACCATCATCAACCATGCTAGAGATCAAGTTTCCAGCATGTATCCATTGAGGAACAGTCACATACAAACCTTATCATGCATTGTGATGGGACTAAGAGGCAGGACCTTCAGTAGGTGACTGAGTCAAGAGGTGTCTGATTTCATAAATGATATTAATGTTAATAACACATCTTGAGGGAATTGTTTTGCCCTCTAGCTATGACAGAACATACAGAAAGTGTACAGATCAAGTCCTGACCAGATACCAAGTCTACTGGTACCCTGATCTTCACCATATCCAAATCCAGAATTTGAGTAATTAATCTCTCTTCTTTTAAATTCTTATATCTAAGGTATTATGTTTTTGTAATAGGAATAGACTGGTATAATTGTTATATTATGGTGTTAAATGTCCCTCCTAAGCTCATGTGCTTGAACATTTGGTCCCCAGCCAGTGGCATATTTGAGAGAGATGGTACAACCTTTAGGGAAGAAAGAAAAACCTTTGGAGGTGAGTGACATGGAGCAGGTCATTGGAAGTTATAGTCTACTCTTTTTTCCTGTCTGATACTGAAATATATCCAATCACAAGCTCCTGAGAACAAAGGCCAAATTGTTCATATCACAATATAATCCAAATGCTATGACAGGCTGCACTTGAACTGTGAGCCAAAATAAACACATCCTTCTTTAACTTGCTTCTGTCAGGTATCATAGGAAAGTTTCAGAATAGACAAATCAGGGGGTAAAGTACTTGGGCCACCAAGAGGATCTGAGCTTAGATCCCCCAGCTCCTACATTAAAAAACAAAATATGGTAGCACCAATCTTCAACTCCAGAGGCAAGAAAAATAAACTAATTGGGGTAATCTTTGTCATCCAGTCAGTCCCAAGGCCAGCTTGTAAGAGTTCATGAGCATCTACTTAAAAGTAAGTACTCCTCTTCCTGGCAGTCTCTTTTTTCCTTATGTATTTATGTGTGCTGTATGTCTGTGAGAAACATAAACTTAAATCAGCCAAAAGAATGAGAGATAAATGAGAGTACAGCATAAGTAAATAATAGAGAAAACCAACCAGACTAAAGGTGGATCTTTGAAAATAAAACCAATAAACCTTCATCTAGAACAAGCTCATGCAAAGGGCAAAGGCACAAATTACTGTCAGAAATGCAAGAATAGCATCTTTACAATTGCCTTAAATAAGAATAAAAGATTATCAAGAACTCTTGGCCTAAAACCTGAAAGCATAGGAAAAGCTATTCAACTTCTTGAAATACGCACTCTGCCAAAACTCACATAGGGAAGTAGAAATAATCAAGATGTGTCTTTATCTATTACAGAACTTGGATAAAGAAGCTCCAACCCTGAAAGTACAAGAATCTTCCAAATTATACCAATGAATTCTACTGAACACTGAAGCTACACATGACACCCATGCTCAACAACTTGTTCTAAAACACAAAAGCAGAGTAAACACTTGCAAATGCACTTCAAGACATACATAGACAGAGAGAGACATGTTGAGCTGTGTTGAGATTACAAGTAAGAAGAGCCAATATTATCATCTGTTTGCTCTTTGCAACCTAGCAGAAGCCAGATAATATATCAAGCAAAAGAAAAGCAAGATCCACATGTATCCTGGCCCTCCCCGGCTACCTAGTCCAGCTGAAAAGGATCGCCTCCAGCCTCATGGAAGACAATAAGTCACAAAGAGTGAAAGAGAAAGTGATTATGCCAATGTCAGCCTCTAACCACAGATAAACCTTCATTTGAGCATGTCCACACATGCACTAGCAAGCACCAGTGTAAGAGAGAGAGAGAGAGAGAGAGAGAGAGAGAGAGAGAGAGAGAGAGGTAAAACTATTCAAAATTGATTACTGTAACCATCACATCAATCAGCTGAAGGATAAAAGGCTACATGATATTGTCAATAGACCCTGAAAAGCATTGAACAAAAGTGCACACCCATCAGGATTCTAAAGGCAAAATTACTTGTCAACACACTTGGAACAGAAGGAAGCTTCTTCAGTCTAATGGACATCTATGATGGTCTGTAGTGAATTCCACACTCGCCGCTGCTAAAGTAGATGTTGTTCTCATAAGATTGAGAATAGCAGAGCACTAGCCATTGCAGTGTCCGATCAGTGGGAGTCCTTGCTGACTCATTAGACAGAAAGGAAAACAGAAAGATACATAGATGAAGGAAGGAAGTTAAGCTACCTTTAAGAAAAACATGTTTGACTTCTGCAGAAAATCACAGAGAATCAATGACAGGTAAAAGAAAAAACTCTTATAATTTATGAATGCAGAAGGATTTCAGAATGGACAAAGGATATGGAATAAGTGGGTAAAGTCTTTGGTGCTCAAACATGAGGCTTAAGTTTGGATCCCCAAACTCCCAGATTTATAAAACAAAACAAAACAGGCACGGTGGGGCATCCACCTGCAATACCACTGCAGGGATGGGAGGCAGCTGGTAGACTGTGGAGTCTCGCTGACTATCCAAACTACAAAAACATCAAGATCCAGGTTCAGAGAGAGACCTATACATCTCAGGTGCACACAGGTGTGCACAGAGCCACACAAACAAACATCATGAAGTGCAAAGATTGATGTCTAAGATTCTATAGCCTTCCTGTATATCAGTAATGAACAGTTCAAACTGAAATTAATGACACTATTTCCCTTATATTGGCACCAAAAACCAAATACATAATACTCAGTCTAAGAAAAAAAAATGTGAACATACTTATGAGAACAATTACATGCCTCTGTGAGGAGAAAGAACTGAGCCCATGGAGAGATCTCTGCATTCATAGGAGGGAGACACAATGGACATTCTCAGCCTCCAAGTGCCTCCCCAGCAGAGCTTTTCATTCCACACAATTCTAATCAAAATCCCACCAAGCTCTTTGGTTCTCAACCTTATACAGAGAAGTGAGCTAACACAACACTGGAAAATAAAGTCAGAGAACTCACGTTACCTGACTTCGAGACTTACCGCATGGTTACAGTCACCAAGGCATGCAGGGCTGATGATATAATAGAAAATACATCAACGGGACAGAAATAGATCTGCACGAGTCACCTTTGAAAAGCAGCAGTAGCACAGATGATTCGAGGAAGAAAGGACATTATTTTGAGCAAAAGGTGCTGTAACAAACGTGAAAATTGTATAAAGGAAAATGAGCTTAGGTAGGGACCTGTTTTTTCACCAAAAAAAAAAAGCTATTAGATGCATACTAGATATAAATGTATCTACTACTTAGAATTCAAAGCTACACAACCTCTAGAAGGTAAAATGGAGGAAGGCATAAGGTGGCTGTCTTAGTGACTTTGTTAGGACAAAATACCCTGAGATAGATGCTGCACACACATAAAGCATTGGCAAACACATCTTAAGGGAGAGAGGGTTGTTTTGTTCTAGCGTTTCAGAGCATATGCAGTTCGTCATGGTGAAGCAGGCATGGTTGGAGGATCATGGGGTTGGCCTGCACACTACATTGACAGCATGGAAGCATAAAGAGGAAGTGGGCCTGGCAACAAAGCCCCAGTCTGCCCCCAGTCATGTACTTCTGCCAGCAAGACTCAGTTTCCTAAAGTTTTAATCAACCTTTCCAAACAAGGCCACAAGCAAAAGTTTGGCCCAGACAACCTAAGGAAAAATGTGTGTTCTCCCTTGGTGTCTGTCCATGTGATAAACACTGACCAAAAGCAACTTGGAGGAAATGGTTTATTTGGCTTACAGGTTACAGTCCATCATTGAGAGAAGCCAAAACAGGAACTCAAAGCAGGAACTGAAGCATAGACCACAGAGGAATGCATTTTACTTGTTTGTTAAGCCACCTTCTTTATACAGCCCACGCCGGCCGGCCTAGAGATGACACCAACCACAGTAGGTTGGATCCTTCTGCATCAAATTAGCAATCAAGACAGTGTCTCTGAGACATGCCCACAGGCTAAGCTGATGGAAGCAATGCCTTACTTAAGGTTCCCTCTTGCCAAGTGTGTCAAATTGACAACGGATGCTAATTATGATATTCCAACCCTTGAAGACTTCCATCACTTTTTCTTTCTTGTTTGTCTCCAATATTTCATGTTAAAACCATCACATAAAACCTGGTATAACTATACAGGTTTTATAATCTTTTAAAAAATTCCAACAATGTATTTTTAAAAACTGAAACAGCTTTTTTTCTTGCTCCAAGAAGGAAGAATCTTTGCACAGCTACAATCAAATCAACGTAAAACAAACTTCAGCAGTGGAAATAGCTCGGTGTCTGCCGACATGGACTCACTCAGGATCTTTTGAGCTCCAAAGGAGTTGTACCTCACCAACTCTGCCATTTGCAGCATACACAGAATGTCTGGTAGGCTCAGCTTGGCTCCATTCCACACCTACTGCTGTCCTTAGTGGAGGTTCCATGATCTTGGAATTTCTAATATTTGGGGGTCTACACTGAAACTGGGGCTGCACCTTTCCCAGTTGTTTCTCTTCTGTCTTCTTCAAAGCCAACAAACCTGACACATGGTACTAAACCCCAGGTTTTATCCACAGCCCCTTCATGCCTGGGGATTCCAGGACACTCCAACCCTGCCACACAGTGCCAAGCCTCAGCTGCTTTCCGTAGCTCATGCTTTTATGCCCCAACTTTAACCCCTTGGATGGATGTTGATGAATTCTGTCTGGTCTTGGACATTCCTTGATATAGTTCTTGGTCCAACAGTTTAGTATAAATTGGCTATTGAAATTCTATTTGTTTGGATGTCCTTTCATATTTCAACACATTTCATTTATGTTTGTTTTTTTCCCAGACCATTGAGTTTGGTCATTTGTTAGCACTCAATTTTCCTCATTGCCATTCTTCTGTCAATATAAAAACAAAATCCACACCACTCACCCCAAAGGGAAGAAGGAATTATTTTGGAGCTAAATGTGAGTAAAATACAAATTCATGTTACCACAAAGTCCATTGTCCAAGATGGTGACAGTTTGATGAAGTTTTTACGAGCAGCAGAGGCAAGAAACTCACAAATCAATACACTTTTAAAATATAATAAATAGTCACAGCAAAGTAGAAAAATGTCTGCTATGGGCTTCAGATGCTGTCTGATACTATTCATAGCTTTTGGTTGGTGGAAATTAGAGTTCTGGTAAGTTTGCACATTCCAAAGGGTTTCAGTCTGTCAGTCATGGGGTGTTAGGTCCCGCCCAGATATGGGCAAGCAATGGTTGTTTAAGATGCTAAAGATAGTTCAAGGTAAATTGGTTCTAGACTTGCAGCATTCCAACCTTTCTACAGCCATTAGGTCTAACAAGTTAACCAGCTTTACAGAAAGTTTAGTTTGATGGTGCAATACCAAAGTCAAGAAAAGAGACAATGCTTAAAAGCTACCAATTAGCATTTGAGACAGTCTTATGATTAACTACATTAACTCAAATTTGAAGATAGTGATATTTTTTTAAATCCAAGCAAAGAATCCTCTCTCTCTCTCTCTCTCTCTCTCTCTCTCTCTCTCTCTCTCTCTCTCTCTCTCTCTCTCTCTCTCTGTCTCCCCCCTCCTTCCTTCCCCCACTCTCCTCCCTCCCTCCCTCCCTCCCTCCCCCCTTCTCCCTGATTGTCCTCCCTCCCCTTTCTCTCTCTCTAATGCTAAATTATTTCCTAAAACAAATTATCATGGTTGGGCTTTTTTTAAAGTTTGCTTTGTTTTGTTTATGGGACAAAACCAATATGTCCCTAGAATCTCTAAAAATAATGGAATCATTAAATCTGCAGTCAGTTTACAAGATCACTGATTTTGGAATGCCTATGTGGACACGTGGACACTCATATATATGTGTGTGGCACAGGTTCCACCTTATAGAGTACATTCCAAATCTAACCAGAGATTGTTTTGTTGCTATTCCTATAGCATTCACACCTCTATTGTACCAATGGACATGTCTTGCCAGGCCAGCATTGTTCACAGTTCTCTGTTCACAACTAGCATCCACGTATGAGACAGAATATAATGTTTAGGTCTGGGTTACCTGGATTGCATCTAATCGATTTGCCTATTAATGTCACAATTTCATTTTTTTAACAGTTGAAAAATAGTCCATTATGCAAACATGCCATATTTTCATTGGATTGTTTTCAATTTCTGAATATTGTGAATAGAGCATCACTGAACATAGATATGCTAGCATCTCCATAGTAGGATACAGAGTCCTTTGGGTGGATGCCTAAAAGTGTGGAAGCTGGATCATGTGATAGATCAGCTTTTAGGATTTGGAAGAACCTCCACACTGATTTTCATAGTGGTTGCACCAGTTCATATTCCCATCAAAACTTAGTAGGTTTTCCCCTTTCCTCATATGTACCCCAACACTTATTACTGTTTTCTGTTTGTTTGTTTGTCTTATACATTTTTATTTGAGTAAGAAAATTCTCCAAACAGTTTTGATAGTTTTGATTTTAATTTCCCTGATAGCTTAACTGAAATGCCCTCTTAATGTTTAATTTTATTTTAGTTCTTTTTATATTCTGGATACTAACCCTCTCTCAGATGTACAGCTGGCAAATAGTGTCCTGATCTGTAGGCTGGTGCTTCAATTGAATGGTTATGTTCTTTGCTGTACGGAAACTAAAATGGTTTCATGTGGTCCCTTTTGTTAATTGTTGTTCTTAATGTTTGTGCTATCAAAACTGTTAGAAAAGTCTTTTCCTGTGCCTATGAGTTCAAAGATATCTCTTACTTTCTCCTCTATCAGTTTCATGGTTTCAGGTCTTATATGAAGCCCTTGATCCATTTGGAGTTATATGTAAGTTGAGAGATAAGGATCTAGCTTTATTCTTCTTCATGTGGCTATCCAGTTTAACCAGCACTATTTGTTGAAGATGCTGTTGCTTTTCCCATATGCATTTATGGTCTCTTAGTAAAAAAAATCTGTAGTAGGTGGCTGTATGTGTGTGGACTTATATCTGGGTCCTCATTTTTATACATCAATCAGTGTGTCTGGTTTTGTGCTATAACTTTTAAGATTATAAACTCTTTGATTCATTTTCTATTAAAGGTGATAAACATTTTGGTCCAAACTTTTCACCTCAAACTTACACCAACTTCTGCTGGACTTGTGAACCACAAATGTTCCTCTTCATCTACAACAACAGTTGGGTATTCCAAGTGCTGAAGCTCAAGATTCTAATAACATTCCCAATTCTCTGTTTCTGTATTTCTTAAAACAGTTTTTTTCATGTTTAGATATTTTGAAAACTGTCTTAGGCATTTGAAATCCTCTTTAATATTTTATAAATGACAAACATCATGATAAATCATGTCTGCAGGGAAGGTTCAAATGAAGACACCATGCCCTTAGTCCATCATGCTGGCTTATGTCTGTTTGCCTTCTCACACTTCAAACCTTGCCTGAAACAAGTCTTCATTTCGGGAAAAGATTCTGTAGACACAGGAAAATAAGCAGCTGGATTAAGGAGTATGATGACTCATGACATGCTGAGGAGTTTGGCCTTGCTAGCTTTTTATAGGTCATAGTGTCTTCTTGATTGTTACAACTTTAGATATAATGTACTACTATTTAAATGCATTTAAATGTTTTATCTGACAGAGGTCAAAACCCAGAAAATCATGAAATACTAGCCATTAGCTCATAGTAGCTTAATATATCGGATATAATTCCGAGATTTAATCCTGAGTGGTTTTACTAACTATCTCCCTCACTTAAAGATTTGATTCCTGCCTACTAATCAAGAAGTTTTGCCTATACTAATGAGGAATGAGTCTGGGCATGACACTATTTGGCCTCCACACACATTGAACAGGATGTTTGGCAAACAGGGTTATTGTGAATCAAAGTTCCCAGACATATATTAATGATTCTGCAAGGAAACAGCTCTGTGATGTAGAGAGCTATGGTCCTGCAGGATGCCACCCACTGCAGGATCCCTACCACCGCAGGATCCGCATGTGGTACCTAGTTCTCCAGGACTTTCAGACTGAGCCAGACATAGTAGAGCAATTCTGTCATTACAGCATTTATCAGGCTGCTATGGGAGAATTACAGAACAAGGACAACCCAGGGACAAAGTAAGTTCTGGAGAGCCAGATGTACTTAGTCCTCATCTCAAAAACTAACTAACTAACTAACTAACTGAAAAAGAAGGGCTGAGGTATAGCTGCCATTTAGTGGTAGAATACTTACTTTGATGTCATGTGCAATGTTCTGGCTAATATGTAAAATTCCTAATAATAAAAGAGATAGGAAGAGGAGACACGAGAGAAGAAGACTTTAGTCTATCACTTTTTCAGGGTTCTTTGGAGCCCATCTGCCTCAGGTTTGCAATAGCCTAGTGTAAAATGGGCCAGGGGCAAAGACTTAGGCCTATCTCTGGCCTTCTGGCACCCTCCAAAAGGAAGCATCTGGCCTCTCTTTACTCCATGGTAACCTTGGTTTCTATTCTTTCTTCTATACAGATGTTTTTCATTTCAAAGTTTCAGAATCTCTGATCCAATGAGACCACTTTCTCCATGTTGCTGGTTTCAGATGCTTGCCATTCAGTTTCTATCTCACAGTCTTAGTTAGCCAACGATGGTAAATGCTGAGTTTCCTTCCATCTGCC
Organism: Tokudaia tokunoshimensis; assembly: GCA_036184795.1. Taxonomy (NCBI): domain Eukaryota; kingdom Metazoa; phylum Chordata; class Mammalia; order Rodentia; family Muridae; genus Tokudaia; species Tokudaia tokunoshimensis. Next base: position 39,568,955 of record BTHU01000010.1, on the reverse strand, counting down.
AGGAAATCACCTCATGATCTAATGACTACTCAGCATAACAGAGATCTTCCTTTCATCTCCCATTACGCATGATCCTGTCTGCCAGACTCCCTGCTCCCTATAAAAGGCAGATTGGAGCCTCCAGACTAGCAGAGTTAGACCAACTGAAAGGACTCTAGCCTTCACTCCAAAACCCTTGCCTTCAACATGAAGATCTACGCAGTGCTTCTGTGCCTGCTGCTCATAGCTGTCACTGTCAGCTCAAAGGAGCTGGCTGGGCCAGGTAAGGCATCTTCTTTCCTAAGATAAATGGTTTAGCAGGCACTAACATCTGAGCACAAGGCATCCCAGAGCTGCTGTATGATCTACAATTTTAAGATGGAGAAACTGAGACTATAGAAGAAGCTAGCAAAGCCAGTGTTTCAAAGCTAGGCAGAGAACCAGAAATAAGTGTTTAAATTACTGAGGCCAGGCTCTGAGATGTCTCATGACACCAACTCTGGGACAAGATGCTGCATGTAGCCACTACAGATACTGCCCTCTCCTTGATTGATAAGATGACCCAGAAGTAGCTCTGTAGTGAGAATATCATAAGCAATAGAGGAGTGATAGGGATGATGTCTTGAAGAAGCACTTTGGAGGCTTGGTCCAGAGTGGCTTCCAGAACCGCAGCCATATGTGGATACTTGCACATGGAGAGGTTTCCTAGGTTAAAAAAATAGGTTGATTCTAAGCCCACAGCAGCAAGGTGGTGGACAGTGAGTTCTTGGAACTAACTTTCCTGTGTCAGAAATATGGGATCAGTCAATGAGATATTATTATAAACAGTTGTCAGTGAGGAATCCTGTAGTTCAACAGAGGACACTCCTATAACATATTCTGTCACTAGAACACAGAACTTGGGAACCGTGACTCCTAGGTGCAGTCAAACCCTCATCTTCCCTTATGAGAGCACCCTGAGATGACCCCTAACCCTCTTTCTTTACAAAATTGATTTCAGATAAGACTTCAGTCACCTGCTGCTTTTCTGTAACAAATCGGAAGATCCCCCTTCAGATACTGCAGAGCTACGAGAGAATCAACAGTCCCCAGTGTCCCCTGGAAGCAGTGATGTAAGTGATCCCTGCCCAGAACTCCCAGTCAGAGTCGAGGGAGAGTGGTCAGGACACACAGACAAGTGAGTCGAACAAATATAGCCTCTTACCTGAACGGCTCCTTACCCACATAGGGAAATTGACTGGAGGAGAAGAATTCTGTAATTTTCCAGGAGCTCAGAGGAATTTTTCCCCAGTTCCTTTACCCAATAGATGAGAAAGCTTCAAGTAGGACAGCAAGATCAGGGCTTCCTCCTCGGGGTTCTTCCTTCCAAACTTCCCCATCCTCCCTTCCTGCCAAACAGCTCCTTCCTCTCTGGAGCAAGAGTGAATGAGGTCTGTTGACCTGAGGGGCTATGACCTGAGCACTACTTCTGAGCATGTCATCTCTCCACAGATTCCAGACCAAGCGGGGTAGGCTTCTCTGTGTAGACCCCACACAGAAGTGGGTCAATGAGTACATGAATGTCCTTGACCAGAAGTCTCAAATTCTGCAGCCTTGAACCTTCACATCCAAAGCCGGAAGGAAGTTCTCCCCTAAACTCCAGGCAGAGAGATGTTACAAGCAGATGGTGCCTGGGCTGGGTGTTTCCTCATCCTTGTCTCTTATATGAACAACTGAAATAAAAGCTCACATTGATTTGCAAATGTAACATGGACATTTTTATTCAAAGTGAAGTGATGGAAAGTTGTGATCACTATCATATATAGGGGATTCTTTCTGAAAGTTCACTTGAGGTTACATTTCACCTCATTGTACATGTACCATAAACTGGTCTCAGTCAGCCCCAAACTCTGTTCCAGACTGTATTTGACTAGAAACAAAGCTTATCAAGGGGTTACTAAGAAGAGCAATTTATTTCATGGTTTAAACTCTTTTGCAGTTGAGAGGGCTAAGTTGCTAACAGGTTGCTTGCTATACTCTTCAGAGACAGAGTGTATACATAGCCCAAACCAAGTTGCTAAGATATTCCCTATACTTACCTGCCTCACCTTCCCCCTGAAAGACTTTGTTTTCTTAATTCAAAGAGAGCTATGCCCTCTATGTCTGACACATTTACATGTAATACACAATAGAAACATTATCAGTATTAATATTAGTCATAGTTCTCTAGAGGACCATAGCCAACAGAATGAATATATACATTCACCTGTTCTCATAAATGTTCTATACCTATTTTTCCATGACCTACTTTCCTTAACTGCCTGGTCTCACTCCTGTAACCATGCTTACACTATTGTCTTTCATTATGTGGATAGAGTAGTCTTTCAGTGGCTGTCTCCTACCATGGAGATCAAGAAATCAATAGTTGCTCATCCAAGTGCCTTGGCATTTCCAATCTGATGTCAAAGCCTGGCATAGATTCCCGGAGAACCCCTGGTGCTCCTCCCATGGTGGAAGCCCAAAGAAGCTCATTCTAATATCAGTAAAGGAATCAGCAGCAGCAGTACAGATGAACTTACCAATGAGAGTGAAAGCCAAGTAAGAAAAAATTTTCCTTCTTCCATATCCCTTTATGGAACTATATTGTGTCAGGTTGACAATCAAAGCTAACATTACAGGACCTAAAGTTAAAATAATCAAGACACATCATGACCTAAAGAAGTAAAGGAGAAGAAGGAAACAGTAAACAGAAGAAGGAAATCAACATCCTAGTCAACCAACACTCCTATGTATGTCATTGTCTTAGTTTTGTTCTCCCAAACCTTGACACAACTGACATCATATTAAAAGCTGCATCCAGTCCTTGAAACCCAGAAAGTAGGCTGCAATTCCTTACAAAACAGGAACAAAGACCTCGGTCACCTGCTAAAGCAGGAGTAAAAGCTAAGTCCATGGGTTCCCAGAAAGTCTCCAAGTAAAATCTCTGAATGCACTAACTTTGATAATTTTTTTTTGCTTCTGTAATGCTGTTTCTTACTAACTGAAATCTGCCAACTACAATGTGGGATCTCGGTACAAACACCTGTGAGGCCTGGGGCTTCACAATTTGAGCAAGGTTCCTGTGTAGTCGTAGACCAGCAATAAGACTTTTTTCCTCGGCTTTATGATTGTCAGTGTGAATTGTCCCTGGTGGGCTTACCTCACAGCAGTTTTATCTCATATTGACACAATCTAAAGTCATTTGCAAAGAGGGAACCTCAGCTGAGATTCGCCTATGGGAAAGTCTCTGGGGCATTTGATTGGTGGATGATATGGGAGGGCTCAGCTCAGGATGGGACCACTGTCGTGAACAGGTGATCCTATAAGAAAAGGGGCTGAGCAAGCCAAGGAGAGGGAGACCATAAGCAGCACCATGATCTCTGCATCAACTCCCACCTGCACTTCTTCATGGCCTCTGCATCAGCTCATACCTCCAGGTTCCTGCCCTGACTTCCTTTAGTGATGGACTGTTACTTGGAAATGTAAGATAGAACAAATGCTTTGCTTTCAAAACCCTAAAGTAAGACAGTAATCAAATGCCTTAATCAGACTGACCCTATGCATTTCCCCGGAGTCACAGAATCTTTGCTGACATAAAGACTTGGTCCCAGGAAGGTTGGAAGTGTGAGTAGGCAAACAGGCGTAATAAAAGTGTGATGAACTGAGAACACAGTGTCTTCATCCAGACCTCTACTAAAGCCGAGACTGGCAGCGTGTTTGTCATTTAGATGCTATTAAGGAAAATTCCAAAGGCCTTGAACAATTTTCAAAGCATCGAAACATAAAAAAATTATTTAAGAAATAGAAAGTATGAGAATTAGAAATTTTGTCAGCAGCGTTTTCAACTTAGTTACTTGGTTACCCAACTGTCATTGTACTTGAAATAAATCTCACCTAGATTTTCAGAAGTCCAGAAAGGTGTGTCTCTGGCAGACAATGGTACAAATTTGAAGTGAGAAGTATAAAGCTAACTGGGTTTTCTCCTTACAAGTGATGGAACAGAAAATGGCTAGATATACCTGATAAAGTCCTTTCTCTCCAGATGGGAGTTCTTGATGCACGTCTTTTCCCAATTGATGAAAACACCTGATTTTCCCTTTTTATTCCTTTATCTTTCCCTGTTCTTGGAGCTCATTGTAGAAGCCTGTAACCAATTTTGATTTTTACTTGCAGCAGTATATGTTTTTCTTTTATAAACATGCCTCAGACACATTTTACTTAATGTTTATAGGATGCATAGCATTTTTTCAGTAGATAGTAGATGCTTGTCAAAAAGAGTAGATAGTAGATTTAGAAGGACTGATAGGAATTTTCTTGAACTAAAATACTGAAAGATTCAACTGATTCTCACAGTTGATGCCATTGATCTATTTACTCATCAACCTGGAAGATTGAAGACACAGACACATGAACATGAGAAACAAGCTCATCGCCATTTTGTTCCCAGAAGCCATTTTGAGTCTGTAGCCAAATTAAGTTTCTGTTTACCATAAAAAGTGAGTTTCTATTTCTCAGAGCTGAGCTTCTCCTTATCCCAATAACCTTGGAATGTACCGTAAACCAACTGTCAGGAGCCACCTGTTCTCAGAAATGTTCTACACCTATTTTTCCATGGTCTGCTTTCCTTGACTGCCTGGTCTCACTTCTGTAGCCATGCTTACATCCCCTTCCTTATGGTTTTGTCCTATAAAAAGGGCTTGAGAAAGTAGCTCAGGCTAATCCCATGAACCCCATCTTACCAGTAGACAGCTGCTGATTCAGCTCTGATATGTACAGAAGTAAAGCTTGCTTTGATTTGGCTATAATTTGGGTAGGTGGTCTTCCTCCTCGGGTCTGTGGTATTAACAAAAGTTTTGTCTAATGTGCCAAATTTTACAAATGGACTTAAGTATTTGTAACTTATCAGAAGAGTTACAAGTGAAATAGTAATAATTCTCTACAATAGCAAGGAAAGGCTTTAGCCCTGTGGATATAATCTTTGTAACTTTTTGTTATTTGATGGTACCTTTGTCTTTTTTTTTTCCTTTAAAGTAGAAATTAGTCCCAGATAAACTGTAAGGGGATGTCTAATTAAGCTGTAATGGAACACATTTGGCTTCTGTATGCCCTGATCAGGCTATGTGTGCTATCAATGACCGGTTCCCGGAACTGGGTAAGCCTGGCCCTTCTAGAACATGACAGATCTGCCAGAGCTGTGGGTTTGCACAGTCAACACAGATGCTTTCCCTGCTCTCTGTGACTTTTGGTTCTCTCCTTCCACCATGAGAGCTCCTGGAACGGAACTCAAGTCCTCAGACTTGAAAAGCGGCAAGAACCTTCACCTGCTGAGCCACCCTACCAGTCTGTATACGTATTTCTGAATGCCTTGCACCTGGTCGGATTTCACTGGGCTAGAGAACCCAGGATCAGGGGATATCTGTGGAGAGGGACACTCTGCAGGAATGTCTTGTGGTTTCACTCCACTGTGGCCCCAGCTCATCTCTTTTTTTTTTCAGCAAACTTCTCTTTACACAAAGTCTCTCCCATGACCTCTTGCAACAGTCTGCCAACAGTTTCTCTCTAACCTGTTTTATTCCATGACTGAATTCTCAAGCCCAGGTAAACATCTTACAAGTGAAACCAGACTTCTAAGGAAAACTAGATGCCTATGTCTACATCCGCTTGAAGATTTTTCTGAGAATAACTCTGACACATCTACCCTGAGGGTAGTGAGTGTTATGAAAAGCAAATAGATAGGACTTTTCCAAGCTTCCAAGAAAGAAAATAGGTGAAGGGGTCAGGGTATGGAGCTCCAGGCAGCTAAACACTGAAAATACAGAGGATTTGGGATTGGAAATTAGGAATAAATGATTAAATTGTGGCTTTAGGGGTCCTTAAACTTGGAGTGGTAAATATTCAGGTCCTAATGCCCCAGCAAGTGTTCTGAAGTAGTGGGGGACACACTTAGAGGAGCAGGAGAGAGAGTTGCCTAGTCTGGGCACAAGATTGTAGTTGTGCAAGAGCTCACTAGGGCCTAAGCACTGAGCCAGTACATTTGAGTTCATAATAATAGGCTAGACAGAGCAATGAATGGCATGTGCAGTAGTAGGTAACAATGAACTCTGTAGTAGGTAACAACAAACTCTGGGTGTGGACTCAGCCTTCTACAGTGGCATAAAGAAAGTATTCAAAGGGTTTCAAGACTCAGAATTAATTTATTTTCATTATAATCTCAAAGTCTGTACTCCCAGATTCATAATGGAATCCAGTTCTACCATCTTGGGATATTTGTGCTGAGTGTGTAGCAAGCACTTTATCCACTGAGCCATATGCCTGGCCTTCATGGAAGACTCTTAAAAGTCAAGCTTACCTTGCACTTCATGAGCTTAGCTGCTTCAAAGACAACAGCCCTCATTTAAAAGCAACTTTTTTCCAGCTTCTGGCTATTATAAATAAGGCTACTATGAACATAGTGGAGCATGTGTCCTTATTGCATGCAGGGGAAGCCTCTGGGTATATGCCCAGGAGTGGTATAGCAGGATCCTCCGGGAGTGTCATGCCCAGTTTTCGGAGGAACCGCCAGACTGCTTTCCAGAGTGGTTGTACCAGCTTGCAATCCCACCAGCAGTGGAGAAGTGTTCCTCTTTCTCCACATCCTCGCCAACAACTGCTGTCTCCTGTGTTTTTGATCTTAACCATTCTGACTGGTGTGAGATGGAATCTCAGGGTTGTTTTGATTTGCACATGTGGTATATTTATACAATGGAATACTACTCTGCAATTAAAAACAATGAATTCACGAAATTCCTAGGCAAATGGTCAGAACTTGAAAATATCATCCTTAGTGAGATAACCCAATCACAAAAGAACACACATAGTATGCAGGCATTGATAAGGGGATATTAACCCAGAATCTCGGAATATCCTAGACACAATTCACATATCAACAGATTTCCAAGAAGATGGAAGGAAAGACTGGATGTAGGGGAATGCCAGGACAGAGAGGCGAGAGGGGGTTGAATGGGGAAAAGAGGGAGGGAAGGGGGCTTATGGGACTTTTGGGGAGGGAGGAAACGGGAAAGGGGAAATGATTTGGAATGTAAATAAAAAACTTAGAAAAGAAAAAAAAGAAAATTATTTATGTATATAAAAAATAAAATAAAAGCAACTTTTTTAAGATCTGCAAAGAACTGTATTAGAATTTTGATGGGAATTTCACTGAATCTGTAGTAGGATAGCCACTTTTACTATGTTAACCCTAGCATCCATGAGCACAGGTTATCTTTCCATCTTCTGATATATCCTCTTCAGGGTCATAAAGTTTTATCATGCAAGTCTTTCACTTCCTTGTTTAGAGTTACCCCTAAGATATTTTCTATTTTTGATGATATTATGAAAGGTGTTTCCCATATTTCTTTCTCAGTCCATGTGTTATATGTATACAGGAGGGTTACTGATTTTTGTGAGTTAATTATTATATCCAGCAACTTTGCTGAAAATACTTATCATCTGTAGGAGTTCCCAGATGGAAATTTAGGATTATATATGTATTCTATCATTTTCATCAGCAAAGAAAGATATTTGACTCATTTCTTTCCATGTGTATCTCTTTGATTTCCTTCACTTCTCTTAGTGCTCTAGTTAAGAGTTCAAGTACTACATTGAATAGGTATGGAAAGAGTGAACAACCGTGTTTTGTTCCTGATTTTAGTAGAACTGCTTTGACAATTTTCAGCTTCACAGGAAAACACACACACACACACACACACACACACACACACAGAGTTATCTGAAACAATACTGAATAATAAAAGAACTGTAGGAAGTGTCACTATCCTCAACCTAAATTGTACTACAGAAATATTGTGACACAAAGACAGGCACATTGATTAATGAAATCTCACTGAAGACCAAGACATAAATCCAGAAACTTATGGACACCTGATATTTTTAGTCCAGAAATACACCCTGAAAGAAAGACCGCATCTTCAGCAAATGATGACAATAAAACTGAATGGTTTTGTGTAGAAAACTCCAAATAGATCCATCCATACTCATCACCCCCTTCCTAACCCAGAAGATATCTCCAATTGATAAACACTTGAAAATGAAAATTTAGTTTTCTCCAAGGAAATCTTACTTGGGAAGCAAACTACTCTTAAGGATAGACCACATGCCCAGAAGTTGATGACAGACAGAAAACAAATTCAATGGCATAATTAGAGGTTCCTTGTCTCATAATATCACGTCAGGACTTTTATTTTTCTTTCTTTTTTAATCTCTTTTGTTTTTATTTTTATTCTCTCTCTCTCTCTCTCTCTCTCTCTCTCTCTCTCTCTCTCTCTCTCTCTCTCCACACACACACACAGGCCTTTTACTTATATACCATGACTTCCAGTTTTGTGTTTTTATGGGATTTCTAAGTGTGAGAATGAGTAGATCTCTGTATGTATAACTGTTTCTCATGCCTTTTCATGGGCTCTTTTCCTTCTGTTTAATTTGTCCTATTCCACTGTGTTTATTTTTGTTTTATATTACATTATCATTTTATTGTTATCTCCTCAGGAGCCTATTTGTTTTATAATGAGAGTCATAAAGAAGATAAAAGAGGAGGGGAGGGGAGGAAGAACTGGAAGTAGAGAAAACAGAAATCATAATCAGGATAGTGTGTGTGTGTGTGTGTGTGTGTGTGTGTGTGTGTGTGTGTGTGTCTGTGTCTGTGTGTCTGTGTGTGTGTGTGTTTTCAATAAAATATAAATAATATAAATAAGGGGAACTTTTTTGTCCAGACATCTTCTTGTGGTTCTTTTTTCATGTCCATGTAGAAAGATACCACAACTCCAGCCCACATGGAAACACAGAAGACAGAGTAAGGCTCCAAAGCATAAACTGAGTGAATTCAATTAAGGCAAAACACTCTTCCCTCAGTTTGTTTGGAAGCAGAAATAGTACAAATCTCCCATAGTGTAGAGATGTCTAGTTAATGATCTTACACATATACCTACCCTTCTTTATAATCATGTCTCTTGGTGGTCATATCTGATGACTGGGTTGGAAGAGGTGTGTAAAGCCCTGTGTAGTAAAACCATTAAACCATCCAGGAGCACAGCTTATTGAAAACACCCCAAATCAGTCATCACCTAATTAGAGAGGAGTTTTCACTGAAATTCATACCTGAAGCTCTAGAGCAACAAAGCAAACAGATCATCAGGGTACCAAAGGGAGACTGCAACAAATAGCTTCAACCAAATTTAGTCTCTCTTTTCCACAGCCTCAAGATCAAACTGGGCACAGAGATGTGAGTCCAGTATTCATAAAATATTAGGTCACAATTCCCAAATGGCCAAGGCATGAAGACTCAGGTTGACCTGACACCAGGCTACAGGAAAGGACACAATCCAATTTTTCAACAGCTGCATTCTGGAACTTGTTATTTTGCATCAAATAAAAATGACCTTTGTGCAAATAAATAACTATAACAGGAAGTGCTTTTTTGTCTTATTTAAATGATTGATATTATGTGCCTGGGCTTGAATAAAAGGGTTTTTAACCAAACATCTTTATATAAACTGGTTCATATCTGTTTGTTCTCATACATATAGAGACAGAAGACACAGAACCATGGAGGTCACTGATCCAGAACCTCCTCTTGGGCACGTTTTGATTTCACCTTGGATTTAAGCCTTCAGTATGTTGTAAGCTATGATTCATTTTACTCTTTCAACATCTGTTCTCAATGCCTCTTCCTTCTTGTATTTTCTCCCACAGGATCATCCTGGGTGACTTGCTGGGTCATGAGCATCCTGTGCTATATACTTGCCTAAGCTCAGAAAGTAATGGGGAAGGTCTCTGGGTAGCAGCCTTCCAAAGGATGCCATTGAGATAGACATTTAAAAGCCTGTGACTTCTTCCCAGTGACTGCTTCTGGAATTGATTTTATAAGCTTCTATAAGCTCCAAAACCATTGTTCACAAGGCTGGCAAGATACCAAGTGACTTCTGTGTCTCTGTCGTACTCTGACCCCTCCAAGTTTGATCACTAAGGTACCTTTCCAAGTGAATTGTCTGCACACAGGTCTCAACTAAGTTTTGTCTTCTTGATTCTTTTTTTTTAATCCAGCCAACATCTTCCTTTTCTATTGGTCAGTACTTGGATCTCAGTAAGCAATTAACTGGAGCCAGAGCCACAGACTCATTTGAGGTTTTTTAGAGCTGTGACCAGGGTCAAGGACTTAACAGCAAGCTCTTCAGCCTCAGGGCAGCTCACAAATCAGGGCTAATGAGAATGAAGCTACATTAGCATCTTGACTATGGAAAGGGTGCCATGAATCCACAGTAAGAAATAAGTCATTTTTTATACAGACAAGTATAAGAAGTTGGAAAACTAAAATATATCTTCTTATGACATTGGTTTAGTACTCAAAATATGGGTGTAAACTCATAGCTTTAAGAATAGATGACATACACACAGACAGACAGACAGACAGACAAACAGAACTAGAGATATATGTAAATACACATGCACACATATATGTTCAACACATGCATTCATGAGAACATTAGCATACACATATTGCCACATCAACTCCAGGGGAATCTGTGTGACTTGGTCACCGGATTGAGGCATAAAGTTCAAGGAACTCAGCCTCCTGGAAAAACATGTGCATTAAATACCTTTTTTTGGTTTTGTTGCAGTTCTTATAATGATTTGTGCTGGTGTTGTGACTATCAAGATTGGCAGTGGAGGTTGCTCCTGTGGTTAAGAAGGCCATGTTCCTTAGAAATTAGGTAATTGGGGAACCTTTAAGAATAGCTTCTCCTTTTATTGCCAAACCTCCCCTGTCCTTCAAGCAATGATTAAAACAAGATATCAAAAACCCAAGTGAGGGAATAGTATATGGGACCAGTTGCAGTAAGAAGAATTATTCGTTAAAACTCCTGAAAAGACTCTTTTCCAAGAAAGGCAAATGAAAGTAGCAATCCCACAAAAGAAATAGTCACTATTATGACTCAAAAGAGTCCGGTCTATGTCATAAGAAATAGATTGTGGATGCCTTTGAAATCTCAGGGAAAAGATTATAAAATTCTAGAACCTACTGATGATCCTCTTCCTTATACAGGAGCTTACAGGGATGGAGACAGGATGATTAATGTGAGAGGTAAACATGTCTCTTGGTTTAGTCTGCCTTTCTTGAGAAGTTAGGAAGGTCCCATCCTCCTTGGTATTGATTAAGCAAAGAATGACAGGATAATAATCTTAAAGAGCAATTGTTTAAAACTCATAGATATTGGATAGAGAAGCTTCATTCTAGGGACAGAGGGTGGCATTCAGGAGAGAGAGCAAAAGAGTGGATTTTTAGGTTGGTGTAGAACAGATGGTCAGGTCTTTGAGCAGAGACACAGAATGAGAAAACTTTGTGCCAGCTAAAACCAGGTAACAGAAAGTAAAAGCCGCAAGACAGAGATAACTATCACAATGACTCTCTTCAAGTGCTTAAAAAGAAGTGCTTAAAGTTCACATGAATTAATTAAACTTTTCTTCTGACTTTTTTATGATCACCTGATTTAATGTTCTGTAATCATTGCCAATTTTTTGGTCTATATATTATTAATATATATAATCTGTTGCTTTGATTCAGTAAAAACGCATTCATCTCCAATCTTGTGTGGCGTCTGTCACTCGCCGAATCCCTGCCCACTGCTCCTTCTCTCTGTTCCTGTCAGACTGCTCCCTTCTGATTCTGGTCCATTGCAACATATACTGGTTATGTTCACTGGAAACACTTAGAAACAATGATACATGTGTGGCAATGTGCACAGCATGTGCCAAGGTATAAAGACTACTCTCTATTAAAGAAGCAAAGAGTTCGTGGTGATAAATGCCTGGCTCCAGAGATGCAACATTTTGTCCTGCTAAAAAGAAATGAAGTCCTCAAAAGACTACAAGAGATATGAAAACATGGGAGAACCAAAGAGAAGAGGATCATACCAGTTATTCTGGAATAATACATTCGCCAAAAAATAAGTTATTTTAACCAACTAAGTAAAATCAGAGAAGGAGAGGTCCTAACTCACATGATGCTAGCCAATATAGAGAGATAAGGAATGGCAATTATTAAAGTCACCCTTTGGTAGTCCATGAGAATGAAAATTAATTCAGTCAATAATCATCAATGAATGCTCAAACCAGTGGGTGAATATTAGATTGTTGACATGAAAAAGAAAACTCTCCATGATATAACTAATAATAACTAAAGAAATGAGAGATCTAATTAATGTACATTGCTAATAAGAGAAGAGAGCTATGGATATTTTAACTATGTATCAGAAGTTGACACAGCCAGTGGTGAGCCCACATACCTCCTGATGGAGTTCATCAAGAACACAACACGACTTCAGTCATTCTGCAGCCAGACCCAAGGAACCAAATCTCGCCATGATAAACATCAGGCAACTCAAACTGAGAAAGAGTCTGTTGTAAACAGACTATGAAGGAGACTATGGAGAGGTGGCATGGCTCCTGGGTCCATCAGAGATGTTACTGAGACAATGCTCAAATTTTGAATGGGCTGTTTTGATCAGATCATGATGCTGGATCCACGGTCATGTCCTGATTATGACCTTTGTACAACTGTCCTACAGAGATTTGTATTTGTTTCATGGAATACACACTTAGGTTTGAAGATTTAATTGAGAAGGTATCTAGTCTACAAGATAATCTTGAGTGGTTTAAAAAAATCCTATGCATCACTGGCACAAGGGCAGGGGCTGGGCGGTCAGGCACTGATATTGCAACACTTGCTCTTCGGTTTGCTTACTGAGTCATTGCTTTTGTGTGGCACTCATCTCACTTTGTTTTTAATCAGTGTTCCACTCATGATTAATGAAGTCGAGCATCTCTTCAGATGTTGATTCAGTATTCGATGTTATAAAATCATAGTCTTCGTCTTTCTTTCCCTCTTAGTAGATTTTCTGGATATTTGCGTTAGAAGCATTTTCGAACCAGAGCTCCATTCTCAGATTCATGAGTAAGAAGTTATCATGACCTGTGGCTTACCTTTTCACTTCCTTAAAAACTATTGAAAGAGTTGCAGGATTTCAATACAGCCTAGTTTTCCAGTATGTTCTGTTACTGATAGTAACTGTTTTCTGTTAAAACTTTTTTCTCATGCAAGAACATGATATATTTTCACATATTCTCATAGAATCTTCTACTTTTCTGTTCATGTCTAGGGCTATAATCTATCTGCAATTGACTTTTAGAGGCTGTGAAAAATAGGAATACTAATTCTATTTTTTCATAGAATATCCCATGATGTAGTACTATCCATTCATAAGTCTAATTTTTCTAACTAATCTTGAATGTGTACTTTTGTTTTTAACTTGTTATATATGATGTGAAAAAAAGTTATGCAGTATTGTCTTTAAATTTTTTCTCAATTATTTGGGACTTTTTAATGTCTTCTTGTCAAGTCTGGAATAAACCTCACAGTTTCGATGAGATATTTCCTTCAATTTGGATGTGAGTATGCCAGCCTTTATAACATCTCCCATTCAGGTGCATGGCCTCTTTCTCCATAGTTTAGAGAGGTGCTGAGGCCAGGTTAAGTGTGGCAGTGACAGAATTACTTCAAGGAGATTCTAAGAGGCTATTGAGTAAAGCTGTAAAGGTGAATCCTAGTTTGTAGCAGACTCCAAGATATTGGTGTTGCCAACCATAGCCTAGTGACATCTGACATGGAGAGCAATGGAACCTGCCCAACTCTAGGCAGCAGCAAACCCCTCCCCTAACCCACTACCAAGAACTAATAGGGACAGGTCACCTACGATCTAATACCTAGGAGAAGACTTAGCCATCCCTTCAAGAATCTGGAGGCTTTGAATGGGAGAATGTATGACATAAGAAAGTAATGGTATCTAATAAATATCACATCACCCCTGAGAGGCTTTCAGAATCAGAGAAGCAGGGTCTGTACAGCACTGCTGTGAGATGACTGCCCTGTAGACAAGACTCTGAGCCGCTGACCTCACCTCATTCTTTCATTGGCAAACAAAGAAAGGCCTTAATGGCCCCCAGGAAAGCAAGAAAGCCAGGATGACTCCCAGGAGGAATGGTGAGTGATCATCAAGTAGCTGGCCTTCTTTCCACTTCAGAGAAACAGTGACAAGACACACCACATGTGACCAATAGGACATTCCTAGGGAAGATCTGCCAAGTTTTAAAACGTTTTGCCAATTCTGGTGTGTTGGGTAATTTATGTTAACTTGACACAAACTAAGGATATTTGAGAAAGAGGGATCTTAATTGAGGAATTGCCTCCATCAAATCAGTCTGTGGGCAAGTCTCTAGGGCCATTTTCTTGATTAATTATTGAAGTGAGAGGGCCCAGATCACTGGGGATGGTGCCACCCCTAAGCAGGAGGTCATGGGTTCTATTAAAAAAAAAAAGAAAATGAAAAAGCTAGCTTAGTAAACACTGGAGACCAAGCCATTAAGCAGTGTTCTTCCTGGTCTTCTGCTTCAGTTCCTGCCTCCAAGTTTCTGTCTTGAATTCCTGCCCTGTCTTCCCTTAATAATGGACTGTTACCTGAAAGTGGAATAGGAAATAAATCCTGTCTGCCCCATGCTACTTTTGGTCAGTGTTTTATCACAGCAGGAAAGAATCTGACTAAGATATCTGGACACTGCAGATGTGTAGAGGTTGCCAACAAAAGATAGAATAGTACTAGAAAAAAGTCTCTCTGTTGTTTTTAAACTCCTAAAAATATCTGCTAGAAGTGAATTTTTATAATGGTGTCATTGGGCCGCCTCTAGAGACACTCCTCCCTATGCAGTGTTTTGGAGCAGCAAGACCAGAATGCTTGGTCCCTTGCCAAGCTGACCACATAGAGATATCTTTAATACAAATGTGTGTACATTTTATTCCTTTTTTATTGTTTATACAGATGACAATGTTAAGTGCTTTTTTTAAACATGTCTAGATTTTATAGAAATTCTGAGATGAATGTCCTACATATTATACCAGAAGAAATAGTAAAAGAAATCACGTGTGTGTGGGGGGGGTGTTCCTTTTTGTTAAAATATCCAGGAAATGTCATTTTTCAGGGAGGGAGTAGCCAAACCTCTCCTGCTTATTTTGCCTGTGCTCTGGCTCTCAGGAGAAGGCACGGCAGAGCACTAAGCACTCATGAACTCCTGCCCCATTTTTTTTCTTACTTCACTGCATATATAGTATTTATAAGGCACAGGAATCCCCACTGAAAGCAGCTGGTCACTTTGCATACTAAAGAAGCTTCCAGTACACAACAAAAACAATAAATTAATACATTTTATACATGTGGCATTATCATTCTAAGGAAAGACTGATTTTTGAATGTTTTGAACATTTTAGGCCACTGGGGTGATAGAGAACAGAAGGGTTCCAGCTCAGGATGCACATTTTATTTTATGACATCTTTGATTTATTACCATTGTTACACGTGTGCATTTTACATCTAACTGCCATGTACACGCAGTGCTGACTGAGTCCTTGCTGGATGGAGAGGCAGTAAAATGTCATTTTGGTAGCAAATTTTTTGCTAGGGTTCATATGAAATACTGTCTTTGGGAAATGGCATTATGAAACAACTCCAGGAGCTGAGTGGTCCTCTCCTGCTCATTCAGCGGATGGGAGGAGGTGGGGGACAGCATGGCAGAAAGCAAAATGCTGCTGGGCTTATTCTTGGACCCTCGCATGCTGGCTCCCTGGATGTTTAGCACATTTTGCTTTGCCAAGTGTGTAAGTGAATATAGTGGACAAATAGGTTCATGCCTCGTTAAAACAGTTGCCAGCAGCTAAAGCCGTTAGTGAGGCTAGCACATTTTATACACTTCATGTTGAAATTCATAGGAATGCTTATTTCTGCAAATGGTATTTTGATGCAACATTGTTTAATCATTTCTGAGCATGTGATAGGCCCGTGCTTGTCCACTGATTTGAAGACAGAGAGAAAGCAGGAAGTGGGGGAGGGAGGGGCCACATTTGGCAGACACCTGCCATTGCAACTGTTGCTACAGATGTGGTTTAATTCCCCATCACTGTGTGCATAGGGGAAAAGTTCTAACATGAAATAGCCCATCTTTCCAGACATTTAAACATGATTAATGTGTCTGAAATAGAAGCAGCAGAATGATCCCTTGTGTAAACAGATTTTAAGCCTGGGAAATCCAGTGTATGGGAATAGATTTGTTAAACTGCCTCTGAGAGCAGAGGGGGCTGTCTGTGCTTCTTAGTGGACTGAGGGAAATGGGGGCACAGAGACTGTAAATGATTTTGCTATTATGTATCAGCAAAGTTTAGTCATCTAGATGTATTGTACACATCCTAGACAAATGAATCTTCATATTCACTATATGTGGACTCTAGCTATTAAAGAGGAGACTGGTGTATGACAAAAGTCAAGTTAGAAAGTTAGCATCTTTTGTATACTTTGTGTTCAAATTTGTATGAAGGGCCTCTTCTAAAACAAAAATTTTGGAAAGGAAATTGCAACATCATAAGCTAAGCAAGTGAACATATCCCACATGACAGAGATGATGAGGAAATGGAGAACTGACGGGTGATAGACCAGAGTATTTTCACTGGAAGACACTTACAGATGTGCCCATTGTGCATGTGTGTGTGTGTGTGTGTGTGTGTGTGTGTGTGTGTGTGTGTGTGTGGTAAATCGAATAGTATTGTGTATCCAGTAGACAAGTCTAAGTCCTAATTTGAAGCATCTCATCTTTACATATGTTTAGAGGTACACAAAGTACATTTAAAAGGGGGGAAACAGCATGTTTTGTAGATACCATACTGTCTGTCAGAAAGTGATGAAATCCCCTGTCTGAGAAATGCCCATCATATTTGTGCTGGTTCTGGGAGGAACAGGGAGAGGTACACATGGCTTTAAACCAGCATGTTTTAGTAAAGCAATATTGACTATTGTCCGTCACAGCTACATTTTGTATATATGTTACTAATATGTGTATAATGACGAATGGGAAAACTCAGATGCACAACATTGAGTCTTTCTAGGTGCTAAAAGGGGTACTGGTATAGGATAAAAGTAATTAGTGGTCAACAAGTTGAAGTGCCCAAGTGAGAACACCTCAGTCCCATTTGGGAGGGAGAGAGGGAGGGACCTGGGAGGGAAAGTGGATTGGGGGGATGTATTAGTTTGGGTTTTACTGCTGTGAACAGACACCAATGACCAATGCAAGTTTTATAAAAGACATTTACTTGGGGCTGGCTTACAGGTTCAGAGGTTTAGTCCATTGTCATCAAGGCAGAAGCATGGCAACATCCAGGCAGGCATGGTGCAGGAGGAGCTGAGGGTTCTACACCTTTATCCAGAGGAAAAAGACTGGGCATCCTCAGGCATCTAAGAGGAAGATCTCTAAGCCTAGCCCCACAGTGACACACTTCCTCCAACAAGGCCACACCTTCTAATAGTGCCACTCCCTGGGAAGAACATATACAAACCACCACATTCCACTCCCTGGCCCCCATAGGCTTGTTCAAACATGAGTCTATGGGGGCCATACCTAAACATAGTATAATGTAAAATACATTTAGTCCAACTTCAAAAGTCCCCACAGTCTATAGCAGTCTCAACAGTGTTAAACGTTCAAAGTCTCTTCGGAGATTCACCCAATCACTTAACTGTAATCCCCAAAGCAAGACAGGAAACCAGCTGGGCAGTCTCCAAACTCTGCATCTCCATGTTTGATGGCAAGGCTGTCTTCAGATCTTCAAGTCCCTTTTCATCTTTGTTGACTGCAGCAAGGTCTTTCTCCTGGGCTGGTTCCACTCCCTGTTAGCAGCTTTCCTGGCAGGCATCCTGTGGCTCTGGCATCTTTAACATCTTGGGGTCCCCAAGTCAACTTCAGCTTCACAGCTTCTGTGCATCTCCAAAGGGTTGGTGTCACTTCTCCAGCTCTGGCCTCTGTTCAAGTTGATCCATTCCACTGCCACTGCTGTTCTTGGCGTTCATCCCGTGGTACTGGCATCTCCAATATTCTGGGGTCTTCCACTGCAACTAGGCTTTACCAAAGCCTCTCAGAGGCTCTCTTCATAGTACCAAGCCTCAACTCCTTTGCATGACCACTTCAGTCCTGGACTGTCAACTCCAACTGAGGCTGCACTTTCACCAATGGCCTTCCGTGGCCTTTCACAGTGCCAAGCCTCAGCTGTTCTTCATGATGCCTTCATGCCTTCAAAACCACTACCACCTGGGTGACTCTTACACTTTACCAAGTCCAGCCACAGCATGAGGTACAACCTTTGCTATATCTGGAATACAGCTTCTTTGTGCTCTCAGAAAACACTTCCCAGAAGATTGCACCTCAATGATGCTGGTTTCTTCTTAATCACCGCTAATTTCCTAGCTCCAGCTAACCAGCATTAACTGTCCCAGTAGTCTCCTCCTCCTCTTGAATATAAAGCCAGAGACACATGGCCAAAGCTGCTGAGTTCTGCTTACAGGAGCTGGAACATTGGCCCCTTTGTTCTATTACATTATCACTAGCTTCCTTTATTCCAACTCCTTCACTGACTAAGCTCAGCTGTCCTGGTTCTTGCTCCATAGACTGACTTTGAATTCAGAGATCTGCATGCCAGTCTCCTAAGCACTGGAATTAAAGGTGTGATCCACCAAGCCTGGATTTAAGTTTTTCTTCACCTAGAATTTGCTCTGTTCTAGGCTGGCCTTGAACTCAGAGATTTGCTTATCTTTGCCTCCTGGGATTAAAGGCTTGTACTACCACACCTGAACCCAAATTAAGCTCAGTGGAATCTTGCCCCAAGGTCACTACTCACTTATTTCAATTTAATATCTTTGAATTCATTTCACTTCCTGGTGTCCCTTTAATGCTCAAACTATATATTTTGTATGTTTCCTTTCTCAGCTTGCTATGTTTGTTCAAAATGCTCTTCATCAGGCTTAACCAGAGAACAAAGTCTCTGTTGGGCTTTTTTGAGACTTCCTTTGTCAATACAATTAATATACATCTCTTTTCCTTAGCCTTAGGCAGTCTCTTCAGAAAATGGCAAAAAGCAGCCATGTTCTTCACCAAAACATCACAAAAACAGTCTCTCAACCACATATGAAAGTTCTTCTCCACTGAAACCTTTTGGGTCATCAGGCCTACACAGTTCAAATGACCCTCAATACCACTGTCTTCCATATTCCTACTAGGCTGGCCCACTAAGCCCCACTTAAAGCATTCCATGACTTTCCAAATCCAAAGTTCCAAAACCCATATTCTTCCAAACAAAAGCATGGTCAGGCCTATCACAGCAATACCCCACTCCCGGTACCAACTTCTGTATTAGTTTGGGTTTTACTGCTGTGAACAGACACCAATGACCAATGCAAGTTTTATAAAAGACATTTACTTGGGGCTGGCTTACAGGTTCAGAGGTTTAGTCCATTATCATCAAGGCAGAAGCATGGCAACATCCAGGCAGGCATGGTGCAGGAGGAGCTGAGGGTTCTACACCTTTATCCAAAGGAAACCAGGAACAGACTGGGCATCCTCAGGCATCTAAGAGGAAGATCTCTAAGCCTAGCCCCACAGTGACACACTTCCTCCAACAAGGCCACACCTTCTAATAGTGCCACTCCCTGGGAAGAACATATACAAACCACCACAGGGGATGAAGGAAACCTGATCTAGTATTGGGTAGGAGAAAAGGACTGAAGTCCTAAGGGTCAGCAGAAAGAATGGAAACAGGCAACCTCGGGAGATAGGAGGTTGGGAGGGGGGACCCTACAGAATGCACCAGAGACCTGGGAGGTGAGAAACTGTCAGGACTCAAAGGGAGGGACCTTAGTTGAAATGGTCAACAGTAGGGAGAGGGAACTTATAGAGCCCACCTCCAGCAGGAAGACAGGGCATCAAATGAGGGAGAGGGGGGCCTTCCCACAGTCACAACTCTGACCCACAAGTTTTCCTGTCTGAAAGAATTACAGGGAAGGAAATGGAGAGGAGCCCAAGTAAAAGAAGGTCTAATGACAAGCCCAAAGTGGGATCCAGCTCAAGGGGAGACCCCAAGACCTGACACTATTACTGAGGCTATAGATCGCTCACAAAAAGGAACCTAGCATGACCATACTCCAGAAAACCCAACAAGTAGCTGAAAGAGCCAGATGCAGATATTTGCACCCAACCAATGAACAGAAGCAGCTGACCACTGTTGTTGAATTAGGGAAGGCTGAAAGAAACTGAGGAGAAGTTCAACTCTGTAGGAGGACCAGCAGTCTCAATTAATCTGGACCCCCAAGATCTCTCAAACACTGGACCACCAAATAGGCAGCATACACCAGCTGATATGAGGCCCCCAACACACATACAGTAGAGGACTGCTCGGTCTGTGTTCATTAAGAGATGATGCACCTAACCCTCAAGAGACTGGAGGCCCCAGGGAATTTAGAGGTCAGGTGGGGTGGGGGGTGGGGACAACCACATGGAGACAGGCATGGGGAGGAGGTATGGGATGTGGAACAATTGGAGGGTAGACAAGGGGGGCAGGGATAAAATATGGAATGTAAAAAATTAATTAATTTAAAAAAGTAATTAGTAATTAAGACACTGAGTACCCTATGTATAATGTTCACATCTGAAGCTGTTCTTAAATGATGTAAAAAGTGAAATGCTTCATGGCCCCTCAGAACATCACAGTTGCATAAGCTTGACCCTGGTGTTCACAAGGATAGGAAGGATTTCAGATGAAATGTGACTATTTAGAGAACATTTGTCTATTCTAGCCTTCTTCCAACCTGTGCAGTGTTTTCAACAGTGCTATCTGCATACCAGGAAACTCAAGTCCTTGCTGGAAACATCTATGGAGCGACAGACCTTTGGATACTGTGACATCATGCTGACATTTACAAATTCCTCTTCTGAGAACTGCACAATCAAGTTTTATAAAATAAAAAACAAAACAAACAAAAAGGGTAATGGTTTAATTAAGTCAGTTAAAGATGTTTTGTTGGAAGCCAGGCCATGGTGGTAGTTGCTCACACCTTTAATCACAGCACTAAGGAGGGAGAGGCAGGCAGATCTCTGTAAGTTCAAGTCCAGCCTGGTCTAAAGAGTCAGTTTGAGAACAATCATGGCTACACAGAGAAGCCCTGTCTCAAAAAACAAACAAATAAATATAAATAAATGGTGTTTGGTTGGGCTACATTCATAGCTATTCTTGACTACACATGGTCCTCAGATGCACATGCCTCATAGTCCTTCTAGATGTTTAAAAAAGAAATTCACAAATGGAGTCTGGAGAGGTGCTCAGAGGTTGAGAGTTCTTGCTATCCCTGCAGAGAACCTGAATTTAGCTCTCAGCACCGTCATCCAGTGGCTCACAGTAGCCTGTAACTCCAGCTTCAGGGAATCCAATAACCTCTGCATAACCCCACATTCAAGGACACAGACAAATATATGGATGCATAATTAAAAATAAAAGCATTTTAAAATATTAAAACATATAAAAGTACGTAAGTGTTTTTTTTTAAAATTCAAGGACTAACATAACATCCTCTAAGGATTGCTTCTCTTCTTTGTCATTTGGGAGGAATGGCAGCAACTGAGGAGTTTTAAACTGGACATCTTAGAAGTAGTGCTGAGTGTTCTGGGTGGTAGATACTGACATCGGTGTGTGGTCCTGTGTCTGTTAGGTTGGTTCAGGTTGTCTGGCCATTGGTCTATGTTTTTATCTCAGTTAGTGTTGCTCAGTATTAAAGGATAACCCCCAATGCCCACAGGTGTTAGAAGCTACAAAATCATCTCTCTATAAATGCCCTGCTGGTTTCCAGGAAAAACTAGAAAAACTGTCTTTTGTTCCTCCACTTCATAGAACTAGAATAGTCCTGAGTGAGCTGAAGTCACTTGTGCGGTCAGAGGAGAGAAGAGATGTCTTCACACTGGCATCTCCATGTCTAGAAGACAGTTTCTAATTTTAGCTGCAGGTGTCTAGGAGGATTTTTTTTTTGGTAAGGCATTTGTGATTACTGCACAAAAGTTCATTATTTCCTAACTGATAAGTTTTATAGGTGTCTCAAAGTAAAAATGCATGGGAAAAAGTTCAGTTAGTAAATATGTTGGAACTGGCAGGATAGAGTTCTACTGAGCATAGAGTGATTACTGTACTTCTAGGCAGAGAGTGTCGAATGTGTTCATTAAGCTGACAGTGGAGGGAAGAAGGAGGCTCACAGGGAGGGCTGCATGGGTATGTTCAGGTCTATAGGAGTTGGTCTAGTGTTGCTACGTATTCAAACATTAAATTCTGTATCCCAAGATCTGGTTTTCCCAGAGAGAGGCCACAAGAGGATCAAGGGAAGGAAGGAAGTTACCCTGAGTAGGTTGATCATCATCACATGGCCATGAGGACTGGCCTGGTGGAGTAGGAGTACTCCAGGCAGAACATGGCAAGTAATATCTTGAGAATCGTCACAGGGAAATAGACAAAATAGCATAAAAGGCTGCCATCTGTCCAGCTCTAATGCTCTAAAGCTTATTATAAATCTAAAGGTCTCTGTGTCATTTATTTGGGAACTAAATGATGTGAAGTAGGGTAGAAACCCCTAATCAATATTTAAAGGCAACAAGAGGATGGAGCAAACTCCCAGAATAATAATTACCACAACAAATTGGTGAACCAACATGAGGCAAGATAATTAAAAAATGCAGGTTCATTGTCAGTCAAACTCTTGACCATATTAGATACTAGACTAGATGGTTACAATAAAATCCTTCCTAGCTTGAACAGCTAGTAATTATCTAAAAACAAGTTTGCCTATTCAGATATGCTATGATGATTAGATAGATGGTCTTTAAAAACCTCAGAGAATTACAGAATATGGCATTGAAAGATGTTTTTATTATTTAAGGCCTTTTTGTCATTGAGACATGTCAGCTTCTGGCAGTACCCCATTTGACTTGGAAAACGATGATGAACATCAAAGGACTTCCATTTGTGACACATTAGCCACCAGGCTCCCCCCTCCCCCCAAAAAACCCCTAACTTCATCTGCAAACAGAATGCTGTCCATGGACAAAATTTGGATGCAGGAAAGTCAACTGCCAAACTCTGTCAAGACGGAGTAAGCAAGTCTTTCATCATTCTTGCTTCACAAATACATCTATCATATATGCTGGGCCAGAAGGCTGAAGATAAATATCCCAATGTTATATAGAACTTTGAGGACTATATGATCAGCCAACTGCCTGTCAATTCTATAGTTATGGAAGCTGCTTGCCTGCACTTCCTACATACTCAGATAATATTTATTCCTTCTCAGGACTCTGATAGGATTGAAGACTACATAGTCATAGTCTCTCAATTAAACCTAAGTTATAATGGATCTAAGAAAATGTTTTAGGGTCTAAGAAGATGTTTGAAGGTTGGTAAATGAAGGTTAGAGGGTCTAGAAGTTGCTTTATGAAGGTTGGAGAAAATTATAAACACGTGTCTTAAGGTTGGCAACTACAAGTTATGAAAGTTAGAAGATTTAAATGCTTAAGATGGTAATGAAAAAACTGATTTTAAATACAGAAATCTCAACTCACAAAGATAGGATAGATAATAAAATACTTTATCAAAAATTGCCAAATACAGACAGTCTGTACTTTCTGAATATAATTTTCATAATTGTTTCATATATGTTCCTAATGTATGTTGTTTTTTATTGTAAGAGAAAGAGCTTTTTTTGTTTTGTTTTATTGAATATATTCTTCATTTACATTTCAAATGCTATACCCCTTTCCGGTTTCCCCCCTCCCCGAAAACCCCCAACCCATCCTCCCACCCCCTGCCTCCAAGAATATGCTCCTCCACCCAACCCACTCCCATGACCCCCACTAGATTTCCCCACACTGGGGCCTCTGTTGAGCCTTCATAGGACCAAGGACCTCTCCTCCCAACGAGGCATTCCTCTGCCAATCTTTTGGCTGGAACCACATGTACCCATTGGTTGATGGCTTAGTCCCTAGGAGCCCTGGGTTGTCTGGTTGACATTGTTGTTCTTCCCATGAGGCTGCAAACCTGCCCCCCCCAGCTCCTCCAGTCTGCCCTCCAACTCCTCTATTGTGAACCCTGCGCTCAGTCCAAAGGTTGGCTGTATCTGTAAGGCTCTGGCAGGGCCCCTCCAAAAGACAACCATAACAGGCTCCTTTTGGTACGCACTTCTTGTCATCCATAGTAGTTTCGGGGTTTGGTGACTGTTTATAGGATGAATCCCCAGGTAGGACAGTCTCTGGGTGGCCTTTCCTTCAGTCTCTGCTCCACAGTTTGTCTCCGTAGTTGTTCCTGTGATTATTTTGTTCCCTTTCTCAGAAGAACCAAATCACCCCCACTTTGGTCTACCTTCTTCTTGAGCTTCCTGTGGTCTATGAATTATAACATGTTTATTTTGAGCTTTAGGGAGAAAGAGCTTTTTATTTAGACTAAGAGAGGTTGGGGTTGGTCTGGTGCAGCTATATATTCAAATGCTAAATTCTATACCCCAAGATCTAGTAGCTCTACATACACCAGCTTTTGTTATGCAAACCTTGCTCCAAGTTAATTGGTCAATAAAAAGCAAAAGAGCCTGTGTTTGGCCAGGAGAGAGAGAGAGAGAGAGAGAGAGAGAGAGAGAGAGAGAGAGGTGGGACTTCCTGGGAGGAGAAAAGAAACTCTGAGAAGAAGAAAAAGGAATAAAAGGAATGCTTTTACTATGAAACCAGGAAAGATGGGAGGAAACAGACATGACTATGGCCTGGAAGATATAGCTAGCCACATGGCTAGGTGGGGCTAGGTGGCTGGGTTAACTTAGATGAACTACCTGAGAATCTGTCCAGCTAAGGCCTAAGCTTTGAAATATTAAAAGGTCTCTGTGTGGTTATTTGGAAAACCAGCTGGTGAAGGAATATCTGCTGCCACAGTAATTTTCAGCATTAATTAATATATAAATAATAATAATAATAATAATAACAGCAGCAAAATGTTTAAATTAGAGCATCTATCACTTTACAGATGTGTAGTGTGCAAGTGTTCGTTCTCATGTAGCCATCAGTGTTACTAAGTTGTGTTTCCTAAAAATGTATCCACTCTGTGAAATACCCAAATACACCGATATTGGCTCTTTTATATCCACATTCCCTGTGTGTTTTCATTTTCACCCCCATCTCTGGTACTAGTAAATGGTTGCTTTTCTACTTTGTATCACCTGACCACTCTTACAAGAAGATAACTATTCGATTAATCTTTTCAAAGAACAAACGTTTAAACAGCTTTGGTCAGTTTTTACATTATATATATTAGGGGTTTTTTTCATTCCTAGTTTCATCCTTTTTCTACTGTTGAGGTCTAATTTCCTACCAGTTTTCTAAGTCTTAAGATGAATATTTAGTAGTTTTAATATTTCTTTTTGATACACATATATAATTCTATGAAGTTTCTGGAAACAACCTTCCCCATCCCACAAGCTCTGACTTAATTGCTCTCCCTGTTGCTGCAACAAGGCACAGGTGAAGTGCTCAATTTTTTCTCCATCTATACAGTCCAGGATCCCCTCCCCAGGAATGATATCTCCCACAATTAAAATGGGTCTTCCTGCATCAATTACCATAATTAAAAAAAAGTCCCCTACAGCCACAGAACCTAGATTTCCAGGTAATTCTTGATATTGTGAAGATAGCAGTTAATATCAACCGTCACAGCACATTACAAGTACTTTGAAATGTCTTTCCATTTTTAGTGCTACTTCTTCTTTGATAAATGCTTTATTTTTGATGAACATTGTATAACATACCAAGTTTTAATGTATTAAAGATCACTTGGTGCAATGGTTAAACACTATGTTCTATGTGTTTTTAAATCTTTTATTCAAGACACGGTCAGTTTGATAAGTGTTCTACATCTATAAAACATATATCCTGCAATTTGGGGCATGTTAACATGTTAATAACATGTTAATAACATGTTAGATGTTGTTCTTAGTATTGTTCTGACTTAATTGTTTTCTGGAGAAACAAAAGCTAAGTGAATTTGTTGCCAGAAAGACAATAGTTCACTATGAGAAAATCCAAGGCTTATGGGAAATGAGCTAAACAAAGACAAGGATCTTCAGGAATTAAAGAAGGGCATCCCCAGATGTCAGGTATGAGCCTAATCACACAGTGTCTACTTTTCTTTTTCTTTTTTGTTTTTTTTTTTTGTGTTTTTTGTTTTTGGTTTTCAGAATCATTGAAGGCCTGTTGAGCACAATTCAATGATTATAATGAAGGAACTTAACGCCATTCATAGAGAGCCAAATGCAGTCTGCAAAACCTGCCAAAACTAATGGCTGAATTCTTATATGCATGGAAAGTCAGCTAACATATAACTACTAGCTGAATGACCCATGTACCAAAAACGATCTACTGGAAATTTTTAAATTACCACATGCATGAAAGGAAAATAAAGAAAAGTTTAAATAAGAGGGGAAATAAAGATAGTGGTGTGGAGTAGAAAACTCAATAATGGTAAGGTGTTAATTCAGACCAAGTGTGATGGTGGACCCCAGCACGAAAGCAGGAAGATTAGGTTTTCAAGATCAGTCTCTGCTATAAAGTAAGCCAATCTGGGTTACATAAGACACTGTCTCAAGACATTAAAAGAAGAAAAGTAGATGGATACAAGTTATTTTCACTGCTGGGAACCTTACCTAGGATCTGATCTTTTTATGGCTGGTGTTTAAACTGACACAATAAATACTGTTTGCATCTTTTTTACAAGAAAAGATTCAGTGCAAGCACACATTTCCCACAGTCTTTTATGCAGAAGTTTATGTGGATCTGCAAAGATCTAGAAAAGCAAAAACAAAGTAACAAGTTTAAAAGTGTATACCAACAGATTTCAGGACTTAGAGTTCAGAAATGTATCTAGAAAGATCTATTTATTTTGAACTATGTCGAGATTTATCCACATTTATATGTTTATAGTGTATATATCTACTTTATCTGGGGTTCTTCAGAAAAACAAAATCAATAGGAGTGATGGTACATAGATATATAGATATATAAGTGGATGATATGAAAATAGATGATACTAAGCATATGATAGATTACACATACATACATACATACATACATACATACATACCAAGACAAACACACAGAAAGACAGATTAGAAGACATTGGTGCACATGACAGTGAAAGCTGACACACTCCTAGAGTAATCAACTAGCTGAAACATCACAGATCCAATGGTATAGTTCTAAAGGTCTGAATCCTTTAGAGTTTAGAGCCATGAAAACTGATTGCACAGCTATAATACAAGGCTAGTAATCTAAAGATCCAAAAAGAGCCAGGGTTTCAATTCATTGAAAATTTGATTGATTGTGAAAGGCCTAGGAGATGAATAAGACACACTTTTGGATTTGTCTGTGGCAGCATTCCCAAAAACAATCAAATCTTGAGTGTGTTTGTGCGCATGCGCACACATGCATATGCACATGCACACACACACACACACACACACACACACACACACACACACACACACACGTACTATATCAACATGTACTGTTTCCTTAGTGGAAGGGATTGACAGATGTTGGCAATACTTGGAAGCCTGAAGAACACCTATATCCTCCAAAGTTAACAGAAGCTCTTCTTGATGCTCAAAGTCTAGATAGCTCAGGAAACAAGTCACAAAAAGAAAGTTTTTGTCTGGCTGAATCTGATGAGGGTAAATCCAAGAGAAAAAAAAGACACTGCTGACAAGTGAAGAGGCTGTGCCAAAGACCCTGATCCTCTGATCCTGATGAAGTGATGAGTGTTGTAGACAAAAATGAGAATCACAACTTCTCACGAAATGGGTGGACTCACAACAGGCTGATGCTGGCAAAGAAGTAGGTATAGAATGTTCTCACGGTGTTGCTGCTGTTTACAATGAGAGATCAACTTCGCATTCTTGTCCAGAACATGAAGTGCAAAAAAAAAATTCTCTCTCTCTCTCTCTCTCTCTCTCTCTCTCTCTCTCTCTCTCTCTCTCTCTCTCTCTCTCTTTCTTCCTCCCCCTCCCCCTCCTCCTCCCTCTCTCCTCCTCCTCCTCCTCCTCCTCCTCCTTCTTCTTCTTCTTCTTCTTCTTCTTCTTCTTCTTCTTCTTCTTCCTCTTCTTCTTTTTCCTCTCCTTCTCCTCCTCTCCTCCTCCTCCTCCTCTTCTTCTCTATCTCTCTGAGGGGGCATTGTTTGGTTGGGTGGTTTTTAAATAATAGTGTGGTCAAAGTCACTAGGTTTTTTTTTGAAAATTGAGTTTGATGTATTGGTCTTGAATATATTATCAGTTGCTGGAATCTGGATGGTTTGGGTTTGGGTTTTGTATTAAGAATGCTGTTTACTTTGGACATATAAAAGCTTTCTGTAGTTGCCTCCTTTAGCAGAATAGAGTGTTTGATCTTGTGGTTTGTTTCCTCTGCATGGAAGAATAGTCTTTTCTAAACATTAGAGAAATTTCCCAGCCAGAATTTGATTTTGGACTGCGTTGTAGAAGGACAATTCTAAACTTCTTGTTTGTGGGTCATGATGGCTATTCTTGGCTTGGCTGTCAACTTGACTACATTTGATCAACTTAAAATTCTGGTCATACCTATGTGAGACTTCCTCCATCAGATTATCTGAGGTGAGAAGACCCACCCTGAACCTGGGTCACACCTGCTGTAGGCAGTGCCTGTAAAGCTTTGATTTTTGCCTGCTTGCCCTCACTCTCTCTGAATTAGTCTATTGTTGTGGCTGATATTAAATCCAACTTCTTCAGGGATCAGCAGCTCTCCAGGAATCCTTGAGGATTCTAGTACAAGTTAGGACTGCCAAGACACCTAGCCTCATGGACAGAACAACTATTAAATTATCATCCTTTCTGCAGCATATAACCATTATTAGACTACCTAGACTGCAACCTGTGAGTCAGAGTGTGTGTGTGCATGTATGTGTGTGTTTCATTAATATGTGGAGATATATATACATTCATATATATTCATTCTGTCAGTTCTGTTCTTTTGGAGAACCCTAATATATGTATGTGTGTATGTATGTATGTATGTATGTATGTATGTATGTATATATAAAATACTTATCTATTTTTAAAAAAAACATTTAGCTAAACAAAACATGGATGAGAATCCAAGTTCATGACACCCCATGACTGTGCAAAACATAAAAAATTTTTGAAATTAACTGAATTTTCTCCTGAAGCTGTAACCTTTCAAATGAAATAGATGGTTCTGTAGCTCATTATACAGCTGAAGTTGGATAATTTCAAAGCAGCTACATCAGGATTGAGATCTATAATATCAAAAAAATTCAATAGCCTATTTGCAAAATTCCTAAAAGACAAAATTTCATTGCTTCCACCAAAGTCAAGCTTGGTGAATCAATGAGTTTTATTGGTGCTACTTATAGTAATAATATGGGTGAGGGGTTACTTACAGGAACAGAAATTTCTCAAAACCAGCTGTGTCACCAGAAGCCCCACCCTAACAAGGGTGACAGCTCACAGGAGCTAGAAACAACCTACAGGCAGTCCAACAGATAGGAGGGTGATTTTTCCTCATAGCTCAGTTGGTCTAAGCCTCTTTTAGACAACTTTGCTGGTATTTGTTTCTTCCAGGCAGTTTGGCTATTCTCTGCTTCTTCAAGGTTCCTTGGCTGGTCTCTGTTTCTTCCAAGCTGCTGGGTTTGTCTAAAAGTGACTCTCAGTAGTCTTTTCTGTTTATACACTCTTGGGAAAAGAGAGACCTAGTGAATCTTACTGGTTTCATGGACTTCCTGGAACTACTTTATTTATTTCCTGTCTTAAGGGGCTTCCCTGAAGGACGGAGTGTGTTACTTTTCTCTAGGACAATGTTTCTCAATCTGTGGGTAGTGAACCCTATAGGGGTCACATATCAGGTATCCCACATATCATACATTAACATTGTGATTCATAACAGTAGCAAAGTCACAATTATGAAGTAGAAATTAGGTGATTTTAGGGTTGGAGGTCACTACAACATGTATTAAAGGGTTACAGTATTAGAAAGGTTGAGAACCGTTACTTTAGAACACCTTTTTTGTTTCACTCCCCCATAAACTTCCAGTCCTTAAATCTACTGTTGTTGTTTCATTTCTCTTTATGTCCTATGTCTTAAGATGCTTCCTTCCAAGGAGGAAGGCTTTAATCCTGGAGGAAACTGCTACACAATAATGGTTTTACTTTATTCTCACTCATTCCTATCCTGTAGGATCAATCTTTTCAATATTTGCTTTCCTGACTCAGCAGAGTCCAGAAAAATAGCTTGTGGTTTTGGAATGCTATCCATTTATTTATACTTTATTTTATTATGAAAAACTGTAAACAGTGGTTGATAAACAGTTTCATATCTCCTTTTTAAAAAATCAGGGCTGGAGGAATGGCTCAGTGTTTGGGAATACCTACTGCTCTTGCAGAGACTGATTTAGATTCTCAACATCCACAATGGGCAGCTCACAACCAGCTCCAAGGAATCCAAATCCCTCTTCAGGTCTATGTGAACACCTGCTTTCACATACACATATCTACACAGAGACATCACACATATACATAATTTAAAGTATTTTTAAAATTTATTCCTCTCTCATATATTACATTCTGACCACAGTTCCTCACCCTCCTCTCCTCCCAGTCTCTTCCCCCACTTTGCCTTTTCCCCAGATGTACTCCTTCTTTGTTTCCCTTCAAAAAAAAGCAAGCCTCCAAAGGATGCTAAGCAAACATGGCATACAAGTTACAAAAAGACTAGGCACATACCCTCATAGGAAGGCAACACAGCAGGAGGAAAAGGGTACCAAAAGCAAACAAAAGAGCCAGACAACCCCCACTCCTACTGTTATGAGTCCCACGAGAACAGTAAGCTATACGACCATAACTTCTATGCAGAGGACCTACATCAGACAATCCAGGCTCCCTGATTGCTACTTCAGTCCCTGTGAGCCCCTATGAGACTCGTTAGTTGATTTTTGATTCTGTAGGCAGTGTTCTTAGGGTGTCCTTGGCTCCTCTGGCTCCTACAGTACTTCCTCCCCTTCTTCCTTTGGATTCCCTGAACTTCCTGTAATGTTTGACTATGAATCTCTGCATCTGTCCTATCAGTAACCAGATGAAGCCTCTCTGGTGATGATTATGCTAGACTATGGTCAAGAAAAGTAAAAGCATAAAATAAACAGTGGAAATGTACCATATTATGGGTAAACCACTTTAATCCAGAATTTATAAATTGTTTTCACAAATTAGTAATAAAAAAGTAAAAACTAATTAAATATGTGCCCAAAGTGTGCTCAGGCATTTCACAAAACAAAATATCCAAATCAACAATGAATGTATCAAAAAGGGGCTCAACTGCACACATAAACAGGGGATTGAACTAAATACAAGATGAAAGACTCTTCTAATCCCACAGTTGACGTATGAAAGACTGGTAAGAGAAAACATTGTTAGAGCTCTTATTTATTGTTAGTGGAAAGTTTGTAAATAACAGCTCAGAATCGCTTAATAAAATGAGCCACACTAATCCAATGACTCAAAAATTCCTCTTCATGGAATGTATAAGTGAATCCATATGTGACCAAGAGAGCAGAGCAAGAATATTCCAAGAAGTTTCTTACAACAGCTCAAATGAGAGGCCTCCCAAATGACTGGGGTGGGGAAGATCAGTGGACTCTGTCATCTTAATAAGATGAAATATTACTGTGCAATAAACAAAAAATGACTATCATGTCTGTAAGAAGACATGAGCATAAATCTGGACACAAAAGAATGTATAATAAATCAATGAGGCTTAAATATCAATAGTTCTGGTCCCTAAAACATCAAGCATTGACTGAAAGACAGGGACTGTCCAAGGATAAGGCCAACCACAGTATGAATGATAGTTGCTTATTGTAAACATAAATTAAAAATTAAGCAGGTTTGGAAAGATGGTTTAGTGGCTAAGTGGGCATAGTGGCTACTTGACCACATCTGCAACTAACTAAAGCCCAAGCAGTCAGGCACACCTGGAAGGGATTTTCCTTGATTGGATTGTTTAAGGACACCCTGTATCTGTGCCACACATCCTGATGGCATCCTATATAAAGGACATGAAAGAAAGAAGCTTTTGCTCTTTGCCTGCTTGCCCCTTGCTCTTGCTGATACCTTCATTTCTTCACTGGTATCAGTGTCTACTGCTTTTGGATTCTGATTCAATATGGTATACTGAAAACAAGCTGATGGACTGAAGAGCTACTGGATTTTTGGACTTTGCAGTCTTAGACAACCACTGTATAGATATATCATTCGTAAATATGTTAAAACAAATCATAAAGGTGTTTTAATTGTCGGAACTATTCCTAATGCTGATCTAGAAAGCCCATACCATGATTGTGAGGTAAAATAGGATGCTTTACATACATTACAGCATCATTAACATCAAAGTAAAGTGAACCATATGTCAACATCACAGCATAGTCTAGGTAACTCTCATGTTCAGCACTGTTAAGACATTCAGTGACTGAGACTTTGTAGATGCCTTTTGGCAACATTTTGATCAGAACTGCCAAAGTTATAGAAGCTTGTAAAGAAAGCTTCCTTTTCTCTGTTCATGCTCAGTTCCAACATGTACCAAGTATAAGGTCGTTCCTATCATCATTTTCCCCCTTCCCTTAGGAAGGGGGCATTTATAGGCAGTCCTTCTGGAAGTTCTCCCCCGAACAGAGGGCAGCAGATGCAAATGCCTACATGGGCATCCATCAAAAGAAGTTAGAAATCACAAATGCCTATATGAGCAGCAAAAGATGCCAGGTTTCCACAAAAAAAAAAAAGACAACAATGCACCATGGTTTTCCTGAGACAACTAGGTTCTATGACAACTCTCATACATGACCATGGCTTCTTAAACTGACGTCATGGTTTAGTGCTCAATTTTTACTATATGATGGTCCAGGCAGTGCTGAGAAAGGTATCCTTGTTTCTTAGAGAAAATATAAAGTTGGGTCCCTTATAAGATCCAAATAGCCTGGGTTTTCATGAGTGAAATATGAGTTAAGCCAGATGACAAGGGAATCAGGTTTGTGTCATGTGGAAAGAGTCAAAGGAGAGATTCTAGACAATGACAGTTAGGACTGGCCTCAGTTTAAAGGAAGAAGGAAGTCAAGTGGCCTTTCCATGTTTCCACAGGTGACAGAAGACTTCTCTCCTCCATCATCCCAACAGCAGTGTCAATCCTACAGGCTTGCCTTTCTCTTCAGAGACCCAGTCTTGTGTGCTGAGAAATCCAACTAATAGTTCCTCTATCTGCTTTCCATGAGCCAAGAAGCCCCTCCAGCATCAGACCCATAAACTGTGAAATACAAGCTGGCATTATCCTGGACATTCTTACAACTTGTAAGAGAAGATGAGATGGGCTGGTGAGACAGAAAAGGAGAGCCATAGCAAGCCCCATAGGTTCACAACACGGAATCACAACTTAAAGTGAAATACTTGTGACCTAGCAACAAGCAGACACTGGAGAAAGGGTCCCTGGATTTCCTGGTGCTGTAATAGGGAGGGGGTAATCGTAACTAAGAGACTTGAAGACAAAGCTTTCAGCCAAGGAGAGATGAAGACCCTGCAATTTTAAGTCTTTGGGTCACAAGACTAAATGAACAACTATCTTAGAAACTACCTATGATTTGGATGCAGATAAATGAGCACAGGTCTCCATGATAGAAAGTGCAGGTTGCATTGCAATGAAGCAGAGAAAGTGTGTCTTTCAGAACAGTGGCCTGAACTCTGGAAAGAAGAACAACATTAAGAGTTCAAGTACGTGCTGGATATTCAGAAAGAGACCAGTGTGTCTAGGACACACAGATGTCTCGGTGCCTGTTCCCTATCTGGCCAATGCAGCATGCCTTGGTTTGACTATTCTTAACTCTTACAGTACCCTGGAGATACTTCATGAACCATTGTTTAGGTATCTCCATACCCATGCTCAAAACCAGTAGCTCTGATGCATGGGAACACCTAAGCAGGCCATCTCCAGGAGGGACAGTAACACATGAACATGATGGGGCAGGAAAAGAAGAGCTCAGTTGTAGGGGAATGTCCCCTTAATTAATGGATTGGATAATAAAGAATACAAGAAGCCAATCTCTGGGAGAGGAGGAAGCAAGTCTTCCAGGTCCAAGAGAGGAAGAGGGAACACAGGAGGAGGGCACTTCTTTTTGGATGGTGAGGTGGGAGCAAAAGCAGACAAGATATATAATGGGGATTGTTAGATCTGGTGGGGAAATCTCCACCAGAAGATTTCTAACAGAATAGTTGATGAGTTTAGGATGATAGATTCCATGCACAGTGATTGTGTTATCTGTTGGCTCTAAACTAAGATTGCCTAGGGTTTTCCATTTCACAGCTACTCAACTGAGCTCAACCACAGTGGAGCATGGGATTGGCACAGAAATTTAGGAGTGCAGAGTGGTTTGGCAGCAGCTAGGTGTGGGGAGTGAGAGAGCAATTTCGGAGAGAGCCAGTGTTGGTGGGAGAGGCATTGGCAGAGGGAAACATGCAGTATCGATCTCCGACTATGTACCAGGCTGGGAACAAACCAAGACCATTGACCGGTACCAAGCCGGCAATAGTGTGGACTGATTTTTAATATTTACACACTATACTCAACTTGTGTCCAGCCATTACCAGTGTAATCTGAGCTGGTAAATGCAATGCATCTTCATCCTTTATTGCCTTGGGAAGGAAGAAATGGTGACTGTTCCCTCTTTCCATTCTTTTATTCTGAGTTAGCCCTGTTTCGTCTCCTGTACTATCATATGATAAGCACTTCTCCTCACTTTCTTTTTTTTTTTTTTTTTTTTTTTTTTTTAATTTAATTTTATTTTATTTTTTTAATTTACATTCCAAATCACTTCCCCTTTCCCGTTTCCTCCCTCCCCGAAAGTCCCATAAGCCCCCTTCCCTCCCTCTTTTCTCCGTTCAACCCCCTCTCATTACTCTGTCCTGGCGTTCCCCTACATCCAGTCTTTCCAGGACCAGGGGTCTCTCCTTCCATCTTTTTAGAAATCTATTGATATGCTGATTGTGTCTAGGGTATTCTGAGATTCTGGGTCAATATCCCCTTATCAGTGACTTCATACCATGTGTGATCTTTTGTGATTGGGTTACCTCACTAAGGATGATATTTTCAAGTTCTGACCATTTGCCTAGGAATTTCGTGAATTCATTGTTTTTAATTGCAGAGTAGTATTCCATTGTGTAAATATACCACATCTTCTGAATCCATTCCTCCGTTGAGGGACATCTGGGTTCTTTCCAGCTTCTGGCTATTATAAATAAGGCTGCTATGAATATAGTGGAGCATGTGTCCTTATTGCATGCAGGTAAAGTCTCTGGGTATATGCCCAGGAGTGGTATAGCCGGATCCTCCGGAAGTGTCATGCCCAGTTTTCTGAAATGAATCCACACTCCTATGGTCACTTGATCTTTGACAAAGGAGCTAAAACCATCCAGTGGAAAAAAGATAGCCTTTTCAACAAATGGTGCTGGCTCAGCTGGAGGTCAACATGCAGAAGAATGCAAATTGACCCATCCTTATCTCCTTGCACTAAGCTCAATTCTAAGTGGATCAAAGATCTCCACATAAAACCAGACACACTGAAACTAATAGAAGGGAAACTAGGGAAGAACCTTGAACATATGGGCACAGGGGAGAATTTCCTGAACAGAACTCCAATAGCTTATACTCTAAGATCAAGAATAGACAAATGGGACCTCATTAAATTACAAAGTTTTTGCAAGGCAAAAGACACCGTCAAAAAGACAAAGCGGCAACCAACTAACTGGGAAATGATCTTTACCAACCTTACATCCGACAGAGGGCTAATATCCAAGATATACAAAGAACTCAAGAAGTTAAACTCCAGAGAGGCAAGTAACCCTATTAAAAAATGGGGTACAGAGCTCCACAAAGAGTTCTCACCTGAAGAATATCTAATGGCTGAGAAGCACCTAAAGAGATGTTCATCATCCTTAGTCATTAGGGAAATGCAAATCAAAACAACCCTGAGATTCCATCTCACACCAGTCAGGATGGCTAAGATCAAAAACACAGGAGACAGCAGTTGTTGGCGAGGATGTGGAGAAAGAGGAACACTCCTCCACTGCTGGTGGAATTGCAGGCTGGTACAACCACTCTGGAAAGCAGTCTGGCGGCTTCTCCTCACTTTCTTACTTCACAGTTCTTTTACCTTTCTCCAGTGCCCTCTTCTCTCTGCCACTTATTACTAATGCTTTTACTTTTACAAATTTTCCAGTTCCTAGTTCATACTATAAAAATCTGACAACTTTCTTTGCTCTCTATCTTTATTGATAGTGTGATTATTTCCTGTGGGATTTTTAAATGCATTTCAATATCTATTGTTGGTTTGGTTTTTTTTAACTGATTTTACTGTTTTCTTTTCTCTGGGTGATAGTGAAGATGGAAACTTCAAGAGAAGGCTGCATGCTAGGAAGGTCTGCATATAAAACTGGAAGAACTTCTGTCTTAGTTAGGATTTGCAATGCTATGAAGAGACACCATGAACAAGACAACTCTAATAAAGGACAACATTTAATTGGGGTTGGCTTACACTTTCAGAGGTTCAGTCCATTATCATCATGGAAGCAGGAAGCATGGCAGCATGCAGGCAAACACGGTACTGGGGGAGACAAGAGTTCTGCATCTTGATTTGACTACATCTAGGAGAAGACTTTCTCTTCCAGGCAACTGGGAGGAGGGTCTCAAAGTCTACTCTCACACTGACACACTTCCTCCAACAAGGTCATACCTCCTAATAGTGCCATTCCCTGAACCAAGTATATTTAAACAACCACATTCCACTCCCTAGCTCCCATAGACTTGTTCAAACACATGAGTATATGGAAGCCATACCTAGTCATAATATAAAGAAAAATACATTTAGTCCAATTTCAAAAGTCCCCAAAGTCTACAGCAGTCTCAACAACATTAAAAGTTCAAAGTCTCTTCTGAGATTCATCCAATCACTTAACTGTAATCCCCTATAAAATAAGAAAGCAGATAAGAAGCACTTCCTCCAAGTGGTGCAGTAAGGTTGCTATCCACCTAGTGGTGCAGAGAAGACAGCACAGGTGAGACCTGCCCTGCAGCTCAGAGGTTCATGGTGGGAAACCTCTGGCAGAAGCCCTCCAGTTTCTGTCTCCGACTTGGGTCCATCCTCTGGCACAGCATTTCATACCCAAGTGGCACAGAGAGGTAGCTTAACCACCCAGGAGTGCGGAGAGGCCTGCCTGCACAGGTAGAACCACCCTCACCAGAGGATCATACCCAGAACCCCCTGGAAGAAACCCTCCAGTTTCCTTCTCCAGCTTGGGACAACCCTCTGCCACCATGTACCATATCCAAGTGACGCACGGAGGCAGCAGAGTGCAGAGAGTGCAGAGAGGCCGGGCAGCACAGGTAGGATCACCCCTGCTGCTCAGAGGAAGCAGCCGGAAACCTTGAGAACACAAGAGTCTAGGAACAGCCTGCAACAGGAGTCTTCCGATTACCACCTGCACCCAGAGTTGATCAGGGCCACAGAACTACATACACAAATACAACCACAAGAGAGCAGATCTCGCAGGAGTACCTGCTTACCAGTGTACACAGAACAGGTCTCCCAGAAGCACAGATAAGCCACAGTCAGAGACAGCAACACCAACTAACACCAGAGATAACCAGATGGCAAAAGGCAAATGCAAGAACATCACCAACATAAACTAAAGCAACATGGCACCATCTGAACCAAGTTCTCCAACAACAGCAATTCCTAGATACCCCAAAACACCAGCAAAGTAAGACCTGGATTTAAAATCACATCTCATGATGCTGATAGAGGATTTCAAGAAGGACATAAATAACTCCCTTAAAGAAGTACAGGAGAACACGAGTCAACAGGTAGAAGCCCTTAAAAATGAAACACAACAATCGCTTAAAGAAATAAAAGGAGAACATGGGTCAACAGATAGAAGCCCATAAAGAGGAAACACAAAAATCACTTAAAGAAATACAGGAGAACATGGGTCAACAGGCAGAAGTCCTGAAAGAGGAAACACAAAAATCCCTTAAAGAATTACAGGAAAACACAAAGAGACAAGTGAAGGAACTGAGCAAAACCATGTAGGATCTAAAAATAGAAGTAGAAACAGCTAAGAAATCACAAAGGGAGACAACTTTGGAGATAGAAAACTTTGGAAAGAAATCAGGAGTCATAGATGCAAACATCAACAACAGAATACAAGAGATAGAAGAAAGAATCTCAGGTGCTGAAGATACCATAGAAAGCATTGACTCAATGGTCAAAGAAAATACAAAATGAAAAAAGCTTGAAACCCAAAACATCCAGGAAATCCAGGACACAATGAGAAGACCAAACCTAAGGATTATAGGTATAGAAGAGAGTGAAGATTTACAACTTAAAGGGACAGTAAATATCTTCGACAAAATTATAGAAGAAAATTTCCCTACCTAAAGAGAGAGATGCCCATGAACATGCAAGAAGCCTACAGAACTCCAAACAGATTGGACCAGAATGGAAATACCTCCTGTCACATAATAACCAAAACACCGAAACAAAGAAAGAATATTAAAAACAGTAAGATAAAAAGGCCAAGTAACATATAAAGAAAGACCTATAGGAATTACACCAGACTTCTCACCAGAGACCATGAAAGCTAGAAGATCCTGGGCAGATCTCATATGGACTCTAAGAGAACACAAATGCCAGCCCAGACTACCATACCCAGCAAAACTCTCAATCACCCTAGATGGAGAAACCAAGATATTCCTTGAAAAAACCAAATTTACACAAATCCAGCCCTACAAACATAATAAATGGAAAACACCTATACAAGGAGGGCAACTGCACCCTGGAAAAAGCAAGATAGTAATCTTCTTTCAACAAACCCAAAAGAAGATAGCCACTCAAACATAAAAATAACATCAAAAATAACAGGAAGCAACAATCACTATTCCTTAATATGTCTTAACATCAATGGACTCAATTCCCCAATAAAAAGACATAGACTAACAGACTGGATATGTAAACAGGACCCAGCATTTTGCTACATACAGGAAACGCACCTCAGTGTCAAAGACAAGCACTACCTCAGAGTAAAAGGCTGGAAAACAATTTTCCAAGCAAATGGTCCCAGGAACCAAGCTGTAGTAGCCATTCTAATATCGGATAAAATTGACTTTCAACATAAAGTCATCAAAAAAGACAAGGAAGGACACTTTATACTCGTCAAAAGAAAAATCCACCAAGAAGAACTCTCAATTCTGAACATCTATGCTCCAAATGCAAGGGCACCCTCATTCGTAAAAGAAACTTTTACTAAAGCTCAAAGCACACATTGCACCTCACACAATAGTTGTGGGTGACTTCAACACTCCACTCTCCTCAAGGGAAACACAAACTAAACAGAGACACAGTGAAACTAACTGAAGTTTTGAACCAAATAGATTTAAGAGATATTTATAGAACATTTCATCCTAAATCAAAAGAATATACCTTCTTCTCAGCAACTCATGGTACCTTCTCCAAAATCAATCACATAATTGGTCACAAAACAGATCTCAACAGATATAAGAAGATTGAAATAACCCCATGCCTCCTAACAGATCACTATGGAGTAAGGGTGGTCTTCAATAGCAACAAAAACAACAGAAAGCCCACATACACATGAAAGCTGAACAATGCTCTACTCAATGATACCTTGGTCAAGGAAGAAATAAGAAAAGAAATCAAAGACTTTTTAGAATATAATGAAAATGAAGGCGCAACATACCCAAACTTATGGGACACAAGGAAAGTACTGCTAAGAGGAAAACTCATAACCCTGAGTGCCTGCAAAAAAAAAAAACTGGAGAGAGCACACACTAGCAGCTTAATGGCACACCTGAAAACTCTGGAACAGAAAGAAGCTAATACACCCAAGAGGAGTAGAAGGCAGGAAATCATCAAACTCAGGGCTGAAATCAACCAAGTAGAAACAAATAAAACAATACAAATAATCAACAAAACCAGGAGCTGGTTCTTTGAGAAAATCGACAAGATAGTTAAACCCTTAGCCAGACTAACCAGAGGGCACAGAGACAGTATCCAAATTAACAAAATCAGAAGTGAAAAGGGAGATATAACAACAGAAACTGAGGAAATTCAAAAAATCATCAGATCTTACTACAAAAGCCTATACTCAACACAACTAGAAAATCTGGAGGAAATGGACAATTTGTTAGACAGATACCAAATACCAAAATTAAATCAGGATCAAATAGACCATCTAAACAGTCCCATAAGCCCTAAAGAAATAGAAGTGATCATTGAAAGTCTTCCAACCAATAAAAGCACAAGACCAGATGGTTTAAGTGCAGAATTCTATCAAACCTTCAAAGAAGACCTAACACCAATACTCTTCAAACTATTCCACAAAATAGAAACAGAAGGAACACTACCTAACTCATTCTATGAAGCCACAATTATACTGATACCAAAACCACACAAGATCCAACAAAGAAAGAGAACTTCTGACCAATTTTCCTTATGAATATCTATGTAATAATACTCAATAAAATTCTTGCCAACCAAATCCAAGAACACACCAAAATGATCATTCACCACGATCAAGTAGGCTTCATCCCAGAGATGCAGGGATGGTTCAATATACAGAAACCCATCAATGTAATCCACTACACAAAAAAAACTCAAAGAAAAAAACCACATGGTTATTTCATTAGATGCTGAAAAAAGCATTTGACAAAATTCAGCATTCTTTCAGGCTAAAAGACTTGGAAAGATCAGGAAATCAAGGCCCATATCTAAACAAAGTAAAAGCAATACACAGCAAACCGGTAGCCAACATCAAACTAAACGGAGAGAAACTTGAAGCAATCCCACTAAAATCAGGACTAGACAAGGCTGCCCTCTCTCTCCATATTTATTCAATATAGTACTTGAAGTTCTAGCTAGAGCAATTAGACAACAAAAGGAGATCAAAGGGATACAAATTGGAAAGGAAGAAGTTAAACTATCACTATTTGCAGAAGATATGATAGTATACTTAAGCGACCCAAAGAATTCCACCAGAGAACTCCTACAGCTGATAAACAACTTCAGTAAAGTGGCTGGATATAAAATTAACTCAAGCAAGTCAGTAGCCTTCCTATACTCAAAGGATTAGCAGGCTGAGAAAGAAGTAAGAGAAATAATACCCTTCACGATAGCCACAAACAATATAAAGTATCTTGGTGTGACTCTAACCAAACAAGTGAAAGATCTGTATGACAAGAACTTCAAGTCTCTGAAGAAAGAAATTGAAGAAGACCTCAGAAGATGGAAAAATCTGCCATGCTCATGGATTGGCAAGATTAATATAGTAAAAATGACCATCTTGCCAAAAGCAATATACAGATTCAATGCAATCCCCATCAAAATTCAAACTCACTTCTTCATAGAGTTAGAAAGAGCAATTCAAAAATTCATCTGGAATAACAGAAAACCCAGGATAGCTAAAACTATTCTCAAGAGTAAAAGAACTTCTGGGGGAATCAATACCCTGGACCTCAAGCTGTACTACAGAACAATAGTGTTAAAAATTACATGGTATTGGTACAGTGACAGGCATGTAGATCAACGGAACAGAATTGAAGACCCAGAAATGAATCCACACTCCTATGGTCACTTGATCTTTGACAAAGGAGCTAAAACCATCCAGTGGAAAAAAGATAGCCTTTTCAACAAATGGTGCTGGCTCAACTGGAGGTCAACATGCAGAAGAATGCAAATTGACCCATTCTTATCTCCTTGCACTAAGCTCAATTCCAAGTGGATCAAGGGCCTTCACATAAAACCAGACACACTGAAACTAATAGAAAGGAAACTATGGAAGAACCTTGAACATATGGGCACAGGGGAGAATTTCCTGAATAGAACTCCAATAGCTTATGCTCTAAGATCAAGAATTGACAAATGGGACCTCATAATATTACAAAGTTTCTGTAAGGCAAAAGACACTGTCAAAAAGACAAAGCGGCAACCAACTAACTGGGAAATGATCTTTACCAACCCTACATCTGACAGAGGGCTAATATCCAATATATACAAAGAACTCAAGAAGTTAAACTCCAGAGAGCCAAGTAACCCTATTAAAAAATGGGGTACAGAGCTAAACAAAGAGTTCTCACCTGAAGAATATCTAATGGCTGAGAAGCACCTAAAGAGATGTTCAACATCCTTAGTCATTAGGGAAATGCAAATCAAAACAACCCTGAGATTCCATCTCACACCAGTCAGGATGGCTAAGATCAAAAACACAGGAGACAGCAGTTGTTGGCGAGGATGTGGAGAAAGAGGAACACTCCTCCACTGCTGGTGGAATTGCAAGCTGGTACAACCACTCTGGAAAGCAGTCTGGCAGTTCCTCAGAAAACTGGGCATGACACTCCCTGAGGATCCGGCTATACCACTCCTGGGCATAAACCCAGAGACTTTACCTGCATGCAATAAGGACACATGCTCCACTATGTTCATAGCAGCCTTATTTATAATAGCCAGAAGCTGGAAAGAACCCAGATGTCCCTCAATGGAGGAATGGATTCAGAAGATGTGGTATATTTACACAATGGAATACTAC
Source organism: Tokudaia tokunoshimensis (assembly GCA_036184795.1). Lineage (NCBI taxonomy): Eukaryota > Metazoa > Chordata > Mammalia > Rodentia > Muridae > Tokudaia > Tokudaia tokunoshimensis. The sequence continues at coordinate 39,526,263 of BTHU01000010.1, read as the reverse complement.
TCTGCAATTAAAACCAATGAACTCACAGAATTCCTAGATAAATGGTCAGAACTTGAAAATATCATCCTTAGTGAGGTAACCCAATCACAAAAGAACACACATGGTATGCAGTCACTGATAAGGGGATATTAACCCAGAATCTTGGAATACCCTAGACACAATTCACATATCAATAGATTTCCAAGAAGATGGAAGGAGAGACCCCTGGTCCTGGAAAGACTGGATGTAGGGGAACGCCAGGACAGAGTAACGAGAGGGGGTTGAATGGAGAAAAGAGGGAGGGAAGGGGGCTTATGGGACTTTCGGGGAGGGAGGAAACGGGAAAGGGGAAGTGATTTGGAATGTAAATTAAAAAAATAAAATAAAATAAATAATAAAAAAAAAACTTAGAAAATAAAAAAAATTTAAAAAAAAACATTGAAAAAAAAAACCACTTCCCTAAAGATTTCACCTCCATGATGCTGGACTCTTCTTAACTACTGTTCATTTCTTAGCTCTCACCAGCATCAGTTGTCCCAGTAACCATTTCTACTCATGACTATAAAGCCAGAGCCACATGGCTAAAGCTGCTGAGTTCTACCACTTTCTGGGGCTGCCCCCTTGTTTATCAGCTTTCTATCTTCCAACTCCTTCAAGGCTGTCCTGGAGCTTGTTCTGTAGACTGACCTTGAACTCAGAAATCTGCATGGCTCTATCTCCAGAATGTTGGGATTAAAAGTGTGTACCACTACTCCTGGGCCTAAACTTTTCAAGGTCATTATGCCTCAAGAACTGGATAAAGCCTATGCCTTCCAGCCTCACAATTTGGATCACAGTTATGTCCCCTGTTTCTGGATTGTAGTTTACTTCAAATTAAAATGGAAACAATAAACAGGTATAAACAATAAACAATAACATCTACCATGATATATAACTATCCCTTGTTCAAGTACAAATGCACAAACAATAAGTTTAGCTGGGTGTAATCTTGCCCCAAGGTCACCACTCCCTTAATTCCATTTAATCCTTTTAAACACAGGATTTAATGCCATTTCAGTTCCTGAAGTCTTTTTATTAGTTGAACCATGCATTTTTTTTCCTTTCTAATCTTGCTACATTTGAGAAAAACTCTCTTCATCAGAGTAAACCAGAGGACAAAGTCTAGGCAGGGCTTTTTTGAGACTTTCTTTTTCAATGCAGTTAATCAAAATCTCTTTACCTTAGCCTCAGGTAGACTCTTCCAACAAGGGCAAAAAGCAGCCACATTCTTCACAAAAATATTACAAGAAGGCTCTAGGCCACATACTAAAATTCTTCTTCTCTGAAACCTCTTGAACTAGGCCCCCAAAGTTCAAATCACCCTCAGGACCGATGTCTTCCATATCCCTACTAGTATGGCCCAGTAAGCCCCCACTTAAAGCACCCCACCACTTTTGAAATCCAAAGTCCCCAAATCCTCGTTTCTCCAAACAAAAGCACGGTAAGGTCTATCACTGCAATGCTCCAGTCCCTGGTACCAACTTCTGTATTAGTTAGGGTGTTACTGCTGCGAACAGACACCATGACCAAGACAACTCTTATAAGAACATTTAATTGAGGCTGGCTTACACTTTCAGAGCTGAGTGCTGCTTTGACTATCTTGGAGGATTTGTGCTTCTGTAGAAACTTTAAATTCCTTTTTCTCTTTCCCTAAGGAATGTCACTAGGACTTTTATTGGAATTGTATTGAAAGCATATATGTTTTTGGTAAGAAAGCCAGTTTCACAGAATTGATTCTTCTAGTCCATTAGCATGAACATAGTATATCTTTCAATCTTCTAATTTCTTCCTTGATTTCTTTCCTTACTGTTTTAAAGTTTTCTTTGTAGATATCTTTCACTTCCTAGGTTAAGTGTATTGCAATGTAGGGGTTTTTTGGTGTTTTGTTTTGTTTATTTCTTTGTTGGTTGGTTTTTGTGAATGAGCTTGTTTTCCTAACTCCATTTTCAGTATATTTGTCATTGGTATATAGAAAGACTACTGCTTTCTTGTGCATTAATTTTGTGTCCTGCCACTTTTCTGAAAGTATGTTTCAGGTCTATGAATTTTTTTAATGGAATCTTTAGGGTCTCTTGTATGTAGAATCATATCACCTACAAATGGGATGCTTTGGCTTCTTTCTTTCCTTTTGTATCCCTTTGTTTTCTTCTCTTGCTTTGTTGCTCTAGCTATGTTAAAGCACTATATTAAGCATGGGTGGAGAAAGTGGACATCCTTATCTGTTCCCAACCTTAGTGAAAGTGCTTCAAGTTTAAGTTATGCCTCAAGTTTGATGTTTGCTAGATGTTTGCTCTACATAACCTTTATAGTGATGGGATGTGTTCTTTCAAACCCTTCATCTATTAAGATGATTATAGACTAAATGAATGATGGCCAAAGGTCTTTTCTTCATCTATAAGATTATTATAGAATTATGGTCTTTGAGGCCATTCATGTCATGAATTATATTTGCTGATTTAAATATTTTTGAACTATCCTTTTATCTCTAGAATGAAGCCTATTTGAACATGACGGGCAATATTTTTAATATGTTCTTGAATTTGGTTTGCCAGTGTTTTATTAATAATTTTTGCATTTATCCTCACCAAGAGATATTAGTCAATAGTTTTATTTGTTAAATTTTGTCTGCCTTTGAAATCAGATGAGTCTGGATGTGTTTCTTCTTTTCTGTGTTATGGTATAATTTGAGAAGCAGCTGGTTTTGTTCTTTGACTGACTGGAAGAACTCTGTAGGGGCTATCATTACCAGGGCTTTTATTAAGCAATATTATTTATTAGTGATTTGGTCTCATTATTTGTAATAAGTTATTCAAGTTTTTGATGTAATCTTGGCTTTACTTTGCAGGCCATGTGTACACAGAAATGCATCCATTTCCTTTTGATTATTCAATTGGGTGTGATATAGGTTCTTAGTGGTCAACGTTCTATGACTAAGCAGTTCAGAGGTCTTTGGACAGAACTTACTACAATAGTTTTGTTCAATGGACATGGTTTCAATATGCCTTCTGAATAGATATGTACACACCTGTATACCAGTGCTGCTCTTATCCTTGGTCAGAGAAGCTTCTGTTTGCAGTGGATGATGGTTACTGCAGAGACTAATAAATAACTGCACAATGTGCTGAGGATGAATGATTGAGTCAATCCTAAATGAGACTGCAAAACAATGTAAGGTCAGGATGATGGGGAGGAGTACCATAAAATGGTGTCTTTCTGAACATGACATGGTCCAGAATTCATGTTGCACCCATGAATTCATAGCAGCATTGACTACCTACACAAAACCTGCCCATCTTTTCCAGAGGAACTATAGATAGTTTAAGATTACTAGGGAACATTGAGTCAAATCCCATAGTGGTGTATCCACTGGTCCATTATCTCACAGATAAAAGTAGGAGAAAAAAATTTGGAGAGAGAGGGAAAGGGGTAAGAGAAGATAATGGGAGGGGTTTTGATCAAAGAACTACATATTTTATACATGTCAAATTGTAAAAGAATAAAAAAATTACAATATCAATAATCCCAAACAGGATTAAAACAAAGATACAAATGAAGAGATAGCATTAACTCAAGACTTGTATGAGAAATTCAGGAAGTCTCGGGAAAAAAACAAGTAAAAATCTTAGGAATGAAAAAAATTCAACTCATCATTTTTTAAAGTTCTTTAGAAAACATCATTAATAAACTAAACCAAGCCACCCCCACTTCAACAAAAAAGGATACTAGAAACTGAAAACAAGGTTGAGGATTTATATATTCAAATATTAATAAGGAAAACAATACCCAATTACAACTCCAATGGGGTGAAAATGATAAAGGTGCATTATGTATATGTACAAAGACAACATAATGAACTACTAACATTGAGCAGTTCATAGGGTAATGAAGATTTTGCCTGGTTTATTGAGGGCAGATGCCAGGATTTGTGGGTACTTGGGTTCTTCTACAGCAACACACAGACTCACAGGATGCTGTAGTTATAAGAAATTCGTGTATAAGAAATGATGATAAGACTGGAGAACAGCTAGATGCATAAAAAGTTTCCTCTCTAGTGAACTAGTGTGGATTTTCAGGTCTCTGTAGATCTCTATCCACTCAACCCCAGCACCCAATAATCCCACAAGGAAGGCCTCAGTCTCTCTTCACCCTGAGTCATCCTGGAGTTTGGTAGCAGTGTCCTGGGGAATACTTCAGGGCAGATTTATAGTGTTTATGAGTCATCAGATTCAGAAAACATATTTCATTGGACCTATTTATATAGAAGAAATCACAGGTTGGTGGTCTGAAATGCAGATTTAATTGAGTACTCTGCATCCAAGCTGGTTATCTAGTCTTGCAAAAGTTTTCCTCAAAGCCATTTAACCTCCTCATCCATGGAAGGTATATATCTCCCTAAGCTTCTTGGATTTGATAACTGGATAAGAGGTATGCATGCCTTCTCCAGGGACTTCAGGTTTCTGCCCACTAGGATTCTACATGAAGTCAGGCAGCCCTTTAGTAAGTATCCTTTCTGTTTCATTTCTAGGGATTCCTTCAAATCACTGATTTCAATCAATGGCTTCTTGAGGTCATGATACCTACCTTCTCTAAGACTGTCTAATGAGCATTACTATATAACTTCTGTTCCAACCCCTCCCCCAGCTGGTTCTTTGGAAATGTGAAAATCCATCCTAACTCACCAAGTGAGCTTTTTAACAAGTTATGCATTTTTTTTTGCATCTACCTGTTTCCCAACATGCTTATTCACTTTTCCCATTGAGACCAGCAATCCCATTTCCTCCACAGCTGTAATGTGTGGTCCTCAAAACCATCCTCCCAAGCCAGCAGAGGCACCAGCAGCATCTGAAGATGTTTCAGAAATACAAATTATTGACACTGTATGAAGTATTGTCTGCATATTATCCTAGTGACTCTCCTAACATCACAGCAAGATATTGATTAGAGACTGGTTTCTTCTTAGAGACTCAGAGAAGTGATTTTCTCCAAAATACACAACCAATAAATGGTGATTATAGAACTTGAACCAATGCATAGCTGTCTACAGGTATTTAGCTATATTAAATCCTGAAGCAGAGGGAAGGGCAAACATAATAATTCAGAGCTGGAAGAATGTGACTAGTTCCTCTAACATTTGATTTCCAGGTAATTTGGGGCATACTTATAGAAGTAGACTCTTCAGGGTGCTAAAACTGAGGAGAATTATAGTTAGACTTCATTCAGTCCAATTTAGGAGTTAGTGTGTTATTCCAGTTACCTGAGAGCTGTTAATGGTCACGTAGCATGGTACTAATTATGTCCTTGTTTGCATTTCTGCTGCCATGAATAAAATACCACGACCAAAATAATGAAAAAAACAGTTTATTGTGGCTTATGGTTCCATGAGGACAGTGTCCATCATGGTGAAAGGGTTTGTTGTGGTATATCACCATGGTGAGAAAGAGTTGGCATAATAGTAAGAGTGATAGATTGGATGGTCACATTTTCATTTCCAAGCAAGAAGCAGAAAGCATGAAACAAGACTAAAGACTACATGCTACAAGGCTAAACTCTCAAAGCCCACCCTGAGTGATGTGCATCCTCCAGCAAGGCTCCACCTCCTAACAGTTCCATAACATCTCCAAACAGTACCATCAAGAGGGTGCCAAGTGTTTAAATATATAAGCCTGTGGATAACAATTCTCACAAACCATCATATTCCACCCCTGATCCTTATAGTCCTAGCATTCAAGTATACTCTGGTGAGGTCATAAGACTTTGATGAGGTTGTGAAAGAAGGGGAGTATCTTTCAGGGCTCTGTGGGGATCTGAGCTAGGAGGGTGAAATGTCCTATTATCCAAGTCTATCAGAGGACTGGTTAAAACACAACACATTGTACTCTCCTGGAGATCATTTAGGTCATTTTGATGCTGGCAGATGCTACAACTGCAACTCTCTGCTGTGCTCCTCAAGCATACAAGCAACCCAGTCCCATGAGAAAAGTGCATCACTTGGGACCACTTCTAGGACACCAATTCCAAGTCTGTCAGGGTTCCAACTGGAAGCGTTTGAGAAGCACAAAGACTGTAAAATGTGGAGAAGTAAAGAAAACACACAAGGAAGTTTTATAGTTACAGCCCTTGAGTGACCTTTACCTCTCTATGGATAGAGCCACAGCAAGCCAACTTGAGAGAAGCTGAAGCCATTGGTTGAGATACACATGCAGTCACAGGAGAAGCTTTGCAGCAGCTCTCCTTCTTTCAAAGTCCCAAGAGTCCCTCCAGAGCCTCAGCTTGAAGCCAGTGGCCTGCTCTGTCCTTGACAGAGTCCTCACGTGTGACTGAAGAGACAAGCTTGTGGTTTCCTTTCCTCACGTGGCTCTTGGCAATTTTTTCTGTCAAAGCATGTCAGATTTCGTTGAACAACACACACAGCTGCGATTATCTGGAAGAGCTTGCGCAAGCCGGGGATGGTCTGTTCCCTCAAGGCTGAAGGGAATTAGCTATTAAAGTCCTCTGAGCCCCAGGGATGTGTTATGGGAAGATTTTCAATTATTGCTTCCATTTGTTTAGTAGCTTTAGAGTTATGGGTTTTTTTTCACTTCTTTTTGCAATCTGATTATAATTTGAAAAAGAAACGTCCATTTCTTCTAAGTTAAATTTATTGACACACACACTTGTTACTCTCTTTTGGTTGTCTACAAGTTCTGGGATGACACTTTCCTTTTTCATTCCAGCTGGTGGTTATCTGTGCTTTTTCTCCAGCCTTGAGGGAGTTTTAGTAGTTTAGTGCTTGCCTTGCTAACCACCTTATTTTGGGTTTAACTTACCCTTTCTGGTAGATAGTGGTTCTCTCTCTCTCTCTCTCTCTCTCTCTCTCTCTCTCTCTCTCTCTCTCTCTCTCTCTCTCCCTCTCTCTCTCCCTCTCTCCCTCCCTCCCTCCCTTTCTCCCTTCCTCCTCTTTTCCCCCTTTATGTTCACTGGGCTTTATTTGAGAGACTGCAAAGACTTATTTTGTGAACTCGAGTGTACCACAATATTCCTGAAAGGAAAGCTCAACAAGGAGGAAACCAAGTGTGTGCAGGGACAGATGCACTCAGGATGCCGCCCACCCACCCCCACCACTGCTGCTGTACCACCTGCCCCAGCTTCACATCCTCCTCAATCTCTGCTCCAAGGCAGCTCCAGAAACAGGAACAGAATATCTTCCTGACCCTCTCTTCATCAGAGTCTCAAGTACTGATAGTCCCCAAACTAGGGAATATGTCTGCCTGGACCAGGGTGGCAGAAACGCATAGAACACAATGTGGTATGTGATGAGTGGTGTGGAAAGTCCCTGTCATCAGAACTTGACCCGATCAGTTCAAGCACTGGACTTTCACACTGAACTCTGCTTGGCAAAAGCCTCCAATGCCTACATGGAAATTATTACGTCAATGATGACCGGCTTAGTCTTCCACCATCACTGCCTCCTTCCCTCAGGACTTTGGGTGCACTATTGAAGCTCTCTACACCTCCATTTCCTCATCCATCAAATAGGCACCAATGATGAAGACATATGCCTCCTCGGAACCAAATACATAATGAGAATAAAGCCTTCTTTTATGGTTTTCTTTCTCAGATTGGAGAAAGCAGGCCCAAATCAGTCTTTAACTTGCTGGATACCTACAGTGAGCTCATGAGACACTGCCCTATTCTCTAGTCCCTCTGGCTGCTTATGCCAAGATAATGAGGCCTCAGTGGCCCGTGCTGCACAATCCATGGCTTCCCTCTTGCATTTCCTGGTCTCACTAAACCTGAGGACCTCTACCTTATGATTTGGTCATGACTAAGCCTGAGGAAAAAAATCTTCAGAGAGTTTCCCACGTGTACTTCTCATAGATGAGCAGGACAGCATGGGAAGAGAGAATAAGATGAACCTAGACAGAATGGTTTGGGGCTTCTAGAACTCTTCTGTGCTGGCTGTTCACTACAGCCACCATTGGTACCATTGCTATCCCAGGAGTGGCTCAGGCTGAGGAAGCCAGTCCATCTTTTTCCTCCATGACCTCTCTTGCTTTTTGTCCCTCTCTTTTTCCAGGAATTCCTAAGCCAGCGGCCCCACTTCCAAGCCGCTTAGAATAACAAGACTCTCCAGAGCCTTGAACATCTCATTCCACAATTAGCTGAAGTTGGGTTGGAGACAGAAGGAACTTTGTTGGCCAGCTACAGACCCATCGCAAGACTAATTAATACCTAAGCTACCAGTTGCAAACCTAGAGCCACTTCTGTGATGCTCTGCAGATCTAGGGCCATACCAGGCTCTGTCTACTGGCCATGCACTGGTCTCTGCCAGGTGCCAAGGATGTGTCCCCATCACATAGCCAGGAGAAAAGTCTGTGATCTCAAGTCACATACCAATGGACCTCACCACACCTGGGGCCTCAGGCAGGAGTTCCAGACTCCCGGATCTGTCAGATGAATATGCACTGCTTTGCCTTACCCTGTACATGCTTGCTGCTAATAGCTATGTCAAGAAGTTCTTTGTGCCCCTAAAGCCTTTTCTTGGTAATCTTGGTTCTGTGGCCAGATCATCCTAAACATGAACAATTCCCGCTTTATGTAAGCAGGAAGATACCTCCGAGAGAGCTGAAGAGCTGTCAGCTCAGCAACACCATCTCTTCCCAAGAGACTGTCACACAGATAGAAAGTCACATGAGTAGAAAACCACATGGGTAGAAAAGTCTTACTCACTGTGATGACTATTCCCCTTGTCAACTTGACTACATCTGCAATGAAATACAATCCAGAAATGGAGGGCACACCTGTGATCCAGATCTTGAGACTGGAAGACATGGGATTCTGACCTGGATCTTGACATGGGATAACACAAGCTTTTGGTCCAGATCTTGAGGATTAGTGGTCATGAAAAGCTTAGACCCAGGCAAGGTAATACAAACCTTTAATCACAGGGAAACTGAGGCAGGCAGATCTGTAAGTGCAAGGCCAACCCCGGGAAAAAGCAAGTTCCAAATCCAAGCTTGATGGTACACACCTTTAATCTGGGCCATACCTTCTGGAGGTATGTAGGCTGGAGGCCTACATAAGGACAATGGAAGAAGGAAGACTCACTCTTCTTTGCCTGCTTCCATTTACTTACCAGCACATCTTTTAGAGCCTATTTCTTCCGGATTCCAGCTTATACAGAAGACCAGCAGAAACACCTAGCCTCGTGGAACTGAGCAACTAGATTCTTGGATTTCCCACTCACAGCTGCCCATTGTTGGGTTACTTGGACTGCAGACTGTAAGTCATCACAATACATTCCCTTAATATGTAAAGACATTCCATAAGTTCTGTGACTCTAGAGAACCCTGAACACTGCCCCTCTGTAAGCTTTGCCTCAGAATATAGACGCCAGATGGCCTGGAGCCTGAGGCTCGGGAGATAATATCAAAGCCTCCACCTTCTTTTAGTACAAAAGTGCCCAGGAGAGGCCTGGCAATGTCCCACAAGTGCCCTGCCCTCTAGTGGCTGCTGTCTCTTCACATCCTAGCAATAATTTATCAGCTACCAGGTAAATTTCTTCTGAGTCACCCAGAAGAGCAACAGCTGCCTCTAGAGGTCCCCCTTTCCACACACCACTGCCACTGGCGAGCCAGGCAGAGGTAGAGTGAGGGACGGGGCTCCAGGGCTGACCTCAAGAGGGTTCCTTCTTTTTTTTTTTTTTTTTAATTTTATTTTATTTTATTTTTTTAATTTACATTCCAAATCACTTCCCCTTTCCCGTTTCCTCCCTCCCCGAAAGTCCCATAAGCCCCCTTCCCTCCCTCTTTTCTCCGTTCAACCCCCTCTCATTACTCTGTCCTGGCGTTCCCCTACATCCAGTCTTTCCAGGACCAGGGGTCTCTCCTTCCATCTTTTTAGAAATCTATTGATATGCTGATTGTGTCTAGGGTATTCTGAGATTCTGGGTCAATATCCCCTTATCAGTGACTTCATACCATGTGTGATCTTTTGTGATTGGGTTACCTCACTAAGGATGATATTTTCAAGTTCTGACCATTTGCCTAGGAATTTCGTGAATTCATTGTTTTTAATTGCAGAGTAGTATTCCATTGTGTAAATATACCACATCTTCTGAATCCATTCCTCCGTTGAGGGACATCTGGGTTCTTTCCAGCTTCTGGCTATTATAAATAAGGCTGCTATGAATATAGTGGAGCATGTGTCCTTATTGCATGCAGGTAAAGTCTCTGGGTATATGCCCAGGAGTGGTATAGCCGGATCCTCCGGAAGTGTCATGCCCAGTTTTCTGAGGAGCCGCCAGACTGCTTTCCAGAGTGGTTGTACCAGCCTGCAATTCCACCAGCAGTGGAGGAGTGTTCCTCTTTCTCCACATCCTCGCCAACAACTGCTGTCTCCTGTGTTTTTGATCTTAGCCATCCTGACTGGTGTGAGATGGAATCTCAGGGTTGTTTTGATTTGCATTTCCCTAATGACTAAGGATGATGAACATCTCTTTAGGTGCTTCTCAGCCATTAGATATTCTTCAGGTGAGAACTCTTTGTGGAGCTCTGTACCCCATTTTTTAATAGGGTTACTTGCCTCTCTGGAGTTTAACTTCTTGAGTTCTTTGTATATCTTGGATATTAGCCCTCTGTCGGATGTAAGGTTGGTAAAGATCATTTCCCAGTTAGTTGGTTGCCGCTTTGTCTTTTTGACGGTGTCTTTTGCCTTGCAAAAACTTTGTAATTTAATGAGGTCCCATTTGTCTATTCTTGATCTTAGAGTATAAGCTATTGGAGTTCTGTTCAGGAAATTCTCCCCTGTGCCCATATGTTCAAGGTTCTTCCCTAGTTTCCCTTCTATTAGTTTCAGTGTGTCTGGTTTTATGTGGAGATCTTTGATCCACTTAGAATTGAGCTTAGTGCAAGGAGATAAGGATGGGTCAATTTGCATTCTTCTGCATGTTGACCTCCAGCTGAGCCAGCACCATTTGTTGAAAAGGCTATCTTTTTTCCACTGGATGGTTTTAGCTCCTTTGTCAAAGATCAAGTGACCATAGGAGTGTGGATTCATTTCTGGGTCTTCAATTCTGTTCCATTGATCTACATGTCTGTTACTGTACCAATACCATGCAGTTTTTAACACTATTGCTCTGTAGTACAGCTTGAGGTCCGGGATGCTGATTCCCCCAGAGGTTCTTTTACTCTTGAGAATGGTTTTAGCTATTCTGGGTTTTCTGTTATTCCAGATGAATTTTTGAATTGCTCTTTCTAACTCTATGAAGAATTGAGTTGGGATTTTGATGGGGATTGCATTGAATCTGTGTATTACTTTTGGTAAGATGCTCATTTTTACTATATTAATCCTGCCAATCCATGAGCATGGCAGATTTTTCCATCTTCTGAGGTCTTCTTCAATTTCTTTCTTCAGAGACTTGAAGTTCTTGTCATACAGATCTTTCACTTGTTTGGTTAGCGTCACGCCAAGATACTTAATATGGTTTGTGGCTATCGTAAAGGGTATTATTTCTCTTACTTCTTTCTCAGCCTGCTTATCCTTTGAGTATAGGAAGGCTTCTGACTTGCTTGAGTTGATTTTATATCCGGCCACTTTGCTGAAGTCGTTTATCAGCTGTAGGAGTTCTCTGGTGGAGTTCTTTGGGTCGCTTATGTATACTATCATATCGTCTGCAAATAGTGATAGTTTGACTTCTTCCTTTCCAATTTGTATCCCTTTGACCTCTTTTTGTTGTCTAATTGCTCTAGCTAGAACTTCAAGTACTATATTGAAAAGATATGGAGAGAGAGGGCAGCCTTGTCTAGTCCCTGATTTTAGTGGGATTGCTTCAAGTTTCTCTCCGTTTAGATTGATGCTGGCTACTGGTTTGCTGTAAATTGCTTTTACTATGTTTAGATATGGGCCTTGAATTCCTGATCTTTCCAAGACCTTTAGCATGAAAGGATGCTGAATTTTGTCAAATGCTTTCTCAGCATCTAATGAGATGACCATGTGGTTTTTTTCTTTGAGATTGTTTATGTAGTGGATTACATTGATGGATTTCCTTATATTGAACCATCCCTGCATCCCTGGGATGAAGCCTACTTGATCGTGGTGAATGATCGTTTTGATGTGTTCTTGGATTCGGTTGGCAAGAATTTTATTGAGTATTTTTGCATCGATATTCATAAGAGAGATTGACCTGAGATTCTCTTTCTTTGTCGGATCTTTGTGTGCTTTTGGTATTAGTGTAATTGTGGCTTCATAGAACGAGTTGGGTAGTGTTCCTTCTGTTTCTATTTTGTGGAACAGTTTGAAGAGTATTGGTGTTAGGTCTTCTTTGAAGGTCTGATAGAATTCTGCACTAAAACCATCTGGACCTGTGCTTTTTTTGGTTGGAAGACTTCCAATGACAACTTCTATTTCTTCAGGGGTTATAGGACGGTTTAGATGGTCTATTTGATCCTGATTTAATTTTGGTACTTGGTATCTGTCAAGGAAATTGTCCATTTCCTCAAGATTTTCTAGTTGTGTTGAATACAGGTTTTTGTAGTAGGATCTGATGATTTTTTGAATTTCCTCAGTTTCTGTTGTTATCTCTCCCTTTTCGTTTCTGATTTTATTAATTTGGATACTATCTCTGTGCCCTCTGGTTAGTCTGGCTAAGGGCTTATCTATCTTGTTGATTTTCTCAAAGAACCAACTCCTCGTTCTGTTGATTCTTTGTATGGTTTTATTTGTTTCTACTTGATTGATTTCAGCCCTGAGTTTGATGATTTCCTGCCTTCTACTCCTCTTTGGTGTATTTGCTTCTTTTTGTTCCAGGGCTTTCAGGTGTGCCATTAAGCTGTTAGTGTATGCTGTCTCCCGTTTCTTTTTGGCGGCACTCAGGGCTATGAATTTTCCTCTTAGCACTGCTTTCATTGTGTCCCATAAGTTAGGGTATGTTGTGCCTTCATTTTCATTAACTTTCAAAAAGTCTTTGATTTCTTTCTTTATTTCCACCTTGACCAAGTTATCATTGAGTAGAGCATTGTTCAGCCTCCATGTGTACGTGGGTTTTCTTTTGTTTTTGTTGCCATTGAAGACCACCCTTATTCCATAGTGATCTGATAGGAGGCATGGGATTATTTCTATCTTCTTGTATCTGTTGAGGTCTGATTTGTGACCAATTATATGGTCAATTTTGGAGAAGGTACCATGAGGAGCTGAGAAGAAGGTGTATTCTTTAGCTCTAGGATGAAATGTTCTATATATATCAGTTAGTTCCATTTGGTCCAAGGCTTCAATTAGATTCACTGTGTCCCTGTTTAGTTTCTGCTTTCCTGAACGATCCATTTCAGAGAGCGGGGTGTTGAAGTCACCCACTATTATTGTGTGCGGTGCGATGTGTGCTTTGAGTTTTAGTAAAGTTTCTTTTACGAATGAGGGTGCCCTTGCATTTGGAGCATAGATATTCAGGATTGAGAGTTCTTGATGGTGGATTTTTCCCTTGATCAGTATGTAGTGTCCTTCTGTGTCTTTTTTGATGACTTTAGGTTGAAAATCAATTTTATCCGATATTAGGATGGCTACTCCACCTCGTTTCTTGGGGCCATTTGCTTGTAAAATTGTTTTCCAGCCTTTTACTCTGAGGTAGTGTTTGTCTTTGACACTGAGGTGCGTTTCCTGCATGCAGCAAAATGCTGGGTCCTGTATACGTATCCAGTCTGCTAGTCTATGTCTTTTAATTGGGGAATTGAGACCATTGATATTAAGAGAGATTAAGGCATAGTGATTATTGCCATCTGCCATTCTTGACGCTATCTTTATGTTTGAGTGGTTATCTACTTTTGGGTTTGATTCAAGAAGGTTATTATCTCATTTTTTCCAGGGTGTTGTTTCTCTCCCTGTATTGGAGGTTTCCACCTATTATCCGTTGCAGGGCTGGATTTGTGGAAAGATATTGTGAAAATTTGGTTTTATCATGGAATATCTTGGTCTCTCCATCTATGGTGATTGAGAGTTTTGCTGGGTATAGTAGTCTAGGCTGGCATTTGTGCTGTCTTAGTGTCTGCATGAGATCTGCCCAGGATCTTCTGGCTTTCATAGTCTCTGGTGAGAAGTCTGATGTGATTCGGATAGGTCTTCCTTTGTATGTTACTTGGCCCTTTTCTCTTACTGCATTTAGTATTCTTTCTTTGTTTAGAACATTCGGTGTTTTGATTATTATGTGACGGGAGGTATTTCTGTTCTGGTCCAGTCTGTTTGGAGTTCTGTAGGCTTCTTGTACGTTCATCGGCATCTCTCTCTTTAAGTTAGGGAAGTTTTCCTCCATAATTTTGTTGAAGATGTTTACTGGCCCTTTAAGTTGCAAATCTTCACTCTCATCTATACCTATAATCCTTAGGTTTGGTCTTCTCATTGTGTCCTGGATTTCCTGGATGTTTTGGGTTACGCGTTTTTTGCATTTTGCATTTTCTTTGACTGTTGAGTCGATGCTTTCTATGGAATCTTCAGCACCTGAGATTCTTTCTTCCATCTCTTGTATTCTATTGTTGATGTTTGCATCTATGACTCCTGATTTCTTCCCAAGGTTTTCTATCTCCAAAGTTGTCTCCCTTTGTGATTTCTTAGTTGTTTCTACTTCCTTTTTTAGTTCCTGGATGGATTTGCTGAGATCCTTCACTTGTTTGTTTGTATTTTCCTGTATTTCTTTAAGGTATTTTTGCATTACCTCTTTCAGGATTTCTTCCTGATGACCCACGTTCTCCTGCATTTCTCTGAGCGATTTTTGTGTTTCCTCCTCATGGGATTCCATCTGTTGATCCATCGTCTCCTGCATTTCTTTAAGCAGTTCTCGTGTTTCCTTTGTAAGGGCATCTAACCGTTGATTCATTTCTTTAAGCAATTTTTGTGTTGCCTCCTTATGGGCATCCGTCTGTTGACCCATATTCTTCTGCATTTCTTTATGCAAATTTCGTGATTCCTTTGTGAGTGCATCTACCCGTTGATTCATCTCGTTAAGCGATTTTTGTGTTGTCTCCTTGTGCGCCTCCATCTTTTGATCCATGTTCTCCCGCATTTCTCTAAGCGATTTTTGTGTTTCCTTTGTAAGGGCTTCTAACCGTTGATTCATGGTCTCCTGTAACTCTTTATGAGATTTATTTGTGTCCTTCTTGTGATCCTCTAATAGCATCATGAGAAGTGATTTTAAATCCAGATCTTGTCTTTCGGGTGTGGTGGGGTATCCAGGACTTGCTGCTGTTGGAGAGTTGGGTTCGGATGGTCCCACATTACTTTGATTACTGTTAGTAACATTCCTACGTTTGCCTTTTGCCATCTGGATACCTCTGGTGTTAGTTGGTCCTGCTGCCACTGGCTGTTGGTTGGACCTCCTGTGAGCCTGCAAAGCTATTTCTGCCCCCCCTGGATTACCAGGATTCCCCTGGCACCGATTTCTGGGGCCTGCCTGCTCCTGAGTGACTTTGGAGCCCTAATGTGCTTTGCCCCAAGTGATCTTATATTGGGGAGGCCTTGCACATCTAAAGGCTCAGCCTAGTGGATTCCTGGAGCAGAGGTCGCCAAAGGGAGGCTGGCAGGCTCCTGCCCTGTGCAGGGGTGTGTGATCTCTCCTGGGGGGGGGAGGGGGCGTCCCTCTGCCAGGCAGAAGTCCCACAGCAGATCTGGCACGCTGGTCACTGCAGATCAGCCCAGCACCTGGGAGCAGGTTACACACAAGCTGCCTGAACCCGAAGCGATATTATGCCTGTCTGTCTCTGAGCCTGGCGGTCCCAACTACCTGGTCACTGGAGCAAAGATGGCGGAGGGCACTCTCCGTGGCGCTGCTCACCCTGTGGTCACGATGGCCCGCCGATCTGGCACCCAGACGACCACAGCGCCAACCCGCCCTCGGGCACAGACGGAAGCCCCAACAGGCCGTGTCCCAAGTGATGTTATATTGGGGGGAGAGCCTGGGTACCGGTCTCTCCAGCGCAGTCCGCGGGAACAGAGGTCGCGGAAGGGAAGCTGGCAGGCTCCCTCCCTGCGCGGGGTCCCTCCACCAGGCAGAAGGTCCCACCGCGGAACTGGCGCGCTGGTTACTGCAGATCAGCCCAGCACCTGGGAGCAGGTTACACACAAGCTGCCTGAAACCGAAGCGATATTATGCCTGTCTGTCTCTGAGCCTGGCGGTCCCAACTACCTGGTCACTGGAGCCAAGAGGGTTCCTTCTAACTGCAGCTCTCTGCCATCAGCAGCATCCAATGCTCATTATGCACTGAGCTCTGTGCCTATCTCAGGCAGAGGTCCGAGATACTGTGGCGTGCCTGGACCAGAGCCTCACCCTCCACGACCTCCGTTCTTCTGCTCATACTTAGAGCCTGCAAGACAATTAGAGGTAGCAAGTTTGCTCTCCTCCCGGCCTTCCCATCTATACTCTGAAATGACTGTTTCTGATATAAAACACATCATGCCTTCAGTGATACTGCATTTGAATACTCAGTGGTTTGGGTTGCATTCTGAATATTAATAATCTATTTTTATTGTGTCTTTATGGTATTTCGATATTATCTTTCAATATTGTGGTTTGTGCATACTGAACAAATGTTCAACCATCAAATTGCACCCTCGGCTCCACTGATTTATTTATTTATTTATTTATTTATTTATTTATTTATTTATTTAGTGAGTGCATTGGTGTTTTGCCTGCATATGTCTGTATGATGGTGTTGGATCCTCTGGACCTAGAGAACTGGAGTTATAGACAGTTGTGAGCTGCCATGTGAATGCTGGGAATTGAACCTGAGTCCTCTGGAAGAGCATGTGGTGCTCTAACTACTGAGTCATCTCTCCAGTCCCCCTTTTTTTTTTTTAAAGCAAAATCTAAAGAAAGTTGGTTCTTGACCCAGTGAACCCCAGACCCTGACCCTTTGTAACCTGTGTAGGTTTCTATCCAGCTTGCAGGGTTGAACTGCATTCCTGCAAGAAAGGTAGAAGGACGCTGTGTCCCGGGGACTGGCCTACATTATGAGTGTGAGGTTTGGAAGTGGGTCAACAGGAGGATGTGCACAATAGGAGGAGCCCTGGCATTTTGCAGAAATTGCATTTTCTTCAGGGATAACTCTTAGCCATTAGAGGGTGCTCTAAGGTCAGGAGGGTCATGGAACATGGAGGAGGGGAAATGATGTTCAGAGAGTTTATCTAGGAGGCTGGCTTGGGCTCCTGTGAGTGTCCAGAACAGTGCCTCTAATGCCTACTTTTCTGGCTTACGATCCTTGCTTCATATCAGGCTTCTGCCATCTGTTACTCCTTTCCCTTCAAAACCTCCCACTTATGCCCAAAGGCTCTTCCCTGGGTCTGCTATGTACCTCTAAGCCTTTCCATGCCTTCCCCTAGCCTGGCTCTTTTGCCCTGACATTCTCTCTGTCCTTCTCCAACCCTGATCACTTCATTTATAAAACAAGGTTGGCAACATCTTACAGGCAAATGAACTCAAAGCTCCCCGGCTAATACTTAGGCTATCATTGCCCTTCCCAAGTCCTTTCAGCAGGGCGGGCAGGAAGTGTGGTGTGTGTCCTGCTCTGGGACAGTTGGTTAGTCTGCTATGGCTCCTTCGGCTACCAAAGCTGAAGGAAAGGCCATAGCACAGCCTGGATCAAAACTTCTCCTATGTAGTGGTTCCCCCAACACCAGCTCAACTTTCCAGTCCCTGTGTTCCCATCCCAGTGCCAATCAAGCCTGAATCCTGAAATCTTCATGGAGTCCAAGAAACACAGGCGGCAGGAGTTGAAGATTCCATATTTTAAACAGATAAAGAACCATAATATAGCTTATCACATGACTGAGATCTGTGAGCCTGCAACAGTAGGCAGAGGGATGGCGACAGTAGGAGGGTCGAGGGCTGAGTGAAGCTGCAGTCTCTGGTGCTGTTATGGGAAGGTAGTTTATCTTCACCCCAGTGAGCAGGGTTTCAGCTTCTTCAGGTGATCTTGAACCCACGTGGCATTAGTTAAGGCACAGCTTTCTCTACCTTTCTTCAGCCTGAATCTGTGAACAGAGGACACGGACAAGGACCTTGGTCACTCGCTGGAATCTGCAACACTCATCTCTGCCTCTGTGAGACCAGGGAACCCTGAACTCCCGACTCTGTAAATGAAGGGATTTTATAAGATCTGAAGCTGGCATGCCCGTGTTACATTGGAAGCTTACTAGTGGGGACCCCTGAAACCTCCACTAGAGATGAGGATTCCCTCCATGGTGCCAGAGCACAGGATCCGGCTGACAGTCTGTGTAGCAGCTAGGATGAAACTTCCCCATCCTAGAACAACTCCTTGCTCCAGGTTTGAATGTCTGTGTATCTGCCTCTGTGTGTGTGTGTGTGTGTGTGTGTGTGTGTGTGTGTGTGTTGTGTGGTTTGGTATGTGTGTGTTTGTACAGTATGTGGTGGGGGGTGTTTGTGTGGTGTGTGTGCGTTTGTGTCAGGTGTGGGGTGTGGGGGTGTATGTTTGTGTGCTGTGTGTATGTGTGCTTATGTGGTGTGTGTGGGTGTGTTTGTGTGGTGTGCAGTATGTGTGTTTGTGTGGTGTGGGCTTGTGTGGTGTGTGTGGTGGGTGTACATGTTTCTGTGGTGTGGGGGGGATGTGGGAGTGTGTATGTGTGTGTGATATGTATGTGTGTGTGATATGTATGTGTGTGGTGTGTGTTTGTGTTCTGTGTGGTGTGTATATGTTTGTGTGTGTCTGTGTGGTGTGTATGTGTGTTTGTGTGGTGTGTATGGGTATGTTTGTGTGGTGTGTGTGCTTGTGTAGTATGTGTGTGTGTTTTTTATGGTGTGTATGTGTGTATGTGTGTTGTGTGTTGTGGTATGTATGTGTTTGCATAGTATGTGGGGGGTGTTTGTGTGGTGTGTGTGCGTTTGTGTCAGGTGTGGGGTGTGGGGGTGTATGTTTGTGTGCTGTGTGTATGTGTGCTTATGTGGTGTGTGTGGGTGTGTTTGTGTGGTGTGCAGTATGTGTGTTTGTGTGGTGTGGGCTTGTGTGGTGTGTGTGGTGGGTGTACATGTTTCTGTGGTGTGGGGGGGATGTGGGAGTGTGTATGTGTGTGTGATGTGTATGTGTGTGTGATATGTATGTGTGTGGTGTGTGTTTGTGTTCTGTGTGGTGTGTATATGTTTGTGTGTGTCTGTGTGGTGTGTAGGTGTGTTTGTGTGGTGTGTATGGGAATGTTTGTGTGGTGTGTGTATTTGTGTGGTGTGTGTGCTTGTGTGGTGTGTGTGTTTGTATGGTGTGTGTGTGTGTGTGTGTGTCATGTTCACAGTATATAGACATGTGTGGTGGCCAGGGGTCGGTGGTTATGAAATCTTCCTCAATGATTGTCTATCTTACATTTTGAGGCAAGGTCTCCCACAGAACTTTGTTGGAGCCAGCAAGCACACAGGCTATGCCTGCCTCTGCTTCATCTACACTGGGGTTACAAACTCACACCATCCTGCTGAGAATACGAACTCAGATCACCATGCTCGAGCAGCCAAACACTATCCACTGAGCCAACGCCCCGGCCTTGTCTGTTGTGTTTTTGTTAAACATTTCTTTCTGTTTATATAACTCAGGATCTAATCAAAGACACGTTGGAGTTCAAACAAATAAATCAGGACCCTCCTCCTGGGAAGCCCCCCTCCCCTTAGTGTTGCTCTACACTGTAGATTGCCTGGTTCAGTTTAGACTCCCTATTCTTGTGGAACAGCGCCATCTAGTGTGTACTATTCTCATTTCCGTCAATATTATCCCTGCCCTGGCTAGGGGTTCTCCAGGCGCTCACTCACACCACAGCTAGGCGGTGGTAAGGACAGGTGGGGCCTCCGATCTCTCTGTAACACTCGATAAACTTCAGGGAAAGCTTTTTCTCCAAGGGTTTCAAGCAGCAGCTAGAGGAGACCACAAGCACTAGAAGAAAAGCACACAAAGTCCGTTCATTAGCAACTATACCTGAGCCTCTCACCCACCGGATTAAAAAGCAAAACCCACCAAGCCCTTCCTAGGACAAACTCAGGCATAGAGACCACATCCAGAAGGCCACAGTGCAGCTTTGTCTCAGCAACCACACATTTCTGGAGTGGAGAATACAATCATAAGGCTGGGGGGAGGGGGGTCAGATCTAAGCACCCCACAAACCAGAGGTGGTGGGGACAGTAACTACAAGCCTGCCTGAGCCCGTGGCTCAGCACATACCCCTGCGCGTACAGTGAGACTGTTCATATACAAACCCCTTCAGTCCCAATCTCCCAGCACAAATAAGTGGCAATATGCACTGTGCTAGTACTTAGTTCAGGGCTCTGGCTTCACATCCTAGGGGACCTATTATCCCATCACATGCAGGACATTGCAGTCTATGGCTCGCAGACATGGGGCTGGGTAAGGAACTCTACATGGACTCAGGAGGAAAAGGGGGTGTTCCCAAAAGATGGCTGGTTCACACGCCCACCCAATCTTTCCGATCTCCATCCTTGGTCCTCACCTCTTTCAGACCCAGTAACCCTCACTCTGCTGATTTGTACACTCCCCTCCCATATCCCATCTTCAACATCCCCATGTTCTAACCCTGGATCCTTCCTGTCTCACTATTCACAGAAACCTGCAGGTCCACTGACCTCACGTTGGTATTCTCTGAACAATCTAGAACATGGATTCCATTTCATCCATGCAGAAAACGTCTTTGAAAGGTATAAAAGTTTTCTGGCTATTCGCTCCTGTGGTCCTTCCTTCAGCCCCTGCCTGTCATCTGTCACACTGCAGAAATCAGTCCTAATCCCTCCTCTGGACTTCAGGGATCCCAGCTTGTTTTAAACAACCCCATAGTCCCTTCCAGCTGTCTGTAGGGTGAGGATCAAAATTATCTTCCACACACTAAAACCACTTCAGCTCTAAGAAAAGAAAAAAGAAGCCCCACCCAGGACAGGACCAATCTTGGAACTACATCTAGAGGACCCTGGCCCAAGTCTGTCTCTGCAGCCACCTAGTTCTGGGATTAGCAAAAGAATCAGAGGAACGGGTTTCAGGTCTGAGCTCCCCAACTCAAAGTAGATGTGTGCTCCTAGTTCATAATCTTCCTCCATTCCCAATGCCCCCATCCCATTCCTGCCCTCCATTCATCTCCAGATAGGAGTAGAGATGGAGGCAGTGAGGTCTAGGTGAGCTCTGCTTCCAGCACCTGCCTATACATCTCCCCTCCCTGGGCCCAAGCACAAGGACCCCATTACTCACTGCTTTTGCTGTCCACATCCTGTAGCCACACGGCAGCCAGCAGCAGGCACATCAGTGCCATGGAGATGGGTTTCATGGTGATAAGTTTCTGCCTCAAGCCTCTCTGGAGCAATTGCCGAATGTCTGGCAAAGCCGAGAACTCTCTCCTGCCTCATCCTGTACTGAGCTTTTATCAGAAGGCCCAGGGTGCTTTCCCAGACCATGGGGAAGAGGTGGGAGTCCCAGGGAGAAGGAACTCATACCCAATGGCCACATGGAAAACTCCTTTTCTCTCCGGCGGGGGGGGGGGGAGGGGGCGGGTATTCGAGGTATGTTTGGGTGCCTAGTGGCCTTGGGAACTTCCCCAAGTGCAAAAGCAGATATCGATCTTTACGATCTTTACGTTCTTGACAAACTACGTGGGAGCTGTCCTGGGTGAGTGGAAAGTCAAGAAAGGTGAGAGAGAGGAAGTGGCCTGTACGCAGCTTGTCTAACTCATATCATTCCATTCAAAGTAGCTACTGGCCTTGGAGAAGGATGGAGCAGCGGAGGGTACACTCTGCATCAAATAGCGCTTGTGTCTGGGTTCCAGCTCTGCCAATCAGAGATTGCACAAATTTATCTAAGCTACACATTCCCTACAAAATGGAACTAGTACATATCTCAAATCTGGGTGGAAAGAATGAAACGCAAAGCTGGGGAGATGGCTCAGTCAGCAAAGTACTTCCTACACAAGTGTGAGGACAAGAGTTTGATCCCTAGAACCCACATACAAAGTGGGGGTAGAGGAATGATCTTGTAATCCCAAAGCTGGAGAGGCGGACAGGCTGATCCCTGGGGCTGCCTGTTTTGCCAGCTGAGTCTAGTTGGAGAGCTCCAGGCCAGTGAGAGAACTTATCTCAAAAACCAAAGTGGTTCACATGCACATAGACACAAGTATGTGCACCTATATACATGTACACACACACAGACACACACACACACAGAGGTTGATCTAAGATCCAGTCTGTCAAATGTCCAACCAACACATTTGCTATTAGTTTTATTTCTTTGTTCTCCAGCCCTTTCAAGGCTTACTCTGTTCCAGACCCTTGTTTGATTACCCTTGGTACAGTTGCCAATGGAGGCAGAACCTGGCCTGAGCCATCTTGCTTCAACTTATAGACAAGCCATGGAGAGCCATCCAGCACAACAACTGCTCAGTAAAGACAGATCTGTTATGTGGAGAGCAGAGGAGAACGTTGGGGACACCCAGGGACATCAAAGGACCCTTTCCAGACAGTGTTCTATAAGTACCATGTCCTGCAGGCTGCTGTGAAGACAGCATGCTAGTCAGGGGAAGGACTCTGGAAAAGCCAAGTACAAAGGAATGCGCTTAACTCTGCATCACAGAGCTCGCTCTCCCTGTAGGTGGAATTGTGAGTGTGCAGTACTTGGAATAGGCAGCTCATAGTAGGCCCTCAAGAAAAAGCAGCTGAGATTTTTGACATTGGCATCATGGGGTCTATACACAGTGGGTTGGCTAGGCTAATCTATGTTGATCTTAGCCTGTGCACCTGAAAAACCTTAGTGGTTGTTGCCAATTGAGTGCAGTACAATCTACTAGATAGTTAGAGCTCTTCCCAAATAGTCAAGTACCAGCCATCCATTTTGCTCTCCTATCTCCACTATTTCATCCCTACTGTAACATCGACCTGTACCACCTTCCCATCCAGCTCCCTTGGTGCCCAGTCTGCTCATTTCAAACACCCTTCCTCCAATAAGTCATTTGCCAATCCCTGCAGGAAGATCTCAGCCTCCTTTGAAGCCTCCATATCTGAATGGCAATACGAAGTCCTTATCTTCCAGCATCTCTCCACTGGGGCTCCCTCCATGCTACCATGGCATGCCTGAGTTGAATGAGCCTTTCAAGACCTTTGGCAATGATGGCTCTTGGCACTCCTGAGGGAGCTTTGTCGAAACTGGGAATATCTTGGCTCTATTTCAGAATCAGAATCAAAACTCAAGTGCCTGTACTTGTGAGAAGAAATCTCCAGGCAATTGTCAAAGCACCAAGAGATAAAATCTTCACAGAACAGAGAGTGGGAGGGTGACTTTCACGAAGAGGGAAGTCTTGGGCTTGATGCTATATTGAGAATGAGGGTGGCATAGGAGGCAGGGACTTGAGCCCTGGGTATCTAAGAATAAGATCAGCTCATGATCTCTACACAGCTGGACCAATGCCAGTCAGATCCCTACTGCTTCCTGCCACCCAGAAAGTCATTAAAATTACTACCCCATTGCTGACTCTCTCCTGTGTCCTTGTCTTTGGAGGTTGATGTGTTCTGGTCCTTTACCCCGGGGTCTTGGGAGAGAGGAGATGTGAGTGTATGTCAACTGGTCAAATGCAAGTGTAGACCCTTTAGACTCAGGCAAAGAATAAAGGGCCACATAGCTGCCCTGGAAATTTCCGGTTCCTCCCCTGTTCCAGGGGATGCCACCCCCAACAACTTGCTCCCCATATTTCCTATCACTGTGACCACAGCTAATTCCCAAGCAGAAAAGAGGAACTCATTAGTATTTTGTTATGCCTTACCTTCCTGGGCTCTCCCTGGAAAAAAGTAGCTGAAAGTAGGACTTATCATCTGGCAACTTCATGTTATACATGGGTACCCCAGCATGACTGTCAGGGCCCAGGGGCGGGGATCAAGGAATAGCTCAATAAAATCATGATGGAAATGATCAAACAGAAATGATTGATAGTGGATTGTCAAACAAGAAGTGACCATTCACACAGGCAAACCTTTCTATGACTTATAGTTATGTCCGTGTCACTCATCTTTAATTTCTAGGGACCACTGAGTGAGGCTGGGGACCAGGTGGCTAGCAGCCAGGGTAGAGCTATCCTAAGATGCTGTCCAGAGGCATTCATCCCAGCCCTGCCTACTGCCTACTATTGAGTTACAGGTCAGGTGGTCCTTCCACGGCAGGCCATTGCCAGTCCCTTGGCATGTGCTGAGCATGGCAGAACTGCAGAGATGGGTTGGCCCATCTCAAGAGTAAAATTCTCTGTTCATTCCTTTAGGAAGAGGAAGAGGACAGTGACTAGAGCCAGAGATAGCCACATCAGATCTCACCCTGGGCAGGTAACACAGGCTTTCTGGACCTCTTGGACCTAATACAACTCTCTCTAATACTGTCAAAATAAACTTCCTAAGGCTTAGCCTAATTGCGGGTTGTTGGGAGGGCTTCCTGCAATGGGAAAAGGCTTGAAAGGATAGGAAAGAACACCAGGAGAGGTACTGGGGGAAACCAAGTGAATCGAGGGGACTCCCAGATTATGCAGAGGTAGATCTTGGGGAGTGGTTTAAGTATAGGAAGTTCTCCAGAAGAGACAGTGTCTGGGGAGGACTACAGAAGTCACTGGATTCACCCCTAAAACTGGGTCCCCTTTGCTCCAGACCTGGGACTACTCTGAGAGGTCCATGGGTGATGCCAAGAAGTGTTACTGTCTCCCAAACAGGGCTCCACTACCCAGTCTCTTTTTCTACTAGTCTGGTTTACAGACATTCAGGCGTCCTTAATGTTGTGTTCTTAATGATGTGGTCACAGTGTCCTTCTGGGCCCTTGATATCTGCCCCAGACACAACTGCCTGAGGTAAGCCTATGTCTGTTCACAGTAAAGATGCCCAGCACCCACACACCACAGAATCCCGAGCCCCAAGCCCTGGCTTCTTTACTTCCTGTCTCTGTGGTTTTTAGCTGCTTTGTTCTTTTACAGGAGACCTTTCCTGTCTACTGCTTAGTTACAGCACAAAGGACACAGAATTGTCTCTCACTACAATAGGCAGGCAGAGGTTGTCACAATGGTGACCATCACTGGTTCTTTCAAGTGCTTCTGAGCCTGAAAGCCCAGCCTGCTGTGCTCAGGGTAGAGTACAAATGTCTTGGCTGCACTTACAAAGTGTGAAGTGATGGTCCTGCTCACTGAAGTCCTTCTCTTCGGATGCCAGGCCTTCTGCTTCTCCTGCTCAGAACTTTCCCCTGGCTTCACATGACCAGCTCACCACAGGCTGTGTCACCCCAAGCTCCTGGAGAGAACCAGAAACTGCAGGTTCTGATCCCCTGGGGCTCCATGTCCCACCCTATCCAAGAGCTCTAGAGAGCAGAACTCTCTCTATCCCAGTCAGACCTCTCTTTGCCATCTGTAGGTGGGATGCAGCTACTACTGGGGATAAGAAGAAAGAATTCTGTACCCACTGAGGCCTCAAACCTTAGTAGGCAGGCAGGAGTTACACAGGTGGGCCAGCTGTGGAATCAGAATAAGGAGCTTGGTTCCAAAACTGCATCTGTTTATATAGCATTCCACTACTGAAGACCTTGAAATTTCTGTGAGGATAAAAAATATATCAAGTGCAGGGGTCCCCTGTGACAGCCATGGTTTAATGGGGGTGCTCCTCTATTCTCTCTGAGGACATCTTCCAAAGACCTACTGTTTAACAGTTCCTACCTGGTTACTGTGGCAAGAGAAGGGGTTGTATCACAGATCTGCCCTCTAGGGTCAGATTTAGGGGAAAGAGTACCCACAAAACAACAGCTGGTCACAGGCTGTCATCAGTGTATGGTCTAGAGGCTAAGGGCTCCTTAGGTAGCAGTGTTGTAGTGTATTGTATTTCACCTAGGCCTGGAAAGATGCAACTGGGGAGTGCCCAGAGGAGAAGAGAATGTGGAGCTGCCAGCCCAGGCTCCTTTGAATGGTTCAGCTCTGAGCTCATCTCTAAACGGATATGTGAATACTCCCTGCTTCTAGGCTTGGTATGGTGTTGAAGGCATGTGCTCAGAACAATGCCTGGCAGAGTTCTCAAGGAAAATGGGAGCAGTGAGGTCAAGCACAAGTGTGGAGGCGGGCTCTAAAAATGAATAGGGAGAGGCCCAAGTCAGGTTACACAAGATTATGTTGACAAGGCTCGTTCATCCCTGCTGATTGTCACCCATGGTTTACTCAGGACAAGGCATGCCTTCCATCACGGGTAGTCTTGAAGGCTCAGGCTGAAGGCAGAGGACAGGAGAGAGGGAGGCAGTGAGGGAGACGCTGAAAGCATCGAGCAGGGAATGAAGAAGAACTGGTCTCTAGAGAAGAAAAAGATGTGAGAATCAAGTCACTTCTCACTGAACCTCGATTTCCTCCTAAGAAATGGGGGGCGGGGGCACAGAAGGTTAGTCTACATAGCCACTCTTGCCCTGGAAGTTCAACTCATGAGGAGACCATTTGGGAAGCTTTGATCAAAGGACAGGGATTAAAACCTGTTGGATGCCTGAGTATCCCGTATCCAGGGCAGCTGGGATGGCACTTATATCCTCCTCAGCTTGGGAATCAATTGTTCCTTCAGTCTCCAGGAAAGTGAAGACCCTGACTCTAAGTCCTGACAAAGCCACGGTGGAACCAGAGCTTTTAACAGCCATACTTAGAGTCTCTTGGCACTCCCCTTCCCTTTCTGAGAATGATAAAGGACAGAGAGTATTGAAAGGTCTTCTCCTGGATGATGGATGCATAGATTCCTCTGCTCCCCCAGAAGAAAACCTCAGCCCAAAACTCAGCAATACCCGGGACATCAGGAACCCCAGGGTGCCTTGTGAGCAGGATACTAGTGTGGACTCCACATCATAAGCATCCCTCTGCAAAGTCCTTGTGGACTCAGGGGCTCCTGGGGTTTCACCTACTCTGGATATAGGCTGGGTTCCAGGAAAATCCCAGTCCTCTTTTCTTCTGGATCCCACTCTCATAGGCCAGGATGAGTCCTAAGAAGGTTGAGCAGTATGGCCATGGTGCAGATGAGGAGATTGAAGCATGGACATGAGGACTCGGTGACAGAGCTTGAACAGTAGCTCGGCCTCTCAACCCCCCTCAGGAGTTATGACCTTGTATTGATGTCTGCAGAGACTGGCTGTGGACAGAGAGAAAAGGGTTGGGTAAGAATAGGCCCCTCTGGATGCTGAGGTACTGCAGAATGCCCACAGCCATCTGGAGGCTAGAGCACAGGGTCCACCTTTGCAGGGAACAGAGAGAACGTCTTAAGCATGTCCAAGCCTCAGAACAGGAACATGGGTACAGGAAATGGCAGCAGTTAACTCCAGTGTGCCCACTGAAACCAGCAAGGCCACTTGAGGGGACAGGCCCATGAGCTTTGAGAAAGTCCCTTCCCTCCCTGGGATAGCAGATAGGGCAGATTGGGACAGGACATAATCCACAGCTCATTCCCCAATATGTCCTATGCCCAGTGCTCCAAGGGGTCCTAGAAAAGGCACCCACATGTCAGTGTCTGTTAGCCCTGGCTTATTCCTAGAGAAATTCTAGCACCAGAGCTGGAAAACTGATCTCTGGGATAAGCTCAGCTGGCATAAGAACATCACTGAAATCTCATCAGGGTCCCTGGCCAGGTCAGAGCTCAACACTTGGGCTCCACTCCTCATCCTGATGGGGTTCAGGGAGTACTGGACATGAGTTCCACCACTGAATTTTAATGTTTGGTTTTTATACGGTGCTAGAAATCAAACCCAAGGCCTCTGCACATGTTAGTTAGGCAAGTATTCTACCATTGAACTTCACTCCAATCCTCAGCCCCTATCACTGCATTTAATCCAGATTGCTAATCCCTAACACCTGCTGTTCGCTTACCGGCCTGGACTTCTGTGTTGTCCTGGACACACTGGGTTAACAGGGCCTCTGCCCAGGGAATGATGTGAGAGTTCTTCCAAAGGCATCTAGAACAGACCCTGGCTGTAGGCTGTAGGCTGGAACTCCTGTCCTATCTAATCCTGTGTTGCTCACTTTGCCTGCAGCACCTCCATAGCTGTTCTCAAAAGCTAATCTGGAGTCTGCAGGGTCTTGTGTCTCAGTTTCAGTAGACAAGCCACACTTCCCAAGTGGCAGGCAAGAATCAAAGGCCAAGTTCACATGGGAGCACCAGAGTGCATATGGGAGTATCAGAACTCATATGGGAGCACCAGACCTCATATGGGAGCACCAGAGCTCAGGGCTGTTACCCTTCAGATACAGCCCTGATTTGTGACGATATTCTGTGCATCCTACCAACCCTGTGTCCCTGACTGGGGTGAGATTTTCAGAATCCAGTGCAAAATGACAATGACTGCAACATTCCAAGGCATGCAGCTTGTGTGTTGAGAAGTTTCCTGCCCTGTTTCTGCCCTTCTCTCCCGTTGGGTGGCATCCATCTCATTGGAGTAATGAAAGTTACTTCCTGGAATTTCCTGCTATGCATTCTACATCCCTCTTCCTGTCGTGTGAGATGACATCCCTCTTCCTGTCTTGAGAGATAACATGACGTTCCAAAACCCACCATTGCGATCTTATCCTTTCAAAGCCCTTGACATGGAGACACTTACTGACACGGGGGAGGCATTCCACTTCCCACACATGGCATTTGAATCATACCCTCCCAGCTCCTTTCCACCAGCAGAGTGGAAAGGCCAGAGCTTCTGCCAGGCGAGCAGGCTTAAGAGAACAGAAAAGGAATGCGGAGAAAAGCTGCTGTGGACAGCACAGTGTCCATCCTGCAGCCTTGGCTCTGTCCTGTCCACTTCTCTCAGCTGAAGCTCATCTCCACCAAGACAGCTCCTCCCACCTGGATCTGACATCATGATTCAAGATGCTGAAAACCCAACCTGGCAGAGGCTAGGCACCAATGGAAGGGGTTGTTACCCAACATCCACTCTGCCACCTCTTCCAAGCCACCATCAGTGGATGGTCCTTTGTCTTTCAGGTGTGTTAAGCAGGAAGGTGGCTGCCAATGTCTCTTACAGTCTTGTTCATCCACTTGTGCCCATGGGTGTACTAGCGCCCCAGACAGAAAGGAGACATGGGTAGCCTCAGCTGTTTCATTCTGTCTCAGCTCTGCTCCTGCTTGACTTGGACCTTAGCAAAATTCTCATCTATAAGGGATGGATTCCTACTGACTGACAGAAGACTAAGCTCCTTAGCAGGGACCACAGCTGGACAGATTGGGTGTTGGACTTCAGTCAACACTGCTACCACTGCTCTTCCCTGGCCTCCCCTCCCAGCCAAACCACTGAAATAGTTTCACCTTCCAGTCCCTCCTACTCTCTGCAATCCCCTCCCTCTATCTTTCATTCCCTTCCACTTCCTTCCAGACTCCACCTTCTTCCACTCCCTCCCATGCCCATCCCACCCACACCCACTTCTCTTTCAATGTACCACATGCTGACTTAGGCTCTTTTGTGACATCAAAATAAAGTGGCCACTGTTCCCCCGACTTCCCTGTTGGTAAATCCACGGCACCTCTGGTTATTGGGTTGCCCACTTACTCAATCACCCTTGACCCTCTTGCCTACCTCCTTCCAGAAATAGTCCCTGGCCATGAGTTCCAAGGCCCTTGCTCTTGATGTCCTCTGAGCACCTGCGGTTTCAGTATTCAATAGCTAACACTAGAGAATGCTTCCTGAGGGCCAGGTGTTTCTCAAATGTCAACCTATCCAAACTTCATAACAGCCTCAGAAATGTATCATTCTCAGACTCCATTTTTGGTCACAGTTACTGAGGTAGGCTGGGAAAGTAGATACCAGCACAGGCTCTGTGCCGGTGCTAGTTCTAAGGTGTTCTGTCCTCCTCTCAGCCAACTTGCTTCTGCATGCCGCCCAGAGAGCAAATCTAGATACAGATCCTAATCGGGCCATATCCCATCCCACCTGTGACCTCCTGGACACACCCTAGATGAATTCACCACCCTTCTGCCAGACACGCCTTGGCCTTATCATAGACTCCTGCCTATGGAAATCTCCCAAACAGGTCAGTCTTTACCCTGTTTCAGCCTGTCAATCTGCCACTCTTCCAACAACCTCTTGCCAAAATTACCTCTTCTCTGGGACCATCTCTACCCACCTTCCCTTACTCCTCTCTGAAAGCCAGATACCTTTTGCCCTTCCCTCTTCAAATATGCATCCGGTCTTACCGTACAATTTAGCCACTCCCCTGCCTGGCCGCCTGGCCCTCTCTGTGCACCTTGCCTCACAGAGCTCTGTCCAGAGATGCTCAATGTGTTAGGGATCCAGAGCCTGGGCCTTTAGCTATTGTACTCCAGGCTGAAACAAACTGAACTATATAAGCCCAGAACCTTCTCACTCATGTGGACACCACCTCACCCATGCACACATTTATTAAGGACATACATATATACACTGGACTATCACACACACACACACACACACACACACACACACACACACACACACACAGCATCTTCCAGCCATTCCCCACACCTACATAGTCTTTTAGTTTGAAAACGTTGCCTGCTCTATGTCACTGCCAGTTCTGTAAGGATGCCTTTTGTATTCTTCCACAGTATTTGGTTCGTTTCATGGGGCTCGGGAGACACAACCTCAGAGTCATAATAGAGAAGACTGACCAAGCAAGAAGGAAAGGCCAGAAATCATTTACGTGTCCCAGATGATTTGTGGCTTCCTCGATCCTGTTCGTACAATTACTTGTTTGTAACTGTAAGCCTCTGAACAATACATGAAACTATCATTGTAAATGGGCTTTACAAAGGAGCAAACCCAGGGTCACAAACATTAGCAAGGCACACAAGTCTGACCCAAAGCCACGAGCAAAGAAGCATGCCCAAGCTTAGAACTTAGCATATAGCTGGGAGATGATGCTCTTTCCCAATAGCCTGGGAAGCCCACCAGACTGGACACAACCTTGTTACCATGTAGACTCCTATTCCCCACCACAGCCCTGAAAATGCAAAAGACTACTCGTCCCAGGATGGAGCAGATCTATGCTAAGTGAGCATGGGGTGAGTCAAGACCAAATCATAAGATGAAGTCTAACCTGGGCTCACCTCTACCAGTGTCTCACCTGTGTCCGTAAGTAAACAGGTGCTTGCATCCTGGGCACTCTCATTTAAGCACATCAACAAAAATAATTTAAGGCTGTTATTAAATAAATGTGTTTCTCTTACTTTCATCATATGTAATTCCTGGTAACAGTATTATCGGTTGAAAGTACTTAGAAGATATGCCTTAATGGAGAGTTTATCGGGCTTTGTAATTAGCAGAGCAATTGTGAGCACTTTAAAGTACTTGGAGGCAGATTAAACCCACTAAAGAGAATCAGCCACTCAAAAACACAAAACAGTATCCATTTACACGCCGGCAATTGCTGTGCTGATTAGAAATGCAGATACTCTCGAGGTTCCTATAAATCTCCCTCCCGAGGCAGAATCTGACATCTCTCCCAGCAAGAACCCCTCATTAATTAAGGCAGCAGATAGTTACTGGATACTCACTATGTGTTGGGAACCCAGACGCAGCGGACGTTTGTCCTCAGAGCTTACACCTGGGCAAAAGCCCTAATTTTCAAGCAGGCTAATATAGAAATGAGATTATTTCCAATTGGCTGAGTCAATGAGAGAAGCAGAGCAAAAGGATATGTCTAGAGGGGGAGATTAAAGAGCTTATATCTTAGTTGAATGACAAGGAGCCAGGAAAATGGAGGAGACAAATAGTCTAGGCAAGAAGGAAAGCAAGCATAAAGGCCTAATGTATCTTAGCTTATGCCATACCCCGAGTAAGAATCTTAGACAAAGAGGTCCTGGGAAGTGTTCATTTGAGAGCTATAGGAGAAGGAATGAGAGAATCAATGGGCACGCCTCTACAGAGATGCTATGCCGGCAGCCCCACTGTGGGCACACACCTGAGTTATCCCACCCAGGAAAGAGGGGCTGGAGGATTTTACTCCAGCTCTTTCCCGTTATGAGGGACTCCCTGGCACTCCTGGCTGGTTCTGCTCAGGGGGCAGAGCAGTCTTCAGTAGCTCAGGGCAATGGGATGTACATGAAATGGGGGCCATGACTGAATGGCACGAGCTGGCACTGGCAGCATCTGCTATCCACAGGGACCTGCCTGAAATGCTCCAAAAGAAAAGTCAGTCGGTACAGATAGACTCTGAAGCCTGTGGGGGAGATAACGATGAGGAATGAAGTCTGAGAGCACAGTGGAGACCAGCTCCCATGAAGACAGCTGTAAGAGCTGGGGATGGGGTGGTGTGTATTTCGTTCTGTATATTACAAGCCCAGCCATGAAACCTAGTCAGGATGTGGACTGAATTCACATCCTCTTTCTTTCCTTTTTTTTTTTTAAATAAGATTACTCTTTCAACTGTGCAGAAGGCAGAGTTTTAGCATAAAAGGATTATTTTGGAGAGCAAGAGAGGATGGAGAACCAGATACACACAGGCAGGAGTCCAAATGAGGTGCCAGTGGCGTCATCTGGAAAAGGGATAATGCCGAGTGCCTGTGTGGGTGTATTGCAATACCTAGGCAGGAGTGGTGGAGGAAGTAGATTTGGGGATGAGCTAATGGAATTACAGAGTGTGGCCCAGGAACAGTAGGTGTGAGATGAACATCCTTGATATCTGGGATGGGCTGTACTACTCATCTGATGGGCAGCCGTTACTCTCCAAATTCGGGTTTCCGCTCGCTCACATGGAAAACTAGAACAGAATGAGCTGATGTCTATTGGCCCCTTCCGCTCTTGCAGTCCATGCCCTTAAAAAGGACTCCAACATTCTCCTTTTAAAGTCATGGTTAATTTTAATAATGCCACAAGCCCTTGTGAACGATGACTCAGTATGGATACTAAGGCCTTGCAAAGCACCTACGTCTGACCCATTTCACTCCCTTCTCTCTGAATCCTTCAACTCAAAGGAGGCAATTTACCCCCAAACTCCTTTGTTTTCAATCTTCTATACACACAACATAATATTCACAGTTGTTCCTTAGCATACGTGAGGGAAGGCTCCAGGCCTCCAGTGGATGTCCATGTCGGAGGATGCTTAAGTCCCTCATGTGAGGTGACATGATGTTTGCATATAACTTCCGGGCATCCTTTTCATCTACTTACAGAATATGTAACACCTGATACAATGTAAACATGATGCAAACAATAGCTATTCTGTATTGTGTGTGGGAATGTATTGAGCACATCTGTAATATTCAATACAGGTATATTTTTCTATGAAATATTTTAAATCTACAATTGATTAAGTCCATAGCTTCATTACCCCTAGATGTTATGGAGGGGCTGACTATGTACATTTTCACATTTGTGGGGGGAGAAGCGGTGAACAGCCTGCCATGGTAGCATGGCACCTACATCTGACATCAGAGCTAAGCATTCTCTGTAAATACTCTTACTTCTACTGGGAGGCTTTCCAGCATTCCCTCTTCAACAGTAGCTCTGTCTCCTGGTCCTGAAGGTGTCCTTTCTGTGTACACCCACTCCTGTTCATTGTCACTAGTCTCCTGAGTATTTCTGTTGTGCTTATCTGCACCATTGGCCATTTGCTTCTGTCAAGCACAGGACATCAAGATGGTTCAGCATGGTGAAGTGTCAGTCTTATTGAGTCAAAGTGGGCAGCATCTTCAGAAACTGAAAGTTCCTCTCTGGGGAAGCTAGTTTTGAAGCATCTGGAGCCAAGGTTTCATGTCACCTAAAGAAAAGCCAACTCTCCCTTGATGCAATCCCAAGTCACTAGATGCCATCAGTAACTTCCCATGAGCCACTGTGTCTGACACAGATAGGGTCCTTTTTTGTATCTTTTGTAGTTTGATATTGTTGTATGCTCATTTTGTTTTGTTTTTAATCAAAATATCATATAGCTCAGGCTGGTCTGGAGCTTTTGATCTTCTAAAATGCTACCTCCCCCAGTGATGAGAGCTGTAATTACAAATGAGTACAAGCATATACAGTTTACAGAGTGTTGAATATGAACTCAGGGCTTCAAGCATGCAAGATAAACGCTTTATCAACTGAGCTTGGGGGAGGATCTATCCTAAGGAGAACTGCCATTGCAGCCTGGGCCTAGAACCAAACAGACATGCAGCAAGAACCTGACCCCATCAACAGCCTGGAGCACAGATGCAATTGGCTGGCAGACTTGATGGCAAAAAGGAAATGAGTATTGTTATAAACTGCTGATATTTTGCATTACCTGTTACTATGGTAAAATCACATTATGGAGAAATGAATTCCTAGATACTACTATACCTAGGTATTACTATAACCAAGGTGTAAGATGACTAACTTGGACCTTGGGGCCTAGTACTAGACAGCAGGTGATTTTTAAAAACTGGAGCCAAGCCTTCAGGCCACCCAAAGAAAAGCCAACTCTCTCTAGATGCCATTCCAAGTCATTGGAATGGACTCAGGCTTTATGACAGGTCTCCTTCCCATGAGCAACTGTGTCTGATGGGTTCCATGGGAGGCCCTTTTTTATCTTTTGTGGGTTGTTGTTGTATGTTTGTAAAAATGACAGTGCACTTAACATGATTCCCCAAGAGCCCTTTAGTCTCACTGGAGGTCTTAGCAAATGGAATGATTTAGTCTTGACCACTAGGCTGAGCATTAATGTCCACAGCTTTGACTCTATGTCCTAAAGCTACATATTTTTTGTTGAGAGTATTTTACAAGCTGCAAGGATAGGAAGGTGAGAAGATTACATTTCTAAACCCCAGCCTGTCTCGATTTTCAGTTGTCTCTCAATTCTGCTTCCGGAAGTGCTGCTTCTTGGAACTATCTCCTTTGTGTAGTCCTGTCAAGGCTAGCCTCAACCAACGCACCCTCACAACAACTCTGTCAAAAACCTTCTTCTCTCAAATCCACAAATTCAACCACTTTATTTCATTTTAATGTTTTGTCTTCTCACTTCTAAATGATAAGAGTTTTATCGAATCTTTCACAGTGTATAACAGGCACTGTCATTTTTACAAGCCCTTCTAAAAATCACCTGCTGTCTGGTACTCATCCCCAAAACCAAAGCTAGGTATCCTACTCTTTGATTGCAGCAATACCTACTTCTAGGCATTTGTGTCTCCATAGTATAGTTTTATTCTAGTAACAGGCAATCTGAAACACCAGCAGTTTATAACAGTAAGCATTTTCGTTTTGCTGTCAAGTCTGCCAGCCAATTGTATTCACGCCCCACTCGGCGAAAGGAGTCAGGCCCTTGCTGCACATCTGTCAGGCTCTTGGGCTCAGACTGCAATGACAGTTTCTGTTTAGGATGTACCCCTCCCAGCAGATCGGTGAGAAAGTGGACGGGCAGAAACTTGGAATGCTTGGAACACTTCTCCTGGGACATGGAACACACAGTGCCTGGCAGGGTTCCATGAGCTGCACCCAAAGCCAGAGGCTTAGAAAAGGAAAAGTCTGAGTCATTTCAGACAAGAACTCAGCCTCCCACTGTAGAAAGGGCTCTTGCTATGCTCAAACAACTAATCCTGTTAGGACACATGTGGTGAGTACTCTCTCATCTATGACTTAATTCAGGTTAGTCTTGAAGAGAGGAAACGTAATCTTAACACTTGCATCCGTCTTTTCTGTTAACTCAGAACTCCTGTGTCTTGTTTAAAGATACACATTTGAGGTCTGGTTATGCTGCTCCCCAGTTGGCCGAGTGCCTGCCTAGCATGCAGGAGGCTCGGGTTAGGTTAGCAGCATTGCATGAACCAGATGGTGTGGCGTCTACCTCCAATCTCAGTCCTGAGAGGATGTGGGCAGGAGAATCGGAACTCAAGGTTCATTCTCTGCTACTTTGAGAGCTTAAAGCTAGCCTTGGCTAGAGAGCCTGCCTTAAAAGAACAAAAGCAAAAGCAAACACTAGGTTAAAACCTTCATCTCCACATTTTAAAAATTGCCCGTTAAAGTTTTCCAACACTTTTTTTAAACCACTAACCATATGCATGCACAGGGTGCGTGTGCGCACCTGTGCATGTGTCTGTGCATGCACCCATAGATGCACCCATGCTGAGACCAAAAAAAGAGGACTTTGGGTGTTGCACTATGTCACTCTTCACCTTAATACAGAAGCTGGGTCTTTGAGAATAAAGCCAGGTGCAGACAGCAGGCAAACCTGTTGACCCACCCACCTACAGCACCAGGGTCACAAACACTTGTGTGGTCACACTCAGCTTTTTACAGGGACACTGAGATCCCCAACTCAGGTCCTTAGGAATCTACAGTGACTGTCTTTAACCACAGGGCAATCACCCCAGATTCTAATACATTCATAAATGTGTGTGTGTGTGTGTGTGTGTGTGTGTGTGTGTTTTAATATAAGGACCCAATTTGACCTTTATTTATATGGATCACCACCATTTTTCCAGGCTTTGGATGCCCTCTGTTCTCTGAACTGATCTGAGGGACAACCCATACCCCAAAGCTGTAACATGGCTCTGTTGCTGGACTCTCACACTGCATTCCTGCATTTCATTGGCTAGCTCATCTGCTCTGTAGCCACATCTCAGGATGAGCTAGCATCTGATGACTTAAAATATATATATATATATATATTATATATATATAATATAAATATGTATATATTAAAAAACTTCAAGTTTTTTTTCATAAAAAAAAGTCCTCTTTTTACTCTTTTTAGAAGTCAAAATGAGCCACCTCAAAGTGTTCCATAAAAATCTGGAGGAAGTCAAACTATGCTCTAAGCAGATATTGGCTTGGTGGGTTATTTTAACCATCCCATAAAGGTAGGTATTCTCTCTCACTCCATACTGTAGGTGAAGAAGCCTAGGGAGGTTGCCAGGGCTTCAAAGGAGCAGTTCTGGTATTCAAGTGTGACTTTAGAGCCCTTGCGGTTCCCACAACACACTGCCTGGCTTTCCAAGGGCTCAGTCAGAGGATGCTGTGTCACTCCTGCCCTGGAGGCCTCACAAGAAAGTGGAGGAGGCTGTGAAAGACCTCATCAAACACTGGGGTTTCCTCTCACTCCTCTGCATGCTTCTTGTTCCCCAGCTGTGCCGTGCACACCCAACCTGGGAGGAATGGTGATGCTGGTGTATCTGCAGAGTGCTTCCTGGCACATGTCTGTCACCTTGCGGAGAGTTCCTGGTGACAGCAGGAGCCATGCAGGTTATAACTAAGTTAGCTCTTTCCCATTGACTGGAACAATGAGGCAGAGGGTCTGCCTCTGACTTCCAGAGATAGTTCATCTTCTAAGGAGGCGGTCATCTAAAAACCCCTTCGCACACCCTTGCACGTGTATGCAATTGAATATGGGTGACTGCAGACTCTACAGCACCTGGACTGTTCCTTCCCCAGCCATTGCCTCCTTTCCTTCTTAAAACATCTTCTTATCACTCTTCTCCTGGACAATGATGGGGACACAGACAAATGACCTGTCAGCCCCTGCTGATGCTTTGTGCTCTGGTTATGGTGAACCAAGAGCATTTACGGAGTTGCTATGTGCTATCTATGCCAGCAGTCACAACAGCTCCTGGGAACCAGGCAGAAATGCAAGCTGCTGGCCTTGGGACCAATTGAGTCATGAACCTGGGACCAGGAATCCATCTTCTCTTCATAAACTCTTCC
This sequence comes from Tokudaia tokunoshimensis, assembly GCA_036184795.1. Lineage (NCBI taxonomy): Eukaryota > Metazoa > Chordata > Mammalia > Rodentia > Muridae > Tokudaia > Tokudaia tokunoshimensis. The sequence goes on along the minus strand of BTHU01000010.1, from coordinate 39,488,665 downwards.
TACAGCACCAGTCTATTCCTTTTTTCCTAAATTTTGAGATCACTTGTATAGTCCTATACACTGAGTTCTCGGTGAATAGTAAATATTTGGGGGCCAAGAGCACATCAATAATTCATTGGGAAACAAGTCCAGAATCTTAGCTTCTAGGAGAAGATCTTGTTTCTGAAAACATGTCATCCTAAGTGCAGAAGATGGAGAAATAGAAAGTATCTGCAGGTATTCTACACTGGCATTTAGATGAATGACTGGGTGGTGCTCTGGCCTGTCACACAGGGGCCATTGAGTACTTTGTCATTAAGATTTGCAGATAGACGGGCTGGAGAGATGGCTCAGCCATTAAAGGCTAGGCTCACAACCAAAAATATAAGATTTGCAGATAGGGGCTAGAAGATAGCTCAGCTGTTAAACTACCTGCTATGTAAGCATAAGGACCTAAGCTCAAATCATCAGCACCCATATAAACAGTCAGGCATTGTGGCATGTGTCTATAACACAGCTCAGGGGACGTTAGAGACAGATGGGTCTCTGGGGCACATTAGCCAGTCTAACTGGAGCAATAAGCAACAATTTCAGTGCCAGACTCTTGTCTCAAAACATAAGGTAGGGAGCAATCAAGGAAAGACACTTGAAGTCCATCTCTGACCTCCACAGTATCTTCTCTGTCTGTCTCTGTCTGTCTGTCTCTGTCTGTCTGTCTGTCTGTCTGTCTGTCTCTCTCTCTCTCTCTCCCTCCCTCCCTCTTTCTCTCTCATTAACTAAATCTGAGAAGCTCAAACTGTCAAGGGTACACATTATGGTAGATGTCAATGTAACTCTTCTCACACTGTTGGTTCTTGCTCCATGACTCGTAGGTAGGGCAGACTGTAGTATAGTGAGCAGGCTGGCTCGGGTTTGACTTACCTTTGATATTGTATATTGCCTTTGGAATTGAAATTTTTCATGATAACATGAAGGAAAATGCAAATGCAAATCGACAATTGTGACAGCCCTTCAGAGAGCCGCTTCTCACCTGCCACTGCCTCGCTCTTTGTAGGAGTGTCTTTACGCTGCCCCCATCATCCTGAACTGATTCCTGTGCTCTTTTTATCCACTGCTGTATTGTAAATGTTTTCTGTGATGCTCCTTAATTTCCATAATTGCCATGGTGATGACTGAAAAGCTATTTCATCAAACGGGGCTGACAAAAATCTAATTATAGATACTTAGTTGGTTGTTTAGATGCTGGGTATTAGATATTTATATGTCTAATTATAGACATTTAGCTGGTTATTTCCAAATAATGCTGTTATGACTACTTTTCCCAAGCCTCATTTTCTACATGTGATGGTTTTCTTTAAATTAACTTTCCAGAGGAAAATAATGTTAAAAGAGGGCATGAGCTCACCCCGATTGCTGGAACACACAAAACTGGACCAGTTCTGCTCATATCCTGACTTACACAACTGAGTCTCCAGAGCTTGCCATTGCCATTCTCCTTGTCCTTTGGTAACTTAATGAACATGTGACTGCATTCCATTACTGGCTTAAGCTTCCTTTCTAGAAAATCTCAGATCCACTTCATCAAAAGATATAGCTGACCAAAACGCACTACAGAGAAAATTCATTTTCAGTTAGAGCTATGGTATGTATCTTAACTGCCTTCCAAAGATCCATGTGTTAGAGACTTGGTCCAGAGAGGCAGCACTGGAAGGAGGTAGAGCTTTTAAGAGGTGGGGCTCATTAAGAGTTCTTTAGCTCAATATGGGGCATGTTCTTGATGGAGGCCACAAGACTCAGACCTCTTTCTGTTCTGTCTCTGTCTTTCTGTATCCCCTCTCCCTCTTCTCTCTCTCTCTCTCTCTCTCTCGCTCTCTCTCTCTCTCTCTGTGTGTGTGTGTGTGTGTGTGTGTGTGTGTGTGTGTGTGTGTGTATACCCAGGATGTCTCCCTCAAAATAATGAAGCCAAACAAGTATGGCCTGGAACCTCCAAAGTGTAAGCCTTTAGGGTAGAAGCCTCTGGTCACACAGGATGCCATCTTGAAATTGCTCTAGTAGCCATGGTAACTAGAGCAGAAATAGAGTGGTAGCAAGATCTACAGTAATGGTAATAGGGCTATTACTACTCCTTAATAAATGGAGAATTGAAGAGCCAGGAGACTCGAACCTGAAGCTCCAGCTATTGCCCCATCCTTCCCTACCCCTGCTGCAAGTAATCTTGGGGGATGCTGGTCTAGAAAGACAAGAGAAGGTTAACTGAAAATGAGACACTATGGTGCAGTTTCCATGAGGTCACCATCCTTGATGGGGTGGAACTTTATAATGATGCAGTGGTTGGGAAATCAACTCCACCTCTATAAGGAAGTCTTCACCCATGTTCTGTAAGGAAACCCAATAAGCTCTCTAATCCTACCAAGCTGGACTTTGGTGAAATCATACCTTGGTCTGTCACTGGTGAGCACTTGGGGTGATTAGATGTTAATACATAACCCCAGGAAAAGTTAATGCAACAGATCCCAAAATCAAGTTTTTCTCTTTATAAATTGATTCCATCAAGAAATTATTATAGTTACAGAAAGCTGACACAATAAATATAAACAATGTATGCCCATGTGTGCATGTATCTACTATGACATGTGTTTGGATGTATACACAGGGATCATTAGGACAATCTCTCTGCTGAGGTACAGGCTTCCACATGTAGTCATCAAATCACACACACATACATACATACATGCATACATACACACATACTCAAACATACACACATACACACAAACACACACGTACACACATGCCCACACACATACATACACATGCATACATAAACATACACATGCAAAAACACATATACACACATATACACAAATACATACATACATATACAATCATACACACAGTAAACATACGTGCATATACACACAGCAGAGTATGCTTATCTGAGGCTTTTACTGAGCATGTATTTGTTGGAGTATATCTATGTGTGCATGTGTGGATACATCTGGGTAATATTGTAAAATAAATGGAACTGCCCATATTGAACATTGACTATCTGCTACTTGCTAAAATAACAAACTATGTCATAATCAGATTTTAAAAGCACCAAGTAAGAAGCAATTAAGCCAACAAAGGAAGTTTGGTGCTCCAGTGAGAAAATCTCTAAGGCAGGCAGTGATGAATAAAACACAGAGGCAAACATAAAAAAGACTCCGACGTCTGCTACTACAAAATTGCTTTCTTTGGCTTGCATTGTTCCAAGTCCCAGCCATGTAATCATATGCTCCTTGGCTGCCTATGAGAGGCTGAGGTTAATTTTTATTTCTGACGTTAAGTCGTTAAGTCTTTACATGAAATGACTCAGGTTAAGTTTTACTTGTATTCACAATTCAAGCAGAAAGATGTACTTAACACCTAAGGATTTTGTCTGCTTGGAGAGTCTTTGTGGCTGGTTCTGGTTACCTGGTTCACAATGCTTATCTTTTATTCCTCTTCCCAGCCAGCTGAGACTGTAAGCAAACAGTGCAGCTACACTTGGTTACTGACGATACTTTCTAGAACAAGCCCATGCTCATGCCAGCCTCATTGGGATATGGGTGGTCAGTTCTTGAGTGGCTCAGCCTCTCTTGCCATGGTGTCAATCATCTTATAGGTGAGAGGCTACTGGGAAATTGTCAGAACCCTTGAGAGCACAGACATCCTAGGGACAATAGCATTGGCTCCAAGAATGTTAGTCAAAGATGAAAGCACCCAGAGCAGAGATTCCCTAGAGCCATTTTTAAGCAATTAAATAAATGAAAGAGGCAGAGCCTATCTGATGGAGGATTTGCATGTGTTCTTTAATATCCTTTAACTTGAGGCAACAATATATAATTAACTTACACAGAGATGTGTTTATTGATTAAAGCACAAATTTTTGCAAAATTTTTGCAGGCACTTCTGTTTTAAGGGTACCACTGCGGCCAATTGTTATTGCCTGAAGGAAATTCAAGGCATCATTCTTAGAAAATAAAAGAAAAATATATTCAAGATGTGGAGCGAAGAGCAATGTTGGCCCTTGAGTCCGTATTCAAAACAGCTTGGATGGAGGGTGGCAAAGGCAGCTGAGGATCTCCAGCTATGGGCGACATGAATCCCAGCAGGCATGAAGGCTGTCCATGCACGATCCATGGTCTCTAATTTTTTTAATGCTTAAAGTCATCCAGTTTCGTGGTTAGGGGCTTGAGGAAAGGATAGTTTATAGAGATTTTGTGAGACTAGAGAAAATTAGGATTCAGTCAGATTATATATAAAATGAGTCAGTGTGTTCTACTATTCTGTGTTAGTACAGTCTTTTAGAGTCTAACCTATTTGTTCAAATATAATCATAGTTATAACTTTTAGGACATATTCTCTCTCTCTCTCTCTCTCTCTCTCTCTCTCTCTCTCTCTCTCTCTCTCTCTCTGTGTGTGTGTGTGTGTGTGTGTGTGTGGTGTGGTGTGTGGTGTGATGTGGTATGTATGGTGAGGAGTGCTTTCAGAGACCAGAAGAACAGGTCAGATTCCCTGGAGCAAGTTTCAAGTGGTCACGAGTCACCTGACATGTGTGATGGGAACCAAAGAGCAGCAAGTGCTCTTGACAATGCTGAGTCAGCCCTCCAGACCCTTGTGGCTACATCCCTTTTAAAAAATATAGTTTCATTAAGTTTGGCCTGATTACTTGTGGCACTTTATGAGACTAGTAATTCTTTGTGTATTTTAAAATATGGTAGCCAGAGCTTTGGTAGGATGCAAAGGACTTAATTGGCTTTATTAGATAACATTAATTTTTAAAGGCTATTCCTGCAGTGACTTACAGTGTCCTGGTAGGACACGGAGATGATCACTACAGAGACCAGCACTATAATAAAGTATGTGAGAAAGGTCTCCAGGTTCTCGAGTGGTCAACTGGGGAAAGAAGATGCCATTTTCTTCTTTACAAACAACAAACTATGTATTTTGTCTGGAGAGATGGCTCAGTGTTTAAGAGTTCTTGATTCTCTTCCAGAGGACTAGAATTGGGTTCCTGCACTCACAGTGGGTGGCTTATGTTTAACACATCTAACTCCAGCTCCAGGGAGATCTGACACTCTCTTTGAGCTTCTTCAGGCACCTGCACACTGGTGGAAAGCACTCACACATAGAAACACACACACACACGAAATAAAAACAAACCTAGGAAGTAAAATACAGAAGAACCAGCAATGTGTTTTTGTTGTGGTGGTGGTAGTGGTGGTGGTCATGGTTTTATTTGTTGTTGTTGTTTTTTTTAAGGATCCAGAGAATTATAACCATTCTTACTGGTGAATGTGGATCCATATGACCTTAAGGCTTTGTTTTGCTTCCCATTTGGTTTGATAGTTTTATAAACTCACCAGATTTCTATTAGAATTTCAGAAATTCTTACCCAATCGAGGAGCATGCTCTAAAAATGATCAGAAAGAAGAGTCTTTTTCATAAATCTCTTTCAAGCTTGCATCTAGCAAGGAGAGTTGATCATTTGAGTGATAAACATGTCATATATTAATTAGAGTCGTGAATGATAGATAACATTATTCTAGGACATGTCAGTCTTCTAGAAAGTATGTCTATCAAGGATCACACATCAAATATTAATATGATTCAAAGAAAACTGGACACTACACACCCCTGACAATGCCTACCACATAGTACAGACCACAGAAGAAACCCTAGTGGCTTAAACATTTCTCTTTTGATAAAGAGAGAAAATAAATTCTTTCAAGATATTTCAAGGACATTTCTGGAAACTCTCAAAGTTAATTTGAGGTTTTTGGTTGCTTTTTTTTTTAAGCCTTAATTTAGACATTGATTTTTAGAGAGTTGTCAAAAATGTCAAAAGATTTTAAACACTTGATTAGATATGATCACGGGTTCCTGGAAAACAGCACCAAAATGCTTAGAAATTTTGAAGGCAAGTAGGGACAGTTGTGTAGTCTCAAGAAGAAGAAAAAAAAATCTTAGCTGTTTTAATAAAAGCTGACATTTCTTAAAATAATCAGATCTAATAAAAGTCAACGAGATGCCACAAGACTGTCTTGACAAAATACAATATCTTTTGGTTTTGAGGTCAATTGCTTAAGGGGGAAATTAAAGAAAACAACCTTCAATGTCAATAACAGAACTGTACCCCAAGAAAACATGGTCCTTTAAACAAGAAGGCAAAATTATAAATTTTCAACAGGCAGATTATTGAGCTCATCAAAGAAACCTCAAAATTTACAGATAACATCTATCTAATCTCCTACATTGGCCACACATGAAATGTACGTTAATTCCTTCTAGCAGCTTAACAAAGCTCTTCCATCTGTGCCTCCTTGATTAGCATCTTCTTGCACAGCTCCAAAGACATAGGGAATGCATTAACAAATCCCTGATAACAAGGAAACATTCCAAGGGGATGGAATTGTTTGACCTGAAAAAAAAATGGATTGGGAGGGGGCACTAGCTCATCTTTCAGGAAAGGGTAAAACCCTGATGACTGTAAAAGTAAACTTTTTTCTCCTTCTCTTACTTGCTCTGCTCGGCCTCAACTAACTTTGGCAGAATGTTCTAATCTTTTGGTTCCTTCTCACTCTCTGGCTTGTTCTATCCTCATCTGTGTCTAGCTTGATCTCTCTCTCTCTCTCTCTCTCTCTCTCTCTCTCTCTCTCTCTCTCTCTCTCTCCAACCTGTCCCTGTACAACTGTCCTGCTAAAACTGCCCACTCTCTTCTTTTCTTTCTCTGCCTTGCTCTCTCTTAAGCAGCCTCTCTTTTCTCTCTATTCTCATGAGAGTTGGGCAGATCCTATTCTCTAAGGTCTTTCTCTGATTCATCATTTTATCTGCCTCTCAATTAGACATCACTTTCAAACATGGGTACTTCCTTCTACAAACTAACTTTACCTTCATTGTTTAGGATTAAAGGTGTGTGCTAAGGGCTGAGCCACACCATAACACAATCTTGGGGTTCACACTGTGATCAAATATCCTGCAACAGATGACTATGTAACAAGAGAGTAATGCTGGATACACCTCATTTCCCAAGTTCCCCCCTCCCCAAGTTCATTCCAACCCCCCCCCACCCGCAACATGCCTACAATGGGAATCCAGAGGACGGGTGCTCCCAAAAGTGAAATAACACAGGGGCTGTGTTAGCTACCTTTGCTTCCCTGTGGCCATATAAGGAACAGAGAAATAACTTAAGGGAGAAAGATTAATCCTAGCCGATGGTTTCCGAGGGCTGCAGTTCCATGGTGGCAGAGAAGGCATGGTGTATCAGATCTCAGCAGAGGGAGCATGTGGATACCACAGTGGACCCAGATGCAGAGCACAAGGCCAGAACCTAAAGCCAGTCACAACAGGCAAATGCCAAACCCTTGTGACCTCCTTCTGACAGTCAGGCCCCACCTCCCCAATGGCAAACACCCACCAGGAAACTCCAGGTTGAAACTGTTCACAGTGCTCTCAGCTCTGATTCAAAGAAGGTGCCCCTAACATGTGGTCCCCAACAGGAAATGGACATATCCTTAAGACCTTGAAATAGACAATGCAGCCTTATAAACTTAGGGACCCCAAAACCTCCAAAATCTTCAAGAATCTGTCTTCTTCAGAATTTGCTAAACTTCATACACCATGTAGTTCTAGTGACCTTGGGGAAAAGAGGGGTCCTGCTCTTCTTCAGAGCCTTCCTCCAAGCACCCAAGGTCCTCCCTTTGCTTGCCTCCATCTTAACCCTTATTACCCACCCTGCCAAGGCTGGTTTCTATCAATGTCTCTGAAGTCTGAGCCCTATGTTCCCAATGCTACAACCCTTTATTACAGTTGCTCATGTTGTGGTGCGCCCCCCCACCATAAAATTATTCTGTTGCTACTTCAAAATAATTTCATTTAATTTTGCTACTGTTATGAATCATTGTAGTGTAAATATCTGATATGTAGGATAATTGATAGATGACCCCTGTGAAAAGGTTGTTCAACACCCTAATGATGTCACAGATTGAGAACCATTGCCGTAAAAGCACTGAAACTAATGCTGGTTTCACAGGGATGTAAGAGTTTTAAATAAGGCTGTGCCTGGACATCTTCCAAAAGGTACCCGGCATTGCAAATGCTAAGAGGGAGCCTGGAGTGAATGTTGCCTTGCAAGAGGCTCGGAGCCACTAGCAAAGGAGTTAGGTGGTCAGGGTGGAACAGGAGCAGCTTCCCAGGGTATAGGCAGAGGACCATAAAAAGCCAAGAGCCAATTCAGTACAACCCAAGGAGGGGACAGTGACTCAGACGCACTCAAGTAATCTGCCCCCAAACTAACCACAGGAAGCAGAGAAGCATTTAGACAGAAGGGCCTTTCCGAGGTGGAAACCCATGGACAGGGCAGATGGAGCAATTTATGAAAAGGGATCCATGGGTGGGTCTAGAATCAATAGATTAAGGTCAAGAAGCTGAAAATAGCAAGCAGCCCAGGACCCGAGATGCCTTGTAAAAGTAACTTGTATTCGCCTGATATAATTGTCATCTCTGAGCTCACTGACTCAGTCTGCTAACCTAGGCCTAGTCCTGGAAGCTTCTAGCCTCCATACAAATCTTATCTAGGCCTACAATGTTTTCAGACTCTGAGACTTGCTGCTGAATGAGCTTACCCCTTCCTAGTTCTTTCTGAACTCTGGCTGGCTCATTCAACTCAGCTGTGCCAGCTCAAACTCCTCCAAGCTGACTGATTCAATCTCTCTCAGCCTCTGACTAACTTGCTCTGCTTGGCTTCATACTAACTTTGGCAACATGTTCTAATCTTTTAGCTCCTTCTCATTATTTGGCTCTCTGCGTCTAGCTTGCTCTCTCTTCAAACTGTCTCTGTAAAACTCTCCTAGTGAAAATTGCCTCCTCTTTTACAGTGCCCACTACAGCAGAATGTCCTCCTGGCTTCCACTCAAGATCCTTTTACCATGGTACAAAGCCTGGGAGGAGAGGCAAGGAGTTAACTTAGACTCTACTCTGCCTAAGACCAGCTCATAATAGAGCAGAGAGATGCAAATCCTGATCTCCCTCCCTACCACTGACCAGGAGAGACCATGCTTAGGCACTGGGGCTGCCAGTCTCCATTTCTACAAACAGTACAAGGTCTTGGACCAGTCACCTCTCTGGACATTGGCTCCCTTGGCTATAAGCCAAAAATACCTGGAAAGGGTGCTAAGAGGACTTGAGAAGCTAGACCTGGAGCTCAATGCCTGTCACCCATGGTACTTAAGACCTTCTCATGCAAAGCTGATCCTCAGAGCAAATAGGAAACATGGCTACCCTGCCCATAGTAGCACTGATGTGATGTCAAGGCACTACATGCAGCATCTAGACACTCAACATGGCTGTGATCCTGGTCCCTAGGGTCTCCTGAGCTCTATTGCCTGCATTGTTAACCTGAGGAAGCAAGCTCTTCCACTTGCACAGGGGCATGGGAATTAATGGGAGATAGACATGCTGCTTCACCCTAGAGAGTGTTCATAAGGAAGCAGAGGCCAGGTGGCTGAGGCTGACACTTCCCTGTGATGATGGGATCTACCAGCTAATGAGCAAAGTCAAGATAGAGGCTTCTCCACCCATGTCTTTATGGAATCTTTAAAGGTGAATGGGTCTACTCGCGGCTTGAGTCATTATCCTTGTCTCTGCTGTACCCTGCTAAAGGTAGCCACCAAGGCACTCACTGCCCACAGAAACCCTCTTGCTGTGTAGCCCAGAGGAAGTTACTCCCCCACTCACCAACTCTGCTCCTTCTGTTTTGCAGCATGCAAATTTGGAGAAAGTAATGTTTACAGAGTCCCAGGTGGGAGCATCTCCAAAAGGGCAGGAATAATCTACTCAGAAGGAAAAAAGTACAAGTCACTCCCAGCGGGGCATTCAAGGGTATCTCCCCATTTTCTCCACAGGTCAGTGGTAGGTTGTGAGGGGACTTTACCCAAGAAGGTGTGACTGAGGAGGACCAAGCCACAGAGACCAGAGCTAGCAGTAGCTTGAGAAGCCCTCTTTTGCTGAAGCTTGATCTCCCCTCCAGTGTTAACCACAGAGTACTCTCTGTAGGCCAAGGTGGGCAGGGGGAGCCCTGCTACTACCACCATTTCCAGTAGGTCCTACAGTGGCTGCAGGGCACCTAAGATCTGGGACAAAACAGCAACCACATCTTCCTCCACCTGTGAAGATGAGGCTGCATGTTCTTGAGCCTTGGCTTTTTTGTCTCTGAAGAGGCATGACAGAGGTCCCCTCCCCCCCACTGAGCAGCTGGGTCAGAAAAGACAGTTCTGATGCAGCGGCTGTAATGAGCCAGTGTGCAGGTTGTTTAATCAACAGCTCTACAGATGACTACTCTGGCCCCCATTGACAGAGGAAGAAAGTCACATGAAGAAGGCAATTGGTTTGTCAAAGCCACACAGCTGGTCACCAACAGGAGGAATATTAGTTCCAAGAACTGCTCACCTGGGTTCTGCTTTGAAGCCTGGTGTCTCCAACTGATACAAAATGATCATTCTCCCTTGTAGAATTCCCTTCCTGGTTTATATTCTTTTCTAAGGATTACCCTGAGGTTAGGCTCACTGCCTGGCCTTATTCTGGGCATGTGGTTTCCTGGTTTAAAATCTGCCCTGGGGGCTTCCAGCAGAGGCCCACCCATGATGCACCAGTAGAGTGCCTCGATCTGGTCCCCCACACCAAGGGCTGGTTTCCTAGCAACAAGAAATGTAGCGACTCAGAGTGCACTTATATCTGTGGTCTTGAGTCCTCACGATCTTAAACATGGCAGTTCCTGTTTCATGGTGTTATACAGAGATGGTCAAGAGGGGTGAATAAATGCAAGGAGCAGAGAGGAAGTTGCTAAGCCCAATGTCCCAGCAGGAAAACTGATCCGAAGAGTGACCCATGCCCTGAATGTCTCTCTGGATAAAGCAAGAAACCTCTCCTGCCATCTCTGAAATCTCCTACTATTCCCAACATGATTTGTCAAGGATATAGAAGGGCCTTCAGTGGGAGCCTGAAGTGAGTTACTCCATCTAGACCCTTTTGCTGTCCTGATGATCAGGGTTATCATTTACCTACAGAAAGTAATAGACGGTTAAAGAAGTTTACTAGTGGGGTGAAGGCTGCCCAGTTGACAATGGGTAGAGTAGCCAGTCTGGCTTCTGTGTTCACACTTTCCTCTACACAGAACCCAGTGTGTGCCCCTTGTTCCCACAGCAGAATAGCTCTATTGTGTTTGTTCTAGGACAAGAAGGACAAATCCACATTCATGTTTTCTCCAGAATCCAGTATCCACTCCATCCTGAACCACGATATGCCATCAATTCAGCAAACACTTGCTGAACATATTGTGTCCAAGGCCCTATTCTAGAAGCTAAATTGAGAGTTTCATACAAAGAAAACCAAGTGTCTGCTTCAAGAATCTTAGTGAAGAACACAGACACAAGGCAAAACATGACAAGGAACTATCTTGGAGAATAGAAATGACAGGGAGATTGCTACATCCTCAGGCAGGAGAGAAAGTAGTCCAGAGGTCCAGGTCCAGTGTCTGATTCAAAGCTGCTTAGTCATCAGAGTCCGCAATCTCAAGGAGTTTGGGATCTAAATTTCTCACATTCCAGATGAGAAAACTGAGACCAGAGGGGAGGGTTATTTGTGTAGTCATGTGACTTACTGAGTAATGAGACTTCGGAGCCCAGTGAAGACCAATCCTCTGGAGATTTTCCCAGCAGCAGTATGGTAACATCTACCTATAACCAAGGCAAGAGTCCATCCTGTACCCATCCTAGTTCAAGTATCACTTCCCATGAGAAGCCTTCCCCCAAAGCTCTAACTCTCTCAGCCCTTGTCTGAGTCTACCTTTCAATGTGCTCCCATGATCATTTAACTCGCCTATCTCTTTGAGTAACACAAACTCCAGGACAATAGGTGAGAGCTTTATTTATCCACAGCATGTAGCAAGGAGTCTGTTGTGTGTTGAAGGGAATGGAAACATTTGGTCCCAGAGTTTGAGTACCAATGTAACTGTGTAGCCACCCTGAAAGCCAGCTGCATTCTCTAATGACTGCTACCTTCATTGTTTTCTCCTGAGAAATCATGGACATCTTAGAGCTCCATTAATGCAATGTTGAAGTAGAGGCAGAGAATCCTGCGGCCACCCAGAGGAGGGCTTCTCTGTGCAAAGAAGTTTCTCTGTGCAAAATCTTTCCACATCAGGAAGAGCAAAGGGGCCAGTGTACATGCAGCAGAGGGAGTGCTCAGCAGAAAACTGACTTGAGCTAGACTCTTTTAGTGCAAGTCTGTTGGTTGCTTTGGGGCCAAGGACAGACAAAATAACAGAGAATGATGCTTTGAGCTCACACAGGGCAAAGACAATGTTGTGAGCACTGGATGTCTTCTGAACTGGAGCTGATAGAATTTCTAGATGGATTTTTGCATGTTGGTACCATAAGACAGAGGAGTCAGGAACAATGACAAGGATCTGTAACTGAGCGTCATAAACAATTGAGTTGCTACTGCCTGAAATAAGCTGGCATATAGGTAGAGTGGATTTGGTTCTGGAATCGGAATGGCACGGTGTTTTCACTTTTGCTGTGGTCAAGCTACACATCTTAGAGATCCAAGAAATGATATTAGGTGGATGGGAAGTAGAGGGGGGAGCCAGAGTTAATGAGCATTAGCACTTGGCAGCCTTTAAGTTAACCATATGAAAGGGTGGTTATCCAACCATTTCATTTCATTTGTGATGCTACCCATCATGGACTTGAAAGCCATAGCACTGCATCAAGTTACCAAGGATTGGATGAGGTAAAGAACACACACGATCATTTTTATCATTGTAGTAGGATCTTCAAGCATAGCCCAACCTAGCTTGGAATTCACCATCTTCCTGCTCTAGCATCCTGACAGCTAGGATTATAGGTGTCAATCACTATGCACAGCAGTATAAAGACTACTGAAAATTCCATTATTAAAACATTGAGAGAAAACTGGAAAGAATACTAAGAAGAAATAATGGTGGGTCTGTGGGATAGGAACACTGGAAAAATGCTGTGTTCTTGGGGACTTAGCTAGTAAAGTACCTGCTACACAAGCATGAAAACCTGAGTGTAGATCCTCAGCACACATGAAAAGCTGGGTGTGGCGGTGCACACACATGTTGCTTGTGCTCTACCTGCTCTTGGTGGGTTGGAGATGAGGTGGTGCTGAACCAATGACACAGACTCCAGGACCAGGTGAGAAACACTGCAGCAAGCTCACCTGAATGCTATTTCAAGCTCCTTTATTACCCTCCACCAGTGCCCCGCTGGTCCCAAGAAAGCGTCTCTTCTAAACAGCAGTACCTGATTGGCTGGCATTGTCTACATCAGCAATCCTTGGTCTCTCCGGCTGTCCTCAATTAGGTCCTCCTGCAGGAGATGCCTTTGTGGATGCACAGCCCCCAACATTTATGTAGAGGTGGCCAATGCTATTCCTCCTACAGACAGAGAGAGAGAGAGAGAGAGAGAGAGAGAGAGAGAGAGAGAGAGAGAGAGAGAGAGAGAGAGAGAGAAGAAGAAGAAGAAGAGAAGAGAAGAGAAGAGAAGAGAAGAGAAGAGAAGAGAAGAGAAGAGAAGAGATGAGATGAGAGATGCCAGGTGTGTTCTAGGTGTTCTAGCAGCCTAGGGAACAAAGAAATTTGGGGGGAGGGGGCGGAAGGAATGGCCACGTGAGCCAAGCATTGTTGAGTACATAAGAATAGAGGCTTGGCCCATTCAGTTTTGCAGCAGTCACTGGGCAGCTAGATAAGAGTTATTATAATATATTCAAGATAGGCTCAAAGGAAAGTACCAGTGGCAGCCAGTACAAACCTGCTTGCAGGTCAACTTTCCCTTAATGCGGGAATGGGTGTTTGTTATCCCTGAGTCTTCAAAGATACACAAAGGACTGGAAATGGGATCTTTGTAATCATCCAAGATGCAGCAGAATTCTGAAAATAAATTTCTGATTTATACTTCTCAGCAATTCACTGTCTTTAGCAAGGCTCAATACATGGTAATGCTGTCAAAACAATCCCAGCCACTCTGACCCCACACTGGAGTAGCCTGGAAAGGTCATTTACATGTGCAGATATGCTTAAAAGTCGAGACAGAAATTTTTCAGTTTGTCCTTCTGCATCTGTTGGAAGTTAAAACTGTAATTTCCTCCTGGGATTCTCAGGAGAGCCGTTGGCTCCTCCCAAAAACCTATGAAAATACCCCCTACTTTGTATGCTATCACCTGAAAGCATTTCTTTCCCTGGGCTGATGGCTCCCTCTGAGAGTTTATTATGACCCCCGAGGCATGACTTCCTGTCTCCAGACTTCATATCCCGTGCCCTTTCCAGCAGGTGGTGCCAGTTCCGATCCCCCGCCTTGTAATCTTCAGGGAGTGAGCACCTGCGCTTTAATTGATACGTGCTCCTATAGATGCTCTGCACACATAAATGATTTCTAGACTCTAGAAATCATTTATGGCAGCTAGAAGGTCAAAATGGAATTTTTACAACCACAGGAAATGGCAACTATCGAAACTATCTCATCATGGAAGAATCCAGAACTGAATCAATCCCTCCCACACATGTGGTCCTCAAGAACCTGGGAGACACCCAAAAGCCATTGTCCAAAATACTGACCATTTGGGCTGATATTAGATTCATCACTGTCATGGGTAGTAAAATATCTACACAGATAAAGGACATATGTCACCAGCATTGGAGCTGATTGTTTGCTTCGTTTTTTTTTTAAAGGTCATTGTTTAAAGAGTAGCCCCCTGTGGGAAAGAATGCAAGAGAAGTCTGCTGAATTTTTCAAGCCTGTGACATTTAGGCATTAAGTGATATTTGAACACTCCCTCTCTGTTCTTATTTCCATCTTTGCTCCCCTTTCTCACTCTTCTCTAGCAACCTCCCCCCAATACTTTATAGGGGGAAAGTACTTAAATAATATAGGATTTTTATTGCTTAAGATGTTAAACGTTTTAATTATATAATAACCTTGGGATTTAACACATGCACATTGAAACTGTCCTTGAGGACTTGTTGTCTGATCCAGAGTGAAGAGTGATTGTAGCTTAGCCTTTTACAAAGACATGTGATCTGCCTTCCCTGCTAAGGAGCATGGGTTCCCCTCCAGGTTTGAGGTTCATTCTTTGGTGGCAACACCATCCCCAGACTCCCATCTCCAATGCTACTCTGGGATCACTCTGGGACCAGAGAAGGAGAGATGACTTGCACATAAGCTGTGCTGTGGCTTCTAGAAGTGACCCACTGGGCTGTGAGTCTCTGCTATTGGTTAAAAGAAGAACAGTGGCTTTCATCAGTTCAGGTGCCATTGTTTGGCATTGCTGAAGGTCTGAGTGGATCTATGCCTCAAACTCTGTGTCAACCCTGCCTCAACTGCTTGTGGGAAAGCAGAGTCCAGCCCATACTATCATAAACACTTCTGAGAATGACAGGTCCCTTGCCCCATACACAAACCAATACCATCCCTTTCATAGACGTAGAATACAACCAGTGGGAACCTGCACAGGAGAACTCAATAACTAGAATAGCTTAGGGCTGGAATGAGGAGATGTCTCAGTCAGTAAAAGGCTAACTATGTAAGCATGGGGACCTGAGTTCAATCTCCAAAACATGGGTTAAAAAATAATTTAGGCAAGAAGATACCTGCTTGTAATTCCTACATTGGAGACGCAGAGGCAAGTGCATCTTTGGGGCTCACTGGTCTGTCAGTATAACCTATTCAACATAATCAGTAAGTTCCAGGCCAATAACATCCTCCCTCAAAATACAAGGTAGATGGCTCCTGAGGCATGATGTCCAAGACTGACTTTTGACCTACACACATGCACGTGTGTGTACACACAAACACATGCACGCAAGAGAGAGAGAAAGAGAGAAAGGGAGAGAGAGAGAGAAAGAAAGAGAGAGAGAGAGAGAGAGAGAGAGAGAGAGAGAGAGAGAGAGAGAGAGAGAGAGAGAACGCACAAAGGAATTACTTAAGATCAACCACGTGGTGGCCACAGAGCATCTACCAGTGTGAACACCTTTAGTGTGTACCCATCATCACTGCCATCAGCATCTCAGCCCACAGCACACTGAGAAAAACTCTATGTGGACATGTGACCCACAGTGCTTACATGAAATGTCTCAATGACTCCAGAAACAAACACAAGTGGTATTTTTCACAATTCCCCTGCCTTTACAAAAGCAGACACCAAGGGCCAAAACAGATGTATATGCAGAAGTGGGTACCTCTGAAGGACTGAGGTCCTGTGCAGTGAGATTCGAGGGATCAAAAGCTACAAGACTGGAAAATCACTGGTGACTTCTCAGGTCTTGGTTCTAATCCAGATCCCAAACTCCTGAGACTGTTCAACCCCTTCAGAAGATCAATGTCTTCTAAGTCAGAATCAGACAGAGAAAAGTGAATGCTGAAAGAAACTGCTGGGCCTGGGTGTTGTTCTGAACCATTGGGTAGCATGGTTAGGGGCCCTGGCTAACGGGAGGCAACCTTGCACAACAGACATAGCACACAAGGGGACATTTTAGACATTTGACCTTTTCTCTCCTGTCACAGCCTTGGGAACAATTCACAGTGGCACTGGGGGAACAGATATTCCCCAGAGCTAAATATGAACAAGACAGATGTCCTGTG
Organism: Tokudaia tokunoshimensis; assembly: GCA_036184795.1. Taxonomy (NCBI): domain Eukaryota; kingdom Metazoa; phylum Chordata; class Mammalia; order Rodentia; family Muridae; genus Tokudaia; species Tokudaia tokunoshimensis. Next base: position 39,472,004 of record BTHU01000010.1, on the reverse strand, counting down.
AGAGGCTCAGAAAAGCAGGTGGAAGGAGTGGCTTGCTCTCTCTTCCCACCCCATCCTGCTTGAGCAAGCAGAATTCCTTCTCCCGAGTGGGTTAAGTCCTAACTTGAGAGTTGTTTTTATTGGTTGTTTCTGATTCCTGGGGACCCTCCCTATGTATATTGCTTGCTATTCACTGACTACTGGAATTAAAATAAGTACCACCGCCTCAAAGGGGAGCCAATATTCCCAGGAAAAAGAAGTTCATAAGTTAAAATATTAAAATAATTAGGGAACACACACATTTCAGTAGAAAAGCTTCACTGAGGTCTGGGAACCAAACACTGTAAGGTAGAAAGAAAGGGGTCCTTGACAAGTACTGGTAAAACATCTGTGTCACATGCCTAGAAGTGTCATGTAAGCCATTTTGCTCAGGTCTCACGTCTGTCCTTCCCAGGAATTGTCCCTCCTGTTCCTCAAGTAAGAAGTTGAGGCTCAGTCACATGAGTGTTCAGAATACCCAAAGTACTAGGGATTTTAACCTGGACCTGGGCTCTGTAGAGGAACCTGATTGTAGGAATATGCCCAAAATAACTTTGCTTCTCTGATTTTTAACTTTCTCTTTTGCTTAGCTTGGATAACAATTATGCCCAAGTCTTAGGAGGTTGTGAGAGCATGTATTGTAAGCACACATAGTAACCACAGACACTGGGGGTTATTTGAATCATTTTTATCTGGATGCTCTTTTTAACTGCTGGACATTCTTTTTAACTGTTCTGCTCTTTTAGTAAAATGTGGTCACTTTTTCCTTCCCACATGGTGCAGGAGCAACCCATTTATACCTCAGCTTTTGCTTTTGAAATAGGAAAGATTTACCCACATAGACTAAAAAGGAAGAAATGGGAAATATTGAGAGTAGAATCATTTTCTGCATTTATACATAAAAAAAATCACATCATGAAAATCTGTTGTTCTTCTGTAGAAAATGAATCTAAAATCTTAGAGAGATGCACCATACCTATACCAAAATGCAGAAAGCCATGCATATCCCCATAAGCTTCCTGGAAGGGGAAGCCCTTGCTAATTAAGAACTGTGGGATGATTGACAGGAGAAAGAACCTAAGATGTGCTAAGTGTTTGGAGCTGGCTTCCTGTAGGGATTCCCATGATGTCTTTATAAAGTAAGAGGCACATCATCCACTTTCGCAGATAAGGAAATGAGGCTCAGAGATACAAAATGACATCCAGGCATCATGTAGCTGGTGGGTGTGGCTGCCACCTCCCCACATTCTGATGGTTACTACTGATAGCCACAGTCAGACAGAAGACCAGTGGCTTCTGAGGTTTTCCTTTCTCTGTCAGTCTCACACTCCTCCTCTGTACAAGTGGGGAGAACCTCTTGTCCTCTTATGGGGTGCTGCTCCCTCCCCCTACCCAGGCCAGGATCAGCACTGTGTTGCATCTGGCATGTGCTGGGCGGGAGGAAAAGATGAGCAAAAAGAGACAAGAATTCCCCAGTCTCCCCTGACTGTGCCCCTGTGACACAGAGACTCTGAGCTGGCATAAAGGTACCCCAATACATGCGGTCGATTAACTTTCCTTGGCTTTGGTGGGAATGACATTCCAGTCACAGGCTCTGTGGTTTGCAATTGATAACTGATGGATGATATCAATGGAAACTTTAAAGGAAGGAAGCAGATGATAGCTAAGAAGATATCCACAGTAAGAACGCAAAGGGAGTGTCCTCCTTGGGAGCCTATGTCAATGGCTGACACTGAAGGAAACTATGTTAAGTAGATGGAAGAGTGATAGTTACCCTGGGTCCAGATGCACTGTCTTGGTGCTAACACTAGCCTTTCTGAATCACTGTGCCCCCTGCTGACTGTAGCAGCTCCCTCTCCTCAGGCCCCCTCCCCAAATGTGCTGGTCAGTTTTTATTGTCAGCATGACACAACCTAGAACATCTGGCAAGAGCAAAGCCTCTGAAATTTCCCAGATCAGACTGGCCTGTAACATGTTTGGGAGAGGTGGTCTTTGACTGATGATTGATGAGGGAGAACCCACCGTAGTGTAGTCAGTGCCAGACGCAGGCAGGTAGGCATGGTTTCTTCTTTAGTTTCTACTTAAGCTCCTACCCTGACTTCCTTCAGTGATGGACTGTGACTTGGAAGTGTAAAGCAAATAAACTCTTTCCTGATCTAAATTGCTTTTGGTCCAAGTGACTTGCCCAGACAACAGACAGGAAGCTAGAACATTCTATACATTGTCATACAAACACAGACTCCTTCCTGTCCACCACGGACCCATTTCATCAGTCACCAGGTTCTGATTTCCAATGTCATTAAATCCTCTTCTTGGCTGCTTCTCTGCTCTGGAGGTTGCCTTGGTTAGGAAGCATCAGAATGACTGGGATCAGAGGCTCAGCCCCAGGTTGCCTGGACCACCACGGACACAGATCCATTCCCCAGCTCCCATTAGTCAACCTCCGCAGACCACCATGAAGATGCTGTGGGGTGAGTGTTCCTTGCCCAAAGTACTTGACGTCAGAAGTGTTTCAGACCTCAGGGTTTTAGATTTTGCTTTTGTTTTTGTTTTTTTTGGGGGGGGGGGCAGGGGTTGTTGTTGGGTTTTAGATTATTTGTACACGTGCTGAGATATTGGACCCAAGTGTTTCACACTTATCAGCATAGTTGTAGGGTTGTTTTATGTCCTCTTTTTACTGTGTTGTTATTTATTGCTGATTATTCTGTTTCTTAGGGCAGGTTCTCAATAATGGAGCCCAGACTGGCCTTTAACTTCTGACCTTCCAATTTAAGCTCCCAGAGTTCTTCAGAGGCCTTTATAGGTATGAAGTGCTATGGCACTGCATACTTCTGCTTTGACTATGTGAGATCAGGTATAGAATTTTACGCTTGGCATCATGTCAATGCTCAAGGAAATACAAAATACCACTGAGCAGCCCCTGCTCCTAGGCCTAACTCGTCTCTTCCCAGAGGCTGGCAGAGGGCCCATCTGAGCTCAAGTTTCCTCTGTCACTCAGGGTTCTTGGCAAAAGTTGTCTAATGATCAGAACATGTACCCCTACCAACCAGCCATTTGGATACTCTCCTTTCCTAGTGTTCTCAGCTCACAGCACCACAGGGCTGCACTGTGTGCTGAGGATTAAACCTGATCACACAGGTGGGAGTCCAGTAGATCTTGGACAGTCATTTAATCTATGGTGAGAGCAAGGATGGTGTAAGATGGTGCTGGTGTCAAGTCCTGGAGGGTAGGGTTCCACTCTACAGAGAAAGAAAGTGAACATGGGTCAGACAGCAGTGCATTCTGGGAGGCCATCAGTAGATACGCTCACATACAGGAGCACTGTCCCAATGCTCAGAAGGGGCTTCTGACAACTCTATCAGGAGCATCTTAGGCAAATGGATGGAACTAGAAAATATCATCCTGAGTGAGGTAACCCAATCACAAAAGAACACACATGGCATGCACTCATTGATTAGTGGATATTAGCCCAAAAGCTCTGAATACCCAAGATACAATTCACAGACCACATGAAGCTCAAGAAGAAGGAAGACCAAAGTGTGGGTGCTTCAGTTCTTCTGAGAAGGGGAACAAAATACTCACAGGAGCAAATATGTAGATAAAGTGTTGGGCAGAGACTAAAGGAAAGGCCATTCAGAGACTGCCTCACCTGAGGATCCATCCCATATACAGTCACCAAACCCGGACACTATCATGGATACCAAGAAATGCTTGCTGAAAGGAGCCTGATATGACTGTCTCCTGAGAGGCCCTGCCAGAGTCTTACAAATACAAAGGCAGATGCTCATAGTCAACCATTGGACTGAGCATGGGGTCCCCAATGGAGGAGTTAGAGAAAGGACTAAAGGAGCTGAAGGGGTTTACAACCTCATAGGAAGAACAACAATATCAACCAACCAGACCCCCCTGAGCTCCCAGGGACTAAGACATCAACCAAGGGGTACACATGACTCCAGCTGCATATGTAGCAGAGGATTGCCTTGTCAGGCATCAATGGGAGGAGAGGCCCTTGGTCATATGAAGGCCCAATAGATGCCCTAGTGTAGCAGAATCGAGGTTGGGGAAGTGGGAGGGGGTGGGTGGAGAAGTACCCTCATAGAAGTAGGGGGAGGGAGGATGGGATAGGGGCTATTTGGGGAGCGGGAGAACTGGGAAAGGGGATAACACTTGAAATGTAAATAAAGGATATATCTAATAAAAAAAATATGGCCAGATGACAGCTGCCACTGCCCTTCACACTCTGTGATTCCCCCATGCAGTGCACATGGCATGGCTTGTGGATTAGCATCTTAACAGGTGCCCTAGGAGACCCACTGCATAGCAGCAGGCTTGGAATACTTTGTCTCTCTCCTGACACAGCTAGTCCCTGATCATCTTGATAAAATGGGAGAGGTGGAGGATTTCATTACAAATGAACAGGTAGATTCACATTCATTGTAAGAAAGGGAGAAAGCGAGAAATCGAGAAAGGAAGGAAGGAAGGAAGGAAGGAAGGAAGGAAGGAAGGAAGGAAGGAAGGAAGAAAGAAAGAAAGAAAGAAAGAAAGAAAGAAAGAAAGAAAGAAAGAAAGAAAGAAAGAAAGAAGCAAACAAAGAAACAAAGAAAAAAAGAAAAAAGAAAGAAACAAAGAAAGAAAGGGAAAGGGAAGGAAAGGAAAGGAAAGGAAAGGAAAGGAAAAAAGAAAGGTCTAAACATTTCATTTTCAGAAACAAAGGTAAGACAGTAACTAAGAACGTTACCTAGCCTTGTGGATCTGGCCTCTGGGCTCTAGGAACTTGATTAAAAACCAAGGGACACAGTCAGCCAAGAACCAGGATGACTCTAGGGCCACTTTAAATAGCAAGTGACCTTTTCACTGGCTAGAATGACATCTGTGGTCAACTGCCTGATTTCACTCTTTTACCCAGCTCCAGGTTCAGTGGCATTTGGAAGTGGTTTGGTTCTAACAATGGTATTTAAAAATCAAGAAAGAACTTGGGAGAAGTGATGGTCTAGAGTCCCACCTCATACCATTCCTCAGATCACATAGAGCCTCAGCAGCTACCATAAGCAGACACAATAGGAGGCCTTATCCACAGAAAGAACACTGTCTTAGGGTTTCATCACTGTGAGGAGACACTATGACTAAGGCAACTTTTATAAGGGACAACATTTAACTGGAGCTGGCTTACAGGTTCAGAGGTTTAGTACGTATCATCAACACAAAGCATGACAGCATCCAGGCAGGCATGGCGTGGCGCTGGAGGAGCTGAGAGTTCTACATCTTGTTGCGAAGGCAAATAGAAGACTGTCTCTTCTATACTGAGTAGAGCTTCAAAACCCACCACCACAGTGACACACTTTCTCCAACAAGGCCACACCTCCTACTAGTGCCAATCCATGAACCAAGCATATTCAAACCATCACAGATACCAGGGCGTCCCAATATATCTGTGGCTGTGCTGGGCCATGTTCACATATATACATACATGTGAATACATGACCATGTGCACTTGGATATGTGTATAAATGTATCTATGTACCTATTTTATAGATATAACTATATAACCATATAGTAAAGTTTCTACATGTATATATGTGTCTAGGATAAATATACATTCATATATCCTTATGGTTCAGCTAGATGAGGTAACTTGTCAAAGTCACAGATCCAAACTTGAGTCTAAGTGTTTATGACTCAAACCCATGTTTCTTAGCCTAAAAGCAAAAAACATAAGCATAAGTGTGACAGATCTAGTTCTCTGAACTATGTCTTCTAAATCTTACATAGCATGTGAAGAACCCCAACCTGGGTGTTAATATTATGTGGAGAGAGAACCCCCAACATGCTTATTGCTATATGCAGAGAGAGATGGAGAGGTTGGGAAAGCTCTAGACAAAACAGGTGACTCAGATGTACCGGGACAGAGACCAAAAGACAGTCCCAAGGGAAGCTTCCACATCCCTCTCCTTCATCCCTGTCTTGCCTTCTCTTTGTCATGGGGATCATATAACCTACCACAGACCTTTTAGTCTCCCAGGCTTGGGCTCAGAGGAAATGTTTGGGCTCAGGTGTAGGAAGCGGCTGTCTCCTTTTCCTTTCCGCTGTGACTGAATGTTACAAATTGCCTCCTTGTAGACTTTAAATAATGCATGTCTCTCCAATGATTATTGAACAGAAGATTTGTTTGCTATGATGTCCTGTGGTCCATCCCAGGTCTCTGGAAATGTAATAAAGATGATTACATCTGTTCAGCATCTTCATGCTGCTGTGCGCACAGTCAGGTGGCTCCTAGGTGAAACTGATACTCGCAGCAACCTGGCTAGAAAAGTTTATGTACTGCTTTCTTGTTTCCATGCTCCTCTGGACCGGAAGCTCTGAGAAGGCAGAGCTAGCCTCAGAATGACTCAGAAGTATGGGCCCTGGGACCACACGTGGTACTTGAGCATGGATGGACAGGTTAGTGCTGAAGGCTGTGTTGTAGCTATCACAAGCAGGATGGATATAAAGGCAGGTCTGACTTTGAACTCTGTGTGTTTCTTGCTGCATTTCCTGCCTTTCCATTGTATTTTTGTTTCATCTGAGCCTTTTTCTTCAATCTCACTTTTCAATATTCCTGTGTGCCATTTCTTGGACTGGTTTTATTTACTTAGCTGGAGGGAGATTTGCATTTCCAAAGTTCATGTGTCTGCTCTCAACTCGAGGTGGTTTTAACATGTCGTGTTTCTGAACTCTCACTTTTTAAGGTGCAATTCACGTTTTCCCACCTCTGCAGAGGAAAGTACCAGTGTGGGAAGGTGAGGTGGTGACAGTCCAGGGTCTTGGTCACATGAATACTGAGACATGGACGGATGGAGTAGGTCAGGGTTATCTGTGTGAGGGGTTCCAAGTTCCAAGCTGTTCACATCTTTCTTCGGTGTGGACAGCAGGCACAGCCCTCAGGCCTTCTCTGTCAGCATCATTCCCCTTTCCATGTGTGTTGGGAGGGGTGGGCATAGGTGGTAAGTAAACTGTGTCTGAAAGGACAGGCTGCTATGAGTTACGGTACCAAGTAAACTCAGTCTCAGGAAGTCCTACTAAACAATGGTCTGTGGCATGTTCCTGATGTATGTCCAGCAGGGGGTGTCAGGGTTCTGCAGGACTCCTAAGCTCCAGGCTCCAGGAACAGCCATCTGGAATGCTAAGTTACCTTGACAGAGAGAGGAAAGTCTACCAGGTCCTACATAAGCAATTGGATGTTGGACCCAGAAATAGCATATGTCATGACCATTCATGTCTCCTGGCCCTGGGATTCCATCCAGACACATAGGATGTCAAGTAAAACAGTTCTACCCTGGGCCCAGAACAGAAATCTAGAAATAATTAATAACACATAGTGTTCTACATTTGCCAAGACTGCATCCTGTCTCACCAGCAAGATCAAGTCCAGGCTTCAGACAGTTCCCAAAGGCCCTCCAGGGCAGGTCTGCCTGCTTCCCGGAGCCGTCTTTTCCACAGCTCTTGCACAAACCCCCTAGTCTCTTCTGAGCCTTATGACTGAGTTCCTTAATGAACTCCTGTGTGCTCTTCTCACTGCCTGATCTGCCATGACCCTGTTTCTGAAGACTCGGAGAAAGCGGCTTCTACTTGGAGGCAGCCTCCACCTACTCCATCAACTATAGAGCCACTCCCATCTCTGCTACCTTCTAGCCTTGTCCACTGGACTTCACATTTTGTCATTTCTGATTATTCATATGTATCTCTCCTTCATAACATGGTGACCATGTTCCACGTGTCCCTCAATGCCCAGAGCCAACATTCTCCTCTGTCTGGATTAAATATTAGGCTTTATGCAACTTAAGCATTTACTGATAGACACCTTGACAGCAAATGTAAAATGTTATTAATGTTGGTTCATTTATAAATTATTCCATAATTTTCCAAAAGTCAAGCATTTTGCACCCATACCCATGGTTATTAGGACACAAGATCAGATTTGACCTTAAAATTGAGGAAGATGTGTTGCAGAGAAGCAAGTCTAACTTAGGACAGACTTACCACAAGAGGAAACAGAAAGCATCACTGTGACCCTGGTGTGACAGCAAGATACTGTCACTGTGTTCTTCCTACTTCCCTTCAGGGATGACTGTGTGGATGGGGATACAGGAAACATAGAACTAGAAAGAAAGGAACCTGATAAAAATCATGTGTTTGCTGGCTGTACTGGTACATGGAACAGGAGTCCTGCCAAGAAGGGTGTAATGCCGGAAGCTGTACATACACATGAGCATCTCTTGGAAACAAAGGGAGCAAAAGCAGCTGACTTTTAGAAACAAAAGGAAGCAGAGACTCAAAGGATGTGAGGATTTCCTCCTGTCTGCCCATTGGTTCCTGTCTATACAATGCTTTAACCTTCTTTCTCTGAAGAACAACCTCCCCCATTGTCTTACTTGGAGTTTCTATTGCTGTGACAAACACCAAGACCAAAAGCAACTTGGGGAGAAAAAAGTTTGTTTCATCTTGCATTTCCATATCATTGTCTGTCACTGAGGGATGTCAGGGCAGGACCTCAAACGGGAGGAATCTGGAAACGGTAGCTGATGCAAAGGCCACAGAGGCACCACCCACACTGATGTGGGCTAAGACCTCCCACATCAATCATCAATCAAGGAAATACACTACAGCCAGGTGGCAGTGGCACACACCTTTAATCTCAGCACTCAGGAGGTAGGGGCAGGTGGATCTTTGTGACTACAAGGCCAGCCTGGTCTACAAAGGGAGTTCTAGGACAGCCAGGGCTACACAGAGAAACCCTGTCTGGGGGTTGGGGAAGTAAAGGAGGGAGAGAGTGAGGAAAGGAGAGGAGGGAGGGAGAGGGAGAGGAAAAGGGAGAGGGAGAGAGAACTACAAGCCAATCCCATGGAAACATTTTCTCAGTTAAGGTTCTTCTCAAATGGCCCAAGCTTGTGTCATTGACAATAAATAAACAAACAAACAAATAACCAGCACATCTTTTCCTCCACTCTATAGTCTGGCAAGTATAGCCTCAGGAAGCCCACCCACTGCTGCATTGGTAACAACCAGACTTCTAGAGGGAGGCTGCACATCTGAGTTCCATATCTACAGGGATATACAGGTGCAGCCAGGGCTAAGTGTCCACTCTCAGGACAGCGCCCTGCATCCAGAGATCAGAGTTCCACTACTTTCTCCCATGGAGGGAAGACAGGAGATGGGTCTCCAAAAGCGATGCTTGCCAAGGACCCCTTTTGTCTCCTTAGGGAGAAGCAGTGTAAGCAATGGCTCCCAACACACCTAGGGATGGTGCGAGTTGCGTGGCAAACAGTTGCCAGAAATACAGATCCCAGGGTCCAGGTCTCTGCAGGCTGAGCTTAGATGGGTCAAATGAGGATCCAAGGCAATCCTGATTCACTGCTGAGCGTGAAACATACTGGTCCATCCCTTCAAATTCAGTTTTATGCTCTTGTTTATTCATTTCTGCTTTGGGTTTTATTACTCTCCCCACCTCCCTTTCATTTTATAATTTGTGCGCCTTCGAGGTTATTTAAGCAGACTTAATTCCCCGTTTTCTTTCTCTCTCACTAATAGAGGCCATCACCAGCAATACTTTTTCCTTTAAGTACCAGCATGGCAGCATCCCATAAATTTATATGATATGCTGTGTTTACATCTTTGCTCTTTAAATACTTCCTTCTGAATTTCCTCCCTTACCGAGGCTTCCTTTGGGAACTCTTCTAACTTCTGTGTGACTGAACGGCCCCTCGTTGTTTCTGCAATTTATCTCTTACTTCATTGAACTGCAGTGTTGGAATGTGAAAAGCACAATGTTCTTGTCTTTTCCTATTGACTAAGTGTCTCTGCACCCCCCCCCCCAGTGGTGATGTTTTGATGAAAAAATCTATCCAGGAAGGTCAAATGGTCAAGTTCAAGGTTCAGATGTTATTACTCTGTACGACACGCCCATTGGGAAAGCCAGCCTTCCTGTGTTGAAGGCACTGGCTTGGGATGAGAGGAGGAGGTGCCAGAGTTGAATCTGGCTGTGTCTCTAGTTAGCTCTGTGAGACCTTGAACACGTGACTCAGCTCCCTGGAGTCCAGCGTCTTGCCTGGGGAAACAATGAGGTGCCTGACACTTGAGTCCCACAGCATCCTTTCTGCAGAACTTGCCCTGGAGGGCCCACTGGCCCTTCTCTTCAGATGAGTGAAGATAGGGAAGAGGCTGTGAGATGTCTGATGTCCTGGGTGTGCTGCACAGCCTTTCTGCGAAAGAGAATGGATTTGAGGTAGAAGCCATCAGTCGGACAGGCATGAGGACTAGGTCTGCTTAGCCACTATTTGGCAAGCAGAAGAACATGAGCATCTCCACATAACCATCGTCTCTCTCTTTCTCCCCTGTGTCCAGTTCATCCTCAGCTTGGAGTCAATTCCTTCAGGAATCTCATCTCTAAGTCTATCTCATCCCACACTGTGGACTCCTGAGCATGCAGATCACCATTTGCCGCTTCTAGGGCCGTGTCTGCTGCTTGATCCACTGCTCCAAGTGTACTCCGAGCTTCTGTTTTAAAGAATTTCATACAGCAAATTCACCCCAATCACTCCCCCCAACTCCTCTTAGGTCTACCCCACCATCCTATCCCTCTGAACTTCGTGTCCTCCTTTCCTTTTCTGGTTTTTATCAACTCTAAGTTTTGCTATCTATATCATATACTCCTGGGTATGGGGCCATCCACTGGACAACGATGGATCTATGGAGAGCCACACCCCCAAATAAAATTGACTCCCTTCCTCAGGAACCATCAAGTGTCCAAAGCTCCTTAAGTAGGTACAGGGCCATGAATCTCTTCTTATGTCATGTTAGAATGTTGACTGGCTTGGTCTTGTGCAGGTGACAGCAGCTACCATGAGTTCACTAATACAATGGTCCTGCCTTGCCCGGAGCATGCTGCTTCGCTCCAGTCCCCCACAACCTCTGGCTCTTAGAATCTGTCTACTCCTCTCCCTGAATGGTGTCTGACCTCTGGGAGAAGGTGTGGTATAGATGTGCTGTTGTAGCTGAGCATCTCAGGGACTTTTATTCTCTGCACTTTAACCAGTTGTGAGCTTCTGAATTGAATTAGATCCACTACACAAGGGAACTTCTCTGATGGCGTCTGAGAGCGTCACTAATCTCTGGAGAAAAGAGAGATGAATTTTGAGGGCAGTTTGATGCTATCTCCAATTAGCAAAATAATAGTAATGGTTTCACCCCTGGGCCTATGAGTTCCTCAGCCTCTGGGTTCTTAGTCAGATTTGCAGTGCCGGCCATGTGTTTTCATCTGATGAAGCAGACCAATGAGTGGTTGGTTACTCCTATAACATTTGTTGAACTTCCCAATGTCAAGGATAAAGAGCATGAACAAGAAAAAGGGTTATTGGATGTCTTGCTCTAGAGTTAAGGAGACCATGCTCATTATCGCAAAGATTTTGAATGAGTTATTTCTTCAGCAGCCATTATGAAGCACCTACTATGTGTCACAGAGAATGGGCAAGAAAGTCATGCTCCTTCTACAGGGAGTAGAAACTTCTAGACACATTATCATAGACTGTAAGGAAAATGTGTGAGACCTAAAAATGGTGGGGATAGATTACCAGGGAACACAAAGGTCAGAGTCACATACTGGCTGCGCCAAGAAGCTACTGTGAGCAGCTGCTTTTAACATGAGGCTTAAAGAAAAGGAGTTGGCAACATGACAAGGAGGGACAGGAAAAGACTGCTCTGGGCAGGGGGAGCACTGGGTGAAACGGCAGAAAGCACTGAGTACAGGAAAGGCTACACGTCACAAGGTGTCACACAGAAGAATGGTGTGGGTAAAGGAGCCCATGAAGGAGCTTGTGAGCTGTGCCGCCAGGCATAAGCTTGGCTGTGGCAGGAACTGCTAAGGGACTCAGCATGGAGAATCAGTCCGTGCTGGAGGAGGGTGGGAGCAGGGTGGGAGCAGGGATGGGACAAAAGGGAGACAGATATGTGGAAGAGGGAGATGTGTAGAGAGTGGCTGACCACAGCAGGCAGAGCAAAGGGAACCTGGAAAACTGGGGACTGGAGCAACATTATCCATTATCCACCAAAAGGAAGACATGCATGGGAAGATGGAGGCTCAGGATGCAAGAAGGAGCTAGCAAGTTAGATCTGAGCAGGACACATCCTATAGGCCATGTGAAGGGAAGGTAGGCAGCTAGCTATGCATCATCATCATCATCATCACCATCATTATCACTATTATTATATTATCGTGAACGCCTCCATAATATATGCTCAAGGGGAAGAAAGCCAAGGCTCATTCAAGGTCACAAGGCCACCATGTGACAAAGTACTATCTAACACAGACATCTGGGTTCCACAGTGTACGTTAGAGAAACAGGAATCTCCACACCAGGAGAGAGCAGTCCTGGACCTAAAGATATGGTAGCAAATTATCCCAGGGTCACACAGACAGGGAAACTACAATCAGAATGGTAACAGGCAAAGAACGGTGCCAAGTAGGGAAGACCAAGGCCATGAGAAGAAACCAGGAGCAGTGACTCTGGGAGACAGACAGGCGTCAAACAATGAGCCTAGAAAGAAGTATCCAGAGAGAAGGTGAGGGCAGAGAGAGCTCCCCATGTCAGAGAGAAATGTGCATGTAGGGGATAGAGGTGAGAAGTTGTGGATTCTGGAGAGAATGCTGGGGTTTGATGTCAGGAAGTCACATGTCCCACTGGCAAGCACAACTTCTGTGTCGGGACAGGACCATCTTCCCTGGTGATGAGAGAGTGAGGCCAGAGGAGTGAGGCAGCAAGGGTGGGTAAGCCATGTGGGAGGAGAAAGTGGTCACGTCACCATGGAGGAGAATTTTGATGATGGGGACTGTGGAGGATAATCAAGTGCTGATGTGCAGAGAAAGTATGGCTTTAAGAAAAGTGGGCAAGCCTTCGACAAGACCCAGAGTACACGGGCTCTGAAAGAACCCGCCACGCCTAGGTGGGATGCCCAATGTACAGAAAGGAGGAAAGACAGGATGGGGAGAGATCTCTCCGAGCCTGGAATCAGAGTGCAAACTCAGGCACACTCAGCCTGGAGACTCTCATCACCGCTGGCATCCACAGCCTCAACACCTTTGCCTAAGAGTGCTCAGCCTAGTGATTGGGGCGTGTGGCATGGTTGGAGGAGTTTTGTCAGGAGACGACAACAGAAAGACACAATACAAGCAGAAGCCTTGCGGATGTTGACATCGATGGGATGGACACCACACTCTGCGAGGCCCCAGCGGATGGGGAGGCTGTGAATCCTCATGGTCACCCTCTGCTCACCATCTCCCACCTGCTGCCACCTTTGCCCTGGAATACACGCTGTGGCAGAGTCCCCACTGGGCTTCTAACCTGTGTGCCTGGGGTAGGGGTGGGGGAAGGTTGAAGAAAATGACAGTATTTGAAAGGTCCTATCTCTGACCCTGTGGCCCTTTGAGCCCCATGCCCTGTTAAAGAAAAACAGAGTGTTGTTACCTTTGTCTGAAGCCCTGAGTTCTTTGGGGAGCCACCCAGCTCTGGTCTAATTGTAATCCCCAAGTACACATACTGTGTCCCAAAGTCAATATATAGAGTGGTGGTAATCTCAATGTAAATCCTCTGAAGTCCTCTAATAGAATCTGACATCCCCGAGCCAGTTCTTTCTGGCAAAGCCCAGTGAAAGGATTTGTCTTTTAATGACCATGGTTGCTGATCCCTTCTGAGTGATTAAGATGGAAACTGCCAGTCACAGAGACCATCCTGTGCTGGGTCTGAAAACAGCAAAAGTGAAAACAAGAGAGGTTCGAGATGGATTTGAACTGAACAAAACCAATGTTAGACCAGCAAAGATTCACATTCACATAGGTGGAAAGAAGATGGGTGTTTAATAAACATTGCTAGGGGGCAAACAGGCTAGGGAGTCTTCATTTACATCCAGACAGCAAGCCCGTCAAGTTCAGCTATAACTGAACGTTAATCTGTGACAGCCCGGAGACAAGAAACCGGTACTCTTACCCCTGCTGCCGATGAGAAGATAAATTCCCAGCTATTGAAGAAACAGATACCATCAGGGCTCTGATGGATGGCTTCAAATACATCAGAATGAACATTTTTGCACCACAATGTAATAAAAATAAATATCAAAGGGAGAGCTGTGGCATCCATTATGTCTGACGTGGTCTCCTTCCCAGACCTGCTTACTGCCCCCAAACTGATAATGGATGGACCAAGATGTGATTCCTTGGATAAGTAGTCAGAGGAGAGGGACCAAATCACACAGGAAAATGGAGCTGGTAAATCATGGCATGAAGAGAGGTGCAGTCTCGCCAGTGAGGAAATAAAATTCAGATCCAAGCAACTTTCAGGTCCAGTTATGTGGTCATTAAAGCACCGGAAATAAATACAATAAAACTCAAGATGGGCAGCAAGTGAAAACTCATTCTTCAGCTCTGCAGAGAGGCTGCACCCAATTTCCATCAGCAATCAGGCAACCTGAGGGCTGCTGGACATCTGACCCGGTAATTCCTTCTTTGGTAAAAAGCAAAACTCTGATATTATTCTCAAAGAAAGACAAGCATGTGGGTAGCAGCATGACACTGATAATAACGAGGAATTGCCAGCAGCCCAGAAGCTGGAGAAGTGGGGGCCAACCTAGCTGAGTGAGACATATTAAGGTGGTAAAATAACACAGGCCATTAAGCATGGCTGATGGGGGGCGTGGTGGCTCAGCAGGCATTGCTATGAAATATTCATGGTCATCATTAGCTGCAGGGCAGAGGCCTTCCTGGATATTGATAAGGAAGGGACTTGGGAGGAGCAATAACTCACTTCAATTTTTAACATTCATTAAGATTTTACGTTAAGTCGCCTGTTAATTTTAGCCACTCATTCAACATTCATTGAGTATTGATCACCTGCCAGAGACTATGGAGATATTAACATGAGAAATAATGGCTTCCTATATGCCAGATCCTTGCAGTTCAAAGAAGAGACCGAGAGACAGGCAAACAGACAGACACAGACGCAGATGCGTGCACACATACATGCACGTGCAGACACACACTGTGATCGAATGTAATGAATGGTACAACAGGTCTCAGTTAAGCTTAGGAGGAAAGGGGTGTTCTAGGATGACAACATTGTAGGTGGGCAAGCAGCATAAATAATAGTCACACAGATTAGGAGTATATGCATGTGTGTGTATGTGCATGGTGTAAGGTTAGTTTGAGTGTGCACATGCATGTGTGTGCATGTGCATGAGCAAGTGTGTTTGTATGCCTATGTTCACTATCCCATCAGATCTAGAGGACCTGAAAGATCTGGAATACTTCTTTCACAGATCCAGGACCCAGTGGCCACTGCCCTGGAACCCATTCACCAAATCTATGTCCCTCATTCTCACCCATCCTCGCCCCATCCCTCCCACACACCCAGAACATGCACGTCCACTGAGTTCCTGCTGAGCCATCTTCCCCTGGTCAAGACACTTGTGCTATGTTGTAGCCTGAGGGTTGTAGCCTGAGTGAATATCATTATCCTAAAGGCCAGCTCAAGTAGGAAAGGAGTCTCCATGGAATGTCCCTTCTTAAAAGGATGCTTGCATCTGATCCAGCCATAGCACAAGGAGACGTGGAACCTGTTCCCACCTCCCTGAAATTACTGGATATAATGAGTTTCTCATAAATGGAGTAGAGCAAATGGAATTCGGGGTCACAGGATCCTGGATCCCACCGATGTGCACAGATAAGTGGTGAGCCCAGTCCTGAGCTGAGAAATCCTGAGGGCAAAAAGCCAGATGCTGCAGGGTTGATGTCTGGAAGCTGGGGGAGGAGTGTTGTTATAATTCAGCAATCATTTGGTTTAAAAAGGTACATGGGGGGGGGGGGCCTGGGAGTTTTCACAAGGAAATGGAGACAGAAGTCATGATGGCATTCTTAAAGGTAGTAATAGAAAGGGCTTAGTCATCATGTTATTGTCCAAAGTAGTAGAAGAAGAGGCTTGGTATAACAGAGTGCCTGCCAACCCAGAGGACTAAAGTCGTGTGCTTTAAAAGCTGTCCTCTGTTGATGCTGAGGAAAGAGATCTGTAGTAACATACTTGCTGTGCAAACATGAGGACCCGAGTTTGATCCCCAGAACCCACGTAAGATGTCAGACGTTGTGGCACATTGCTTATAATCCCGTCACTGAGAAGGTGGAGACAGATGGATCCCTAGGGCTTGCTGGTTAATCATCTCACCTAACCAGCAGGTTCCACACTGTGAGAGCCCCATCACAAAAACAAACAAACAAATAAATAAAATTAAGTAGATGGCTCTTAAGGAATGACATCCAAAGTTGACCTCTGTCCCTCACACCTGCAGACAAAAAAGGAAGGGAGGGATGGGGGAGAAAGAGAGAGGGAGAGAGAGAGAGAGAGAGAGAGAGAGAGAGAGAGAGGAAGGGAGGGGGGGAGGGAGGGAGGGAAGATAATCCCACTCTGCTGAGATGACCTAGTCACTACCAGGAGCAAACAAAATGCAAGGCTGGACACAGACAATTCCTGTCCCTCTCTAGAGCCCAGGGCTCCCTGGAGGAGTGACTATTCTAGACACAGAGTCAAGGGAAAGGTTGTCCAGGAACATCTAAGGCTGGGAAACAATGGCAGTTCTCTAGAGCAAGGGCATTTGGAGGCTGTAAGGACCAGGGTCAGGGATGAGAGGCAGCTGTCCTAAGAAGGTCCATCTCCCACAGAGATCGACACAGAGCTGCAAGTGTCGCTTCATCGAGAGCAAGCTGCAAGGCACTAATTGCAGCCAACAGAATGGGCTGAGGGTCTGAGAGGGTCCTTGAATCTGAGATGGTCCTTTGGAGCCGAGTGGGATGTGGAGTGGCAGATCAAGTGTTGCTAATAAGTCGGATGGAGATGCTCTGTGGGAATCACCACATTATCAGAAATCCATCCTGTGCTTGCTTCCATGTGTGTCAGAGCCTCTCTTGACCTACCAGCCTTCATACCTCCCAGACAATTTGGTTAACATTCCAGAGTTTGTCCAACTGATTCTATAGAGAGGGCTTCAATGCACAGGCTTTGCTGGTGACAGGCAAAAAAAGTGCAGAGCCCTGGAGATTCTCAAGTCCCTTGACATCCTGTGGATGGTTTGTGGGGTCAGGACAAAGCCCCCCCCCACTTACCCCCCAGTGCCTGGGCTCCCAGGGACATCAGAGAAGGGTCCAAGAAAAACTGCCCACAGAGATTTCCTTCCCTGCCTGACTTCCTTCCCCCATGCCTGCCACAGATGCGCCCTCCACTTCCTCTGGTCCCCTTGGGAATGGTGGGACTTCCTGGGCTGGAGATCCAGGTTGGAATGGTGTAGCACACACTGCTCTCTGCTCACTCCTCGTGCTGGGTAAATGGCCGGACTGTATTCCCCAGGCCCTCCTGCAGTCACACGCAGCCTTGTCACTAAGTTCTGCCCTAGTTCCAGGAAAGGATGGACAGAAACAAACAGAACTCCCCTCTGCACTCCCCTCTGCACTCCTCTCTGCCTCTCTTCTTCTCTGCTGACCTGAAGTACAGACCATCTTTCCAACATCACCATAGGAAACCCTTAGAGGTAACAGAACATTCAGTAGCCTGGGGTATAGGGAGAATATGGAGGATAGGCCCTGGCCACCTGACCAGTATCCACACCTGCACAGAAGCAGTCAATGAGCCTCTCTAGCTCTGAAGCCCTACACTGGCCTTGTGTGTTATAGCAGCAAGCATTGCCCTCACTCGCCCAAACTGGCTGCATTCAACCACAGCCACCTGCCTCTGACTCTGATGGAGTCATCTAAGGATGATTTTCTAACATCCTGTCCCTTTGCTCGTGGGTATCAGACATGTGACAGGAGAGTCTTCTGGAGGCTACCCAGCCAGGGAAGCTGATGACTATCATCTTGAATAATGGCTGCCTAAAGCTACAGAAAAGAAACACAGGGTGACACATAATGCTGTAGGGGAACCAAGATAGACACAGCCGCAACCTGCTAGGTCACCCTGTAAGGATATAGGGCCAACTTTGAATGACAGGCAGCAGTGGCAGAGAAGGTAACGGCCAGACCCCACAGTGGCCTTATTGTCCCCATGGTGCTTAGAGCTTTCTTCCTGGGGAGGGTTCCCGATAGGGAGGTGTGACAAATATCCTGTTACATAACACATGACTAGACTTGTTATTTTGTTTCCAGGGCCTGAAATTGTTTAAAAGAGCAATTCACATGAGCCCCAGGGGAGGGAACGATTTAGAAATCCTTAATCGAAATCTATCTCCACTCTAGGGCAGCTTTTTAGAGAGAGGCTCAGCCAGCCTTCAACAACCTTTTTGGAATAACTGTCATTTCATGTGCTTGGGTCAGCCCCCAGTCTCTTGGTCAGTTCTTGGTTTTATCCTGGTCAACAGGAGAAGATCGGGGGGAATGGCTGAGAGGAAGGGGAGAGATAACCAAGTTATATTTCATGAAGCCTGGGGCTGCCTCATTCAGGGAAAAGCATGCTATGGTCTGACCTGAGGCTTCCATGGAAGGCCCTGCAGGACAGAGCCTGGGTGTTATCAAAGATAAAGAGATGTGGACTCTGCAGAGAACTGATTTTCATAGTTGCAGTTGCCCAGAGTCCAAGTGGGCTAGCCTGGGTAAAATGGTCTGGCCAGGGTGGAGTGGACTAGCCTGGATAGAGTGGTCTGGCCAGGGTGGAGTGGGATAGCCTGGTAGAGTGGGCTGGCCAGGGTGAAGTAGGCTGGCCAGGGTGGAGTGGCTAGCCTGGGTAGAATGGGCTGATGAAGGTGGAGTGGGCTGGCCAGGGTGATGTGGGCTAACCTGAATGGTGATAAGCTCCCTTCCTGAGAGAGGTACAGGTAAAGGGTAGCTTATCTGAGGAAGGCTGTCAAAGGAGCTTGTTTGGGACAGCAAGGGCTAGGCTTCTGAAATGAGATTTGTCTCCCAAGAGCTGTGTGTGGAGGTCTGCGATCCCAGAACTTGGGATCATGAGTAGAGGTCATCCCGGGCTACACAGCAAGACTTTGCCTCCAAAAGAAGAAAGAATTTCTCCCTAAGATATGTAAAGCCTCTGCAATTTGTAGCCACACCCTTTTCTTGTAATACATTTCCCATGCATGCATACTTCCCAGGGACTGCCTCTCCTAACCTGTGGGTACTGGATCAGTGAAGTAAGCCCCTGTCCCCTAAGCTTAATGGCAAGCCCTGTCTCTGGGGACAGTGATTACATCGGGTGTAAGTGAGCAACTTGAGGTAATGTAATCAGAGTGAGCTCTGGCCTTCCTCTTGCTTTTGTCTGACAGTCTGTGCTGGGCAGGCTAACAAGGCTCCGGAGCCATCTTGCTGGCACGCGGGTCTCAGGATGGAGTCATCAGTGGACGCTGGGCTAAGAGGCTGCCACAATCCGGGATTACACTGGGGAAGCACTTAGATCCAGCTTTACCTGAAGCCAGGGGCTTTTGTTTGTTGAACCAGTTAATTCCACTCTTGATCAATGGAGTGCCCTGGCTAGAATGACAGCTCTTAAGGGCCGGCAGGCGAGGATCTTAGGAAACAACACCTGGTCTGTGAGAGAATGGTGAAAGTAGGAAGTGAACAGGGGCGGCTGGAAGGATGGATCAGTGGGGAAATGGTGTTTTCTGCATAAACACGAAAACCTGAGTTCAGATCCCAGCTTCCACATGAAAATGCCAGACCAGGCTACACACACTCCAGTGACCCAGAAGTCAAGAAGTCCCTGAGACCTGCTGGGCACCACCATAGCTTTAGGTTCAGTGAGAGACCCTGTCTCGGGGACATAAGACAGAGCCTGACGGAGCAGGACACCAGACATCCTCCTCCAGTTTCTACAAGTGTTTTCACACATACATGCACATATGCAACACACATGTGTACATACGCATGCACATCTCTCTCTCTCTCTCTCACACACACACACACACACACACAAACACACACACACACACACACACACACACACACACACACACACCAGTGTGCAGTGTCTGTGAGGAAGAATGTGGAGAGAGTACAGGGGATGTTTCCCTCTTCCCAGGGTCCTCGAGGCTGTATCCACCATGGGCCAGCCGATCATGAGACCCTCTGTACAACACATGAGAATCACCTGATGCTTCAGCCTGAGGAACTAAGCGAAGCATGATAGCATCTCCCGTGAATCTGCTTTCGGAGGCACCCCATAGAGCCATGAGAAATTGCAGAGAATCTAAATGTACAGCCGTCAAGCCTGGCTCCCTAGCTGCCTTCAGCATGGCGTTTACAAAGTGTGTGTAATAACATGGAAAATAGTCGCGATAGTGTGAGTGAAAGCAGGGCGTGAAACTGTGCAGTCAGTATAAACTCAGCTGTGTGAGAAGGGAAGAAAAGAATTACAGACAGGACAAA
Source organism: Tokudaia tokunoshimensis (assembly GCA_036184795.1). Lineage (NCBI taxonomy): Eukaryota > Metazoa > Chordata > Mammalia > Rodentia > Muridae > Tokudaia > Tokudaia tokunoshimensis. The sequence continues at coordinate 39,451,573 of BTHU01000010.1, read as the reverse complement.
CCAAGGCAGTAAATGTACCCAGAAATGAGCGTCTGGGGAGCAGGGCGGTTTCATGTTCTGCTCTTGGCTGTGTTTTCTAAGCTCTGTCTCCCACTGTGTGTGTGTGTGTGTGTGTGTGTGTGTGTGTGTGTGTGTGAGTGTGGTTTATGGGGGTACAGAGTGTCTGTAAGTATGGTGTGAGGTGTGTATGTGTGGGGGATGTGGTGTGTTTTTATGTGTAGTGTATTTTGTATGTGTGTTTGTGTGTGTGGTATATGCTGTGTGAGGTGTGTGTGTATAATGTGTTGTGTGTTTTGTGTATGTATGTGGTGGGTAGCGTAGATTGTGTGTGGTGGGTAGTGTGGTTTGTGTGTGTACAAGTGTATGTGTTCATATACATACAGGTACACACATGTGTACAGTTGTGGGTGTGCATGTGCTCATGGATGAGAGAAGGTCAGAGGATTACCTTGGGTGCTTCTCTGCAAGAACCATCTTGAGTCATTTGGGGACAGGGTCTCTCACTGATCTGAAGTTTGCCAATTAAGTTAGATGGACTGGCCAACATGTCCCGTCTCTGCCTTCCTGGTGCAGGGATTATAAGTGAAGCAACCATAACCAGCATGTTTTTCTTTACTCAGGTGCTGGGGATTTAATTCAGGTTCTGATGCTTGGAGGCAAGCTGAGTACTATGTTTATAAAGCAATAGTGTTCATTGCTGGTGGTAGATGGGAGAAGAGACACACTGGGCAAATTTCTGAAATAAGAGACAGATGAGAGGGTACAACTCCCTTCTGTCCATGAAAAGACAGGAGACCTTGACCAGGTAATCGAATCTGCTCCCAGATGTTCCCTGCAGCAGCTAGTTTGAAACATTTGTATCTCTGAACAAGTGTACCATGGTTTGTGTGTATGTTTAGATGGTGTGGAGTGTGTGGTATTGGGGTGTGTCTATTGTGTGAGGTATGTGTAGTGTGCAGAGTGTGGTGTGTGTGTGTGTGTGTGTGTGTGTGTGTGTGTGTACATGTGTGGTATGTAATGTGGTTCCTGTGTATATGCAGTGTGTAGCTTTGTATCTGTACCTGCTGATAGGAAGAAAAGATATTGGAAGAAATGCCTAGGCAGCTGACTGTAACACATGTCAGTACAAAGTGTCTACCCTGCTACACAGTTCATCCTTGCCAATAAGTCTACTGCTCTGTCCTCAAGTCCACTGCTGGGAAGGCCCTCTTCCCTTCCCCGTGGAGACCCACTTTTGACGCTAAGAATCACTACACGCAGCTGGGAGCTGCCTTGTTAGAGCCCCCTCCTCTCTGTGTCTTGTCTCATCCCATCTGCTGTCATCTCTGCCCACTTGGTTAAGCCATCTGTAAATAGCAGGACAGCCGCTCCCTGATGGCTCTGGGCCCTGCCCTTTCTGCTGTCTCTACACACAGACTGCTTCCTGCTTTCCAGAAACTCAGCCTGGCAAGCGGGGGCCTCAGATAATAGCTTTCTGAGGCTGTCACAGATCCCAGTAGAGATGCTCAGGAGGGGTCTCTAGTCTTAATGATTCATGTGCTAAGGACTGTCTTCTACAAGAGGATCAATAAGCTCCATCCTAGAAACAGTCCCCACTAGCTGGTCCCTGGAGACATGATTCACTTCTCAGAGCAGATCAAGAATAGAGGTAAGGCTGGAAAGTCCCTTCGAGACAACCTGCCCCATGTGGTTTTGGGGTACAAACAGAAACCAGAGCCAGAGTGAGTGGAGGCAGCAGGCCCATGGCCAAATTCAAGCTGAACCCCAGTTTCCTTCCCCCTCCCCCATCTCACACACACACACACACACACACACACACACACACACACACACACACACAATCCAGTTACTCATTCTGGCTGGAGAAAGGTCTATGTAAGATTGAGAGAGACAAATCACCTCTTGGGGCTCTTGACCTGGATGGGGAGAATTCATATCTTTCTTCACCACCATCTGGAGCCCTGATTCTTCTTCTACCTTGACCCAAGTCTGCATTCCTAAGGAGACTGCAGGAAGGGACACCCCGACTCAGCAAATACTGCCATCCCCTGCTGACAACTGCCAGTGAACCCTGATGTCCCCAAGCTGGCACCCAGCCACACTCTGCCCTCACCACCGGCTGCACCGTCCCTCAGTCCAGCCACACTGAACTGCTGGGCTTGTCTAGAAAAGCCCTGGACTGTTTCCCTGACCAGGGTATATTACAGAGATTCAGACAATCATTACACTGTGTGTACACTGGGCTGCCTCAGGCACACCTATGCAGATATCCTGGGAGCCCATGGCCAGCCAGCCAAGCCGGCTTCCTTGGCTACATCTGTCCTTTCTCCATCTGGAAAATACCTTTTCTCCCTTCGTGGCAGGTTGAGACCCACAGCCCCAGGAAGGAATGAGTCACTCTCAGTAACTCCACCTCTACAACCCAATGTTTTCCTCATCACTTCTACTATAGCGCTGGATACAGAGTCTTAGAGCAGGTCTCCTCAACCTCCACACTCACTCATATCTGGGACCAGAGGGTACATTGAGGCTGGGGGATACTCTATGCTACAGGAGATGCCCTGATGCATTCAGGATTCTATGCACTACATGTAGGTAGCTAGCCCATCCCCACTTCACAGTTAACAGTTGAAATATCCCGGCATCCCACAGACCACACCAACTGAGGACTAATGCCTTAAAGTTGGATTTGGAGGTCTTTCCTTCTACTACGCATTGGATTTAGAGAGGGTGTTTATTTTCTGAGCCTGTCAGTACCCAGCACACAGTAGAGAAAAACTATCTGCTGAGCAGATCCACAGAATGGCCTTAAGAAATCTGAAAACGCTCCACTAGGTGCATTCCCAATTACAACCACTAGAGGGCAGACAAGGCCTGCCAAAAGCACCATACAGGGGAACCAATGCCAGAGCCAAAGCCGGGAGGACTCAGGCAACGCCAGGGCCCAAGTTCGCCTGGCTCTAGGATTCCTCGCTGTTCTTTTGTCCATTCTCACCACATCCAGGGCAATACTGTTAAAGAATGACGACTCAGGTCTTGCCATATCTCTATTTCAGAGGCCATCCGAAGCCGCCATCTTTTCTCTACAAAAGCCACAGATCTTGTAAGAACACAGGGCTCTATGAGCCACCTCTACCACTGCTCTCTCAGGTCTTCTCCAGAAACCCCAGCCCCATCTACTCTGTCTCCTTCAATCAGGCCAAGTACTTATTCCAACGCTGAGCATCTCACCCACCGGAATGCCTTTCCCTCTTTTCTCAATTCCCTGTACCCCCTTTACCTCTCCCCTGTCCTCACTCCCACTTCCTGAATCTCAAAGTCTAAATGCACAAGAACCCATCCAGCAAGGCCCTTCTTGAGCTGTCTGTCTTCCATCCTACTTGGCTTCATTTTTTTCCCCCATAGCAGTTATATCAAGATGAATGGGTGGGTGGGAGAAAGGATCGAAAGATTGAAGGATGGATGGATTTAACAACAAACAAATGGAGAAATGCATGGATAACACATGGACACATTAGATGTGTATAGACATATGGGTGAATAGACAGATGGATAGGTGACTACACGGATGGGTGAGCAGGTAGATGCATATAGATAGATGTAAATGCGAAGATGGGTGGGTAGAAGGGTGGATATATTTCTCTTTCTCATTCATTTCTTTTCTTAATCCTCCAGTGGTAGCCTCCAGGGAATGGGGTGAGGGTTTAGTCTCCTTTGATTCTGCAGCCCTAGAGCATGGCGCATGATGTTTGCTAAATGGCTGTGGAAAGAGGAAGGAGTAACAGCAACTTCTGAGCAGAGTCAACTAAGGAGAACTGCATGATGGGACCAACGGGCTTTCTCATGCAAGCATCCTCCTCCAAGGGGCAGCCTCTGCCATTCAAATCAGAAGACAGAATCACAAAATCCTGATTGGAGAGAAAAAAAATGGGGCTAGAAAAAGGTATTTGCTGGTCCTGTTATTTGTGAGAGGGCAAACTCTCCACCCAGAAGCGAGGCTTCAATTCCAGCTTTGAGTTTCAAGTCCAGTGAGATGACAGACGGTTCTCTCAAAGCCTCTGTAACTTTGTTTCAGAGCTGGAAACAGAATAGCGATAATGCCAGATAGGTGAGCCACCTGCCCCTCAAGTCCAGGTGCTCAGTCATGCAGTTCCCTCAACAGAGGTCTTCTATGCAAGGTGCCTTCTACTGACTCAGCTAACGCCCAGCCTTTGCTCAGAAGCTTGCCTGAAATTGTGCTCTGGGAAGGTGTCAGGGTGTACCTCAGCCCTTTCAATGACTGTTCCCCAGGATCTACACCTTGAGGATAGAGCTGTGTCTGGCTTCATCTCCCAACATTTCCAGTCCCTTACAGAGAACGGACTCTCGCTGGAGAGAATCTCTGTCTCTTTCTCTGCAGCCTCTGAGCCTCCCACACTCCAGTCTACATTCCCTCTGTGTCCATCCCCAGCCACCCTACAACCGAAGCTGAAGACACCTCTCCCAAGGCTTCAATAGTGACTACCCAAGATATGCAGGGAATCGGACCCTGGTGTCTGGGAACCAAAACAGAGCCTATAACAAGGGAGGTCCAAGCTGTGGCCAGCAACAGTGGGTGAAGATGGGGCACACAGAGTGACCAGCCAAAAAGATTCCATCCTCGGAGCTGTGGCCAGCAGCAGCAGAGCCTGGAGACATCAAACCTGCCAGCTAAAACGCCCCATGAATATTTAACAGCCATCAATATTTAATTAGTGCAGACAGATTAACTCTGAAATCACACACTGGGGCTCCTCACTCCTAGAAGGGGAAGTGGCGGGTGGGGGCGGGGGGAGGCGGAGTAAGTCCCGAGAGATGGCCATGCTGCCCACCTAAGGTCCCAATACCACCTTTCCCCCCTCACCTCCACCAGCCACACACCCCAGCCCCCTGCAGCAATTGGTAGAGCCAGAGAATCAAAGCCCAAAGATCTGTGTCTCAGGAGGTGGCAGGGACAGTGGAGTGAGGGTTGTGCCAGGCAGGAGGACCCAAACTGATGCTCCTTCCCCTCTGCATTCCCACCAGCTTGGCTGGGCCTCTCTGGACCTGGCCTGACTTCAGGAGCAGGTGTGGGTGTGTAATTACCTTTGCGCCTTGGCGGGTCTGGATTAAGCTGTTTATTACATCGGCAGTAACATGGGGAGTCTTTTATTCCTTCAGTTTCTTTGAGTTTTATCACATCTTAGGCCACTTTTCCATTTAATGGAGTGTCCCCGTTCATCAAGTGCCTGGGCAATGCCTTATAAACAAACAACAAACAAACAAACAAACATTTGGTTAGGGGATTTCGAGATGTCAAGGCTAGACCTGGGCTTTGCCTCTGAACACATGGCCCTCACTTTGTGCCCCCAGGTCCATCCAGGCTGTACTTCCTGTCTTGGCTGTTGCTACCTCCTCCAAGGTCTGCCTCAGGGGACTATTCCTCCTCAGCCACTTCCTTGTTTACAATCCTGTTTGCTTCCCTGTCTCCCCCAGGCAAAACTCCTGGAAGACAGAAATCCAAACTTCTGTATGTATCCTGCTTGACACGGAAAGGGATGCTCATTTGTTTCCAATTTAATAAACTTAAAGTGAAAAGAGGTTTTTACTGGGGAGCTGGGGAGCTGTGAGGGTACACTATGTGCATGACTGTTTATCAGTTGTCTATTGACACATGGCAAACAAGCACAAATCCCCAGCGGTATGTACCAAAGAGTATTTGGTATCCAGGGTATTCAACCAAGCTGACTTTGAGCTGATCTCAATTCAGCTGCGCAATTATCCTCTGAGCCACCGAAGCTACCCACTGAAACAGTGGTTCTCAACCTGTGGGTCGCAGCCCCCTGGAGAGGATCAAATAACTCTCTCACAGGGGGTGCTTAAGACCACCAGAAAACAGATTGTTTACATTAGGATTCATAACCGAAGCAAAATCACAGCTATGAAGTAGCAACAAAATGTTATGGGTGGAGGTCACCATGACATGAGGAACTAACTGTATTAGAGTTGCAGCATTAGGAAGATTGAGAACCACTGCTTTAGAGGGTGGGGCTGGTGGGGTACCCTTCTCTGAAGCTCCTAGCCTCTACCCCATATGGTGGGCTGGCTAGGACATGAGCATCGCATCGCAAGCAGTGAAAAGGAACAAGAGGGATGCCTGGCCACATAAACCCAAGTCAGGTCCCTGTTTGTGTGGCATTGCTAATATGCTGCTGACTAAAGCAAGCCTTAAGAAGCCTGGAGGCAGGTCCTCACACAGCAGAGCCACAGAAGGGAGCAGGTAGGGTGCTCAGAGCTGGGGCAGGGTATGACTGACCACAGGTGGGTTCCCATCACACTGTGCACCAGACCCCAGAGCGATGGATGCGTCCCTGGGTGGGATGGGCTCAGAACTGCTCAGTTCTACACACTTTACCCCACTTGGCCCTCACCCAGTAACAGGAGCACCTGCATTAACTGCCCCGAAGCAGGGTCAGGAAATGACGTGAGCCCTTGAGTAACAGCCCAGAAAGCAAGCTGACGGTCAGAGTTAAGGCTGAGGATCAAAGCAAGGTCAGACTTTGGACACCTGCGCACTCGAGGTGAGGGTGGGGTGGGGGAGGGGGTGGGGACAGGCCTCTGTCTCTTCCTGCTGGTGGCTCTTTCTTGTACCCACCCTCCTGAGAATGGGTGTCATCGCTGGTCAACCTCTACCCACTTCTTTCTCCTCAGTGTGTAAACGCTGAAACTTTCCCTCCAAATCCCAAGTCAGTGCCATTAAAAACAGCAAAGCTTTAGGATAGAGGTGTGACTAGAAGGAGGTGGCTGGTAGGTAGGAGCCTCTCTCTCTAAAGCCTGGAACCAAATACTGAGAATCAGCCAATATAGCTGGTTTATACAAAAGAGCCTTTGTTGGAATCAGAAATTCATGGGCTACAATCCTGTTGCCCACCCCCCATCCCCAGTTGGCAAGTTGAATAACTAAGGCAGACACATGAACTCCTTGATCCTCCAAGTTCTTGTATGTAAAATGGGCCATCATAACCCTGTACAGTGCTGTAAGGGGTCCCCAAAAAGCTAGAAGAACATACATGTAAGGCACCCAGCATGGCGCAAGGCCCAACACAGGACCTCAACATAGGCAACATATGAGCTACTTTCATTTAGTGTGTCTTTGAGGTTCAACTGTGGACTCTCTCGTTCTCTGTCTGTCTCCTTGTCTCTGTCTGTCTGTCTGTCTCTCTCTCTCTCTCTGTGTGTGTGTGTGTGTGTGTGTGTGTGTGTCTTAGGAATCTTCAAGGCCTTGCTACCTCCAAACCTGTCCCCAAAATGCATATAATTAAAATATCTGCCAAGGATTTAATAACTTCATCAGCTAATTCTCTCCAGATCCAAGGTCTATATCCGGCCAGGGTGGTTTGAAGCCCACAGACATGATTCAATTGTTCTAAGAATTCACCCCTACCCTTCATCAGCTCTATAGACAAGGCTCCTGTCCATTTCCAATTACCCATCCCTTGGATTTTTTTTTTCTTCTTTTCCTTGTTAAAGACCAATTTTACAAAGCACTTCAGCAGCTCAGCCATTTTTATCATCATCATTAATTTTATTTCCCTTCTCATTTATTAATGGGCCAGGCAGCTTTCAAGTATCTCCCTTCCCCTGATGTATTTATAAAATGCCCTTCTCATTCCCTCCGGCGGTCCTGAGCTTTCCACAACCTGCATTTCTTCCCTTGGCTGCCCTTCTGCCTCCCCGAAGCCTTTGCTGACTCCAGATCTTTCTTGCTGGGCGCCCACCTATTTCCTGCCACCCACCATATCACCCTTTATTTCCTCTCTACGCTCAGTGCAGGTCTGACCCTGGCAGGTCTCCCTACCCCGGGCTCATGGAGCTCCATTCATAGCCAGGGGTGTCAGTTAAGCTGTACCCACTCTGGGAGCAGAGGGACCCCTTTTGTTCACCCTGGCAGCCAGAAGGAAGGGAGCAGAAGCCTCTAGGTTCTCTTTGCACACCACCACCCCTTCCCAGGACCTCTAAGAAAAATCCACGAGGAGCTTCCATTCAGGAGCTTCTTAAATGGCAGGGTCGAGATGTAATCAACACAAAGAATTCACCCATCGTAAGTGTTTAAGCATTACATTCAACAATTTAAATAAGTCCACCATGTATGACCCACACCAACAATCTACTGTTAGAATATTTCAATGCTTTGATTATTACAAGAGCCTTTGCTGAGAGTGAGTCCTACCTCTCAACTTCATCCCAGGGACACCAGATGTGCTGTGTGTTTCACTGGGTTCATACAAGTGAAGTTACAATATATTGGCTACTTCCACTTAACATGACTTTGAGGTTCAACTCTGTGTGTGTGTGTGTGTGTGTGTGTGTGTGTGTGTGTGTGTGTGTGTCTGTCTGTCTGTCTGTCTGTGTGAGATTTGTTCTGGTTGTTGAGTTACTACATCCCATTGTATAGATATACAGAGACAGAAAGGTCTCTTGGCCTCGACAGTCAATCTAGCCGAATTGGTGCCCTCCAAGCCAACGAGAGACCCTGCCTCAAAGGAAGTGGATGGATCCTCAGGATAACACCTGCGATGGCTAATCTTGGTTATCAACTTGACTAAGTCTGGAATCAGCTAAACCTAAGTAGTTGGGCATACCCGTGAGGGGTTTTCCAGGGGCAGCCCACACAAAAGGATTTGGAAGAAGGAAGCGTTGCTTTTTGCTTTCTCGCTCTCATTCTCACTGGCAAGATCATCTATCCTTAGAGATCCTTTCAAATGCATCTGCACTATGGTCTTTGGATCCCAATGTAGACTAGAGACCGACAACTCTTTAGGAATCCTCCAGGACTCCAAAACCTGACTGGAACTGCTGAGACATCCATCCTCAGAGAGCTGACCACTATCAGATTCTCAGACTTTCTGGGGTGAGACCTCCATTGCAGACTACTTGGACCATAGCCTGTAAACCAATCTGTATAAGTGCCTTTCTGTTTTTCATTCTACCAGTCCTATTCCTTTAGAACCCTGATTAATGTAATACCACAACTTTCCTCTTGCTTCTATATATATATACACACATTTGTACTTTTCTTTTTATATCACACACACACACACACACACACACAAAGTATATGTGGGCATTGACAATTGACAGCCAAGGAGAAAAAACAATAAAGTGTAAAGGGGTGTTCATGATGATGAGGGCTTGAATCAGTGTTTCTCGACCTTCCTAATGCTACAACCCTTCAATATAGCTCCTCATACTGTGGTGACCTCCAACCATAAAATTACTTAGTTGCCACTTCATAGATAGAAGTTTGCTACTGTTGTGAATTGTAGCATAAATATCTGTGTTTTCCAATGGTCTTAAAAAACCCCTTGTGAAAGGGCCATTCAGTACCCAAAGTGGTCGTGTTACAGGAGGACACAACAGATGTGACACAAGCCCTGAGAGGTGACATGGAGATCCACCTGAGGACTAGCAAGAAGCCAGTTCAGACAATAAAGCAGAAAGGAGAGAGGACAGAAGGGGCAAGAGGTCAGTGCTTGTGAATCCTTATAGGTCAAAGTGTGTGTGTGTGTGTGTGTGTCTGTGTGTGTGTGTGTCTGTGTGTGTGTGTGTGTGTTCAGTCTATTATCCGATGGTATTTTGTGACTGCAAGGTAAGATACTACACCTGGGTCTCTGCCCACCTTCATCTTCCCCTGAGACCATGAGAGTCAAGAATTCCACCTATCACACCACAGCCACCCTTCCCGTGTGGGGGATATCTCTTTTCCCCCCTTCTGATATCCCCCACACAGGAAGGGTGGCTATAACGTGACAGGTTTCAGAAGAGAAGCTAAAGTTCATTCCACAGCAACATTCTCCAGACAAGAAGGATGCAGGCTCCTTGCTTTACCTGACAGAACCTGGGGCAAAGCAAGTGCAGTCTCAGTTGCTTTTTGAGCTGCTATGATAAAATACCCTGACAAAACCAACAGAAGGGAGGGAGGGAGGGAGGGAGGGAGGGAGGGTATCCTTGGGCTCACAGTCGGAGGCTACAGTCTACCATGACAGGAAGTCACAATGGCTGGAGCTTGAGGCCGCTGGCCACATTGTTCCTGCAGTCAAGAAAAGAGGAGTAATAAATGCTTGTTCACAGCTCATACTCTCCTCCTATACAGGCCCAGATTCCAGGCCAGGGAATGGTGCCACCCACAGTGGGCTTGTCCTCCCAGCTGCATTAGCCTAATCAACACAATCCCCCATAAGCACGCCTACAGACATATCTCCCAGGTGACTATAGATCCTAATAAGTGTAGAATTTAGATTAGCCACCACAGCAGGAATAGTCCATTTTGTTCTGTCTTCTATTCTGCCTGCTGCCGCAGAAGCATAGCCAAACATTTGTCGGGACACGGGACATTTCTCTCTGCTCCCAGGCTGTGGCCTTGGATCCACTCACCATACAAGCTCCACCCTCTTGACCACTATCCCTGTGAATTCCTAACACTCTTTTCTCCCACTGCGTTCTCTATAGTATAGCTTAAGGGTCTAGCATCCTTACTTCAGGAATGCGGAGCCATCATGAAAGGATTCAGCATCCTTATATGAAAAAGCCAGAGAGGACTGGGAGAGAAGTCCTGGTCTGTAAAGTGTTTGCTGTGTGCATATACGGACTCAGGTTAGAGGCCCAGAAGCCTCATAAAAAGCCAGGCGGAAGGAGAGACAGAGGGAAGAGGATACCTGGGACTTACTGACCAGTCAGCCCAGCCTAATTGGAGAGCCCCTTAGGTCTGAAAACACAAGGGAGAGAACCAGAGATATGTCTCAGGCAGCAAAGCGTTTGCTTTAGGAGCACATAGGCATGAATTCAGATCCACAGCACTCATGGAAAAATCTAGATATGTGCTGGGAAAGTAGAAGCTGGCAGATTTCTAGAGCTCACTGGCCAGGCAACCTAGCTAAATTAATGAGCTCTGGGTTCAATGAGATGCTATATCTTAAAAAAAAATGTAAAGAGCAACTAAAGAAGGCAATCAATATCAAACCTTGGCCTCCACATGCACATAAACATGCATGAACTCACATGAACACATATGTACTCCCACACACAGGCATACACACAAACACACGTGCACGAACAAGGTAAGAGCCACCTTGAGGAATAACACCCACAGTTGACCTCTGACCCCCACACCTACACACATTCACACATGCTCACACACCCTGCATACACAAGTATAAGATATACAAACATACTAAAAAAAAGCCATAGGACTAGTACTTTGTACCATGCAAATTCACACAAAGACGGCTGTCTACAAGCAAGAAGAGGTGTGACCCACCAGCACCCTGCTTTCAGACTTCCAACCTCCAGACATTTTAGCTTCAGCAATGGAGAAAGGGTTAAGGTGATTTACCATAGTAACCTGAACAGGCCAAGATGTATCCTTTTCTTTCCCTGCCTCGTCCTAGGCCAGGGGATCATATACCGAGTCTTTCCATGAAATCTTCATAGGCTCAAGCATGCTTCATTCCTAGAACCACAGATGCAGAAAGGCAGAAAGACATGGTCATGTGAAAGAGATGACTCCTTCCCCCAAATTACTACGTACGTGGAATATAATGTCTGTTACTGTGTAGACATAAAGAAAGGTTATTAAATTTCAGCACAAGGTTGAGGTATTTGAATTTCAAAGGCTGTCTGTGCTAGCCAGGAAAAAATATTGTCCCGAGATTGAGCAGGAATTGAGCAAATGCCGAGTGACAACGTACAACTCCACCTTCCTTAGACTTGGGGACTTTGAGGTTTAGCAAGAAAAAAATTGGAGGATTCACAAAGTCGCCAACTTTATAGGCTGCCAAGAACTCAGCTGGTTTACAGTCAGCCTCTCTTTAGAGGGGAGAGAATACTTTCACACCTAGAAAGGAGAGAAGCTACAGACACAGGAAGGGGAGGAAAGGACAATCATATTGAAGATGAATAAATTCAGCTTATGGAAAACTTTGCTCATGTTTCTCTCATTTCTCCACAAGCTGATGAAAACGTTGGCATGCAGCGCTGGAGCACCGAATGAAATGCATCTTAATTCCTACAGATTCTGCACGGTGCTGAGGAGCCCCTCCTACCACCTCCAAATCCTGTGCTGGGCTGCATTCTAGCATCTGTTGGAAACTGGGAAGAGTCTTCTGAAATGGAGGGATAGAGCTCTCTGGCCCACCCGAGGGTTCTCTTTTCTTTTAGAAGCACTTACTTCCCTCTGTCATTTCTGAGGGGTCATGGTATTCCTGGCCTTCCCAAGTGCCCAGGCAACCCTCTGCCCTGTGTTTCTGACAGGATCCTACCTCACAAGCCAAGTCACCGGTTGCTAGGTTTCCAAGAACAGCTACTTCTTGGTAAACATTATGTTTTAGATCAAGGTTATGGCTGTTTCTGTCAGCCACCTCTTGGTCACGCACACTGACAGGTGGGGCTGTGGGCCTGCACTCTTCGCCATGGTCCCTGTCTGCCTCCACTTTACACTGTGTTCTAAGTAGCTATTAATAATTGTGCTCGCTGTCCCTTCCAGGAGACACCTTGAGCAAACAGCTCAAGGAAGGACACTTTAGTCTGCAAGTCCAGATGCCACAGAAGATCGTGAATTCTGAGTCAGGAGAACCGCTGTGCTCTGTGAGTACCACGTGACTGAGAAGAAGCCTGTGATCTTGGAAGAGGAACAGAATGTCTTAGAAGAGACCAGGAAGCTGTGGGTTCCTACCTCAGACTTACCTGCCCACTCATGTTGGACAAGTCATCTAACTTCAGCAACCCCTGGTGCTACTTCTAAAACATAGCCCAAACATGGGCTGGCCCAAGCAGGGTTCCTTACCTCTCTGCTCCATGTTTTGTTTAAACTGCAGCAGAGGGTATGCAGGCAGAGTCGACTTAGAGAAGAGAAGCTTGTTAAAGGCACATGGACATGCTGCAGAAAACCATTTGAAAGATCTGATCTAATCACACACTCATTCCTGATCTAGGTGGCTCCTGGAGCTTTGCAGATTCTACTCACTTGCATGCACATGTCTACCACCCATATCAAAGACTCTTAGCAATGCAATGGAGCTCCGGCATCAAAGACCTGGACTTGGGTCAGATGGGCAGGCATGGATGGTAGTGCACCCAACCCCTAACCTCCCTTATGCTTAGTGACCTGTAAGCAGAGACTGGGGGTGGGGGTGAGGCAGCCATACTGCACTGCATGCCCAGAGGTAGAAAAACCAGTGATTTGCCTACAGTCCTCTCTTCCATGGGTACCCAAGAGAGTACACACTCACATCCAGGTTGGTCCTTCTCCCCTCCACTATCCTGTGTTGCCAACACTGAAGAAAGGAGAAGCCATAGGCAGAAGTGACTGGGTGGGAGAGTTATCTCTTTAATGCCCCCGTGACTTGGAGACCCTCTTCTGATCCCTGAAATCTACTCCCTAAGTCAATCATGGAGACAGGGTGGGGGAGGGGTACTTGAGGAAGATTTCATTTAGGAAGTCTTGGAATCTAATGTAGGACCAGAGGAGATGGTAACAGAAGGAAGAGAGGTGGAAGAAGGGGTTTAGAATCTGAGTTTTGCCTTTCTCCAGTCTCTTGTCCTTCCTGTCATTTCCTACTTTGCTGGTCCTCTTCTCTCTTCCTCACAAAGGCTCCAAATAGCCCAGGTCCACCCCAGCCAACTGCTGTTGCTATCACCGCCTCCTCCTCCTCCTCATCTTCATCATCTTTTCTTCCTCCTCCCCATTTGCCCCAAAGAGTGTTCTGTACCTCCATTCTCTCCCTCATCTTATCTCTAATAATTATATATTTCCCTGAGACAAATGTGAAGGCCAAGCAGAGATCAAATGATTTCTCAGTCACTACATAATCCCTGAGCAAGTTTCTCTAAATGAGGCTTTCCTAACAAACCCACAGGCCTTGTTTGTCCCATGATTTCATATGGGTGCGATGCCACAGGTCTTTGGCCAAGGCAGCATCAATGTATCAGGCATATGGAATGTACGGTCATGCTGGATATTGAGCACAGCACATCCCCTCTGTCCCGGCATTAACCCTGGGAGTCTCACTCCCCTCATTATATTGAAGAAACTGAGGCTCAGACTAGGGATATAGCTCACTTGGTCGAGAGCCCTTCTGAGGAAGCACAATGACCTGGGCTCAGCCCCCTAACATTGCACATACTGGGCATGGTGGAGGACATCTGTAATCTCACACCTGGAAAGTAAAGGCAGGAGGACAGTAAGTTCAAGATCACCCTTGGCTAAATGAGGAGTTCAAGGTCATCCAGGGATACATGAGACCAAAAAAATAGGTGGGAGGGAGAGAATGAATGGAAGAGAAGGGGAGGGGAGGGGAGGGTAGTGGACAGGAGGGAGAGATGTGAAGCTACAAGGGGTTTGGTTAAGTCATTTACCCAAGCAACCATGGAGCCCAATAGGCATGCTGGTTACAATGAGTCCTGCATGCTATCATTGAACTGACCTACAAGACATAGACAGGCATCAGCCGGGTTATCAACTGTAAACACCTGGAGTAAACCTAGCTCATCAGAGTAAAAAGAGCTGTCTTGGTGGTCAATATGGGTAGGAGAGCATGAAGGAAGACTAGGTCAGGTTTACATGTGGTGGGAGTCAGGTCACTTGGCAGTCAAGCATGTGATGAAGGAAATGAGGACCTGTTTGTGAGGGACTTCACCTTGTGATGACCTGAGCCTCTTCTCTAGCTCCAGGAGGGAGTCTGTTTTCTCAGTGTTGTACAACACTACTCCTGAGGAGACATGAACAAACCACTACTCACCCCAGATACAGAACTGATGCCAGCCCAAAGCACAGATACTACCAAGGTCGTCCTTGGTGAACCAGTGAGGGGTGGTTGTTGTTGCTTTGTGTTTCACTTGCAGGAAAATGGGTGAAGAGTTATTTATAGGAGCAGAAATTACTCCAAGACAATTGCATCACCAAAGCCAGCCTCAGCATGGGGGACAGCTCACAAAAGCTAGGAACCTGGAGCATACCACATAACCTGTAACAGTTTAACAGGTTGGAGGGTATACTTTCAGATGGCTCAGCTGGTCTGAGCCTCTTGCAGCTAGCTCCCTTGAGCTCTCCAGGGCTTGTCTGAGAGACCCTCCCCCGAGTATTGTTTGTATACTCTTGGGGAATGGAGGAGCCTAGTTTTAGAGCCTGTCAGTTTCAGGGAGTTCCTGAAGCTGTTTTGAGTTGTTTACCTCCTTTCTTAAGAAGCTTCTGAGCAGGATGGAGTGTTTTGCTTCTCCTCTCCTTAAAACATCCTGTTGGTTCACGTCCTCACAAACATCCTGTCCTAAAGCCCCTTCCTTTTGTGTCCTCAGAGCCTCCCTCCGAGATGGAAGATTTTAACCTTGGAGGAAACTGCTATACAACATTCACAGATGTTTTCTTGTGATAGGATCACAGGCCCCAGGTTCTTCCCAGCCCTTGGAAAACTTCTACCTGGAGGGTAGTGCAGGGAGAGAGATAAGCCAGGCTGCAGGCACAGAGCACAGCAGGCTCTCAAGCACAGGAGGTGCCTAAGCCGAGGTTAGACTGGAGAACCCTGTACCCCACCAGGCGTTCTTTAGGATTGTGTACACAGGAAAAGGAAGGGAACCTATGCTTGACTTTGGGGCCTTTGGTCTTCCTGAGGTGGGGACTGTCCGCACCTCACTGCAGCAGTGAGAGAATTCAGGCTCAGAAAGCACAGGTTCCTCACCTAAGACCCCATGCTATAGCGATCCAGTCAGAATTCAGCACAAGCCCCAAGTGTTTAAGACAGTGATTCTCACCCTTCCTAATGCTGTGACCCTTTAATACTGTTTCATGTTGTGGTAATCCCCCCCTCCCCAACCATAAAATTATTTTCATTGCTACTTCATAACTATAATTTTGCTACTGTTGGGAATCGTCATGTAAATATCTGATATGCAGGATGTATTAGGTGAAAGTGTCCTTTGACCCTCCCAAAGGAGTGGCAACCCACAGGTTGAGAACCACTGTCTGATGGGTTCTGTTGGCAAGTATCACTTCACTAGTACAATATCACCCATGTAAAAGTCCTCAGAACCATTATCACAGCTTACATACCACAATCCACAGATCAAATAAGTCAGGTGTGACTGTGTACATTTCTCACCCAGACAAAGGGGCCCAGAGATTCCAAGCAATCAACCCCAAAACACAGTTAATGGATGGGGAAACGGGCTTCCTGGCTCCTTCCTTGCAGCTCCAAAGCCCCCGGGCAGGTTCAGAGTAGCCAGCCAGGGAGAGAATGAGAAAGAATCTTCATTTTCAGACCATTCAATTCCTAGCCATGCCTTCCGATCCCTCCTGCCCTAGCACCATCCTCAAGGGTGCCCTGCCATCTTGGATCTGGGAATGACTAAACACAAATGAGGAGTTGTTGCCTAACAAATTAGCAACAGGTAGGAGGTGATGAAGCCATCTGTTACCTCCTACCCACTGCCACAGCCTAATCCCCTCTCTCAGCAGTGTCCCGGCTCCATGTGCAAACACAAATTAATATACTGGTCTTTGCATATGTATTTGTGGCTTCAGGTGGGGAGAGAGCCACAAGAGCAGGTGGCCGAGAAGGCAGAGGCCAGAGATGCTCCGCTCATGCAAATGTCCTTAGTCAGGCAAGGGAGGCGGCTGAAGGGCGATTGGGACTGGAAGGGGCAGACAGCCAGAGAGGATGGACTCTGAATGGGTAATTAAGGGAGGCCTGCAGGGATAGTCCCCTGTTCCATGTGGAAAGACTCCTGTCCCCACCAAGGTCATGCTTTACTAGCTCTACAGCCATACTAGGCAAAGAGAAGCCCATAACTATCCCAGGGACAGACGGCATGGGCAGGACTACAGGCAAGCCAGCTGGCCTGACATCCGGGCTCAGGCTACCTCTCGGTAGCCTCACTGCAACTTTCTAAGAGACATGCATGCACCAGCCATGCCTTACTGAGTAGGTTTAATGGTGGCTGACATTCAGTGGGTGCTGACTGTCTGCTCTGCCCTCTCCTTCATTTTGCTCTTTATCTTAGCATCTGCATAGGTAGATGTCACTGTCCCCATGTTTTACAAGTGAAAAACTTGAGGTTCCCACGAAATTGAAGTTAATTATTGTTACTAGGATCATGACATCTTGGGCTGCATCTAAGATCTAGGTGGGTATGTGGAATGCAAAAATGCAAGTCTTTCACCTTGGCACAGTCAGCAGTGAGTAGTGGGGTTGGGGAGGTAGGGGGAGGTATCTTTAAGCCTTAGGGATGAAGAGAAGCCATCTGTGTTAGAAATAGGGAAAAGGGCTTCTGGGAGAAGGAACAGCATGTGTAAAGGTCCTGTGGAGAGCAACGGTCTGATGTGTGGAACACCTGGAGCGTGCAGACAGGACAGCTGAGCGACACAGCTGAGTGAGGCGGGAACAGACCGGGCCAGCTGCAAAGGAGCTTCCAGATTTTCTCCTAAGTGCACTGGGAGGTTGCAGCTGAAAGGCACCCAAAGATCTGTCCTTCCCACCATCTTGTGCTGTCTGTCCCCTCTGAGTTCAGGCTCCCTGTGGAATCACATTACGAAGCTGGGAGCCGCCTCCTAGGGAAGTCTCCTCATAGCTCTGGATAGCTCTGGGTAGATGAGCTTGAGATCTTCTTGGGTTCCCAGCTTCAGGTCTCTTCTCCCAGTCACACAAACATAAGCTGGGCCCGCGTGCTTCCCCTATAAAGTCCCCTGCTACCTAAGATGGGGACAGTTAGAAAAGCACTGGAGCCCCTCTGTGTGTGTGAAAGACATGTGCAGACATCCAGGTCTGAGAGTGGGAAAAGCAGCACTCCAGTGTTTATCATCTCTGTTAGCGCCTGGGCTGAGAAGAGGACATGTGTCAGAAGGCACAGACTTCGCCCCCAAGACCCCAATGCCATAGAAACCAAGTATAGGCCACACAAACTCCTGCTGAATCCTCCTGGGATTTGAGCAAATCACTACTTCCATATACTCCATTGTCTCTCTGTATAATGGGATCCACCCTGGCAACTCCTGGCAGCTGTGCCCCAAGCACACTACAGTGTCAGATGTATAGCCCCTTCCCTTTGTTTCCTGTGCAGCACATAATAGGTGTTCTGTGAGTGTGCTCTGAAGACAAAGGAGGGATGGGGTGGTCCAGCAGTGTAATATCAAACCTGCTAGAGCTGTTCTTGCAGAAAGTTCCCTAGGAGCTCACCCAAGTGTGCTTGCTGTGCTCTCTCCCTCTCCCTCCTCCTTTCTTCCCCCTCCCCCTCTCTCCAGTTTGTCCCCCACACCTCTTCCTTCCCCTTTCTCCTAACTCACCCCCACCAGCCTCTCCAGGCCCCAGAGCAAGGGTGTAGATTCATCTCCTGCCTCCTCCACAGCAAGCTTTGTTAGATATAGCCAACGGTCACACTTGGCAAGTCAACACTAGCTATACTCTTGAAGCCCCTGACATTGGAGAAGAACCATCTGCTACCATCTGGCTCCTGACCTAAAGCTGGTCCTCCAGTAACAATGACTTAACATTCCTTGTCCCATCTCAGATCTCAGCTGCTAACATTCCCAAGGTTCCCCCAACCCACCTTGCCTCTTGGTTTAGACTTAAACAAGACTCATCACCCTTCCCTGTACAGGCAACATGCTTTCTACCAGAAGCCCCTAGAATGCCCTCTCCTTTATATGCTGCTGACAATTCTTGGGTTTGTGGTTCAAGGGGGACACTGGGTGGATGGATTGTCCTTTGACATAGGAGATTGATCAGAAGAGTTACTGACACCATAGACAGACAGATGGCAACAGAAAGGCACGGGCTTTGAGGAGAAACCTTCAGCCCCCCGAGGCAGAGTTGACTGGGTCGGTCTCTTCTTAAGGATCCCGAAGGAAGAAGGAAGTTTCATGCTCTGTGAATAGTTCACAGCATGTGCTCTGCCTGTAATCTGAGAGAAGGAACATAAACTCTGAAGAGGTGGGGTAAGTGGGGAAGTGCACACATCTTGCTGAATGGTGCCCTTTATACAGTAACCCTTTCATGGTCCAGATTCCAATGTCCTTGGAGAAGTGAGACTATTACCTACCATTCTCCTGGGATCTGTGCACCTGGGGAGTATGTTAGAGGGTCACGTATTCACAGAGAGGCTCTCATCAAGGGCTTGTCATTTTCTTCACAGCAGCTGTGAGAAAGAGGCTGTTGCCGGTAGGTGTGGCCTGATCAGCCCCTAGCTTGCATCTAACAGGTGCAGCTTCCAGACTCTTTATGCCAGCACTCATCAAAGTTTACTTAGCTGAAGGTATCTGCATGGATGGGCGTTTGTCTAAGTCAGCATTCAGGTTTGTGTATTAGCTATGATGGAGGCGTCAATAGTGTCTCGCCCAGAAGCAGAGTGGGTATGATGTGTGTGTGTGTGGGGGGGGGGTTCTTCAGGATGTGCAGGGGATTCGGGTGTGAAGCATCAATAGTGTAGTGATGCTGAGATGCAGGGCATAGTGTGAGAGGTACACCTCAGCCTGCATGTGCACAGTGGGGCCTCTAGTGCACAGAGCTTCCTGTACAAAGTCCAAGGTGCAAGCATTCCATACATCAGCATCCCTGAGCCTCCCAGTGACTGAACAAACTGGTACAACAGCTCTGGAAAGGACCCTAAGCTCTGCTCCCAGGCTCCAGCCCCAAAGGGTACATCAAACCCCTCTTGAAAACCAGTAAAAAAAAAAAAAAAAAGCTGAGTCATGAGAGTGTGCTCCTCCCCTTCAGAGCATTGTTCACCATCATCATCTTACAGTCACCTGGAAACTTTGTCCGATCCTTCAAGGAAGAGGCTTGGGAGTACAGCCCATTTGAGGCTGACTTGTGAATCAAGCCCCATCTTAAGATCCTAACTCCTAACCCCCTTAAGGTAGAGTATGGAAGGCCCTGACCACTGGGGTCCTGGGCTCATAGGATCAGCTGGAATAAGAGCTTGTTCAAACCTCAAGCTCTCCATCTCCCAGCGCCTCCTTCTCTGTCAACAGGAGCCAGAATGATCCCACCAACTCAGTACGGAGGGTGGGAACAGATAGACTTCCGCTAGCTGAGCTTAGTCACGGCTTCCTTCAGGGTTTTCTCTCTGAAGGTCCACTCCTACCCCACATCCAGGCTCTGGAATGTCCCCAGGCCACACAATGCCTGTTTGCAGGTCTGTCTTCTGTCTCCACAGCAGCCTTTGAGCCTTTTTACAACAAGGACAGGGTCTCATTCATCTCGGGGGCTGCTGCTTGGCACAGTGCCCAGCACTTCTTAGCAATTTCAGATGCTCTCCTGGACGTCTGAATGAATGAATGCATGAATGACTAGTCTAGGACACAAACCAAGTCTGCACACAGCTATTTTGATACTGGTAATGTATGGAAGAAAGACTTGGGGGATGCTGGAGTAGGGGTGGGGAACTGGCCTCAGGCCTCATCCCTTCTACCTGGCTAGTGTCTGGTTCAATCAGCAGGTGGAATGGCTATGCAGGGCAGAAAAGGTGAGCCTTGGCCTGTGATGGGTCCTATAGCAATCAGCCCAGCCCTGGCCCTCATTCCTGTCTGTGCCCAGAGAGGAGGCCACCTTGTCTGTGAAAGCCAACATGCTTTGCTACTGTCCATGCTTGAAGAAGAGAGTTCCTGACCACGTGCCTGCCTGCACACTGCTCCTTTGCTGAAGCCCCACCCCGTGGATCGACTCCATGGAGAGTTAGACCGCTCCACAAACTGCAAAAGCTTGGGCCGGTCCTTACTCCCCACACCCCACACCCCACACCCCCTTGTTCATCTGCTCTGTGGCCAGTAGCCAAGTATGCATACTAATATTAACAGTCCTAATGGGCCCTTGCTCGGTCGTCTCGCTTACAAAGCACTTTCAGACCCATCATCAGAGCTGATCTCAAACCAGTGTGGAGGGCATTGCAGGGTTGCGGCTAGCACATCATCCTAGTATGGGGAGAAACTGAGGATCTGGAAGAGGAAAGGGTCAGCTCCAGGTAGCATAGATGTGAGCCTTAAGAGAGCATGGGCCAAAGGCCAGGTGTCCTGACACAACCTCCAGTGCTCACACCCCACCTTGTTCCCACCCTCTCCTCTGCCCTTGGTATTTTGGTCAGCATCAGCTCCTCTCAGGTGATCTGTTCTCTGTCAGTAGAAGAGAGCATAACAAGGAGAGGCGGGCTTCAGCTATCTACTACAAGAGCTGAAAGGACCTGCCAAGAAATTTTCTGGATGACTTTGGGCTAGACATCTTCCTCTGTGAGCTTCAACGTCCTTGGCGGCAGCTGAAAGCCTGCCCTCTGTGCAGCAGGCTGCTGAAAACTAAGGTTTTGCCCTGGGGACCTGACTGAGATTGGCAGCAGCTTGTCTCTGGGGTGACCACCTCAGGGATGGAGAGTGGAAGGGACAACCAGGAAGTGTGGCTGTGGAACTCCCGAAGGACTCCCGAGGCCTCTTGGGGATGGGACAGAATGGCTATACCGTGGCTTCCCCGGCAAATGACTTAAACACTTTATCAGCGTGTGCTAAAATGATCCAGCCAGATGGTAACTATTTTCATTTCAAAGTAGAGAAACTTGGAGCTCAGTGAGGTGACCTGACTTGTTCAGTCACACAGCAAACAACAGAGGCGTCTTTCAGATTCCAGGTCTGGCCCATCTCTCAGTTGCAGGCAATTAATGATCTAGGTGGAACGGGCGGGATGCACGTGGAAGCCCTAAACCCCTCCTTTCCTCAGGCGCTGCCGCCCCCCCTCGCTCACCTCCTCCCCAGAGCGTCCCAGCCCCAGGCTGGGTCCCCTTTACTGTACCAGCTCACCCTGTCATCTCATCCCAGGCAGAGATTTATGGCTCTCACTTCAAGGATTTTCCTTTAATAATAACATTTATAATCATTTTAGAAATTAAGAGCTGAGGATGCAAAGCATTTTAATTAAAATAATCCGTGGCTGATAATTATAGGACTCTCTTAGCTGGAACCATCTTCTCTCAATCTGTCACCGTCCCCGAAGAAGCCAGGAGTTAACTGTGAGCAAATGAGCAAGCCTTGGCCCCCGTGGGTGGCGCAGGTTGTGGGAAGGGTGGCTTTGGGTTCACCCCAGAGGGTGTTTTCAGGGTGAGCACAGTTCCGTAGGGCCTTGGGGTTGGATTCCTGGGAACCTTGCAGGGTAAAGGGTCTTCTTCAAAAGAAGAAGCAGTCTCCTTCTCTTCCTCACCTGTTCCTATGTCAACCCCCTCCCCATGGCCTTCTGCTACTTATCACACAAACCCAGCTATGAAGATCAAGACACAGAGGAACTCATCTCTGCCACCAGCCCCAGTTGCTGCCTCTGCCCCACCCCCACTGCTCCCAGGAACTGTCCTGCCCTCTGTAGTCAGGAGAGGGCAGTGAAGGCCACCAGATATGGACACAGCTCCTGAAGCACAGACTCCATAATGGAACTTAGAGACAGCAGAAGAGTCCGGTGTACACCTCCTTCTGCCAGCAACTCACATATCCTCACCACGGGCAGCTCCCATGTCGACCCCCTAGAAACTCACATATCCTCACCACGGGCAGCTCCCATGTCGGCCCCCTAGAAACTCACATATCCTCACCACGGGCAGCTCCCATGTCGGCCCCCTAGAAACTCACATATCCACAGAGACAAATCGCGCAAACCAACCATAGCAGGAAGCAATTACACCCAAGATGTAGCTGCAGCAGTCAGAGTTCCCAGAGAATGATCAGGGAAGGAGGTTTCACAGGGAGGTGATGCCTGCCAGGGTTGAGATGGATGAATAGGAGTCCAGTGGTTCAATGACAGTTGTAACTGCTCAGTTTGTTCACTGTTTACCAGGTGCCAGGTGATGCGCAGCTCGGGTCTATGGTCTAGAGTATCACAATTAGCCTGAGACAGACTTTCCAATCAGCATCCTTTTCTAGATAGACGGGTTTGCTGAGGTTGCAGTCTGTGCTCGAGTGACATAATTAAGAAGCAGGGCTAGTCCATGGGCTGAGACCCATCAATGCAAAACCTAGCACTTCCCCAGAGGGCTTGTGGAACCCTGGAAGACTTCTGGGAAGAGCCGCTCTCTGTAGAGCAGAGAGATATAAACTGGACAGCAGACATGGGTTAAAAAAAGGAGACAGTGCTAGAAGACAGCGCCCCCCCTGACCCGTTTGGGAAACCCTGAATTCAGAGTGGCTGAATTCTCTGGCCTCAATCCCCTATCAGTAACTATAGGGTTAGGTTCCTCTGGATACTCTCGTAGCTTAAAAGGTCTGCAGGACCCTGGACCTCCTGAAGTGTCTCTAGCATGGTGTCCCCTCCCTATGCTCAGCAATAGGAGAAGCCCAGGGAAGATGATCATACCAGGGCTCCAGCATAAACCCACGTACAGAACAGTAATGGGGAGGGGTTCTAGCAGCAGCCTGGACATGATCTTGAGCTTGCTGATGCCTGCACCTCCTCCTGAAGAGAGTAAGGGACAGGGCAGGTCACCAGAGGAAGTATGGGATATCTCCAGCAGGAGGTGATAGTGACTTGGCTCCCTGTGGAGACCTGGTTCTCTAAAGGCTTGCCTACTTCAGCCTAGGTGTGCCCCTCCCCACTCCCACTGGAGGTCTGCAGAGGATTACCCAGACTCACTCATGGGTAAAATTGGTTCTTGGCCAGAGGAGATGCTGGAGGACTGGGGGGTGGGGGGGGTGGACTTTGTAATGAGCATTGTGGGGGACCAGGAATGGCACACTGGCAGTAGAGTAGGGGCTGGCCACATACCAAGCCCACTCTCTCACACCAGTAATGACATCTTAGGTGACATACCCAGCTCCCTGTCCACACCACCAGCTCTGCCCACACCCACTCCATTCCCTGCAGAGGGCAGGCATAGTCTAGAACACATAGAAGGAACTCAGCCACCCAGACCCAGGGCTTCTGAAGAGTAGCTGGGCCAGAGCCCCAGTGCTGTGATCTATAGAGAACCTACTGGTTTTACAAGGTTTGAGCAACTGAGAAGGATGGATTAGTGAAGGGTGAAAGTAGAAGGATTATTCAACCAACCTGGGAATCCTTGAATCACACACTACAACCTTTCTCTGGAAAAGGAACTTCCCACCCCTCTCCTCTAACCTGACCACATTGGAGAAGCTGGAGGCCAAAGTAATGTTAGTAATAGAGTTTTGCCAAAGATAAAAATTCATGGAATGACTACCTCTCATTTGCAGTATTCCTAAGGAAGTGGCTTCCAAAAGCTGAGGATTTGCAACAACAAGTCAAAGAAGCTGGGAAATACTACGTAAAATAAAATGAAGACAAAGTTTGTTTATAAAAGAAAGCCGGGAAATGGCAGCTATGGGAGTCTGGGTGATGGCTGTCTTGAGTCAGTAAGGCAGAGAGATGCAACGAACAGAAGGAAGCCATGCAAGTAAGTAGCCTTCATTGCCATGGGTGCTGCCGTTGTGGTAACAGCGAGGTTTGAAGGTACCAATTAAATCATGAACACGAGTGAATGAAGGAGAGAAAAACAGGACCAAACATGGACCAATGGGAAGAGTCATGAATATGTGTTTGAGTTTATCCTAATTGGGAGAAGATGTCAAAAGAAACAAGCATTCTGAGATCAGACTACATGCCAACTCCCCAGCCTCTTGGATACCCTGAGACTTCCTGAGTTTCAATCATGGTTTTGCAGGCCAGCTTATACAGAAAATTTCCTCCGAGAAAGTAAGACCTAGTCTGCCATCTTCACAGTCATCGCAAGGGATAGAATGTGCCAATAAGGTCTCCTGGTCTTGGATGGGCTCCCCTGGCTAGACAGCCATGGAGAATGCTGGGACAAGTGGTTGGTTCTATTGAGACACAGAAGCTGTGTCTAAATAAAACAGCTGTGTCTAAATAAATAGCTGTGGCTAAAGCCCAGCATACATGTCTGCAAAGTGTCTTCTCCCTGCCTGCCACACCTGTGCATAGCTTTGCCATGATGCCATTTCCGACAGTGCTTGTGGATTCTATGTTCTGGGTGTGCCTCAGGAACTAGGGGTCCCTGCCTTGCAGGTGTGCTTCCAGGAAGACAGGTGGCAGGCAATCTCACTCTGTCACTTATGGTTTTCGAGCCCCAGCTAATCTCTTATCACTTCCTCTCCTGCCCCGCACTCCTGCCGGACAAGAAAACTAGCCTGCAGGTCCTTCCCAATAATAGCACACTAAAGAACACTCTTGCTCACAGAAGCACCTCCTTGCCTTGTCAGATTCTGGTGGTCTCCGCCTGCCATAGTGATAAGATTGCCCAACGAGGGGACAAAGAAAAGGAGCCAGACTATGTTGACATGATTGGTGGCCACAGAAGGATGTGTGTGACCTGAAGAAGTCACTGTTAATCACAATAAAAATAAATATCGGTTGCATAGAGGGGACAAGGTGAGACAGTGGTCCTGTCCACCTTTTTTGACAGACCATGCTAGGCTAATTACCTTCTCTGAGCTCAAGATCCTCTAGTACAATAGGGTTTCTTCCTCTTCCTCCTGCCTCTGTGAGGATGAAGTGTGTTGTATGATACTGAGGAGCGAGGCTCAATGGGTGAGTTCAACAGCTTCAGGCTAGGAGCATATCCTGGTTCCTTCTACTATGCAGCAGAGAGAAGGATGTCTGCTACAGATGGGATGCCCCAGGAACCGAGTAGGTTCATCCCAGGTTTCTCATCCTTTGCTTATTTACTAAGGGCACAGTATGTGCTGGACCCTAAGGCATCAGTGGTCAATTGATGTCCCTATCTTCTTAGTTTAGTGGTTCTCCATCCCAGGGATGCCTCAGGACTCCCTGGAGGGAAGTAGTAAATGTGTGCATGCCCAAACCCAACTCTGGGCCAACCAAATTTGTATCTGTCCCTTTTAAAGTCTCCCAGGCGGTTCAAATATACAATCAGGGAAGTCAAGAAAACAAGCAATTACAGTGTATTCTTGCCATTTGCTCTGCCTGAGAAAGTACACAGAGAACCTTGGAAGGCTGCCTAAGTCAGATTGTGGTAGCACTGGTGGGAGGGAGGGTCAGTGAGAACGTTCTAGAAGAAGTGACAGGTGTCCCAGGATGGCATGATGGTAAGGTGGAAGAATGGAGGCTGTTTTGCTGGGTTGGTCATGAGAAGGGGTGATATGAGGGAAGGCTGGAGAGGGAGGAGTGAAGAGGGCTCCAGATCACAGAGGGCTTGTTTGCCTTATTAGGGAATTGCTCAAACCCTAAAGTAACAGTCTTATTACAGTATTGAAGCCCAGGAATGGCAGGTCAGGTTTCTTCAGACTACTAGGGGAACACAGGCTGCTCCTCTAGATAGCAAAGGCCTCCTGATAAGGGAGATTCAGGACCTTCCTGGTGTTCCTTCAGGAACCTGAGCAGGATGGACTCTGCCCTGGGCTGCTAGAGGCTTTCCAGTTTAATCTGAGCTCCGCAGAGCATTAGCAAGGGGCTCCCTGGGCCAGCCTCGTTCCTGCTACTAATCGGCAGCAGAGGTGGGATCAATGGCCTCTTCATTGATCTCGCTTCTTTTCAGCTCCTTAAAGAGCTTATTGACCAGGGAGCTGCAGGGGGGGGGGGGCTGGGACATGCACTCTGCAGAAACATGAATCTCCACCAACCCAATGAGGAAGGAAGGCAAGGAAGGAATTCAAGGGCAGGTGCCCTGTGCAGGAGCCTAGGCTAGAGGATGGGTATGGTGGCTTCAGAGTCCCAGACCATGTCTTATCCCTTCCTCTCCACAGTCCAGCCTGGCAAAAAATAAAAATAAAAAATAAAATAAAAGCATTTTACCCTCATCCCCTTGGTGTGTTGCAATACCAGGAAGGAACCCAGGGTCTCACGCATATGAAAACATGGTATAACATGGGGGTCCATGTCTGCCCTGCCCTCTGGTACAAAGGAGAAGGCAAGAATCAGGCTGGCAAGTATGTGTTTCGGGCCTTTTAGTTAGAATACAGCAATTTTTTTAAAAATGCACTTATCCTAAATGTAAAGTTCAGAAACATGTCCAAACCCCAGCCGTCTGTGTAGCCAACATCCAGGTCAAGAAACAGCCCTGCTTCCCCCACACCTCCCCAGAGTTCCCCCTCAGGCTCTGTTCCAGTCACTGCAGTCCAAATCTACTGTGTGACTTCAAACCCCACAGATTAGCTGTGCCTTTGCTTTCAGTTAGTGTAAATGGAATTTTACAACAGACCCTCTTTTGTGTCTGCCTTCTTTTGTAAAGCATCATGCTTCAGTGATTCATCCACATCCATCCACAATGTTGCATGTCACCATGGAGTGGCCGTTCTCATTGTTAGGTAGTACTCCATTGTGCGAGCACACTATCATTTATTTATCCGTTCCACTGTTGATGGGCATTTGGGTTGCTTCCAGTTTGGGGCCATTACAGATAGTATTTAAAACACCTGTATTTTGAAAAATGAAAGAAAGAAACTTTTTAAACAACAATTTTAGATACTTTAAGAAAATCATTATGTGTTCATTTGTTCATTCCATAATTTCATGGGTAGCAAGCACCTAGAGGGTACTGGAGTGGTCCTCTCCTACTTAGCTTTCCCAGCCTGGTTACATCCTATATTAGCCTGAAAGGATTTTGAAATCACTCTCTGCCTTCATTGACATTTCTCACCTCTAAAATCCCAAGGGGAGGGTCTTACCAGGAATGCACAGTAGACACTGGACCACCCTACTTGCCTAGCTCCTGCCCCTCTTCATGTAGGCGCTCCTAAGTTGTGGGTGGTGGCTCTCCTAACTCCCTCCCATCTGTGGTAGCATTCACAGAATATAGGCATAAAAACAAAACAAAAAAACCAAACAAATAAAAAACTCATAAAGGAGATTCAGGTTCAACTGGATCTCAGGTAGATAGATAACACCGATTCAGAAAATACTTGCTGCCCACCCCTGCCCCCACCCTACCCCCAAGGATTGCAGAGCATACTAACGCTGAATTGGGCTTTCCCAGGACAGCAGTGGTTGGGGAAACACATAGTATAACTTCCAGAAGCCCAAATGGCAGGACTGCCGAACTGTGTCCCCACCCCTCTCTCCTCTGGAGTGCAAATAATCAGAGATGGTTCAGTAGACAATGAACTTTCCAATTGTGTAAATTTCAGCACTGTAGTAGATAATCCGGTTGGCCATCTTCAAGAAGCCAGGACAAAATGCACAGCAATAGCTGAGTGTGAAACAAACTCGGGGTCTCAGATGCACAATCACATTCCACCCCAATTTCTTCTCAAATTCCCACTAATCTCTTAGTCCAGCTGGGGCAACATTTTTTTTTCACATTTCATTTATTTGTGTGCATATGTGTGTGGATATGGGTGCCATAGAGCGTTTGTGAAGGTCTGAGAACAATCTGCACATCTGTCCTTCCGGCACATGGCTCCTGAGGGTGGGAGTCAGGTCTTCAGAGTTGGTATCAGGAGCCTGCCGAGGCTTCATGCCAGCACCCCTACAAACATAATTTTTAAAGCCAGATGAATTTGGGGTTTAAATTCTATTTAATTATTAGTGTGCCCTTGGGAAAATTATCCAGTCCCACTGAATTTAAATTTCAGTAATGACTGTGTTTATTTATTTCCATTATTAAGGTTTTAGGTTTTTTTTTTTGTTTGTTTGTTTGGGGTTTTTTTTTTTTTTTGGCTATAAATTTTACATTTCATTCCTTTATGGCCATTTTTAGTTTATTTTTACTGAGGTAATTCCTATTTTTCCATCCAATGTGAGCGCAGCTTTCATTAGATCCTTAAGCACAGTCATAAGAGCAGCATTAAAATGCTGGCCTGCTAATTCTTCAGTATGTGCCATTTTACAGTCAGCTGCAATTCTTTCCTATGGGTCGAGTTGTCTTAATGCCTGCCTGTGTCTAGTAAATTGGGGTTGTATGCTGAACACCATAAATTAATAAGATGGAGTCTTTGGATTCACTAAGTTATAATATGGAATATTTTGTTTGTGTAGTTAACTCTACTAGACTTTAGAGTCAATACCTTTAGTCTTAGGTGGACAACTTAGTATCTGTACTATTCATGTGTTGGTTCAGAGGGGAAGCTAGACACTTGGCAGAATCCACACAGAAAGCTAATTTTCTTCCTTTGGTTCACCTGGCTCTAGAGTTTCTCTGTCACTTACTTAGTCATTTTTATTTGATGTATATAAGGATTTTGTTTACATATATTTGCATATATGTCTGTGTGACACATGCATGCCCAGGGAGGCCCAAAAAAGGCATTGGATCCCATAGAATTGGAGTAACAGGTGATTGTGAGCCACCATGGGGGTGCTGGAACCTAATACACTCTTCTGCAAGAGGAGCCAGTGATCTTATCCACTGAGCCATCCGTCTAGCCCCCATCCTTCATTTTCTAAGTGCCCCATTCCCTAGTTGTTAAGAGCTACTCAGCTGGGGTCAGGAGCAGAAACCCCTAGAATCCTTCTCAGAAGAGTTGTGCAGATTGTAGGCATTCATTCTGTAGAGCTCTTAGTAGCTATGCATAAAAGTTGCCTATATCTGCTGCCTGAGCTGATGTTTTGGGCACTCCTTTTCTCTGCCTGAACTCAGCCTTTCCAGAACAGGCAGGTCCTCTTATACAGCCCCAAACTAACCCCCCTCCCCTGCCAAGAACTCTGTATAATCAAAGTTGTTTCCCTCCTTGTAGGTAAGACCTTAGAGGATGAGGCTTGCTCAAGGTCACATGGTCAATCACCATCAAAGGAACAAGAGACCCTGTACTTCTTGATAAAAGGGCAAGCAAACTTCAACAGATGCAGGCAGGCTGGAGGAAGGGCTGTACCCCATCCATAGTCCCTTTCTAGGGTCATCATCTACAGAAGGATCCTGGGAGTATTCCTGGGACTTACCCTCACCCCATGTGAAAGCCCTCAGCACCAAAGGCTCCAAATATACTGTCAAATTGTGCCAAGGAACCCCAAGAATTCCTGTATTGATCATGAGAGGTATGTTGTGTGGGCATTAGCCCTATCATCCAGGCTCCCAGCAAGTTCTGTGCCTGAGACCAAGCTTCCTAACTCAATAGGTGGAAAAATTCCTTCCTGGCCAGTTCTACAAGAAAACAAAATAGAGCACAGAGAATATTTCAAGAAATGGCTCTTGTCTGTGGGAAAGTGTGGTCACCACCTTCACATCCTGATCACTTAGAGCAATACAAGAGTCCTCAAAGGCCACAACATAGTGTCCATGCACTTGGGGCAACCCACCATAAAATATGTTCAACAGCACAGGGTTGGCAGCTTGACCACACTGTCCCCAAATCTTTGACACTCTACTTTCTAGTGGGGCTTCTTGGGGCAAAGGAGGTCACTTTGCTGAACCTCAGTTTCCTTATCTGAAAGTGGAGAATAATAGTGACAATAAGAGGAATATTAGATGAATTATAAGGTAATTATGAATATTAAATATGATTATATATGTTAAGTGCTTTGCCTAGTGTCTGGCATATGGTAAGTGTTCAATAAATAATAGCTTCTATTAAAACTGGCAAATGTTACCTATGGGTGCAACTCCACAGACAGGCTCTGAGTCAAATGCTGCTCCCCATGGGAAGACTGGATTCTTGTGATCAGTGTAACCTAGGACCTGCCATGTGACCTGTGATCCCGGAAACACTCCAGCTCTCATATCTAAAACGTGTGGGTTAAACTAGAGCATTTTGTCCCCATGACACCTAGCTGTCCCTGAACTGATCCCACGCACCTTGGGGAAGGCAGGAGGGGTGAAGAGGAAATAGAATCTCTCATCTCAGCCCCAGGCAGGGACCTGCATGGACAGGAAGGTGACCAGCCTGTGCTGAGTCCAGAAAATGCAGTTATGCTCTTGTGGGCTGTGGGAAGGCCCAGGGGAGGAATAGATTTCCATCTGGGCAAGGTGAGATAGCACAGCCAGGGGAACACAGAGTTAACTACAGCAGGCTGAGGAACCAGAGGTCTCCAGAGTAGAAGCTGGGATTTTAGCCATCTAAGGGGCTTAGTTGCCCCCAAACATACTGATCCCTCCCCCATTCTCTTCCTCTCCATCCTGTTCTGATGGGAACTGGTTTCACTTGCATCCTGGAGTGATCTCATCTCTGGGCCTGGCCCAGGAGAACATCTCCCTTCCCCATTCCGGCTCTCCTCCAGCTCCAGGCAGTCAGATGGACAGTTGGCCCCAACTTTGCCCTCACTGCTCTATGACCCTGGACATATCACTCTGTCCACATTTATAACGATACAAAATGGTCTTATTCTCACAAGGTTCAATAAAACTACATATAGGCAAATGTGTGAACCAGATCACTCACAAAGTCCCTAGCACACTTGCTGACAGGAGCCTAAGAATGTCACATCACCACAGACCTTTGAGGCAAGTCCTGGCTAGATCGGAGGTTGTGGCAGTTGAGTGTGCACACGAGTCACCTGGGATCTTGTTAGAATGCAGACGTAGATTTGACAGGTTTGGGGGTCAGGCAGAGAGTTGGCATTTCTAACAAGGCTTCAAGTGATACTGAAGCTGGCAGACCATGGATCACACCCACGGAATAGCAAGAAGCTACATGATAAGATTACCATTATGAGTGATGCCTCTTAGAGTTCAGGGTCCAGTAGATGACAAAGAAGGAAGGAACTATGTGTTGCATGGATGCTGGTGCTATGTCTGCAGGACAGTAGACATAGGGTGTTATGAGATACACCTAATACGTCTTTTGTGAGTCCTGAAGAACCTCCTGGGAAAGATGACATATGCAGGAAATCCACAGGCTAAAGGAAAACAGAGAAGAGAAAAAGACGAAGGATGAAGAAATTGTGGGTAGTGCTCTAGAGAGCAGCCTACAAGAGACCCTCAGTCAGTGCAGCCTGGGACTGAAGAGTTTGGAGAGACAGAACTATAGAATATCCAAGGAGACAGGATGCTGAAGAGGCAGGAAGGAGTCAAATCCTGACAGGCTTAAGAGAAGCTGTGCATCTGAGCTCAGTTGCCTTAGGAGTATAGCCATGACATGGTCTGAATGAGGGTGTGAACAGTTTCCTCTGGAATCTGTGAAGATGATTGCTCTACAGGGCCTCCTCAGGCTGGACCACTGCAAACAGAGACAAGAGAGACATCCTGAACTTCCTCTTTCTCTACTTCCTGCTGAATCTTCCCTACTATCATGCCACTATGACACGTACACAGCTCAGAAGACGTTACCAGGATGGCCAAACTCAGCATAAAAGCTGGATGTGCCACCCCATCCTGACTTAGCAGGCAAGGTGTCAGAACCTGGGCAGACATCTTAGAAAGGCATAAAAGATACTCATTCTTACACGATCAGACACCTGTTAAGTTGAGGAAAGGACAAAATTAAAAGTCCCCTACTTAGATCCTTACAGGGCCCCCCACAGGCTTGGAACTAACTGAACAGGGGCATTGGAGATGGATGCTGGGGTATGAGAATAGAGAGCAGTCTGAGAAAGCTGCAGAAAAATCTACAACAATGTAGAGTACACGTCAGAACATCTCGTGGGCTAGAGGGGTCCTCACAGGAGGAGCTAGGAACAGGACTTCCAGCTCAACTCCTCCTGTTTGTCAGTAGACATGGTTAGCTGTCCCTGCATATCACTGCAGATCCGAAGGACACACAGCTATCAAGCTATGCAGAGAAGTTCTGGCAGAAGCAGACACATTGGGCTGCATGTCCACCTTGGACACATTGTTGAATGGGCTTTGATCAAGCACAGTACCTCTCTGATCCTCGTTTTCCTAGTGGGCTTACTGGCCAAGGAGTGTGTCCTTCTGTCTTGGAGTCCCACCAGGAGCATCAGGTAAAGGAATGCTGAAGTTCATGCTGTGGCTTTGGCATCTCTGTGACAGGAGAGGAGATGCAGGTGTTGGTCATTCTGAATGTAGCTGTGAGGCATGCTCCTCTCTTGATGGGTCCAAGGAAGGTGGGACCCAGGGACTGGGCACAGGTAGAAATGGAAAGCACCACCTAGGCTAAGACAGATAAAACTACCCATTAGGACAGAGTACAGTTTCCTGCAAACAAATGCTACAGACCTGCAACTGGACTTGGAACCATTGCCTGAAGGTAACCTATGGTGACCTTCAAAAATCTCCTTCCTGGAATACCCCAGCTTTACAACCTCACACCTGTCAGTTCCTAGGTGACTATCTCCATCCCACATTTCAGTATTGGTCTCCCCTTTCCAGATGCCAGGCCCACATCTGGTCCCTGGGACTTCATGAGAGCCACAGCAGAGGTTTTTAAGCTGGAAGTACAGGATGTGCCTGGGCTACAGCCTCTGCTTCCCCCTTCCCTCAGCATCCTTCCCACACCTGTCAAGGGATGCTCTGCAGTGTTTCCTCCTCTCGTCTGCTAGATAATTAAGCGTCCTTGTCCTCAGTCCCCTTCCTAATCTATTCATTGTGAGTCATTAGTGGATAATTGGACAGACCCGAAGAACCTTGACAGCTCCTAGCTGGACTATGAGGCCCCACCCCACGGGCTTAGCAAGTCCAGAGATGTCCACCTAGATAGGTAGGTTATGCTCTCTCCCTCTCTCCCTCTCCCCTCCTCCTTCTCTCTCCTGTCTTGTAGATACTATAGACAGCCATGTTTCTCTCCTCCTCTTGCACAAAGAGATCAAGCAAGGTCCTTATGTATCCAGCTGTGTGCCCAGTTCCTAACTCTTTCCTTGGTAGATAAAAGATGTTCAGTGAATTCAGAGTTTGCTCAGTGAATGAGTGGATAATGGCATTTCACAGATAAATACATCATATTTCACCTAAAATTGTTGTCCATTTTTTTGTTTTGTTTTTGTCTTTGCTTTATTTGTTTTATTTTGATATTTTTTTTTACAGAGTCTCTCTGAATAGCCTTAGCCAGTGTGGAATTCACTGTTTACCCCTGCATTCTAGGCACTGTAATTAAAGCCATGCACCACCATACTTGGCTTTCTTTCTTGATTTTTGACGCAAATGGTTCACTTTGTAACCTAGGCTGACCTGGAACTGCTGATATAGCTTGAGTTGACCTCAATCCTAGGGATCCCTTCTTGCCTTAGTCTACCAAGTATTATGAGTCCCAAAACAACTCTCATAAATGTCTTCCTTCTCTTCCTCCTTCTTCCATCTCCTTTTATCCTCCACAGGCCTTTATAGATGCAAGGGCTCTACCACTGAGCTACAGCTCCATATCTTTTGCCAAACAATTTCCAACTAAGTTGCTTTCTAGCATCTATGATGAAGGAATAGTGAAAATATTCAGCAACCAGCTTTGGAGAATGGCCCCAGGGTCCTGCAGAAGGGGGGGTCCTTGTCAATCTGATAGAGACCCAGGGAGCTGTTCAGTGACTGAGGTGGATGATTTGATTTTGTATACAGACAGGGTTCTGGCACATAGGGCTCAGTGTCTGACAGGAATGCGTGAATGAAGACGTGCATCATCATGTCTGAAGGTCCCTCTGGGTCTCACCTCAGCCTCTCTGCCTTCTCCACCTTTCTCTCTCAGAGCAACCCTGGTGTCAATAGAAAGAAGCTATGGCCAGGGCTCAGTCAGACATACCAGGAGTAGATAGAATATCCCCAGCAACAGCAACAGGCTTTTCTTGATGGAGTCCGAACAACCCGTGCCATTCAGTATTCCAAAGTTCTACATTTAAATGGTGGGGCCTGGAGCCTGGGGATGCATGCATAACCTCCTAGTACCCTCCCCTAGGAGTCAGGACACTGAATACTGGTCCTACTCTGTATAACACTGAACATAAAGTTGTTTGCTCTCTCTGAATTGGTCTTTCCAAATGCAAGATGGTCCTCTATTCTATCTCTGAAAACTTCGTACCAATAAACCAAAAGCCAAGAAGACTGATCTTCCAAATTGATCACCTTGTGTCCTCTCCACAGGGCACAATTGGGTGTTCAAGTCCATTCAGGGCCCATTACTCTGAGCCTGCTCTGTGGCTTCAGATCTCTTGTTTGTTGCAATATTTCCCTGGCTTCTTTGCTGAGAACGAGTCACAGAGGCAGAGCTGCCTTTAGACATTACACTATTGACATCAGTCTCAGCCACAAATTTGACAACTGTCACCATCCCCACCTCATGAAAGAAGACACAGGCTCAGGAGAAGTATCTGAGAACACCCAAGGTTGAACACTAATGTCAGACCCAGGCTTGTTGCCTTCTCCCATGACACAGAAGCCTGCCCCAAAGAAGAAAAGATTTATTCTCTTCCTTGTCTTTGCCCCTGCACCAGGTTCCTGCCCATCTTCGCAAGCAAAGAGCTTCTGGGAATGTCCCTAATCAGGGCCTCAACTAGACCCTATGCAACAGGAGGCGCATGTGTTGCTGGCTTTCTGGTGGCAGAAGTGACTCTTGATATGCTCTTCAGTCTTGAGCTTCCAGCTGAGGCAGGAGATGAACCAATTGATGGAACTTTGTGGCTGGAAGAGTAGGAAGTGAGCTAGCCACAGAAGTGGGTATGCATGCACATCGCAACTATTTCTGGGTCTCTCTCTTAGGCTTTGTGGACCTGAATTATGTATATATAATACCATATGATGAATGATTGGAGAGATTTGGGGAGGCAAGAGGAGCTGAACCCACCACTGACAAAACTGTTCACCCAGAACAACTGGCAAGAGCCATCCTTGGCCAAGCTACTGGCAAGAGCCATCCTTGGCCAAGCTACTGGCAAGATCTGAGTGAGGCTAAACTTCCCTTGCAAGGGTAAGCTTCTTTTGAGTGACCATGCTAAGAGGAAAGATTGTTCCCGAGTCTGAGGCCAGGTAGATAAGTTAGGGACACTGTGGGTATCACCATGAGGAACAGAGATGGCTAGGTCCCACATTAGAAAAAATAAGCACACTCTTACCTGAGATCAGTTATAAGGGCTGTGATAAGGAATGTCCTCCAGTAAAGGTGGTCACACGGTTGATTCAACAAGTCAGAAATTGCTTGAAAGTCCATGTGTTCCTTCCAAAGACCCTTCCCCTATGAGGTTCCCTCTTAGGGGGACCTTAAACCATAATCACAAGCAGATTTGTCAAACTACACAGTGGTGGGTAATACAGAGTAGGGATGGTGGGCAGAGCAAGGGAGGCCAAATCCTCAAGGAGGAAGCCAGAAGGAACCGGGCTGTCCAGCTCCAATTGCTTCCCTCCACACATCTTTGACATGGGAATTAGTTATGTCAAGAAACTCACCAAGCCTGTGATCCCAGCATTCAGAGACAGAGATAGAGGCATAGAGAGTTCCAGGCTAGACTACATAGCAAGATCTGTATCAACAACTAAAAGAGAAAAAAAAAGGCAAGAAAAGTGAAGTTCAAAAAGCTATCAGGCTTCCCAAGAGCAAATTAATGAATACAGTGTTGCCTTTCTCCCTTGAGCTAGCACCTGTGAGAATCCTAGATCCCATGCCAGGCACAGGGATAGACGTATCCAAGCCTTGGTAGGTTTGTTTCTTTTCCTTAAGTCTTCTCTAGTCTTGCCCACATCTAACTCCACAGTAACTTTTGAGCAGCCTTCCCAAAGCATAAATTAATTGCCATAGAAACGTAACTTCTCTCTACTCCTATTTAATTGGCATATGTTACATTTGATTAAATCTCTCACTTACAGCGGACACAAGCAGGTTTGAAAGTGTGTACCGTGAGCACGTGACACATTGGGCTAAGGAGAAAGAAACAACTGGTGGCAGCCCAGAATTCCAAGGGCAAAGTGGTGCTGTGTCTCACAGAGAGAACGGAGAGATCAGTTAAATGAAGTTAGCTAAGAGAGTCTCTTTCTGGGCTGATTCAAATCCTAGTCTGTCTGACACCAAAGTTCCATCTTTTCCCTCATACTAGAAAACTCTATATCTGCAGCAACACTAACTTTATACTTTGGGGAAGGGTCCAAAGCAGTATGAGGAGCTAAATTCTTAAAATCTACTTTTTAAGTTATTAGTAAACAGTTTTTCCTAGCCTTTAGCTTCCTCTATCTCCGCTCTGTAGTCTTTCCATGGTCTTTCCCACAAAAGTGGTGACCCTGAGTAGGGAGATTGGAGAGGCTGAACCAGTTACTTCTGGAAGACTTTGAAACAGGATGAGCCCTTCTGCCTATTCATGCTGTATCTCCCCTTTTAACCAGTCCATAGCTCGATGTCCCCATTGGCCATTGTGGGGTGGGGTGGGCAATGAATACCTACCACACATCAGAGCCATGAGGATAGAAATAGCAGGGTAGGACATAAGAGACACCTTCCTCCTCCTTTTCCTCCTCTTCCTCCTCTTCCTCCTCCTCCTTTTCCTCCTCCTCTTCCTCCTCCTCCTCCTCCTCCTACTACTACTACTACCACCACCACCACCACCACCTTCACCGCCACCACTGCTACTACTACTACTACTACTACTACTACTACTATTCAAACATCCTTCACCTTCTTCAAAGTAACCTACCAGTCCTAGGACTGGACAGAATCATCATAGGAAAGGTTGGGTACACTAGTTCCCAAATGATGTAGCATGGATCCTTCCTACTTTGGAGTACATTTGAGTGGCTTGGAAAATACCTGGTCAGCCACAGTTCAACAGGTGTGTATGGGGTCGGGGGAGGGGGGCGGTGTGGAATTCAGAGCTCACGGTATATTGAGGGAGGAATGGGTTTCTTGCAAACTTCTTTCCCCTAGACATCTTGCAAGAACTCTCTTCTAAGGACCTCTCTTTGCAAGTCCTGATTTAGCTTACTGTTCTCATCTTACTGAGAATAATTCTGCAAATGAAGGACCCAACACCAGAGGGCTCCCAACAACAGAACTGGAAGGGTGTACTAGGGACCCTTATTTCACCATAAGCTCCCTGCCCCTGCCTACCCTCTCTAGCTGGAAGCCTCACCTGACTCCAAAGCTGGGCAGAGAGAAGGACCTTGAGCAGCAGGTAGGATGGGGTCCTTGGTCCCAAGAACCTCTGCAAAGGTTCAAGTTCCTAGAGCTGAGTGGTCATAGAGGCAAAGTCTCATGCTAGCCTTAGACCCAATTCCAGATGACTCTGGGCCTCTAAGATGTGTCACCTCACTCAAGAACTGCTAATCCCAACATCTTCTTTCTGCCTGGCTCAAAGCTTAGGAAATAGTCTGAGCCTGCTCCTATACCTCTTTCTAGCGGGGAACCAGTCCACAAGCAGCCCCTTTCCAGGAAGGGAACTGCAGTGTCTTCATCTCCCATCAGCATCCTAGGTAGAGTGTTGATTAAGGACAGGCTTAGGTCCTGCTCATGAGGGCTTCCAGGCAGTGTTGTCTCCGCTCCTGTTTGAATGCCTCCCTGAAAATTGCATCTTGTGGTGTAGCACGAGGTGACCTCAGTCAGTGCAGGGATGCCAAGCTGTCAAAGCCAGCACCAACTCACAACATCCCCTGCTCATCTCTGCCCATCAGGTCGGCTCCTGCCTCAACCTTGCCTCTCTCTCTGTTCAGACTCCAAACATAACCTATGGTTCTTTGGGCTTTCTGACCTCCCAGCATCTCCACTCAACCCCATGCAGGAATCCCTTTTCCAGTAGCATCATTGACTCCAGTTTGACCACTGAGGATCATTGGCTAGTATGTCCTGAGCTTCAGGTCTTACACTCATCAGAGCTCACCATCCAAGACTTGAGGCCCCATCTCTCCCCTCTGTTTATTGCCTCCTGAAATTTTTTGCACACACTCTCAT
The DNA here is from genome assembly GCA_036184795.1 of Tokudaia tokunoshimensis. Taxonomy (NCBI): domain Eukaryota; kingdom Metazoa; phylum Chordata; class Mammalia; order Rodentia; family Muridae; genus Tokudaia; species Tokudaia tokunoshimensis. Next base: position 39,412,905 of record BTHU01000010.1, on the reverse strand, counting down.
CTCTCCCTGTGAAGCCTGCCCTTCCTAAGAGTTCTGATCATTGGCAACTAGCTATGGCTTATTATGGATTAAAGATAGATGTGCCTGAACTAGTGGACACTCTAGTCACCCCTCATCCATCGTGAGGAAAACTGGTGGGCCTGCCTTCCAACCTGTCTTTTCAATCAAGCTGTCAGCCAGTCCCACCTCAGCTCAGAATCCCCTCTTCTGTGATCCAGATGTCCTGCCCCATGGATCAAAACACTTGCCACATTATTGGAGTTGTTGATTCTCCTTTGCCTTCTCCACTCGGCTGGGGTCCCAAGGCACCGAGGCTAAGCTCTCTCCATTTCTATAACCCCAGCATATTCCACTTAGACTCATAAAGACTGTGCCTGGTGGCCCTTGTGTCACTGTCATCTGAATTTCTTGATCTAAGATGAGAATGTATCACTGTTCAAATAACCTTACAGACAACTGAAGAGGGTAAAAATAAGTCTCCCCAAAGGGCAGAGAGAAGGCAAGGTGTACAAGGCAGGCCAAGAAGGGACAGCACCGACTAGACAAGCCAGTCCGGGACTGGGACTCAATGTTCCCATTCACTTTGGCAACCCCTGGCTGCTTATCGTGCCAGGGAAGTTATTGACATTGAAATTGAAATTGAAATTGAGTTAGAAGAGGGGAGGGAGGCCTGCGGGAGCCATGCAAATCAGGGTGAGGGAAAGGGAGACATCCCTATTCTGGGAAGCCCTTTATTATCCAGTTCCCAGCTCCTGTTAATTCATAACCTGTTACAAGGAGTTGGCCTTTCATCTTTCCTGACCCAGAGGCTCCTGGGGCCAATCTGCCTCCTAGCCACAGCTCTGCTTCTGCATACCTACTATGCACCAGGCACTGTGCGTCACCATCAGTGTCAGCTCAGCCTCTCCAAGGCTTCTAAAGCAGGAACTTCTCCCGCAGCCCTGACAGGCGGGTGGCTAGCCAATAACTGAATGACTTCAATGACAGGGAGATCACTACCTGAATAACAGTCCATTTTGTATGTTGGACAGCTCCATTGTTCCAAAGGTTCTTCCTGTGCAGGAATGTGCCTCTTCCATGGTTGCCATGGGTACTAGCCCTCCTCCTCCTCTAGGAGCCTCCATGGCAGACACCTCAGCCTATAATCAGGGATGCTGGCTAGCTTCTCAGTTGGGGGGGGGGAGTGATGGTACTCAACCATCCCCCTGAGGTAAAGGGTACCTGCATCTGACCCTGTCTCTAAGGGGATGACCCAGCTGTCAAGACTCTGTGTGTGCAAATGTTCCATCCCCTGTACATGTGTGTTCACGCCTGTCAGTCTCTCGCTCTCATTTGTCACCTTTCTGTCACTCACATCATAAAATGGAGCCCAGGTGCAAGAGAATCAGCTGCACTCGAGAGACAGGAAGGCATGTTGAGTAAGACTGACAGAAAGACAGGAAGTCAGGCAGGCTTTGCAGAGATGCAGGCAGCAGGCAGCTAACAAGCCTTACAGTCTTTCCCCAGGACAGATGAACAGACAGTTGTGAGAGATAGACAGAGCCAGAGAGTGAACAAACAGGTGACAGAAAATCCTGTCACCTCTGCTCAAGAAGATAGCCTGGTGAATACCTAGGCAACCCTCCTGGCTACTGAGGCCTGCATAATCGTGGGATTTCCAAGGAAAGCCTGAGGATCTGGGGCTGAAAGCATCCAGTCACTCCCAGCATGCCTCACTCCTCCTAGATGCTCCATGTGATCCCAAGGTAGCTCCCCAGCTGCAGCCCTGTGAACCACCCACTACAAGCCAAGAAAGGACCAGAAAGGGAGTTCATACAGGCTTTTACAGATTGACCACCAGAAGCACATCCTTCAAAGGCTCAGGCATAGACATCATTTGTTATCATCAGCCCATTTGTGACAAAGGAATGGCAGAGAAGGGAATTGACTTATCCAAGACTCTGGAGCTTTATAAGGGGCAGAGATGTGATTTGGATCCTGATCCAGAGTTGACATTCTTCTCTCCATTCCCAGCACCGTTTCCAGAGGACACCCAGACCTCATTTGGCTTCGTGAACTCAAATTCCCTGTGTTTCCTCAGGAGAATGAGGTAGTCATGAGAAGACTACATGATTTATGTCCTGAAGGAAGTTCCCACAGGAGGAGGCAGGGAATGGGTCCAGAAATAGCAGATGATGTCAGCCAGGGCATTCCTCCCTCTCCCCAGCTCTTGGCACCATCCTCACAGGACCATCATCAGAATTGAGGTACCAACAATCACAGAGATTAGACGTGCCCTTTCCTGGCTTGGCCTGCTCAGACGTCATCCCTGAGGTTCAGGGAACACCTGTCTGTGTGACCAGCTCCCTCATCATCATGTACAGAGCCTCCCTTGCCAAGCCTGGGAATAGAGCCTCAGGAGGCAATGCTGTATTCCAGACACGTGGGGACCCTGTCCATCATCATCCCAGGACCTGTGCTTCCCTAAGCGATCTGTTCTTGGTCTCCTGGCACATCACATCGCTCTTCCAAAACTGCTTCTTGTCTTCCCAGTGCCTAGTCTCCTCTTTCAGTTTGGTTAATTACAGCCTCACTTCTGGCACATACTGAGTGCCAGGCACTGGAGCCCTTAGGCCTATTACTTTGATCTAGATTCTCTCTCCATGCAGGCTGCTTTATGTCTAGAAGAAAGGCCATATGTGGGAGCCAGCTTCTTCAGGCTCATATAAGAATGGATTCTGAACACCTCTGTCACCATGTTCAGGGGTTTTCACAGGGTAGGCAATAAGGAAAATAACACAAAGGAAATGAACAAACATTACAAAGCAGGGCCTTAGGCCTTGTGAAGAGTTGGTTATTAGACATTTATCAGTACAACTCCGGAAAAGGATTTGTATAACTGAGTTTGGCCATAGGACTTGGCACTTCAGTGTGATGGCAGGCTTTCTCTCTCCCAGCCTACGAGGGACAAGCAGACACCATGGCCTGCCCCCATGCTGCAGAGGCAGATGCTAACAAAGGTCAGTGGGTCAAGAGCAGGTCAAGGATTTGGCTTTGAGGCCTGGGACACTCCATGTGCTGAAAATGTCTTTTTAACCTCGCTGAGCCGCCTTCAGAGCAAATAGTGTAAGACTCAGAAATGGGAAAAATCAGAGGCTGGGGAGATGGTTCTGTCAGTAAACACTTGCCTTGCAATCAAGAGGAACTGAGTTCAGATCCCCAGAACCCACACAAAAGCAAGGCGCACAGCGGGGAAGAGGAGAGATGGTTCTGGAAGCTTGATGGTAGGACAAGCTGGTCAAACTGTCAAACTCCGGGAGACACCTGATGACATCCACCTCACGTGCACACACATGCTCAAACTTGTAGTACACCACAGAGAGAGAGAGAGACAGAGAGAGAGAGAGAGAGACAGAGAGAGAGAGACAGAGACAGAGAGACAGAGAGAGACAGAGACACAGAGAAAGAAAAAGAGAGAGACAGAGGGAAACAGAGAGAGACAGAGACAGGGATTAGAGCACTTGGCTGGAACAGTACAGAACCAGCCAGGATGTGCTAGGAAGAAATCCTGTTCCTCCATCTTCCAACAGTAGCAGGGTCTCTAGGCCTACCCTCAGGACTCTCTTTTGTAGGGACACTGGGAAGGCTTTTCTCTGCCCCTCCCTATCAAAGTTGTTAGTATGCCCTGAGAGACAAAGGCAAAAAAGAAAAAAGATGGGGTGGGGTGCTGTGGTCCAAGTGGGACTTGAAGGCTCTGAAAAGCTGCACACAGTTCTGTCCATAGTGATGTCCCAAATGCAGAGCCCAGCCCCTCCTGGGGAGTAGCAGTGGACAAAACATTGAGTGGATTAAGGAAGATGGACACCTAGGCCTCCAGTTGTGGTAAGATATGTCTGCATGACTTGTCAATGCATCTTGAGAGCACAGGACTATTTTGGAACACTTTCCCTCAAAGACAAAGCAGGCCACATGCATCCATATGCTCACACCTCTTTGGGCAATTGTGACTACCCCTCTCTCCAAGATGACTACCAAATACCACCAGGCACATTCACAGATAGTCACACAGGTGTGTCTGTGCCAAACAGAAGCACTTAGAGAAAGAACCAGTCATTCAGGGATGTGATGTACTGTGCACACTGTCATGGAGAAGCTTATGTTCAGACCTTAGCTCCACTTAGCACTCAAACTGAGGTTGCCATTCCCCCCAGGCTTCGGCCGTGAGTCACTGCCTGGACCTTTAGTCTCCAGACTCACCTCTAGTGCCAATCTCTACATAACAGCCACACCGTATTGTATTCCCAGGATTTCATTCTGATCTTTCCTCCTCCCTCTCCTGTGGGAAAAGATCTCTTTCAATAGTGTCTCCTGCCTCCTTCATTAAGAGCCCAGCCTAGCATGCAAACTTTAAAACGTGGCTACTCTGCTTCCACATCCACACTGCGCTGCCTGCCTCCTGGACCTCCAACAGGCAGACTCTCTGTAATACTCTGAAGGTCACATCTTTAGGGGAGTGCTCAGATGCCCCCAAGTAGAGATAATACATCCTTGCCTTGTTTGTCCTCTCTAGAAGCTGCTAGCCATGCACCTTTTCTCTGCGGAGAGTTGTGATCATGCTTCACCTTGCCTGCTGCATGGTGAACTCTCCACAACTTGCTTCTGGTCTATCACAGGCTCAGGCTCACGGGAGGACCTCAGGAAGAGCTTCCAGATGGACTAGACCATTGTGCCTTTTCATAACCACCCCCCAACCCCAGCTGGTCTTTCCACGTCCTTCCTATATGGGTCTGGGTTTTGCTGGCTACACAAGGTTCCCTAGACATAGCTTCTCCAGCCTGTCCCACTCCCACCCCCCTCCCCACTGGAGCCAGAAGGATTTAAGAAGTCCTTCCCCAACCCATGGCCTGGGAGCATTCTTCAGGATTCTCCTGGTGTAGCATCCAGCTCTACTGTGTTCAAGTATGTATCAGTCATCTGACAATTTAGTAGGACACTCAGTTACACCTGCTTCTAAAGCCAGAACACACACAGCTGTGCTCAACAACCTTTTGTGCCACCCAGCATCAGACTCCCCTCTCATGCTGTGGCTGTTCCTGGAATACCTTCAGGAATGGGGCAATCCCTCCCTGACTGACTGGGTACCCCTGTGTCAGGAAGAGCTCTACATCCTTGTAAGTCATCAGTTGGCTCAGCTCAGCCCTCTGAGGCTACATCAGCTCCTCTAGAAGAGACTACTACCTATTCTGAATAAAGGGACGAGCCCTGTTAGTTCATGTAACTATTCCCCCTCATGGCATGGATTCAGTTCCCCTCTCCTTTAAGCATTTGTCCTCAGTTCACCGCCCCTTTAAGCATTTGTCCAGTCGCCACACAGCATTTAGAATCAGCCCCCCTACTTGCCGGCCTTGCCTCCTGCACCTTCATGGATCCCTTCCTAAGGCCATCAGCCCCATCTGATCCCAACATCTGCCCTCTTTTCTTTTTTGTCCCTACCATGTGCTTTCTAAGGGCCCGTACACCCACCAATACCAAGAGGTCTTTCTTAAGGGGAGGCAGATTTAGACGCCTGGTTGCTCACTGTGTGCTACTCCCAAGCATTCTGAGAAGGGGGCTATAACCTCTCTCTGGCCAAGGGAAGTGGGGACTAAATAAAGTGTCCAAGAGAAGGCCTGGCCCTGATGTTCACAAAACTCACCCCACCTAAGTCCTTCCCAGGAAGACTGGAGTTGTGCTGAAAACCCCAAGCATGCCAGCTCCCACCATATCCAAATAACATGAATTTATCCAGCATCTGCATAACCCTCTATCAAGGGCTCTGCTAAAAGCAAGATTCATAACGTCTAATGTGTTCCCTTCATCTGCTAATTTAATAATTCCGCTAAAAAATGAGCTCGTTTGGCCCACAATTTGCTTCCCAGAGGCCTAACGCCTCCTATTGCTCACGACTTCATTAGCTCTCAGACACACACACACATTCGCTGCCCTCCCCTTGTTTTGAAGAAAGCAGAGCTGAGGGTGATCAATTATATGCTCCCTGCTCTGATTCCCTTCCCCCAACTCCATGGCACCTCTCATTTAGAAAATCTGGGCGGGCACACTCTCTCCTCCCTTTTCTTTCACACCCACTGAGAAAATGGGAGTATGCCCATTGCAGTATGGCCTCAAGTTCCAGAAGGACCAGTGTGCTCAAGTTCCAGGTTCAGATGGGTGTGAAGATGGCTCCCACATGAGCTGTGTTCTCCGGCAAGTGAACAAGATATGAGGCACAGAAGTGAGTTCTGGGAGCTAGAGATGCAGTAGGTATGCTCTAGCCTTAACCAGCTGCTGTCACAGGATACCTGGGGTTGTGGAATTTACAGAGAACACAAACAATTTCCTCTCAGTTCTAAATACTGGGAAGTCTGTCAAGGTGATAGTAGATTCTAAGTCTGGCTCTCTCAACTCCAACATTAAACCTCTGAACACATCTCACCTATGCTTACACAGTGGGAGAAACAACTAGGATAAAAGGCTTTGCTATTACCCCCTAGCCCTTTGATATGGTTACTAATCCCATCCATAGTAGCCCCATCCTCATGATTTGATTACCTCCTAATTAATTGTCAAAACTCTGCTTCATAATTTGCACATGTATGCATAACATTCATGTGTGCATGTATTCACATTCACATGTGTTGGAACACATGCACTAGTACATGTGTATGTGTGTGCATGTGTGTGCCTATATGTGTGTGTGAATGCACGTGTGCACTTTTGCATGCACCTGTGGATGCAGAGGCTGGCATGGAGTGGCTTCTTCAGTTGTTCCCTGCTTTATCTTACTGAGGCAGGGTCTCTTCTTGAACCTGGAGCTGGTGTTGATTTGGCTAGTCTGACTGGTCAACTTGCCCCAGCAATTTCCTGTCTCCTCCACTGTACTGGTTAGATTTTACTGTTAACTTAGTACAGCCCAAAGCCTTCTGGAAATAATGGAACTTCAACTGAACAATCAACTCCATCAGATAGGCCCAAGGCATGTCTAGGGTGTGTGTCTTGACTATTAATTGATGTAGGAGGTATTGTGGGCAGTACCATCCCTAGGCAAGTGGGTCTGGGCTATATGAGGAAGCTAGCTGAACAAGCCAGAGAGAGAAAGCCATCAAGCAGTATTCCTCCAAGATTCCCTTTTTAAGTGTCTACCCTTACTTCCTTCAGTGTGGAAGGGGTAAGCCACATAAACCTTTTCCTCCCCTAAGTTTTGCTAATGGTGCTTATTATAACAACCAAGAAAGAAAACTAGGACCATCAACCAAGTGCTAGGATTGCAAGCAGCCCACCGCTGCAGCACAGCTTTTATGTGGGCTGGTAGACCTCTAAACTCAGTCCTCCCATTGACATGGCAGATGTTTTATCCACTGAGCCCTGTCCCTAGACCCCAAAATTCTTAATGCTGCCTCACTGGGCTTGAGTGCCAATAGATGAATTTGGGAAGAGCTCATTTTTCTGAGTTATAACATGGTCAGGAATTCAAGCATTGCATTCCTGCAAGTTTTGATGCTTAGGAGAGGTGACACTCCCATGACCACCTCTGAGCCACACTCCACCACCTTCTCTGATCCTAGCCTCACTAGCCTTGGGTAACAGTGTCTGGGGATCCCTAGGAGACTGATGAATGGGCTTCAAGGAGCCAATGATCTGCATGAATTTGACTGTGCTCAATGTCTTGTGTATGATCATATAGTCTACCTCAAAACTGTTATCAAAATCTCAGAGGGGTCTCTAGACCAGAAAAGATCCTAGGCAATGCTGTGGAGTAGTAGTTAGGTACACTTTGCTATGAAGAACCAGAAATGGCTTTGGGGGAGCATGGGTTCCCAGTTGTTCAACTTTATGGCCACAGTGTTCCATAAAACTTTATTTAAATGAGGCAAACCTTGGCTAACCCAGGGAAATGACAGGGAATTCTTGTTTACAATAGAAAAACTCTAGAAGTCTTGCATGGTCTTTCCAGCTTGTTCATTCACTCATTCATTCACCCAGTTTATTACAGAAATGGATATTGAGACACTAAGTCCAACAGACAGAAAGAGAACTAAGATGAACTGGGGACTTCAAAAGATCCTGAGCCCTGTGGGAGAGATGAGCACAGGACACTGCCATTCAGTGTGATGAAGAATCCACAGTGAGAGAAGTTTCCACAGGGAGGCAAGGGTTAAAGGAGACCATGAAAGGACAGGGGAGGAGTCTGAAAGGATGGATACTCAATTACAGAGTAGGAGATACTACAGCCTGAGTTACAAGGATTGGTGGGGCATCCAACAGAGAAGAAACAACACATGCAAAGGCACCGGGCACATGCCCCATTTGGATAAATGTGAAGGAGGTGGTCAGAAATGGCCACTGAGGAGCAGGAGGAAAGGAAGACAGAGAGGAAACCAGAGTGATCACAAGAAGGCCTTGCACTCTACTCCGAGGTTAATAGGTCCAAGAAAGGATTGGTGCCTCAACAAACAACTGCAGCCCTCTGTGAAGCTGTGTCCCAAACAAAGGTGCATGAGCCATTTCTCCCTGGTAGTGTTACTCTTGGTATTGAGTCAGATTTTAATGCCCCAAGTCCTTTAATATTCCTGACTTAAGCCAAATCTTACAAAGCCCAAATCATCTATCTGGTAATAGGAGGATTTGCCCCAACCCCTGAAAATCGTATCCACATGAACATCCTCCAACCCTCTGGATTGGGGATCTCAGAACAAGGTCAGTGTAATATCACCAGGCCAACAGCTGCTAAAGTGCAATCAGAAAGAAGCACTTAAGATTTCAGAGGGTTGCTGGTTCTCTTTGTGGATGAGCGCCATTTACAAAAGCTCCTAAACTTGGAGGAGCATGGGCACAGGGAGATGCAAGGACCAGAAGCCACATGGACTGCCCTAGCCTGTGGCCATCTGTGTGCAGCCATTACTCTGAACCAGCAACCACCTAAGTGCAGCTTTAGATCACGCTGCTTCCTCTCTCCTCCACCGGCCAATTTCCGGTCTGGGTCTAGGTGGCCAGAGCTTCATGCTGTTCCATTCTTTGGTACTTTTCATCTATGTTCTGGTTCCACCAGAGAAAGGCTGTGCTCAGGACAGCCTGACATACAGTTGGCTCTACTTGCAGAGTACCATGAGATCCCACTGCTAGTTTTGACTAAGTCTTAAAGGAACACAAGCTGCAGGCTTGGTGCTCCAGAATATGAGTGAAGGAGGATCTGATGTGTCAGCCAGCCAGCCCCTCCCGTCTCAGTCCCCTGCGGCTATGTCTTCATCTGCTCTCTCATCAAGTATGTCCATCTCTTTGTCTTCTAGTCACATGGTGCAATTGCACTTCCTGGTCCTCTTGCTTTTAGGGATACTATGTGACTAGCATCAGCCAATGACTTATGAGCCAAAGTAGACTAGTGGCTAGTGGTGGCCGATGGGGTGTGAGTGAAATGTCACTTTCTGGCTGGTAGTGAGCGAGCTGTGAAGTTCTCTTCTGCTTAACACAAGGCAGGCAGTGCTGGAGACAGAGACTGCTTCATCCTTCCACACGCATGAGTGACAACATTGCTCCATCAATCCAACAAGAGATGGGCTGTGAAATGAGAAATAGCCCTGCTTGCTCCAGTCTTTGAGACTGAGAGCCGGGACTTATCTGTCACCACGGCATAACACTGCCTTACCCTAACTTGTCACTTTCCTCTAATGACTTTCCTTCCTTTCACAGGTTCCAGCACCCTATCTTCACTCTAAGCAACTTGATACATGCATTCTTCCTCATGACAGTCTCCAAGTCTTGAACAAACATTCTTTATGCATCAGCAGGAAACAAGAAACAACAACAAAAAGACATGCCCCCCCCCCCCCCAATGAATGAACAGTCTGGTATATGCTGTGCTGATCTGGTGGTCCCTGCACAGGAGGTCCCCCTATAGGCTCTGGTTCAGTTCTCCTAATGCTCCCTCCATGGGCTTATTCTTGAAGATGGAAATTTACAAGCTACAGCTCCTCTCCATAGGCCCCTTGGTATGTCCTAGTTTTGTTTCTGTTACGGTGACACGATATCCTGACATGGGTTCCATATTCAACACAGAAGAGGAAAAGGTTTATCTGTCTTATAAGTTAAAATTTATCATTTTGGGGAAACCAGGGCAGGAACTCAAGCAGCTATTCCTATCTCACCCACAGTTAAGAACAGAGAGAGATGAAATACCCATGCCACCTGCTTGTTTGCTTTTGTAAGCTGCCTGGGGAATGGTGCCACCCACAGTGCCCTGGGTCTTTTTATATCAATTAACAATAAAGATAGTACCTCACCGACATGCCTATAGAAAACCCCCTCTAGGTAATTCCTCACTAATACTCTCTTCCTAAGTGACCTAGGTTGTGGGTTTTACCAGTTAAAATTACCACCACATACTACTATGCTTCCAGTGGCCACTGAGCCTCCATTGGAGTACAATCTATGAGTGGTTCAAGGCTGAGGTCCACACCCAGATCAACCCTAGAGCTCCACTGCAGTGCCCATCAATAGATCACTGAGTACATCAACAACTCTGGATGTTATTGGTAAAATAAACTAAAACAAAGGGAATCATAACAGCACGCCCAGAGACACACAACACATCAGAGTTACAGGGTCAGAATAAGAGCCTATGATTCTTATCCCCTTTAAAGACAGATGGGCTTTGGTGCATCCTCAGCACATTAAGAGAGTTGTGAAGGATGCTGCTGCAAGAAGCCACAGACAAAAAGCCAAAAAGAGCAGCAGGCGGAGAAGAATGTGGGAAAGAGGACAGGCATGCTCAAGGCATGGAACAGTTTCCATCCCTAATGAGAGGGAATGGGGAGAACCTGGTGTACCTGAGCCTTTCACCTGCTCTACCTAGGGAATCTCTGCTCCTCTGGACCACCACTTCTCCTGATCCCCTGAAACAACCTTCCCAGGCCCCAAACAGTTGTGGAGCATCACCCGCAGGCCTCTGTGCCTCTTTTCAAGGACCTCCAACCCTGAAAAGAGTCCTGTGGTCCGTTTCCCACTCCTGCAGCATATACCTTACACACTTAACAAATAGAAGAATTCTTCTTCCTCATGACTTTGAAGGTTTGGGTTCGTGATTAATGGGCCCATTGTGTTTCCACCTCTGAGAAAGGCAGAAAATACTGACTTGCCTTATGGCCAGACAAACAAAAGAGAGGATGAGGCTAAATAATCCCACTTAAGGACACACTCACAATGACCTAAACATTTCCCACTAAGCTTCCCAGCTAGAGCCAATCCTTTAACACATTGGCTTTTGGGGACACTTAAAATCCACAAGATAGCGAGTCCTCTATGCATTTAGATGCAGAGATAGAAGAGTAGAGCGGAACCAAAGAGGGCCATGTCTGGTACTGCAGCCTTTATAGCAAGTGTTATCCTTGTGATGGTCACAACCTGTCTTGGGTACCTCCTCCACCTGCTTCCTGGCTACTAGGCCCTTACACTTTGTGCACCAAGTTAAAATTATGTGACAAGGTGACCCTGACCTCAGTTCAGAAGTAGGTGCAGAGACTGGAGACTAAGCAATTAACACACAGTCGGGAGTAAAGGTGCCCAGGGAAATTTCCTGCAGCCCTGAGCCTGGCAGACAGGCAAGCACAGCAGGCGAAAGGTAGTGAGGGAGGTAGCATCCTGCATGCACTGCCTGGTTCCTTTTCTTTGGCAAAATGCCACTGAGGAGTGGACAGCGAGCCAGGGGGAGGGGAGCTGCACATAGCTGGGCAGGGAGGGTAGGCTCAGGCATGGGGACAGGCACATCCAGCGCACACACTGAGCACAGGAACCAGCATTGACCACGCAGAGTGCACAGCACCGGCCACAGCACCACACTTGGCCATGCATTCCCCAGGCAGACAGTAAGACATACTCAAGCAGGGTCATACATCCAGCAGCACACAACAGTGCATGCAACTATGTACATATGTGCATGCATGCATGTCCCCTCCCACATCTTCCCAAGAGGAACTGCAGCCTGAAGCCAAGCTTTTACGGAAAGCTTCCATTTCTCTTCCTCTCCTCTGCAGACTATCGCTCTGAGTCTCACCTAGAAATAGTGTGTGTGTGTGTGTGTGTGTGTGTGTGTATGTGTGTACTTATGTGTACATATGTATAGTGTGTATGGAGGGCAGAGGTCAACATTGGCTGTTGCTCCTCAGGTGTTATCAATATTTCTTTTGAGGCAGGGTCTCTTTCAAACCCGGAACTTGTAAAGTGTGCCAGACTGGCTGACTAGTGAACCCTAGGGATTCACCTGTCTTAGCCTCACCAGTACTGACTGGAATTACAGACATGCACCATCATATTTGTTATTTCTCTATTTGTTCATTCATTCATCCATTCATTCATTCATTCATGTTTCTGTTGGGTTTGGGGGATATTCTTTGAGAATATCATAAATGCACTTAATGTATTTGATCATATTTACTCTCCTCCATCTCATTCCTGCTCCCAGCTCCACCCTTAGCAACCTCATGCAGTTTTTTAAAATAACCCACTATGTTTAATCTGCGCTGCCCATATACTGGTGGGTACAAGGCCATCAACTGGGGTAGGGTTGATTTACCAGGAGCCATGTCCTTAAAGAAAACTGACTCTCCCTTCCCTAACAGTCATCAACTGCCTACAGCTCCTCAAGTAGGGGTAGGGCTCATAAGCCACTCTGTGATCTGGAATGGTGATTGGTTTCATCTTGTGCATGTCTTGTGCAGGCACCCATGGCTGCTGTGAGCTCATGAGTGCAGGAGTCCTTCCATGTCCATATTTCATGCCTGTGTCCCCTAACTTCTAGCTCTTAAAATCTTTCCACCCTTTCTTTTGCAGTGGTCTCTGAGCCTTGGGCAGAGAGGAGTAATAGAGATGTCTCATTTGTAACTAAACACTCCACAGACACTTTGGCCAGTTGAGTGCCTGCATTAACTACGGCCCATTGCATGAAGAGACTTCTCAGGTGAGGTTTAAGAACCATGCTAATCTATGGGTACAGAGATGTAAATTTAGAGGTGCCTGACTTATTACATGAGTTCTGGGATTACTCAGGTTCACAAGCCTGAACAGCAAGCGCATTACTGACTGAGTCATCTCCCAGCCCATTCCAAAGATACTCACTGGTCATGAGGTTAAGTGTCCGGAGACACTCTGCAGCTCTTGGACTGAGAGACTTTGGGCAGTCATAATGACTCTGAGCCATTTGTCTCATCTGCCTAAGGTGGCATCAGTAAGGGAGTAAGAAGAGGCCATTGGCGGGATTTCAAAGATGAAAACACTTTGTAGGTTACAGACTATACAGACTTTAATGGAAACTACAGACCTAGATCTGCTGGGTCCCACTATGGGGTACCAGGCACCATGCATGGTAGAAAACTGCCCAGCATCTAATGTTCTCAGACACCATGTGGTCTACCCCAGTGTTCCCAGCCTGGGTGATCTGTTAGAAAATCAGCTGGCAAAATGCCTACTTCACACAAAGACCTGAGTTCTGACCCACAGCACCCACGTAAAAGCCAGGTGTGGAGGTACACCTGGAAACGCAGGCCTAGGAGGAAAAGGCTGGGACAACAAGACACTGGAGTTCACTGGCTAGCCAGCCTAACTGAATCTGTGTGAGCTCCAGGTTTGGTGAGAGACCTTGTCTCTCAGGTAGAGAGTGATCAAAGAAGACACCCAAAATTAACCTCTGATTTCCATACACTCACACACACACATACTAACAACCCCCATATTAACACACACATATACACTAACGCACACATACTAACATGCACACAAACACATATGCATACAAACCCATATCAACACAAACATCTATACTAACACACATGCACATAGACCCATACCAACATACACACTAACACACACATACATACATGCACACATACACACATGTACACAGACCCATACTAACACATAAACACATGCATACGGACCCATACCACACACACACAATACTAAAGCACACAGACATATTAGTACATACACACTAATGTACACACCCATACTAACACACACATACATACTAACATGAACACATGCATTTTCACATATATACATGCATACTAACACACACATACTTACATGTGCACAGACCCATATCAACACACACATACCCATATTAACACACACATGCATACACACACACACACACACACACACACACACACACACACACACACACGGCTCTGAAAATCTCCAGACCTAGGCCCAACCCCTGAGATTCAGGGTCAGTGAATCTGGAGTGGTGCTCAGAAGTCTGTGGCTTTCAAAAGCCCCTCAGGTAATTCTAATGTGCTGTCAGAGTTGAGACCCACCCATCCAGTACAGAAATTAGATATACACCGAAAGACTAAATGGGGCACTTCACAATGGATGCTCACACAATGATAACAGCTAACACTTACTGAATTACTGTGTGTGTGACACACACAAACACACACAACACAAGCACACCAAGTGCTTTGCTAACCCCCACATTAGCATATCTGTTGTTCCCCAAAGTCCAGTAAATCAGGGTCTACGATGCCCATTTTACAGATGAACAAACAATATTCCAGAGATCAAGAAACATGCTCAAGGAAAGGCTAAGGTGGCATTTTTGCTAAACTTAAGAAGAGGATTGAATTTCACTCTGGAGAGGGAAGAATGGGAGGATGGGATGTTGGTTAGAATCTATGGTCTAGGAAGCTTTTAAAATCATGGGGGAGTAGGTGAGGGGAGCAGACAGCAACTCTGCTGGCTGGGACAATGGCCTCCCCAAGGGGGCTGGTAGGAGCTTAGGTCAGAGGCCTATGGCGTCCAAATGATGTGAGGAGAACATTTTGGGACCAAAAAAAAAGGTGGAAGTACTTTACGCAGCAGGTAGCAATTATGTGCCCCTTGTTATTATCCCCAGAGGTGGTCCGATGGAAATAGAATGTCAAGATGGAATCTGAGAAAGCTAACCCAGGAGTCTGGAGGGAGGAAGTGGGGACTTCATCTCTAACTTTTTTTGAGACCTGTGGAGCAAAGATCAGATACCGCCTGACATACCCAGACTCTACAAAATGTGGCAGAAAGAGCTTTGAATGGGGCTCAGAGGACCAATTCCCAGCACTGTTCTCAGTCAGTCTGGGCTTCATCATTGAAGAAGGAAGGACCGGGATAGCTGCATCCATCCGAGTGTCCATCAGCAAGTATCTCAGAGGTTGTCCTGCAGGGGTTAGCATGGGAGTCCCTAGCTCCACAGGCTCCAACTCAGCAGCTCTGTTCTCTCTGCTTTACACACTAGCTGACAGGGAAACTTCCTTTGACCCAGAGGTTCAGACAGCTCTGCCTCTAACTCCCACAACTGCTCTATGACAGGGAACCCCATAGGACTCCAACTATAAGGACATCAGGCACAGGAGGTGAGGGAAGCACCAGGAGCTGAGAACAGGATGAGGTCTGAGCAGGAGGCTGTGGAAGCCACAGACCCGCAGCTGTCAGAACTCCTCACTGCCAACTGCACCTCAGGCAGGGTGTCACTGAAGAGGGGAGCTGAAAATGACAAGAGGATCTTCCATTGAGGGAGCAAACTCCCCACCCAACACATAGCAGTGAAGTGCGCTTCCCAGAGTCCACCTTCACTGGAGAACAGGAGCCTCCTATGAGCTTCTCAACTCCACTCCCTAATCTGAAGAAACTGAGGCTGAGTATCTGCGGTGCTTCCGGGTACACTCTTCACTGACTTCTTTATGTTCCCAATGACTGAATGAAGTAAAGTACTATTTTGTCCCTATTTTTCAGACAACTTCCTTGAAGGACAAAAAGGGAAACTCAAGTATAGTCACATTTGTTAGAGTCAGAAGCTATGCCCCTAAGTGGTCTGCCTCCAACTCTACCTTCTAGACTCCCAAGTTGTAGCAAAACAAGTTCTCTCTCTCTCTCTCCTCTCTCTCTCTCTCTCTCTCTCTCTCTCTCTCTCTCTCTCTCTCTCTCACACACACACACACACACACACACACACACACATCAAATTTTAGAGACTCTCACATCAAGTTTTAGAGAAGAACTTTAACAAATATACCAAAAGATTAAAAAAAAGGTATTGCATTCATAAAGTGGGAACAGGATTTTACAAAGAGAGAACATTAGAGTACAATCAAGCTCTAGAATTGGAAGCAGGAACTAAAATTCATAGCAAATATTATAAAATACTGTCAGAAAACATCTGAAAATTAGATCAAAATGATGAATGTAGAAAAATAAGGAAACAAAACACAAACGGCTTAGATGATTTGGTAGAAGTGGGGCCTGGTGGCACACACCTGTCCTGTCAGCACTAGAGAGGCTGAAGCAGGGTGGCTGTGAGTTCAAGACCAGCCTGCTCTGTATAGTGAGTTCTGGGCTACATAGCAAGAGCCTCTACCAAAAAGAAATTCCAAGCAATTATCTCAGCTGTCGACTCATGTCACTCTCCAAACACTTTGTCATGTGACCTTGCTGCTCCTCCCATTTTCTGCCTTCAGATGTGCTTTGGGTCAAGAGAAG
The DNA here is from genome assembly GCA_036184795.1 of Tokudaia tokunoshimensis. Lineage (NCBI taxonomy): Eukaryota > Metazoa > Chordata > Mammalia > Rodentia > Muridae > Tokudaia > Tokudaia tokunoshimensis. The sequence continues at coordinate 39,396,387 of BTHU01000010.1, read as the reverse complement.
GCAGAGTGCCCTACTGTGTGTGAGGAGTGCAGCTCATGCATGACCCGGCGTCTCCATTTGCTGTCCTGCCATCTCTCCAGTCAAGCACTGATCCAAGAGACCATCAATCACATTGTAAGTTATCACATTTTAGGTTGGTTTGTTATGCAACATAATTGCAAGCATAATTAACCCTTGCAAGTCTTGGGACTGGTGCACGGTTAACAGGGAAAACAGAAGAAAGAGGATTAAAGAAGAGGAGGAGCAGGAGGAAAAAGAGGGACAGGAGAAGCGGGAGCAGGGGGAGCGGGGGGGAGCAGGGGGAGGAGGGGGAGCGGGGGGAGGAGCAGGGGAGCAGGGGGAGGAGGGGGAGCCGGGGGAGCAGGGGGAGGAGCAGGGGGAGCAGGGGGAGGAGCAGGGGGAGCAGAGGGAGCAGGGGGAGCAGGGGAGGAGCAGGGGGAGCAGGGGGAGCAGGGGGAGCAGGGGGAGCAGGGGGAGCAGGGAGAGGAGCAGGGGGAGCAGGGGGAGGAGCAGAGGGAGCAGGGGGAGCAGGGGGAGCAGGGGGAGCAGGGGGAGCAGGGGGAGGAGGGGGAGGAGGGGGAGCAGGGGGAGCAGGGGGAGCAGGGGGAGCAGGGGGAGGAACAAGATGAGCAGGGGGAGCAGGGGGAGCAGGGGGAGGAACAAGATGAGCAGGGGGAGCAGGGGGAGCAGGGGGAGCAGGGGGAGGAACAAGATGAGCAGGGGGAGCAGGGGGAGCAGGAGGAGGAGCAGGAGGAGCAGGGGGAGCAGGGGGAGGAGGGAGAGCAGGAGAAGGAGCAGGAGGAGCAGAGGGAACAGGGGAGCAGGGAGAGGAACAAGAGGAGCAGGGGGAGGAGGGGGAGCAGGAGGAGGAGCAGGAGGAGCAGAGGGAACAGGGGAGCAGGGAGAGGAACAAGAGGAGCATGGGGAGGAGGGGGAGCAGGTGGAGCAGGAGGAGGAGGGGGAGCAGGGGGAGCAGGAGGAGGAGGGGGAGCAGGAGGAGGAGGGGGAGCAGGGGGAGCAGGAGGAGGAGGGGGAGCAGGAGGAGGAGGGGGAGCAGGGGGAGCAGGGGGAGGAGGGGGAGCAGGGGGAGGAGGGGGAGCAGGGAGAGGAACAAGAGGAGCATGGGGAGGAGGGGGAGCAGGGGGAGCAGGGAGAGGAACAAGAGGAGCATGGGGAGGAGGGGGAGCAGGGGGAGCAGGGGGAGCAGGGAGAGGAACAAGAGGAGCATGGGGAGGAGGGGGAGCAGGGGGAGCAGGGGGAGGAACAAGAGGAGCACGGGGAGAAGGGGGAGCAGGTGGAGATGCCACCATGTAAATTTCCGATCACTAAAAAAAAAACAACTTCAGGTTAAAGAACCCATGAAAATCTCAGAATAAGAAACAGACCCCATAGCTCCAGTCTCAGACATACTGATAAACACACCAACAGTGAGAAGATCCTGAAAGCGTCCAGAAAGGGGCGGGTGGGGGCAGGTTTCAGGGAAAAGAACATGGTTGGAAGACTTTTTAAGTGAAGTGGGGTCTTTTAACTTGGGAGGAGTTATTTTCCATATAAAATTTCATACTCAGGCCCCCACATATGCACATAAAAATTGAAATAAATAAATAACTCTTTTGTAAAAAGCATTGTCCTGAGAGCAAGGGTAGAAGTAGGAACAGAGGGGAAAGAGTATAGTTTTTCTTTGTATCACAATATGTATATGTGTGTGTGTGTGTATGTATGTATGTATGTGTGCATGATGGGTGGATGGATGGGTGATGGGCGAGGTGAATGGATGGATGAATGGATGGATGGGTGATGGATATAGTTATTTCTCATTCATAATTACATTCTGATAAAATGGTTCTCCTGACTTTTCTATTTACCCAACATGTAAATAGACTGTCTAGTTCCCTACAGGAGCAGTGAGGAGGACAGCAGGTAAAGTTGTTAATAGCTTTAACCTAGAAAGACCAGTGAGATAACATTTCCCACCTTACATGGCAAGGAAGTCCAGAGCTGCAGGAGAAGAAGGGATAGCTAATGTGTGCTGCATGTGTTTGTCATGCTACAAGAAAGGATATAGAAGAAAGAAAAATCCTAGCAAGTTTCTGGCTCGTATGTGAGCCATGTTTCTACATTATTGTGATGCTCTATATTTGACTAAAACCAATACAACATGTCTGAAAGATGACTACAGTCAGAAAGAGAGGGGGTAACATCAAAATCTTCTCCTGCCACATCACAAAGTAGACAAATAACACCTAAAATTGACAAATCAGTAGCCAGTACTGTATGCGTATTAGTCAGAGATGGGGAAACAAACAGGGAGAAAAACTGGCACCTGAAATATGCAGTCCTGGGTTGAAGAGACGGACCCATGGATGAAGTGCTTGCCACACAGAGTGAGTACCTGACTTTGGATCCCCAGAACTTACATAAAATCAGACACAGCCAATGTTCCTATAACAAGGCAAGAAACATGGCAGGAGAACCTCTAGAAGTTTGCAGACCAACTAGCATGGTGCTCACAGAAGCAAATGACAAGAAATTGGCTCAAACAAAATGGTAAGGCAAGGTGTCCTTTGACCTCCATACACACATCACACAGACACATGAACACACAAAGACACAGACATACACACATATATTATAGAGAGACATGCACAGACGCACACACATACACATACACAAAGACACAGACATACACACATATCACACACACAAAGACATGCAAATACAAACACACACACACACACTCATGCACTTTCAAAGTGTTGTCCTGGGACTGGATAAAAGTCAGTTCCCAGTATCCATATAGCAGTTCACAATTGTCTCGAGTTCCAAAGAAAGCAACATATTCTGACCTCTACAAGCTCCTACCTGCATACATATATAAAGTGTATGTGTATGTATATGTATGTATATAAATAGGTGAACGTACATATATAAAAATATTTTAATCAGATTTTACATAAAGCATTTTAAAGTGTCATCCTAAGAACAAAAGCAAAACTAGGAAAGGTGGAGAAATAGTATGCTTTTTTTTCCCCTTCTTGTTATAAGATCTCTGGAATTTAATCTTTTTCGTTTTGCATATATCTTATTTGGACAGTTTTTAAGACAAACAAAATTAATGATTTCAAAAGCCTTCTACATCTGCATATTATTAAGAGATGTTCTGCTATGACCTTCTAAAGGCTTTGAATTATTCCAAGGTTCCAAGGAAAACAGTGTGTGTAGTGACTGAGGTTTATCTCCATACAGACCCTGAGTGACTGAAGTCTAAATAAGTTTTCACATGGCTCTAAGAAAAGGGGTCCTTGTGAAATTTTGTGCTCAAAGCAGCAGCCTGGGGCATTCAGAATGGGCAAACCCTCCTGGGTCCCCTGTGACTCTACCTCTGAGTCTCCAACTTCTCTAGGGGCTCTGAGAAAGAACATGGCCAGTTCTGCCCCCACAGGTCCCTGGCAGGTGCTGTGAGCATCATTCCTAATGAGAAGTGACAAGCACAATTGCTGGGGGGACATCCAGCTTAGAGCACAAGCTGCCCAGTGTGGCTGGAGGGTTTCTCAAGCTGTCAAGGGGGCCCCTGGACACTCACACGCCACAGGCAATCTGGTCTTCAACATTAGCTTTGCATTAGCATGGATGAAGGCCAACCTGGGGCCTGGGCAAAGGGGGAGTCCAAGAACAGAAAGAAGGAGCCAGCAGTCAGAGAGAGCCCTTCACTGAGCCGGGACACAGATGCCTGTCTGTACCCTCCCCTGGGCCCTCCCTCATATGCAAGAGAGGGAGTTAAAACACCTAGATGCAAAGAGTCTTACCCATGTAAGAGAGTCCATCTTGGTTTCAAAGGCTTCCAAGGCCAAAGACAAAATCAAGGCAGCCCTCCAGCCCATGGCTCCATCCCAAAAGTCCTATAGCTTTAAGTCTGGAACACTCTGCTTTTGAGTCTCTATCTGTAATTTTCTTCCTCCATCTCTGCATGTAAGTCCTCTTGCTTCCCTTTGCCTCTGGTTCTAGTTCCACTGCCTTTTCTCAGCTGCAGAAGTTGGAACATTTCTGAACAATAGAGACACCAATGTCGCTGCCTGGTGAAGAGACAAGAGAACTGAAAGAGATCTTGCATATGCCCAAGGGTCTCTCACTCACATCACTGGCCCCCTCTTGGCTTATTGTCTGCAGGCTGTCTGTGGCAGGACAACAAGACACTCCTCTTCTGGCTTGTCCCTTAGCTGCTGGACCAATTCCCCCCATGTACCAGTCTCAGTGTTCAGGGGTGAGGATAAAGGATGGGTCAGCAGAGCCCAAATGTCCTGAGAGGCTATGACTCAGCAGAGTGGGAGATCTGAGTTCAAACAGAACAATGTTATTAGATGTTGTTGAAACACAGTTTCTGTTTCTTGAACCCCAGGTTTCCCTGTCTTCAAAAGAAGGCATTGAGCCAGCCACAATACTCTTGTGATGTATGTGTACCAGCACGCATGTGTATATGCATAGACATCAGCTGTCTTCCTCATCCATTCTCCACCTTTACAAGTCTCTAACTGAAGCTGGAATTCTGGAATACCGGATTTCCCCCAAAAAACCATTTCCACAGCTTCTGAGATGAGGATATACCAAAAGAACAGCAGCCAACATGAACCACACAAGACCCTGAGCAATTCTAGAACACTACCAGTCCCACAGATGGGAGTCCTTCAAGGACACAAGTTCAACAGACCATCTTCAGCCATGTGGTTCACTGGGATCCTCTCCCCTGGGGAAATCCTTCCAGCAGTATGTTTAGCAGACAGCAGGATATGTACTCCTTGTGCAGCACCCAGCACCGGATGGATGATATAATCATAAATACACAAACTGCAATGAGATAAAATTATCATTATATGAAGTTAAATTATTAATTAGCACCTCCAAAAAAAGACCAACACCACCTGGTCTTAGATCTTGGAAGCTGTGTTTCTCACAGCAACAGAAAGATCCAAATAACTTATCAGTGCTGTACAGCTAGGTGTGGTTCTCTGTGTTTCTGACAGCAACAGAAAGATCCAAATAACTTATCAGTGCTGTACAGCTAGGTGTGGTTCTCTGTGACAATGGATCCCAGAAGCCTGAGTATAGGGCTCCAACCAGGCAGCCTGCTCTATCTGCCCTTGAACAGCAGTAGTTGTTTAGAATTGAGTGAGTTCTACTTGGGAGACATGGACAAATATCTACTAGACCCAGATATGGGATCAACAGGAAAATAATGACTTCATCAAAGTCCAAGTTGGGCAACCAGTGAGTCTCTTGGGGTTATTTACAGGATAATGGACAAACTGCAGACATCTGCATCACCAAAAAGCACATCTCAGCATGGGTGATGACTCATGAAAGCTGCAGCTCTGGAGCTCTCAGCATGACAGTTCAACAGGTCAGAGAGTTTCCTGTCTCCAGCATTCCTTATGATTTACATACCTATGAGGAGGAGCCTTGTGAATCTTGTAAGTTTCAGATACTTCTTGAGACTTGTGAGTTGCCTACTTTCTGCATCTTAAAGAGCCAGGCTCTAGGATAGAATATTTCAACCCAGAGAAAGTCACTGCACAATGAGGAAAAGAAGAGTAATTCCCATCACCCATTTCTGTGACTGGAGAAGCTAAGACTCAGCACAAGGTACAATGGCTAGAGAACCTGGATCAGAGCACACTGAGTTGTTTGGATACTAGACTGGGAGAGGGGCAGGTGCCCAAACTGCCTGAACACCTTGGAGCTAAAACAGTTAACATGTAACCTCTGTTCTGTGCCACGTGCAGCCTTCTTGCCAGATACCAGAGTTTCTTGTTGGAAAAACAGAAGAAAAAAAGTATCATTACCTACTGCAAAGAGAGAACAATGTGTGGCAGGCTAGACCAGTGAGCTTGATGTTTGTATTTTGCCCAACTCCAATCCATCTCTGAGAAAAGTCAGGTAGCCTTAATTGCCACCATTGCATACACTGTCATCCCTGTCACCACAGCCCATGATCCCTACCATCTCCTCCATGCCCTGTGGCCTGAGGAGAAAAGTAGGAAGTTTTTGAGGGCATCTTCCTTACCAAGGCGTCCATCCCTGCTATGGGATGCTAGTGAATCGTGAACCCATGAAACACTCCAGTTAAGATGGAGCTGACTCCCTGCCTCTTCTTAAATCCCCTGCAGCTGCCCTGAAGAGCAATTCTTCACTCGTTCAAACACCTACTAAAGTGGCCTCAGTGCTCGTGTTCAAGATTCTAACTGAGAAAAGTACAACCTAAAATCCTTCCTTAAGATCTCACAGAAGGGCTAAAGAAGTAATTCAGCTATGACTCATCTTACAGAAGACCTGAGCTCAGTTCCCAGCAACTGTACCGGTGGCTCATAACCACCTATAACTCTAGCTCCAGGGGATCTAATACCTCTAGTTTCTGAAGGTAACCTGACTTACATGCACATACCCACACACAGAGACACACATAATTTAAAATAATAAAAATAAAATTATCATTTTAAAGTTCACAAGGTAAGTCAGGTATTTTGACACATGCCTCTTTTCCCAACAGTCAGGAGGTAGAGGCAGAGAGGTCAGGAGTTTAAGGCCACCTTCAAGTAAGTAGTGAATTAGAGGCCAGCCTAGGTTATGTAAGATTCTGTCTCAAAAACAAAACAAAACAAAAAGGGGGGGTATGCAAGATCGAGTTGGGAAAATGGCTTAGTCAGTACAAGGTATGTAAACTCAAGGACTGAGTTCAATCCCCAACACTCTTGTAAAAAGCCAGGCTCAGCAGTATACTCCTGTAATACCGGTATAAAGGTAGAAGTAGGAGAGTCCTTGGACTTGCTAGACAGCCAGCAAAGCTGAATTGGTGATTTCTGGTTTCAGTGAGAGACCTGGAAAGGTGAAGACAGATGGAGGAAGATAGTTGATATCATACATACATATGCACACACACACACGAGTGTATACACACACACACAGACACAAAAGATAGATAAAAAGCTTAAAGATAAAAAGCTCCACAGTGCTAGATTATACATCTATTAGTGGTTTTTCTTGATAAAACACCTGGGACCAAGGCAATTTTCAGAAGAAAGTTTATTTGGGCTGTGCTTTCAGATAACTAGCCTCAGAGACAGTGGAGCTGAAGGCATGGTGGCTAGAGCTGCAATTGAGACCTCATCTCTTAAATCAGGAGCAGGAAGCAGAGAGCTCACACTGGGAATGGCATGAGGCTTTGAAATCTCAAAGCCCACCCTTAGTAACTTACTTTCCTCTAGTAAGGCCACACTTAAACTACCCAAACAGAACCACCAACTAGGGACCAAGTATTCAAACAGCTTAATCTATGGGGCACAATCTCATTCAAACCACCACAATTTAGTTGTGTACATCTATAATCCCATCATTCAGGAGGCTGAATGATTAGCCTACATAGAGGAACTAACCAAGCAGTCAGGGTGGTGCAGGACAGAGAACAAACTACTAAACCACCTTCGGGTAACACAGAAGATTCAGTGACCCATCCAAAGTGACTGGCTGGGTAGTAGCAGAGGCAGGATGCGGTCCTATTCTAAACTGTGTTGTCTGGTTCTAGAGACCTGTATATGTCCCCCAGAGAGACTGTGTAGACTCCATTTCTGGTAATACAGGCAAGGTAATCACACCCAGCCAGCACTTCCTTGCATACTATGTGCAGGAGTCCTTGAAACAAGTTTTCAGAGTCCTAATGAGGCAGTCTGCTCCATGGGATTTACAGTAGCAGGTGCTTATATGTCCAGCAGGATGTAGAGTTCAACATAGATGGAGGCTCAGACACAGTATTGTCCCACACTTGCTTCCTGTGAGTTTCCCCTATGGCCCAGACTCCCCCAACCACAATATTTATGCTGGCTCTAGCCAGATAAGACCTGAATAATTCATAGCCAGCACATGGTCCAGCCCCAAGATAGCTTTCTGGTGGTCAAATCAGAGGTATGGGCAAAGGCCAGGGCAGCTGGACCTAGGAGGAGATGTAGTGGGTTTGAAAGCCAGGAGCAACCAGGGAGAAAAGAGTATAAACAAGCACCCATAAATTATTCATCAGGGCAGCTGCTGATGCAGCCTGGGGGTGATGGGTGGTGTGACAAAGTGACAAGCCTGATGTCACCACTCAAGTCTGGTGTTTCCAGTGTGGCCTCAGAGACAATGGCAGGGGCCAAAAGGTGGGACTTCTGGAGTGCACACCCCAGATCAATGTTAGGCAGAGAAAGCTGAGCTGGGTTCACAAACATCAAAGTGGTGTGCTTTAAGAATTCCACATCATCACACCAAGCCTCAGGGGCTCTCATTCAGAAAAAGACCAGCACTGGGTCCACTAAGCCCTCATGCTCCAAATGGCAAGATAACTATGTCACTTCAGCCTAAATACCCAAATTCCAGCAGGTCTTGAGCACAATCCTGGCCACAGTTAAGGACAGAGTCGCCTTTGTCCCTTGGGCTATCTAGCTCTCTTGGCTTCCACCGTCTCCTCTGTCTCTCCCTACTGTCTTTCCTTACGACTATACTGCACAGATCTCCCAAGAGTAGAAACACTACAAGCCCTTCCATGTCTATCAGGGCAAGTCAAACTGGCTGCAGGTCCTCCACTGAGCCATGGCTGCAGGTCCTCTATTGTGTATGGCTGCAGGTCCTCCACTGAGCCATGGCTGCAGGTCCTCCACTGAGCCATGGCTGCAGGTCCTCCACTGAGCCATGGCTGCAGGTCCTCCACTGAGCCATGGCTGCAGGTCCTCCACTGTGCCATGGCTGCAGGTCCTCTATTGTGTATGGCTGCAGGTCCTCCACTGAGCCATGGCTGCAGGTCCTCTATTGTGTATGGCTGCAGGTCCTCCACTGAGCCATGGCTGCAGGTCCTCTATTGTGTATGGCTGCAGGTCCTCCACTGAGCCATGTCCCCTATTATGTGTCCAGCGTCAAGCTATGTGCACAAGCAGCCAGTAGGGACCTACACTCCACTGATTACTGTGTGATCAGCCCCTTTCTGTCTCTGGGACTTGGGAAGCTAGACAAGATGTAATGGGATCCTCTGAACACTGACAAAACAACATGGTAGGAGAGAGGGGCTGGATAATGGTTCTTTCCTCTAGACAGGACACCTGTGCAGGTGGGGATTTTCTAGAATCCAGAGAAAGGGGCCAGGCCTTCATTCTTAAAGGTCCAGCTCCTGAGTTTCTATTTAAGAGTGAGCATGCTCTAACAATGGTGCAAACAGTAGCCCACCAATGGTGGACGTTCCTCAGCTACATATCTACCTATTGGTGGTGATGCTGGGAGCCTTTTACAAGGCAGGGCGGCTAGCATGGTTATGATTCCCAGCATGAGCACTGCAGCAGCCACAGAGGCTCCGAGAAACTAGTGCCTGGTCCAAGGCCACACAGGCAGCAACAAACAGAGCCAATCTAGAATCCAGATCATCCTGTCTTCTCCATTGTCCATTCTGTAACAGGACCATGACACCATGCCGGGTCAGAGTCCCTCAGCCTGCTCCTCAACACAGATCCCAGAGGCAGGAAGGCTACACAAGGCCTCTCATTCATATAACAGGATCTCAGCTCCACATATCCATGTGGCCATACTGGGCCTGGCTTCTGAGAGCTGCTGCCCAGTACATAGAAGTTCAGAACAGATCAAAGTAAGAAGGAGAAGCCTGGGCAAGGAGAAGACTCTAGAAATGGGGACTTGGGAGGGGGGAAAGGAGTCCATTCTTAGCAGAAGGCTGGAGCAGCTGCATAAGTGGCTCTGTAATGAATAAGTGATGGCCGCCACCACCAAGGTTTCCACAGGGCTGCCCAGCTAGGGCAGAAAGGGCACTAATTGAGCAAGTTTATCAGAGATCCAGCATCTTCAGGTCCCACTCACATACAGCACTTATGCATTCTTAATGGGCCTTGGGGTGGCAGACTGACCTGAAGAACTTAGGATATGCCCAGAGCTAGAAGGCTGAGGTACTCAGTTCCCAGCAGTGCTAATTCTGGGGGAGGATCCTGAGCTTAGATGTCATGGCACCCCTACCCAGGCATGGCCAGACTAGGACAGAAGCAGCCTGGGCCCTGAAATTCTTGTTCATCCTCTTAGCATGGCTTTTAGTTCCCAAGACCTCGGTTTACCTCCTGGAATTAGGAAAGCCATGATCAATTGGCTTCTGAGACTCAGGGGCTGACAAATGTATACCAGGAACTGAAGAAGAGATCAAAGCTGCAAGCCCCCCATGGACCAACTGCCTCCTTCAGGGGGAGGACACGGAGAAGAGGACACCTGAGCTTTTTTCAAATCACCCGTGACCTGCCCCACCCCTACCCGGGTGACCTATTAACGTGTAAGGCTCTGAAGAACAGAAAGGAAGGCTCTGCTTTCAGAAGCAGGGAAGGACTCCAGGTCCTAGGCTTGTGTGTTGCTAGCCAGTTTTGAGACTTGTAGCGTGGCCCCATACTCTAATATTCCTGAATTAACTACTTTTTCTGTTGCTGTTACAAAACACCTAACAAAAACAGCTTTAGTAAGGAAGGGTGTATTTGGGCTCACTGGAGGACTAGTCAGTCCACCCCAGGTGGGGAGGCACGGAGCAGAAGCATGGGTGGGTTACATTGTATCTGCTATAAGGATGCAGAGAGGTGAAGGCTGGCTCTGAGCTTGCCCCTCCTTTTATTCCGTCCAAGCCCCCAGTTCCGGGGATGGTGCCACCCACATTCAGGATGGGTCTTCCCTCCTCAGACCTTTTTTAGGAAACTCCCTCATAGACGCACCCAGAGATGTGCTTACAGTGCTTAGAGAGTCATTCCAATATCAGTAAAGTTGTCAGTAGAGAGAAACAAGTATGAGCCCCAGCTACCACCAGGGATCAAACACCAGTGAGTGATCCGCTTGGCCATCGTCAAGGTACAAAACCCCGAAACATCTGATTCCAGGCTATCTTAGCCACCAACTCCCATAAGAGACAGGAAGGGGACTTTTGCTGGACCCTCAACGCCCTATCTGTAAGCAGAGATTCATGGCATCTCTGCTCCTGCAGTGTTTGAGTCCAGAGCTAGAAACAAAATGGCAGGTCCTCAAGAAAACAAAAGACAGAATTATCATGTGGTTTAGAGAGCCCTGGGCACACACAGGAAGAAACTGAAAACAGAGACTCAATTGGCATATGTGCAGCCAAAGTAACACAGTATGACTCCAGGAGTCAAGTATGGAAGCCACTCAGTGGTCCACTGATGGCTGAGCAATAACAAAATAAAGAAGTGATTGATCCTTGCCTTTAAAGGGGAAGGAAATTCTCATGCATCAAATGGGCAAAAAACTTTAAGACCTTATGCTAAGTGAAACAAGCCAGCCACATAAGGCCAATGCTCCCTGATTTCAGCCTTGGAGGGTACCTAGAGTGACCAGGAACATAGCAACGGAAAGCAGATCTGAGAAGGCCATAGTGTTGAGGGACCTGGGGAGTCGCCATTGAGCACAGAATTCACAGTACCCCCCCCCATTTTGTTGTTGTTCTGCTCTCTTTTTTTTTGTTTGTTTTGAGATTTTATCTCCCTGTGTATCCCAGGCTGGCCCCAAACTCATGATTCTCTCGCCTCAGCCTCCTGAGTGTTGTGATTGAAGCTTCACATCACTATAACTGGCTTAAATAATTTTTTAAGGTCATGGTGTACAATAAAATTTGATATTTTAACCATTTTAAATGTTAGCTTTAGTAGTGTTAAAAAAATCCATATAGCAAATGCAAACAATCTCAGAAACTTTTAATCTTACAAAACTGTAACTCTGCCTAAATGTGGTGGTACATGCCTGAGTATGCACTTGGGAGACTGAAGCAGAAAGATTGAAAATTCAGGGCTGTGTATTGAGACATTATCATTATTATTATTATTATTATTATTATTATTATTATTACTGCCTATTGACCAGAACTCAGAGGAGTCTACCTAAACTTGCAAACCAAAAGATTAAGAGAAAGGCTAGAAAGATTATTCAGTGGTTAAAAGGATTTGCTGCTCTTTCATAGGACCTAAATTTGGTTCCAAGTTCCCACATCAGGCAGCTCATAGCTGCTTCTAGCTCAGACTTCAATATATCTGACCCCCCCCCCCCCCGCAAGCTCATTAGACCTGCACTCGCAGGCACAAGTCCTCCACCTTCTTACACAATTAAAAATACAAATTAGCTAATTAAAATAAAAAGAAGACAATAAAAGACCTGAAAGAGATCAGTTATTTATAGAATACTGTTGTGCCTGCTAGTTTTATGTCAACTTGACACAAGCCAGAATTATCGAAAGGAGGGAACCTCAATTAAGAAACTGCCTTCATAAGATCTGTTTATAGGACATTAGTGATTAATGGGGAAGGGCCCAGCCCATTGTGTGTGGTGCCATCCCTGTGCTGGTGGTCCTGGTTTCTATAAGAAAGCAGGCCAATCACAAGCAGCACCCCTCTATGGCCTCTGCATCAACTTCTGCCTCCAGGATCTAGCCCTACTTAAGCTCCTGTCCTGACGTCCTTCAGTAATGGACTACAATGTGGAAATACAAGCCAAATAAACACTTTCCATCCCAGTTTGCTTTTGGTCATGGTGTTTCTTCATAGCAATCGTCACTAACTAGGACAGAAATTGGTACCAGAATTGTGGAGAATTTCTGTGACACACCTCACCATGTTGTTTTGGGGAAGATTGTGAAGACTTTATAACTTTGGGTTAGAAAATCCATTGAGTGCTCAAAGCTTGGTGAGCTTATGGGAGCTTAGAACATAAGAATGAACATAAGAATGAGGAGAACCTATGGGAGCTTAGAACATAAGAATGTTAGAGAAATGCAGACAATGGAGGCCTGGCTTGTGAAATTCCAGGTCAAGTTCAGAGTCACTTAAAGACTCTGTTGGGGCTGTTGCATATTGTGGGTGAAGATTCTATGGTCCAGTTAGCTGGGGCTGAGGAATTGGTTGTGATTAACAAGAGACCAGAACTACTAGGATAAAACCTTTGCTTTGCTGGGACAATTCATGTTGGTCAGCTGGAGCTAAGATGTTAGTCGTGATTAAGAAGAGACTAGCTTCAATGGGCTGAAATCTGGGAAGGGTTTCCTTAGCGTCCCCACACAGAAGCTGTGTTCCAGAGGTGGCAAAGGTTGTGTCTTGCACTGGCAGCCAAAACTGGTAGTGTAAGGATCACCCATGATTTGAAGGTATTGGTTTTGAAGACATGAAGGAGTCATGAAGAGCTGCTAAGACTTAGCCCTGCATGCAGCTAGGAGAGGCCGTTGGAGAAGGTGCAGCCTCAGTGGCAGAGGACGTCATGGAGAGGGAGGGCTTGAGAACTGACATCATGAAGAGAGCCCAAGGGAGGCTACTGGTGAAAATGCAGCCCAGTTGCAGCACCCAACACTTTGAAGATGCTAGTACCCTGGGATGACCACCAAGAGCAGCAGCATCTGTGGAGAGGAGCCAGTCAAGGCCTAGAAGGCAACCTGTGTGTGTTGCAGAGGGTGGAGCCAGACAAGTGGCCTAGGCTCTTTGGAGGAACCCTGAAAATAGTGAGTAGATCCCCAACACTGGACACTGAGCTATTTATACAGTTGGAGTTTGCTTTTGTTTCGATCTGTGGCTGTGCCCTGGTTCTTCCCTTTAGAAATAAGAAAGTACTTAACTTATTTATTTGTTTGTTTGTTTGTTTTAATTTATTGGAGTCCACAGTTGAGCAACTTTAAACTTTTAAAGAGACTTTGGGATTTTACAAAGACTTTGAATTTAAAAGAGACTGAGTTTTTAAAGACTGTGGAACTTTTAAAAATTGGAATGTTTATTATAATATTGATATTCATCTGTGATCTTGGGGATAAACAAGAAAGGAAAGGTTACAGCTTAACATGGCAAGTTTTTGTGTCAAGTTCATAAACAGTTGATTGTTCTGGGGACTTTCATGTTAACACAAGCTAGGGTCATCTGAGGGAACCTCAATTGAGAAAATGTCCATCAGGAAAAGCTCTAAGGAATTTTCTTAATTAGTGATTGGTGAGGGAGAGACCAGCACATCGTGGGTATTGATTTTCCTAGACTGGTGGTTCTGGTTTCTATACGAAAGCAGGTTGAGCAAGCTATGAGGAGTAAGCCAGTAAGCAACACCCCTCGATAGCTTCTGCATCAGCTCCTGGCTGCAGGTTCTAGCCCTGCTTCAGTTCCTGCCCTGACTTTAAGTGATAGACTAAGAAACTGAGTGTAAACCAAATAGACCCTTCCCTCCCCAACTTGCTTTCAGTCATGGTGCTTGATCTTAGCACTAGTACCCCTAACTAGGACAACTATTGTGTCACTTTTTGTGGCCTGGAACATAGAAGGAGGATAACAAGGCTGCCCTCATCCAGCAGCTGAGTGTCAGTTGTAGACACTTGGGTTTTTGCAAAACCAGGAGCATTTCTCTTCCTGCCAAGTTACTTGAGCCAGATTCCCAGCTCTTGTTAAGGGTAAGGGCCCAGTCATGAGTTCAAGGCACTCTCTTCTTCTATACATCCCAATTTCTCTCTACCAATCATAGCAGAAGCAGTTTTTTGGTCTCTAGGTTATATGGAGTCTTGTTGTAGCCCCATACCATCTTCTCCATCAGCCCATGAGCTCTTAGAGAGAGGATCTGTGTAGTTCAAGCTGCCTCATTCTTAACTCTCAACCCACTCCAGCATCAACATCAGTGTGGTGCACAGGTATGACTGCTTGTATTCTCATGCTAATTAAATTCTCCCAAGTTGGTTCTGGTTGGTGAATAAAGATATCCACAACCAATGGCTGGGCAGGGCAGACAGAGGCAAGACTTTTAGGATTCCCAGAGAGGAAGGAGGAAGAAAGAGATCTACCATGCTGTGAGAAGAAAACAAGAGGGGAAGAAGAGAGGACTGAAGAAGAGAAGGAGAAAGCCATGATGGAGCAAAACCATGTAGCCAGGAGAAACCACAAGTAGCAAGGGGTCTTATAGCTGGGGAATAAGTTAGTATAGTGTTAGATCTGCCCAATCTAGACTTATAGCTTATAATGATAATAACTGGATTGTTTGTTTTATATATATGGGATTATTGGGGTTAGTAATTACAGCAACAGGAGGTACTAGCACATCTGTAAACACGGGGACATATCTAATGGCTGAGAAGCACCTAAAGAGATGTTCAACATCCTTAGTCATTAGGAAAATGCAAGTCAAAACAACCCTGAGATTCCATCTCACACCAGTCAGAATGGCTAAGATCAAAAACACAGGAGACAGCAGTTGTTGGCGAGGATGTGGAGAAAGAGGAACACTCCTCCACTGCTGGTGGGATTGCAAGCTGGTAAAACCACTCTGGAAAGCAGTCTGGCAGTTCCTCAGAAAACTGGGCATGACACTCCCGGAGGATCCTGCTATACCACTCCTGGGCATATACCCAGAGGCTTCCCCTGCATGCAATAAGGACACATGCTCCACTATGTTCATAGCAGCCTTATTTATAATAGCCAGAAGCTGGAAAGAACCCAGATGTCCCTCAACGGAGGAATGGATTCAGAAGATGTGGTATATCTACACAATGGAATACTACTCTGCAATTAAAAACAATGAACTCACGAAATTCCTAGGCAAATGGTCAGAACTGGAAAATATCATCCTTAGTGAGGTAACCCAATCACAAAAGAACACACATGGTATGCAGTCACTGATAAGGGGATATTAACCCAGAATCTCGGAATACCCAAGACACAATTCACATATCAATAGATTTCCAAGAAGATGGAAGGAGAGACCCCTGGTCCTAGAAAGACTGGATGTAGGGGAAAGCCAGGACAGAGAAGTGAGAGGGGGTTGAATGGGGAAAAGAGGGAGGGAAGGAGGCTTATGAGACTTTCGGGGAGGGAGGAAACAGGAAAGGGGAAATCATTTGGAATGTAAATAAAAAAACTTAGAAAATAAAAAGAAGAAAAAAGAAAAAGAAAATGAAAGACAAAAAAAAATAGGCAGCTGTGACTGTTAGCCTATGCCTCCTGTGTGGTTCCTGGTGATACTCCAGGGTTGGGGCACCTTCCTGTTCTGCCTCAGCTGTTATCAAGCCAGACACAATGGGTCCACTTTAGCATGGTGTCCTGAGCTGGGCCCTATGATGTGGGAGCCCCATCGCCTGTCTGGGTTAACATTAGCATGCTGATGGCTGATAGATTGGTGAGGCAGTGTGTGCAGCTGCTGCCTGGGCAGTACTAGGCATTAGTGTGAGCTCCTTGTCCTGCTGGAGAAGTAAATGCAACAGCAAACAAGGAGCAACAACCTTTCTCCATACTGCCACAGCTTCTGAAGTTCCCATGTAGTGCCTATGACTACATCAGAAGACCAAAGCCATCTCGCAAACTCAAGGACAATCCGGGTTTCTGCAAAGTCACTAGGACAAAGGCACTATCTGTGTCACGGGGAGTCTTGGGAGCCTTGGCTTCTGACTGCTCTTGCATCAGATGGTCATTCCCACCACAGCGGACCCACTGGGTAAGAAGGCCAGAGGACCAGCCTCCAGCATCCCTAGAGATGCCAACAGGAACCCCTAAGCAAGGGAATACAGTGAGCCTGGAGGTGACTGTTCCCCTCTGCTCTGAGGACAGACACAGTCGAGCCTCTCAGTGAAATGAAGGCGAAGCTATACCTGTCCAAGCCTGGTGTCCTTAAGCTGGGCAAAATTCAGAGCCAAGTCTCTGTAGGAAAACAGACCATGGGCTTGTTCCCCACCACTGGATGAGGCCTTTTGGGAATGGCTAGTATTCAGAGCAGAAGAGATCTTGTGCTGGCCCTTGGCCTGTGGTCATACTTTCATGGAATCCTCCAATAATTCAGAGCTGAGCCATCCAGTATGGCCCCACTCCCACCCCCAGTCCCTGTGAAGTGTCAAGCATCATGCTAAGAGTTCTGTGGATCATTTAACCCCTACAACAATACTAAGTGTTACTGTCAATTTCTCTATAGAACTCAGGCACAACAAGGTTAAGCAATTTCCCCAAGGTTCTGCAGTTGTGAGTGGCCTGATGGAGCTTTGAACCCAAACAGTGTGAGCAGGATTCACCCTGCCCTTCTGTCCCTTAGTGACTGTGGTGCTAAACAATCAGCAAAGATTTCCACTCCCAACAGTGAGGATGCACAAGCCTCCAATAGCCAGAGCTGGGACTTGAACCTTTGACCCACTGACCCTAGGGATGCTGGCTATTAAAACATGACAAAGCTGTGCCTGTATTTCATACAAGGAAACCAAGGCTCTGAGTGACTGTCATTTGTCCTCAGCAGCGTTTTCCAGTTAAGTGGCAGAGCTGGGACTGTATCCCAAAGCTTTGACTTTCAAATCTAAGAAAGACACAAGTTTAGGGAAAGGACTGTGCTGTCCTCTTGACAAATCAGAACTGGCTTTGTGAAAAGGACCACAGCAAAGTTGGAGTGCTGAGCTGAAGCTTGGGTGCCAGAAATGGGGTCATTTCACAGACAAGAGTGGGTGAAGGGTCCAGGCAAAGAGAGGAGCTGGATTTGCAGCTTTTGGCCAGCCCCATGATATCAGACAAGTCATTCCATCATCCTTCAGTTTCCTTTATGAAGAATGGGAGGCCCAGTAGTGCACACCTCACAGGGACATGGTGGGGGGGCTAATATAATTATGCAGAGTGTGTTTGCACACCTGCTATCTTCAGGCCCTAGCTGGAGGCCTAATGGAGTGTCATTTATGACACACGGATTCATGGAGGCCAGAGTTACAGGCCACATTTCACTTGTGGCAGGGGTGCGATTAGAACTTCATCCTCAGTCTCAGGAAGCCTGAGAGAGGCATCTTGTTGGCCAGGTCTTCAGGCACTGACATGTACCTAGGCTTGGGAAGGGTGTGTGGTAGGGTGAGGGGGTGCCTGCCAATGCCCATTGCTTTCAGTTCCAGCCTCACTTAGAGGCTTCCAAGCAACTGCTCCTCTACCCTCCTCTTTTACCTGACACTCCTCATTTGCATACAGATGCCCCTCTGCCAGCCCTGGTCTGAAGTTAATAGAAACAAAAAATGCCCGTTTAATGAAGATCATGAGCAGCAGGTCCACCACCCACCCACCGGTGGAGAGAAGATGGGTGTAATCAGATCACAGTGGAGGCAGATGTTCACAACTGGACACAGATGGCCCCCACCTGCTTTCAAATCTGCATCCTGGCTGCAGTCGCTCACTGTCTGCCTGAGAGGCAGGTGAGTGGTAAGGGGTGCAGCCAGCAACAGACAGCCTGACCTGGTGAGGAAACTTCACGGTGGGGCAGCTGATGCCTCTGGGACAGTGCTTCACCTAATCTCTCAGCCCCAGATCCTGAGGTGACCTACCAACTCCCTGAAGAGTTTGCTCGGGCACATGGCAGATGCCAGTCAGTGATGGGACCTACATGAGATGCTGAGCTCTAGGGCTGGGGCCCTTGGAATGACAGGAAAAGTAGACATGGAGAGAATCAGGAAACCTTAGCCGTGGGATCCAGGGATGCTGTGTGGAAGGAGACCTTTCACCCTCCGGTCCAACTATGGGAACAGGGAAATCAAGGCTGCCCTGTTTCATGGCCTTACCCCAGAGTGGCAGAGTGGCTACCATGCTCAGGAGATGCCACCTCTCCTTTATCAGCAGCCTGAGAAGGACCAGGCTGGAGAGGATCAGCATGTTGCCCCATCCTGTCAGCTTCTACTCAGCAGCCAGCTCCGCTCCATCGCTTGCAGCTGGAAGGCAGGTGGCCCTGGGTTTCCTGCTCCTGGAGATAGGCTGGCTAACACCGCAGGGCAGCAAGTGGGTGAAAGAGTGCAACATCTGGACTGAGCGCAAGACAACAGAACTGGGAGGAGTCTGGGGTTCCTTCAGAAACAGGCAGAATGGCGACTCACTCCTCAGCTTCCTCCGGATGGTTCCCCTGTTCTCCTCTCAGATGGAGATGGTTAAGATAATGGTGATGGTGGTGATGGTAGTGATGATGATGGTGATGGTGATAAGGAGGAGTAGGAAATGATATAGGAAGAGGGAAGGGTGGAGGAAGAGTGTACACATCAACAGAGCTTCTCTGGGGTATCTGCCCAGCACTCTACTGGACTGAACATTTGACTGGCTTGGACACATTATCTCACTTAATCCTTCCAATGTCCCATGAGGTGAGTATTACCTCACGGATGAGGAAATGGAGAGTCAAAGAGGTTAATAACTTGCCTGCTGTCACAGCACTAGCAAGTGGTGGAAACAGAAGTCACAAATGCCCCATGATTAACTTGCCTCAGAGTCAGAAAATACAGAACAGAGCAGCCAGACCAGGAAGGAATGGGGAAGTCCAGGAACCTGACTGGTCCCTTTTCATAATTGGACTTGAAGTTTTGGGAGAGGAGGCATTGGCTTGCTGAGGTCACACAATTTGACCAGACCACAGCTGTCACCTGGAACTTAAATCAGAGCCCATGGCCTTCAGATGATAGCAATATGACAGGGTCTCAGAGAACCACAGCACAAGGCCCAGAGGGAGCCTGCAAGAGTCACGTGCCTGGGCCCAACAGCTGGTTGTCACACCTCAGGGAACAGAAGAATCCCATCAGAGAAAACCATGGCAGAAGGTGAGATCAGGGGACAGAAGACAGTGGGGAGCACAAGTTCCATTCACGTCCCAAAGAACAGAGGTATGAAAGGAGTCAGTACCTCTGCAGGCTTGAGGTCTTCTTGGCTATCCGGTATTGCCTCTCCAGATCCCACTTTAAAGCACAACGTTGAGCTTGGGGGTGGAACTCTATTGTTAGGGAGCTCACAGACTATGCACAAACTCCTGAGTTCAACTCCCAGCACTGCGTACACGTGGCATGGCAGTACATACCTTTATTCCCAGCACCCAGGAAATGGCGGCAGGGAGATCAAATGGATAAGGTCACTCTCGGCTGTATAGTGAATTCAAGGCCAGCTCGGGATACACAAGCCTGTCTCAACAAGTAAGACAGAGCAGAACAGAACAGACCCTCCCAACTCTCGCTATGAGTTAATGGACGTGAGACGCCCATCACAGCGCCTGACGGATGACAGGTACTTAGAAGATGGCCTCGTTTTCCTTATTGTTCTGGTGTGTCTCCAGGAATAACAAGTCCTCAGGAGGAAGGGCTGGCTTTGGCCTAGAGTTTATTAAGCTGAGCTAAAGGATGAATATTGTGCCGTGAAACCCTTTCACAAAGCCATCCTGAGCTCTCTCTGAGCTCTTAATTATCTGCAGGACTCCACATGCTTACTCTGCTCCTGTGACCTGTTCCTTCCATGGTCTCCAGTGAGCTTTGAGACCCTCACGGTCCACCTCCAAGGGTATTTTTCAGCCTCATCTGTTTTACCCATTAAACATGGGGTGTCTTCCCAGTGTCCCCCAACCTATGAGATGAACTCAGCAAAGCTCTCTCTCTCTCTCTCTCTCTCTCTCTCTCTTGCACACACTCACATGTACACACACACACACACACACACGTACACACACACAAGTATACAGTACAGCATTACAAAGAGGATCCCAGTGACTCAAGAACCATAATAAGGGGGGAGATGTACCCCACAAAGCTCCCCTCCAACAACACTCCAGTGGCTTCTCCTGCTTAAGACACACAGTCCCACTGGAAGGATGACGACCTGTCAATAGACTGTCTCCCTGCCTGCTTTTCTCACCTGCCCCAGGCAGAATCAAGTGTGAGGCATTGTCCTGTGGGTGTGGCGCCATGTCTGTTCACTCTTGGAGTCTTCTTAGCACCGAGAAAGAACATAAGACAGTTTTCCTTCAGCCCCCCAGCTCTTCCCCTTGCCAGCTGTGTGACCGGGAGCCAGTCCCTTAACCTCTCTGAGGTTCAGTTTCCAAAAAGCAAGACAATAGCAATTGCTACACACCTCCTAGGGCTCGTGAAAGGATTAAATGAGATAATGCCAAAGGAACGACCGGAGTACTGCCTGGCTCTCAGGAGGAGCTCGATAAATGGAAGCTGTGATTATTACACTCAAGTCCCCACCTCCAGATCAATTGCTCTGTCTCTCTGCACTCCCTGTGTGATATCAGCTCTGGGCCCTGTGGGAAACAGAGCTGAGTAAAGTCCTCTCTCTGGCTAGGCTCCACCTCTGGTCATCTTGGAGGGTCAGGGCAGCTACACATGGCTGGGGACAGCTGCTGGTTCCATTAGCAGCCAGAGAAAGGAGCAAAGCCATGCATTCCCCTAAGGGCTGGGCTATTCTCCACCTGTTCCTCAGATAATGGAAGCAGAGTGAACCCTGGGCAGGAGAAGGTCAGTGCGACCAGGACAGCCTCTTACTCCCAGGTACCTTTGTCCACAGCCTAAACAACAGCTCAGAGACTCCCAGCCTCACTCAGATTCCTTGTACACTTGGTCCATTTTCCCCTTCCTGTTCCCAGGGAGAGATGACATCATGGGTGGCATGCGACCACTCACCAGCCTTGCTGCAGCTCTGCCTCCACTCAGAGCAGGAAGGAATGGATTCCTTGAGCATATAAGCCCAGATTCCTTTCTTCTAGGCTGTTCTCCCTGGAGCTGAGGGCTTCACTTTGAGGGAACATTACCGCTCCTTAGGCCTGGCTGCAGTTCAGAGAAGGTACAGATTGTCACAGAGCAGAGTAGAGGGGTGACAGGGTCTAAGCAGCTAGGGGAGTGGAGTGGCAGCACAGAATTTGGAAATGGCACAGGGGCCAGAACCAGTCCCCCTACTTCCTGAAAGAACCTTTATCACCGAGGAAGTAGCTTCCAAACAGAGGTACTAGCCGGCCTTTCATTTCAGACGTGCAGACTAGTGGTTGTGGCCAGAGCCTGATCAGGCAGTTAGCTAAGCTCTCTCCCATGCCCCTCCCCAGAGACGTATAGACTCAGTCTTGTTCTCAGCATGGCTGAAGCTGCAGAACAATGCATAGGCTGCAAGAGAGCCAGAGACAAGACAGACATCAGGCCAAGGCACCCTGTTGGTATCATTGCCCATGAGGAAGGCCCATGTGCTTACTGTGAGCCTCCTGTAGAAGGCACCTCCGCCCCAGAAGAAGGGTTTTGTCTCTACTCGAAGAGCTGTCCAGGTAAGAAGTGCTGACCACAGAGTTCTGGAAGGGTAGCTAAGGAGCTGAAGAAGCTGGAATATTGTCTAGAGGGCTGACAGGATGCTCACGGATCCAGGGCAATGAGCCAGAGCCTGGAGTGCGGGACAACAGTGGGCAACCCGGGGTACCAGACCATCAGCTCCTTCCAGCAAGGACTTGGTGATCCCCACTCCTGTGCTTGCTCGTAAAACAATCACCGGATAAATAAATGAGTGAGTGAGTAAACGAACGAACGGGCAAGCCAATCTCAATGACTAAAAGATGCAAACGGAGGGGACAGGGTGACTTCTTTTTCAAAATCCTAAGAGTACTTTTCATGGAATTTCTGTGCCCGGGAATGCGGGCTGCACCTTTGTACCAGGACAATGGTTCTCTCTAGGTCTTCGCTGTCCAGACACAGCATGCTGCTCTCATTGAGAGAACGCTCTTCTAGGAGTCGCCAGACCTTTATCTCCTAACTCAGTTGCCGGATTCTGCAAGACCATGGACAAGTCTTCCCTAGGTTTTGGGACACTTTATTTATAGGTAGTGGGATTAGACAAGGCCCTTGATGCTCCCATACATGGTAACTATTCTGTGTTTCTAGAAGATGTTGAGCTATTCTCTGTCAGATCTGTGTTCCCTCCTTCTCTATATGGCCCTGGGATGAGGCAGAAGCCGTACTTTATATGCTCCTATGCACCACTAGAGTCCCTCATCTAAACCCCAGAATAGCCTATAAGCTCATAGGTTCCAACCCTGGAATGCTTAGTGGGTGATTGTTCTAGTCCAAAGCCATCATTAGGAAATTCAGCTAACAACCATAAGTATTTATTAATCAAGTATCTGTTGTGTGCAGACCACTGTGCCTGACACAGGCACAGACCAGGAAGGGGTCTGTCAGGAAAGCATCCAAACCTTCCTCTCCTTCTGCTTGGCTAAGAGCTCCCCTCCCCTGACTAGAATACACTCCACCCCACCCCCCCACCCCCAGTCCTGAACCTGAGAAGAATACCCACTGCCCCAGAAGCTGGGAACTCTCCAAGACAGAATGGGCTGGTACACTGTCTGGGCACGGGTAGGCAGCTGCCGCCAGCTGGGCTGCGCTTTGCCAGACAGATAGGCTGGAAGGGAAGACTACAGCTTTTCAACAAGTAACAGGGATGAGCTATTAGAGGCCCCCTACTGGGCTCCTTCTTGCTGAGTATTGCCTGGGCACCCCACAGCCACCAGCCCCTCTTCTCTTCCAATTATGCCTCTTCCTGCATCCACTCCCCTTAGTCTGACACTGGCTTGCCACGGTGACTGCCGACTACACTATCCTCTCCAGTTAGGTGGGACCAATGACAACAGAGTTGGAGGTGACAAAAAAAAGTCCATTTCCAAATGGAGGCGTGGTCCCCCTCCCCCACCATGTACTCTCATCAGTGCCAAATGCACTTTGCAAGCAACAGGAAGAGGGAGCAGGGCTGGCTCCTGCTTGGAGATGAAACCCTCCTTCCTCTGTCTTGGAACTCCATTAAGCATTCTGGAAAAGACAACAGGAGTGATTATGGAGAGAGAGAGGGAGGGAGAAAGGAAGAGAGGGGGAGAGGGAGAGAAGAGATCGTGGGAGGGAGGAGAGCAAGGGAAAGAGGAGGGAGGAGAGGAAAAGAGAAAATGAGCCAGCCCCAGTGTGGACACACACACACACACACACACACACATATGCTCACACCACAGATCCCTTATCTGATTAGGGATCCAAGGAAAGTCAAAAGCTTCAGGAAAATTAAAATGACCTACCAGGTTACCCAGCCAAGATAGGCAGGCAGATTACAAAGCTCAAGTCCAGTGGGGATTTCCTCTACTCTGGTGATTTCCGTGGCTCTGACCTTAAACCCAAGGGCAGAGAATCATCCAGGCTGGGGGAGCTGGGGGAGCTCAGGGTGGCTGAGATTTCTTTTTAATTTTTTACTTATTCACTTTACACCCCACTCACTGCCCTTCTCCTAGTCACCCCCTCCCACAATCCTTCTCCCTTCCCTTCTCTCCTAGATCTTATTACAAGAGCCCTGTTATAGGTAGCTGGTACCTGTGCCTATTTCTCCGCAAAACCCAGAGGAGAGAATAGAGACAGACAGGCACTTTTGTTTACCCAGAAGTCTGAAAAAGCATGTGTTTCTACTTTGTAGTTCTCTTATTTCTGGTTCTTGGTTCTTCCCAAAATGTGGAAACCTCCTCCTCCCTGCACACTGACCCCATGAACAGTATACTCAAGAGTGTGATAGTCCATCACAACTTCCCACCAACGTCTTAGCCCAGCACCTTCTCTCTCCCTCTCCCCCCCATCTCCCTCCTCCCCTCTCTGCCTCAGCATGCCCCACTATACGATGGGTGACAGGCTGGAAAGATCTAGACAGACTCAAGTATGTTAAGGTTTTAAGACAGCCTGGGAACATGAGGACCTAGCCACATGGCGCAGTAGCAAAAGTGGGTGACTCTGTCCCAGTGGGCAGGAAAGGGCAGGGTTGAAATTAACCACTCTAGGAACCAGCCCAGGACTGGACTGATTGGGAAAATGAAATTTAAAAGTTTAGAAACCAATTAAGATGAGAGTTCCCATCCAGCATGCTTGCAGAAACATTTGCCAAGCACAGGGTCGTGTTTGCAAACATCCTAGAATATACATGTTAGGAAGCTAACACGTTGCCTGGCATTGAAAACATATTACACACAGTATCAGATAGCTTAATATGCACCCACGACACTTATTTGTTTGTTTACTTACTTTCCTGATTGGTATACTTTTCTTTTATTTCTTTTGTTTTGAAATGAGTTTGTCCATCTTATATAATGTTACAACCAGGCAGTGGTATTAACTTAGCAGTTCAACCAAGTCTAGAACAGTACTGAAGATTGTCCCACTCTGGGTTTGCGGGAGCTGGTTAACCCTGGGCAAGACCACTCTGGACCCTCAGGAATAGACCATTCCTGTATTTTGCAGGAGCCACTGAGCTTTAAGGATGCTAGGCACACATCACACTGTCTACTCCAGGAAATGTTTGGCCCATGGCAAGTTTGTTACTGAAACTGTTGTCACCTAGCACTGGAGGCTTGACTGTCAGATTGTTCCAATGCAACAGAGCAGGATGGCTGTGCTTCAGGCTTCTCCCCATGTCAGCTGCAGCATGTCCTTCTGTGCTTCTCAGCTTCCTACTCCTGGGCTATGAAAGGAAGGGGCTGCTGATGGTAAAGGCTATGACAGGCATCCCATAGGGACGGGGGAGGCTTACATACTTCCCTGTGCACTGGGTATGCATCCCACACAGATACCAGGTAGGTTTCTAGGACCTGTCAAGAACAGTGCCAGGTGCCGGACTGGATTTTCTCTAGCATCTTGATCTTGAGCATCATGGCAAAGGAAAAACCACAAGAACAAAAGGTTTCAGGGGCCTTTGTTCAGACGACTTCTGTGCATGGATTTCCTTCTGTTTCCATCTATAAGCACTCCTTGGAGGACCGGCTCTTTCAACAGGGTTTCTGTCAGACATCCAGGTGGAATTCTTTGCCCCACTTGCGCAGGTCCTTCACATTCCACTCCTGCCTGTGTCTGTTTCTGGAGCCTATCTATGCCAGGCATCCTGCTGCGACACATTTTAGTAACTCCAGCCCTCAGAACATCCCCAGGGGTAGACAATCCTCTCTCCATTTTGCAACTGACATTCGAGGCTTAGCCAGAGAGATGAGTAATTGGCCTAAGATATTAGAGCTCACTCAGGGTGCAGGTAACACTGTCACTGGGTCTTCAGGGGGTGGCACCTCCTTGCCAAGTGATGGCTTTCTCTGACACAGCTGCTTCTGCAGCCACAGCTTTTGTTCTCAAATCTCTTCCAGGGGTTCCTTGTCTTTTGCACCCTTGTCCACAATATACAGAACCCCCTCCTCGTCCATAGTTTTGCCTTCAGAAGTTTCATTACCCTTGATTAGCTACAGCTTGAAAATATTAAATGGGGAATTCCAGAAAACTGCTAGATAAACCCATCTGGTGTGCAGCAGTCATGAGTTTGTGCCGGGTACTGACAGGTCAGGGACAGATGGGTTCTTGTCCACAGCAGCACTTATGTTCCTGCAGAAGGGACTTCAGGACCGTGGACAGAGCCAAACAGCCCACACCTTAACCGTGGAAGGGAAGACAGAACAATATCCTTCCAGCAGATTAAGCCAGGTGAGAGAGGCTGAGAGGCAGGCAAGTGGGCAAGTAAGGGCCACAAGAAATGGAAGGGGACTCAAAGGGCAAGCACTGCAGAGGAGACCTGGCAACCTGTCCCTCTTCCCCCGTCAGTTAATCTCTGCCGGCTGCAAAGCATTATTCTCAAGTCTAAATCAAACCAATCATTTCTTTACCCTACTTCTTTACTTCCTTCCCTTTGTGCTCAAAACTGCCAAACTTCCTTTACTCCAGCCTCTGAGGTAACATGACCAGCCTCTTGTTAACTCTGGTCTCATCTACTCCTGACTCCCTTCTTTCATGGAAACACAGGCTTTCCTAATACTCCTTAAGATGCCCAGTGCACTGTTACCTCGGGACTGTTACACCTGCTACTCTCATGCCTAAAACCCCCCATCCCAACATGTATGCATGCCTGCCCTGCTTTCACCCTTCACCTCAGTTCTAAACTTAAGTCTTACTTTCTCACGGATGATCCAGTGCCCCTCCCCCCCAACACACACATTCAACAACACCACCATCCGCCTCTTCTGCACTGCACTATTTATTTATGTGCCTGCCAATTGTCTGCCACTCACATGGATGCAGATTCCATGGAAGAAGAGTGTCTTCATTAGGGCTTCTATTGCTGTGGTGAAACAGCATGACCAAAAAGTAAATTGGGAAGGAAAGGTTTGTTTGACTTATTTTCCATATCATCGAAGGAAGTCAAGACAGGAACTCAAGCCAACCAGGCATCTGGAGGCAGGATCTGTTGCAGAGGTCATGGAGGGATGCTGCTCACTGGCTTTCTCATCATGGCTTGCTCAGCCTGCTTTGTTATAGAACCCAGGACCACAAGCCCAGGGATGGCACCACCCACAATGGGCCCTCCCACCCTTGACCACTAATTGAAAAAATGCCTTACAGCTGGATCTCATGAAGGCATTTTCTCAAATGAAGCTCCCTCCTTTCAAATGACTCGAGCTTGCGTCAAGTTGACATAAAACTGGCCAGCACGAAGGGTGTTTTAATATTTTGTTTAATGCTTCCTCTCTAGTGCCTAATGCATTCCATCATGCCCAACGCACAACAGGAACTCAATTACATTTGCTGGATGAATGAGTGAAGCTGAAGGGGAGAACTACCTCACCCCTATAGAAACTAGTAACCAGGAGGTCCCTGATGGCCTTTTCTAGACACTGGCCTGACAGGATAGAAGCCTGACTATAGTAGCAAGCAGCATGTGGGGGAAGAAATTGGAACAGGGAAACAGTATGTGGTACCTGTAAAAGGAAGCAAGGTCTAGTAATGCTTGTGTTAAGGATCCAGAAGGCT
This sequence comes from Tokudaia tokunoshimensis, assembly GCA_036184795.1. Classification (NCBI taxonomy): domain Eukaryota; kingdom Metazoa; phylum Chordata; class Mammalia; order Rodentia; family Muridae; genus Tokudaia; species Tokudaia tokunoshimensis. The sequence goes on along the minus strand of BTHU01000010.1, from coordinate 39,368,795 downwards.
TAAATATACTCTTGCCAAGAAAGAGCAAGCTGGGGCTGGAGAGATGGTGCAGTGGTTCAGAGCACTAACTACTCTCACAGTGGACACGGTCTGGTTCCCATCTGTTGTCCCTCTAGGTCCAGAGGATCCAAAACTTCCAGTCTCCATGGACATTGAACAAATATGGTGCACGCATATACACGCAGGTAATACGTGAACTAAAAGTAAATAAGCAAATAACTTAAAAAGTAGTGAGCTGTGGAAGAGAATGGGGCAGAAGACACAGCTCAGGAGAGTACAGTTGCCAACCCAAAAGACACTAAAGAGCTGTGTATTGCTGATACAATAAAGCAGATTATCCCTGCCCTGCACAGGTCACCCTCATAGTACAGGAAGATTGCATGCTCACAGGAAGCACAACCCGGAGGGCCTCTTGAGAGTTTACCCCCTTTCTCTGTCTAGGTTACCACACTGGAAATCCAGGGTTGAAAATTCCCACTGCCCGTACTGCAGGGAGAGGAAAGGAAAGACCTCCTTTGCAAGGCGCCTGGCACTTGGGGATCACTCAACAAAACCAGCCCTCTGGGGCTACAAGAGATGTCTCAGCAGTTATGAACATTTATTGCTCTTTCAGAGGACCTGAGAGTTCAGTTTCCAATACCCACATGAGGTGGCTCACAGTTGCTTTTAACTCCAGATCCAGGGGATGCGATTCCAGTCTCTGTGGGCACCTGAGCACATGAGCATGTGTGCTCTCTCTCTCTCTCTCTCTCTCTCTCTCTCTCGTTTGTCTCTTTCTCGATCTCTCTGTCTCTGCCTCCAACCCTCTCTCTCATATGCACACACACACACACACACACACACACATAAATAAATAAAAATTAATTCTTAAATTCCAAATCCTCCCCTTTAAGGTCTTATTTGTTCAGACAAGAAGAAAATGTGACAATGACTCCCTTAATGATATCAACCAACACCGGGCCATGTGTTTCTTGATTGCAGCCAGAAAATGGGACCTGCAGACAGGCTGTAATACACAAGCAGGACAAAGGATGCTGACAGTCCCCAGCGCCACACCTCAAGCTCGCCTACATGAGGAGTACTAGGTACCCACGCCAACCCAACCAGGGTGTCCTGAGAAGCTGGAGAATGTTTGGAGACCTTTATATACCATGATCGCCTGTTTTCATGACCTCCGAATGCTCAGGACATCAGCAACAGGCCCAGATTCTAGCAGAGAGAAAGAAGGTAGGCTTTGCACTTGATATTTGGGATTTTATCTCCCAGCTCTGCCTCTAAACCAGTTGTGTCACCTCTGGCAAGTCACCCCTTCTCCCTGAGCAAAGCGGATCTCATACTCTCACTACACCCATGGAGAAACTGAGATTCTGTGAGATAAAATAACAGACTCAGGTCAGGTGACACAGGCTATCAGTCAGTCTCAGCAGGAAGCCAGGTGCTGAGGAAGTAGAAAGCATCTGAGTACATTGAGTAAAAGATTTATTTGCAAAGACATGAGCAGGGCCATAGGAATGTGGAAATACCTGAGAGCAGAGCAGGTACCCAAAGGCACCTTTTCTTGGAAGGAGTTTTCCAGCTTCCCCAAGTATTGAAAAAGACACATGGAAATGGCCAGCAACCCATAGCAGTGATTTTGGCTGAGGGAGCTCCTGGGGAGAAATGAGACTTAAATATACTCTTGCCAAGAAAGAACAAGCTGGGGCTGGAGAGATAGTGCAGTGGTTCAGAACACTAACTACTCTTGAAGTGAACACAGCTTGGTTCCCAGCACCCACACAATGGCTAACAACTATCTGTTGTCCCTCTAGTTCCATTCCAGGGGATCCAAAACTTCCAGCCTCCACGGACATTGAACACATGAGGTACACACATATACATGCAGGTAAAGTGTGCATACACATGAAATAAAAATAAATAAGCAAATAACTTAAAAAGCAGTGAGCTGTGGAAGAGAGTGGGGCAGAAGACACAGAGTACAGCTGCCAATCTAAAAAACACTAAAGAGCTGTGTATTGCTGATCAAATAAAGCAGATTATCCCTGCCCTGTGCAGCTCACCCTCATAGTACAGGAAGATAGCATGAAATGAGAAGCTGAGTACCTGGCCTCACTGGCCTCCTTCCAGCACATCTCCGTGGAATGAGCCCAGCCAGAACCCAGGATCCAGGAAGCTCATTAATACAGAGGACAAATAGTCACTACATACAGCTAACTCTTAAATGGCAAAATATAGGCTTCTACACACAAATGTCTTATAGGGTCTTGGAAAAATTATGGAATGCATAAGTGGATGGATGGGAGGAAGGATGCATGGGCAAATAAATGGTGTATGGCTGGATGGATAAATGGATGGATACTCCGTAAATGCTGGATGGTTGGATGGTAGGATGGATGGATGGATGAATGGATGGATGGATGGTAGGATGGATGGATGGATGAATGGATGGATGGATGGTAGGATGGATGGATGGATGGATGGATGGATGGATGGATGGATGGGTTGATGGATGGATGGATGATGGATGGATGGATGGATGGATGGATAGATGGTTGGGTTGATGGATGGATGGATTAGATGGTTGTGTGGATGGATAGGTGAATGGATGGTTGATAGATGGTTAGATGTATGGATGGATAGATGGAAGGATGGATGGATAAATGGATAATGGACAGATGGATGAATGGGTGGATGGATGCTGGATGCACATATGGAGAATAACTCCTGAAGACTTCATTCATTCATGTGACTTCGATTAATCTCATCACCTGATTAGAAATATTAAGCTTCTTAGGTTTGTTTCTAAGCCATAAATGGATTCTAAGAATAAAAGCTTCCTTCCTAGGGTCTAAGTCCCCGTAGGAGTTACCTGTTGCTCTCTAGCCTCTGGCTCATTTTTCCTGTTGCTGCTAGAGTTGTTCCTCCCACCCCAAGATGCCAGCCCTGAGCCAGGCCAACATGCATGCTGCTACAAACAAAAATGAAGGGTTGTGGTCAGAGGGGCCAGTCCTGCTCCATCCCCTGGAGCTGGAGTGCACGTTGAGGCAATGTGCTTCTCTGCCAGCCCAGGGAGCTATGGAGGCTGGCAGGGAGGGAAAGTGGAAAGGCAGGATGTTCGCTATAATTATTTTCATTGATTTGTCTACTCAGATCCCAAGTGCTGCGGAGCCGTTGTGACATTTAATAAAAATAATTCAAGGTAAAAATACCTCTTCCTCTCTGCTCCCTTCTCCCCCTTCATTAACACCACCTCAGCTTTCTGCCTCCTTGTCTGATGGGTGCCCAGGGCCACCTACAGAAAGAGGCAAGCAAAAGTGGAGCCGGACCACGGGAGAGAAAGCCTGAGAACTGAGGTGTGGAGACCCATCTTTGCCAGCACCGTTCTTGTCTTCAGCTCGCTGAGTGTGGGCTGCCCACCCCCAAAACTCTGAGATAGACTAAGCTAAGCATGTAAGGTTGTATCTAAAGCTGGCACTCCCTGGGCAAAGGAGCATGCTTTCCCAGCAGTCTCTGGCATCCTGCTTCTGCCTGATGACCTCACTGCTGATCTTCCCACTTTGACCATGGAGAGCCCTCCCGTATAACAATTCTTGCTCATTTCCAGCACTATGTAGACTCTTTCTTCCCCTTCTGTGTCTGTTTTTCATCATGAAACAAACAATATTCAAGACACGATAGAGACAGGATAAACTGAGATACTAAAGTGGCCGCCTTTGTCACCTTGTCTAGCCCACCAACTATATTCATGACCTGGACTCCTAACAGTGTTCTGTCATTAACTATTGCTGAAGAAACTGATGCATAAAGAGATCAACCCTGGACACACAGTCAGGAAGTGGCAGAGATGGACTCTGCCATATTCTATGCTCTATAGGGAGTCAAAAGCCCCCATTCTCCCTGATAAGAGTCCTGTTACCTCTCCATAATGTATCTACAGTGTATTCTAAGCCCCTGTCTCCTGCCTTCTAGGCAGAAGATCTTTCGGTAGAGATCCAGTCTGACTCAGCGGAGTTCAGGAAGCAGGAGAGGAAACCAGATCCTGAGCTCCCTCGGCTTAGTGAGTTCTAAGAGCACATGGAGCCATCCCAGTCTGTCAGGGGCAGATGTAATCAGGGTGACCTCGCCTTTTTCACGGATTCATTAAAGTCCGTGTTCTGGGGTAAATGATTGCTTTCCTCTTGTCCTGTTGAAGAAAAAAAAATCAATCGCCTCCTTGTAGATTTAGAATGGGACAGTTGGCAATTAGAGAGCACTTCCCTCAGGCAGGCAGGGACGGGGGTAGGAGGTTGGGGTTGGCTCAGGATGGTTCCCCTGTGTTCTGTCAGTGTCAGCAGAGTCATGTCACTGATATCCTGGTGAGCCCTCCTGGCTCATCAAAGACTGGAGTAGTCCTGGTTGGGTCTGGAGACACAGCTGGGGACCTGCATGTGTCCCTGGGGTTCTAAGTTCCATCTCTGCTTGCTGTTGGGACCTCCTTGAAGCTTCCACTCTTTCCCCTCCCCCATTCATCCCTGCCTGGTGACTAATGGATTTCTCTCTGTGCGGAGAGATTTACTAAACAACTGAACTAGGACGCATTAAGTCTGTGGGTTTGGAGGTTTGTTTTAGAGCAATTCTCGCCCAGAGAACTGGCCACTGAAATTAAGATGCATTCTTCTCAGCAAATATTGATTTCAACTCGAAGCAAATCCGAGAAGCTGCTCGCTGGATTTAAATTCTGGCAGCTGCAGTGTGGACTGAAGGAGGGGTCACCAAGGTGCTCCCCACTAGAGAGGCCCAGAAAACAAGGCAATGGAGAAAACACAGTCAAAGCAGCGCTAGAAAGCATCATAAGGCCAACCAAACAGAAACTCATTTGGAGACTCACGGGTCTATTACCAAATGGGGAAAGTGACCATTGCCCCATATACTGTGTCCACACCAGGTATGCATGCTTCTGGTGAGATGGAAGTCTCATGGTCATAACCTTGATCTTGGGCTTCTCTCCAAACTGGACCCTGAGACGCCCTCCTCCCTAGAAGTTTGGCTCAACCACCGCTGTCTTATCTCTGTTTCCTCCAAAGTGGCAAGCCACTAGGACAGCCACATGTATCCTCCATTCCTCAAATGTTCCTGCCTTGCTTACCTTTCTTTCTCAAACCCTATCAGGGACCAGGACCTCATGTTGCACAGTATGGTCTACAGTAACGAGATCTTGGGACACTGAAAGATGATGCTAGTTGGTAGAAGTTCTTGATCTAATTCACCAGCCTTCTGGTTGTGAGATGCGAGCAAAGCACAACCTCTCTGTGCTTCAGTTGTCTCCTTTTTAAGAAGCAGAAAATGGGATTAGACCAGACAGCCTGGAAGAATTTTCTCAGTTACTAAATTTGGAATACAGCTGCTGTGGTTCTTAGTTCTAGATAACAGGCATCCACCCCCAGCTTTCCAACACATGGTCAAGATTCTCGAAAGAGCAATGTTAAATCAGTTCTCATCCCTTGGATCCCCAGAGAAGGGAGCAGAATGCTTGGGACCCACAACAATCTGACACAAATAGAAGAGGCAACATCTTTGATATAAAGGCATTTGGACACATCATCAACACAGACACAGGGGAGATCAGTAAGCACAAAGGTGTTTCTCATTCTTCATCAGCTGCTATGACATGCCTAGAATAGCTTAAAAGATTTTTCCGAATAGCGTTTGAAGTGCTGGTGAGGACTGGTGGCAAGAACGTGGTCTCCACTCCACAAAGCCAATTTGACAGTCTCCTACAAGGTTACTTTTATCCTTGTTTTTATCATGTGTTTATCATGTGACCCAAAAGGCTCTATATCATAGATTTCCATTTCTGAGACTTCCTGGAGAAAGGAATACCAGAAGCATGGATAAGCTCCTGGGGATTGCCAGTGGGAGGCAGTTGGAAAGGATATACTCCATTAAGATAGTTCAAAGGATGCTCTGGGAGAACATGGTGGTCATACTGTGTACCATGATCCACAGAACTATACATAACAAGTCAATGTTAGTTCTGAGTATAAACCTAGAAATGGGATTTTTAAAATGAAAACAAAGAAATGAGGTAAGAGAGGAAATGTCAGTGGCCATTTTGATGTTAAAATTACATCATCAAATCAAAACTGCAGCCTGGTGAGGTTGGTCTATTCAGGACTCCTCTTCCCTCTGGCCTCATACCTTCAAGGTCTCTGGGATAGGGATGAGAAATGTCTCAGGGGTGACTTTTCAATGCTTTCATCTTCCACCTAGTGCCCTGTTTAGCAGAAGTCTCTATGGCAATGGAACCTGGGAACATTGACATGCTGGGACACCCTGAAGAGTCACTGCCTCTGGTCATCTTCTGCTTTGTGAAGCTAGAATTCCATAGCAGAGAAGCAGATACCAGTTTGGCATATCTCAGGCAGTCCCAGATCCTACAAAGAAAGATAAAATCCATTTGAAAATGCCCTGGCAGAAAGGGGAGGAGCATGGAGTTAGCCCCTGGCTAACAGTTGTGGTGGCCAGTGGTAGTTTGATGGGTCCACCTATCTTCCCATCTACGCTGTGAGATCCTGGACAGCGTCAGTTGCAGAAGGTGGCAGCCCTGCCCTGACTTCTTCCTCTGTAAAGCTGGAGAAAGTGGCATCATTGAGGCTGTGGTTATTAAGTGCCACCATTCACTCAGCTCATATGTACTGATCATTGTGTGCCTGTCACTGTCTTGAGAGCTTAGGATACAGATAAAGGTGGCATTGTCATGCGTTCACGTTGCAGGAAGTAGAGGCAGATGATAATGAAGAAACTGTGCACAGTAGCAGTTGGTGGAAATGCTGAGGAGAAAGGGTCTAGACACTGAGGGGATGGAGGAAAGGGCTTCATAGAGAATGACGACTACGGATGTCTCTCAGGGAAGTGACATCTGAGTAGAAATGGAAAGAACTGGGCTGCAAGGGAGCCATCCAGGCAGAGATTCTGAGAGAGTGCCTGACAGAGCGAAGGACTGGCTCCCCAAGAAAGATGGCTAATGTAGAGGAGCCATCTAGTGAGGGGCTTGTGGGTCACTCGGTTTTATCTGTCATTCACAGTATGATAGAAAACCATTGAAGGTCTCTGAGGAGTGACATGATTTAACTCAGGTTTCCAAAGACTTCCTCTCAATGTCTGTAAAGCCAACCACAACAGGAGGCAAATGCTATGCTGGGAAGCCCTGTCAGCAAGTCACTGTGTGGAAGAGAGCTGACTGGGTCTTAAGTGAACAGAAATATGACAACGAGGAAAGGACTCAGTGTTATCCATCACTGCTGTGGCCTGCACCATCATCCAGGGTATGAGGTCAGGGGAGCCTGCATTAGCCTTGATCCACAGCAGGAACAGATATCAGACCCATTTAAGAAACCTGGAAGCCATGGAAACACACACACAGAGAGAGAGAGAGAGAGAGAGAGAGAGAGAGAGAGAGAGAATGAAAATCTTGAGAACTGACAGTTTTCTTTTTCCCATTTTCTTCATGTGTATAACATGTTTACATGTGTGTGGGCCTGTGTTGAGTATGGGAACAGATGCATGTTCATGTGTATATACGTGTATGTGGAGGCACAAGGTTAAATGTCACAAAGCATCCATGATCACTTCCACCTATTTATTGAGGTAGGCTCTCTCATTCAAACCCAGAGCTCACCTGTAATGCCAGTCTTGCTAGTCAGTTTGCTTTCTGAGGCTGGAGTCACAGGTGGGTTGCCTTGCCCATCCAGCATTTACCTGTGTTCCGGGATCCCAGTTTCTGTCCTCATGCACCATGGAACTTTTATCTTCTGAGCCATCTCCCCAGTCCAACAGAGCTTTTGGATCTATGTATTTATTTGGATAAAGAATTAAATGGGAAAGTTCTCAGTGCAGTAATGTGTCTGGCAAAGAAAAGGTAAAGCCAGTTGTTGCTCTGTGTAACCATCTCATTTTGACATCAAAATGTGTTGGGAAAAGTTCCGTTAGCATCACTCCTCACACTGTCTTGGGCAAGTAAGACTGCACACATGAGTGGTCCCCAGCCCCCTGTTGAGCCTTCCCAGGTGACAGATTAGTTCCCAGACTCAGTAGGAACTTCAACCCCACACTCTCCTCTGAGAACCTGCACATCTTTGGATCTCCCAGATACAGACTCAACCAGCTCAGAAATTGCAACGTCTTTGGCCCCTTTATTAACAAAAGTGAGATTCCATCTCAATTGTCACCCACAAAAAAACAGTGATTCTTGGTAAGGTGCCACCTCCTTGTGGCCATTGCTTTTTGCAGATGCGGTAATGGTGTGCTCTTACGTGGTCAATTTTTCCAAATTTATATCAGGGAAAAACACAAATCTATGCCAAGCAATTTGACCTTCTGGAAATTTTCAGGCCTTTCTGTCCTAATAGAAAGTCCATCAGAGCTGTCTCTATCAGAGCCTCTGAAACACCTTGTATGACAGGGAGAAAATAAGCCAAGAATCCTTGGAGAAAAGGCACCTGCCTTCTCTATCTTGTTCTTTCTTCCTCTGTGTGTGTGTGTGTGTGTGTGTGTGTGTGTGTGTGTGTGTGTGTGTGTATACTAGAGATTGAACCTAGGGCCTCATGCAGGTTAGGCAGGTACTCCAGCTAAACCACATCTCCAGCCCTCTTTTAACTGTTTGAGAAAGTATCTCAATAAACTAACCACTGGTCTTGAATTGACTATAACTCAGGCAGACCTTTAACTTGTGATCCTCCTGCCTCAGCCTCTCAAGCAGCTGGGATTATAGACTTGAAAGTCACGAAAAAAAAAACCAAGCTCATATTAAAATTAGGAAATGATGAAATTCAAAATAAAGCCAGTTTCTGCAAACCAGAAATGAGAAAACTGTCAAAGATAATAAACGATTTCTGAGTTCAGGGTCAAATGACTAGACAGCTGGTTGAACAGACTCCCACTGGCCAGGGACAGGACTGTTTCAGCATCAATAAAGACAGTAACTGCACTGTGCTCACACCAAATTGTTTAACTTCACAAGTTCCCTACAACACACAAAGACTAAAATAAACCTTAGTGGTGGTCTCCGGGGGAGCTTAAAACAAACACATTATTTTGAAAAATGGCAAAAAACAAAAAAATAGAATGAACAAAACATTTTTCCTGCTGTCCCTGGGTAACCAAATGCTTGCATTTGGGGAGGGGTGTGGGAATCGAACCTGCTACTTCATGAATGCTAGGCAACTTGCCCTAACAGAGTTCTATTCCCAGCGCTCTGCTGCCTTTTGTTTTTATGACAGGATCTTGCTGAGTTGCCCAGGCTAGCCTCAAACTTCAAATCCTCCTCCCTGTTTCCCAAGTAGCTGGGGTTGTAGACCTATGCTACAAGCCCCAGAGGGGATACTTCAAGAGAAGAAATTTGTGCAGATGTATTACATTACTAATAAGTGGAAAATAATGATGGTGGCGATGTAGATGATGATGTTGATGATGGTGGTGACAGTGATGTGGGTGATGCTGGTCATCACCACCATCTTCTTTAATATGTTAATATTTAATACGATTTTTTTTATACTTAATACTATTTATAGAATAGATAGTCAATGGTAAACTAGAGGGTGGATCTTTGCTGTATCATTTTATGACAGCTAATGAATTAGTAGCTCAAGGAAAGACAAACACTCATCAATAACTCTTAAGGGAGAACATAGGCCACCATGTAGTGGCCTTGGGAATGGTAAATCAAGCCCTAATCTGATCACTCTTTCATATTGATTTTTCTTCTTCTTTAGAGAAAATTTAGGGACATAAGAACATGTTATAAAGGACCACAGCATTCAACAAGATCAGACTGTAGGGAATATTTACAAGCCTGAGAAACTATAGATTAAAGAAGGCACAAGCGGTACACCAGTCAGCCAGGCTGGAAAGACCATGTAGTTTCTGACCATAGCAAGCAAAAGGAAGAAGGAAAAGTCTGTGAGGCCTCCAAAGGCATTTCAGTATGGGTTAGCTCCTTGATGAAACCAAGGAACTACACTTCGTGGTTTGGTATATGTATCAATTACTGCATTAAAAGCCACCCCCCAAAACTGATAGTTTAAATGAACAACTGTTTTGGTTGTTTTGTTCTTTCATGATTCTGTGAGTCACATATTTAAGCAGATCTCAGCTGAGCTGACTCATGTCTATCCTACAGTATGATCTCGCATAGATGTGGAGCCTCAACACTGGTGGCTTTATTAACTAAAGATTTCTTTTACTATTTATTGATGTGTGTGTGCGTGTGCATGTGTGTGTGCGCGTGTGCGTGTGCATGTGCGCGTGCACGCATGTGTGTGTGTGTGTGTGTGTGTGTGTGTGTGCTGGAAGAGGGTGTTGGATTCCCTGCAGCTGAAGTTGCAAGTGATTATGAACCACCTGAGCTGGGTGTTGGGAACTGAACTACACTCCTCTGCAATAGCTGCCAAAGCTCCTAACTACAGAAGCATTTATCTATCTATCATCTATCATCTGTCTATCTAACATCATCACCTATATTTTGCCTATTATCTTTCATCTCTATCATCTATCTACCTATCTTTTATTACCAATCATTTATCTCACCATCATCTGTCATTTACCTGTTTGTCACATATCTATCTACCTGTTATCTGCTGATCACCTTTCTGTCTGTCATCTATGCCTCTGTATATCATCTACCCACTTGTGCTTTCCTACCTCTGGACTCTTGTTCCCAAGGAGGCCAGTCTGTGCTCCTTTGCACCATCACATGAACTTTGAACCATCCACAACAAGCAACAAAAGCAAGAAGGCCCCAGTGAGCAGGTGCCTCTGCCTTGTACTGTATTCTTATTGTCTCATTGGTCAAAGGAATTCACCTTGTCAATCAAGCTCAAACGAATGCCAGAGGGAACTTCTCAAGGGTGTCAGACCAAGAGTCTGGCTCCTTAGAAGTCATTACCAGAACAACCTGCTCCAGTGAGATGCCAGCAGCAGATGAGATATATCTTTAAAGGAGTCTTATCATCTAGAAATGTATATTAACATATTTCCATATAAAATGATACGCTTGAAAGCAATCAGGGGAGGAAAGGCAGGCAGGAAGGAGTGGGTGGATAGAGAGATGGAACAGGGGTGGCCAGGAATTTATTGGGGCTGATTTATGAGCATAGGATGAAGTGTTTGAATCCATTTTTGCTGCCTTCATTTATATTTGAAATATTTGATGATAAAGTGTTGTTCCTTTGAACAGCTGATCCATGTCCCACCAATACCAGGAGAACCCAAAGGGGACAGCCATAACACCCCTGTGGTAGCTATGTCTAGAACATGGTTTCCTTCTTCCTAAGGTTATGAGAATGAATTGAGAAGTGGGGAACTTTCCTAGGCATCCCATGTCCTTTCCCTCTTTAGGATGCAATACAAAACTGAAGACTTTGATAAATCAGTGTGGTGGGGTGAATAATTGCAAGCCCTTGGAGCCTCAGAGCTGGTGTTCAACCATTAGCATGCACTCTTGCCTGGGTTATTCTGAGACTTATGACATGGACCAGTTTTGGATGGTGAATTGCAGAACATTGTGATGATGAACTGAAAGAGAGGCACATCTGGATACAGATGTTTGAAGGCTGTTATCAGGAACTTGCCATCAGGAACTCTATCCATCTCTTAACTGGCTTCCCTACCAATGAGTGTCATTCCCAGGGACTTCTCTACTAGCAACAACAGGACCATATCCTACCACCTTGTCAGCAAGCATCTCAAGTTTGAGGCTCCCAGAACCAGCCTGGCACCATGTTCATTCCCAGGGAGTGGGGGGCGGGGCGGTTGCTGATAGGTTGGTGTGATTCTTTGCCTGGCCCTGTGCCTGGAAAGAGTATAGACCTAACCAGCCACACAGATGGAACAGGGACAGTGATCCCTCAAAGGAGGGAGGGAGTCGGCATGTGTACAGACTCAGCAATGCAACAGATACTCTCTAGGCATCAACTATCACTCATTCAGTCAATGAACATTTGTGTATGTGGTCCAGTCCAGGCATTGGGAATGTGGTATGGAACAAAGCAAAAGCCCTGGAGCTTGTATTTCAGAGGCAGTGACGAAAACACAGATGTTGACAAGTTTACATTGAAATTACAGATGGTGTTTTTCCACGAAGCAGATCACCAGGGTACTGCGAGAGAGGATGCAGGGAGAACCATCCTGAAATGAAGGAGCACAGGGAGGAGTTGGAAGACTGTACAAAGGGAGTCATGTCTCTGGGAATGACATATAGGTTGGGATTCAAATGAGAAACATGGCAACACAGCCAGGAGAAAGACCTTGGGGAAAGATTCCCATACATCTTGGGAAGAGTGAGGCCCAGTCTAATGGAATGTGGGACAATGGCAGCCAGAAAATTGGGCTCATCTGTTGGAGGCAATGGATAAGGTCTTGACAGCCACGTGGCCTGCTCTAGGAAAAATGATCTAGAGAGGGGAGGCTTGTGACAAAATGAGCAAGAAGGACTAATACTGTTGAGACAACCTGGAGGTAGGAACTGAGGGACTATACTTTGAATAGATGTATTTCCCTCCTCTCTGCACCCCAGCAGCACACACATCTTTATGAAATAAGACAGAGGGGCCAAGGAAAAGATAATAGAAGAGTGAGGTGTGATCTTTTACCTCTGCTTGCCCTTTGTGGCTTCAACAAAAGTACCTCTCACCTCCACTCTGCATTGGAAAGATCTTCAGATATAATCTTGCAGGAACTAAGGTTCAGAGAGAGCAAGGGACTTATACTAAGCCACATAGAAGAACTGAGGCTAGAACTCTCTCTGCCTCTGTACAGAAGTTCCCGGCTTCTTCCACAGCCCAGCTTTGTTTCTGTCCCTGGGCCCCTAGAGCAAGTCTAGCCTCTTTTGAATATGTGGAGGCAATGAAGAGACTCCTCAGCTCTTCCTACCTCAGGTCTAGGTTCTCCGACTCTGCCTGGATGGTCAGGAGCCACCTCTAGTGTGTCTCCAAGTTCATCTGCAGTGTGCGTTGGGGCAGGTCATCAGAATCCCACGGAATAGACTCTCACCCCTGTACCTCTAAGCACCACCATGACACATCTGGGCTCATCCAGCAAGGGGATTATTGCACAGTGCAAGAGTACCCCAAGTCATTAAAAGGGGTGCAACCTCCAGGCCTGTGTGCTCTTGGCTTGAAATTCTTCTGTTGACAGTGTGATTTCTGAAGAGGGTACTTCTGAGCTGAGGGATCTGCAGCAAGGGGCACACCTTCTCAGCTGTGATACTGCTGGCAAACAGGGGAGTCTGGAGCCTGTGTAGAAGGAGGTGCCTGCCTGGGCAGAAGGGGAGCCCGGGTGTGTCTTAAGTGCCTTTCTCCCTCCCCCTGACTACTGTAACTATCCCTACTCTCTTCTCTCCTGAACATCTGAGGGCTATGACAGTTGCTTAGAGAAGCCATGAGGTGGGCAAAGGACTTTCAGGATATTGGGAGACCCTGGGAGAGGACCACAGGACTGGGAACAATTCTGCCTCCCACCCCCTGCAATGCAATCATGGTCACAGATGTCTTTCTTAGTAGTGCCAACAATTACTGATTGTTGAACTTCCCCAGAGCTTCACCAAAGTTGTCAGTTACCACACACTGTTCATTACAGGGATATGGGGCTTGCGTTTTATGCAGTTTGGTTATTGTTTTGAGACAGAGTCTAGCTGGAAAGCCAAGGCTAGCCTTGAACTCATTATAACCCTATGATCCTGCTTCTAGCCTCCCAAGGGCTGGAATTTCAGGCATGTATTACCAAACGTAACTCTTTGTCTTTATACATCAATGGTTAGGACAGAATCTGTAGTTGTACCTTTGAGTTAGGGAGTAAGTCTAAGGGCCCCCCCGCCCCCCGCATCCCTCTTGGACACTACTTCTTCCCAGGGCAGAAGGAAGGAATAGTGATGGCTAGGTTGTCAAATAAAATGCAAAACACTGAATGTCAGACAAACAGAAAATTTCAGTTCAAGTATATTCAAATCTTGCATAGAATGTACCTATGCTAAAATATCCTGGCTTCCTTTTGCTTATTCTTGACTAATCTAAGCCAGAACCAGGTAGGGTGGGGTGAAGTGGTGATAGAAGTCTTGAGGCCCTGCCCCGCCCCCAGCCTCAGTCTATTCTTACTGCCATGAGACTAGGGAAAAGCTGTGAGGGCAGTTCCTCAGCACAAGGTCAGGGTGGAGGGAGATGGGGTGAGGGACAGAACAGAATTAAATAGAGAGACCTGATCTTCTAAGAGGTCACTTGTCCCCACAGCACTGGGACGGTGGGGTGGGTGGTGGCGCCAGATCACTAAGTTAAGGCCAGGGGCACCTGTGTTCTGGCTCACAGACAGCAGTGTGGAGCCATAAAGCCTCTTAGAGGTAAATTATCTCCCTTCCAGTCAGCAACACCCCAGCAGAGAGAGCCAGCAGGAGCCGATTACCCTGACACTCAGAGACTGTTTTTAAGCTTCTCTCTTGTGGGCTGTCTTAGAAACTCATCCCTGCCCCCAATTCTTGTGGTCTCCAAGCATCTGCTCAGGACTCCCGAGCACCCCATGCTCATCCTGCTAATCGCCTGATGTTTAGACCATCTGGGGATCTGAGAGCAACAGCTCCAGCTTTGTCTTCTTGTTTCTCCCAAGGCAGAATCTTCACACCCTACCCTGAACCCCCAACCCCATCATTCACTCAGACCTCAGTGACCTGGGTCTCTTCACCACACAGATGCCCTAGATACACGGGGAGGGGCTGAGGTCAGCACCATGGAACATGTCTAAGCAAATTCCTCCGGAGCCCTGGCCCTCAGCACCCTACTCTTATTACCTCAGAGCTAGGTAATAGGGACCAACTCGTTTTCCGGGTAAGGGACCCCTGGAGAATGGCCAGCTCTCAGTGCATAGGAAGAGTGACAAGGACCAATAACTACTGTGTCCTGGAGAGGTCTGAGGACAGGAGAGTGGGGAAAGGGAGAGCTGAGGGGACTACAGCCATTGGGTGCCTGTGGAGGACAACAGACAGGCTGCTTCATAGCAGAAATGGATCTATTCTCCCCGTTGCGGCACAAGCAAGAGTGGATGTCTTCCAGCCGCCAGTCCTGCAGATTGCCCCTTCAGGAGCATGCCCTGGTTCATTGCTGAATTGCCAGCTGCTCCTTTCCCTGAGTCCAGCTCCCTCAGCCCAATGGCTCTGGCTCAGACTCTGTACCCATCACCTCCAGAGTATCTGAGTCCATTGGAAGAGCCGGACAGGGCTAGACTTGAGGTCCAGGGAGCAGCTTCTGACCCCATTTCCCCATGCCACCCTGCTTACCTCATCCCTTCGGATAGAACCCTCCAGACCATGAACCCAAATAGATCATCCCCGTACAAGTGCTTGTCTTGAATAATTTATCACCAGGATAGGAAGTCTAGCTGTCACACTTGCTGGGCGCCTTGCACAGGGGTCAGGACATACGCCTAAGCAAAGCTTTGCTTCTGTTTTCATTGTGGCTCCCAATAGCTATGTGGCCACCTGGCCTGAGTTTACTAATTTGTTTGTTTTGTTGCTTTGCTTTGTTTTGTTTTTCGAGGCAGGGTTTCTCTACGTAGCCCTGGCTATCCTAGCACTCACTCTGTAGACCAGGCTAGCCTTGAACTCAGAAATCTGTCTGCCTCTGTCTCCCAGTGCTGGTATTAAAGGTGTGTGTCACCGCTGCCCAATTTTGCTCAGTTTCTAGCTGATTATACTGAGTCCCTACCACCAAACCAGTCCCAGAAGTGAGAATTCCCCAGAAGTCAGCTGCTGCTGGGGCCTGAAGCAGGGAGAGACCCTGAGAGCTCTCGAGGCGCCATGGCAAGCATTCTCATCCCTGCCCCTTCTGCTCTTGGCCCTGTATATACCCCCTCCACCACTCCTCCTCTCAGTGTGACCCCTCAGCTGATGCTCCCCTGACATCTGGTCACTACTTGGCCCTGAGCTAGTTGCTCAGCCTCTCTGAAGCTTTCCCTGGTTCCTCATCTGCAAAGAGAAGACTGGCCCCTAGACTACAAGGGGTAGCCTGAGGTGACAAATGGATGGGAAGCTCCAGGGGATAGCCTTAGCAGTACAGACCAAGGGTACTATCACACATCTGTGTGACTGTGTGATTTAATCCTCCTCTTAACTCCATACATGATGTCCACCGAGGAATAGAGTAGAGCAGAGTTCACAGTTGCCCTCAGCTCCAGTCTTAGAGTGTGAGCCAGAAGAACTTGAGATAACAGATGGGGAAACAGAGGTCCAGAGAATAGTAAGAGCCACTGTTAGTTAGTCATTCCCTAGGATTCTTCAAATTCTGGGAGACTCAGTTGGTTCATTCCAGGCCATGCAGCTAACGGGAATCACAATGAAAATGGAAACTAAGCTCGCTCAGGAGAACACCTCCACCCTTGTGCAAGGCACCCAGAGAGTGGGACAATAGTGCATTATGTCACAATGATAAACTCCAGAGAGAGGGGAATTATCTATCTGAGCTCATGGTTTTAGAGGGTTTCATCCATGATAGTGGCACAAGAACATGGTACCAGACACAGCAAGATCATAAGGGGCTGGAAATGGAGGTGCAAAAAAAGAAGAGTCAGGGTCTGTCGGCTCTACACAGTTATCATATTAGCCTTTGATCGAGGTTCTGGGCACCCATGAGAGGTGAGGAGCAGAAGGGCAGGAAGGTAGCTTCCCTCAGGGACTCTCAGTCTGGAGTCAAGGGAATAAAACATGTGGAAGTACTAAGCACTTACCACAGAGTCCATCACCAAGCACAGACCAGACACCAGACCCATTTCCTGAACCCAGGACCTTGTGATCTATTTAAAAAACAAACAAACAAACAAACAAAAAACCCTCAGATTCTAAAGTGAGAGCTATAGTCTCAAAGTCAAGAGCCTGGGATTTTACTGTTTGTTTGTAATTTGGGGCAAGTCATTTGTATATGTTTGGCCCAGGGATTGGCACTATTAGGGTATGGCCCTGTTGAGTAGGTGTGTCACTGTGGGTATGGGCTTTAAGACCCTCATCCTAGCTGCCAGGAAGCCAGTCTTCTCCTAGCAGCCTTCATATGAAAATGTAGAACTCTCAGCTCCTCGTGAACCATGCCTGCCTGAATACTGCCATGTTCCTGCCTTGATGATTATGGACTGAACTTCTGATCCTATAAGCCAGCCCCAATTAAATATTGTCCTTTTATAAGAGTTGCCTTGGTCATGGTGTTTCTTCACAGCAGTAAAAACCCTAAGACCTCATTTGACCTTTCTGGGCTGACATCAACTGGGAAGACGCTTGTAAGGACTTGGTGAAGATGAGGTCACTGGAGGAGGAGGACTGATCTTGGGATAGGGATGGCGGGGATGGAGAGCCTTGCTGCTTCCTCCTCTGCACTTGATGCCAACATTTGCCAGCACCCACCCACTGTCAAATGACCCAGTCGGGCCAGATTACTAAGTGTCGAGTGTCCAGATGCAGAGAGGAGGCAGAAGGTTTGTTTTCCAGTCCTCATCAGGCAGAGTCTGGGGTATAGGGTTTATTTCTAGTTCCACGTCTTGGGAAGAGTGGTTACACATCCAAGTATATCAACAAAGGTGGTTCAACGTAGCCCAGAGACTGGAATCAATCCTCTAAAACTGAAATGAAGATGCTGCAGGGGTTCTGCTGCAGAAGAGATGTCTTAGAGCTTAGGAATTCCTTGCTCAGGCTCAGACTTCCCCTATTGTCCCTGCCTGACTTTGTGTGTTCTGGGTCCTGCCTCTTGGGCCCATCTGCCTCTCACCCAAGCTCCTTGCACTAGACAACACTGCTTTAAGACCATCATGAAGATACACCAAGGGTACACCTAACATTCAAGGACCTGAACACCCTTAGCTGGTCATGGGGCTTTTCCTGCAGTGCAGAATCTAGAAGAGGTAATGAGACCCTACAAGCTGACCTTAGAGCACGCTCTTCTGCTGGCCAGACAAGAGCCAAGATGGCTTTCCAATGCTCTACCCTGTAGAGCTTCCACTGTGGAGCCCCCTCCTGTGTCCATCTCCCCACCCAAATAGACTCTTCCTCCAATGGCCCTTGCTAATACAATACCCCATGTCATTCCAGTGGAATATCCCCATCCTCACAGTCATGTGATTACCAGCAGCTCTCCCCAGGCACGGCCACTTCTGAATCTGTTGCCTGAGCACCCCTGCAGAGGGTCACACTGTTTAGCAGAGCTGAGTGTGCCCAAACTCTGCATCTCTGACAGACTTCCAGGGATGAAGGAGCTGCTGTGCACTTACAAGGCCAAGTTTGCAAGTCTTTACTTGATATTTAGCAAAGTGCCTTAGCTCCAGGTGGGGCGTGGGAAGCAGCCACAGGGGTTCAGGGGATTCCTGCTGCTTGATGCTTTTCTTACCCAGCAGTCTTCCCAAGGTACTCTCCTATATTATTAGGAGAGAAATCCCACAACCCTTTCCTATAAAGATTTGCTCACAAAGAACCCCAGAGAAGGTCTGGCAGATACCTCTTGCCAATAGCTTTAAGAATAAAAGACACAAGACAGTGTATCCAAAAGGATGGTCCATTAGGGTGGAGAGTAGAAAGGCAAAACTGCCCCCATTTTATTGTTATCAAGTGCAAGTTGAGGGCAAGGCCAACCTCTAGGGTCTGCACAGAGGCCTTGCTCACTCTTGAGTTCTGGTGTCCCCATTCTCAGTTCCTAATTGTTCCCAGCCTCAGGGGAACCCATGAGAAAGGTCCTAAATTGAGTCCTGCCTCTGAATGCAGCCACCACTGTGACCCCTCTGGGAGTCCAGGACATTCCTGGTGATTCCAGAGGTCTGGAAGTCCTCTCTGAAGGATAGCAAGCAGTTAGTGGGAGCCAGGGACAGAGGGCCTCGGGGCATGGAAAGAGGAGGGCCTGGGGTTAAAGAACAGAAGTGCCCACAGAGAAGCACTCCACTTGCAAGCTAAATAGAGTCACTTTATCAGGGAATAAGGTGCAGAGTGCCATAAAAATTAAAGTAATTTACTATAGCTGCCATTCTGCTCTGTTTGGGTTATGCTTAAGCCGCAGCCGGGAGGGAGAGAAGTCATGAGCATTAGTGAGGCATACGGGGCAGAGGGGGGATGTGGTTGGTATGTGTCCACCCCGGAGCAACCATCCTGCTTCCATAAAAATGAAACAGGCCCTGGTGGGCTACCCCAGTCACCAGAGAGGCAGGGCAGTGGCTTTCTCTGTGGGGTAAAGCTAGAAACAGTTTAGCCTGGAAAGGGGGATCTACCCAGCCCAGGGCAGAAGGCTTTGCCTCAGCCTACCCCCCACCCTTTCTATACAGACAGATCTGGAAGCCAAGGCTGGACCCAAAAACCATAAACAAAGTAAGAAGAGCCTATTTCGAATCCTTCCTAGTCTCATCAGAGAACCAGGGCAAGGTACACTAGCTGTCTAAAGCTTGTTCTTTTGGGCTCATCTTTTAAATGGAGAATAATTCCTCCTAATGAATGTTATTATTTTCATTAAGGGATATTATGTCTGGTATCTGCCCGCCTAGAAGCTCAATAGTAGCAGAAAGTCCGGATCTCCGGTGATGAGCTTTGATTGCCAACTTGGCACAACCTAGAATCACCTGGAAAGAGACTCAGTGAGGAAACTGTCCTTGGGTTGGTCTTGTGAGCATGCCTGTGGAAGACTGTCTTAATTAATTGATATGGGAAGATATGGTCCACTGTGGGAGACACCAATCCCTAAGAAAGAGGTCCTGAGCTGTGTAAGAGCAGAGAAACAGAGCTAAGCAGAGGCAGACCTGTATGTATTCATTTCTCTCTGCTCTTGACAGAGATGTGATGTTGACTGTCCTAAGTTCCTGCCTTGACTTCCACACAATGATGGAATATAATGGATCTGTAAGCTGAATTTCTCAAGTTGCTCTTTGTTGAAGTTTTTATTTATTTATTTATTTATTTATTTGATGATTTATTTATTTTTATATCTGTAAGTACACTGTTGCTATGTTCAGACATACCAGAAGAGGGCATCGGATCCCATCACAGACGGTTGTGAGCCACCAGGTGGTTGCTGGGAATTGAACTTTGAACTTCTGGATGAACAGTCAGTGCTCTTGACCATTGAGCCATCTCTCCAGCACACACACACACACACACACACACACACACACACACACACCCTTTAATCACAGAAATAGAAATGAGAGTAGGATGAGACCCCTAATACAGAACCAGATGCCATCATAACGGCAGTGACAATAATAACTGCAGTGGACATTCCCAACTGTTCATAGGCACAGTGTCTTATGTAGGCTTTGTAACAGCACCAAACCGGGTGCAGCCAAAAAAGGAGCCCAGAGGCCGAGACACAGGCCTCAGTCACGCAGCAGAAAGCCAGGGCTTCTTTACCTCCACAATCTATACTAGCTGTGTCCCCTGGCTTCATGAAATGCACGCTCCCTGTGTGGTAGAGAAATGTCCCCCATAAGCTCATGTATTTAATCACCGGATGCCCAGCTGATGGCAGTTTTGAGGTAAGAACCTTTAAGACTTGAAGCCTTGCAGAAGGAAGCGCATCACTGGAGGACGCTGAGACCTTGAGCCTCGCTCTCTCCACCCATTGCTTGCTCGTAGTTTGCTCTCGGGCTTCCTGTGTGTGGTTGAGTTCAGACCTCTCAGCTTCCGCTCCATTGTTTGCAGCCATATATACCTCCCTGCCCTGATGGATTCTTATCCCTCCGAAACCACAAGCCCCAAACAAACTCCCTCTTTTACAAGTTGTTTTGGGTTGTGGTGTTTTGACAGAGCGATATAAAAGTAACTGAGATAGCCTAGAAGACAGCATTGAAAAACCCAAGTCTCATCTCTGTCACTGATACGCAAAACAAATTACGCTGCACCTAGGTCTCAGTTTCCCTACTCTTGACAAGGGGATGGGCAAGTATCCCAAAAGAATGAATCACTAACGTTCGCTCATTCTGTGTGTTGATGGGAGAGGCAAAGTCAAGGTAGCAAGGAGGAAGAGGAGATCCAGGTCTCCCCAAAACAGAGCAACAAACACATGCTTGTGCATCTGGACCCTGGCAATCTGGACGCCCCTCCCCCACCCCAAGTATGCAGCAGCCCAAGGAAAGGAAAACAGCTTAAGAGGCAGCATCCCAGAGAAAACCCACAAGGAGGCAGGTACCAAAAAGGATGCCTCATTTCTGCTGGGAAGGACAGGGGAATCTTAAGGACAAAGATGCCAGCAGGAGGTGACAGTGTGCAGCAAGGGGAAGGTCCTTGGCTCCCCTTCCACCCTCGCCAAACCTCCCGCAGCTCTTGCCTGCTTCTTAGAGCCTAGCATCTAAGTCTCTAGGAGAGAACAGAGCAGTGTCTAGCTCATGGGGGGTGGGGCTCAGCAGTCCTCCATGCCTCCCCTCTGGGTTCTTAGTCTTGCTTCTGCAAAAGAGTTAGTAGCTTTATTCTCTTGGGTGCTGAGTGGATTGAGGGAGATGATTAAGGGCATGGCCTGCATGCCTCTCTCAGTGCAGGTAAGTTCTGTACTCCCTGCCGGCCTGCTCAACCTATGGTCCTGTGGGTTTCTTGTAGAATGCGTGTCTGTTGAATGAATGTAGATATGTTCCCATTACACAGATGGTAAAAGCTAGGCATAAACCCCAGTATTCTATGTCTAATCCACTTCAGAATTTGCAGGACTGAGAACTCTGCCTAGTCAGCTGACAGCTGATAACGTCCAACCCAGGGTCACCTTGACAGGCAGCCAGACATTTTCCCAGGAGGCAAATAGGAGCAAAGTCCCTCTTAGCAACCAAATGTTATCACTGCACAGGGACATGGGCCTTCCTTCCTCTCCTAGCTAAGTGATTATGACCAGCTCAGCAGGAGATTGGAGGGAGGAGTTCCGGCCTGGGAGGAGGTTGTAGATCTCTGCCTCCCATGTGGCAATGCTACTGTGGCTGCTGAAAGCCACCAGAGGCTCCACTCCCTGCTGATCAGCAAGCCATAGATCTCTGTCAGTGACTCCTGCTCAAGGGCAGTACCATAAATCCAGCGTGGGAGAGAGCGGCTGAGCCAGCGCCAGGCACTCCCCAGCAAGCAGCTTTCCTGGAGGTGGCCACTCCGCACAGGGCTCACATGTAGTTGTTGTTTGGAGATCTGTTCCCCATCCATCAATAACCCCAGAGGACTGCCTCCTCCTGTTCTGCCCAGGCCAAGTCAATCACTTGCTTCTCACCTGCCCCTGAAGCCAGGAGTTTAATTTTCCTCCTGAACCGAGAGCGCTCTTGTTTCTTGGATTGCTTCCGTGGCTGCCCAGCTGAGTGTATCAGCCCAGCCAGCTTTCCCCAGCCCTGCTACAGAAAAGAGAAAACAAGGTCCAGCTGGTTGTAGGGCAGGAGGGGAGCCCCAGCCAGGAAGAAAGGGGTGGAGGCTGGGCCACAGGCTCCTCATCCAGCAGGTTGCCTGGGCTAGAGCATCCTGGCTAGACCATGCGCTCCACACAAACATTTAGCCAGGCAGCAAATGCACCAGTGTTAGCTCTCAGCCTGCTTCGTATGCCTAATGAACAGACAAGAACCTACCCGGAGCACTCCTCCAATCCTCTGAAGGAGATCAGCCACGTCAAGGTCAAGGCAGAGAGAAATCAGAGGATTGCAGACAAGTGTGGCTGCAGGAGACATTGAAAGCATGCTGGAGGAGAGAGTAGCCAGGGGTCAGGGCACTGTATATACCAAGGGGTTAAGGAGGTGGCGTTTGAGATGAGTTCTCAGTGCTACAGGGGAGCGGCCAGCCACAGGGGTGAAGGCACAGAGATGCTGATGGAGAGAACAGCAGTGCAAAGAGCTGAGCAGAAAGGAGCTTATTATGGAGAACAGAAACGAAGCCAAGGCTGCTGCAGTTGGGGTTGGGCGGTTAAGACAAGAGGCTGGAGAAGGAGACAGAGTACATTCAGCACCATAGACTGTGGTAAGGCATGTGGATGCTACTGGAACGGGAGGCCCCTGGAAGTTCCGGGTTGGGGGATACAATCTGTTTTAAACCAGATCCAGGTCCCCCAAACATTTAAAAATACTTTAAATTTTTAAAATGTGTGTGCACGCATGTGGCATGTGGCATGTGGCATGCTATGTTTGTGTGTGTACATGTGTGTGTGACTGTGGAAGCCAGAAGAAGGTTTCAGATACCCTGGAACTGGAGGTATATATATAAAAGTCGTGCATTGTGGGTCTAATAAAACTAAGGTAGGTGATCGGAGAAGACCCTTTGACCTCTTGAAAGAACACAGATGTGGATACGCACTACATGTATCACACATCCATACACAACACAACATTTTTTGGGAACAGGTTTACCAAAAATAAGACACAAAGCCATAGGCATGGTGGTACACACCTGAAATCCCAGCACACAGTCAGAAGGCTGAGACAAGATGAGCACCTGATTAAGGCCACCAGCTTGGGCTACAGAGTGAGACCTTGCCTCAAACCACGACAACAACTGACAGAGTCAACATTCCAAAGCCACCAGGTTGTGGTTAATGGGATCTAGAACCATGGACAAATCTCTGGGCATATTTATGAGGAATTTTCTAGATTGGGTTCATTGAGCAGGGAAGACCCACCCTAAATATGGTGGCACTCTTCCAGAGGCTGGGGTCCCAGATGATAAAAAGGTGAGACAGAGCTGAGCATGAACCAGCATGAGCTCTCTGCTCCCTGATGACAGATGTGAGTGTAGCCAAGATGTGACCAGTGACCTCATGCCCACCCCCCACCACCACCATGGACTGTATCTCCTTAACCTTGAGCCCAAATACATCCTTCCTTAAGTTGTTTCTGTCAGGCATTTTGTCTCAACAGTGAGAAAGTGACTGATACAGGCAACCAACCCAGTCCAAAGGCCAGTTGGTCCATAGCATTGGACTCCTGAGAACAGCACATGCAATTTATATGGTCCTTGTCTAACACGGCTCCATGCTGGACATCCATTCCCTCAATCCTGGGCGTGGATAACCTCTCTGCAGTTCTGCATAGCAAGTCTATCTGTCCCCGGCAACCCTGAAGCCACAGCTCAGTTCTGTATGTTCATCTCCCCCCCCCCATGCACCAGCTTTCTTGTCCTGCACAGAACATCAGGTGAGTCTTACCTTTTACCTTCCACTCAGCACCCGCCTCTCTGTTCAGTCCCCACAGCCAATTGACCCCTTTTGCACGCCTTGACTGTTTCCCATGGTTTCTGCTGGGATAGATGGCATCCAGACTTGCCTCCTCTATCTTCTCCACAATTCAGGAAGGGTCCTGATCTTTATAAGTTGGGGCAATGCCACTTGATGGTTGCACAAGATCCAGGAAGCCATGTTGCTCACCTACTCTGTGCCAGCACACCACCTTCCTCTTGCCTTCCTCTGTGCTAGCTGCTTCAGGCAAGCTCAGGGGCACCCAAGGAGCTCACAGGATCTACTGGATCACCCCAGGGGCTTGTTACACATTAAACAACACTTGTATTTACATTTACCTTTGGCAGGTAGGTGTCAGTTTTGTCCCTCCTTTGGTTTCTGTGGTGGTTTGAATAGGTTTGGCCCAGAGAGTGGCACTATTACAAGATGTGGCCTTATTGGAGTATGTGTGGCCTTGTTGGAGGAAGTGTGTCATTGTGGGGGTGGGCTTTGACACCCTTCTCCTAGCTGCCTGGAAGCCAGTCTTCTCCTGACTGCCTTTGGATCAAGATGTAGAACTCTCAGCTCCTCCAGTGCCATGCCTGCCTGGATGCTGCCGTGCTTCCTGCCATGATGATAATGGACTGAACCTCTGAAAGTGTAAGCCAGCCCCAATTAAATCTTTCCTTTATGAAAGTGGCCTTAGTCATGGTGTCTCTTTGCAGCAATGGAAACCCTAACCTAGACACTTCCCATGGCAGTTTTCTGTGCACTTGAGTGTCGAGGAGACAGAAAAAGAGGAGGGCTCCACCCTGCAGGTCCATGACTATCCTCTAGCCAACACACTGGGGATAGACTTACGCCAGCCACCTTGGGAGGCAATATATGGGATACAGACTCTGGAGAGCATCTTGTAAGATTTCCCAATGCTAATGTGATTCCCTGATGGGTTCCCAGACGCCTGGGAGACATGCAGTGACTGATGTTTAACAAAGCTGTTAAATAAAGAGGGTGGGGGTGTCCTGTGAGGTTGTGTTGTATGCATTAGCTGTGAAAACTTCCCTTTAAAGTTTGCCTCCATTGGGAGCTGGAGATATGGCTTAGCTGTTAAAAGCACATAGTTTTCAATAGAGGAGCAGAGTTTGGGTTCCACTGCCCATATCTAGGGACTCACAATGGCCTATAGCCTCAGCTCCAGATGATCTAGCATCTTTGAACACCTATTTATCATATGTGTATACAACATATCTACACACACACACATTCATGCACACATGCACATATGCAAACACACAGTGATAATGTAATTATTTTTATTGTTAATAAAAATAATAAAAATAAATCCTTAGAAAATAAACATTTGAAAACCACCACACTATCTGAACATGTTCCATAATGGTCCAGCTTATGATGTAAGATTCAGAAGGATATGCTCACATGGCCTTCTGTGGCTCTATCCTAGCACACCCCTTTCCCACTCAAATCCTCAAGAGATGCGGGTAATCCTACTGCAGGCCCAAAATGTTCTAAAGCAAACAGACAGATCATTTTTCCTGTGTGTGTTAATAATTCAGGCTTCACACCAAGTTTTCAAACTGGATTGAAACTGGATTGGCTTGCGGGGGCCAAAGTGGAAATGCCTCAGACCCATATACTTTAAAAGAAAACTTGGTTTAATTAGTTTTCTTTGAACATAGCACAAAGGTCCTTGCTTGAGAGCAAGGCTGTTTCTTACCATCTTGAAATTGCTTCCATGTTTATCGGTGACATTGGCTTTCACTTTGAAAATAAGACTGTGGCTGCACAGACCCACGGGGTCGCACGATTGCTGTTTCTTCCCTCCAGGCCTGTGTCAAAGTTCTGGGCATCTCTCTGGTCTGAAGCCTGACCTGAGGATCAAGGTCACGGGACAAAGGGAAAACAGAGTCAGTGTCAGAACTGTTTTCTTCTAGAGTGGCCCTGGCAAGGTGCCAGTCTCAGTTTCCTGGTCTCTGAGATGGGTATGCTGAGAGACTGCTGTGAGGATTTAATGAGGTGGTGGCTGTCACCTGGCCAGTGCACAACACACGAGGTGATGATGAGAACCACGCTGGGTCATGTTTGGGTTGGAATGTGAAATGTTCCCCACAGGCTTGTGTGTTTGACATGTGGTCCCCAACTGGTAACACTGGTTTTAAGGGTGAGACCCTTAGGACTGGGGTCCAGCTGTACATAAAAGCCAAAAAGCCAAAACTCCTTCAAGAGCAACTGAAGCCTACAGAGAATGGCTACAGAACTCTGGATGAAATATATCCACTTTATCTTTAACAAATGTAGGACCAGTAAGAGGACCACAGCCAAGGCAGAAAGACGTTGTTTACTTGGGCATTGATTTCATCTCATCAGGATGAACATCAGGGGCTGCAGCCTGTTTCTGGGAGGCATGAGGGGTGAAGGGTTGGGTAAGGGAGGAATCACAGCAACACTAACTCAGTGCTAGCTGGGAAGGAAGGGGACAGGAACAGGGACAGCTCAGGACAAGCCATCAGGAGTCGCCCCCACTCTCCATATCACCTCCCTGTGGGGCTGTGGGAGGGCTGAGTGTGACCCTCATGTCACCGGAAGTAGGAGCAGGCTTCCAGCTCCCTCCTCATCCATCTGAGGAGCCTGCGATTTAATCTGCAAGTGACAGGCTGCTGCAGCTTTGAGTCACAGGGGGCCGTTCTTTTGTTTGTTTATTTCCCTTTGGAAGCCTGTCTGCTCAATAATTCAATTCAACAAGCCCTGCTTAAGCCCAACCTCCTTCTGCAGGGTTGTGCAGGGCACTGGAGGGGATGGGAAAATAAACATAAATAAGATCTTACTCTTGCTCTCAGGGAACTTCCTGTCTTGCCAAGGAGGGAGTTAGACAACCATCTGGAGCCCTACTCCCTCAAGGAAGACGGTGGCCAGTATCAGAAAAGCAAAAGTCACTGCCTGGAGTGCCTGGGGTTGCTTATGGGATGTTGACAAATAATATTCAAGTCTGTCTGCTCTGTGACAGGGCTAAAAAAAAAACAACCAAATTCTTTTATTAACAAAGAAAACAAAAGCAAATATTGTGTGTGATGTATGATCGGCAGCGAGAGGCATCCGCAATACCCATGCAGGCCCCTGAGAGGCACCTGCCTCCTCTCTTTCACCATCTCTATGCAAACATCTCTTACTGGTCTGGTGCCAGTCAAGTCAAGATCAGTACAATAACTGAGGCATCCAGGCCAGGAGAAACTCTGTGACCTCAGAGCCAGGAGCCAGGTGACAAACCAAGAACTCATTCTCTATAACAGAAGAGAGTCAGTCACACTCCATCCTCCTTCCAAAGCCTTGGTTTTCCCATCTGTACAATGAACAGCTAAGATGGGATACATGAGCTCTCAGTTCTGTTTCTGGTTGTTTTGAGGGTTCCCTCAAGGCCTCAGCAAGGATAGGCCCACCACACCCTCACCACAGTCAGCACAGCTCAGCTCTTATCTATATATAAGCCAAGTGTCTGCTTAATGTTTCTCTTTGAAGCCAGGGTTTTGAGGTTAAAAATAAATGGAGAATGACTATATTGGCTGTCCTCTGAGGCCTGCTTTGGCTTGGACATTCTACTTCCCGTCCTTGAATCTATTTCTTGAGTGCCTACTGGAAGGCAGACCTGATGCTGGCTGGTAAGGTTTGGCTGATGAGCAGGATAGCCTCTCAGGTGTCCTTCAAAACCTCAATGTGAGGAAGATGCTACCATTCAAGGTGGCTCCCTTCAGAGAAGCCACTGGGATGTATACGGAGGCAGGAGCATTTCCTGAGGACCTTCGCTTGGCCCCAGGCAGGACAGCATCCAAAACACTTCTGAGAAATGACCTAGTAAGGCTACTCTCCCCAGAGTGAGAGACCACCATTATCTGCAACCCCAAACCAGCACCACCGTCAGAAGAACACACACACACACACACACACACACACACACACACACACACACAAACAAACACTGGGAGTTGTTACAGTCTAAAAATGAAACATCTTTCACAGGCTCATGTTTTGAACACTTGGTCCCCAGCTGGTGGCTCCATTTGAAAATAGCTATAGAGACTTTGGGAGGTAGTCACTGGCCCTTGGGGAGATATGTTGTCCTTAGCCTCACTCTCTGCTTTCTGGTCTACCATGTTGTGAACACAGTCTGTGCCATATACCTCCTGGGCCATGATTCCAGTAGCTCCACTACACCTTCCCCACCATAGAGGATTAAAAGCTTCTGAGATCATGAGCCAGAATCAAGCTCTTTGAGTTGTTCCCATGAAGAATTATCTCACAATCACACAGAAGTAACTAGTGCATGTGCCCACTCCTGTGTGTGGTAACACTGTATAACCTTGGCCTTCTGGATTCCATTGAACAGTTGAGAAACCAGAGACTTGGAACTATGTTGTGACCTGTTCAAGTTCAAGGAAGCAAACATTATTCCTCTTCCCCCTAGGCTGGAGACCCTCTGCAATAGCGGTTCTCAACTTTCCCAATGCTGCACCCTTTAATACAAAAACTACCCTCATGGTGTAGTGACCCCCAACCATAAAGTTATTTTCACTACTACTTCATAGCTAAACTTTGGCTACTGTAATGAATTGTAATGTAAACAGCTGATATGCAAGATTTCTGATATAGGACCTTGTGGAAAGGTCATTTGACAACCCCTCCAATGCCCAAAGGGGTCACGACCCACAGGTTGAGAACTACTGCACTACAACCTTTACTAAATATCATCCTATCTCTCCTGCACTCTACCATGAAGGTCAAAGGAATGATGGGGCCAGAGGATCACACAAACAGTCAGCATCCTCTTGAAGTCAATAAGGTGGCAGCAACAGAAACCTAAAAGGGAATCTTTGAGAAGTAAGACTGAGGTACCCATCATCCCGCTCTCCTGTTCCCCATGCATCCTTTACCAGTCTGGGCAGGATACTGTCTTGTACCCGGATTTGAGGCATCCCCTCCAGCCAAGAAGTCAAGGTGGGTGTCTATGCCTTTGCAAATCCCTGTGGCTGAGTGGGAGGGGTGTGTTGGCTGGAAAAGATCCACCTCACCTGTCCGCTGCCCTTTCATAGCGTTCCAGAGATATAAGGAGCCTGCAGACCCTCCTTATAGAGACTCTTAAAAATAGCTAAAAATTATCGATCAAGCAGACCTGAGGGTTGGTTCTAGGCCCTCCATTTGTTAGCAACTTGACCTGGAGTAAACTGTCAAGAGTCCCTCTTAGCTGAATAGTGGATAACAGAACATGGCAAGACTGCCCCCCTCCTCTTCTTTTAAAGATTGCTATGTGGTTTTAATTCTAGTTTTTGGTTTCCGCTGTGACCCATATGCTCACAGCTGGAGTCACGTGGCTGGAGGAGACCTCCCGTCTCTTCTCTAAGATGAACACTTTCAGCAGCTTCGTAAGGACATAAACTACACATCACACAAATCTCCCACTTACAACGCACGCTCCAGTGGCTTTTAGTGTATCCACAGACTTTCCCATTCATCACCACCATCAGTTCCAGATCACTGTCATGACTCCCCTAGAAATCCTCACATCCTGAGCTATCAATTCCCAGCTCCACATCCCCTACTCCCAGGCCAGCCCTGACCAGTCAGCTGGCACAGAGCAATCTGCTTTTGTCTCTACCAATATGCTTACTCTGGACCATCGTATTAATGATACCACACAATACGTGAGCCTCTATGACTGGCTTCTTCCCTGTTGAATAGAGTTCTCAAGCTTCACCTCTGTCGTAGCTTATATTAGTATCTTTCCTTTCCTCCTTCCTTTCCTCCCATCCTCGATTTCTGGCACTAGACAGCTATACCATATTTTACTTCTCCCTCATCATTTGATAGACATTGGGTTATTTTCACTTTCTTCTCTTTATACATGTATATCTTCATGATGGTGCTAAGTGTACACCATTCCTTTGACCACCATGGGGGTGGCACACACACATACAGAGGCTTGGGGTTTATGTTCAGTGCATTATTCTACTGCTTATTGTTGTAAGGCCAGGTCTCCCACTGAACCCAGAGCTTGTCAGCTTGACTAGACTGGCCAGTGAGCCTCAAAGATCCTCCTTTCTGTTTCCTTATCTGTGGGGCTTATATAAACGTGTGCTTCCAGAACAATTTTTATTGGGGTGAATGTGGATCCTTATGCTTGTGTGACAAGCACTCCACTCAATGAGCCATCATTCAGTGAAATAAGCAATAGCCCTTATTTCTGCTTTTTGACTATCACAATTAATGATATATGAGTCTACACACACAAGTCGTTACTTAACATTTTTTTTTGTTGTGAGCCTAGCCCTTAATGGCTGAGCTGTCTCTCCAGCCTGCACAAGTCTTGTGCCATCATTTCTATTGGCATAGAATCACAAGGGTAACCACCTGAGGAGCTGCCTTGTGTTTTCTGAAGCAGCTATGCTATTCCACAGCTCCACCCCACCCAAGCCCACCACCCACCCTCCACCCCACCCAAGCCCACCACCCACCCTTTACCCCACCCTCTCTGCTCATGGTCTCTAGCTTCACTCAGAAAGTGTCTCACAAGTGGTCAAAAGCAATATCACTTCCCCTTCCCTTGCTTGCAAATCTGTGTCCTTAGCCTCCAGCTTTTGTTAATGCTTTGTGAAATTCCTCCTGCTGCTCTGGTTCTGAATTCGGTGCACGGTTCTTTTCCCTGGTTCCTGTCACGTGGAGTATTCAAGGTTCTCTCATCAAAACACTCCTGGCACCAAGAAGTTATCTCAGGAGCCACATGACACCTTCTTGGCTTGTTCCTCTCCAAGAGATTGGGGGTGGGAGGTGGGGGTTCTTCTCTTACCTTAGACACACACACACACACACACACACACACACTTCTCACCCCTTACAAACTACTGGCATCCTGCTCAGCTGTATGGTCCAGGAGCTAGCTCTTAGGCCAGCTCAGATCCAATCAGGGAGACATTGATGGCTTGGCACTGACTGGGGTTACAGCCTCAGACATGGGTATCTTGACCAATATCCAGAATCTGTCAATAAGACCCATTGAGCAGAGCTGGAGCACCATTCTTGCTATAGAATTTAAGTCATGCATGTCTCAGGCTCCTCAGAACACTACAGCAGGCTGTAGAATGCTCTAAGACAAACAGCAGGGAAGCTATAAGCAGTCAATGCAAATGAGAACATAGCAGAAGAGGTAGGAGACTCACTTGAGGGTAGTCTTTGCCTGGCTCTGGACCCTCTTATCTTTGACTGGCTATTCTCTGTAGCTTGCCCAGATCTCTCACAAGACCTTCTATGTCAGAGTTAGTTTTTTTTAAGGGTAACTGTTGTTTAAAAAAAAACCAGCTCAAGAGAGCTGAAGTTGAAGATTTTCATGGGTGATAAGATAAAGAAGTTGAAGTGGGAGCAGGGGAAAACAGGGGAAGCCCCTTTCATAAGGATGTGTGGTTCTGTCTTTGGGTCCCCAAGGCTATTTGTGAAGCTAGGTAGGTACAGACAAAAGAATTGGGGTAGTTCTAGATTTAAATATATCCATTTCAATCATTTTCAAGGAAAGGGACAGTTTTCTGCCTGTCTAGATATAGACTCTCTCGGGGTTGGATGCTGACAGCTTGATCCCACCCTGAGCTTCAAGTAAGCAATAATCCTGGGCTTATCATCCCTTCCTATGCTTCTTGGACTAGAAAAAAGCAACTTCCACAGAGGTAGGGAGCTGTGTCCCCAAGCAGGGAACCCTACTGAAAAGATAGGCCCAACAAGGCTCCACAATTTACCTTGTCAAATTTCCCAATAAGCAAGGCCTGCCTTGGGTGATTTTTTGCAGCTTCTCTTTTTTTACTCTGCTTGCTGAATGCCCACAACCTACCAGGCAACCCACACACAGGTCTTCCTCTCACACCAATGCCCCAAGAGAGGTGTTAACGCCATATTCTACAGAAGATGAACTGAACTCAGAGAGGCCAAGCAGGTTGTCCAAATCCACCAAGTTAGAAAGTGGCTGAGTTGAGATTCAAATTCTAAATCCAAGTGGTACGCTGTCTCTCCTCCTCCACAGTCTTGCTGGAGACTGACAGCCAGCTGGTGTTGCGCTTTATCTGTCTGTACAAGTGTGTTTCCTGGGCTCGCTGACAGAGACTGAAAGTTTCTGACGGAGGCTCTTCTGCCTCTCTCTGTTCCCTACCATCCTTTGGTGGGCTGTTTCTCCCTGGAAAGAGGCTGGAGCATTCATTAGGAAGCTAACAAGCTCATACACCCATCGTTCAGTCTCCACCCCTGAGGAGGTTCTGAAGGCTTGTGCAGAGGAACTGTCTCCCACCTCACAGACTAGCAAGAGTTGTCCCTAAACAGCTGAAAGGGCAGCAGTGCACTCCTGCAGAACAGACTCATTCATGCTGTCTCTGGACACCAATGGCCATGCCCTTGGACTCCATGCTGATGAAATGACAGCCTAGGAGGCAGTGGGCTTTATTTCCAAACCTCATCAAGCAATATAACATGTAAGTTTTCATGCCAAGATGACTTGGTTGGAGTCCTCACTATCCTACTTACTACCTCTAGAGCGCTCTCTGTGCCTCAGTTTCCTTGTATACAATATTCCATCATGCTGTTGACAAGAGAGAAGTAGTAGATCAGTTCATGTCAAGTACTTTAAACACTGTTATCCCAGGAACACTCTTGATGGGAATGCAAAATTCCTATGATGACTCAGATGTCCAGAGATGTCCCAGAAGGATTACCAGGAATGGATGCTAGATGAAGGCCACCCAAAAGTTGATGGAATTAGTCATGAAATCTCCAAATCCATATGTCTATTGTTTTTTGAGGCAGAACCTTTGGGAAGTAACAGAATTCAAGGACATCATAAAGATGATGGAGTCCATACTATGGTCTTTGGTGGCTTTAGTCCAAGGACGAGTAAGACCTTTTCTCTCTCCCTATTCAATGTCCTTCACTGTGTTGTGTGGCAAAAAGGCCTTTCCCAGAAGCTAACAGATGCCAGTAACATGGTCTTGAAGTTCCCAGTTTCCAGAACTAAAAGTCAAATGAACTTCTGTTCTTTATAAATTGCCTATGCCCAGATATTTTTTGATAGTAACAGAAAATGGGCTGGAACACAAAGTAAAGTGGGCCTTTGGAGGTCCTTAAGGAGGTGGGATTATTAAAACCGAGCTCAGGAAATAGAGCTCAGTGGAAGATGCACTCATCAGCACCCTGGCCAGCACCACTATCGTCACTGTCACCACCACCACTGTGATCATCATTATCATCATCACCATCATCACCACCACCATCATTAGACCATCAACACTTTGGTATTTTAATGCTTGATAGCATATGACAACTGACAAGACTTCAGACATGTGTCACTTAGCAACATGGATCTGAGAAATGCATCATCAGGTAATTTGGCTGTGGGAACACTGGAGTGTACTTGTACCAAGGAAGGAGCTATAGACATCCCCAAGAGTTATAATCTTATGTGATAACATCTTTACTTTGTTGCATGTGAGGTACATCACCGACCAAAGCTTCATTATGAAATACGTGACTATACCTGCAAATGATTCTGCGGTTCCTATGGCTGCCTGGGGATAGATTATTCTCTACACTTGTTATTCTCAACTGGAGCTGATTCCATTTTCCACCCAGTGACACTGGTGATGTCTGCAGACAATGCAGTCACATCTAGAAGGTTGTCACCAGGAATGAATAGAGGCTCAGATGCTTCCGAACACCTTACAATGCACAGGACACACAGCCAGTGACAAAGAATGATCCAGTTTGAAATGTCCCTAGAGCTGCAGCGAGGAACCCTGCCCTGCAGGATTTATTTAAAGAGTGACTTGGGTTAGGCCTGACCCAGGAGTTTGCTTCTCCAGTCTATCAAGTAAAACTCTGTACTTGAGAAGCAAAGTCTTAAATAATTCATGTACAATGAGTGATACACAGAGACTAAACTGAAGTATGAGCCACACAAACCAAATGAAAGGCATGTGTCTTAGGGTTTCTATTCCTGAACAAAACATCATGACCAAGAAGCAAGTTGGAGAGGAAAGGGTTTATTCAGCTTATACTTCCACATTGCTGTTCATCACCAAAGGAAGTCAGGACTGGAATTCAAGCAGGTCAGGAAGCAGGAGCTGATGCAGAGGCCATGGAGGGATGTTACTTACTGGTTTGCTTCCCCTGGCCTGCTCAGCTTGTTTTCTTATAGAATCAAGACTACCAGCCCAGAGATGGTACCACCCTCAAAGGCCCTCCCCCCTTGATCACTAATTGAGAAAATGCCTTACACCTGGATCTTATGGAGACATTTCCTCACCTGAAGCTCCTTTCTCTGTGATAACTCCAGCTTATGTCAGATTGACACACAAAACCAGCCAGTACAGCATAGGAAGGATAGACAGCTTGGTGGGATTAAGACATAGATACAAAAAAAAAAAAAGACTTATAGATACCTCCTACAGTCCATATACACCATTCTAGGAACTTTGTATGATGATCTCACTTCTAATGTTAATCTTGATTATCAATTTGACAGGACCTAGGATTGACTAGGAAGATGAGCCCCTGGGCATCCCTGAGAGGGACTATCTAGATCAGGTTAGCCTTTGAGCTTGGCATACCCATGAGGGAGTTTCCAGATTAAGTTAGAAAGACCTACCTTAATTATAGGCAATGCTATCCCATGGAGAAAATAAGCTGAGCACCTGCTTTCATGCCTCTCTGCTTCTTGACTATGAACACAATATGACCAGCTACCTCATGTTCCTACCACTATGAGCTCCCCATCATGATGCACTATACCCTCAAGCTGTGAACCAAAATAAACCCTTCCTTCCTGAAGCTATATGGTTGTGTATTTTTTAAAATGTATTTATTTATTCACTTCTTTACAGCCCTTCCTCTCCTCCCAGTACTCCCTCACACAAGCCCTCCCCCCATTCCACCTTTCCCGTCTCAGAAGTGGAAGCCCAGCTCTGGGTGTCACCCCACCAACACCCCTCATTCCCCCACCCCTTACCACCCGACTCCACCAAGTTTCCCCACTTTACCACCATACTATTCCCTTATTCCCTCCCATCCCACACAGCAAGTCACTGCAAGACTAGGCCCATCCTCTCCCACTGAGGCCAGACAAGGAGGTCCATTTAGGGGTGGGAGGTTCATAGGCAGGGACACCCCTGCTCCAGTTGTTGGTAGACTTCCATGGAGACCAAGTTTCTCATCTGCTACATATGTGCAGGGGGCCTAGGTCCAGCCAGTGCTCACTCTTTGGTTGGTGATTCAGTCTCTGAGATCCCTCAAGAGTCCAGGATAGCTGACTCTGTTGGTCTTCCTATGGAGTCCCTGTATTCTTTGGGTCCCTCAATCCTTCTCCCAACTCTTTCATAAGATTCTCTGAGCTCTATCTAATGTTTGGGTGTGAGTCTCTGCATTGGTTGCTTTGTGGAGTCTCTCATGGGATAGTTATGCTAGGTTCCTGTCTGCAAGCATAACAGAGTATCATGAATAGTATCAGGATTGTTTTTCCCCCGAGGGGTGTATCTCAGTTTGGGGGAGTCATTGGTTGGCCATTCCCTCAGTCTCTGCTCTTTGTCCCTGCACATCTTATAGTCAGGACGCATTTTGGGTTGAAGGTTTGGTGGGTATGTTGCTGTCCTTATCCCTCCACTGGGTGTCCTGTCTGGCTACTACAGGGAGTAGCCACTTCAGGATCCATATCCCCCACTACTAGAAGTCTCAGCTAGTGTCGCCCCATAGATTCTCTGAAGCTTCCTCCATCCCAAGTCTCTGGCATATCCTAGAGATTGCCTCCTCATGCTGATCTCCCTTCTCTCTCCCCTGCTCTCTTTACATATGATCTCTACCCGACCCTGCACTCGTTCTCTTTCTCACTCCCTCTTCCACTCAGTTCCCTCCTTCCATCTACCTCCAATATCTATTTTCTTTCCCCTTCTGAGAAAGACTCAAGCATCCTTCCTTGGGCTCTTCTTGTTATTTAGCTTCTTTGGGTCTGTGGATTGTAGCATGGGTATCTTGTACTTTATAGCTAATATCCACTTATAAGTGAGTATATACCATGCATATCCTTTTGGGTCTAGGTTACCTCACTCAGGATATATTCTAGTTCCATAATATTCTGGTTCCATACATTTACCTGTGAAATTTATGATATCCTTGTTTTTAATGGTAGAGAGACATGTTTGGTATCCATTCTTCAGTTGAGGGAAATCTGAGTTGTTTCCTGTTTCTAGCTATTACAAATAAAGCTGCTATGAACATAGTTGAGCAAGTGTCCTTGGGGGATGGTGGGAGCATCTTTTGGGTATATGTCTATCATGGTATACCTGGGTCTTGAGCTAGAACTCTCCCAATCTTCTGAGAAACCACCAAATTGATTTCCAATTCCAAACTTGTACAAGTTTGCACTCTCACCAGCAATGGAGGAGTGTTCCCCTTGCTCCACATCCTCACTAGCATGGGCTGTCCTTTGAGTTTTTGTTCTTAGTCATTCTGATGAGTGTAAGGTTGAATCTGAGTCGTTCTGATTTGCATTTCCCTGGTGACTAAGGATGTTGAACATTTCTCAGCTGTTCAAGACTCCTTTGTTGAGAATCCTT
This sequence comes from Tokudaia tokunoshimensis, assembly GCA_036184795.1. NCBI lineage: Eukaryota > Metazoa > Chordata > Mammalia > Rodentia > Muridae > Tokudaia > Tokudaia tokunoshimensis. Next base: position 39,332,032 of record BTHU01000010.1, on the reverse strand, counting down.
TGTTTATCTCTGTATTCCATAATTGGGTTATTTGGATTGTTGGTGTCTAACTTCTTGAGTTCTTTATATATTTTGGATATTAGCCCTCTGACAGATGTGGAGTCTGCGAAGGTCTTTTCTCAATCTGTAGGCTGTCGTTTTGTCCTAATGGTGGTGTCCTTTGACCTACAGAAGCTTTTCAGTTTCATGAGGTCCCATTTATTAATTCTTGACCTTAGTGCCTGAGCCATTGGTGTTCTGTTCAGGAAGTTGTCTCCTATACTGATGAGTTCAAGGTTATTCCCCACTTTCTGATCTACTAGATTTAGTGTATCTGGTTTGACATTGAGGTCTTTGATCCATTTGGACTTAGGTTTTGTGCAGGGTGATAAATATGGATCATTTGCAGTCTTCTACATGCAGACATCCAGTTAAGTAGTGCGGTATTCTTGTCTCAGCAACAGGAAAAGTAGATAATGCATTTGTCTCTGAAACCACCCCTAGCTTTCGGTTCTTGTGCATCAATACATCATCAGGTAAATTTTGGACCAGTCCTGTAAGCATCAGTGACATTGGTGACAGGTAATGGACAGATGTGATACTTTCCAAACTCCACCTACTGCCACTGGAACGGAGCCACATCGAGAGCTGTTACACAACAGGCCTTCCTGTAAACTTTGCTCGTGGCTGGCAGCTGCCCTCAGCAGCGAGTTTTTTTGTTCAGGTGGAGGCAGATTGTTTAAATATGTGCAAAGAGTGCACTTTCCTCTTTTGCTTCCTCTTAGGAGATCAATAAACATCTTGTTTTGCCTTTATCCGAAGTCGTGTGAATTCTCTACAATCAGCATTTGTCTCCTTTTATTAAGAGGATCTTTCTGAGGTTAACAGTAAAGTTTAGAAACATTGTCTCTTTACGAGCAAAAATCTCAATGACGATAGCACAGGGGTACACTAACATAATACATGTCATTTATTAAGTACCCACAGTTGGGTACTTAACCCTGTGTCAGCACCTCCAGTCCTCCCCACAAGGACTCTGTATCATTCCTTTCTTTTCTTTTTCAGGAGAAAGCAAAGTGCAGGTGTGTCCCAGCTCGGGCATGAGAACTACCCGGCTACATCCTGTGTCTTAGTCAGAGCAGTCCTTGATACCTCCTGGAACAACAGCAAGCTCCAAGCATAGCCCCTCAAGCATCCTACCCTGCCCTACTGCTCTTTGTGTGTCCTTCAATCTGTTCCCCAGGTCTCTCCTCTTATCAGCAGGGTCTACTTTCTTCCACTTCCACCTTTCCAAGCTTAGAAAGTATGGCATAAGGAACTCATACTAGATGTGACTACTGAACTGGCTCTAGGGTCAATCAGACTCCTTCTCTAAAGGGTCACTACACTCTGCTATTATTGTTCCCAGATAAGCCATAGACAAAAGCCACATGGTTTTGTGTCAATAAAGCTTTATTGACCAACCAACCAACCAAACAAACAAACAAACAGGTGAGATGCCAGTTTTGGCTACCAGGTAGAAGTTGGACAAACCCTGACTACATTCACTCCAGGGTCTCTCACATCTCTGATGCTCTGAAATCTCTGTGAGGCTAGAGGCAGAAGAATGATGGTTTGAGGAAAAAAGATCCCAATAGCTGTCAAGATTTCACTCAGTGCAGACAGGGCCCTGATTCTTTAATGGCATTTGCAAGTACACCCCTGAGAAGATACAGGCATGATGAGCCTGTGTGCACCCACCTGCCAGCTCCAATAACCATCACCATTCTTATCAGCCCATGTCATCTGTCCCTTGACACATATCTCTGTTTCTGAAATACTTTAAAGCACATCTAGACATCCCATTATTCCACCCATAAATACTTCAGTATATCTCTCTAACAGAAAAAGATTTTTTTTAACAAAACAGCCTCAAAACTATTATCACCCTAACAAAACGAGGCATCACTCCTTATTAGTGTCGTGTATCTTGTATGTGTTTAAATTCCCCTAATTGTCTCTAAAATGTCTTTTTTTTAAAAAAAACAACTGGTGGTTTGAATCAGGATCCAAATAAAATCTACACATTGTATGCACACAGCTTCTAAATTTTTGAATTAGTTGTCAACATGTGCAAATCTGGATTTCACATAAACATTGAGTTTCCAGCTTCTCTTGAGAAATAAAATCCTGGAAGAGCTGGCGTCTTCACAGTCCCAGTCTTCAGGGCAGCCAGTAGATGTTACAGTCCAACCTGTAGACCTTGTGAGGCAGGGAGAAGCTAGGAATGCATAGGAAGTGGGTCTAACATCAAGAGGTTATTTGGGGAGCATTTTTTGGTAACTCAACCAAGCACTTCTCAAGCCTGAATTCTGTAAATGGCAACATTGTATTACAATGTTAAAAGGTTAGATACCCCTAAAGATGTCCTCTTTTTGCAGCATGGTCTCTGAAGACATTAGGTTTGTGGTTCCTGTTCTGGACATTTTGGGCTCCTCTGCCTTGCAATGGAATTACTTGGGCCCTCTTCTTCTAACTCATCCCTATCTTCCCCCTACATTTTTTCTTTCATGAGAACAAAGTCTCTACCTGGCTCCAGGAAGGCAGGGGCAGAGAACTGGGGCATGGCCTGGACTATGCAAATGGCCTCATGCTGAACACACCCTCCCCTACCAGATCTCTTACTGTCTAATTCTCCCAGAGCCCAGACCTCTCACTCTGTAGGCAGAGAGAGAAACAGCTTGCTTCATATTCCCGATTCAGCTTTTCCTTGGGATTGTGTGTGTGTTTAGTTGGTTGGTTGAGTTTATTTGTTCACTTTTTTTGATTGGAGGGTTGTGTTGGGATTTGGTTTGTGTGTTTGTTTTGTGGTGCTGTGGATTCTACCCACGGCCCTGTACATACTAGGCAAATATTCTACCACTGAGTTAGATCCCCAGCCCATTAAAAATAAAAAGATTGGGGGTGGGCAAAAGAATGGGTCTGTGGGAAAAGGTGCTTGTAGCTAAGCCAGCAGGCCCATATGAGAGAAGAGAACCAACTCTTGCAAGTTACCCTCTGACCTCCATATGTGCACTATGGTGCGTGTGCATGCACATGCACACACACATACACCAGGCTAATATTTTTAAATTTGACTAAGCTTGAGTTTCACTAAGATGCCCAAGATGGCCTTGAAAACACATCCTCTATTTTCTGACTCTCGAGTAACTGGGGTTACAGGCTTGCTCTACCAGCAATTGAAAAGAATCTCTCTCTCTCTCTCTCTCTCTCTCTCTCTCTCTTTCGCTATCTCTCCCTGCTGTTATTTCTCTAACACCACACTACCACACTTGCCCACGTGCTGCCATGCTCCCCACCATATAACTGTAAGCGAGCCCCCAATTAAATGTTTGCTTTATAAAAGTTGCCTTGGTCATGGTGCCCAAGCAATTAAAATCCCAGTTAAGACAGGGTACTTGGAAGAGACCAAGAATAAAATCAGTAGAAATAATTGAGACAGGACGGTGCATGGTGGCATTTCCCCTCCAGTTCCAGAGCCCCCCTCTACCAATTGAGGGGTGCTCTCTGGCTCATCATATTCTTCACATCCTGTCCAGTCCTGTCAGCCTATGCCCCAGTGTGGTCCCTGGATGAAATCTATCAGTGCAGGCGAGATGCTGGGAAATGCTGCAGCTGTCTCTGAGCTCATGCACCGTTCCAGTATGTAGGACAGGTGTGGGCTGTTGGTGATGTAGCAGCCCACCCTGGGGTGCTCAGTCACGCAGAGGAGCCCAGCTGCAGGGAGACCAGGTGGCTCAGTGGAGGAGTCAAATGTGTAAACAAGCAATTACAACAACTGTGACAAATGCTAAAATAGAAGCGGGCACCTTGGGGACACAGCGGAAGTAGCTCTTTGGTTACCCAGTCATAGGCGCTCCCCATCTTGCTCCAAAAATGATGTGAGAAGGCCAGTGGAGCTCACAGTGAAAGTGATGTATGTGAGGACAGGGAGCCGGGGGAGGAGATGAAAACATGCCCAAGTTAGCACTCAAAATATTTGCCGAGATTTCTGAGGCTGAAATTCAGCCATGCATTTGCATGGGAGCTTCCTAGCAGTCAATGCAAAAGGAGAAATCCTTGGAGTTATAAAATGTAGGGAAGAGAAAACACAGGTGCCACTGGAGATACACAAGCCATCCTGATCTGGAACCCCAAAGAATTTCCTTTCCACCCACATCCAAAGAAAATTCCCTAGAGCTAAGGGATATGGATGATGACTCTGTGTGGTTTTCTGTACAACACTTGTAAACTTCAAATTGTTCAAAAATTCAAAATTTTAGTCTCCACTTAGAGGCTAACCATGGGTCCAGGTGCTCCAGGCACTATCTGCCTCCAACAGGATTATAATATTCTGAATTGTGCCTCTAGGAAGCAGCATATACACAGCACAGAGCACATAGTAGGTCCTCCATAATTTTCAGTTGACGGACACTTAACCCTGGGTGATTAAAATGGACACATGAGCGACAACTAGAAAGAACTGACTAGTATCTAAGATACTGGCTCAGAGCTGAGGACACATTCAACAGATAACCACGGACACTGGGACATCTTAACCTGTGACAATTGGCAAAAATTACTCAAGAATTTCACCTATGTCTATTGACTTCTGTCCCTGGGCACACAGAATTCAGAGGAGCTGTAGTAGCAAGGTTTGGGAGGACCATTTTGATGAAGACATTGAACTTTAGCTGACTTTCTTTTCCTTTTCCCAAAACTATTAATTTAAAAATGACATGATTATTCTAGTAAGAGCATACATAGCACACCGTTGTGAACTTTACCCAGGACTCCTGGCTTTAAGTCCTGAAGGAAAACTGGACAAGAGAGACACAGAAGAGCCACTTCACTTAATTCTGAATTCTGTCACAGCCTTACTTCAGTCATGTTTAAAACTCCCTCAGTGATCCCCAGATCAACACAACAGACATGACTTTACCTGGGGGCTGGACCTCACAGGACATCACAGAGTTCTTAAACAAAACATAAATTTTAGGGTTAAAAAAAATAGCATGGTTTTGGGAAGACCCTGTAGCCTATGGTTAAACTTTACCTCTGTAACATGAACGAGAAGTCAATCTACCTGAGAGAGCAGTCCCTTTCCAAGTCAACCTACCTGAGAGAACAATCCCATCCACCTCTCAAACAAACCACCCAGGAGCAACAGGGTGAATGAGCAATGACCTCCATCCCAAGCACCATGGGATCCCCAGCATGCCTGGTGGGGTGGGGGTGGGGGTGGGGGGGAGCACCTTCTCTGACTGTGAGGATGAGGGAGGCCTCTCTCCAGAGCAACTGACTGTGCAGGCACCTTTGGGGATAAGGAGGAGCAGGCCAATATACTGTTGAAAGACTGAGGAAGCTTCCAGGTATCTCCCAGTTGTAATTCTGGAAGTTTCATCTCTCCTTTGCGTTTGTCCAAAGAGATGCTGAAGGTGCTGGTGTGTTTCCTGCGTCTCCCCTACTAATTTTGATCTTAATATTCAGTGTCGGGAACAGGGCAGGACGCCTGAGCAGAGCAAAGATGAACTTTAGTAGGGAAGGGTAAGAGGAGGGCTCTGAATCAAGCACTCTGCTTGCTTCCTATGGAAGAGGGTGCAACGAACTCTTCCAGATGAATGGTAAGCCAACGACTCCATCCAACTGGCATCACAAGCCCACTAACAGCATCAGCCTAGAGCCAAACACCCCAACCCAAAGATACTGATTTCTAACCGAGGGTCATGCCTGAAGAGGTCATTTTTAATACCTGGCATTTCCACAGGAAGCACCAAGCACTTCCAGCATGGATGTGCTCAGTGGGCCAGTGGCAAAGCCGGAGGCTGTGGTCTGGAAGCAGCTGCATGGGAGCACCTGGCTTCTGACCCCTGACCCTGCATCCTGCTAACTTTGGTCTCATAGCATCTCTCCAGATGCCTAAGGGCAATTGGTCACTGAAAGATCAAAGACCACAGAAAAGGCCTTAGGCTGTCCTCACAACGAACTCAGGAAGCTAGGGAGACGTGTGCACTGAGAAGATGGAGAGATGTTGGGAGCAGAGTGTGACCTACCAGGTGAGAGGGAGATTGAGATGGAATAGAAACAAAGACTTCTCTGTTTACTGCACAGTTAATCTTTGACGTTGTTATTGTTCGAGTTATTGAAGAACTAGGTCTTGCAGCAAATGCTTCCAAGAGTCAGACAACTAAATAACAGTAACAATATATTATGAGTGGAACCTACTGGGTACCAACTCTATCATAGGCAGTAAAACATACCTTCACCAAAACCCACTGTGGTATGTCCATACACAGAGTTTTTTTTTAAATGCAAGAAATGCTGACCCAGGTTTCAACCTTGAGGATATCCTAGGAAGTGAAATAAGGGAGCCACTAGAGGACCAGGTCTATATGAGGTACTTAGCATGGTCATGATCAAGGAAGCAGGATGTTTGTCCTTGAAGGGAGGGTGATGAGGAGTCCTTGTTAAATGGGCATGGCTCTCATCTCAGGAAGATGAGAAAGTTCTGGAGATGAATGGTGGTGATGGATGGTCCACTGCTCACTTAGAAGGGATTCATGGTCTGGGGGTGTGGCTTAATGCTAGAATATTTGTTTAGTATACACAAGATCCTTGGTTCAATCCTTGGTACTGCAAAACAAATAAAAGTAATACCAAGGTGAGTCAGAGAGTAAAGCTAATTTGACTGAACCACATGGCACATGGCACAAAGAGAAAACTGATTGTTGAAAGGTGTCTTCTGATCTCTACACACTTGCCATGTTGTGTGCTTGCTCATAGCGCGCGCGTGCACGCGCACACACACACACACACACACAAATACACAAGAACTTGTTTAAAAGAAACTATTTGAAAAGCAAATGTGTCTCTTACTACAATAAATATATTATTTACAGTAAAGCTAGGCTAAGAAGTAAATCATGAACTTCAGAGTTAGCCAGATCCAAGCGTCGTGAGTCCCAGCTGCTGGAACATTCTTTAGCAACTGTAACTTGACCTCTTGGAGTTGCTGCTTTCTCTCCTGTGATTGGAAGAGACACGGAGGAATGTGTCAGGGTCGGGCTCACTGCAGTCATTCTGCAGACATCTCAGCTCTTTGAGGCAGATAGAAAGATACTGGGAAGCTGTAAGATGTGTGTAAGTGGTAGAGACACACCAGCAAGCGGTATGCCGGGACTCAAACTATTGATATACATCTGCGTATGCAGCAGGGTTCCAAGTCTGCATGCTATAACCTGCCAGATACCCCACGAAGCACATCAGACTCTTAGATCTGAAGACTGGGGGGTGGGAGGTGGGCACAAGCCCAGATGCCTGCTTTAGGGACTCCCCTTCAGGTGCTGATATAAAATGCGTTGTTTTTTGAGACTGTTAGCCAGTCTCTCCCAGTTTACAGCCTCTTTTATGTTTACAAGTCCTATGAATGTGCGATTGAAATAGACCAAAAAATGTGTCTCAAGAATCTTACGTGCCTAGAAACCAAAGCAAGATGCCCCGGTAAAGGGAGAAACTCTTCCAGAAGCTGAAATCTGAATTATGGGAAGCGAGTTAAAAGCTCCATCCTAGAGGGATGTCACAGCAAGCAGATGAGGTAAGGTATCACTCTGGAGGGAAATGCAGGGAAGATAATCCCAAGATGCTCGCCCTGCAGTTTCCGGATACCAGGGATCCTGCCAGGGCGGTACCCAGAACCCCAACCACTCACGCAGTATGCTGTGCGTTGACACCAAGTCATGCTGTGTGCCTGACTCACTACCTCCATATTCTGGGGATTTTTGAGGGGATAGAAAGTGGAGGGGCATCAAAGAAGATGATGGCAAAGAATGTGGGGAACAGCCCAACTTTCCTAAAACCTGAAGTTCAAGGTTTAGAAGGAAGAAGCAGAGAACAGCTTTGCTGTGTCTTTGCCTGTCTGGTCTTACTTAATTCTCAACATGTTCCGTGTAAGTAAGGAAAGAAGCTGAAACAGAGTTAGCTTGTCCATGGTCACATGGGGTAGAGCCAGAATAGTGATCAGCTCCAGCCCCTCCTCTATCCAGTGAGCAGCTGGGAGGACCCTGAACTGGGTTGATCATGAGTATATCCAGGACACACCTGGCTGAAAGAGCTGTTTTGGGCAGATGTGAAAGGTTAATTTAGTCACAGAAACCTTAGGGATGGAGTAGGTAAGGGGATGACTTGTGATCCTCCTCAGTGAAAACTGAAAGCTGAGCTGAACTACTTACTGATCCAGGATATAGGATGAGCTGATAGGGGGTACTCATCCTGTATCCTTGGTCTCTGCCCTCCCAGGTCTTGGTGATTAATGTGCAGGCTGTCCCCTGGGTCCTGCATATCCTGAAGTTGGCACAACTGGGCCTTGGGGGATGGGAAGGGGAGAATCATCTTTCTTGAGAGCCAGAAGGACTGAATTCTAGTCTTTTCTTAGCCATACTGAACCCAACATTGGGCACATGACCTCCATTCAGTACATGAACTCCTTCAGCACAAAGAGACTGTTTCAGGTGATGTTTTAAGCCTCTTCTTTCTCTAATGCATTTTGATTTGCTTCTGGAGTCTGCCCACTTCTATCAGAAAAGCTGGACTCAGCCCATTTTACAGGACGAGTGCCTTGACCTGGGGCTTTGGATCCTGCCTACCTCTGCTAGTCACATGTAAGGGCTCTGGCCTTGTTAGCAGATAGAAGAAGAAGAAATGGGGGCAGAATCATCTCACCTTCTTCCTTCCCTGCCTTTCCATCCTTCATGGATTTTTTGTAAGTGCCTTTAGTCAGAATTCATCAAAGATTCATCAGGCTTGGGATTGGCACAAGTATCTGTAGGAGGAGCCCTGTTTGGGAAGGAGGTTGAAGAACAGACGGTTGCAGGTATGGGGAGGGAACCAGGAGAGGCACTGGGGTTCTGCCAGGGTCTTATTAATCTCTGAAGTCCACTAAGAGAGAGATACTGGAAACAGGGAGGTGTCCTGCCTTCCTAGAAGGAGTCCCAACCACCTGCCCTCCCTTCTTAGAAACAGGAAGATCAGTGAGGTGATGGGTCACCCATAATCTGCATTGTAGTGTTTAAACCTAACAGAAGGGGCTGCTGAGGGTGTAGCTCAGTGGTAAAGGGCTTGGCTGATAAATACAAAGTCTAAGGTTCATCCCTGACACCTCATAAAACAGACCTGTTAACTACACACCTGTGATCCCAGCACTTTCAAGGTAGAGAGGAAAGAAGGTCACAATGTCAAGGCCATTCTTGGTTCCATAGAGAGTTGGGGGTCTACCTAGAATGCAGAAGACTGTCTCAGAAAAGAAGAATTCTACAAAAAGGAAATTACTTGCATCTGTCCTTGGCAATGGCCTCTGGGAGCTGTGAGAGGTTGTACCAGGTTCCCTCTCCTGGCTTCCAACAGTTCCTCCCTCTTCTTACCAGCTATGTCCCTTGGCCGCCACTGAAAATTCTGTTTGGAACAAAGAGCAGGGCAGGGCTCATTTTTAAAGCTCCCAAGTCACTGGAGATCCCCTTTAGTCAGCAAAGGAGGAAACTGAGGGCTGGAAGAAAGAGTGATCGCAACTGGTCAATGGCAGAACAGGATTGGAACCCAGGGTGCTAGCAACTCAGATTGGGGCTGGTCTCCTCTCCAAGGATGGTCTCTTTTCCGTGACTGCACCTGGCCAACACCTTTTTTCCAGGGATTCGCTGACAACATCTCCTCATTCCTCACCCCTCACCCCTCACCCCTTACCCCTCACTCCCTTTGCCACAGCAAAGAGTTACCTGCCATACCACGGGAGGGTATTTAAAAATCAGCATAGCCAGACTGGGGATGTGACTGGAGTTTTGTCAATCCTTCAACTCAGAATATTCTGGTAGGAGCCATTGGTTCAGATATTATATGGAACATAATGGTGTCCCCCAGCCTCAGTGGCAGCTCTCAGAACACTAGTCCAAACTGGTCCAACTCTGATTTTTAGAGCTGGACCTGAAGAGTAAGCCTTGAGTGACATCATCAGCAGGTTCCAGGTTGGGGCACTGCACCTGGCCATGTCCTGCCTCAGAAGTGTCATTGCCACCTGCTCCTGGAGATGTGGCTGGTAGGAGGGAGGAGACCCTCTGTGTTGCAGAGAATTTGCTACCTTTCAACAACGGGACACCCACAGAGGGCCACAGCAAGGCAATAAACCACGATCATCACATTTTAATAATCACATGGAGTTTGTTTAACAGTCATGGCCAGCAATAAATCCAAATTAAAAACCCTCCTGGGAAGTTTGAGTTAAGCTCCCTGGCTGGAAGTAGAGGTTTGAGGGAGAAGAAGAGAGGGAGGTTAGAGCCAGGGAATGGTCAAGAATGCCCTTATGAGTCAGCAGGTCCCCTCTACTCAGCTCTACTCCCTGGCCTTCAGAAACAGAGCTTACTTTCACATCCCAGCAGGTTAACTCAGTGGTTCTGATGGAAGAAACAACCAAGACCCCAAAAGTCTCAGCCTATGGGCAGGGTCTTCCTGTTACAGTCTGGGCCTTCAGTCTCTGGCTTCTTATATGTAGTCAGCTCAATGAATGAATGAATGAATATAATCAAATAAATGACTGAGATGAATAAGTGAAATAAGAAATGAATGAATAAATGAATACAAATAAATGAATTTAAATAAATTGGTGAGTGAATGGATAAATATAAATGAATGAATGAAGTGAGTGACTGAGCATAGACAAATGCTTGCCTATCCATTCATTCATTCATTCATTCATTCATTCTTTAAGGATATTCCCCCATCTTAAATGTGTATCAAGTACGTGCAGTTCCTGAGGATACAGTCAAAAGCAAAATCCTTACTGTCTAGGAACTTGGTACAAAAGGGACAGATGACACATGATTCTGGTCCCTGTAATATCTGCTCAGAGTCCCCACATGGCCCTGGATAGACCTGGGTGAAGGGCAGGATTCACAGAGGCCTCCAGGAGGAAGTCTCTTGAAGTTGAAGATAGGTCCTGAAGGACAACTGAGTAGCAGCCAAACTGACAGAAGCATGGTCCTTGGCAGGGTGAGTGACAATACCTGTGGGACAATATGCCCAACTAAAGGAGCAGCATGTGCAAAATGGAGCAAAGGGAGGGAGGGTTGGTGTGCTCAAAGACCGAGGAGAGCTCTGAAGGAGTGAAGAGCAGACCTGGGCTGGAGGAATCAGGGTGTAGGAGGGGAAGGGAGATCCTTGGCAGAACTGACATGTGCAGGGTGACTTCAACCCTGCTGAAGCCTTTGGACTTTATTCTGAGGCAAAGAACCCAAGGTGAAGGCTTGGCTAGAGGATAACATGGTTGTAGCATAGCTGTGACCCTTAGAATAGATTGTCAACTTGACTGGATCCAGAACTGCCTAAGAGGTGTGCCTCTGGACATACCGGTAAGAGATTTCTAGAGAGGTTTTAATAGAGAAAGGAAGACTCTCCCTGACTGTGGGCAGAACCATGCCATGGGCTAGGGTCCTGACTGAAAAGAGAGAAAATGGTGGAAGGAGGCTGAGTACCAGCCTCTATTTCTGCTTCCAAACATGAATATGATGTGACCCATCACTTCACACCAACCTCCACCATGACATACAGTACCCTCACACTGTGGGCAAGAATCAACCCTTCCTGCTGTTTTTGTTAGGTATTTGGTCACAGAGATGAGAAAAATAATTTAGGTGGAAATGTGCGGGTGTGGATCATTGCAGCGATGAACCTGACGAGGAGGCTGGCAGGCCTTTGGAATCGGTTTGTGGTAGGAATGTGGAAGACTTTGGGGCTGCAGGATAGAGCCGCTCTAGAATGCAGTCAGCAGTTTGTTGTGTCATTGGGATGGAGTCTTCAGCATTGGGGTCGGCAAACACAGTGTCTGTAGCTGCACTGAGGTGAGAGATCCGAGGTCCTGTGAGCCTTTGGTTACTAACTGTGGGCAGGAGAGACAGAAAAAGAGCACAGGATATTTATTTTAGTAGATCTGACCACCTAAGCTTTGCCTCTTCTTCTAGCAGGAGCTGCATGTACAACACCCAACCTCCGAGGAAGGGAAAGGAAATCAAATTGGGGGATGATGAATTAAGTAAGAAGACATGCACGAAAGGATGGAACCACAGCATCGTATTTGCACTGTTACTGCTTGGTGGTCTGTCCCTTCTGGTCTGTCCCTGCTCCATGGCAGAAGTACATCTAATCAGTGTTTGCTGATCCTATACTGTGGATTGCGTAGATGCTGGCTTAAAGAAAGCAGGACAAAAGCAGGGCCTGGCACTCTCCAGTAGCTCTTCCTTCCTGCCAATGTCCCCATCTGTATTCTGCCACCTCTCCCACTCTGAGACTCACCCAGACACTACCCCTTCGTTGCTCAGAATACTCAGCAACTGCTTTGAAATGCCACTGAAACCACCTCTTCTGAAAGGTTCTGCTCAGTCTCTATGTGCAGTGCCACCCCCTGCTTGACACACTCCTCCCTGGCACTTTGAGTCTCCCTCAACTCACCCTTCTCTATAAAGCAGAGTCTGGGCCCAGCGGCATGCTCTGGGATACAGTAGGACCAGACAATACATCCATTAAAGTATTGATAAGTAGTGACTGGGTGACTCAAAAAAAGAAAGAAAGAAAAAGATGCTGTTCTTTGGAAGGCAGAGGCAGGAGGGAAGATGCAGGGTTGGAACCAGCACAAGGAGGCCAGTGTCCTCTCCAGGTTCTGGGTACTGGAGCAAGAAACAGGAAAGAAGGGGCTGGATTATCTCCAATCAAAGAGAAAGGATGATGAGGCTCCCACTGAGGAGGTAGCTGGGAGAAACAATTTGAAATGGCGCACAAAGAACTTGCTGACAGGGTGAGGATGGCTGGACCGCCGGATCCAGGCAGCATCCATTCCTCCAAAGCAAGGGGTGGGGGGTCTTTAACAAATGGAGCCAGCATTCAACAGCTCTTCACTGAGCTCCAGAACAGAAGTAATCTCTGGGTTTGTGGCTAATTTGTTCTTTTAATAGACCCATCTTGTTATCAGCTACTAAAATGGGCTCGCCCATTATCTGCTGGCACCCAGAGAGGTTGCCGATTTCCAAGGACCTCATATGTGTGCAGCACAGGGAAAGCATGGCTATTCACTTTCTTACCTACATCAGCTCAACACACACACACACACACACACACACACACACACACACACACACACACACACACACGGGGAGGGGGAAAGGAGAGAGAGAGAGAGAGGAAGAGAGAGAATAAAAAAATTGAGTCTCTGTTTTGTAACAGAGACTCAAGCCCAAGACATTTGAGTATGAAACCCACTAAGGTCCACACAGGGCAGAAGGAACCAGAGATTCCTGCTTTCAGAGGCAAACAGAGCAAAGAAAAGCCCTTGAGAACAATCAGTCCAATCCTCTTTTTCCTCCTCATTTTAAAAACTGGTGTGTAGGTGTGTGTGCATATGTGTGTGCATGGGGATGCACATATGTGTTCATGCATGCCTGTGGAAGCCAGAGATCAACAGCGAGCGTCATCCTGTTACTCTCCCTCTTGTGCTAACCCAGAGTTCACTGCCTGGTTAGACTGGTTGCTCAGCGAAGTCCTGGAGGAATCCTCCTGTCTTTGGCTCCCAGCACTGTATTACAGGCTTATGTTGCCATGCCTGGGTTCTTTTTACACTAGTGTCTGAAGCTGTGCAGCAGGCATCTTACCCACTGAACCATCTCCCCAGCGCCCCACCTCAAGCCTGTTTTATGATAAACGCAGAGAAGGAAATTGACTATCCCGAGGCTAGACAGCACTGATGCAGAATTAGACCAAGAACCAGAGTTCCTGGGCCCAGTTGAAGGAGTCCCCAAAGGAAAGGCAGGTGCCGAAAGCCCAGAGGTGGGTGTTCACACACCTAGGGGCCTCATGCTGGTGCATTTTCTGACTTCCCACCTGCCACCTCACACAAACCTAACTGCGGCATCACAGCTCAGCTCACAGCAGTTACACTCCCAACGTGTGTGGGGTTTTACAGTTTAGAATCCGCTATTCTTCATTAACGTTTAGTCTCAAAGGTAGACAGAGCCAGCGTTATTTTAATCTCCACTTTCCAGATACGGAACCCAAGAGTAGAGGATTTGCCCGAGCTCATAGCTACAAAAGCTGAAGCCAGCATTCAAAGCCAGATAATCCCAATCCAAGTCCCAGCTCTTCCTGGTGCCAGTGTGTGTGTGTGTGGGGGGGGGCTGACTCCAAAGCTTATTCTCCCCAGGTCATACTCAAAAACACAAGCACCAAGAACACACACACACACACACACGAATGTTGAATAAATGAGCAGGGTTGAAAAGTGTCTGCAAGCAGACGCCTCCCCGACTCATGCTCTCTCCACCACCCAGCCAAGGCTGGCTCAAATCTGCCTACACTCTGGGCACTTAATAAGCAAAAACATCAACTTGCTCAATCAATAAGCTCAGCTGTCGACAGCAAGCGAGGGCTGAGCACTCCTAAGAGCTAATAATGCTTTGAGCTATAAACATGGCCATTAGCCTGACTCCCACCCTGCCAGGCAGCCTAGCCACTCTGGCCAGCAGCATTTGCAGCCAGAGGCTATGGCATTTTATGGCTGGATGAACCCATTCAGCCTGCTTCGGCCAGAACAGTAACTCCCATCTCCCTTTCCGGACGTCTTCAGGTCCCTTGACCATGACCCAAGGATGGGAAAGCTGAATCTTTCCAAAACACATGGAAACCCTGACTCCCAACTGGGAGACCATGTCAGCTTTACAAACACATAGTATCACCCTCAGAGGGCTGCCAGTGGGGGGAAAGTCACACACAGCCTTTGGGGAAGCTGTCTTCAGCGAGGTTAGGCTGTCTACATTTGAACCTAACTATTTACTAGCTGTGGGGCTTTGAGTGACTGACTTAATAGCTCTGTGCTTCAGCTGAATTATCTGTAAATGTGATTCCTGTGCCAGGCAAACTTTCTCTCCTTCTTGAGTCAGGAGAGTGATCCCCAAAGCCACCTGCACAGGTGAGAGGAACCAGCACATTTGAAAGAGGAATGAGCCAATGGGTGGTGGTGTCTGTCCCCTCCTGGGTCCCATGCCTTGAGAGTATCCTACTTCCAGTTCTTTCCTCCAATGACCTCAAGCCTCAGATCTCTGGCTTGGGTTCGGTTGGCCAAGTGGGAAGGTGAGAGATCAGCAAGTCTGGATGGCACAGGATGACAATGACCCACCAAGGTGTTAGCCCCTGCTGAGGGCAGACACCAGGCCCAAATCCGGATCCAAAATCTAAGCTGTCAGCTTCTCCTTTTGAAAATGTCTCTGGCCACCACAGGAAGCAGCAACATCTGAGGATTGCTGCTCCACCATAGAGAATCAGGAGGGCAAATACTCTCCCGGCTTCCCAGAGGAACATAATGTGTCTTTTTAGCAAGTAGAGTTATTTGAAAGTGATGTCAAAACAAAAGTCTTTTCCTCTTCTCTGAAGTCTCTTAGAGTTTTTTGTCTCCTGCCTGCCTACTGACTGTCTGTGTGTCTGCCTGTCTCTCTGTCTCTGTCACTCTCTCTGTGTCTCTTCTCTATCTCTCTGTAGGTCTGTGGCTTGCTTGGGTTCTTTGTCTCTTTATCTTTGTATATCTTTTTATCCCTCTTTCATCTCTCATTCTGCCTCTGTGTGTGTGTGTGCGCACACACATTTTGGAGAGAAGGGGGGAGTCAGACAGATGGATGAACACACACACACACAGAGAGAGAGAGAGAGGGAGGGAGGGAGGGAGGGAGGGAGAGAGAGAGAGAGAGAGAGAGAGAGAGAGAGAGAGAGAGAGAGAGAGAGAGAGAGAGAGAGAGAGGTCCTATTCCCCAGGCTTTGTGCCTATTAGGAAGGAAGTTCAGGACCATGGACAGAGTTTCAGGCCCTGGAAGGGTCTCTTTCTCTGAGGAAAGGGAAGTCCATTGATTGGTTCCCATGGTAGAAAAGACGGCCCTGGGTGGACGTGACTGCTGGAGGCTGAGGACAGTGTCCAGGTGAAAGAATTGTTGAAGGGACCAGGCCAGGCATAGGCTTCTTTGGTACATAATGCGTCCTGGGGGAAGCAGTGAGTTAAGTGACCCCGAGTATACAAGTGAGATGCCCATGAGACAGGTATGAGGGTAGACAAGAGCACAGGGCTCTCCAAGATCCTCAGGCATCTTGGCATTCTGCTCCCTGCTAACTCCTGGGAGGCCAGAAGAAGCCCTGGGGCTACTGAGCCCAGAGATCATAGGAAGGGCAAGCACTCACAGTTGGGACTCTATCCATGGACCAGAGACGGGAGGTGAAGCAAGCTGTCCCACTAGGCTGGTGAGTAAATATCCAGAGGGCTAATATGTGGATACAGCTCAGAGCATCTGCTAGGTGGGGTCTGCAGGGAAAGGTGCAGTTGAATGAAGCTAGCAGAGAAGGCAGCTTAGTCCTACTGCTCATGGCTCTCCCAGCCTCTAGAGCACCCAAATTCTGGTTACTTCTAGGCTGCGTGGCCCACTGGCACACATGCTCACATAACAGCGTATGGAGACATAACTAGACATATACATATAGCTCACTGGTTCCTAAACGTGTGAAGCCACACACACAGTACCTGGACACATACCACATAAATGCACCCAACACAAACAGACAGCTAGGGCTAAGGAGATGGCTCAGTGGGCAACAAGCTGAGGACATGAGTTCAGATCTCTAGAACCATTTAAAAGCCAGGCACAACAGTGTACATATGTAATCCCAGATCTGGAAGACAGACAAGGGTATGTGGAGACAATCAGAACCCTTGGGCTCACTCATCCATCCAAATCAGTGTGTTCAAACTCAGTGAGAGACTCTGTCTCAAAACAAAAAAATAAATAAATAAAACAAAACAAACAAGGTGGAGAGTGATTGAGGAAACAACTAACGTCGACCTCTGTCCTCCATGCATGTAGACATGGGTGAGTACATCCACCCACACACATGTACACACCCACATGAACACATGCACATGCCACACATACACAAAAAATGCAGGTGTCAGGCTGCATGCTTACATATACACACATACACAGACACCCCTCCCCCGCCCACCCATACCACGCTGCCTCCATACCTAAACAGACCCATATCATTGGAAATATCCACAATAGTCCCCACAACTTTACATGAAAACAGATCACTCACACAGTATTACCCACAGTTGTTTGCATGATTTGTGTAGAGGAAACAATAGCACATACGCAGAGAATGTGCATGATCTCATGTAAGGAGCAAGTGTGCACTGCAATTAGCACATCACCTAAACACACTGAAACCAGGGCATAGAAATGTTTGCTTATTTGCCTGGAGTGGCCCAGCAGGTAAGAAGAAAGCAGAAGTTGGCTCCAAGTCCTTCAGTTTTACAATGTTATGCTCAGACATCCCAGAATCCTGCCCCCAACCACCTTCATCTGGACTCTAGAACCCTTGAATTATACTGGGGTTCATTTCCAGGACTCCTATTCTCTCTGTTCACAGGAGCATTTTTCTGACTGTAGCAGGAACTCTTCTCAGGCATGTAATTTTCCTAGAAATCCAGGCCATCTGTGAAATGGGAAGGACTGTGTGTCCCTCACAGGAGCTGGTGCAAGCACGGACAACTGCAAGAGCACGGCTGTCTTTAGAAAAACAAACGAGGCTCTCCCCACATGCTGTCCGATAGCAGCATCAGGGGCCTGGGTCACTCACAGAAGCTCTGGCTGCCAAGTTCCCTGCTCAGAAAACCACCTGAGCATCTGCCTCTGCTTTGTCTTACTGGGAGTGTTTAAAGCTCCAGAATCCTTTTGAATAATG
The DNA here is from genome assembly GCA_036184795.1 of Tokudaia tokunoshimensis. NCBI lineage: Eukaryota > Metazoa > Chordata > Mammalia > Rodentia > Muridae > Tokudaia > Tokudaia tokunoshimensis. The sequence continues at coordinate 39,314,233 of BTHU01000010.1, read as the reverse complement.
TGCTCAGGGAGACTGCCAGGGAGCCATCGAGACAAAGTCTCAATAGCAAACTAGCCTGTGACTTTTCTACCAGTGAGAACAAGTTACATCTTAGTCAGGATCAGCTGTGTTACACTGCAATAACAAAGAAACATCCCAACTCTCTGTGCCTGAAATCCACACCATCTGGCTTACCTCATACTTCCACCCTTGGCATCAGAGCACTCTTCCCAAGGTCATCCTTAGGCCCAAGAAAGATGGAACCATGAGGAGTAGTAATCTTGCTTGTTGCCTTTGTGTGTGTGTGTGTGTGTGTGTGTGTGCGCGCGCATGTGTGTATGCACATGTGTGTGCATGAGTGAATGTATGTCAATGTATGTCATGAGGAGTAGTGATCTTGCTTGTTGCCTATGTGTGTATGTGTGCATGTGTGTGTGCATGTGTGTGTATGTGTGTGCATGTGTGTATGCACATGTGTGTGCATGTTTGTATGCACATGTGTGTGCATGTGTGTATGTATATATGTGTGTGCATGTGTGTAAGCCTGCCTAAGCCTAACTCATCTTCTCTCTCACCTCACATGGTTTTTGTATATTCACAATGTCAACATATGAACGTTTGAAGCCGTGTATTCATTCCACATGACTTCAATGCCCCCTCTGGAGCAGGCACTGTTCCAGGAGCTGTGGATACTGAGATGAAAGGCTTGGTCTCTGCCTTTGGCAAGTTCTCAGTGTCAGTAGAAGGCAGAGGAGGACCAGGCTCTGCATGGCAATGACGGGGGTGTGTGGGAACAGAGCAGTGATGAGCCCTGCAGGTTAGGCACAGGTAATTAGGAAAACTCTCCAGGGAGGCTATCTGATAGAGGATAGGTCTTGGGGTAAGTGGGAGGGCTACACAACACAAGGAACAGCAGCTAACAGTCTCCTGTAATACAGTCAGAAAGACCTCTCTGTCCAGGCATCCAGGGTCTCTGCAGAGGCCTCTGCAGGCCCCTAGCAGGGACCAGTGGGAAACCCTTTGCCAGACCAGGTAGCTTCTACTTCCTCTCAGCTGCAGACTAGTCCTGGCACTGTCCCCTGAAGCCAACTCCTCTTTATCCCGACAAGTCCCTTCTATAAACTCTTCTCCTGCTGCAGCCAGAAGTCACCAGCCCTTGAGCCAAGTCTACCCCAGGACCAGCAGCTAGACTCCAAGGAGGAACATGGCTGCCTGTTACAGTGAGGTTAGCCCAGAAGTGCAGGGAGAGTTTGGTAAGGCCCGTACCTTCCAATATGTGCTTTATCAAGTCCCCAAGACATTAGAGGAAACTCTTAGAGAATGGAGGCCATTGTTCCCTGAACAGGGCAAGGAACAGCTAGATTCGTAATTCGTAGATTTATTACAAAGATGTAATAAGTGCCCGGCAGAGTGAGCTCCACCTGGATGTTCAGAAGCAATCCTAGACACCAGGGATGCTGGGGCACAAAGGAAGTGATGGGGCTCATCTTACCTTCTAGTTTCACACAAGGCAGAGCTCACCCACCCACCCACCCCCCATGGACAAAGGCGCCTTGCTCAAGGTCACAGTGGAAGACCCTATCTGGGCTTGGGCTCAATCTACTCTAATCTACTGTGGCTGATTCTCTATCACTAGAAGTGGATAAAAAGCTACCCTGGGAGAGGAGCCACTTCCAAGTATAGCTCCATCACAGTGGCCGGGTGGATGCAGCTGAAACCAGGAGCCCAACTTCTTTCACCCTGCATTTTCCAAACATTCTGCATATAATTGGTAAGCTCACTGCTGGGAGAACCAGGCAATAGGGCCTGAGAAGTCATGAGAAGGGGTGACAGGGGTTCTAAAAGGGGAGAGGCAAGGATTCTAAAAGAGGTTCTGGCATCCCCCTCCCAAGCACCTTAGAAAAAGCACAACTTGGAGCCCACAGCTTAAACACGGAAACCCATGTGTACCCATGAACACGCAGGCACTGCCATCTCAGCCCAAACCCTTCCCTAACACCGTGAGTCCATGAGACTGACTGTTTGGGTTTTAGTCTGTTTCTGGGTCCCCTCCCCTTTCTTTTCTTGTTTTAAAACAGGGCCTAATGTAGGCTGGGCTGGCTTTCATGTCACACCATGACTGAGGATGACTCTGAACTTCTGATCATCTTGCCTCCACTTCCTGGGTGCTGAGATTATAGGAATGAGCCACCATATTTATTTTGTGTGATGTTAGGACTCCACCCACAAGGACTTAGGGCACACTAAATGAGCATCCTACCGAGGTAGGATCCCATCATCCATCCCCATAATGGACTGTGTCTACCCAGTTCTACCTCCAGCAAGCAATGTAGGGTTCAGAGTCAAGACCATCACACAGAACACAGAACAGTTGTGGTTCTGCCCCACCAATGGTAGCCCTTAACTGTTAGCACACTCCTGTTCCTCTCAGGGCCTCTTCCACCTCCTCACTGTTGGTGGAAGTTCCCTTGCACCTGTCCCTGGTCTCTGTCTATCCCATTTTGTATCTGCCCAGATCTTAATGAGCCTTCCGTCTGGGTCTTCCCAGTTCTCTCGAGGTCCCTGCTGGGGTCTCCAAGTGTCAATGTCTGTGTCTCTTTTCCTATCTCGTTCCCTGTCTCTTTGACTTTTTTTTTGTGGTTCTGTCATAGGCTAGGCAATGAGAAACAGCTTTACTGGGCCCAGACATTCATTATGAGGATGAGAAACTGGAGCCAAATTATGAAAAAGAGCTCTCTTGCTTGTACGCACACATCATTCAGCGATGGTTGAAAGCTTTCTTACTTTTCTCCAAACTAGAACTTTCTCACCAGCTTGTGTTGCTGCCCAGGAGTAAAAAGAGGAGCAGGATGGGAAGGCCACAGCAGTGGGGCACAGGAGGATGAGCTCAAGATCAGCAGGAAAGAAGACAACGCTACATATAGCTTGCCCATCAACATGCTGTGCGACCTTGAAGGTATCACCTACCATCTCTAAACCTGCTTCCTCTTCTGAGAAATGAAGATATCTAGCGCACCCTTGCCTGCTTTATAAACCTCTGAGTAACTTCTTATTTGAGGAGGGATATAGAGATGCTATAAGAAAAAAATAAATTATCATGCAGGAGCAGAGAACAGAGCAAAGACAGTAGCAACAGTGGTGGCGTTGATGATGAGGGTGATGATTATGATGGTGATATGACAGTGATGACGATTATGATGATAGTGATGATGATGGTTGGGATGATGATGGTGATGGTGGTGCTGATGGTGGTGGTGATGGTAACAGTGGTGGTTATGGTGCTGAGGGAAATGATGATGGTGATAGTGTGCTGGTGATGATGATGGTGTGGTGATGGTACAGAGGTGGTGATGGGATTAAAATGATGGTAGTTATGGTGCCGAGGGCAATGATGGTAATGATGGCGGTGATGACAGTCATCATGGTGACTGTGGTAATGTGGGTGGGAGGTGGTGAGGGTAACACTGATGTGGTAGCAATGAGGATGTTGTTAATGTTATTAACTCTTTTTACAATAACACATTGAATCCCCGGACCCAGCTCCCAGCACTGAACCAAGAAATAGTGGGTATGCTTAGGAAATAGCTATTCCCTATACTACACATCATCACCTGGTTCTGAGCCCCGGGTTCATGTCCTCCAAGCTCTTCCCTGTACAGTCTACTCTGTATCAAGCCTATTCCTGCCTCAGCATCCTTAGCCCCCTGCCCTGGCTAGCCCTGCCCCCAGCACACATGAATACACCCTTGCTCTTCCCTTCAGTCACTTACTCCTGCCCAGACAAGGAACATAAATGCACTTACCATAGCTCTTCTCCCCTGGGAGCACTGCACGGTACCACCTGGGCTTCAATATACTCAGCTCTGTCCACAGTCAACTTGCCAAGGGGCAGCAGGATAAAGCCCTCTACTGATACACTAGCTTTCTCCACTTTTGGGACAGGGTGATACCAAGTTTCCCACAGAGCACAGATGGGATGTCATCTGCTTCCTAAGGCCTTGCTGCCACCCAGCCAGTCCTCACCGGACTTCAACCAGAGCAGAGATGCTGTGGACAGACAGTGAGCTTTATGTGACAGGAAACAGACACTTCCTCTCTTCCCCTCTCAACACAGAACCAACCAGGGGGTCCACAAGGATAAGAAAGAGGAAGGAAACAGAACAGCTAGACAACCAAAAGCCAAGTTCAGAGCCTCCCCTGTGCTCCAGGTCAGCCATTGACCAAGGCAGAAGTCTATTGGGTAGCCTTCCTGCAGAAGCAGGCAGAGCCTGGTAGCCTCTCTACCCTGACCTCTCCAGGGTCCTTCCCAGCCCACACCCCCGTAACTCCTCCCCTGCAGTGACTGTGTTTGACAGGACCTCTGGGGGATCAATCACACCAGCTCAGTAATCCCCAGCCTCTGACATTTCAATTAAACACTTCCCCTCTGACCTTGGTTGCATCATCGAGGCTTACAATAACATCATCTATCTTCTCTGGGTGGATGGACAAATACATGGGCAGACAGACAAACAGAGATAGATCCCATGAGGCAGACAGATGGACCAGCAACCACACAGCCCCAGAGTTGCTCTTGGCATCATGAGGACACATTTCAATCACAGGGAACTGAAGTATGCTCGGGGAGCGAGCCGTCAGCCTTCTCAGGGACAGGCATCCATCTCTGTGGAGGAGACAAACAGCCTTGGTCCCAGCCAAGGGGCACCCTACATTTATCCCACAGCCCTTCCCATCAGTCACCTGTCACCAGCAGCCCGAAAGTCCGGAATCCAGGTAACAAATGCAGGGAAGAGATATCAAGGGCATGGGTTGATGACCCCTGGCAGGTGACCCTCATCTGTTAGGGGACATTCAGCTATTCTAGAAGGCAATTTGAGAAAGGAAAGGGACCTCTGCCTCAGAACTCCAAACTATAGTGAAGGCAGACACATCAGGGAGATGTCCCACCCTTGGGTACCTGCTCTCTTGGAGAATCATCCTTGTTTTGTAGAGAGCCCAGATAAACAACAGGCAATAGAAATCCCTCTTCAACCACTGTTACAAAGTATCTGCCTTGGGATGCCGCACCTGCAGGGGAGGCATGATCTCTGTCCAATCGTGAACAACCTCCCTACATCCACTGAAGACCCGGAGAAGCTGAGCCCTCCACCCAGGGTTACCCAGAGGAACCTTTGTGAACTTTGCCTTTGGGCCAACCTGATATGAACGCAGATTCCTGTGTCCTTAAATCGGTCACCCATCCTCTCTGAGCCACCTTTTTTTACCTGGGGAAATGGGACCTGACTGAAGGTGGCGAGGAAAACTGAGCAGACTACCTGGAGCGTGGGAGATCCTCTGTGGAAGATGGGTATGGGCCAGGCCAATTCACAGGAGTAGAAGCCAGGAAAGGGCTGGGTGCCTAGGAGGAACCCCATCGATTATCTGGGGGCCAAGACTTCGGGCTCTGGAGGCAGAACACGTCATCAATCAGCCTCCCATTTAAACATTAGACTCAATTACCCCAGGAGCAACCAAAAAGTTGCCTCGTTCGCCCCCATCTCCCAAGAACTGCTTCTGAGCCGGTGCTGTTTCCTCTGCGGTTATTTTTAGTTTGTTTTCCCAGTAATGATTCTTTTGGGTGAATTTCAGGGTTGTAGCTGTGTGCTCTCTGGGAGACGGGAGCCGTATCTACACAAAAGGAGACGGAAAAGGGAGGCTGTTATTCATAGTAATTCAACTAGATTTGTAAAGTTATTATTAAGCATTTGTCACCACAAAAGTCACTTTGATTTGGCTTTTCCTTCGAGCTGTTCTCCCAGCCCAATTTTATTTCTTTGCCTTATATGAGAGGCCCAGGGAGCACAGAGGCCTGTCCAGCACACCCAAATGAATCCTTGTAGGAGGGTAGGGTAAACCCCCTTCGTTCTTGTGTCTAGGTGAGTGTGATATAGAGGATGAAACTGGCCAGCTATACAGAGCGCCAGAGCCAGTTACTACTGCAAAACACTGCATTGCTGAGCAGAGGGATAGATATGCATTGTCCCAAGGGGCAATGCATAGCTGGGTACAGAGAGAGTAAGGAAGTTGTCCAAGGTCGACCGCTAGAGAGCTAGGATTTGAACTTAGCAACCTGGATCCAGAGCTTGGGTTCAAATTGCAAAATAAACACTGAAAACCCCTGAGGTGCCCAAAGAGACAGGCCTGAGGTAGAAACGCCGCATCTGTGACCATAGATAGCTCCTTCCCTACATCTCCTGAGCTTAGAATATGGCTTCATTTTGGCCTGAAGCAAACAGTGGGGCCTCCAAGGATCTGCAGGGTCCTTTACCTCTCTCTGGGGACACTGAGGTTCCCACTCTTCCTCAAGCTGATCGGTTGCTATGCCGGTAGGCTCGTATGCACTTCTCTAACCTCCTCTCTCTCCTAGTGGTGGATGTGAAGTGGGCTTGAGGCGTCCCAGATAGATCAGCTTCAGAGGCATTTATAGTCAGACATGGTCTGAGCAGGGATATCAAACACATGCTTTATTTGGGAGCTGACAGACCTTGGGATTGAACGGCAGTTCTGCCACTTCTGGAGGTTGTAACCTAGAGTGCATTACTTTGTCCCACTGAACTCCGCCACCTGTTGTCTAAGTGAACATAATAAGTGCACTGTCGACACTTGGTGTCTAGTGAAGATACAAAGGGATGACAGACAGAAAGTACCTGACAAGGTGCCAAACACCAGCACCTAGACTTTTGCCTCATGCTTCTGCCGTTCATGCATGCACTCATTTGACTAGTAGAAGCCTAGAACCACATCTCTATATATATGAAACTGTACTCAGTGTTGTGAAGTGTTTAAAGACCAATGAAACACAGATTTTTTTCTTTAAGGGTTTTACAACTGAATAAAGGTAACTGAGACAGAGGCTGGGTGAACTCTAACTGGGAGATAGGGACTAATCTACCTAGAGTGGAAGAAACAGCTTTCCAGAAAAGCCACCAGAGACAGGGAGAGCAAAATAGAACCAAGCAAGGGGAGGTTGCCCTATTGGAGGTGGGCTGTAAAGCTCTAAATGCAAGGCTGAAATTAATCCTATAGGCAAGAGGGAGCCACGGATGGTCATACAGCAAGAGTAAGACAAGGAAAATGAGAATGAGGATTTGAGGGGTAGGTTGGGAACCTGAAGCAAGAACACCCATCTCAGGGGAGCAGGAAGGAGAATCTGGGTTCCACTTCCAGTCTGGACTGAGCTCTTATATGAAATCAGGCAAGGTATCTGCAGCTCTGAGGCCTGTCTTCCCCTCTCAGCACACGAGTCCTCTAATGGCTGTCTAGACATGCAGTCTGTAGAGAGAGCTTCTTCCCCAGTCCTGCCTCTGCAGCAGCCAGCACTGAAATTCTCCTCTCAAGGAAGGAAGATTTGACTGTGCCAACCCCAGAGCCAGGCAGTGCTGGACGAACTGCCCTATGAGGCACAAGAAGAACAGAGGCTACGGAGGACACTGAGGTCCCTCCTCTTCCTCTCTCAGATTTTACTGCTACTTAATCAATGGGCTGGGACACAGATAGGGCGTTGTCTCTGTCTCTCTGTTATACACACACACACACACACACACACACACACACACAGAAAGTTCTTTCTATGTGTCTCTGTCTCTTGCTCTCATACACATGTTCTCTGTCTCTCCTTTACACACACACACACACAGAGAGAGAGAGAGAGAAAGTTCTTTCTATGTGTCTCTGTCTCTTGTTCTCATACACAATGTTCTCTGTCTCTCCTTCACACACACACACACACACCATCTCTCACACACGATATTCTCTGTGTGTCTCTGTCTCGTGCTTACACACACATACCACACACACACACACACACACACACACACACCATCTCTTACACACGATATTCTGTGTGTCTCTGTCTCGTGCTTACATACACATACCACACACACACACATACACACACACACACACCCGTCTCTCACACACGATATTCTCTGTGTGTCTCTGTGTCTTGTGCTTACACACACATACCCCCCCACACACACACACACAGAACCACCACTTTGCTTTGGAATTAAATGAGGCTATGTGGGGGTGGAATGGGAGAGGGGAGCCCAGAGTCCAGCCTGCCTGGCCAACATCCAAATCCTTTCTTGGCCGAGAGCCCAGGGTGGTCCCAGCTTACTGGCTATGTGTATTCAAGGGAAGAAAGGAGGGGACAGCCAGACATAGATGGGGACTGGAATGAGTGTGTGTGTTGAGAGAGGAACAGAGTGAAGATTCTAGGAAAATATGAGCCCAAGAGTCTTTAAACAGAAAGATGATATATATGCTATACATTGGCAGTGGATGGATGCATGTACACATATCATTATGGTACCATGATGAAATTCTCAGTTCTGAAAACGCTCTGCAACCCCCAACCTCCTGTTTAAGAAAACTGACCTCTCTTCTGGTACCACCTCCTCTCTTTGCTAGACCTTCCCATATCAACTCATCCTTCCTTCCGTACAGCACCAGGTCACCTCCTCCTAGAAGCCTTCCCTCACCTGCCTGATTCCTGAGGGCCCTGAGCTTCCTACTGCAGCTGAACCCTCTGCCAAGAACACTGCATCTGAAGTGTGGTGCCTCTACTGGGTGGGTCCCTTAAGGTCAGGGGGCATATTGTGCACCAGAGCTCTGGACACATAATGTGTTGGGGAGTTGGGGGAGTAACAGTTCAATAGCCTAGTGGCTACTGACTGAGACATCAAGCAAAAGACACACAGTGGGGAGCAACACAGATGGTCTGTGTTCCTGGGTCTCCTCTCTGCAGGGAAAGTCAGACAGATCAATACAACCCCAAAGATATATATCTGCAGGTGGCAGAGGGCCTTAGGTGATGCATGGCATAGGGCTGAGCCTGGACAATGACTGGGCATGCTTCACAAAGGAGGGTACATCCAGAGTGAGTACGTGCAAAACAAACACAATACAACAAAATAAAACTATTGGTATTTCAGTTCAAGGTCTGAACTCAGCCAGGCATGCACCTAAAGCAATGAGAGAGGGAGCCTCGTGCACTCTGGGAAAGAGATGAGCTACTAAATCTGCCTTATGGCTAAGGCAAGCAGTGGCATTGGTGTATCACAATGGGTTCATGAAGGGGCAGGAGCCAGGTTCATCTTGTCTGTCATCTTCCGGATGTCAAGTAAATACCTGTGGGTCTCGAGGTCCATCATTAACTCTCTGGGTGCCTTGGTTTCCTTGTCCTTAAAAACAAGAAAGAGGACTGGGGCTCGAGCCCTGCTGTAGAGCTTATCTAGAGTCTTAAGCTGATCACATGACAGGATGTTTGCTGGGGGGTGGGGCAGGGTTCATCTGCTAGTGATGACCAGATAGGGAGGGGAACTGAGCAGGGAAGGGCAAACTGCTCAGAGCACAGGAGGGATTCCGGGCTTAAAACAAAGTTGCCAGAAGAATGATGAGACCCACTAGCGCCCATTGGTCTGGTTTCCTCGCTCACTCATGAAAGGCTGCTGCTCTGAGATCATTATTCTAAGCATTCCTCTTCCTCTCAGGAACACCCCAGTGTGGATGGTGAGTTACAGATGCTGTGAGGAGCTAAATTGCAAACTCTTAAAACTGACACATTGAAGTTTTGCCTCTAAGTAACAGAATGCAGCTGTATTTGGAGACAAGGCATTTAAACAGGTGATTAAATTGAAATAGGGCCTCTGGCGAGGGGCTCACGTCCAAAGGACTACTGTCCTTATTAAAAGAAAAGAAACCCAGGATTCATGAGTACCGAGAAGTGGCCATATGACCACACAGAAGACATCTATCTGCCCTCCAAAGACGCAACCCTGCCAACACCTTCATATTGGACTTCCAGCCTTCAGCAAGAGGAGAAGTAAATGTGTTAATTCACCCAGCCGGTGACATTTTATTACAGAAGTTGGAGGGAACTAGGCAGAACTTGCCTTACAGAACTGGAAATAGGTCTCTGCCTTTAGCTGCTGACATCCTCAGGAACAGAGATTAGTAATGACTCTGGAATCGTAGCTAGGATCCCATCAGGCAGTGGGAGGTGAGGAGCCTGTAGGCCAGAGGTGGGGTGATGGTGATGATAGCCCTATGCACGTGTGACCCTGGGGTAGACTCCACAAAGAATGCATGGAGTTTCAAGTCGGTGCTGGGGTGGGATGAGAGGACAACAGGCTAAGCTGCTGTGAACAGGACAGGGCTACAGGAAACAATGTCCTCTTGCATCCTGCATCGGTCTTTTGTTCCAATGGCTTCTCTAAGCCATAAGTTCTATGTATGCCTAGAACCCTCCTGGCCATAAGCACAACCAGGGATAAACAGAGATAAACATTTTGCTTTCCAGATGGATCAGGACTCCTGCTGTCTGTGGAGTCCACTGGGATGCAATGGTCAGGTGGCTACATATCAAACCTCTGGATCACACATTTGGTTTGGTGCTGCTGCTTTCTAGCCAAGTGATTCTAGTCAGGAAACATCACATTTGGTCTCTGAGCCTCAACTGGAAATGGTAACGGTATCTATTTAACAGGGGTAAGGCAAGCACGCATGGAATGCATACAAAATCCCAAGCATGGTGCCCAGCAGATCAGAGGCACCGTGTTCAGTGCCACTGGGTCCCTGAGGGTCTGGAGGCTCTCTAACTTCTACCATCTGGGTGTTTGTCTTGCGAAGCCTATTCATTCTAATCCCCAGCACAACACTTAATAAAAAGGATTTGTTCCTGCCTAGGAAGATGGCTCAGTGGTTAAAGTGTGCAAATATGAAGACCTGGATTCAGATCCCCTTGTAAAAATCTGGAAGTAGCAATGAATACCTATAACCTGGGCAGGATGGAAGCAAATGGATCCCTGGGCTCGTTGGCCAGCTAGTCTAGCTGAAAATAGTGTGCTCCAGGTTCAATGACAGATGCTTTCTTCCAAACTAAAAAACAAAACAGAACTGGATAGTTATAGCAGCTTGGATACACACACACACACACACACACACACACACACACACACAGAGCGAGCAGTGGGTTGGGGGATAAGTGTAGCCTATACACATACACACACCACACACTCACAAAGTCAAAGTAGTTAATAGAATGGCAGAGTTAACATGGTGTGATGCTTGCAATGATAACAAGAGCAAGGGCTAACCCAGGGAATCTGATGAGAAGCCCCAGGAAGTCCCAGGAATGCCCACCTTGGCCTGTCTCCTCCTAGTGGTGGGCATTCTTAAAGCCAGGGCAAGCTCACAGGGGCTGTCAGACAGGGAGGAAGCAGTACAGGCTCTGGATCCGGTCTTGATGAGCACCTGTGCAGGGTGTTGGGGCAGAGCCCCACTCCCTCCCCTCCCCCTCTTCCTTCTTCTCTGTCCCAGGCATCACAAAGGAGCTGGTAAAGGAGCCGGTCCCAGCCATTGCCAGAACTCTATCCGGAAAGACAGTCAGAAAGGAAAAGCAGGAAGAAGACCCCTGAGTCGGACACACAATGCATGCCCGCCCTCCCTCCCTCCATCCCTCCTTCTGTCCCTCCCTCCAACCTAGCCCCCATTTGACCTCTGCCATCTAGGTCCCCAGTGGCATGGCTCACTGGGACCCAAAGACCAAGACTTCTTGGTGAGACCACAGGCAGCTTATCACACAGCCTGGAAGACAGAGGACAGGTACCATCCTCTCTCTCCAGGGAAGCCAGGCTAGGGACAACTGGACAAGTGCATTTTATACCAGTATCTTCTTCCTTGAACCCCAGAATGTAGCCGGCAAAAGTGAGGAGTCCCCATGCAGTAGAACTGAGATTCCTTTGGTATTTTGCTTTCCAGATGGATCAGGAATGGTCCTTCACGCCTCTGAGGTGGACGAGAGGTGGACGAGAGGACTATGTGGAACCCAGGGACCCACTGGGTGATCAGGCATGCTGACATAGCTGGTCTCCACTGTCAGTGAAGAACATATCACCATAGGAGGTATGGAAAGAATAGGGCTGGGGAACAGGACAGCACTCTGTGAAGATGACAGGACCATGGGCTAGCAAGATGGCGCGGTCAGCAAAGTGCTTACAACACAAGCATGAGGGCCTCAGTTTACATCATCGGCAAACGTGTGAGAGTCAGGCATAGAAAAGTATGTCTATAACCCCCATGGTGACGAGGCAGAGACAGGCAGATCCTTGGAGTTTGCTAACTGGTCAGTCTAGACCAAACAATGAGTTCCATGTTCAGTGAGAGACTGACGATGATGGCAACGATGATAATGATGGTGATGGTGATGATGATGATGTAGAGAGAGATTGAGATTTGACCTCTGGCTTCCGCAGGCTTGTGGATACCCCACAAACACATACAAAAAAATGGTAGTACTCTCAGGTATCCCCACAGTCTAGTTCACATGCTTAGCATCCACCTTCCCTTCCAGAACTGAAGATCCATGGGAACAAGGGCTAATTCTCCCTTGCTCGTGGTTGGCTCCTTGACACCTGTGTCATTGGAGAAATCCACAGTACTGTTGTGGAAATTGAGGTGGAAGGAGAGGAATCTGAGATGGGTATCTACAGAAACCCATGATGCCCAGGCCACTAGCACTCTACCTAACTTGCAGTGAGGGCCAGGAGGTTAGGGTGAGCCCCCTCCCTCATTGGCTCTTGAGTCAGCTACAGAAGCTGTGGAGAAGGGCAACCTGGGCAGCATCTTAGGGGAAGCAGATGTCTCTCTCATCCGGCCATCCCTAAGTTCTGGGTCCCCAGTGGGCTGGTTGGTCAGTCCCAGAAGGACTCTGCTTGGGTTTAGTGGGTCCTGTACTCTATGCCTCAACACCACAGATGTGGGGAGGAGTGGGGAGAGAGCTGGGAGCTGGCTTGCCTCTCCTCAGGATGGTTAATAAGTCCTTAGGTGACATTAATTGCCACCAGGCATTAGGGACCTAATGAGAATCATCTTCTTTTGACTACTACAGCATAGTCTGTCCCCAGGGCCTCCAACAGACTTTGGCTCTCCCCCACTGAACCTCCGAGCTATGGGGGAGGAACAAGCACAGTTAGGCAGGTTCCAATATGACAGGGACAGTTAGCAACTAGGGGGAGGAAGATTCCCATCGTCATCCAAGCCCATTTTCCCAAAAAGGACACTCACAGAATCAGGAGGGCTAGATAGGACCTGAGTATGGGAGACAAGGTGTGGACAGAGCGTCCCAACAACCATTGCTCTGATCTGTCTAGACCCCACACTCCATGGTAAAGAAGGGTGACTCTCAAGTTCCATTCTCTCACTATGGGCTATGCCCATGGGACAAGAGACTGCATCTCCAGAGTATGGCCACTGAGATCAAACCTCTCAGGATTCCCTCGTGACATCCAATAATGCTGTCAAATCATTACCATTGATCCCATGCCTGATTGGCGGTTGACTGTCGGGTCTGATTTGGGTTGTGTTCTAATGGAAAAGGCGCGATGGTGGAAGTTAATGCCTGCCTCACACCCCTCTCTCTTCAGCTGATGACTGGGTGAGAGTACAGAAGGCAATTTCTCGTATCTCCCCCCCCCCGCGTCTCCCCCCCCTTTTAGAGGTTTGCAAAACAACCTGTAGGCAGAGGCAAGTCTCTCCTCCGCCTCCAGCAGCGCCCCTTGCCCATTCCTGCCTGAGGAGGTCCAACCAGAGTAGCTGGGCGCGGCAGCTAGTCTGATTCCCACCGGGTGCCCTGCAGACCCAGATGGACTCAGAGGCTGTGGGAGGCTGCCCCCTACCCGCGCCTCGGGTAGAACCACTGAAAACATCTCCGGCACCCGGCAGGGAGCTGGCATCCTTTGAAAAGGGACCTCGGCCGGCGTCGGCTGTGGCGTCTACCCAGGAGAACCGCAGTCGCAGCAGCCGGCCGGCCCCATTCGGATCGCACCAACCTGAATCTCAGAGAGAAAAAAAAAATTAAATGTAAAGCCGAGTAGAACTGAACGCCGAGGCCAGCCCTGGGCCGACTCTCATTAAGGAGCCGCGCGCGCCCCCAGGCTGGGAATGCGGAATGGACACGTGGACAGACAGGGGAGCCGGGGGAGGGGGAAGTCTCCGTGGCGCGGCGCGCTCCGGGGCCACGTGATCACGGGGAATCTGGGAGGGGAGGGAGGGAGGAGAAGGGAGCGAGCGCGCCAAGCTGGGCGCCCGCCCGCTACGGTCCTGGTGGGCGCTGTATGCCGGACCCAGGAGGAGGGCGGCGAGCATCAGTGTATGTGTGTCTCTTTCTCGAACCATTTACGGAGGAGCGCCGTGGAGGCGGCTGCGACTGCTTCGGTCAACTGTGGCTCCCCCCGCCTCTTTTTTTTCCTCCCTGCTCCTTGATTCTTCTTCTTCCCCCACCCCACGTCCAAGAAGAGCTGGACCCCTACCGACATCTCTCTTCTTCTCTAGGCCTCCTAGGTACCCGCTGCTGCCTCTCCGGCCAGGGGCTGCGCAGGTGCGGTTGCTTTAGCCCCCTGGCCGCGCTCCCGCTTCTTGCCACCCGCAGCTGGGACTGGAGCGGCGATCTACTCGCCCAGACTGACTCCGAAAGAGCGACATCCTATGCCCTGCCGCACCGAGGCAACGGGCGAGCGGGTGTCCAGGGGCAAGGCGGGGGTGATGGGGAGGACGAGGCATCGGAGACTCTGAACCTCGGAAAAGTTCAAGGTTTGTGTAGGTCCCCCCAGGGAAGGCGAGGAGAGGTGTGAGGCGGGGCAGGGTACCCCTATGCAGAGACAGCGACACCCTACCGGAGAGGAAAGAAAAGGGTAGCCCCCGGTGCTGCCGGGGGCTGACCACCCCATCTCTCATCCTACAACCCTTACGGGCTGGATATTGAAGGAGACGCTCCGGGAAGAAACGGCTCGAGCCGGGGCGCCTTAGCTGGTGCTTCCGCTCCTCCGCACCTCCAAGCTTCATCTCCATGGGGCAGCGGGTGCCTAGAGCTCCACCCTTGCTCCAGCCATCGAACCCCAGCCCGGCCAGGCGGCGCCGAGTCGGCCTGTGGTAGCGCAGACCTGGGTCGAGACTGGAGAGAGCGCTGGAGTCCAAGACCGAGCACTGCGAAGGGACCAACATCTGGTCACCCACCTCAGGCATTTCGTCTGGGCGTCGCCTAGGGTGGTGGCGACCCACGTCGCCTGTCTCATCTCTGCAAGGAAACTTTTCCTTCCCCGGATGGATTAAAGTTGCCTGGATTTTCTCTCTCTTTGCGAAAGAAATCATCCGTTTCCTCTCGACCTGGGATTTTCCCGAGTGCTGCAGGGCGCTTGGAAGAAGAAGAAAGCCGCGCTGTGCATGTGGGGTTACCACCGAAACCGAGGCGATTCGAGCTCGCGTTGGGTATCTGTACCTTCGAGCGAGTACGGATCTAAGCGGCGCGGCGAGGCCAGGGGCTTCGGCACGCGGCCCTCGGCAGCCGCTGGGACGCCGGTGGCCACCGGGCCCTGGGACCGCACGTGCGGCTCCCCCCTCGCTTCCCAGATCCTGCAGGGGGCACCAGCCCGGGGAGGTGGAAACTCCTCCCGCCCCGAGCTGCGCCCCCTCCGGCTCCGAGGGTGTAGCCGGTGGTGCCCGGGACGCCCCTCCCCTCAAAGTGTCCCCGAATTGCGCTTTCTGGCCCCCGAAGCCTCAACAGGCACAGCTGGGAGATAGTGAGTTGGAGGCGACCGAGCCCAGCCTGAGACCAATTCGCCGTGGACCTCTGCACCCTCGGACCCCTCCTGCCCCCGCCTCGGCCATGGCCCCAGGGATGTCGGGCCGCCGTGGCGCCGCCCTACTCTGCTTCTCTGTGCTGCTCGCCCACGGTAAGTGTCGCGGCGCAGACTCGGGGTGAAGATGCGGCGGGCGCCCCTGGAGGGGGCGCAGGGAGAATCGGAGGAAGGAGCGCCCTCATCCCAATGTTTCCCCGGACTCTCCGCCGGCGCTACCAGCACGGCGTCCCTGGCTGCAGCGGGAGCCCGCTGAGGGGACCGAGGTCGGTCCAGGGGAGATGGGGCGGGGGTGTCGCTCTCGCAGTCTCAGAGTTAGAATTCAGGGAAGACCCCAAGACCCTGGGGGCGTGTTAGCTCACGGATTTCTAGAGGGGTGCGAGAGATCAGGTAGACCGAGTCCCGGGCACCCGGGCACCCGGCCGCACCTCCCCATCCAGCGCCAGGGGCTGGGGACCACTGGGACCTGCGGGATCGCGGCTTCCGGGAGCCCCCCGCGCTCAGGCGGGTGCGGGCCGTGCTGCCTGCTGTCTGGTTTCCTGCGGCGGGCCTCGGACAGGGACGCACACGGTCGGGGCCCGGGAGGCTTGTGAGCTGCATCTCAATGGCCGGCCGGCTCGCAGAGCAAGTCGGGCGGGGGTCTGGGCAGCGGGCGCGGGCCGGGAGGCTGGCGGCGCGCGAAGGCAGCGGGGCCGCGCTCCAGCGTTCTGCAATCTGTTGCGTCTGCTCCCCAGGCTCGCCCTAGGCTCTGTGCTCCGCCGGAAAGGGTTGACTGAGGGAGGAACACGGGGTGGTGCGCTCCAGCAGTGAGACGGGGGATATGGAGGTGGGAGGCAGGGGGTCGCAGGACAGCCTCCCCCCAACCCAGAGTGGGAACTCAGATGAGCCAGGAAGACGCTGCGGCGGGCTTCCGCAAGCTGGAGATGCTCCAGGAGGAGAGAGGCGCAGACCGAAAAGAGAGAAAGGGAGCTGTGGAAGCAGGGGGTGGGAGAGAGGTGTGGGGAGCGGCCCTCTGCTGTGCCCAAGTGAAACCAGCTGACCCGGGACATTTCCCCAGCCAGCAAAGGAGCAGCTAAGG
The DNA here is from genome assembly GCA_036184795.1 of Tokudaia tokunoshimensis. Taxonomy (NCBI): domain Eukaryota; kingdom Metazoa; phylum Chordata; class Mammalia; order Rodentia; family Muridae; genus Tokudaia; species Tokudaia tokunoshimensis. Next base: position 39,297,502 of record BTHU01000010.1, on the reverse strand, counting down.
GTGGAGGACTCTGATGCCCTACCCCCGAGGGGTGAGCCAAGGACAGAACTGGAGAAGGCCTTAGTGGAACAGCCATCTGGAGGTTTGAGAGAACCCTCCGTTTGTAGTGGTCAGTTTTTGCCCGAATATGTGCAGTCCCTGGCAGTCTGGTTGAGTGTGCTGTGAACTTACCCAGGGTCTTTAACCAGTGGTTTCATTCAGCCGCCCTCCCTCGCCCCCCCCCCGCGCCCCTGAGTAGGCTGTATTTTCAAGGTTGAAAGAGTAAAAAGAAAGAATGGTCTCTAGGAATCGTAGGGTCCAAGGGCCAGGGGGCAGAGGAGAACAAGCTGATGCTCCCTGGGTGTCTGGGTTTTTCTGTTGTGGAGTAAGCTGCTTTGCCTTTGGCTGGGTTCGCTGGAGATTGTTCTTCTCTTGTTTCTTCACGGAGAGCAATGAGCAGGCATTGAACAGCAGGAATAAGGTTCAGAGTGGTGACTAGGGATGCAGCCAGAGAAAAATCTTCATCCCCGAGGGTGGTTGACAGTGGGTAAGGGTAAGACAGCTGTGTGGGCTGGTGGTGACCCGAAGCTCAGTCTAGAGGGCCTCTGTTTAGGCAAGGCTCTTACCCCCGCTGAGCTTCATTCTCTGCTTGCTCAGTTTAGGCCCTTGGGAGCTCACTTGCTGTCCCTAGGTCCCAGCTACTCACTAGCATATTCTCAGGCCTAGCTATAGAGATTTGTTCTCCTTGCTGGCCTGCCAGAGCTGTCTACTTCCTAAGCCCTTGCCCTAGGCAGTCCTTCTGGAGTGTCTTGCCTGCTGTGGACCTTTTATCTAGGACTCCCTGCTGTCTCTGGGCCTAGGGTGTCCAGTAGCTCTGAGCAAGGATGGTTGTCCATAACCTGTCCACTCACAGTGCTAGCACCGTGCACGCATGCTCAGGACTGGAGGCAGCACTCCTTTGTCCCCACTCCTAGCTCCCTTTCTAAGTCCTCTGAGATCTAAAGCCCCTTTGTCAAGCCATGCCTCAGTTTTACTTTCATCCCACAACAAGCAAGAGCAAAATGAAAGAAATATGTCTTGTGAAAACAAATCAAACCTGAGCCTCAGGCCCTCACCCTGCAAGACTGACTGCCCAGTGCTCCTGCCACTCTCTCCCAGTTAGAGGAAGGGACATGGACATGCTGTCACTCAGGCCAACTCTCAATAGGTTTCTAGGCTGTTCTAAGATCCAGGAGTTGGGGGTGGGAGCTGCAATTTATAATGCCTGGCAGGCCACTGAGGCCACAGGCTTCTGACCACACAGCTAGACAGGAGGCCAAGCAGCCTGGGCTGCTGTTTGACAGTGGCGCCGGTTGGGCAGAATGACCTTGGGTTGTCTTCCTAGCATCATCATGCCCCCCTCCCCTCCCCCAGCCACAGCATGTGGTCTCTGAGTCCCCCACTTCCCTCCTCATGTTCTGCCAGACTGTTGGGCAGAGCCCTTGTGTGAACAGAGAGAGCCCCACACCCCTTGTGGGCCCAGCTCGGGGTGAGCATAGGTGTCTGTTATCTCCTGCCCTATTCCCAGTCTTAAGGAGAAGGTTGTTTGTGTGTGTGTGTGTGTCTTTGGAGAGATGATCCTTTATTTTTAGTTTGAGGAGTCTGGGGGCAGGGTGGTAGGTGAGGCTGCAGGAGAGCTGTTTGTTCTCTTACTCAGCAACTTTACCGGCTTCCTGTGGGACCAAAGACCCGCTCTCTACCTTAGCATCAAGGTCCCTCTAGATCCTGGTCCCATGTACATCTTCCCCAAAGTGCTCCCAACCTCTCTCTTCTTTCCATGTGCCTTATGAACACCTCTGATTGACTTGTGAGTCTTCTGTAGGCAGCACCTTGACTCTGGAAACCCTTACCCAGCCTTTAAAGCTGAGCCCCAGTGGCATCGCCCTAAAGGGACACTCTCAGACCTCCCCCAGCATCTCAAGACTGAATGTTCTCCTGGCACTCCCAGCTGGTTGCCTTTTGGGCCCATGGCATGCACATGCACTAAGCCCCCCACCCCAACTCCAAGGCTTTCACATACTCCCTCATGTTAATCTCATCTCCAGTGGTACATACACAGCCCAGAAGAAATGGATAGGTGAAGCAAAAAAGGGTAGGGAAAGAGAAGTCAGTTTCTAGACGAGATCAAGAGGGAACAGGCCCAGGCTATACTCTGAGTGACTCCCTCAGGCTGCACATCCCAGGTAACACACTGGGCCATGGTCTTAGGAGGCCACAGGCTTTTTCCTGTAGGTTGTATCTGCCAACCTTACTGCATCTCTCAGAAGGATTGGGCAAGCAGCAGGCCAGGGAGAAAGGCCTGTGTTGGCTGTGGAGCTCAGCTCTGTTAATGAGTGAGGCCAGTAGGTGGGGATGTGTTCTAAACTTGGTGGCAGAAAATGAGCTTTACTGGAATGCTTTCTGTGGATGGCTGGTTGCTGGGCTCCAGCTTCATGAGGCTCTGCGGAAGGCCAGGACCAAGACTGAGCCTTGTCAAGGTACTCATGAGGTTCAGATGGGCAGGATGCTAGAAGCATTGCCTCCAGTCCCCAGGATGTAGTCCATATCCCTGGGCAGGGTCTGACCTTGTCAGCATCCCGCACTGAAAGAGGAGACCCCAGGACAGCAGAATCCAGCCCTCAAGTATGCATGGATGAGGACAGTAGACATGTAGGGAAGAGCCTGGAACTCATGCAGCAAGTTACTGCTGGAAAAATAAACATCCCTGGAGCCTAAATGGAGTTCCAGGTTTAGCCCAATGTCCTCAGAGGTGTTTTCTACCTCTGCCTTTCCAAGAGACTCTGCCAGTCCCGAGCTAGCCCCTCCCATGACCAGCCATCCTAACACTCCACCCTTATTAGCCTTCCCTGATACCCTTGGTCACACAGCACAGGACAACCAGTAGAACTTGAGGGCTGAGTCTCACTTCCTGCTGGACTTCCCAGCCCAGCCACAGAGCCCAAGTAAAGACCCCACCTTGTCCCTCCTTTCAAGGCACTTTATAGCAGATCTGTTGGTACAGACTCATCCATTATCATCCCAGTGTCTGAGAGCTGAGACAGGAGGAACCCAAAACCAAGAAGTTTGACTACAGACCAAGTTCAAGGCCAGCCTGGACAACTTGGTGAGAGCCTGTCTCATAAAACAAAAGAAAAGTCTAGGTCATAGCCCGGTGGGGCAATGTTTGTCTGTCCTGTGCAAGGCCAAAAGTTTGAGACACACACTCCCCTTCTGTCACCCTGAATCACAAAAAAAAAAAAGCGACTTTGTAATGCAGTATGACCCAGAGTTTGCAGACTGCGGGATATTCAGTGTGCCTTAGCTCAGGGAACTCACTTCCTCCTGAGCCTGTTCTCCTCTGCCAAGAGACCATTCTTAACCTCCTAGTTCTTTGCTCCTTTCACTCCTCCGCCTGTAGCAAATGCCAACACGAGGCTCTGATTGCCCTCCTCACCCCTCTGAACCGTCTCCGGCTGTCCTCCCTTCTTCCCTGCTTGAACTCGACACAGAATTTTAATAAGAAATTAATGAGCCAGTTGTGTGCTTGTGTGTATTTTTAAGAAAAATAAATGTCTTTTTCCCTTCTCTGCCCTTTTAGCTGCAAAGCAAAGTGGGCATGTTTTGTCATCAATTCAGGCAGGCTGTGTTCTGCCTCGCCATCCCCATGGTTAGACCCCATATCCGGCAAAGACATGCCAGTGCTCAGGCAGCCAAATTCTGTCAGTGGAGAATAACTAGGACTTTAGAGAGAGGACAGGTAAGCCCAGAGACAAGCCAACTCTCAGGGTAGCCCAGCACCCATGGCCTTGGAGGACATAAGTCTCTGCTGTGTCTTACTCTTTATTCTTTTCAGCTCCCTTGCCATCTCTCAACATGAGTGCACGGCGCGCGCACACAACACACACATACATACACACACACACACACACACACACACACACACGAGGGGGACACAGGTCCTTGGCTCTCAGCAGGATGAGTGGAAAATGGAAGCAATTACCTAGATAATTCAATGCTTGTTGCATGAATGAATGGATGCAAAAATGAATAATTTGCTGCAAAAAAAATAGAAGCAAGAGTAGTAAAGATAATTGAAGAAAACCTTGGTTTTCTTTCTTTCGATCTTTTTTTCTATCTTTCTTTTAACTAAATTATCTAAGTAATTATCTGCTTTTAGAAAGCTCCCCTTTTATAAAGCTTGAGTCTTACTCTTTGCATTCTCTTCCTCCAAGCTTGTGATCCATGAGAATAGGTAAGTAGTTTGTCCTCTTCACTCAAATGGCTTTTCCAGTTCCATTCAAATAGCTGGGAAGTGATGAACTTGCTTATAGAGACTGCCAACCTTTCTCTGTTTCCCTGGCCCCATCTTTGGGCCTCAGAAAATGACATGCCCAGGGTTCTCAGGATGGATGGATATCTCTTACAATGGTCAGATACTCAGAGACGTCTCTATTACCTATCTCAAGCAGGAACACTGTGGGTTCCTAAAGAGAGAGACACAAGGCTTCTTTCTACCTATCCACACTGTGATCAGTGGTCCCACTGTGTCCCCAGGTGGCCATTGTGTGAAACCACTTCCCAGAGAGCTGTCCTGGCCATGTCTAAAGCCAGGCTTTCCAACTCTGTACCTGAAGCTCTCTTACCATCAGGAAGAGACTGGCATGGGCAGAGGTGGTGAATCCACCTCTGGCATGCAGGAGCTGGTGAATCCCCAGGCTGCTTGAACTCCTTCTCTCCCTTGGTCTCTTAGGTATGTTCAGACCCTTAATGACTTTCTCATGTCCTTCTCTAGACTAAAACACTCTTCCACCTTCTCACCAGCCTAGTCTCCAAGAGAGAGCACATCAACTCCTTCCGTCCAGAAAGCCACTGTCTTAGGGTTTCTATTGCTGTGTTGAAAAAACACCATGATCAAAAAGCAAGTCACAGAGGAAAGGGTTTGGCTTACACTTCCATATTGCTGTTATTATTGAAGAAAATCAGGACAGGAACCTAATAGGGCAGGGACCTAGAAGTAGGAGCTGATGCAGAGACCATAGAGGAATGCTGCTTACTAGCTTGCTCAGCCTGCCTTCTTATAGAACCCAGGACCACCAGCCCAGGAGTGGCCCCAGCCACAATGGGCTGAGACTGAATCACTAATTAAGAAAATAACCCCACCAGACTTGCTTGAGAAAGCATTTTCTCAATGGAGGCTCCTTCCTCTCTGATGACTCTAGCTTGTAAGTTGACAGGACAGCCACCCGAATTCTCAGATAACAGAGAACTCACTAACGCTGCCATACATACTGATTTGCCCCCATTGGAATGGTACGCTAACTGGCCTCCCTCCTAGTCATGATCATAAATGTCTCTGGATGGCATATGACTCTTTCTCTGCCTTTACCATCCTGTGTCCCAAGGAATGCCCTGGTGCACAGTGATTGTGATGATTGTTTATCAGCTGATCTCAACCTTCCTAACGTGGTGACCCTTTAATGTAATTCCTTTTGTTGTGGTGACCCCCAACCATAACATTTTTGTTACTACTTCATAGCTGTAATCTTGCTACTGTTATGGATTGTAATGCAAATATTTGTGCTTTCTGATGGTCTTAGGCTACCACTATGAAAGGGTCATTTGACCCCCTCCAAGGGATCACAACCCACAAGTTGAGAAGCTCTTGTCTGAACGAACCAGTGCACAGAGCCTTGCATATATCCACACATATATAGACAAGGTCCTTAGCACTCAGAAAGTACTCAGTTGGTGCTTACTACATGGGGCCAGACAGTCTTTGAGTGAAACTCCTCGAGCTGCTGGAGAGCTGTCCTTGGACTCAGGCTGAGAGGCAGTAGTCAGCAGTATACATGGTCCTTGGGTATGCTTTGCTTGTCCTGTAAGGAGAGTAGGGAGTTCCAGAGCTGCTGAGTGGTTTGTCATACAGAGAGATCCTGCTGAATGGGGCATCATTAAGTATGAACATCAAGGGATGAGAAGATGAAGGGGCACAACCAGCATCTTCAAGCCTCCATCCTCCATGGAGAAAGCATGAGGAGCCCTGGATAGACATGGCTACTTGAGAAGGTGAGAGGCCAGCAAGATTGGGGTCTGAGGGGGGGCACCTGATAACCCCAGGACACTAAATGCCAGTGTCCTCATCTCACCGAACCCCAGGTGCCATATAGCATTCTCTTTCTTTCTCACAGTCTCATCTTTTGGCTAATTATGTAACTTTGCAAAACTCCTGCTCCCTAAGACCTGGGCATGACATGCACTCACTTGGCCTGATTTTACACAATTTTGTTTGGGGTGTGTTGATCAAGACGTGGAGGTTCTGCCAGCATTCAGGGACCACAGAGCCTGCTACATGTCAGTCCTTGAGCAACCTGAAACCTAATCTGTTCCAGGTCACCTACTCCTGGTACTTCTCATCCTGCCTCGTCACTGACCTGCAATGTCTTGGTATTATTGGCTTAGCCTCCTGCAATCAGACAGTAGCCATTGATCGTCCCTGGTGTCCACAATGGGGGGTGGGGGTGTCCATCTGTCTCCTGCCTTGTTCTTCCTCCAGTGCCGTAGATGTTTGGGGCCTTTGTCTAATAGGAAGAAACTCTTCAGTTGGAAATAGGAAAAATGGCCATTTTTCTCTGCTGCCAACACAGCAGAAAAATGATCTCAATTTTCTGTGGCTGTTCTCAGAGAGGGAAAAGCTGCCAGGAGCCAGCCCATGAGTGAGAGGGCTGAGGGGGCTGATGGGCAGTGATGGACTTAGCCCCGCCCCCATGGGGCGCTGACCACCTTCCAGGGATATTCTCCCCAACCTTGGCCCTGCTGGCCACACACCTGTGTTGGACAGCCATTTCTCTGTGTGCTGAGCACTAGTTGTGCCCTCCAGTTGGTGTTGGGTACCGACCCATCCCCTGGTGCCAGCACAGGGCCCTGTTCTGTCTCCATCTGGCTGTGACACCCATAGCTTTCCCCCTCCATTCACCCTCTCCCTGCACACAGCAATAAATTGCCTGACCCCATGGCCCCTTGTGTGATTTGTGCCCGAGTTACTTAGCCATTCTGTGTGTCTGATCTCCTCATCTGTGAACAATGATGAGCTGCCCGCACTCCACCTGTGGGCTTTGCTGGGATGATTCAGTGAGTTACTCCATGCCAAATATTTCAAACTGTACCCAGCCCAGTGCCAAACAGACTTGTAAAAATGACGGTTGTCAATATTATCATTACTAATGTCATTAGTGTATCCTAGGCGCCATGTTGAGTGTGAAGATGAAGCGACCTGCCTCTGCTAATCTGGTCTCACATAGATTTGTAATGTGATGTCCTAGGGAGAAGAGAATGGTCTGCAGAAATGGTGACCAGACAACTGGAGCAACTGTGGAAGGAACTGGGCATGTATGCAGGGAGGAGAACTGTGTGACTTGAGAGATCGGGGAGGCATCTGGGAGGAGGTGTCTCAGGAGCCCCTGGTCAGGTTCCAGAATGCTGTTCTGGAAGTGAGACAGTAGTCAGTGTCTTCTTCCCCAGGGAAGACAACGAATGGGGGCAAGATGGCAGCTTGCCTAGTGCTCAGAGCCTAAGTGTAAGATGAACTGGTGAACGGAGGCTGCTTGCCGAGGTGCAGTATGGGCTGCTAAATGCCAGGCGTGTGAGTAGTCATTTGTAACCGAGATCTTCTGTCTAGAGACCTCTCAAAATGGTGACCCTATGTTCCACGAAGTCCTCAGAAGCCACTGAGAGTTGTGAAGAGAGAAGATACCACAGTAGCTGTGTTCTTAACAATGACCAGGTCATGGAATGAATTGAAGATCTGTCCAGAGTGTGGAGGGGAGTTGTAGCACTGCCATCTGCAATTGTGGGTCTTGGCATGGAAAGTGTCCGTTAGCAGTCATCTCAGGGACCACCGTGGATGGCGACAAGCCACTTTCAGGGTTGGATTTGGGGATGAGTGCTGCCTCCATGGTGGACTGAGAGCTGGCATTGCAGGACTCTACAGTGTTGGTCTGCAGATGTGCAAATGGAAGGTGGAGAGCCTGTGGCCCAAGGCTCAGGACATAGAACTGTCAAGGCCCAGAGTTCCTGGAGGCACTGGCTTTACGGTCTCCTGAACAACACTTCAGAGTCCAAGCCCAGAGACCCCAACTGCCCTCACTGTGTGATGGAGGCCCAGCCAGCCTCGTTTCATACCCCACCCATCAGTCAAAGGCAGAGACAGGGCTTTCTGCCAGTCTGTGGTCTGCAGGGAGACTTCAGGAGCCAGGCACATGGGGCAAGTGTTGGGAAGATTCCACAGCACCCAGCCGGCTCCAACCCTTCCCAACACAGCACAGCCAAGTGGCCTGAGAGCCGGAGACTTTGGCAGATTGGCCAGAGCCTCAGCTTCCCCACCTGCAGCATGGGAGTGTTGGAGCCATCTCTCCAGAAGCTGTGCAGGGGCAGAGCCCACTGTGGAAACACCCAGAACAAATAGCAGGCACCTGTCACAGGGATTAGTACGCATAGGTTTCTTTCTTGCTTGCTCAGAGCCATGGACAAGCCAAAGCCTTCCAGGAAGCATGTTCAGAATGTGCCAAAGACTTCCCAGAGAGCGGGTTTCTGGTGATTTGGTTTTTTATTTTGTTTTGTTGGAGTCTTTTTTTTTAAGCCTTAATGCTTCCTAGCAACACAGGGTTGGGTTTTAGGACCACAGAAGCCATCTCGGTCCCTCCCTTCTCACTCTCCCTCCTCCCCAGATCTCTGCAGCAGACCAGGTCCCCCTGCCCCCCACTCTGCTGTAACACGGGCATGGCATTTGCCTGAAAGGACTGTGGCCTCTTGAGATTCACATCCATATCAGACAATACCCAAAGTAAACAAGGGTTACTTCCACCCCATAGCCAGCACCTGGGTCATGGATGATTTCTGACTCAGGACCCTGGTCGCCTTGATCCTGTGGCCTGAAAGCTCACGGGGACAGTGTGGAAGGAGTCCCCGAGGACTCATTATATATGCATCAATGCACATCTGCAATGGAAAGAAAATCTCTTCTGTCCTAAAGGGTCCTTGAAGGTGGGCAGTTAGAGCATGCCCTGCATGGCACCTTATGACAAAGTCGCAAAGTCACTGTTTTTACTGGTGTCATTGGCACCAAGGAACCCCCAGGAGTCACTTCATGCAGTCCTGTCCCAGCGGCCCTCACACCCACACTTGCCCCCACCACTTGCACTCTTCTTCCTCTGTAATCTTCTTTCCTCCCCTGTCTCCTGGTGATGGCACTGGATGAACACATACCTTCCCAGGGCTTGGGGGTGGGGTTTAGGGCCCCTGTCTATATAGCCCAATAGATAGCAGAAACCATATGTGTTTATGCTGCAAAGTAATTTTAACAATATATTCCAATCCATCTGTCCAAAAGATGGTTGTTTCCTTGCAGAAGTCCATAGGAAGCTGGGAATTGATGTTTGTAGCTCCTGCTTCCTTCTGTCGGGGAGGGGGGGCGGGGGGAGTGGCGGGGTCACAGCCTCATAAGTCTGACCTTCCACTCTAGCAGCAGCAGGCTGAGAGCTCAGTTCTGAGCCCCATCCCCAGGCAGGGCTGCTCCAAACCACATGTCTCACCCTGCTGGCTGGGGGCATCCAGGATCTCCTTCTCTCAGAGGCACTTCTGAGCCCTACTTTCTGAGGTCCCCACCAGTCCCGAACTGATTCTTGGAAGCCCCTGCCTACTTAGAGCTGGCCTCGCCTTTCCCGGCTGGGTGATTCATACTCACACTGGTGACCCCTCTTAGAAGCAGCTGTACCTGGAACTCCTGTGCCTCACCCGCAGCCACTGCCAGACTCTGGAAATCAAGGTCAAAGGCAGTCACCCTTCTGTTGAGAGTCCCCTCCCCATACCTCCTCACCAGGAGAGAAAGCCGGTCCTTACAGCAACTCCCAAGCCTACAGGGACTGTCCTTTCTCCTGACCCTGCATCTGATCCCTCAGCTCTAGCCGCATAGGCTTTGCCACTGTCCTCCACATGCTGGGTGTGGCACCTCAGAGTCTTGGTCTTCTGGCCCTTCCGTTTGTCCTTTTATCTCCCAAACAAATGCTTCTTATCACATGGGCACCTCTGCCCATTCCGTCATCTCTGGGGTTTCTCCTATGACATAGTACAGAGCTATGTGTCTCCTTGCTCAAAGGTTGAGCCCCCCAGCTGAAGGGAGGCTCCTGCCAGCAGGAAACACATTCATTTTGTTGAGTGTGGTACCCGGCACCTAGACCGGGGCCCAGCACAGGGATTTTCGTCTATATCTCAACAGAAAGGACTAAATCGTAGGTGTGGCTCCCTCCCATCCCCTCTCTTTTCCCATCTAGAGTGCTGCTAGAGAGACAAACCAGTCCTTAATTGGGTGACCTGGAGCCAGAGGTGGAGAAGCCACTCCTTCCTTCACTCACGCATTCACACATTTGTCGGTCAAATTCTAGCTGTGTGATCTTAGAGAAATGGGCTTACCTTTTCCGAGCTTGCTTTCCACATTTGCATAAAGGTGTACTAACAGTATGATGCTCTTAGTCATTACAATGAAGGAAGGAGATAAGGTGGGCTTGGAGGAGGGTTTGGCTCAAGGTACATGCTCAATAAGTGGCAGTGATTGTTAACTTAATGCTGTTGAAAGCTTTCCCCATACTGAGTGTGTAGCGCACAGCAGGCAGGCATGTGACAGCCACAGGCTGGCACAGGGTGAGTGTGCAAGCAGGTTTGGTGCAGTGCACTTGATGCCAAGTGGCAGAGGTACCTACAGAAAACACCTGGTCTCACCTGGGTTTGGAGAGGGCCAGTGGTGGCTTCCTGCCATTGAAACCACAGTTGCCAAACTATAGGCCAAGCAGCATGTTGAACCTCAGGAGTGCCATGGCAGAGGGGTGTGTGTGTGTGTGTGTGTGTGTGTGTGTGTGTGTGTGTGTCAGAGACAGAGACACTTTTGTCTGAAGCCTGCTCACTAGGCCATATAGCACACGGAAGGATATTCCAAGGAGGCAGGAGGCAGGATGTGTTTCAACTCTGGACCATGCTAATCTATAAGGCGGGGATCCTGGGAATCAGCGAGCCAGTAGGAGCTGGGGGCTACAGAAGCACATGGTAGGTGTCCTGTAGGTATCTCGATACAAAAGGGGAAGCTGAGGCTTGGAACGACAGACATCCTCCTCACTGTCTCAGCTGCTCCCTGTCCTTGTCCACAGCTGTCCCTCAGGTCCCCTCCTCTGTCGTAGGGAACCTAACCCTACAGCCCTCACCCCAGGACTCACACTCCTGGCTTTAAGGCCATGCAAGTTGGTTTGCATAAAACTATCCTCGGGCCTTGCCTTTAAAAGTCTTCATCTTTACTCTAAACAGCCCCTAAATGGTTTCTGTAAATTGTTCTAAGTAGGAAAAATGAGGAAAAGAGAAAAGCAAAAGAAATAATAATGTCAGTGCCAGCTGCCTGACTGAAATGTTGATGACTCTCCTGTCTCTACCTGCTCCTCCCCACAGGGTTCTACAACTCAGGTTGCCCTGGGCTTCAAGGCCACAAAACCCAAACTCTACCTCCTCCCTCAGGCAGGAGGTGACCATCAGACAGGAAGTACTGCCCTCCCCACTACCACCACCACACACACACACACACACACACACACCCTCTGCCATGTCTGCCACTCTGGGTCTTTTGGGGAAGCATGCCTCCCTTGTCAGTCTAGGACTCTTCTGCCCTTCTTGTCAGTCTAGAGGCATCCTGGGAAAGACTGGGCCTGCCTATCAGAGGGATTGGGAGTCCCTCTAGACAAGGATTGGGTGGGGAGCATTGGGATGCCCTCTAGAGCCTGGTTTCTTCCATGGTAGCTCAGAAACATCACAGGCTGGCTCCCAGGCTGAGACCTGGAGGGGGAGGGGGAGGTACTGGTTCTCCCAAGCATATGCTAGTTGCTTTGGTCATCATTCACCCTGCAAAGCATTCCCCAGTACCTCTGTGTGTCAGGCCTTCAAAATAAAACTTCCCTGATAAGGCCTGAGAGCTACACTAGTCTATGGGTATAAGAAAAGTATTTAGACGCAGTTTGATACTGTGTCTATTTAGCAAAATAATAGTAGGGGGTGATGACCTATCCAACTATGGTGTCTTGTTTCTGCTAACTGTACCAGGCATGATTTCCATTCTGAGAAGAGGGCCTTAAACCTAATAAAAAAAAAGTGGTTGGTTACTTTTTTCTGCAATTTTGGCCCCTTAGAGGAGATCTAGAACCAAACCCCAGGTTCTAGGTGTGTGACCTGGCTCTCCTGGGGCAGGACCTGCAGCTCGAGGCTCATACAGATGACAGGTGACACAGACGAAAAGCCAGCAGCTGGGTGAAGAAAAGTGGAGGGGCTTCCCAAGGTTCCATGACTTTCCCCCATGACCTTGTGACATCCCTGAAATGCATCCATGGAGCCAATAGACAGGCACTGCGTCTGCCATCATCAGGGTACCGAGGACCCGCAGAGCACAACTCTTAGGGGTATCCCCAGACCTTCATGCTTCCTTTCCCTGAGACCCCACTCTGTTTTCCAATGGAGATGAGCCCCAAGGAAATGGGCTGGCTCCAGAAGCCTTGGGTATTGGAGGGAATCCACAGGGATTAGAGCCACAGGCATCAGAAAGGTGTGGGTGGCAGCAGACAGGTGCCCATACCAGTCCAGTCTACCTCCCCAGCAGGCAAACTGTCCCAGATGCCACAGAACAACGGTTTATCATCTTCTTGTGCTCCCTTTGATGTGCTGAGAAGGAAGGAGGATGAACACAGACACAGCCTCCGCTCCTTCTCCCACTTAATTGGAACCCAATTAAGTGAATAATTGTTACAAATGTGAAATCACCTTCTACAGCTTGGGGATGTGGCCTAAACACAGCATGAGCTGCAGGCCTCTCTAGAGACAGCCTTGCTACTGTGAAGTATCACCATAGCACATGGATCCCACGGTGGAGTGTGTTCATCCCCAGACCTCCCTACTCTCGTTCTCTATCACATGCCATAAAACTCAGCCAGCTCCCACCATGGCCGCTCCAGCCCAGTAATCCATCCAGGCTTCAGCCTCTTCTCAGACATTCACACCTAGCTACATTGTCTCTGTTCCAGGTGTGGCTCACTAGCCCGGAGCTCACGCACACCTGCACAAAGGAGCTTGGCCCTCATAAGTGGCGCACATGCAGAGGGAGTAAATCAAGGCAGAGAGATGGGTGCCACGGAGAACAATGGGAGAGATGCAACATTGAAAGACATTAAAAGCCGCAGGCAAAAGCTTTCTAAGGAAAAGGATGTGCTCCTGGGATTGTCCAATCAGTCTCTCCTGACCAGGGAACAAAATCAGTGGTATCTGGAGAATCAGAGCATGGAAGACAAATGGCTTGCTTTATGGAGCGTCCTACAAGGCTGTGCAGCGAGCACCCCGCACCCCATAAGCACTTGCTGACATCACTCATACCTACTGTGCTCAGATCAGTGGAACCATGGCGGGCTGGTTTGTTTGGCGTCAGGGCTTTTGAGGTAGAAAGACAGACACAACGTGAATGGCAAATTCCTTTGCAACTGTGTGATGGGTTGAATTGGGTTGTCTGGGATCTGGCCTTGTCTGGATTCAGGATCTGCTCAGGCAGAGGATGTTGATCTTGGCTGCATACTTGGCTCTGCTATCCAGCTTAGCATCTGAATTTGATCCTAGGTAACTGTTGGGGCAACTCAATGCCACAGCAAGGCAGGGAGTAGAACGCGTGGGACCCAGAAGCCAGCACTGCCTAAGGCTCCCAGCATTGAGACTGGCCTAGGGAAGCTCCTCAATGCTGAAAGAGCCAGTATAGGTTTTCTTGGGAAGTTTGAGGGGGAGGGAGGGGTGGATCTTGAAAGCTCTCAGGGTGAGGAGACAAGGGCTTGTAGAGGAAGAGAAGGTGTATTGAAGATGAACCTGTGCTATTAGTACGTGTGTTTACATGCTTGGTATGTGTGTGTGCACTTGTGTTTGTGTATGTGAGCAGGTTCATGTACATGTATGCACATACATGTGTGTATATGTATATAAAGTCCAGAGGTACATGTTAGATGTTTTGCTTTACCACTCTCTGCCTTAATTTTTGAGACATGGTCTCTCACTGACTTTGGAGCTCACTGACTTGGCTAGACTAGCCAGGAAGCCTTGGGGACTCTTCTGTGTCTGCCTTCCCAGAGCTAGAATTACAGGTGTTTGCCACAATACCTAGCTTTTTATATGGGCCTTCATGTTTACACAGAAATCACTTAACCAACCGAGCTACCTCAGGTTAGTCCCCAGACCTATCTTTTAATGGTTTGAATGGAAACTATTTTCATTTTTTGTCTGCTTCTTTGGCCCTTACCTTTCTCACTTGGTTCTCTGTTATGGGTGCTCAAGGAAGGCCTCCTGGAGCCACAGTTGAGTCTCACTGTGCACATAGAAGGAGTGATTCAGTGCATGCATTGTGAATAATATGTATGGTGGGCTAGCCTGGGACCATGAGTACTGATACCACAAGATCTGAATGCTCTGAACTCAGAAATGTTTTAAGCACAGATGTGACATCTTCAAGTGGAAAATTCCACACCCCACTCATTAAATAGGCCACAGTCAAAGTGCTGAGTGTGTGTGTGTGTGTGTGTGTGTGTGTGTGTGTGTATATATATATATATATATATATATAAATATAAAATATGTTAAGGGGTATAGAAGACGTAAATGAATTTCATGTTTACTCTTAGTTACCATTTCTAAAATGTCTCCAACCTAAAGGAATCTGAAAGTCAAGACCCTTTTGGTCCTGAGAAATGAGTCCAGGCTCCCCCTGCCAATTTCTAATCAACTGTTCATAAGCAGCCCACTTAAGAGTTGGAGAGTTGGGGTGGTGGTGGTGTAGACCTTTAATCCTAGCGTCTGTAGGCATAGGCAGGTGGATCTCGAGGCCAGACTGATCTATTGATCAAGTTCTAGGACAGTCATTGCTACACAGAGAAACCCTGTCTGGAAAAACCAAACCAAAACAAAGCAAAACAAACATCAGAGAGTCTGGGTGGAACCTGAAGGGGGGGGGGACACAGAGGCTGATAGATATTTCATTTGACCCATCCTAGCAGGAGTCCTTGAGAGTCTTCTCTGAAATGTTGTTTTAGCCCTTGTGTTGGCAGAGGCCTGGGGACCAAAGTGGCCAGAGAAGAGCTGATGGGCAGGGCAGGCCTGGCTGTGACCCAACAAGGTGGAGGTGGGGATATACAGAGCCCAGAACTCTTTTCTTGAGGCCTAGAGGGAGAGCCCAAGAAAGCAGCTCCCATAAATCAGATTCCGAACAAGAAAAGGAAGTATGCAGCTGGAAAGGGGGGACTGTGAGGCCAAGCCTCCCAGGGGGTCTGTGGGAGCTGGGACACTTAGGTCCTAGTTCTGCATGGGCTCCCATTGATGTTCACTGTAGCAGAGAAAATCATCTCCAGCTTGGACCATAGGGATCTGATAGACAAGTGGCCTGCATTCTTGAAGAATAGAATTCTGGCAAAGACAGCCAAAGGCATCCTATGGACAAAGTTGTTTAGGGGGCTCCGAACTGTCTTTTTGTATAGATATTCGGGGGGGGGGCCCAGTTAACTTGCCCCTTCATTAATGAAAAGAGGGAAAAGTTGCTAAGAGAGTGAAACATAGTAGCACCCAGGTCTGGGAGGAGCCTCTGCTACCCTCGAGGAAGCACCAACTGTAAAGATCCTGTGCAGAGCGTCGGGAGAGCCCCTCCCTCCAGGCCTTTGCCGTTGACCTCAGAATAAGGGGTTTAGGGCCTCTACTGAAGCTCTTCTGTCAACTCCGTGGGTAGTAATGGTCTTTGACCAGAGGCTTTTTTTTGGGGGGGTCCCAGAAGTCCCAGCCCTGCTTCCTGAGAATGGAAGACTCAGAGGGGCAGCCATTCACAGGGGAGATGACCCCTATGGCCTTGGGGGAGGGGGCTGTCCCTGGCCACACAGGGTGACAGTGATTAAATGCACCAGCAGCTGGGCCATCGGGCCCTCCCTGCCTCTAATTTGGGTCAATTAAGCCAATTTGTCTTTGTTGACTGAATGTCCCTTCTCCATAATGGCTTTGGCCCCTCTGGGACCTGGGAGGAAAAAATGGGGCGGAGTCTCCTGACTACAAGGCTCTTCTCCTCCCCTCCACAACACCCCAAAGCCCTGGGCTCAGGAGCTTTCGGGAACTTTGTGATCTTCCCTTTGTCCTGGGGGTGTTGTCAGCAGCCTCATCTGGCAGCTGCCCCAGACTTCACCTCACCCCAATATGAACCGTTCAGAGTCTACACAGAAGGGGGCTGAACGTAGTCAAAGGGCTCCAGGCTTAGTATTACTCTGTCAGTACCTTCTGACCTCTGCACTTTTCCCTGAGATACTTGCTATGGGAACTAGCCTGCTGCTAACGAAACCCCCTCCCCAGGTTTCCTTGAAAACTCACTTCTGAGGTAGGAGAAAAAGAAGAACAATCAAAACTTGATACCCCTGGCTATGGGAATTATAGTGAGACTACCCCAAAGTCTGGCCTTCCTGCAGTGGGGCTGGGTAAGCAAAGGTCAGAGATCAGACTGTCATACAGCCCGGCCTCCTCTTGCTGTGAACACTGGCATGCCTCTTCATTTCTCAGGCCTCAGTTTACCTACCTCTAGCTCTGCAGGCATAAGAAGATGGTTGACATGGGCTGTCATATTTGAAGGGTTGGCCTAGAGGTAGGGTGGTATGATGGGAAGTTTTCTCTGGTTCTTACCGAAGAAATGTAGCATTACCTCTTGTTCCACAGTGGACACATGAGCCAGGGAGATGCTGTCGTATATAGGGACACTTAGGGACCAAAAAGACACAAAGCTTCCTTGTGTCCCCTGAACAAGCTGCATCATCTCCAGAGAATCAGTGGAGGGAGGGTACAGGCCAGAGCAGTTGGTCATGGGGGAGAGGGCAGCAGTTTCTAGGGAAAAAAGATCCAGAGAATCAAGTCTGGTGGGCTCCATCCTCACCATGCACGCATGGGATGAATCATGCATGGTCCCTTTCACACACATGACACCCTGTGATAGGTGAAGCTGGGAACAGGTCAGAGGGGAACAGAAGCCAGTGGAGTTGAGGTGTGAGTCATCGCTTGCAGTGTTCTCTCCCTAAACACAGCCCACTGAACTCGTCCTGTGTGGCATCGAGGACCCCTTCCCATCAGCTGAGATCCTCAGTATGAGCTCATTCATCCATGTCTGCCCAGTGGTCTCCAAGGCTAAGTCTCAAGTGCTCATCCGAGTGGATGAATGTAGGTGGACGGGAAAAAAGGCTAAGGTGCAGACCAGTAGCAGTGAAGGAGACCCATACCTGCTCCCTCCACCAAGTCCTTCCTAGATGCTAAGCCATGTGCTCACTTGCCATAGGCACCAATGTTGAGGATGTGAGGCCGGAGACTCACAGGCTCACTGACAACTCAGAGCCCTGGGCGGGGACCTGAGGGAATGGTCCAGTCCCTTCTCTTACCGCTGGTGCAGACATGGAGACCCAGGCGGTTTCCAGAAAGCACGCTGTACCAGATGTATGCCATGGAGGCCAGCCCATGGTTCCCAGGCCCAGTGGCCTCCTCATCCATGCTAAGTGGACGCCTGTGCTGTTCTGGGTAGCCATCGAGAAGGAGAGGTGTGTGGTGACTTGCCTGCGTAGGAGCCTGTTAGGTGAGTACAGATAGTGAGACTGAGAGTACGTTGACTTAGACCATGGAGAGCCTCTCACAGCTTCTCCTTCCCTAGGTGTGATCTGGGCAAGATCCGCCTCCAGCCATCCATTTCTGGGCTCCCGGGCTATACCTTTCTACCTTCCTAAGGCTCCTCTGTAGTGCTAATCCCTTGACTGCTGTGCCTTGCCGAGTACCACATCTGTGCTGAGAACTTCAAGATCCAACAGATCCACTGTGAATGTCCTGCCCTTCCCCTAGGCTGGACTCCATATTGTCCCTCCCTTTACCCAGATGTGGAATACAAACCATAACTGTGGTCCTGCACCTTTCCCTTCTCAGCACTCCCTCCACACCTGGCCTTAGCGCATCTGGCATCTGGACTCTCTTTCCAGGAAACCAAAATGAGTGTGCAGAGGGAAATGGGATGCTCTCACTAGCAAAGCTTGGGACCCTTGAGGATGGATGGGTGTCTCAGGCATGCTGCTGAAGTGAAGCAGATGGGAAAGCTTATTGGGCAGAAAAAAAACCAACCATCGCAAGGTAGTTGACCCTTCTTTGCTATATTGCTTTATTAATAAATACTGAGAAGTACATCTTCTGGCATGTCCATTTTCCATTGGTGTAAAATTGGCAGAAAATATAGTGGAATTATTGTGCTCTGGGAAATGTGTATGTGAAAATAAAGGAAACTAACGGCAAAGTGAGTTCCCATAACAAAGCAAAGCACACATTGTAGAGAGTACTAAATGCAGTTCAAGTTGTAACAACACCGGCTGTGTTCTGGGAAACTTCCTTGCTTTCTTCTTAAAAACCCATGTTTAAAACCTAAGATACAATAAGCATCATGCACCAAGTGCAGGTAGTCATAGTCCCTGACCTGGGCGCTCTTTATATTTAATTCATGTATAAACACACACTGCCGCCACCACCACCACCTCCACTACCACCACCACCAGCAGCAGCAGCAGCACTTTGCAGACCCAGAAATGGCAAGAAGTTGCCCAGGGTCAGGTAGCTTTTGTCAGTGTGGAGCCAATCCAGCCAAGCACAGCAGATGGACTCTGGAGCCTGTGTTCCTCAGAGAGCCCCTAGGAAGGTTCTTCAGTCGCTCTTCATGCTCAGGAATTTTGTCACTCAGCTAGACGTAGGCAGCCACATCCTTAGAGCTCCCCGTTCAGGGTCTCTTCCCTGCAGACTGCTCTGAGTTCTTTCTCACATGGCCAGCTGACCTGTCCATACCCCTTCTACCACCCATTGCCCATGAGGAGAGGAGGTGCTCCCAGCTCTAGCTGATGACCTCCATTGCCCTGTCTCCTGACTCTCATTATTCCCTGTTCCCTTGCCCAAACACACATGCCTCACCCCGTGCAAATGACCACTGATGTCAGAACCCAGAATCCTGAGGGCCAGGTTCTCACTCTGAGCACCTCCCACTTGCTTTTCTTGGCTGTATTTGTTTTGTTTGTATGTTTTGTGTTTTGAAACAGGGCCTCCATGTATAGCCCAGGATGACCTGGGACTCACTGCAATCCTCCTGCATCTACCCGAGTTCTGGGATTATGGGTCCTGCTTCCTCGTTAATTTCTAGGTGCTCTCCTTGCTGGGTGCTCTGCCCAGGCCTTTGAGATAGAGCGTTTCAGCCCTGGCCTATGCCCTCAGCAGCTTTGTTAGTTGTTTGTAGGTCTGTCCCCTCGGAGACCAGTTGTGACCTCTCTGTGAACCCCCTGGCATTCAGCAGGGCTGAGAAGAAATCAAAGAATGGAGAGAAAGCCCAGTGATGTGGGCAAAAGATCCCTATTTGTAGCAGATGCCAGTCTTCATTACCCAGCCAGTTCTGAGCAGGCCCTGTGGAGCCTTTCTTACTGCCAGTCACCAGGGGGAAGATGGAAAAGTGGCTGGCACTGTAAAGCACAGGGGACTAAGTCCAGAGAGGTTACTCAAAGGCCCACAGCAGGAAAGAGTCTGGACTAGGATTTGAACCTGGTTCTCTGACTGTAGAAGGAAAGCTTGAGGCTCCCAGAGCCTGAACTCAGCTGTCCTGAGTGGCTCAGGGAACCAGATAGCCTGGGAAGGACCAACATGCTTGGAAGTTGCAAGAGCAGGCTGTGCTGGCCCTCAACTGCCCGGAAAGCATTTGTATTTCCTTATGTAATCAGCCGTGACGTCCTAAGTGAGCAGACACAGGTCCCTTGTTCTCAACTATTGCATGGTCATTGAGACCCTCAGAGCATGAACAATATGACAAGTATTGCTAGGCCCAGCTGAGGAAGCACGCTATGTGTTAAGGCTGGGTGCAGCAAAGCAGCTCCTTTAGGAATAGAGGTCTGGGTGCCTTGGGAACCCACTTTGCAGCAGGTGGGGTCACATAGGGAGTAAGACTTCCCTCCACTGAAGCTAGTCTGCCCCAGCCTGGGGACTGCCCAGACTGGGCCTGAGTCCCATTCTGGCAGAAGATGAAAGAGCCCTGTGCTAAGGTAACCCTAAGCTGTGGGCTTGCCTCTCGGCAGAGGGAGAAAGAATGGGGTAACCTTCAGAGGCCCCTCCACACATCTATGAAAGATTTTTAAGTCAGATATTGTCCTAGAAGTACCACATAACATGCACCCCCTACACATACACACTCAGGAAGTCCCATGATCTGAAACAAAGGGAAGTCAGCAGGTGCCTGAAGCTAGACCCCATGAAGCTGGGCTCTGTTTGCTTGACTGGGAGTCATCTGACTACATTTCTCCTACAGGGTGTGTGTGTGTGTGTGTGTGTGTGTGTGTGTGTGTGTGTGTGTGTGTGTGTACATGTGTATATGTGTGTGTATGTATCTCTGAGTATATGTCTATGTGTGTTTGTCTTTGTGTGAGTGTGTCTGTGTAGATGTGATGCATGTGTGTGTGTGTGTGTGTATGTATGTATGTATTGTGACTTGTATCTGTGTGTGTGTGTGCATGCTTGTGTTTTGCCTGGGAATAAGCCTAAGGTTTTTACCACTGAGCCACATCCCCATCCCTCTTTTTAAAATTAATTAAAAATATTTTTTAAATTTGTGTGTGACTGAGTGCTCACGCATGCATGCCACCACCTATGTGTAGAAGTCAGAGGACAACTCTGAGGAGTTGGCTCTCTCTCTCCCTCCTAGGGTCTGGCCATTGAACTCAGTTTGCCAGACTCATGCAGCAAGCACTGCTGTCTGTTGAGCCGTCTTGCAAGGCTCCCAGCCCTTCTTTTACTTTTCTATTTGGGGACGTGGTCTTGATAAGTTGCCGAGACTGCCTTGAACTTGCTCAACAGCCCACACAGGTCTTTAACTTAGGACCTTCCTGCCTCAGTCTTACAAGTAGCTTGGATTATAGACCTGTGCCACTATACTGAGCTATTGACAGACTACTTTTAATGGAAACATCTTTGATTTTGTTTTGTGAGACCGTGTCTCATGTAATTCAGGCTGACCTTGGACCTGCTATGTATCTAAAGCCAGCTATGTGTCTGCAACCTTCCTCAGCCTCTCACATGCTGTCGTGGCAAGCCTGTACTGCCACACCTGGTTTTCCTACCCTGTATAGGCCTGTCATGTCTTAGTTAGGGTTTTATTTCTATAAAGAGACACCATGGCCGTGGCAGCTGTTACAAAGGAAAACATTTAATTGAAGCTGGACTCTATAGCTCATAGGTTTATCCATTATCATCATGGCAGGAAGCATGGCAGTGTGCAGGGAGACAGGGTGCTGGAGAGGAAGCTAAGAGTTCTACATCAAGATCTGCAGGCAACAGACAGAGAACTGGCTTGAGCTTCTGAGGCCTCAAATCCATCCCCACAGTGACACAGTTTCTCCAACAAGGCCACACCTCCTATGGACCAAGTATTCAAACACATGAGTGCTATGGACTCCTTATTCGAACACATGAGTGTGGAGGCCGTACCTATTCGAACCACCACATGGCCCAACTTACAGTGTGGTGTATTCTCTTGTTAAAAATCCCGTCTTATAAGCCTCTATGGGTATCCTGTGGCCGAAATTATTATCAGTTACCACAAGCTCAAGTACTTCCCAAGTCCAGAGAGGATGCTGTTGTCTCCCACAGGCTAGGACCAGGCTCGTCCTGCTGCTTTAGGACCTACAGAATGGGGATCTTATTGCCCAGCAGCAGAGTAGGCTAGAGGTAAGAACTGGAAAGAGCCTGAAAACAGCCACCCACAAAGGAAATGACGCCCAAGGACAGAAAGGACATGCCCTGCTTGAGTCACACAGCAGGACTGGACAGAACAGAAAAACCACAAGCCTGGTTGTGGATTTGCTATTACTCTGCCTGTTTTCCATGGATATGCTCTCCCCCATGGGCTCTGCCTGTCTGCCTGCCGCCTCCCAGACTGCTGGAGAAGGGGTGGGGTGCCTAGCCTAGAACTATGTACCACCCAGTGTGTCGGTCATCCATCACTAGTAACTAGATGCCACAGCTTGTGCTGTGCTGCCTGTCCCACAGAGACAATGGACAGAGATGGGAATTGGATCTGTAAGCTGTGCTCTATTCAGAGAGCCTGCAACTAGAGAAGGCAGCAGATTAACATCTTTGCCAGCAGGCTTTGTAGGGAGCTAGGGAGGAAGTGGAGAAAAGGCAGGCAGTCATTCCAGAACTGGGCCTTGCTGCTCTGGGGAGGTGGTGGTTAGACACATTTCTGAGACTTACAATACATGCCTCCCTCACTGTTATCCCTTATGCTCTCTGCATATCTGGGTTCACACTCTTTGAAAACACCGAGTCTAGTTACTACCTGCCAGTATCAACCTTGTATTCCTCCAGGAATATGTGGACTGGTGTGGGGGAGGGGGGCTAACATGGAACAAACAAACCATTAATGGTGTGTGGGTGTGCGCTGCTATCTTTCTACACTGTGGAGTGCGCGTGTGTCTGTACAACAGAGACTCAAACAGCGCCCCATCCATCCTTCCACTTCCCCAGCAACTATAGCAAGTAGCCAACATCATTGCCTTCAGAAGAGAGATGCTTGCTTTTCATTCATGGCTTTACTGATCCCAGTCTGTGGTAGAGTAAATCCATTGCCTTTAGACCTCTGGTGGAAGTGCATGGCAGAGTAAAAGCACTCCCTTTCCAAGTCAGAAAGTGAGGGGAAGTGTCTCAGTAAGTCTTTAAAGAATCCCTCCCCAGTAATCATCCTGCTAAGCCACACCTCCTAAAGGTTCCCCCCACCTCCTAATAGTGCCAGGCTGAGGACTGAGCCTTTGAATTACCACCTGAATCATAGCCAATCTGGATCCCATCAGTCTCCTAATAAACAGAGACATGGTTGTTTCTCTTTCCTAGACTTCTGTCCTTCCTACTCTCCAGCGGTAACCCACACCCAGATGAAGCTGAGTGCTCCGAGGAGTGGTAGCCACTCACAGGGAACATCACCCAGGCTGTGAAACTCGCTCAGTGAAGGCTCAGGGCTTCTCATGCCTGGGATCCCCCTGGGGATGGGGAGCTGACTGTAAGGCAGTCCTTTGGCATTTTGACCTGAGAAATGGCTAACTCATTTCTAACTCTAAGACTGCTTCCCCGATGTTCCATTCTCTAGCCAAGTTCAACTGGGATTTAGGAAGATTCTAAGACATATCAGTTAGGGACTGGGAAGAGGTAAGGGTCCTTGTGGGCCTCAGACCATAGGGAAGCAGACTGGTGTTGCAACATGGTGTGAGGGGAAGTTGCTTAGATGGGAGAAAGATTGACTCATAGTTGTCCTGAAGAGGACCCCCTCATCTTTGGTGGGCAGCAAACACTTATTTTCCTAAGGGAATCTGTTATTCTGTTTATAATACCTAGATCCCAAACCCCTCCCCCCCCTCTCTCTCTCTCACACACACACACACACACACAGAGAGAGAGAGAGAGAGAGAGAGAGAGAGAGAGAGAGTGAGAGCGAGCAAACACAAGCTCAAGTGAGTAACACTACAGTTCCCTGAAGACACCAAAAAGATGTCCTCCAACTCAATTTGGTTCTTACCAACTTCTAAAGAGAGATGCAGACCTCACAGACTAAGGACTCCATGCCACAATACCACTCAAAACTCTATATTCTAGTTGCAAGTAGGAGGTGCCCAAGGTTCCCACACTTCTGGGAACCTCAACTTCAGTAGGTTGCTGATAAAGCCACTCAAAGAATTCAGGGCAGCCACTCACTGTTTCTAATTCCTGTGGGAATAATGAGCACAGTCAACAGCCCCATGAAGGCATTTTGACAAGTGAAATCTGCCCCATTGCATCTGGGGTGCACCACCTTTCTGTCACACAGTTGTGTTTGCCAAGTCCATAGCTTCCATTCCCCACACTGTAGGCTTCTAATGGAGGGTCCCCTAAGTAGACACAATAGGTGAAGTCCCCAAGTTATTGGTGTTTGGCCCAGACTACAGTTCCCCAAATGCCTAGGGCCAGTGGGTGGGGCTAAAGGTGTCAATTCTCCAACCCTGTTACTTAGATTTTCTGCCAATCAGCATACCCTCCCATATCAGCACATTAGCATAATAAGCTCAGGTGTGTTGGGAAGAGCTTGCTGTGAATGTTAAAACTCTGCTCCTCTTGTCTGTCTCAGAGGAATTCCAGAGTCTGCACAGTCCCTCTAGGGACAAAAGAATAAGGCAATATACACACACACATCTTATATGTCACCCTTCCCTAGGACAGTAGACCTGGACCAGAGTCCCAGATCTGGAACCTAGGAAGCAGCTGAGCTGCTATATCCTTCGTTCAAGGTTGAGATCATGGCTATGGTTCGAAGGGATGTAGGGCAGAGGTCATGAAGGTGATGACTTGATGTTCCTGTCTTGTCATCATGTTGACCAGACCCCAGGGTGCAACTTGCACAGCACAGTTGCATTTGGTTCAACTTTGACCTTTTCTTTTTTAACCACACTATAAGAGCCTCGTGCCTGCTAGCCGAACAATCTGCCACCCAGCCTCAGCTGTGACCTGAGTGGGACCTTCCCCCTTGCCCATAAGTGGGGAGGAATGTTGGCTGCCAACTTCTCTGCCTTCTGTCTCTCCCCATAACTGAGGACCTGGACCCTGGCAACCAGAGCCAACTATGGCTACTTGAAACACACAGAACACAGGCAGGGGGTTATCTTGTTAGACTGAGCCTGGGGAGCAGGTGGCCTTAGCAATGAAGAGGATGTTGGTGCTTTATGTGGTCTTTCCAGAAGCTATGGGTTTCAGGGAACCTCAAAAATGTCTAGCTGAATACTGCGTCCGACATTTGGAGTGTGGAGAGGGAGGGCGGTGAAAGCATGACTGAGTGGCCTTCCTCCCACACGGCCCTCATAGCAGTGCCACCACGCATCAGTCTTGACTGTTTCCCCCGAGGTGGTGGTGGGGGATCTGAATTGTGGCCATCTCAGGCTTCTTGGAATGGGGGGAAAAAATCTGTGAACAAGCTTGGCTGTGCAATCCAAACCAGTCCAGTTGTGCAATCAGGACAGGCTTCCTGAGGCAGAGGCACCTCCAGTCATCTCAAGTGGGTTATGACTTACATTAAGCAGGAGTGAGAAAGTGTGTTCTAGGAATTTGGGGAGGTTCTGGGTTCAGTTCTGAATGTGACTCCCCACCCCCAAATGTGCCCCTATGCTGGGTTTCCAGGCCCCCAGAGTAGAAATAGGTAGGGGCAGGAATGTGTGAGAGCAAGGTAGATTGGAACATAGTGGAGTGAGGCAGATGGGCTGCACATTTACCAAGAGGGCAGTGGGTGGTACCCTGTACCTCCTGCCAACAGAACCCTGGGTGGAGAGCCTTGCCCTCCTTGCCCAGCTGCCCTGAGTGATGAGCTCTGGATACCATCATATCACAGGTTTCTCTAGCCTCTTGGCAGCCCCTGGGAGAAGCAGCCCATGTCCCTAGCTTCCTCTTGCTGCCGTTTGCACATGTGGGCAGGGGCATGCCCTAGAACACAGTGTCATTCCCCTGCTCCGGTGCCCAAGTGGCTCACCGTTGCTGTGCCTGAATGGATTAGCATTGTTAAGGGTCTAGAACCTATAAGACAGGTAAGTGCCTGTGTGCAAATCCACAATGAAGTTGCCTCTGGGGGTGAGAGCCCTCTTACAGAGCCCCAGGGCTCTTCAAAATTTAACTCCTCAACCTGGCATTTAAGACCTTGAACTTCTTGATGTCATGCTGCCTTGTTTGGTCTCAGCATCCTATATATCTCTACCACATACCCCTCCTTCCAGACTGCCTTTTGACCCTAACCACACTCGTGACCCTGTTCTCCCTACTTGAGGTCTCTCTAACCCTACCCTACCTCAGCACTCAGAAATCCCAGACCTGATGTCCCTGTTGTGCCACGTGTCAGTTTCTCCATGTGGGCTGCTGGCACTAGAGCCAGGCACTCCTGTGAAGACTCCCACCTTTTAGCAGGTTATTTATGTACTTGTCTGGGCCTTCCTGTTAGCCAGCAAATTCCTTAAGGGCAGGTCTCTCCCTTCCGTATCCCTCTCTCCAGCAGTTCCCAGCAGGGTCTCTGAAGAGCTGAGCTGGATAAATATTTATTTGGTGCATGTCTGTGAGAGTTGGCTACAAACCCTAATATTTCACAAGGCACTCCAAGCCAGCTGCTCCATAAAAGCTCGGCCACTCCCTGTCCTCAGCAAGGCCACTATCTATGAGAAGTTGGAGACAGCAGACCAGCCTTGGCAGAGCAGTAGGAAGCACAGAGAGGTGGGTGCCAGCAGCTTAGAGGACAGGGCCCAGCCCACTCCTGGGGAGAGAACAAGGAAAACCCCAGGGAAGATGTGCCATCTGCAAGGAGGATAAAAGAATGTGAGGAACCCAGCTCAGCAGACTGGGAAGCAAGTGCAAGTCCCCTGCAGGCCTAGGAGTGATGGCTGGGGTAGCTCAGGAATATGAGGATAAGACAAAGAGGACAGAAGAGGGGTAGGGACTGACACTGCAGGGCACTGAGGGACTACTGACATATTTAGGACTGTTGGCCAGGGAGCAGAAAGTCAGCACCACACAGGGAGGAGAGAAAAGCCCGTGAGCTCCTGAGAAGGGCTTTCCTCCTCTCTAGACCCATGTGTCTGTAAAGTGGACAATTAAAAATGGGAGAGTCTCAAAGCCTCATTAGAGATGCTGAGAATACAGGAGCTAGCCATTGTCCATCTGCATGGTGCCCAGAAAACCTGCCGGTTTTGAGTGATGCCTGGGGGTGGGGGTGGGGGGGCTGGGGGCAAAGCCAATGGGAGGGCCCTGTGAGGAGGGGAGGAGTAAGCCAGCAGGGGTTCCTGGTGGACAGGGGTGTATATAAAGCATGCTGTATTGGATCCTCATGCCCCTCTTCAGCTGTGTACAGAGGGCTTTGTGAGCCTCTTCTGATTTGCTTTTCTGTTGCTGTGGTAAACACCAATACCAAAAGCAGCTTAAGGGGAGAAAAGAGTTTATTTCAGTTTGTGCTTCCCGGTCACAGATCATCACTGAGGGAAGTAAGAGCAGGAACGTAAGCAGGAACTCCAAGCAGAGCCCACAAAGGAGCACTGCTTACTGCCTGACTCTCTGGCTCTGCCATACTTTATTACCGTCATCTAAATCTACCTGCCTAGGGACGGTGCCACCCACAGTGGGCTAGACCTTCCCACAGATTATTAGTCAAGATAATCTCTCACCAACATAGCCGTAGGCTTCTCTGATCTGGGCAGTGCCTCAGCTGAGACTCCCTCAGAAGACTTTAGGCAATGGTGAGCTAACTGCTGAAGCTAACTAGGACAGGAACCATTTTGCTGATGAAGTTCAGTAAGAGAGAGGCTGAAGTCTAATACTATGATTTTCAATCATTCATGGGCAGATGATTCTCAAGAACTCCCATTCCCCTTCCTGCATGGAAAACTGACCCAGACCACCTAGGACCTAGCATGATGCATTCACTATATCATGTAAAGACCTCTTTAGGCCATGCCCACTACCCTGTGGGAGAGAAGGAAAGGTTACTGGTCTACCTCATTCTGAGGGTGACCAACTGTCGGTCAGGTCTGAGAAGCATCAGGTATCAAGCCCATGATGGTCCCAGACAATCTAGGACATCTTGGTTGGTGACCTTCCTCATTCTACAAGCTGAAAAGAGGCCCAAGACCCCCTAGCAAGCAACAAGGTCCCCTAGAGTTTCTTTCCCTTTCAAGGCGCACACACCTGGGCTTTCTGTTCCAACTATCATGGTCTCCAGCTTCTGGTGACTTGGTCCAAACTGGGAGCTACTTAATACACTTAGAAGGTGGTGAGTTTAGGACTAAGGTAGGGACACCAGCCTAGGCAGAGTACAGGGTGAGGGACAATTGGAGGAAAGGAGATCGGCTTGCTGGGACTCACAAGGCTCACCTTCCTCCCACCTTGGCGTTCCCTAGCAGTCCTGGGCTTCTCTGCACCCCCTCCTGGTCAGAGCCCCTACAGAGTCCCACCATAGCTGGGCTGGTCTGTCTTCACTCTCCACCGACTCTCTAGAACCTTAGTAGAACAGTCTCCAGTCTGCAGTTACAGTGAGGACCAGTCTCATCCCTCAGTACCACGGTTGCCACCTCCAATTCATTCATGTGCAGGGAAGGCCCTGGGGAAATGGCTTACTTGGCCTTGTGTGTCCTTGAGCATCCCACTCTGAACTTCCCTGGTAAAACTAAGGATGCTGTTATTTTCTCCAGGGGTTATAGTGAGGGCATATAGTGGCATGGCCCAGTGCCTAGCACTCCAGATGCAACTCTGAAGGTTAGCTGGATCCTCCTCGTGTACCCTATCCCTGCACAGATAGGACCCTGCTGTTTGCTGTAATTCTTATCTTTGTTCCGCCCTCATCAACAGGCTGGAGGGGTGACTTGTCTCCCCAGAGCTTTTCTCCCAAGGCCCCACCCCTACTCCACTACTCCATCAGTCATGCTAGCATATAGGTGTCTGTCTGTCTGTCTCTCTCTCTCTCTCTCTCTCTCTCTCTCTCTCTCTCTCTCTCTCTCTCTCTCCCCCCCCACACTCACACACACACACAGAGGCACACTTTCCTTTTCTGTTGTTCGGGGCTAATTGTTTATTAGAAGATGCATGCAGGCAGCCCACGCTGGTGGGGGGGCTCAGCTTGCTCCGCTATAATTAGGATAATGCACATTAGTCATTTAGCATAACTCTCTCAGCACTGTGCCTTCCCCCGCCCTCCCCCGCAGGCTCAGCTCCAGCCCAGGCATGCAGCTTCGCACAGGTACTGGTCTCCTTCTCAGTCCTCCCCAGTTCTCCTGCCCAGGCTCCCTCTCCTCACAGCAGCCACTGTACTCTCCCTCCCTCCCTCGGGCCTTCCCTTCAGCCTCTTCTCAGTATGTCTTATTTCATGTTCTCCCCCCCCCACACACACCCATCGCCCCAGACCCTGCCTAGCCTGCTGGGTTAGGTAGGTGGGTTCCAGAGCAAGTCAGAAGCCTGTGGGGAATAGGCTCAACCCCTCCCTCAGTCCGTCTCTCCCACACTGACCTTGCTGTTTGTGCGTGCCCCCTTCCTGGCTGGCCAAGAAGGCCCTTCAGTGGCATGTGCCTATGACTGGTTTCATCCCTGTGCTAGGTGGCTTTTGTCAACAAACCTAGATGTAACTAGGAAGGGATCTTAATTGAGGAATCGCCTCCATCGGATTGGCCTGCAGACACACTTGTGGGGCCATTTTCTTGGTTAATGATGATGTGGGGGGGCCAGTGCTACCCTTGGGTGGGTGATCTGGATTATAAAAGATCGCTCACTGAGCAAGCCAGTTAGCAGTGTTCTCTCACAGCCCGAGCTTCAGTCCCTGCCTCCAAGTTCCTGCCTTGGTTTCCTCTGACAGTGGACCAAAACTCTTTGCTCCCCAAGTAGTTTTTGGTCAACTGTGTTTTATCAGAGCCGTAGAAACCTGCCTAAGACACTCACCACCTTCCCTAGTCATTCACGCTTATTTTAAACCCTAGAAACCTTGCCCTGCTCATTTATTGCCTGGTCACAATGGGGATCTCAGATAATGAAGGCTGGTCTGGGAGCTTTCTATGCTATGGGGACTGGCCTGGACAGGGGCTGCAGGTAGTAGGGACACTTAGGGACAAAGGGCCAGGCCCAGAGTCTGAAGGAGTCCTTTCATCTCCAGATGTATACTGACTAACTGACCTATGATCCCTTGACCTCACTTCCTCCTTCCCTGCCCATTTCCTTTATCACAGAAGGGTCCTCACATGGGAGCTCATGACCTTGGACCTTACACAACAGCAGCTCCAGGGGCAGAATTGCTGGGCTAGAAACACAAAGCCTCTTGTCTTCACGGGCCTTTGGAGGCAATCCTGAGGTCACAGATGCAGACAGATGGGCAGACACAGGCTCTCAACACACAGACAGACAGAGGGAGACAAAGTCACTACACTTGCAAAGGAAGACTCTCTCCCATGCAGCTAACCACCGCCCCCCCCACCCCTTCAGACTTCTTTGCAGGATCCTGAGCCTCTGGGCTCCCTGCCTTGGTCCCCCATAGCCCAGGAACAGCAACCCAGATTGTACTTTAAGTAAGCTGCAAGGTACTCACACCCATCCCAGCTTCCTTTCATCATTTTCCCCAGCCCTCCATGAAAGATTCTCCCAGAATCCCACTACAGCTGAGACTAGAAAGGACAACAGAGTAGACAACTCCTAGGACCAGAGACAGAGCCTTTCAGTCTGGTAGTGAGGTTCCAGGCTGTGACAGGCAGGGACCCAGAAAGTGCTAGCTCTGATCTTGTGTGGCTGTGTACTGTGAGCAAGTCTCTACCCACTGGGCCTTGGGTTCCCCAAATCAGCATGGGCTAGCTGATTCTACTTTACAAGAGCTTCAGGAGCTTTGTGGGGCCCCAGTCACCTTTCCTTGGGTGCCTGGTCCTCTTCCTGGCTCTCAGGAGCACTCCCCGTGCCCTGTCTGGGCTGCCTCAGTAGCCTTCACTCTTAAGGAGCAGCTGTGGAGGAGCTGGAGGGTTGTGGGTAAAAAGCAAAAGGAGTAACCAGTTCAGGACTGATGAGCCAAGAGAGGACATGGCAGGGAGTCTGGCAGGGCTCCCGAGACTATGCACATATATGTTAGTAGGCACAGCTTCCCCAGAGCACCCCACTCATTCATCCATTCATTCATCTATCCATTTACTTATCCACTCCTCACTCACTCACTCACTCACTTACTCATTTCTGTAGTGCTCCATTCAGCAAGAAACTGGTATAAGACTTTATGCTGGGTACCAGGAATCAGGGAAAAAACTGGGCCTGCCCAAAGCAGAAAACAAACCTCACTGTCAGCACAGGAGCACTGGTGTTGGGATTCCACATGGGAGGGAGGACATTCAGTAGTTGGGTCTTGGAGGACCTGAGTCCTGACCCTTGAGGCCACATGGGGATGCAGTTAATGGAGATTATAATCACACTCGAATATCAAGCCAGGCTGGGGACACCATGTGGGCAATCCTTCATTAGAATATTAGAAGCATCCTCCTGAAAGAGGTACTGTTCTCACTCCATTTTACAGAGTGGGAAGGATTGCAGGGTGAAGTACAGAGCCCCCTACTCAGAGCCACACAGCTGATAACTGCTGAGTCCACTGTCCACAGCCCTCCTGACATATGCCCTCTTCTTGATGCCCTTTCAGTGGAGAAATGGCTGTTCCCCAGCAGATGGGCGGTGGTTCCTGAAGAGGCTAGAGCAGCAGATAGCAGAACCTGCCATCCATCCCCCCAACCCAGGACACTGAAGCATTGGGTTCTTGCCGGCATGGGGTAGGAGGTCGGGAGTGGCAGTCTTGGAGGCCACCTGCGGATCTAGGTGTGCAGTGAGGCTATTGATGCATCTGGGAGCTCTGGGATTCTGGAACCTTCTGTGGCCTTTCTTTCTCCATGCACCCCAGCCTGCAGTGGGAACACACCGTAGGGATGGCATCTTTGCACCACTTACAAACATCCAGAAGTAGCCCTGTGCTAGTCACTGGGTGGGTGAGCAAAGCTGGAGTTACTTTGTTCCTGGGCTTGAGCCAATCTTTACTCCAGACACAGAGAAACCATGCCTGGGAGGAGGGGACCCAGCTGGCACTGCGTCACCCCACTGAGCTCCACTTTGTGTGGAACAGGCCTCCCTGGCTCACCCTGTGGCACGGGGCAGGACCTACCTCTTCTCCCAGGCTGGAAGGTTGATATCCAGAGAGAGGACTGACCCTGACATAGGTCATGCAGCAGGCCACCGGCAAGACCTCCTGGTTGACTGCTAGGGCCCCAACAGCTGGGGCTTCCCAGCCTCTGTGCCTCTTGGGACCCTACATTATGAACCTGTTACCTCTTA
This sequence comes from Tokudaia tokunoshimensis, assembly GCA_036184795.1. NCBI lineage: Eukaryota > Metazoa > Chordata > Mammalia > Rodentia > Muridae > Tokudaia > Tokudaia tokunoshimensis. Next base: position 39,265,510 of record BTHU01000010.1, on the reverse strand, counting down.
ACTTTTCCCATTTAACCTAACAGAAGTTGACAGAATGCTTGCCACTGGCCAAACAGTGCTCTAAGTACAGAGGAAACAAGGCCAGCTCTTCCCTCCTCCCGAGCTATGTAGCCAATGAATGTCAATGAATAAACACAGGAGGAGATGAGTGTACATCATCTCCATCCCTGGGGACACCAATTTATTTACGACAGCTTTGTGAAACAGACTATGACTCTCATTTTACAGATACAAGAAGTGGAGGCTCAGAGAAGTTAAGCAGCTTGCCAGAGGTCACACAGCTGGAAGTGTCAGAGTTGTCATTTAAATATGAATTTGTACAGCGCCAAAACTACACAGGGTTTTTTTTTCCCCTTCCTTTTTGAAAGTCCTTTAGAACAGCTTCTACCACTTTTCTTCATTCAAACAAGGGACATCTATCATTTCCTTTTCAATTTTATAAGCCACATGTGTTCATTGTAAACAACTGGGAAATACATAAAAGAATAAAATTTTTAAAAATGACATCACCACAACCCCCTCCTAGGATGACACACTGGTGCCTTGACACACCCCCTCTCTAGTCCGTCTATGTCTGCAGACAAACCCCGGGTTCCTGGTACTTTGCAGCCATTCTCATCCTGAGCATCTCCTCTGAGTAAGGCCCCTTTGCAAACATCATCCACACAGGATCCAGGATCCAGGTATCTATTTCCACACACTTGCATTTCTAACCCAGCCCTCCTTTCAGACATTTTAAGTTGATTCTTGTCTTCTTGGGAAAGCATCTTATGGCTCTAAGCTTCTTTCTGCGTTATTCCCCATCATGGTCCTGCTTAACACCCTCTCAAAGGAGGGTTTGCTGAGAAAAAGGAGACGAATAGTTTCAAGTTCTTTAAAATTGTGTGTGTGTGTGTGTGTGTGTGTGTGTGTATGTGTTATCGAGGATTGAATCTAGTGCCTTGCTTGTGCTAAGCTGGGCTGTGAGTGGCATCTGCAGTCCCTTGATAACACATTTCGAGGCTAGAGTGTTGCTCAGTGGCAGGCAGCTGCCTAACACACACCAGGCCCAGGTCCCTTGTTTCATCCTGAGCCCGGAGAAGGAAGGGGCTGTACACATACTTTGAAATTGCTTCCTAGACAGTTCGTGTGGTTGACACTGTTCCTGTGGAGCAAGGCAACAGTGTCTTTACTCCTTGCAAACAGTGGGTGCCATGTATTTATTTATTTATTTATTGCTTATTTACTTAATTTGCTGAAAGATCTTTCTCCAAAGCACGGTTCTCCCCATAGCAGTCTGCCTGCTGGGACACCCGTTGCCATTGGTTATTTCCTTTTGCCTGCTGGGACATAGGTCACTGAGGGCAGAAAGCAGCATACCAAGCTAAACCTGCTCCTCAACCCAAAGAGAGCAGGTCTGGACTCGGTCCTCCCTGTGGGCAGAGCTCTCTTCCATGCCAGATTTACAGCATGGAGTTGGAGATAGGCACCAGGCTGTCCCCCAAACATGGAACACGTGGCCCCTAGGAAGCTCATCACCTGCCTCAGAACTGGTTCTTGCCCCGTCTCATTTGTTCATCCACCCGTGCATGAATCCACTCACAGGTTTGACCAACAGACTTCCTTTGGCACGTTAGTCCAGGAACTGTGATGGGCTCTGGATATTTGTCCTCATAAACAATCATTGTCCTCATAAACGATCATCTTTACTGCCCATAGACCATGAGAATCTTGGTGGCCTCTTCGGTGCCCTTACCTTCTTTTTATTTATTAAAAACATCTGTGATGCCAACTATATGTATCCAGTGTGTGGGTGGACACAGAAGTCCAGAACTCTCTCCTTTGGAATCCTAAGTTGCTGACCTGCCTGAGTCTCAAGGCCCTGCCTGTTCTTATTCTTCATTCTAACTCAGAACACACACACACACACACACACACACGTATGTACACATCTCCTAGCACACAGACCAGCACCCATGAGCACAGCTGGGCTCTCTACTGCCTCAAACTCACCAAGGCTTAATGACACTTTGTTTTTGAAAGTGATTAGTTTTAATTTAGGGACAATTAGAGGTAGAGGCAGGAGGCATCTGGTCCTGATTAGATGCAAGGAGGCGGTGGCCAGTGCCCCCAACCCTGAGCTTCCTGGAAGATTTATTTATGCATTCAATAAAGAGGAAAGGGTTAGCCTCAGTGCCCAAAGAGATGGCCATCCCATGTGCCCAAGGCCAGTCTGGAGGGAGATAACTCAGCTCACCTACCTCCTCCTTGCACGCGTTTTCAGCATCACACAGGGGAGGGAGACTTTTGTCAGGCATCCCCTGGGAACCTCACTGCACTGTACAAAGCCAGTCCAGGCCCTGCCTACTATATCCTAATTCAGATGCAAAGGCATATTGCAGCAAAACCCAGGCTCATGGATGTAATGGCAGAAGTGGTTTGTGGGAACTCTATACAGGCCAACTGGCATGTGACCCAGCATCCTCTGGTCCCAGGGAGAAAATCACAGAAGTAGCTAATGTGGGAGTCTTTTGATCATCAGCTTGACACTGGATCCAGAGCTGGAGCTGCACAGAGATCAGTGAAAAGAGCAGCTTTGGGAGTTGGGGATTGCCAAGTCTGAGTAAAATGCATCCTCCCGAGCTGCCCAACCCATGCGCAAGCCTTCCCTTGGATCCTGGTAGATAGGACACCCTTCCTGCAAGGCACTTTTCATTACTTCATCCTTCCAGTGGTATGGAGGATAGACCTGGACCAGCTCTTCTAGTAAAGACTCCTTTCGAGGGTTAGTCTGGAAAGGGGTTGGGACGGCCCCAAGTGGCCGTCATCCCATGTACAAAAGCTGGATAGCCCCAGCCTATTTTCTCCCTCCCTTACATGGTACAACCCATTACTAGAGGAAACAGGCTGTGAGGGGCAGAAACAGACAGTTCTCAAGTATTCATTCACCAGGGATACCATGATAAGGTGTAGCAGGTGGGGGGCCTGGGCACCTGAGATGTGTCATTTCACAGTTCTAAGGGCAGACAGTGGAGATCGTGTGGGCAGAATCTAGTATAGTGAGGGGCTCTTCCTGCTGGCCTCTCCTGTCTCATGTCATCTTGCCCCCCCCCGTGTGTGTGTGTGTGTGTGTGTGTGTGTGTGTGTGTGCTGTCCCCTTATAAAAGTCTCCTTAGGACAACATCTGCCACACTACCCCCACAGCTACATGATACTTTAGGGCCTCTTGAGAGAACTTCTCTGCAAAGAGCTGCATTCAGGTCTTGGTTATATAAACTAGGAGGACATAGTCCAGCTCATGACCTCCATCAGAAGACAAAAAAGACAGAGAGGATCCCCTTGTGCAGAAGATAGCAACAAAGGAAAGAGTCCCATGCACCCAAATGTGGCCAGAGACCCAAAGCAGAAGGAAGCCATCTACATGAAGGCAGAGTCAGGCACTATAGCTGAAACAGTAGAGCGGGTGACCTTAGAGTCTAGTGCCATGCAGTGGGCAACCTGCTGGGGATACCGAGGGGCAGGACAGGCACAGGTGGGCTTCTGCATGTGCATGTATGTGTAAGGCAGGGGCATGTGTGGACTTTCAGGCTACTCTGAAGGTCATGGGCAGCTGCTATGTGTGGTCCCAGCTGTCCTTACCACTGTCTTACCCCTAAGGCACCTGTCGCTCTGCCACTACGGACCTACATCTCTATGTGGATCCACTACCACTACCCAACATCTGTCTGTCTTCCAGCAAGCTTCCAAAGCAGATACAGGGGTGTAGATGTATGCAATCTCAGAACTCAGGAATCTGAGGCAGAAGGATCCCAAGGTCAAAGCCAGCCTGGGTTACATAGTGAGACCCTGTGTTAAATACTGTCTTAGTCTCTTACTGCTGTGAACAGACACTATGACCAAGGCAACTCTTACAAAAACATTTAGTTGGGGCTGGTTACAGGTTCAGAGATTCAATCCAGTATCATCAAGGTGGGAGCATGGCAGTGTCCATGCAGGCATGGCGCAAGAGGAGCTGAGAGTTCTACATCTTCATCTGAAGGCGGCTATTAGAAGACTGACTTCCAGGCAGCTAGGGCGAGGGTCTTAAAGCCCATGCCCACAGTAGCACACCTACTTCAACAGGGCCACACATTCTAATAGTGCCACTCCCTGGGTCAAGGATATACAAACCATCACAAATACACACACACACACACACACACACACACACACACACACACACACACACACGAGAGAGAGAGAGAGAGAGAGAGACTGAGACAGAAACCAAGACAGAAGCAGACAGAGACACACAGAGACCGAGACAGAGTCCAGTATTTCTACTCCCCAAGTCTGTGCCTTGGTCCATGAAGTCCAGTGTTTAGAACTGTATTAAGTCTCAGGCCACCATGTATGTTGGCACATATACTGAGGAACTATCCACTATCCCTGAAACCTGGGCCCCTGCGTGACCTAGTGACCCCAACAGCCCCACTTCCTGTACTTTCCACTGTCCAGCCACCAGAAGGAAAAACAAAAACCTTCCAGAGCCTCTCCTACTTCCCAAGGGTAACAAGAGTCTCTAGAGGCCAGGCAACTTCCTTCTGGGGGAAAACACACAATCTGAAACAGAGGCCAACCCTGTTCCACCACAGAGGAGACCTTAGGGCTCCTACAGGATGCAGTGACTGGTTCTCTCTGGGGTGACAGGCACTTCTGTGGGCCACCATGCCACAAACAGGAAAACAGCAGTGCTCTTATCAGCTTGAATGCCGGCAGTCCCCTTTCAGAATAGTGTCCCTAACCACAAGGTCACTGAAAGAGGGTAAAAGCCACTAAGGCCCAGAGTGTGAAGTCCTCCCCCAGAGCCTCCAGGCTTCTCTTGGAGGCCTCACCAACCAAGAAGCTCATTACTGTCCAGAGAACTCCATCCTTTCAGTGAACATTGGTTGAGGGCTTACTATGTGTTGGCCATGCCCTAAGTGCTTGAGTAATACAGGACACCTGTCGATGTCATTGTCCTGGCAGATCTAAGTTCTGGTGAGCAGACTTCTGTACAACGTACCTAGCTAGTTGAGTGACAGGCCTATGAGGGAACTAAAGGCTCTCTGGTTCTCTGTGCTTGGGTCTGAGATACAGCTCTGTTAGTAGAGTGTTTGCTTAGCGTGTGGGAAACCCTTGATTCAGAGTCCTGCCCAGCACCTCTAAAAAAGGGAAAAAACAGCAAACAGAAAAACACCCAAACAAACAGTATATGCTGCATACCAGTAATTCCAGCACTCCAGAGATAGAGGCAGGAAAATCAAGATTTCATGGACAAGTTTGAGACCCTATTTGAAAGAGAGAGGGTTGGAAGGGAGAGAGGGAGGAAGGAGCAGGTCATTTACAGGTATAGAAGTGACTCAAAGCTGTAGCACCAAAGCCCACCCCAGCATAGGTGACAGTGTACAGAGCTGGGAGCCTGGAGCACAGGGCACGGCCTGCATGCAGCTCAGCAGGTCGGAGCGTGCCCTTTCCAAGTGACTCTGGTCTACACCTCTTGCAGGCCCAGCTCAACTGCAGGCAGCTGGTCTGCTCGGCTGCTTTCCTCAGCAGAGCCCAGCTTTTCTGAGTCCTGGCAGCTCAACCCTGTTTTCCTCCAGAGAGGGTTACCTATATTGCTTACTCTGGCCCGGAAGGGGCTTAAAGAATCTGGTCAGTCTCAGGGAAAGGTGAAGCTAACTTTTAGTTGTTTACCTTCCTGCTTAAGGAGTTCCCCAACTCCGGGATACAACTTGTTACACAACTGAAGGAAAGAAGGAGAGAAATGGCTGCCCTCCCTCCCGGGAGGGGGCTCCAAGCCCAGGAACAGCTCAAGCATAACTGAGGCAGAGGGGCACCTCAGATTCATGGGGCAGAGGAGGTGTTTTGGACTGATGGTTGGACTTGGCCAGGCTAGCTCCTGACCCCAGGAGGCAGAGGTGGCTTGCAACTCATCCTGATCAATTCCTTCACACCCCTGGGAGTCCAGTGTCCATCTGGTGACCTTCGCTCCCTGGCTGCCTCCGAAGGCTCCAGATGGTCAGCCTCGAAGAGAGTAAAGGGGGCAAATGGGACTAAGTGCCACTTAGCGGCCTCTGGGGATGGGGTGGGGTCTCCTAGGGACTGGTGGCAAGGGCAGGATCAGAGTTCTGACCTTCTGCTCTGCCTGGCTCTCCCTGTCTGCATTCAGAACACCGCCCACTAATGGCTGCTTCTCCAAGCTAGAGTGACAAGCGTGGTGCATACCCACCAATAACTACAGTATTCAAGACCTTTCACAGAGAGCAGTGCTCCCACACTCCTGAAACTGTGCTCCCCACTCTCAGGATATCTCTTAGGGCTGCAGCAGGAAAAGTATTAGCTCAGGAACCCCAAAACCAAGTTCTCAGCATGACAGAAACAGTTGTCCCAGTAGAGGGCAGGAAGTAAGAGACAAAGGCAAGAGACAGAGAATGGGGTAAATGGAACAAGAGAAAGGGGCCAGGGATATTTGTCCCAGAGGACAGGGACTGGCTCGGAGACAGATGTGGCCCATAGTAAATGGCAGTTTATAAAGGTACAAAGGGAAACCCCATGTTAGGATAAGGTATTTAATTTTAATTAAGCATGTTAGCCAGGTGAGTTAAAGGGAGATTTTGACTGCTGGACCTTGACAGTCAGCCTCAGGAGGAAGAAGGACCCAAATAAGGGAACAGACTTTGGTGGCTAACTTGAGGAATGTAATTTTTTCTTTTGCAAGGCAAAGGGAATGGGAGAAAGAGCAAGGCCTGCCAGAGCCATGCTTGCCACACTCAGTGTGGCCAGAGTCCCTTCAACCTCGGCAACTTTAGAAGTGGACATAGAGGCTCAAAATGGGAAGCCACCTATTTATGGGGTGCTTAGTCTAGAGTAGCAGTTCTCAACCTCTGGGGATCCCCTTTGGGGATCAAATGACCCTTTCACAAGAGTCATCTAAGACCATCACAAAGCATATTTACATTATGATTCATAACAGTAACAAAAATAATTTTATGGTTTAATACCACAACATGGTATTAAAGGGTCACAGCATTAGGAAGGTTGAAAACCACTGGTCCGGAGTCTAGGAGTCTAGGCCAGTGTCTATTTGCTGGCTCCCTGCTGCTCTCAGAGCTGACTGGCTGCTGGGCCCTGACTCAGGCTGTCACCCTGAGTTTCCACACTGCCTTGAACCTAGCCCTCAAGCTGCTCTGCTTGCGGGGACCTCGGGCCAGGCAGAAGGGCTTGCCACATCTCCACAAACACCTCCCAGATGCCATTTCAGATCCTCTGTGCCAGTGAGTACCAGGACTTCTTATAGGGAGCAGTGTGTCCAGCAGCGATGAGCTGCTAGGGCCTATGGAACCCTGACTGAAGAAGGCAGCTTAATAGAGAAATCATTGACTTCCAGGGACCAGTGGTATCCCAGGCAGGATGCTGGAGAGAAGCCCTGTGAGATCAAGTGTGGCTCACTCCATAGTGCATTCTGGGGCCCAACAAGAGCCTGTTGCTTTTGTTTCTGTTTTCTTACTTGGTTTGAGTGTTCTTACGTAGCCCAAGCTGGCCTCAAACTTGCCATCCTCCTGCCTCAGCCTCCTATGTACTGGGATTATAGCTATCACATCAGATTCAGTTAACATTTTTCTTTCCATTTTTTTATGTGTGTATATGTGATATCCATGTGTGTGTATGCATGTTTGCATGTGTATGGGCATAGAAGAATGCTTTATGCATACATGTGTATACATATGTGCAGAGGCCAGGTGTTGGAAATCAACCTTGACCATTCTTCCACCTTATTCGCTGAGCTAAGATCTATCAACCAAGCTCACAACCCACCCATAAGGTTAGTCTCACTAGCCAGCTTAGCCCTGAGGATCCTGAGTCTCCCCTGCCAAGACTGGAATTACTGGCAGGTTGCCCTGAGCACAGCATTTGTGTGGGCTCTGGAGATTCAAACTCTGATCCTCATGCTTGCACGACAAGCACTTCAGCCACTGAGCCATCTCCACATTCCCATTAAGGTAGCCTTTGAATAGGAAATTAAACTGCAGGTTTTAGGTAGGTTAGAGACACCAGAGCCTGGAGGACATGGTGCTTGGACTTCACGGCTTTTGTGGGGAATCTGGTGTGAGTAGTTTGTAGATCTGGCAAGGTCTAAAATAAATCGATGAAATAACGAATACAGGAGGATTACATGACTTGCCAAGTACTGACTGGGATCTCCACTGACTGACATGGTAGAGTACTCGTGACTGGTTGAAGGCTCGTTCATAAGTAGCTATCTACTTAGGCTAGGCCCCATAAGTAGCCACCATACAAGGCAAGAGATGAGAGTAGCCCTCTGAGAAAGAAATTTCACAGGGTGGAGGGTGCATCCTGGAGGGGTTCCTGGAGAAGGTGGTATTGAGGCTGAACTCTGCTTGTATAGGAGAGAGTCAAATGGAAGAAGAAAATATGAACAAGGAGAGGCTGAAAGGAGAGGATGTCAGGGTGGTGTCCCATTACAAGTGGAGGCTAGGAAGGAACACTAGGGCCAGGGTACACCTGATGCCACATGTCAAGCTGCTGAATGTCAGAGTCAGGCACCAGGTTGGTTGGGGTTTTATTGTGAGAGCAAGCCAGAGAAACCTTAATGTCTGAACACATCTGCATGGTGTTGCACAAATTCCAGGGTTTGTTTTGGTTGTTGTTATTGTTGATGATGATGATGTAATTCTCAAATGCAAATGACAAACGGCACCCATAAGCATTCTAACCTCTAGATTCAAGTGGTAGGAAAGTTTGCAGGAAGACATACAGAAGGACTTCCAACAGTATCCCTTTATCTGAGGTCCTTCCTTGTTCCAGGAATTGAGTAGGGAGGGACACCATAGTCTGTCCCATCTGTGCCCAGTAGAAGGGGAGAGGTAGATGAGGTGAGGGGAGGAGGGGGAACCCAGTTGAGCAGCTTTCGGACATTATTAGCACAAAATGAGACCAGCCCTGGGTAAGGGAGACAGGAGACAGGACCCAGCAGTGACTAGAACAGAATTGTTTGAACCAGGTAGCTTCCTAGGTAGATGGGAGAGAGGCTGCATTTGGGATTAGGCAACCAAGGACAAAGTCTCCCAGTTATACAGTGCATGCTAGGGGGGAATCAGTGTGACAAGGGCTCGTGGGAAATCCTACACCAGGTTTGAATTTCGTTCCTGGGCTTTGCCCATGTACTTTGGGAATAGCATGTGCCTTCATTTTCAATCTTCATCTGCAAAATACAAGTGACTGAGTGTTTAGATCGCAATGCTATTCATAAGACGGATCTGAAGATCAAACACTTTAAAGCTTGACAAGTGCTTAATGCCATCCCAGCATACAGTGGCAAAGATCACCTACGTCAGCCCTTGCCTGTGGTGCCAGAGCAGAGAGCAAGCAGGAGAGCCTGAGCAGCTGCCCTCTGTGCACAGGACTATGGCAGGTCCTCAAACCCACACTTTGAGGCAGCAACCATTTATTCATTTTTGCAAGGTCGGTTTGTTTGTTTGGTGGGTTTGGTTTGTTTTCTGAGGAGAGGGGCAGGTTGTGTTTGTATTGTCCGCCAGAAGATAACTTGCAGGAGTCAATTTTCTCCTTGCCATCCTGTTCATCGGGGGTGGGGTGGGGGGTGGGGGGGAATCTCAGGTTGTCAGGCTGGACAGTAAGTTTCTTTACCCAATAAGCCACCTTGAGGACCCATAATTTTGCAGGTTTTAAGGACACCAGGGGATAAAACCTCACTGAAGGCACTCTGCAGGAGATGGGATGAATGGGGGAGGAGGGGTTGCCATGAGGTTCCCAGAGGCCTCTTCTGACCATTCTGGATCTCTGTGCTCTCTGTCCACAGCCGCCAGCCGCTCTCATCCGGCCAGCCCCAGTCCCCCGGGACCTCAGGCTAGCCCTGTACTACCGGTCAGCTACCGCCTGTCCCACACCCGGCTGGCCTTCTTCCTAAAGGAGGCGCGGCCGCCGACCGCAGCGATCAACGGCTCCCTGCAGCGCTCGGAGCCCTTCGTGGTGTTCCAAACCAAGGAGTTGCCGGTCCTCAACGTGTCCCTGGGGCCCTTCAGCACCAGCCAGGTGGTAGCGCGGGAGCTTCTGCAGCCGTCTAGCACCCTGGACATCCCTGAGCGCTTAACGGTCAACTGGAAGGTGCGCGCCTTCATCGTGCGTGCCCGCGTGCCCGCCTCGCAGCCCGTAGCACAGGTGCTCTTCTATGTGGCCGGCCGCGACTGGGACGACTTTGGGGTCACCGAAAGGCTGCCCTGTGTCCGCCTTCACGCCTTCCGCGACGCACGCGAGGTGCGGAGCTCATGTCGCCTGGGCGGGGCTTTGGCCACCTGCTTGGTGCGCGCGGAGCTGCCCCTGGCCTGGTTCGGACCCCCGGCCCCAGCCGCGCCGCCCAGCGCCCGCCGCAAGTCCCCCGACGGACTGGAGCCGGAGGCGGCAGCCGAGAGCCAGCAGGTTGAGCTCTACTATACGCTGCACGCCCCCGATGCGGCGGGCGGCTGCGGGAGCGCGCGGCGCGGTCCCGGGCCCGGGGCGGCGGCGCGCGCCGAAAGTCCCACGCAGCACCCGCTGCTGCGAATCGGCAGCATCAGTCTGTTCAGGCCGCCGCCGCGCAGGGCCGTGCAGGAGCACAGGCTAGACAGCAACCTGATGATCCGCCTGCCCGACCGGCCACTCAGGCCTGGAGAGGTACTCAGCATCCTCCTCTACCTGGCACCCAACTCCTCCTCACCTACCAGCCCCAGCGTGGAGCACTTCACACTTAGGTAAGCGGCCTGGAAACTGGAGGGGCTCCCCTTCCCCTGCCCAGGTCAAGTGCATCTCTGACCCTACAGGACCCCAGCATCCTCATTCCATCTCCTTCAGGGTCAGCTCACCAAAACAGCTCAGATATCGTTATATCTCCAAGTCTTTTGATCCTTGCTGTCCAATGCAACAACAATTTCTTTTTAAAATCTACATGTTTGTTTTGTATGAGTGAGGTATCTTGTGGAGGTTAGAGAGCAACTCTCTGGAGTTGGTTTTCTCTGTCTTTCATGTGGATTCCAGGGAACCAATTCAAGATGGACTTGATGACAAAGGGCCTCTGTCCACTGAATCAGTCACATCCCCAGTTACCTACCACAGCCTCTGCCTCTTGCTCTGTACCTCATAGAAAAAGATTTGCAACATGAATAAAGATGAGCCCTTTTACAAGCATGGATGTGGGAAGGACAGAATCTGGGCTGGAAGGGTGCTCAGGCACAAGCTGGTATAACTGGCCCATTTCACAGATGAGTCCAGGTCATGGAGAACTGAGAGCAGCTAAGAGTTGGTGCCCTGGGGATGAACAGGAGACGTCCTTCTGGGATACCTTCCCAGAGCTGGCCCTGTCTATACAGAGAACATGCATTCACAGATGCCTTAATCATATCCCCTTTCCTCCGGACATCATATTTTTTTTAGTAGGACTGTATGGTTTGAGTCAGGTTGGTAGTTCTGAAGACATTAAACAGGCCTTACCAAACTGCTCCCCTGTGCAAGCAATATGTCTAGAAATGGAATTATCACCATAAGATTGCCAACTTCCTTTTGGACTCCCTCCTTGAGCACACTCCCACAAAGCTCACAAATCTCTATAGAGTGTCGTACCCGGTTCTGTGATGGAGACTTCAGCGTCAATGAGTTTTACCAGCCATCCTGGGCTACCTTAACAGGAGCAGAACATGTAGATTCAGGGAGTAGATCCTCAACCTGCCTTCAGTCTGCAGTAATTAAGGCACAGCTGAAGAGTATTTACTGTAGGGTGCATCTCGCCTGCTTTTAGAGGAGGGTGATGAAGGCCTTGAGGTCATCTGAAACCATGGTGAAAAAGCAGTTGGAGAGGCTGGAACTAGAGACTCAGAGGACACCTCCACCTCTTGGCTGTCTGAAAAGCTGTCCCAGTGAAGCTGGATGGATGTTTTTCTTTCTTGCCCCAGCAGAACTTGGAGCTGCTGTGTCTCATGTCAATCAAAAGATAAGGTTCTAGGGCTGGAGATATACCATGTTGCACATTCTCAATCCTAGGGTTCCAGAGGTAAGGAAGGAGGATTTGAAGTTCAGGGTCATCCTTGGTTATATAGCAAGTTGGAAGTCAGCCTGGGCTACATAAGATCCTGTCTCTATAAAAGGCATGGGTTCCAAGTCCTAATGGGCTACCTGAGAAAATTCTGAGGGTGTGTAGAGGTTGTGTTACTAATGTATGAAGGGACTGAGTAGAGGCTCAAGGGACAAGACAGAAGGGGCGGCAATGCCAAAGTTTCGCCTTTAGAGGACCGATCACTGTCAAGTGTAAACCCCAAGTTCAGATCACTTCCCTCATGTAGCTCTAGCCTAGGGCTGGTGACCAAGTGAGCAAACTCTGGACCAAAGCCTGACCCTTTGGCTCTTTTTCTTCATTTTGGTTCCAGGGTGAAAGCCAAGAAGGGTGTGACCCTCTTAGGCACCAAGTCACGAAGTGGCCAGTGGCATGTGACTTCAGAGCTGCTAACTGGGGCAAAGCATTCAACAGCCACTGTGGATGTGGCCTGGGCCCAGGGCACACCCCTCCCCCCTTGGTGAGTTCCACTTCTGTAGAGCAGGCACTTGGGGGCTGGGTAGCTAGCCTCCTCGGAGAAAGATGGACTTTCAAAGGCTGGTGGGGATCAGTTTCTGAGAATCGGAAGAGGGATTCTGGGGTTAGGTACTCGGGTTGGTTGGGGAGGGTCCAAAGGCTGAGGAGAGCAGCTACTCGTTAGAGACACATTCCTGTGAGGGCTGCAGAGCCCTGCCCTTCAACCTCCATTCCTGCCCTGCCTTGCAGGGAGGACCAGGGACCCCTGGAGATCCTGCAGCTGGACTTTGAGATGGAGAACTTCACCAGCCAGTCTGTAAAGCGGAGGATCATGTGGCACATTGATTACCGAGGCCACAGTGCCCTGCCCGACCTGGAGCGAGCCGTCACTGAGCTGACGGTCATCCAAAGGGATGTACAAGCCATTCTGCCTCTAGCCATGGTAAGCAGGCCTTGAAAAAAACACCTCCCCTGACATGGCTTATGAGTTCACACGTGTGGTGAGACTGGGCAGGGTGGAGCATATGTCCATATGGAAGGGGCAAGGTGGGAAACGGGAGAAGGACCACCTCTGAGGGAATGCTTATGAATCTGGGCGTGTACACATTCATGGCAGGCAAATGCAGAGCTGCCCTGGGTGAAGTCATCAGAGAAGAATTCTCTGGAAAGGGCTGCTTGGGGGAGCTCTTCTGGATGATGGGTGTCCCCTTAAGTTTTTGGAAGCCATCAGAGGAAACACTCATTCCATCTGAGATGGAGGACTGTGCTCCAGAAGGACCCAGCTCCCATAGGGAGAAACCTCATGAGGAGGAATATGAGAGGTTTGTTCAAAGAGGCAGTGAATGTAGGCAGCACCATGGAATGGAAGGCGGGTAGGATGTCTGTGATCCACCCAGAGTGCTGTAACCAGCCAGGAGAATGTGCTTTGTTGTCACTCTGAGAGCTCTAGCTCAGAGGAAGGGATGGTCCCTGCATGCAGAGTGAGGCTTCTGGTAGCAATCCATCTGGGCCGATCATCTGAGAAGGAGCCTGAGGGTAGTCAGAAGCAGGCCCCTGCACACATGTGCCATTTCCCCAAAGGGAAACGAGTATCTGAACAGTGGTGGCAGCCAGGAACCAGGGCAGTGGGTGGTGAGTCTCTGGAGAGATACACGCAGCAAGCAGAGCACCTACCATCCCTGCCTCCCTGCAGGACACAGAGATCATCAACACTGCCATCCTGACCGGGAGGACTGTGGCCATTCCTGTCAAGGTCATTGCTATTGAAGTGACTGGCCTTGTCCTGGATGTTTCTGATCTAGTGGAGTGCCAGTCTCACAGTGAGGACATCATCAAGGTGAGTTTTCGGTACAGGAAGGAGAGCAGTCACATACACACACCCTCCCCGAGCTCTTCTAGATCATCCTTGAACAAGACATGCGCCTGCCCTGTTGTGAACCAGAAGGTGCCCCTCCTCTCTTCCATCCTAAATAGCACCCCAGTGTCAGAAACAACTCAGTCCCACAGATGTGGACATTCCCATTCGGACTCACATTCCCGTTCCTAGACCAAAAGACTCCTCCATCCAGACCTGGCGAGCATCTTGGCAGTATAAGACAGGCCAGAAGGGAACGGGCAGTGTTGATATGTGAGCCCAATCCAGCAAGTCATTAGCAAGCCCTGTATATGAGAAATTCGAATAAGGCAAGGAGTGGGTAGATATTCCCTGAGTCCTTGGCAGGAGGCTAACAGGGTGGAGAATCTGGAACTAAGGAAGAGAGCCTGAGCAATAGAGGATCTGACATACCCCAGCACCTACAAGCTTCTATGACCCTCCCATCTGTGACTCCCTCCTACCCACAACTGCTCTTCAGAGACCAGCTCTGTCCATCTCTTCCTTAGCCCAGGACACAGAGCATTCATCTGACTTGATGACCAGATTCAGCTGCTCCCAAGAGTCTGTATACAATGCTTTCTTAGCCACCACATTTCCCCATCCTGTGATGGCTAAGACACCAACAGTACGCAGAGACTTCTAAATGAACTGCTACCAATCTCCATGAAACATGGCTTCTTTATAGAGGCTACTAGTGGGGCTTCCTAGTCTGTGATTGGAATCCCCTGCCTTCAGGGGTGTGAATAGAACATTCTTGTTTGTCTCTACCTTACCGCTAAGATGATACAAGAAGCTAACCACCAATGGTTTGGGATGGTCCACGGTTCATCAATGTGGTGGAGACATGTCTTAATTACTCTTCTATTTCTGTGCTAATATACCATGACCAAGGCGAGCTATAGAAGAGTTTATTGGGACACGTCTTGGTTTTCTATTGCCATGACAAAACACCATTACCAGGGCAATGTATAAAAGAAAGTATTCAATTTGGGGCTAACAGTTGCAGAAGGTTAGACCGTGACCATCATGGTAAGGAACATGGCAACCTGCAGGCAGATACAGTGCTGTAGCAGTAGCTGAGAGCTTAGATAAGGTCCAAGGCAGGAGGCAGAGAGAGTACACTGGGAAAGATGTGGTCTTTTGAAACCTCAAAGCCTGCCCAGTGGCACACCTCCTCCACCAAGGCCACACCTCCTAATCCTTCCCAAAGAGTGCCACCAACAGGGGACCAAGTTTTCAAACATAGGAGCCTATGGGAGTCATTCTCATTCCAACCACCACAAGGTATAGTACAACATCCCTACCACTGCGGAGGCTTTGGGATGTAGCCATGGTAACTTTTCCAAGACCCACAGAGGAGCCCCAAAGTGTGTTATGATGGGTGTGTCCAGGTATGTGTGTATATAGGATGCACTCTAAGGTGTGTTGGGTATGTACATGGATACTTGAAGTACACTCAGACACCTGTTCCTACCCTGACGCCTTGACAATAGCCCCTTGGGTTAGATTGAACACTACTTAAAGCAAGTACACATCTCCAATAGGTATGTAGGTTCCATGACGGAGCCTCTAGGCAGGGGGTTGCTAGCTAGGTGGGCACACATTTACAGAAGCAATATGTATCGGTGGCCACCATCCACCCACCTTGCGCATGCTTACCTGATCCCAAATTTTCCTCCCTGGTCCCTCTCTGCCAAACCTGCCAGGAACAGCCCTTCATTTGAAATTAGCCAGCTGCCCACTCACCTAGCAAACGGTGCTACCATGGCACGGAGGAGGCAGGGGCCTGTCCCTCACTCCCTCTCCTCTGTACCACTCTGAAGAATCAACCACTCCCAATAGGGCAGAGGAGTCCATCTCAGACTCCTGGCTCCAGAGCCCTAAGCATGCTGCAGTAGCAAGCAGCTCTAGAAAGCCTCTCCCCTAGCAGTCCTCTCCACGTCCCCCTCCCAGCAGCCTCCTTGGCCTGGTAGTCAGACCCAAGTACCCTGAACTGCCCAGCAGGAGGACCTGCAGGGCAAGCCATGCCCACGCTACATGTTCCTGCCTTTCCCCAGGTGTCCAGCAGCTGTGACTATGTGTTTGTAAGTGGGAAGGAGTCTCGAGGGTCCATGAACGCCAGAGTCACCTTCCGCTATGATGTCCTCAGTGCCCCCCTGGAAATGACAGTCTGGGTCCCCAAGCTACCTCTGCACATCGAGCTCTCAGATGCTCGCCTCAGCCAAGTGAAGGGATGGAGGGTGCCTATCCTTCCCAACAGAAGGTACAGCGCCAGCACATAGTGTCAACAGGGGACAGCAGTCTAATCTGCATGTGCGTAAGGCCCTGGGTGCAACACGGTCTGTGGGCAGTGATGCAACCGGCATGATTGTGGTGAGAAGCTACTGTATTCTGGGCACTGGCAGGTATTTGAGATGTGAGAGTAGTATGGCCAGCCAGGCTCTCCTACATGCACTCCAGAGTATGACAGGAATCTCTGTGGACTAGAAATGAAGGGGTATGAGGGAGGGATTCCCTCTTTCTCCAGAAATCAAGCCAGACTTCCTGATATTGCTGCTTCTTGAGCTAAGTCTTCAAGAACAAGCGGATAGAGATCAGTAGGGGACCCATAGGCTCCAGGGGACTGGGCACACCCTCAAACACAGTGGCACACGCTGCACCCGTGACTCCTATCCAGGCATACCCATACAAATAGCATCAGACACACACTGCATCTCCCTGACTGGACACAGGTTCACCATAACACACAGGTACATACAAGCTCCCTAGCCAGTGCAGACTTCCACATCTCAGTGCCTACCTGTGGGGCACTTATGTGTATACTTACCACACCCAGCCATTCAGAGCTACCACAGTAGAGCCTAACAGGGCTGTGTGGGTAGCCAGGGCTAAGGAGAGAAGCAGGGAGGGGAGGAAGAGCTGCATTCAGGGCTGTAGTGACTTAAACAGCAGGAACAGGATGGTAGCAGAGCCCCTCCATCCAGAATGTGGCTTTGTATACCTGGGGCTTTTATCCAAGTGCAGTCAGTCTCTGTTTCAGGGAGGGGGAGGGAGGGCACAGGCTGGGACTCTGCATTGCTGACCAGCTGCAGAGCAAGGGCCATGCTGCTTTGACTACTGAGGGTGTAGTAATAATAAACCCTTCGGCCAAGTAGCCTGTTTTAAATCCCAAGTTTATCATCCACTAGTAGTGCACCCTCATGGTGAAGTGAGCAGTAAAATGCTTTACAGGACTGTGGTGAGGATTAAATTAGTTAAAACAGGTAAAAGAGACCTCTGTGAGTGGATGTCTTGGTTAATTCTAACAAAGCACTAGTGTGGACCTTCCTGACAGGGAGTCTCCCTGACTTTAGCATCTTTTCTAAGCAGTGTAGGCTGAGGATTTCCTAAATCATTAAGTCCAGGTTCCCCTTTGCTTAATGCCCTATGACTTTTTTCTTTTTTTTTCTTTGTCTTGCTCTGAGCAATGAGAGGGTTCTAGGGTATAATTCATGCAATTGAAGTAGCATGCATGAAGCCCTGGCTTCAACCTCCAGTGCCACACAACCAGGTATGATAGTACATGCCTGCAGTCCCAACAGTTGAGGAGATTAAGGCAGAAGTATCCAGAAGTTCAAGGGAGAGTGAGCCTGAGCTGAGAGACCTTGCCTTTGCCTTCTAAAAGGAAATAAATAAAAGCACCAAGAAGAAACTGACTTCGCCTCTACCCTTTTTGCTTGGAAATCTCCTCAGTTACACATCAGACATACATTCATATACCACTCGTGACCACAGGCCACATCAGCTGAGCTTGCTACCAGGATCCCTTCTTGCTCTAGTTTGAAGATCAGCAGAGTTCCACGTGCATGCTCAGTACAGAAGTGGCCACACTCACCCTTAGGATTGGATGCCGGCTGTCGGTAGGCATGGGTTGCAAAGGTGAAAGAAGAAATCTCTCCAGGCAAGAGATTCTGGGATGACTGGCTCTGTACATAGTCATAGAAGGCATAAGCCAAGGAAGGCTTGTGCATAGGCTGGCAAAAGGTCAGGGCAAGTTCAAGGGGGGAGATGTGTGTGAGCCAGAGAAAGCCAGGGTTGGGCCATTTTAATCCCCTAGCCCTGACTTCAGCATTCCCCAGGTCAGCTCGAGAGAGCGAAGACGAGGAGGAAGAGGAAGAAGAACGAAGACAGAGTGCCAGCCGAGGCTGTACTCTGCAATACCAGCATGCCACCCTACAGGTCTTCACCCAGTTTCACACAACATCATCTGAGGGCACCGACCAGGTGGTTACCATGTTGGGCCCCGACTGGCTGGTGGAGGTCACTGACCTGGTTAGTGACTTCATGCGAGTGGGTGACCCCCGAGTGGCCCACCTGGTGGACAGCAACACACTGGCTGGACTGGAGCCAGGCACCACACCCTTTAAGGTAGGAAAGGGTTCTATTCGGTTACAAAATGGTAGACCTGGGAGCCTGGGTTACCTGCAGATAGAGAACTCAGGTGTGCCCGGGACCTTCACTTCTGAAAGCCACCCCAGTGACCCCTAAGAAACACATTTTCCCCTCTGTAAACTTATAAATGACCACAGCCTACAGATGTATCTTGTTTATAAAACAATTGATCCTGGAGCTCATACCAGTTCCTATTCACTGTTGACCTCTCTTATCTGCGGCTGCACTTTTGCCAAGCCTCTAGGAGCCCTTGACTCTCCATTGCCCCTACTTGCAGACCTGTATGTGCGAGCCAGGAGTCCTATGCACTCCTGCCCATCAGTACTGAGAAGATCCTCCGTGGGTGGGGACCCTGAGCCAGGCAGCTGCTTCCCAGCTACCTCCTACCTCCTGTTCTGTCTTAGGTGGTATCCCCCCTGACCGAGGCTGTGTTGGGGGAGACATTGCTGACAGTGACGGAGGAGAAGGTCAGTATCACACAGCTGCAGGCCCAGGTGGTGGCCAGTCTCGCCTTGTCCCTGAGACCCAGCCCTGGGAGCAGCCACACCATTCTGGCTACCACAGCTGCACAGCCCACCCTCAGCTTGGTCAAGCAGGTAACTGACACCCTGAAGCTCCTCCCCTAGCCAGCATGTCAGATGCCGAATAAGACCTGGAGACTCCTCACCCCCGGACCATCAACCAAAAGACTAGGCCTTTAGATATGCAAGGAATTTTGCACCTTATCACCCAGTCCTTTACAGGGGTGAGCGGGGTCCCAATCTCCCTGTTAGGGGTCCTCTCCTGGTTTCTCAGAGGGTTCTCGCCTCCACACCTTCCAAACTCATCCCTGAAACTCCATGTATGTAGTATAGGTATTAGCTGTAGGACAGAGGTGGAAAGATGGTGGGTGGGTGGTGACAGGTCATTGGGGTCCCTTGTCCCCTACCCTTTGATTCAGGTCCCTCTCTTTTTTTCTGGGCTTTATTAGACAAGAGTGAGACAGATGTGGGGTTACCTCTGTAGCTGATGAGGTAAACTCCAAGAGGGAGCTTATGTTCAGGTCAAGAGGAGAGGGGAATCTTCAGCTTGTTAGGGAAGACCCAGAAGCCCTATTTGTGCCCTCCCCACAGTGCAAGGGGCCTCACATTACCTGAGTCTCAGCTAGCACCTAGCATTTCCGGTGCAAGGAACCCAAGAAGGGGCAAAAGGTCCTGAGCCAGGCAGAGCTGGTAAGACCAGCTGTGACTCCTGTCCCCTCTCTCCCCTTCCCCTCCTGTCTTTCAGGAAGCCTTGCTGAGTCTCTGGCTCTCCTACAGTGATGGAACAACAGCCCCACTCTCTCTGTACAGTCCCCGGGACTACGGGCTTTTGGTAAGCAGCCTGGATGAACGGGTGGCCACTGTGACCCAGGACAAGGCTTTCCCACTGGTAGTGGCAGAAGCAGAGGGGGCAGGAGATCTGCTCCGAGCGGAGCTCACCATCTCAGAGAGCTGCCAGAAAACCAAGCGCAAGAGTGTGCTGGCTACTACCCCGGTGGGCCTGCGGGTACACTTCGGGCGGGACGAGGAGGATCCCACATATGACTACCCAGGACCTAGCCAACCCGGGCCTGGTGGGGGCGAGGACGAAGCCCGGGGAGCTGGTCCACCTGGCACTGCCATTCCTGCTGGCGAGGTCCCCGGATTGGGCACTGCTGGCCCTGTGCCACCCACAGAGGACTTCTTGCCGCTGCCTACCGGCTTCTTGCAGATGCCCCGGGGGCTGACGGACCTCGAGATTGGTATGTACGCCCTACTGGGCGTCTTCTGCCTTGCTATCCTTGTCTTCCTCATCAACTGCATCGTTTTCGTGCTGCGATACCGGCACAAGCGCATCCCTCCCGAGGGCCAGACCAGTATGGACCATTCTCACCACTGGGTGTTCCTGGGCAACGGGCAGCCTCTGCGCGTACAGGGTGAGCTGTCACCGCCTGCAGGGAGCGCGCTGGAAACCGTGCCTGCCTGCTGCCACGGTGATCACCACAGCAGCGGCAGTTCACAGACCAGCGTCCAGAGCCAGGTGCACGGCCGTGGGGACGGCTCCTCTGGGGGCTCGGCCAGGGACCAGACGGAGGACCCTGCTAGCTCACCCACTTCTAAGCGCAAGAGGGTCAAGTTCACGACCTTTACCACTCTACCCTCGGAGGATCTGGCCTATGACTCAGTGCCTGCTGGCGAAGAGGATGAGGAGGATGAAGAGGACCTGGGTTGGGGTTGTCCAGATGTGACTGGAACCACGCGGCCCACTCCGCCTCCGGACCTGCACAATTACATGCGCAGAATCAAAGACATCGCATAGTGGTGACTCCGGAGTGGGGGATATCCCCACACACATGGTGGCCTCTGCCTGGGACTCAGCCTGGACCCACCCAGCTCGCAGGGACTCTGGGCAGCTGAATGGATTTTATAGTCCCTGCCATTGCAGCGTCGGTCTGGCCGGTTGTGGCCAGATCCACTTTGACCTTCTGCCCCTTAACAGGTAGAAGGCTCCGTCTAAACCCAGCGTGAAGCAGGGGGGCAGTTCAGCCTTGTTCGCCCTTTCCAAACCTCATTCCATCTTAGACATCCCCGCAGCCCCAAGATTGTGTCACCATGGCCAAACTTGGGGCCAGGTGGGCCCACATTGTGCCCTGCTATGCCTCCCATGTCCCCAATGGTGCCCCCTGTGCAGGGGACCCTAGTGGGGTCTTGTGTCACAGGCTGCACAAAGACTTTTCTTAAACCAATATTCAGGGATTTCCGTCCTGCAGGGTGGGAAGTGGCGGCTGCCCGCCTTGACGAGGATCTTGCTGCAGATAGAACATTTGAGTGTTTGGGGACAGTTGTGATGTCTGCTGGTTTCTAGGAGTCTCCCAAGCATGGGACTGACTACAGAGGGTCCAGTGTGAAATGGGCACTTCCTGTGGCTTCCACTGCTCCTTAGACTTGGGGAGGGTTCAGGTGAGAGGGGCTTTCATATTTCTCTGGCCAAACCCCACCCACACAGCAAGCGCAAGTGATGTGCAGCCTGTCCCCACAGCAAGATCAACACTACTGCGCCTTAGCCTGGGCTCTGCTCACTCCTGCTACCCTCCACACCACAGGGCAGGCAACCACAGCCAGCATCCCTGAGATGGAGGGGGCCAACTGGGAGTATTGCAAGGGTTCATGGGGTGGGTGAAGGCAGAAGGAAGCTATTGCTCAAACGCCTTGCCCATTTCCCCAGCCACACCTCTTGGGTTCTACCCACCACTGTGTCCGTTTTTCATAAATAAATGGAAGGCATCTGCCTGGGTTGGGAGCAGCAGCTCCCTACAAACAGACAGTACACAGAGACTGGCTCTGTCTCCTTCTTGTATGCTCATCACAGGACACCATGGGGCAACACTGGCTACCTAAGGGCTGTGTCCTCTTCCCTACACGGTGTGTCTCTTAAGACATGTGGGTACCAAGTGAAGGCGGCCTTCAAATATGGGTCTTCTCTGGGAGTCTTCAGTGATCCACAAAGGAAGGAGCTGGCCTTGAGACTGGCTCAAGAAAGAGGTTTTATGGGGAAAGGGGATGGGAGAGAGGTATGTTGAACTTCGCACGCCCACTGAACGTCTCTGTTTCCTCTGCCTGCGTGGTGGATGGAAGTCTTTCCTTGAATCCACTACTGCAGGAGCATATCTGTTCTTACCTGTAGGTCAGATGGGAGCCCTGTTGAATGTGGCTCTGACTTTGAATGGGAAGAGCTCCTCTGGGCTTGGGAACATGCACAAAGTCTCCTAGGCTCTTGAGAGACCACATAGCATAGGTAGCAAGCCAGGAAGGGACCATGAAACTCAGAAGATCCTGCCAGGGTAGCTATCCAGCCTATACACAGGGCTATGGGAGCCATCTTGAAAAGGGACAGACCTATGGAAGCAGGCTAGGGTTGCAATAACTACCAGGGCACTTTTTTTTGGGGGGGGGTGTTCACCACAGAAAGCCAGCTGACTTGCGTGGCTCTGTCCCACAATCACTGCAGGCCTGAGCATGGCTCTGTCCAGTGCACATGGTAGTAGTCATTGCACCTAGCAGAGATCACAAGCTCGGAGAGTCTCAGTGAGTGGGACCAGAGTCCAACTTCTCAGGAAGGTGTAAGTCTGGGAAGACTGGAAACTGACATTTCAGTAGCTCACTGCGTATTTGGTAATAGCTCGGTGGCTAGAGAGAGCCACCCCACAAGCTGAACATGGGGTGGGACTTGGGCTCAGGTCAGGCTTCCTCTTCAGAAGCCAGACCATAAGCACTTATTGTATCCAGCTCATGCAGGTTCCTTATAGAGCAGAAGTTCTCAACCTTCCTAATGCTGAGACCCTTTTAATATAGTTCCTCATGTTGTGGTGACCCCCAACCATAAAATTATCTTTGTTGATATTTCATATCTATAATCTTGCTATTTTTATGATTCATAATGTAGATAGCTGATATTCAGGATCTCTGATAGGCAATCCCCCAGAGGACTTGCCACCCACAGACTGAGAACCACTGCCTTGGAGAACTATGGGAGTCTCCATCATTTTTCTTATCCCTTTGTGCCTAATATGGTGCCTGGAGTTGGTAGTGATCAGCAAGTGTTTGCTGACTAAAGTTCAAATGCAGACTCAGCGGCAGTTCATCATCCTGGACTTGATTTCTTTTTCTAGTACTGGGGACTGAACTGAGGACTTTGCATGGAGTAGGTGAGCCCTCTGCCACCGAACCACTAACTTATTCTTCTTTTGATTTGTTTGCTTGAAGCAGGGTCCTCACTAAGTACTAAGTGACCCAGAATGACCTTGAACTCACCATGGGACCTGAGCAGACCTTGAACTTGCAAGCCTTCTACTTCAGCCTCCTGGGTAGCTGGTATTATAGCCAGCATCCCTGTAACAGTCTGGGATGTCCTGTACCATGTTTGTAAGTGTAGGAAGATGCCCCAGGCATCCTCTTGGAACTCTCAGGGAGAGAGGTGAGAGAGACACAGAAGCATCCTCAGAATATTCCAGAGTGATGGGTGAAAAGTCACTAGTGTTAAACATTTTGAACACACTAATTTCCTACTGTGTGCTGGATTCTGCCAGGAGTCTGGGCTACAATGTGGACCGGTCCTCAAAGGCACCATAGGTTAGCACCCTACAGCCACCTGGGATGGCCATAGAGTTCTGCCTTGGGTCCATCAAGGAGAAGGTGAAGGCAGAGGATACTCAAAGACGTTCCCAGTCGATATGGAGACCCAGGCTGCTGCTCAGTACTGTAGCCACGTCCCAACTCCTGCTGGCCCTAAGTCATTGGCAATAAGGAAACAAGCTTCTATGTCAAGGTTGGGGGTGGGGCACAGAAGGAGTGCTGCAGAGTCCCATGGGTTTATGCATCAGGATCCCACGTGAGGTTTAGAATTTTTTTTTCCTCTGCCTGAGTGAAAGAAGAATGACAGAGTGACCAGACCGTGAGGCAGAAGCTGCAGCAGATAGAATATAGCCCAGGGTTGGACAAGGAGGAGAGAGCTGGTGCACACAGCAGTGTGCAGAATCAGGACTTGCCAACTGCTTCCTCCGATGTAGAGATGGGGGGAGAAGAATGAGCAGCTGCCTCACTGTAGAGCCCTCATTCCCCTCATTCTCCCAAATCCCCAGGACCGAGGATGCTGCTGGAGCAAGTCGGGCACTGTCGGAATGGCCTTTGCTCACGCTATTGCCAACCAAGACACTAGGGCCCGTAGTGGAGGCGGAGAGGGCAAAGCAACACAGCAGGCTTTGGAACCGAGCTCACAGCTCTGCCCGCCATCCAGTCCTGTTATTTGTGACCCTTTCTCCTCATTCCTCACACTGTCCACGTTCGGCAGCTCAGAAGCAATCACTAGAAACCACTTTGCATGACCCTGGAGGAATTCGAGCTGGAGCAGATTGGACAGGAATGAGGTGAGGACCTTAAGTTAACAACTGCTCTGAAACAACCCAGGCACTGAACTCCTCTTTTTGTAAAAAGTTGTCTTCAACCCCTAAAAATGAATGGAGACACCATGTACAGAATAGCTGTTGATAGAGGGACACTTAAAGGATGTTGAGGAACTGGGCCCAGGGATCAGTTCACTAGAAAAATGTGATTTCTCCGGCAGCTAGAACAGGGAGGCAAGGCAGAGGACACACTCGGTCTCTTCCCAACAACAGACTCCAGAGTCCCCCCCGTTCCAGCCCCCCATTCCATCCCAGCAATGGAGCATGCCTGTCTCCAGTTGGGTATTAACTAAACACTAAGCATGTGCTTCCCTTTAGGCAATGATTATTTAGGCAAGGTCTACAAGCCAAATGTAGAGACTCCCAAACACAATACATAAAGGTGCAGAAGATCTTAAAGGGAACAAACTTCCCAAGGCAGTTTGTATATCAGGGGCTTCTATAGCCCAACAGTGCTTGCACTGTGAGTTTCAGTTAATGCATCACCACCTCTGGTCCCTCGTTTTCCCATTTTTGAAAGAATAGATATCTACCAGGTCCAACACTCATATCCCTACCAAGAATATCAAGGGGTAGAGATCCCAACTCCTTCATCATAGGACAACAGACTCCGGAAGGGCAAGGGCAAGCTTAAGGTCTAAGGTCTCCAGCTTAGATGTGATTTAGTGAGTGCTCTGAAACTCCTTCTTCCTCCCCCAAGGCAACTAATGACATCAGCAGGTATTGTGGATAAAGCTGGAGAAGACTTTGAAAGAGAGGTGGGGGAGATGTGAAAGATGGATAAGGACTCTGTGGGGGGGGGAGCTGCAGGACTTCACTTAAAGCATAGGTTGAAGATAAGTATTTGGAATCATCTTCTGAGAGACACATATCCCTCTTCCCTGGGGCTCTTCTCAGTCCGCTGTCTTACCCAGCAGCCACACAACCATCAGAGCAGAGTACAGGGACTTTCCTCGGCAGGTGTCCCCTTTGGGGAGCTGATGGCACAGCACAGAAGCCAGTGCAAGCAACTGAGAATGAGCCTGTACTTGGCCCTTTCTCTGGGGCACTGGGACAAGGCAAAGCCTGGGAGATGGAAGTTGAGGGCATCCCTGAGGACTGCCATCTCTGCCACAGTGGTGCAGGGAGTGCTACCCTGTCCCATCTCCCATACAGTGCAAGCACGGAGGAAATAAGGTGAAGAAATTGTTACTAACACTTGCTGGGGGTTTACTATCTACTCTGTGTTAGAGCTGTCATTTCATTAGCTCTCTAGCTGCCAGGTAAGATAGGTCCAGTTATACCCATCTTAGAGATGACCAAACTGAGGCTCAGACAACTTACATTACTGGCCTCCTGGGTAGAGACTGTGAGCTCAATCATTGTGGCAGTGACCAGAGCACCAGACAGAAGTCCATGGGTGTGATAGGAATCCTTACTTCATTGATGTTTGTGTGTGTGTGTGTGTGTGTGTGTGTGTGTGTGTGTGTGGTTATGAGCCTTGTGCTATTCACATGCACAAAGAAACAAGACCTTCCTCTAAAATTCCAGGCTCGGATGTCCCTTCAGTGCCTTTGGTGGTCCTCAGACCCCAGAGTTTGAAGCCCAAGTCCCACCCAGCCCTTCATCCTTTTCTCCATCCCAAGGAAATGACCTCCTGCCTTCAGAGAATCCAATGAGGTGCACATGGATGGTTGTGCATACTCCACACTCGGAGCGAAGGCAGAGAGCAGGCAGTTAATCCAGAAGAGCAGCTTGAAGCACTCTGGGAGACAGCATTGGGGGGAGGGGCTACAGAAGGCTAAAATGTCACTCTAGAGATGACGAGAAAGTTGTGGCCCTATCCCTTCTTGGTTCCCAGCCTGAAGGAGGAACCAGCGGAAGAAAGTGCTGGATAAAGGACCCATTAGGAGGAGGAGACCTGAAGTGGGTCAGGGGTGTGACTAATTATCCTGGGCATCCCAGTCTCTGGTCCACCTCTGAAAGACAGGATGTCCTCTTGAGAGTCATCTTGGCAGGCACTGCCTTGCTCCTACTGTATAAAATATTCTCAGTGGGCTTCCTCTGAGTTGACTGGGGCAACTTCCATAAGGAAGAGCCTGCCAGCTGGAGGGGCTGGTGACAGGACAGAGAAAGAGTGAACCAGTCCTGGGAGCTTTCCACTCCTCAGTAAGAGGCGCCAGGTAGCTCACTACCTACCCTGAGAGGCTGACATCCAACCCATCAGAGGTAACCTAGAAAGTAAAAGATGGGGGTGTGCGGGTACCTAGGACTTCCTCTTTACTCTTTGTTTCTGCTTCTCCTGGATATTTGCCAGCCTCCCACCCCCTCCTGGGCACAGACTTCACTCTCCAGGAGGCAGAGGTGGAAAGGAGATGTCATTGCTCAGAACTGACAGGAATCTGGAATGCCATTCCTCCCCGTCTGCCTGCACAGACACACACCTGCACACTAGTGACGTATCTTTTCCATACACTAAAGGTTCAGATTCAGGTTCTCCCTATGGGAAGCTGGCTGTGGAGTGGATGAGGCTGAGACTCAGCTAATCTGTGCAGGGACTGTGTCTCCCAGGGGCTGAAGAAAGAACATTCCAGCAACGGAGTGCTTTTAGGAAATCCTCAGCAATGCCAGGTTCTCAGTGACCTCAGGAAAGTCCACTCTGAAGCCACTCAGTCAGGTAATTAAACACTAGCCTTTGATAGAAGCCCCGACATGTGAGGCTGGTCAGCAGAGCATAGGTGCAGAGCACCAGCCAAAGCAGCAAATACACATACAGTGCACATGCAAGTGCACACACTCCTCACAAGCACACACGTTCCATGCGTGCACATGTGCACACACTCTCATATACCCTTGTACGCTGTGTCACCTTTCCTGGGGGGATATGAACAAAGGAGTCTAATCGCTCTAAATGGAACCAGTGGCAGATATGGGAATCCATTCCATCGCAGCCCTTGGCCAGCCCGTGAGTTTCCTGAGCTTACTTGCAGGAACACGGAGCACTCAAATGGGGCATTTAAAGGCAGCTGTGTCACGGATCTCCATTCTCAGATTTCCCTGCACAGCTCAGCAGGAAGAAGAGTTCCCTCTCATTTGCCCCAGTGACTGTTTCCATCACCTTGGGGAGGAGCTTCAAGGATCTGGCAACTCCCTGAGTTTCCAGAACCTTCTACGTTGCCCGAGGTTCTCTCCTCCTCTCAGAAATGACGATATGAAACATGTGCACCCCTTTAACACATGTGCATACAAGCCTCCTATGCAGCCCTATACGGGCTCCACTCAAGCATGCAACTCACATACTCCAGTACATGCTTCACATCCACCCCTACACACATGTCCTAATTGCACATGTGCATAGAGGCATCTGGAGCCTCCTCACAGCACCCATGCAGTACTAAGAAGCAACGGCTGCTCCCCCATTTTATCACCATCGAGCTGTGGTTGAGAAGGTGCAGGTCACAGGTGAGAAGGACAAGCTTGGGTCCAATGGAGGAGGTCAGCCCTTGAAGCTATAGTGTGTTCCTGTGTGCAGGAGTCACAGATTTCTGCATAAATAACCTTCAGGGGTCCCAGTGTGCACTGAGTTTGTGGAAGGCAGGAGGGTGGGCCAAGTGAACAACCCATACTTACCGCAGTAAATAAAAGCTCTCCCGGCATTCAGAAGACTGCCATTCTCATGCAAGCCATCACTGAGTTAATTACAAAGATTCTTATCTGTTCATTAAAGTGACTGGAGGGCCCTCTATTTGGAAACATTGCAGTTAAAGGGGCTGTGTTATTGACTCTAATGAAACGATTCACTCAGGGCTGGTGCCTGGCGAGGTGGAACCTGGGGACAGAAGCCCTCCTTCAGGGTGCCTGGCCCTTTGCACAACAGTCAGAAAGGATCATAAGGGGAGCCCCAGTGAAGCTTGCAGAAGCCATGGCTGCCAGGTGGTATGTCTTAATTCACTGGGCCACAGGAGGAGCAGGGCTGATTCTTCCCAGAGCTTTCATTCCCCAGCCATGAATAAAATGCCCATCCTGATGGGTACTCGAGAGAATTAAATGAGTCACTCATTGTACCCAGATAACAGAGATTGGCTAAGCCTCCAGATCACCTCAGTAAGTACCTATGATCTTTCAAAGAAGGATGCATCCCTAAAGCAAGGAGACATGGAAGTCTGGTCTCAGTGTCTACCTAATGTTGCTGATTGATTGATTGATTGATATTCATTTATTTTTGGCATTTAGAGACAGATCTTCCTTGTTGACCTGAGTCATCTCTCAGGGAACTTGAACAGTTCCCAGAAGGCTTTGGAAGTCTTTAAAAGAGAGAGACTGATATTTTGCTTCACTACAGAGAAGTCGGGGTATGGTGTGCATGTGTGTGCATTTGTGTGTGTGTGTGTGTGTGTGTGTGTGTGTGTGTGTATTTGTGTGTGCATTTGTGTGCATTTGTGTGTGTGTGTGTGTGTGTGTGTGTGTGTGTGTGTGTGTGTGTGTGTCTGTGCAAGTGTATGTGATAGCTTAGGGAACTCAAAAGAGAGTGACTGTGAGCTGGTGTAACATTGTCTACTTTAAGCATTCTTCAAGATATACCCTACCCTGAGTTCCTCAGTCCCTGGGATTCCTCTAAGATGAGGAGCCAAATTCCGAGCAGGGACAGCCTGTCAGTCTTCCTAGCCCAGATTCTATCCCAGGGAACAGAGCACTTAGAAAGGACAGACCTGGGATACTTAGAGCCAGGCCCTCTGATACAATGGGCCAGCTGCTGTTTGCCATGCAGGACCACACTCAACTCCCTTCCCCTTCCCAGCCTGGCATGGGCTCTAAGGGCACTGATGCCTATCTGCGGGGTGAGGAGCAGATAAGGCCAGGCCCAAGCCGGGCAGCTTCTCCCTTTCGGTTTTCCTCTGGGCTGTGTTCACAGGCTGGCGAGGACACAGTCTGGTGGCTGGCTGCCAACTCTTCCAACTCCATCCTTCTGTCCTCCTTTCTCAAAGTCCTCTTGAAGGGGCCTTCCGAGCGGGGGAGGGATTTCTGCAGCCATGGCCGCTGTGGTAAAGAGATGAGTAGCATCAGGAGCTAAAAGCTCTGGAACAGGGTAGGTGTGAGGTTTGGGGTTTTTGTTGTTGTTGCTGTTGTTGTTTTTGTTTTTTCCTTAAACAGGACATGACCAGGGAGTATCTGTCTTATTCACAAACCCTTTCTCCTGGGGATGAGCCTGGTGGGATGTGAGTCCTAGCCATGGATGTACACAGGCTATGGAGCAGGCTTCAAGGTCCCTGAGAGTTCAGGAAGCTGCCCTTCTGCATCTCTCCAGATCCATACGAGGCCATTGAACCCAGTTTCTGCTGAACTGCTCCAGGGCCCTGGGAACTGCTAGGAATTGTGATGACTTCACTTCTGCTCACTGTTGCGCCGCAGGGACCTTTCTGGGCTCCTTCACCAAGACCTCACACTACTCACCCTCCAGGAGGCCTGCACCACACCTACCACCCCTAATATTCTACTAATGTTCTACTGCCCCGCTTCTGGCATGTGGTCAAAAGAACGATGGCATGTTGAACAGGCCCTTGGGGGTCTGTGAGAGAGGCTCCAGGGAGAGAAAGCAGAGGGCCTTTTACCTCAGGTGCATTTGTTAGATTGTTCTTGGACATGATTTTATGCCTCCTCTGTTAAAAATTTACATTCAATTTATAAGACATGTTTATTCTTGTCGGGTGTCCGAACATGGCTATAGAACCCAATCTGGTCAGTATACCCTGAGTCTGGATATGGCCTCTGCCTGGCTTTCATGTTCTCCCAGATATAATTTATAGTACGTGCCAGGCAATTGTGTTTATTGGTCGGTCCTGAGAGAGTTCTGGGAAAGGGCTGCTCTGGTAATATTTAGTAAGTGCTTACTGGCGTTTATTTACACATTTTTTTCTGATCACGTTTTTCTGAACTCAAACAACCTTCCTTGGGTCATTACTCTCTTGGTTTCATTTGTGTATAAAAGGTACACTAAACTGAAGTAAGGTTGTACACAGCATTAGACTGTGATCCACCCTGTTCTTTCAGGTCCTTGGATCCCAGGTGACTAGATCCATTCAACAAGAGCTGTGCAGGTGGACAAAACTCGACATGCACCCCCACACTGGAGTGGAACTCCCTGCGGACACTGGCTTTCTTTACTCTGTGCTGCATCTTCCGTCTGCCTTGGGGCCTGGGACTCAGAAAGCTCGCTGTCATGTGTGTGCTTTGGACAAGGCCACACTGTGTTGGCTGTAGTTGGGGATTGGGACAGAGGCCCTGCTTTTCACACATACTCCTAAGAAGAGGACCATGGAATCAGCTCTAACTCCAGTCAGGGTGTACCCTTGGGGAGCAATCCCCCTCTCTGGGTTGAACAGGAGCACAACACAGCAAGTCTTGGGACCCACTCTCCTCCACCCAGCAGTCTACCATCTTTCCAGTGACTCTGGATTTGTGAAGTGACTTAGAGATGTGCTGAGACCAAGGACAGCCCTCCACCTCCTGTCCAGAATCCCAATGCTGGTCAGCCATAGGGGAAGCAGGAGAAGGTGATACAGGAGTGAGGGGTCCCATGCAGGGGCTCCCACACTGCCAGAGCATCTGGAAGGGAGGCAGGCCCAATGGATGAGCTTTGAGAAGTCCACAGCCTCCCAAAATGGTGTGTAGAAGGAGACAGGTGTTTGCATGCTGACTTCATTCCATTCTCAGGGAGGCCCAAACTGCACAAAGATCAACTTCTAGTGGGGGTATAACAGCATTTAAATTTTTTCCCAGGTCATTTTGTCCCTTTCCTTCAGTTCCAAAACTGAGCGGGGATCCCTCCCAAGTCACACCAGGAGGGGATTCCTTTTAAAAGTAAATAAGCCCACTCTCTCATCTCAACTGGGAGTAGAAGTTATAGTCAAAACAAAATCAAACCTCTAGCCTTAACTCTCCCACAATTCACTCCAGACAAAATGAGATATGGGTACAATACTGAGACTCTGAGGGACTCTGTATGTATGCCGCCCATCTGATAGAGGGGCACCCACTCTTAGTTTCCCTCTTCTGGGGGCCTATGCAGGCTGGGAGGCCTCCTGAATTTACCTCTCTGGCACATGAGGACTTGATGTTATGGCCCCCTACAACCCAGTCACTAGGTACTCATTATGGCTGTAGAAGGCATTTAAGAATCCTAGACTTAGAGATGGTTGGTAAGTGCTAGCAGCCATGAGGACCCGAGTTCAATTCTCATGGGGGTGGGAATAAAAGTAAGGCTAGGTGTGGTAGAATGAAGGAGAGATGGATCTCTTGGACTCGCTGGCCAGTCAGACTAGCCTACCTGGTGAGTTCCAAACAAATAAGAGACGATCTCAGAGTCACTCACAACCTGTACATCTGTGTCTTAGTTCGGGTTTTACTGCTGTGAAAAGACAATATGACCAAGGCAGTTCTTATAAAGGACAACATTTAATTGGGTCTGGCTTACAGTTTCAGAGGCTCAGTCCATTATCATCACAGCAGAAAGCATGACTATCCAGGCAGACTTAGTGCTAGAGGAGCTGAGAGTTTTACATCTTGATCCAATGGCAACGAGGAGGAAACTTTCTTCTGCAGGCAACCAGAAAGAGACTATCTTCCACACCATATGTAGCTTGAGCTTATATATGAGACCTCAAAGCCCACTGCTCACAGTGACACACTTCCTCCAACAAGGCTACACCTACTCCCATAAGGTCACACTTCCTTATAATGCCACTCCCTATGGCCAAATATTGAAACACATGAATCTATAGGGGCCAAAACTATTCAAACCTGTCTCTCTCCTGTAAAACTTAATTTAACCTACCTTGTTTTGTTGAGTCAGGATCTCTCTATATATCTGAGGCTGACCTTGAACTCACAGTATATCCAGCCTATTTCAAACTCTCCGTCCTTTTGCCTCATTTCCAGAGGGCTGAGATTACAGGCACAAGCCACCATACCTGGTCTATAATGAAACCCTTTCTCCTGCAGCCCTTCTCAGGGGTGCATGTGGGTCAATAAGGAATAAATCCGATGGACATGTGTATAGGAAAGGCATTAGAAGAGCTCAAAATGCTTGTGGATAGCATTCAGACAGAGGAGGGAAGACTCACACCCTTCGGGGGAAAGTAAACAGAGGCAGAAGAACCTGTGGAGTTGTAGAAACAGACAAGGATTCTCCTACTAAACTTAGCAAGCCAGAGTCAGCAGCAGGATATAGGCCAGGCCAGCAAGAACCAAGACTTTTAGATTTTTATCCCAGCCTAGTGTGTGCCAGCAGAGACTGGTAAACACAGGGTGGCCCGGGGAGAGTATCCCATTGGGTTTCAGGAAGTTGGCCATGATGTGAGTGAAGATTGAGGGTTTGGGTGGATTGGAATCGAAGCTACCCTAGTATTAACTGAGTCATGGAACAGAGGGCCAAGAGCTTCTTTCCAGATTCCCCAGCTCCCTGTTTTCATGTTATACTCTTTGGAAGGTTCCCTAAGAACTAGGGGTGTGTCACCAAGTAGGAAGAAGGGACTTTAAGTCTTGGTTCTGCTATTGGTTGCACATTGCTTTGAATCTCTATTATAGTTACCCAATCTATAAAACAGGGCTGATTTCCCCCCTAACCCCCAGGTTATGTTGACTAGTGGCCATTTCTACACAAGCTTTGACACAGTAAAGTGCTTCCTAAATGGGACCATTAGTGTCCAGCCTTTAAATGTTCCACATACCATTAGTCTGGAATAAATAATGGAAAGAATTCATTCCAGTCCTGGAAGAAACCAAGACCCTGAGCCTGGAGTAACTGGCTTATAGTACTAGGGTTTGTAGAATAGAGGAATGGGGATTCAAAGTCAGGACCTCTGACCACTGTCCTCTGCAGAATTGGCTTTTGAGAAGTCCTTGGATGTCACCCTTCACTATGCTGTTTACAGAGATGAGCAGGGCCAGATCACTGTCATTCTTCCAACTCTGCCAGGCCCAGCTTTACCTATCCTGTGTTGTAAGATCTCTTTGCAAAGCTAGCATGGTCATCCCAGCCTGTGGAGGCAGTCAGCAAGGATGGGGGAGGACCACAGCAGCAGGGAGAAATGCTAAA
This sequence comes from Tokudaia tokunoshimensis, assembly GCA_036184795.1. Taxonomy (NCBI): domain Eukaryota; kingdom Metazoa; phylum Chordata; class Mammalia; order Rodentia; family Muridae; genus Tokudaia; species Tokudaia tokunoshimensis. The sequence continues at coordinate 39,232,098 of BTHU01000010.1, read as the reverse complement.
TGTTCACCAGTCTGTCCCCTGGGCCTCAGTGTGGAGCTGAAGGATGGGCCTGTGCTCTGTCAGTGGCCCCAGTCTGCGATGGATGTGCAACCTGGTAGGATGGTGTCGGCAACACTTGGCGAGATTCATTTTCCCCGCTGCTATGGGAGAAAAATGGGGCCTGTGAGCCATCCATCTGCTCGGCAGCAAAATGGCAAGCAGGAAAGCCTTGCAGAGAGCAGCCCAGCCAGCCCAGCTCAGCAGTCTATGAACAGGGCCAGGAGGTGGGAAGCAGCACAGGTCTGATTTCCCTGGCTGCCCAGGAAGGGCAGGACTCCTTAGGGTGGACACCATGTAGGTCCTTCAGCGGAGCTACCTGTACCTTCAAGAACTAAATGTTAGAAACTCACAGTTCATGGTTCATGCTGCAACCTTTCTCTGAGAAGAAGATCCTGGAGAAAAACTGTCTATTTCCTCGAGGTGTTCCTAAAGCCTGACCTCTCCATTCTTCCCACAGAAGAGACCCCAGCCTTCTCCCTCTTTTTAGCATTCCTTGAATTCTGCTGGAGCCAGTTACATAGCACCTCATCGGTGAGTCATCTAGAGTCTGCCAGTCATTCCTGCCAGTACTCTTCAGTATCTACTTAGCCAATGAATTCTTCTCTGGGGTCTGGAATGGTCTATTCCACTCCAGCTACATCATTTTTATGTGTTTTATAGATTTATTTTTAATTACATGTGTGCTCATGTGTCTGTGTGTCATGTATGTGTCACATCGAGGTAGCCTTGGAAGCTAAAGAAAGGGTATCAGGTTCTCTGGAGTTACGGGTAGTTGTGAGCTGCCCAACATGAGTGCTGGGGATGAAACTCAGATCCTCTGAAAGAGTATCAAGCACCCTTAACCACTGAGCTATCTCATCCGCCCCTAGCCTCACTGAACCCCTCCCCCTCAGTATCATCGGTATGGAAACACTCATATTCCAGTGCATGCAAGAGTGGCTGGAACATGTCTAAAGCCAAAACTCCCTGCTTCCTACCACATCAACGTCTACTACCTCCCAGCAGATGCTGTCAAAAACACATGTCAAATGCATTGTGTTTCCAGGAAAGTGACTAAGTCACAGGCATTCCTCCATCTATAGTGGGGTTATGTCCTGTTAAACCCATCAGAAGTTGAAAACATCATAAAATGAAAATGCATTTAATCCACCAAATGCTACATCTCAGCACATCATGCAGTGGAGAGTGTTGTGTATCCCCTGATGATCTCATGATTAACTGGGAACATTGGCTTCTGTCCAGCATCCTGACAGTATATCCCAGTTCATGTCTCTGGACTGGGCAAACATCAACATTCAAAGTACAGTTTCAGGTTGAGATTGTGACTCAGTTGAGAGAGCACTTGCCAAATGTATAAAAGGTCTTCATTGATTTCCCAGACCCCATAAGTCAGGTGTGTAGCACATGACTCTAGTCTGAGTACTTGAAAGGTGAGACAGGAAGATCCGGAGTCCAAGGCCAGCCTCAGCTCTGGAGCAAGTTCAAGGCCAGCCTGAGATACATGAGATACAAGAGATTGTTTCAAGACGAGAGACAGACAGACAGACACAGAGAGAGACAGAGACAGAGACAGAGAGACAGAGACAGACACAGACACAGAGAGACAGAGAGTCAGAGAGAGATGGAGGGAGAAAGAAAAATACCTTTCCGGTGATTCTGTATCACATCTACACCATCAAGAAGTCAAGACATTGAATGTCAATCCACCAGAAGTAGTGAACTCTCTATAGAGACCAAGTGAAGTTTGACTCATCCAAAGTCAGCATTACCGAAAGTTTAGCATAAAGATCTTTCTTGTCTCCTATTCATGATTCTAGAACTGAGTAGTCCCTGGAATCAGAGCAGGTTTAAAGAACACCACACTGCATGTGGTCAGGAGGAATTTCAGGAGAGAAAGTGGAAGTGATGGTAGAAATAGGAGTGAGATGCAAAGTTTTATTGGCATGACTTCTTCAGTCTGACTTGAAATGAATGGCCTTCCTGCAGTGACTGCCACTCAACTGCTACAATTGACCGAGACCTGCATGTTTGTTACATGACTGCACTCCGAAGTTCATTAGCTTGGTTTAACTAAATAATTCCATATTCGTTTGGTCTAAAGGGCCAGTACCGGGACCTTGGTACAAATCAATGGCCTCCTACAAATTGCATTTGCCAACTGCTCTGGCCTTGGCTTTCCCCGCCACCTTCTCTTCTCCTTACAACAAAGGTGGTTCTCTCCAAAGATACATAAGCAGGGAACATTTGCTTAGGGCAGATGAAGCTCTACCATGGAGCCTACCATGCTGCCTACCAGTGGGGTAGCTACTCCAGGGAGCAGCTTTGGTTAGTTCTCGTCCAGGCCGCACTGAGAACTGCCAGATGGACTGTCCTTAAAGCTCCACAGAGGCCGCATTCACATTCCCTATGGATGGTTCCTAAGACCCTTTCCACATTGCATGTCCCATGAGAGGGCGAGTGGGCAAAGCAACTGGTCCTTCCCTGTCCCCTGGCAGCTAGAGCCGGCATTAATAGCTTTCCTCTCAGCCCTCAGCTGGGGTGTTAGTGGAACCAGCAGGACCATTACTTACTGAGCCAATCTCTTGCTCTCGTGCTGACCCACCCCCACTCTCGCCTCAAGAGAACAAAATTAAAAGAGATTTGTCCTCAAGCAGCGACAGCTCATCTTGCTCGCTCCTGCTCCAAGATCAGCAGCCCCCTTAGGCTGTGGCTCAGGCTTTCTCTACACGAGCGGCAGGGGCAGGTGGGAGTCATTTGTCTCTGGCCTCAGTGGGTCCTCCAGCTCTCAACAGACCTCCACGTTTGACCTCCCCACTAATTTCCCCCGTCCTGCTTTCTCTGGGGGACGTTTTACGGGGATTCTGCTGAAAACTTCAGAGACAATCCTGTCCCTCATTTTTAAGGTTCTCAGCCTGAGCATGAGGCACATCTGTTCCCTTTTTCATTCAACCAGAGGCTCCATTTGTCTCCTCTTGGCTGAGGCCCCCTAGATTGTTCCTGGCTGAATTATGGAGCCTTGCTTGGAAGCCTCAGATTGAACATGTCCCCGAGGCTGTTGTCCTCATGGAAAAAGTCTGCTGGTCTCTCTGTCCTGCCCACCTGCCACAGGCCCTCTAAATTAGTGTCTCCCCATCCCCGGAATGACACATAGAGTGAGCCAAAAAGAAGTATGACTATAATCTCTGGTGCCACCATGTGCCAAATGCAAGGAGCTAACAAAGAACGATGTAGTTAAGGGAGGACACAGATATAGAAACAAACAAACAAACCAAAAAAGCCCCCGTAACCATGGCTCCAGGGGTAAACACCTCCCTCATAGCACAGTGTTTACATCCACCGTGACCACAGATGGATTGGGCTCCTGGACAGACAAGGGGCCTAGCTACCCTTGGCCTCCTCCCCATTCCCTTCACCATCCTGGACACTGGGACCAGAGGAAAATCAAGATTCAGTACCAGCTGTGCTCTTTAAGAGATGAGTGTGGGATTGTGGGAATTCCCTCTTGTCTTTTCCTATAGATGATGAAGGGCTAGCAACAAGCGGAAAGGGAGAGTAAACTGTTCTCCTAATCCCTTGCTGCCTTTGTGCTCATTAGTGAAAACCATTGTCCTAGTAGCTGCAGTCTGTGATGGTTAGCTTTGCATATCAACTTGACTGCATCTGCAACAACTAAAACACAAGCTGTTGGGCACCCCTAGGAGGTATTTTTTGATCTGATTATTTAAAGCAGGAAGACTCACCCTAAATGTGGGTGGCACCTTATGCTGGCAGCCCAGATAAAAGGATACAAAAGAAGGAAGCTTTGCTTTTTGCCTGCTTGCCTTCATTCTCACCATCAAGCGTGTCTACTCCAACACAGCAGCATTCCTTCACTGGTAATAGAACCAACTTATTCAGTGTTCCAAGAATAACTCCAGGAACCCTCTAGGCCCTCGATCCTGAGTTGAGACTGCTAAGATGGCCAGTCTCGTGGACTGAGCATCTACTTTCAGAAGCTTGGCCTCTTAGATGTGAGATACCCACAAAACTCACAGTCCTGCGATGGGATCCATGCAAACCTCTTCTCAGGCCTTGCCAGCAATTGTGGTAGAAGTAGCTGATCAAAACTTATATACAGAAGGCCTCAACTCAAAGAACCTTCTTTAAAGGGGAATCACTAAGAAATCACTCCATCTTTTCAGGGCAAAAGCAGTCTTGAACAGCAGTTGAACTAACGGGCAGCAGTGCACTCCATTAGGAATTTATTTGTAAAGAGGCAACCATCTGCTGCAATGCATACGTACATACATACACATATGTGTATGAAGCACATAGATATACACATATATACACACACATACACACATAAATACTCTACACACAGACACACACAGTCACACATACATGCACATGTGTACACATACATACTCTATACACACAGATATTCAGATAACATGTATACACACATACATACACACACAGAATACACATACATACACACACATACATGCACATTCACGCACACACACACACACACACACACACACACACACACACACACACACCTTCAGTAAAAACAGATGCAGGGTTTTATGCCTAGCTCTGCCATGCTATAATCCAGTAGCCTAAACGTTCTGCTCTCAGGATTCACACTGTTCATATTCAAGGGAGTGACTTTTCTCCATCTTTGGGTCTCAGTTCTTAAAGTCAAGACGACTGAGTTCAAATGCAGAAAAAAAGCTGCCAGGACCTGCTGCTGATGACATCAGCTCCACTCCAGCATGTGGAGAGGGTCTGAGCCACAGAAGCCCAGAGGTAAGAAAGTATCATAATGAGTTAGCTTTCCAAACCCTTGCTTGCTGATAGCAGGAACGTAATCCAGTCTTGAAAAACAAAGCATCATTTTCAAGAAATGCCAAGTATTCATTTTCTGGCGGCCTTCCTGCTCTAATGAGTGGTTCTGGAAGTATCCACGGGTTATCAAATTATTATTTGTAGCACTGTTCCCCTTGATATCACAGCCAAGAAACATTTTGCAGCATTAGCAATTCATATATCATATGGGATGGGCATAGGTCTATAGGTCTAGACATAGAAAACAGGATTTGCTACAGTAACCAAAAATCCCACTTTCAATGCAAGACTTGTGAACATTTTCATCTTACTAAAATATTTAATAATATTTAAGTCTTTAAATTTTTTAAATAAAATGCCAGCTGTATATAAATGACTTCTACTTAGTTGGTTGATATTAATTCCTTGTGAAAAAATTATGCCTTTTAATTTTAATAATTCATTTGAAATTCTATTTTGAAATCATATGTGAGAGATATGATTTTTTTTAAAAAATTTTACCATTACTTGATCTTAAATGCTTAATGAAAATATATTCAAATTGTAGACATAGGATAAATGGCATTTTGTTCCCTAATACTTTATCTGAGGGATCCTCTGCAGCTCTACTGTCTACGTATGGACCATCAAGAACTTGAAACATGTTTAGTTTGCAATGAGATGTGCTGTAAATATAAAGTAGGCACCATATTCAAGAAATCTGGAATTTACAAAAGAACATACAGGCTGGAGAGATGGCTCAGCAGTTAAGAATGCTTGCTGCTCTTGCGGAGGACTGGGGTTCAGTTCCCAGCACCCCAGCAGGGTGGCTTATTTACTAAGTTCCCTGCTTACTCAGTAGGTAGCTGCAACTCCAGCTCCAGGGACTCAGACATTCTCTTCTGGCTTCCATGGTCACCAGCACTCAACTGCAGACACCAGACACTCAAACAAATACATCTTTAAATAATAATGTTTTTATATTTGGACTGGGACAATGGCTCCCTGCATAATGTATTTTCTATGCAAGCCTGAGGACCTAAGTACATATATTCAGAGATCATATAAAGCCAGATGTGGTAGCGTGTGTCTATAATTCCAGAACTCCTACATACAGATGAGAAGTACAGATGGGAGAATCTATGAAAATTTCTAGCCCCTAGCCTGGTATGCACAGAGCAGAAGGGCCCCTCCTCAATCAAGATGAATGGTAAGAGCAGGCACCCAACATTATCCTGGGAACTACACACACTCTCCTACATACACAGACACATATGCATGCACACATGCACGTGCGCGCACACACACACACACACACACAGGCAAGATAAGATAATAGTAATCTTTTTTATTGGCTGGGCATGGTAGTGCATGCTTGCAATCCTAACACTCAGGAGATGAAGGCAAAAGGATCTGGAGTTCAAAGTCATCCTTAGATACATCCTAAGTTCCAAACCAGTCTGGGATACATGAAGCCAGTGATTCTCAACCCTTCTAATGCTCCAACTCTTTAATACAGATCCTCATGTCATAATGGCCCCCAACCATACAATACTATCTTTGCTACATCATAACTGTAATTTTGCTACTGTCATGAATCATAATGTAAATATTTTTGGAGATAGATGCTTGCCAAAGGGTTGCAACCTCACAGGTTGAAAACAGTTACATGAAACTATCTGAAAGTAATAATGATAACAACAATAATCATATTTATGTTGATTACCTGCAGAAATAACAGTTTAGAATGTTTTGATTGGCTCAGTACATTGCTAAAACTAATTCTGAGTGTTCCTTTGGACCATTTCTTTGCTTGTGACAAGTTTCCCCCTGGACAAGCTTACTATGGAACGGATGGTCATAGTCTGTTATTGCAACACAAAGCATATGAAAATTCCAAGTCTGATCACAGAATTGGCAATTTTTGCCAAAAGAAAATCATTCTGTGGTCAGTAGATGATTATGGAAGCAGGGTGAATGTTTGCTTTCTGTGGTTCCTAGCAATGAGTAGTTCTAAGTTTCTCGTGAGTCTGACATCATTAGGCTTGGCTGTGTGAGAGGTCTAGTTTGCGTGCATTAACATGTTCTTAGTGTGTTGACAGATGAGTTTAGATGAGTGTAAACACATTCTACAGCATCAAGCCGAGATGTAAAGACCCCACCACCCAGACAACTCCCCATAACCCTTTGCAGTTAAAATGAACTTTTCTGATGTTTTCCATTGTTAAAGGAGTTTTATTTTTTATTTATTTATTTTTTTGTTTGTTTGTGGTACTCAAGCCTGAACCTTGGGTCTGGAAAGTACTGGGAAAGGAGTCTATCAGCTACATCCCCAGATCTCTTCTCCCTTTTGGTTTTGCTTTGTTCATTGTTCTTTGTTCTTTGTTTCTCTGTATAGACCTGACTGTCCCAAAACTTGCTATGTAGACCAGGCTGACCTTGAACTCAGATCTGCCTGCCTCTGCCTCCCGAGTGCTGGGGCTAAAGCTATGTGCCATCACACTTGACTTTCACCCTCTTCTTATTTTCCATTTTGCAACAGGGTTTTGCCAAAGCTGGCCTTGAATGTGCAATTCTTCTGCCTCGGTCTCTTAAATAGCTGAGGTGCCGGATTCACACCATCAGCCCTGGCCCTTATTCTCTGCTTCCGATTTCCATGGATTCATTTGGTCTTTTCTTGACCTTCATGTAAGCAAGATCATGTAATATCTATTCTTTTGAGTCTAGCTTTTTCCATAAGTCTATTTCATGACTCATCTAAACACAGACTTCCCCTGCCAGGACACTCATGGGAGAACTTCCACACAGGTGTCTTCTGTGGGTATCTGCCACTGTGGCATTATACATGTTTTCTAGTTTTGTCATAACACAAGAACTCTTGCAGGATTTTGTCTACCAGTCTATTCATTGAATGAATAGCTTTTAGATATTTAGAAATATAGTGTGTGGGTGTCTCTTTTACACTCTTGCCCTGTGTACACTTGGATGACCTAGAAGGCCATCTGGGCTGTAAATGAGCCTCTGCTTCAGCCAAGGAACCTGGCAAGCACCCTCCCTGCTACCTGAGGAGCCAAGAGTAGACTAAGAAGCTGTGCACCAATGTAAGAGGACAGAGGAAGGGCCAGCTGAAACAGGCACAGATTATCTGGCACTAGCAAAGTCATGCGCAATGGCCAATTTTGATCATCAAGTGACAGGATCTAGAATTAGCATAGATACCTGGGAAGACAGACCCTGAGTATGGGTGGCGCCATCATGGACTGTGGTACTGGACTGAAATGTGATGGAGAAAGAGAGCTTAGAAGAAAGAGACCATTCGCTGGGCAGTGGTGGCGCACGCCTTTAATCCCAGCACTTGGGAGGCAGAGGCAGGCAGATTTCTGAGTTCAAGGCCAGCCTGGTCTACAGAGTGAGTTCCAGGATAGCCAGGGCTATACAGAGAAACCCTGTCTCAAAAACCAAAAAAAAAAAAAAAGAAGAAGAAGAAGAGAAAGAGATTATATTCCTGATTATAGGTGCAATGTTGGCTAGTTGTCTCTTGCTCTTGGAACTGTGGGATAAAATGAGTCAACTTCCTTCCTGCCTGCCTTCCTTCCTCCTTCCTTTTCCCTTCCTTTCCTCCCTCCCTCCTTCCTTTTCTCCTTTCCTTCCTCCTCTTCTTCCCTTCCTCCTTCCTCCCTCTTCCCTTCCTCCTTCCTTCAGTTGATTTTGTCAGGCACTGTGTCACAGTAATAAGACGACACCAATATACCACACATACCTTTGTTTACTTGTAAGTTTTATTTTGTTTTGTTGTTTTGCTTCATTGTTTGGGGGGTCAGATCTCTGTGCCCTTCAGTGGTCCCAAACTCACAGTGATCCTCCTGCCTCAGCCTCCTCAAGGCTAAGATTATAGATGTGTACTATCTTACCTAGCTGGCTTGCTTATTTGTTCATTTGCTTGTTTCTGAGCTGGAGCTTAAACTCAGAGCCTGATTCATGCTAAGCAAGGTGTGGAGCTACATCCACACCTTGACAAATCCCTTTCAAACACCTAGTATTTGGCCCCAGTATGCCACAGTTTAGAGTTATTGTGGCAAAATAAATAAATCAATGAGATACCTGTCTCCTCTGGCCTTTTGTAGCTCACAGACTGATGAAAGAGACAGATATTAATGAAATAGGCATACTCACAGCGCCAGCCCCGGGCTCCTGGGAACAGTCATTCCTGTACTTGACTCTTCTCCGTTGTGTGCTTTTCTGTCTCTTCCAGCTCTGGTGGTCACTACTCTCTCTCTCTCTCTCTCTCTCTCTCTCTCTCTCTCTCTCTCTCTCTCTCTCTCTCTCTCTCTCTGTCCTCTTTCCTCCCCCTTCCTCCCTCCTTCTCCCCTCCTTCTCCCCTCCTCCTCCATACAGCATCACATCTTTCCTGGAGCCTCCCTTCCGAATCTGAGCCCACCTGTCCTCACTTCCAGTGTGCACCCTGCTGGGTGGGCACCTCTGCCTCTCTATCTTCTTCCAACCAAGAACTTTGAGGAAGAATGTGGAGGTGAAGGAAGAGATGATGTTCTCTAGACTGCCTCTGAGTCTCAGCCCACCACCTAGGAGCGCCTGACCATGAGTCCTGGGTGATGGTGGCTCTGTTTGCCTAGGGGAAGAGCGTAAGGATTTCCTGGGGTTTCAGAGAGGGCTGATAGTGTCTCAGTTGACAGATAATGCTGAACAACGTCATTCACCCTGTCACTCTGTTGGGGAAGCTCAAGACTTACTTGACAAGGGGGTTCTCCACCCTTCACTGGCTTCATGGCTTCTGTATTCAGAGCTGGGGAAGAACCTCAGTACGGAGAAGTGGCTTGGACAGGGATGAGAGGTGGCAGGGGAGGCTGAAGCCTGGGGTCCTGTGTGGCTCCCATCTACAAGGTAGCTGAGGGTGGGAAGAGGTGGCTGCTGTTCATAGCATCCTGGCTGGGAGTGAGCCTCTATGGTGGTCATGTATGGGGACAGAACAGGCTCACAGCAGCTGGGATCCAGGTGGGCCCTGCCAGGAACAGATCCAGCACTCTGGACCACTGCCCAGCACCGCTTCCCAAATCCTATCTTCTCCCGATTCCCAGAGTGTGGCCGTCACTCTGCCAAGCATCCTGGCAGCCTCTGGCAACTCCACTTCCAGAGCAGCCCAGGAACCTGGGACAGTGCCCAGCCAGCCACCAGCACCAGCGGGCTGAGGCGTCCCTGCCTAAGCCCTGAGAGCAAAGGCTCTCATCCATACCATCATTGAAATCCAGGCTCTCGAGCTTGAGCGCAAACATTCCTAGAATAAAGTCCCCACCTAAGGCCCAGCATCAGCCCCCTCCTAGACAGAGAAGGAAGGCAAAGTCCTAACCTTGAACCCATCACTTATTGTTGACACCTTTTGCTTGGGCTGGCACTTAGTTAAGTGTTCTCATCTATTACACGAAGTGTTCTCCTCCTCTCTCCCAGAGCTCTGTGATTGTAAATGAGGCCATGCAAAGACTGCATTTTACACATGATTCATCGTGCTGTGTGACTTCAGTCATGTTGCTGCTCTTCTCTGTGCCCTAAGCAACACTAAGAAAACACTAACGGAATGCCCAACTCCCACCAGCACCCCAGTCCATCATCCCCATCTCAGAAAAACAGGATTGAGCATCTCTGGAGGGTGCTGCTTGGAATGGATGCCACATTTTCTTTCCTTCTTAAAAAAAGAATACCCAGCCTGTATCCTTTCCTGTCTCCATCCATCCTCCAGGGAGTCTGGGAGAACTCCTGCACCTGGAGGGTGTCCCTGCCCTGAGAAAGAAATCTCCCAACCAGATGCCAGCCAGCTCCGCTCCCAGCAGCAGGCCTGGCGGGGCGCTGCCTTTCAACACTGGTGCTGGCCTGCTCTCTTGGCAGCTATAGCTTGTGCACCCTGCAAAGCCTGGCTCCCCTCCTCCCATCTTTTCTTCCCGGCTCCTATTCTTATGTCTTCTGTGTTCACTCTGATAGGAATTCCTGAGAGCCTGCTATGGTCTTTAGGGACATAGACCCGAGTCCTGGGGCTTGTCAGCAGAGTCAACTCTGGGGATCTCAGATGAGAAGTTACCTTCCAGTTATGTAATAATAGCTAACTTTATTGAATCTGACAGTTGCCAGGGACAGGTCTTGGCTTTATAAACATCTTCTAGAACCATCATGGTATGGTGTACTGGAGTAGAGGATTCCCCTTCATGCTAGACATAGGAAGGAGCCTGGCTGATGGGGGCAGAGCTGGTTAGTCCCAGACCACCTGACTTTAAGTTCTTGTCCTTCGCCGGCCACCCTTTCCTATGACCACTGCTGAGGAGGAGTCATCTGCGATGACTGGGAACGCTAATAGGAAAGTGGCTTTTGTAGTAGGTTGGGTCTAAGCATATACTCAAAAAAGTAAAAAAGAAAGAAAGAAAGGAAAGTAAAAGAAAAGAAAAAACTTGAAGCCAGGAGAACCAGATGCTAAAGCACCAGGCCTGAGTGTGCCCACCAGGTTCAGTGACACCGCTTTCTTAGGCATAAATCACCTCCGAGAAACTGCATTCCCAGGGATCCGTGCAGATGTCACCCATTCTTTGCAAGTGAGAGGCTGAGACGCACAAGGCTGCCCTTCCCCATCCACCTGGTGGTCTGTGCTGGCTTGGGACCCTGATCCAGGCTCTCAAGCTCAGATCCATGTCTTTTGCCTCATTTCCTCTTCTTTCTTTTGTAGATCTTCCCTCCCACCCACTTTGCCCACCCACTTGCCAAAGCCAGTAGAAACTCCTAAGCCTGGACAACCTCAAGACTCCACCCACCCCCTCCTGCTTCCCCTTAGCCCTGTCTCCTCCACCCTCCCTTCTCTCTCTGCCTCCCCTTAGCCTTGTCTTCACTTATTCTTGCCAACGCCTCTACTCACAAACAAAGAGGATACCTTTTCCACCGTTGCAAGGCCCCAAGGCCACTTCACTGTCCTGTACACAGTGAGATATCAGAGCAGCCACCTAAGTCAACCTGCTAGGGACTAGTGCCAGGTGCACAGTCTTTAGCACACAAAGGTGGAGACCTCCACTAAGAAGGGTCCCCAGTGTGGAGATGAAACTACCAGGTCCCCTCTGGTGAACCCTTCCTTCCACACATCCCTGACCTGCTGGCATTCCTGTCTTAACTGGATGAATGCAAAAGATTCCACAGAACTGTGACCTGTTCATGGTAGAATTTAACCCTCTTCTGTGGCAGGTAATGGATCTGTCCCTAAGCGCATCTGTCTTAGTCAGGGTTTCTATTCCTGCACAAACATCATGACCAAGAAGCAAGTTGGGGAGGAAAGGGTTTATTCAGCTTACACTTCCACATTGTTGTTCATCACCAAAGAAGTCAGGACTAGAACTCAAGCAGGTCAGGAAACAGGAGCTGATGCAGAGGCCATGGAGGGAATGTGACTTGCTTCCCCTGGCTTGCTTTCTTATAGAGCCCACGAATCTGGCAGCAGAGCCACCCCTGGACAAGCTGTCTGGCTTTCCACGCTGAGCAAGCCCTGAAGAGCAAGTCAGTAAGCAGCACCCCTCCGTGGCCTCTGTTTCAGCTCCTGCCTCCAGCCAGGTTCCTGCCTGGCCTAAATTCCTATCTTGGCTCTCCTCAGTGAGTGTGATTGGGACACTTACACCAAATAAACTCTTTCCTCTCTAAGTTGCTTTTGGCCATGTGTTTATCATAACAATAGAAACTTAACTGAGACACCCTGGATTCTAACTCACACTCTACCCAGCACATCCCCTCTTGGGAACAGGGTTTCCACAGGATTCAGAGGACTTGGCCTGTCTGCAGGAAGAGAGCTTCTTGGAGAAGCCTTCCTTCCTAGGGATAAAAGGCACACCCTTAAGAGTCCCCCTTCAGAATGCTAGCCTATCTGCACCTGGCCCTCAGTACTGCACCTGCCAGCAGGGAACAGAAACAAGGTTTCCAGAAGCTTATAGAGCCTTGGTAAAGAGTTGCAGAGGCTCCACTGGCCTTGCAAATAGAGAAATATATGGACAGGAGGGCAGTCCAGGCTTCCTAGGAGACCACAGCCCTCCTCCCTGCTAGGTTCAGCTCAGTTGGTTCTGGAAGACAGCCAGACCAGGAAGGCTCAAGACCTTCTGGGGTCACTGGCTAGGATCAGGAAATACTCTGTGGGCCAGAGCCCAGGGAAGTGGGGCTTATATGGGTCACAGCCTATTGCAGACCAGGCACTGTACTAAGGAGAACAAATGACACTCTTTCTGCCGAAGCAGCAGTCCCCACACACTGCATGCGCTATTTGTTTAAACCCCTCAACCACGCTTGCAAAACAGCCTGTGAGTGGCATCTTATAAAGAGGAAACTCAGGTGTGGAGCAATTGGCTTGTCCAAGATGGGCACTGTGCATACCAGACTTCATTGAATTGTCCCTCCTACAACTCCATGGTATAAGGAACTTTATTTAAGACATGATTCCAGACTCTCCATCCTTCTGCCTCCAGATCCTGAATATTGGGACTATGGCTATGTACTGCCACATTTGACTCTAAGGGGCTCTGTGTCGCCATTGTTTAGAGGTGAGATGCTAGCTCAAAGAGGTTATGGAATTTTCAGGAGGCCACATAGACCAGAGGTATGGAACTATGAGATGGACCATGGCAGTTTCTGCCAAAGCTAGGGTCCTAATCACCTCACCACATTGTATCAATCCCTACCCCCAAACAAATCACCAAATCCATTTTCCAGAGAAGGAAACCAAGGCTCCAGAGGATGATGTGACTAGGCCAGAGCACCTCACTAGTGGGTAGGCACACCATAACTAGGACCAGGTCCTAGCCTGTCAGCCTCCAGCACTTGGGGAAGGCCATGTCCCCAAGTCTACCGTTTCAACCTCTCCATTCCCCAGCTCCTGCCTGTGACAGCTCTGTTTAATAAGGACTTGCTGCTTGCTAAGGCACAGTGGTCTCAAAAAGGAGCCTCAGATCTCTGAAGTTCTGTATCACGTTGGACTAGGGCTCTGTATTAGGGCTGAGCACATTTGGCTGCGTTGCCAGGGAGGAGATAAGGTAGGAAAGGTTTTGATGGGCCTGAACTCTGAGGAAGTCCAAATTCTACCCCAAACCCGCAAGCTTCCCTGTGATCCTTAACTTCTGAGGGTCTCCTGAGCCGCCTTGGTCCCGTGGCTGTCGGCTGCAGAGCGTTTCCTGCTCTCTCCTCCAGTGCTGGGTGGGTGGCCTGGAGCAGCCGGCTGCTCTGCTCTGCTCTGGACTCCGCTGCTGCCCAGGGTACAGAGAGCTTCCCTCGAGGACCTGTGTCCACGGGTTTCTTCATCCAGAAAGGCAGCCAAGGCCCAGTCCTAGATCTCCCAGGCGCTAGAGGAGAGACACAGGTCGAAGACCCACAGCCCAAAATTGTTTCTGCATGGAATGCACAGACTACAGCCAGAGGGGGGAGGAAAAGAAAAAAAATAGAGGAAGCAAGAGGATGACGTGGAGAAGAGACAAATGGCAGAGACAGAGAGGGGGAGACAGAGACACGTAGAGATGGGAGCTTCCTGGAGTGAGTCAGAGAGAAAGGAACATAGAGACAGCAAGAGCACAAATCCACACCCACAGCTTGAAGAAAGGTGAAGAGAAGAGGAGCAATGGCAAAGGTGTGGTGAGGAGTCAGGGAGAAAACAGAGTCCCAGGAGAGACCCAGAGTCGGGCAGAGGAGAAGGACGGAATGCAGGACTGGAAGGGAGGATCAGCGATTGATTCAGACCTTTGCAGGGCAGGGAGGGACCTTGGGCGGCTCTGGCATATGGCTCCTGATCTCCCGAAGGCCCACGAGAGCATGGCCATTCATCTCTATAAATAATTTTACCCGCCGAGCCTTCTAAATGGCTTCTCTGTGTCTGCGAAAGCTTTTAAACCCCATTTGCTTAGTAAACGCACAGGAAGCAAACAAAAGCCTCTCCCTGGCAGAGAGGGGGGCTGGAAGACCAATTAGACCAAGGAGCGATTAAAAGGAAAGCGTTGTGCTGGCTGGGGCAGCTGGGGTCCCCTGGCCCTTCATCCCTCCTGGACGGCACTGCTTTCTTCTGGGGAGGGATGCACTCTGGGCATCTGGGCCACGCGCCTGATCCCTGAGCATACCGTGGGCAGAGCCATCTTCTTAACACAAGCCTGAGGGAGGATGAGCCTTCAAGGGCTGTTGTGCCTAAGGAGTGAGGAAGTTCTTCTTTGTCTCTGGCCTGAATCTCCATGTTGTTTTTTGCCCTCCAGACTCTACACCTGACAAGTTTTCCCCCATTGCAGGGATGGGGAGGAGACTGGAATACTGTCCAAATAAGGAGTTTCACATTCCTGTGTCTGAATGCCAGCCTTCAGGATTGGCCTTGAGCCCTATTTCTAAGAGAGACAGGTCTCAGGGCCCCAGCTAGCTTCCTTCTGTTCCTAATCTTACACAAGGGACTGACTTTTCATTGTTTTTGGCTTTGTTTTATAACAAAACCCAAGACGATGTTGACTGTGGGTTTCCAACCCCTCAAAAAACAACACTTACACAGGACCATCTGTCTGACCATTTGCAAGGCCAATGTCTTTGGCACTCCTTCTGGCCCTAGCCATGGTCCTTGAACCACCCATAGTAGGACTGGCCCTTTGTCCCCATTAAGACTGCTCAGGTCTGATTCTGGCCTTGGTCCAATAATTAAGAATCCCCTTGGATGTGGATTCTGCCACCAGCTTGTTCCCTGTCCCTTCTGTTGAGCAGCAGCTCTGTGTGCAATAGAGCATTGCTGGGCACTTTGGGGACCAGGGACTCTGGTGAGCTATCTCTTCAAAGTTTATGCTTTATACTCTGCCACGGCTCCTGAGCTGCATGCCGCCAACCCCCTACCTGTCCTTACCGCACATAGCTGACGACTGTACTGAAAGCCCATTGAGGCCCAGTCTCAGGGATGTACCATGACTCCAAGAGCTCATGAGTTGAAAGCAGGGCCTCCCAATAGTGACTTTATTGGGAAGTGGCCAGTTCTTGAGAACACTGTCTTCAGCAGCAGATCTATGCACTTAATGAACTCTTGGCTCAGTGGGCTGTTAAGAGATGGGATCTAGTTGGAGGAAGTGTTTGCTGGAGCCTGTTCTTGAAGGATCCCTCTTGTCTCCACCCTTGCTGCCTCGTGTTCTCTGCTTGCTGGCCACGACGAGGGGAGTGCTCTCCTCCATCTTGGCTTCATCTCAGGCCCACAAGCATTGGAGGACCCAAATCACCATGGGTAGAACCTTCTGAGACCATGAGCCCAAATAAACCTTTAAGGTGACATTTTCAAGGATTTGCCCTTGCAATGGAAAACTAATACATGTGTGATGTCCCTGATACACGTGGATCTGCCAGACTCACACTTGTCAACCAAACTACTCCAGAGGCTGAGGCAGGAAGGAGTCGTGAATGCCCAGGGTCAGCCTGGCTAACTTCGTAAATCTCTGTCTCAAAGATTAAAAGAGGGCTGAGTATCACAGAATCGACTGAGACTTATGAAGGCTTGCAGAGATCAGGGAGACTGCAAGAGCCTGACCTAGGCCCTCTGCGTGTATGCTATGGCCGAGTAGCTTGGTATTCTTGTGGGAATCCTTACAGTGGGAACAGTGTCTGTGGCTTGTGGGACCCTATTCCCATAAGAACACCAAGCTACTCAGTCATAACATACTGACTCAGCTCTGACTTCCCCTGCCATGGTGAACTGAATCCTTGAACTGAAAGCCAGAAGAAGCCTTTTGTCCCTTGTATTGCTTGTTGGTGAAGGTGGGCTTTTAGTTTCATTTATGTTTTTGTTGGTTTTCTCTCATGACAGTAAGAGAAACTGAGATAACTTACTTCCCCAAACTTCCAGGGTCCAGCTGGGAAGCTGATGTCAGAGTGAGATGGTAGCATTCACATTTGCATCTGCTCCATCCCTCATTTAGTTACTTAGTGCATTAGGGCCGGGCATTGGGTGGGGGTAGGGAAAACTAGGGTAAGAATGGTATGCTATTCCGCTGGCTTGGGCTTCGTCCCCTCCCAGTTACAGAGGCCAGAGCTGTGTCCCCTCAGCCACCCTGGGATCTGCTTCTCCCTGGGTCCACTTGTGCGCCCTCACCTTTGCCCGCATCCCTGTGGTCCTGTGAGCTTTCATTGATCCTTTATTAATTGGCTTTCCTGTCCTCAGGATTATTTGATTGCCACTTAATTGCTTGATGGCAGCAAGGTTTATTTTTGTTCTTTTTCTCTCCTAGAAGGGGGGCGGATGCTGAAGAACGGCCGGGCTGGCTGTTTAGAGCTGTCTCATTTCCCAACAGGGGCCTGCTGTCCCCTTCCCATCTGCAACCCTACCAGGAGGGAAGTGAAACCCCTGAGGCTGCCCCAGCTCTAAGCCACAGACCAGGGCTTCTGGGGCTTTTGAAGCAAGGACGGCTGAGTGTTTGTGGATTCATTCAACTGCTGTTTTCAGAGCTGTGCCCTGAGTCAGCTGGGTGAGGCCTGAATAGGTCCTCCATTGCATCTCTGTACATAGGAGCCACTGGGGTAAGGGAAGCTCTGAGGAGCTAGCCTAGGGCCACAGAACCAGGATGGGGCAGGAGAAGAAGCCAGTCCTATGGCTATGAAAGAAGACCACTCTTTCCATATGGGAGCCTGGTTCAGAGATAGGTGGATGCTCCAGAGGTGGGTAGGTCTCTGGAAAGCACACACTTTTCCATTTATCCATAGAGCATATACCAAACACCCATGAAGTCCCAGGCATATCACTGAAAATGGAGGGTGACTGTGATATTCTTCAATACTGTTCTTCTGAACCTTAGAACAGTATAGGCCAGACCCACCTATCCTCTGTAGGGGTAAACTGAGTCTGTGGGGCATTTGCTAGGTCCCTGGCATTCAACACTTTGCTTAACACTCGTAGAAATTCTGTACAGAAGAACCAGAAAGGACTGCTGTCCAGCTGTAGGCTGCAACATAAACAGCTGGAAGGATGTGCTCATTTGCATAGTTACAGATGGGAGGCAGCATTTGCTTCAGATCTTTGGGAATCCACATGTTGGGCCCTGGATGTTTCATGTTGGGAGGTGGAGAGTTCATCTGCTTCTAGACTGGGCCAAGATGAACCTGTGGATGGTCCATGCTCACCAGGTATACCCGTGTTGGTGTACAGATAATGAGGACATCATATTGGAGGAGAGAATGTCTGCCAAGAGGAGGTCCCTCCATTTACAGGGGTCGTAACCCACACCTGACACGGAGGCACCCTGCATAATGAAGTGGTCCCTGATCCTCAGGGCTCCCTTGTTGAGGACACCCATTCCCTTCCACCACACTGGGGCTTACAGGGCTGCTCCAACTTCAACTGGACTCTCCCCACCCCTTCTCCCCAACCAACAGACTTATCATGAACTTCACCTGGCTGGCCCTCAAAGCCTGCCTAATCATAATCCGAACTCCTCTGGCTTCTTTCTGAATGCTGTAGACCTTCCTACCAAACTTCACCAGATTTCACCAAACCAGGGATCACAGCCTAAATGCTAAGAATATAAACTTTCTCATGCTAACATAATGACCCAATGGAACTCCTGGTACGGGATCCCTGAGTTTTGCTGCCCCCTCCCTCCCTTGTGTACACCACCTCCTACCCCTGCCCTTTGCCACACCTGCCTCATCTGCAGAGCTGGCAGGGCTTTTGCTTGTCTGGCACCGGTTCACTGGTCTGGCTTCTCCCTGAGCTTCTTGTCAGCTCACCTGCTCACTGCCTCACACTGACTAATTGTCAGGATATGAATTTTAGTCCCACCGATTCAGGGTTCTGATGGGCTTAGCATAGCCTGGCTTCACTTTTGGCCCAATCTCTGGCCCAACCATTCTGGCTGTGCCCTTAAGGAGTGGAGCCCCAGGGAGCTAGGACTGCCCTTGTTTGAGGCTCTGCCTTTCTAGCAATGGGCAGCAGACCTGAAAGCCATGAATGACATTGGACTTCCTCTTCTCCTTCACATACACACATACACACACACAAACACACAAACACACACACACACACACACACACACACACACACACACACACACACCACTTGTACTTGCAAGCCTCTGGGTTCCAACTTCTGCTGTCTCCCCAACCTGGGACTCCTCCCCACAAACCTCTGTCTTGGATAGTTCAAACCAAGCCACTTAATTTCTCTAGTCCTCTATTGGGTATCAGCCCCCAAACATCCTTTAATAACCCCTTCCATCTCTTTATACTATAATTGCTGCTGACTTGTCCTCCATCTGACCCAGCCCAGCTCCCTCCTTACATCCTCCTTACCACCACTAGCTCTGGTAAACCATTCTTCACCCCAGTCTATTCCCTACCTCTATGTAATGTCCAGCACTGATGCTCTAAGTAACTGGATGGTCTGTGATGTCACCTCAAAGGGCGACCTTATAACCCACCTCTTCTACCGCCCAGCTGACATTCTGCTTAGATTGAGAACATTTCTCCTCCCAACCCAACAATCACACAACCCCTATCCTGTCGGCTGCCCCTCCAGCTTCCACCATCCCTACTCCCCTGCTGACACTTCCTCCCCTTCCCTCTATAGTAGACCTTTTCAGTCTAGGATCACAGCACGTCCATGTGCTTAGCAACCACTCACAGCAACCTCAGCTTTCTCCGGCTGACTCTGTGGGCTTGTGCTTCCTATTGTCAGCCCCGTGATTTTCTGATATCCCTCCCTGCTTCTTTTTTAAACACGGGGTAATTTCAACCTTCCTTTCACAGATGAGCAGCTTTCAACTTTGGCTCTGGAACTTGGCTTTGATTTATTTTTTGATCCTCTGAAAAGATTTTTCTCCAATCAGAGAGATCCCTGGTCCTCGGGGGCCATGAGTGGAGCTTCAGCAAAGATGACTGCTGAGACCCAGGAAGTGGAGGCCATTGCCCGAGGGCACACAGGCTCATTAGGGGTAAGGACCTAAATGTCCTACCTCCTTTTGTTTGGACTCTCCTCACCCTGCTGCACAAGGTCATTTTTCTGTAACCTGCCAAAACTATGCATTAAAGAGAAAGACAGGAGATTGGACCAAGCAGCCTCACCTTGGAGAAGACCAACAACTCCGGGTCAGACAGGCCTTCACAGAGACTGACTTAGTTAAGAGGACTGTCTTTGTGTGGCCCATAGATCTGAGTGTATTAGAACAACAGCTGCTCCACCCCCCACCCCTCAGGGACCCCAGTCTCTAAGAAGAGCCTTGAGTCCTGACGACTCTAGGAACCTTGCTTCCTGGCATGTGGCATTGCAGGCTCCCATGATCGGCCCATCCTTCCAGCTGCTGCTATAATAAAAACACAGCTCTATCTGGGGTTTTCTATTCGCTCCGTCCTTTACCTGCCAGTCATGCCCAGTCTTCCAGCTGTTGCATAGATTGGAAACCATTGTCACTCTGACCACTCCACCTATCAGTAACTACCAATGCTCATAGGAACCCAGAGATTTGGTAAGTCCCACAGCAGGCATAAGGATCTGGAACTGGAAACCGCCTGGCTCCAGAGCCTTAAGCTCTTCCTCTCTAATTTAGGATGAGGCCAAGTGAAGATGGATGGGAGGACCAGGGCAGAGGGCGAAAAGAAAAATAATGCTGTCTGTCAAGACTATCAGCCACCACCATGCAAACTGGCCGTGCAAATAAGTAGACAGCCAAGGTGAGGCAGGAGAATAGGGTGGAAGGGAGGAGAGGGGCATTCCAGAGGCTTGAAGATTAAGATTGGAGAGAAACAAAATGGCAGAGGAAGACTGGACGCACCACCCCGAGTAACAAAATGAAGCATGTGCAGAAAAATGCATTGTATGTAAATGAACCATAAAGAAATTAATGTTCCCAACCTGCCCCTTTGCTCTGTCTCTTTGGATTCTTGGCTTCTCTCCAGAGCTGGCCAATTTCCACGTTCAGAAGTGGTTTCCTTTCATAAACCATCTCCGTCACAGTTACTGACCACATGTCTTTTTCTAAATCTTGGATCTGGGACACAGGAACTTGAAGCTTTTGGTGGGTGCCCTCTGAACTCAGGTCTGTGTGTATAATAAGGGTGTACCTGACCAGCTCCAGCAGACCAGACATTTATTTCTTCTGCACCATGCTCTGAATAGAAGTTATGGCCCTTGCTTCAAAATGGAACTAGATGCACATAGTTTGCCTGGGGTGGTAGGGGCAGGCACTTTGTCCCCTGCAGACATAGTGGTGATGGGAGGCAGGGGAAGTAGCCTTGACTCTGTCGGGTGAGACTTGAAGCCATTATCTTTTGAGCTTCATTCTTACAGAATAAAAGCCAGGATGTTTTCGAGGGAAATTGGAGCCCAGATGCAAGGCCAGGGAAGACATTCCTACTGAGAAGCCTCCATGATTTGCTGACTAAAGCCTGACATTGATTTCTACTCCAGCATATGTTTCTCTTCTGTCAGGAAGAGCTAGGCTGATACCAGGGGCATGGGAGTGTGTGTGTGTATGTGTGTGTGTGTGTTTGAGAAAAAAAAAACCCTGTAACTATATTCAGAGCCAAAGACAGCCATGATGGGGGAGGAGGGTATGTGAAAGGGAGGCGGAGCTACCTGGGGTATCTTGCAGAGCTTCAGGGCCACTGCACCTCACGCAGCTAGGATTCCCACTGTACCATCACCTCTTGGGGGTGAGGTAGGTGTGTTTGTCTTCATCTCTCCTGCAGAGGTGCTGGCTCTTTAAGGGTATGGACAATGTCACCTGGCTTTGACCCTTGAGAGTTTCTGGCAGGGGGCCAGAGTACAGCAGAAATCCTTGTGCCTTAGCTGGACCGGGGACAGCAGGGGCTACCCAGACTCTGATCTTCGTTAGATGAAACGTCATTGGCAACACACCTTGCCATCTTTGACCTCTTTGGGGCACCCATAATATAAGTGATCCGTGTATTTCTCCAATATTATGCGGTATGTGTGAGATTTCCATTCCAAACTCCAGGAGCCACTTCAGAGTGAGGGCAATAGCTAGTCTTTCTTTCCAAGGTACCAACAAGGATAAACTGTGCCCTGTGATATCTCTAACTTCCTTGGATCTACTTTTTCCTTACATTTGGGTCATTGTCCCTTCCGTGTAGGATGTCAAGACCCAGGAGTGTCCAGGGCTCCTCTGCCAACCTCATTCTCACCCCACCCACACACCCCCTACAGAGAGACCTCACTGAAGTGTGGCTTTGACTAAGCTTTGCCTTTGGGACCATCAGCGTCTCCCACTGCCTACAAGGCTGTTGGTAGTCCCTCACAGTACTCAAGGCTGTCCAGGATGTGATACCATCTCTGATTTTTTTAAACTCCAGTTCCCTGTGAGGCTTTCATTTCCAAACAGCGTTCCCTTTACCCATGTGGTAGAGTCTCCCAGCCCAGCAGCAAATCTACTTCAAACATCCAGGGCCTCTTCTCACACCCCATCCTGAGCCTCCAACCAGCACAATACTGACCCAGCCAGACCCAGTCTGAACTGGGTTTAGTGTGAACATATGGAGGCTAGGCAAGGGCTTACTCTGAAGCTGACCTATGTGCCCTTCATGCCAGCCAGGGTGCTTGCACACATTGGTGCTCAATACATGTGTCAGGATGAGACATGGAGGATTCCAGGCCAAAGTAGAAGTGACTACCAGCCTGGGACTGCAGGGCCTCTTCATATCTTCATACTTCCCAGTTCCATAACATCATAAAAACCGTGATTCTTATTCTCGGCTCCTGGCACAAAGTTTCTAAAATTCTTTGAGTCTCCTGAGTGACAGGGATGTCTTTGCTGGTCTGCTAAGCTACCCTCAACCATCTCTGAGTCTCTCCTGCTAAGGAGAATATAACTGCTCTTGCACATAGTAACAGGGCAGAGGCTTAGAGCCAGAGGAGCCACCCTGGTGATTAGAAAGTTCTAGAACGTCCAGCCATACTTTCCAATCTTTAAGAAGATGAGAGAGAGCTGGGCAGTGGTGGTGCACGCCTTTAAGCCCAGTACTTGGGAGGCAGAGGCAGGAGGATTTCTGAGTTTGAGGCCAGCCTGGTCTACAGAATGAGTTCCAGGACAGCCAGGGCTACACAGAGAAAATCTGTCTCGAAAAAAAAAAAAAACAAAAAGAAGAAGAAGACAAAGAAGAAGAAGAAGAAGAAGAAGAAGAAGAAGAAGAAGAAGAAGAAGAAGAAGAAGAGAGAGATGCAAAGTCCTGAAAGTCCTGGCATGCTTACACGATTAAATCTGAATGGAAATCCCTCTAGAGCTATCAGGGCTCTAGGGACATCCAAACTAGGGAAGAACACAAAGTGGGGAGTTGGAGTTTTCCTCATAGCTAAGAGGCACAGCTGCTATCTGTTATTAATAATGACTGGCAGTACAGCATTGTCATGAGTGGCAAACTATGAAACTGTGGGTAGAGAACTTTGTAGCCACAACAGACACAAGTGAGAGTGTCCGACTGATTTGTGAAGTGCAGGTGGACCTGTAGGACTGAGCTGTTGGACTTGTGCTCACTCTGGGTAGTCAGTGAGATTTAAATGGTGTTGAAACACCCACACCTGGTGTCAGAAAATCCAAGAATTGGTTGGATGGTGGAAACCCTTGTCACTTTTGCTTGTATTAACATATGCTGTGGGTACCAGAAACTGAATTCAGTGATGACATATGTGCTTGCTAAGCAAGTACTCTACCACTGAGCTATAACCCTAACCCTGAGTGAGAAGACTCATTCTAAAAGTGAGTGAAACTGCTTCCTGGTCTGTGGTCCTTGACTGAATGGAAAAGAGAAGAAAGCCAGCTGGGCTCTAATCTCATCCTCTCCTTCCTGACAGAAGATACAATGTTACCAGCGGCCTCTTGCTCTTGCCACTGTATCTTCCCCACTGCAGTAGACTGTATCCCTTAGAACTGTAAGCCAAAATGAACTCTTCCTTCCTTCTTTCTTCTTTCTTCCTTTTGTTAGGTATTTGGTTGCAGCAATGAGACAAGTAACCAATATATTCTCCAACAAGAGCCCTAAGGTGGACACTGTTTCAACACTCCTATACAAACAGGAAGGCTGAGACTAGAACCTGCATAAGGCTACAGGTGGCAGCTCAGCTGGCGTGAGAATGTGAGCGGTCCATCCCTTGACTCCTGAGACTGCCGCAGGCCTCTCCATACATTGGCTGACCACATTAGGCGACTATGCCTTTAAAGCCCTTGAGGTCCTGCCTCTATGTGTCAGGAGGCACAGAAAGCCCCAGTTCCTGACAAGGCTGAGCAGGGCAGGGCTGATTTCCTGTAATATCTGTCATGGTGGGTGAGTCTTAGAAGGAAAAAGAGATGTTCAGGTGGATGATCCTGAGTCTGGCCTGGGAAAGATGCGGGAAAGAAAAGCAGGACTGCCTATGGGAGATGCTCAGAGGTTCCTGCCAGAAAGATGAAGTATGACTGACAGAGGACAAGAGTGAAGGTTCTAGAGGGAGAAATGGGCAGTGTGAGGGTGACTATCTCATACCAGTTACTCCCACCATGCCAAAGACACTCCCCAAGACACCCAAAAGGAATGGGAAGATCTTTATGGGATCTCAAGGGATTCCCCCCACCCCCTGAAGCCAAGAAGAGGAGTTCAGCAAAGAGCAATCAAGGATCCTATTTCAAAATACAAAGTGGGCAGTGATAGAAGATACTTGTGTGTGTGTGTGTGTGTTCCTACATATGTGCACACATGTGAACACACACACACACACATATACACACACACCAAAAGGACCCCCAGGCTCTGCTTGCCTGGCACCCAACATCTGAATAAAAAGTTGAAAATCATCAGTGCTAAAGGCTGCTTTGTTTTTTCTTTCTCTCAGCATGCATCTTTGGGTATTTAAAAATATCTGGAGGAAGATGAGCTGGATGACTCTACTTTTCTTGCAGATGTTCATCCCTCTAGGCTCAGCCTGAGTATGGATGTTGTGGAATCTTCTGGAGCCTGGGAAGTTGAGAGCTCTAGCCAAGGAAAGGGAGGGAAAGTAATATGTACTGTGGGCCCTTTTATACCAGCCCATCCAGCTTTATTCAGAGACCCGACCTCTTGGCTGGGAGTATTTGTTCTTCTTCCACCTCTTACACAGCCCCCTGCTGCAGGCAGTGGGGGCAGCATTATGTTTATACATCTTCCTCTGGGATTTGACCAGCCCAGCACGAATTAGCTAGCGTCTCCCAGCTCCGGATTATGCAGGCAGTGACTCTTATCGAATCTGGCAACCAGATTTATGAATCAGTCGATATTTATTGCAGAGAACAATCTATCTTCAAGTCTGGTCTATGCTCTGGGTGCACCCAAGGGGTCTTGATGCTAAATGTTGGAAAGGTCCTTGTGAACACATCAGAGGTGGGAGCGACAAACAGAAGGCTGGCATCAAATAAGAAGGGAAATACAAGGTAGGATGATGGATCAGTTAGAAGGGGGATGTCTACTTTATGGGTCCCATGTTTGACCTCTCTGACCCTCTTCCACTCTCCATTCCACCTGATTGGACACAAGTCAACGAACTGTTCTGTGACTTGAACTCAAGCAGAATGCAAAACTTGATAGAATGTGTGATAATGCATGGGAAGCATGCTTTCAGCTCTTTCTAATTAGTTACTCTTTTGTTCCCTTCCCTGCCCACTGGCCCATTATAGAAGATAATGGAGCCTGAACTCCCTAGCTGTCTTCTGATGGGCCAATGAGGAAGCCAAGGTTATGACTCAGCTAGAGTGGACAGGATAAAGACTTTTAGGATGCTCTCATTTGCATATCCGCATGGCTTGGATAAATCACTGCCAGCTCTCAGTTAAGACAGAGGGAACCCAGATATCTACCCACTCAAACTCTCCTTTAGAGAGCTAGGAAGGATAGCCACTTAATAGAGCCAAACTCCTTCAAAGGACAGGAGCAAGGGGCAGAGTTTAAGATGGGTGGAAAAGAAGAAAGGTTTCCCAAAGCCTCCCCTTCTGCCTCTACTCAGCCCTAACTTGAACCTTTTACCCTGCCCTTCCATTATTCCTCTGGCCCTGTAACCCAAGAGGACTACACTTCAGGTCTTGACCCCACAGCTCACCCTACACACCCTTTCTTAAAGAAAATCCAAGGCTCTAGGGGAATGTAGGAAAGGCAGGGAGGCATACAGGAGGTTAGTCCATCTCTCTGATGCTGTAAAATGGTTTCTCCAGGAAGAAACATCTGGCTGCCTTCATGCTATGGAGGCACATGGAGGCTGCTCACAGTGACTAGGGAGCTGGGCATCAATGACCGGGTGCATGGACATTGCTGGAAACCATCTTTAGCCCTGGGATTGTTAGTTTTTGCTTTCAATTTGCCTGGATTTTGAGCCACAGAGGAGGTTGAAACCCACATCTGGATATGTCTGTGAGGCATTCTTAAAGGATTAGCTAAAAGAGAAAAGGTCTACCCTGCATGTGAATGGTACTATAGCTATGTAGATACTGTTACTCACAGATAAGCACTGTGGAAACCAGGGATGTTCAACACACAGGGTTGTTTGTCTCTTATCTTCCACCAAGAGGGCTGGGAGCAAAGGTGGTTAATAGCCTCATGACCTCTGTACTTTCTGGCCACACTGGTTCCCCAGACTCTTACCATGAGCACTGTTTATCTTGAGCCTTTCTTCTTTAGTCTACAGAATCTATCTTAATGGAAGATGTCACTTGTACTTCACAAGAGCGTCAATGTAATCATGTCTTCAGCTTTGTTGTGCACACAGGATTGACTGCTCCTGAGGAAACTTTGCTCCAAATTGTGTTGTGCTTAAATATGCCTAAAATAAATTATCTGGTGTCAGACTTTCAAACTGGCTACTGAGTCATGCTGAACTGGAATTCCTTTTTGCCTCCCCTAAATGACAGTCTTCAGGCTGTGGGGTTTGCAGATCTTCCCCCCCCCCAACCCCCACATAGCAGCATCCATAGGCTGAAGAACCAAACAGAATAAAAGGAGAAGGTGCTAGCATAGAATCTGTGTTTTCTCTCTCTGTTTCCATGTCGAGAACAACTCTCCTCTGTGAAATACTTTCGCCACCAAGATGCAAGGAAGAAGCAACCATGTGCTCAACCTGCTGAAATTGTGAACCAAATACATCTTTCCTCCTATAAGTCAGTTCTATTGGATAGATCATCAAAGCAAGGCAGAAGAAACAAAGAGACGCACACATAGATGCACATATGAGTGCATGCATACCCACCTATACACACATGCATGCACATGCACACACATGCACATGCACACACATGAATGCACGTGTATACACACACAGAGAGCATGGGCCCACAGTTGGCCAGATATGCTTTCTTGGCTTGCAGAGACAGGCATTTATGAGTGGGACACATGGCTACATCAAAAGGACAAATCAGAAACATACTCCATGGCTGGCAAGAAAGCAAGAAGTGGGTGGAGCCAGCCCCTGGGAGCCTGGCTGAGGTGAAGAGGGAAGACTACCCTTCTCTCCTTCGTCCCCTACTCAGGCCAGGACAACTGGACACCTGAGTTCTTAGCCTTGCTCTGAGATGTCCTTGTCCAGACCCCTATGAAACAAGAAACTCTCTTCTCAGAAACCTGCAGAGACAGACAATGAGACAAGTATATGCGGTGGAATTGAAGGATAACCTTTCAGGGAAGCAGGCCAGAAGAATGCAAGTATGCAGAGGAGATTCCTGTACTAAAAGTATCTGGCAGTAGAAACAGGAGAGAGAGAGGAGTGATCTCCCCATTACCAGAGGCATCCAAGGGTACTTTGGACAGCCATCTGTTGTAGAGAATGATTTCTGGACAGTTCCCTGCACTGGATGGGAATTTTGCATAATGTGTTGGCTATTTCTAAGTCTTTATGATTCTATGATTCATCCCATGAATGTTTATCAGCTGCCCACTGGACCCAGCAGTATTGCTAATGCGCCTGTCTGCTGCTTCCCTCTCCTAACCCAGTTTCCCTCACACAAAGAGAATGCGCTGGGTCCACGACCTCAGTGGGCTTATCCAGCTCTGACAGCTGCCTTATTCAGAATGACATTGGAGTAAGAAGAAGTCATGCACCCACCCTCCTCTCCCATCTCTGCCCTCCTGATTCTTACTCGACTACCCCTAACTTCGTGAAGTTGAGACAGAATGAACTTCTCCTGGCCTAGGATGCCATTAGAAACAGATGGCTCTGTTGCCATGGAGACCAAGGAGCTCCTTGTCCTGGGGGGCTCGGGTTGGGGAGGGGTTGAAAGCAAGCAAAGTGATTTACTTCGGCAATAGCCCAGCCTGGAATCCACATGAATGTTAAACAGGGGTGGCTCCAGGCCATCGCTCAGCCAGACAGATTGGAAACCACTTAAGATGAAAAGCCCAGAACACTTGCACATCCCTTCTCGGGGAGGCCTGAGACTTCTCTGGCTACCCGCCCTCACTGTACAACCTTGGGCAGGCCAGTGCGCTCTTTCTGCCTGAGATTTGACTTCTGCCTTCCACGGGCAAAGCTGGAGTCCTAAGAAAGGGGATTTGGGCATCTGGAGGTGAGAGGAACTTACTTGGGACAAAGGGAAGTTCATTTCTTATACACATTAGAGAAATAGAGTTCTGTGTCTTTGTCCAGTCACAGATGGGTTACCCTGGAGAGAATTAGGTCTTACCTCCAAAAGTATTCAAGTTGGGCTGGCAGATCTTCAATCAGGGATTCTCAGGATGATTTTGCCCATCAAGTACCAGATGCACAGGGCAACTTCTAAAGGCCTTCCTTCAGGTCTGAGACCTGGTGCTGGCAGCAGCAGCCATAATGCAGGTAGAGAACTGCCTTGCAATTATATAGATCTGGGCTCTGTCCCAGCTCTGTGGTGTACTTGCTCATGACCTCAAGAAAATTCACTTTCTCTGAATCCATTTCTTTACCTGTGAAATGCGAACTTTAATACTGGATTTTAAAAGATGACTTGGTAAAATGCTTGCCATGCAAACACAAGGACCTGGGTTTGGATCCCTGTAACCCATGTCAAAAGCAAGGAAAGACAGCACGGCTGTGGTCCCATGCTGGGGAAATGAGACAGGAGGGTCTGTCCTCAGGACTTGCTAATCACCTAGTGTAGCCAAATTGATGAGTTCCAGGTTCAGAGAAGGATCCTGTCTCAAAACATTACATGAAAAGATATTGGGAAGAATCTCCACACACATGTGCACACAAACAAGCACAAATATATGCTTATATACATGTATACACACACACACACACACACACACACAAAACTTTGGGGTGTCCTGGCTAGTTTTATGTCAACTTGACACAGGTATAGTCATCAGATAAGAGGAAACCTCAATTGAGAAAATGCCTCCATAAGATCAGACTAAATGGAAGCCTGTAGGGTATTAAAAAATAAGAAAAATAAATAAAAAACCTAGTGATTGATGGGAGTGGTGCCATCTCCTGACTTTCTAAAGAAAGCAGGCTGAGCAAACCATGGGGAGCAAGCCATTTAGCAGCACTCCTCCGTGGTCTTTACATCAGTTTCTGCCTCCAGATTCCTGTCCTGGTATGATGATGATGGACTCCTATTCCTCTGGAACCATAAACCCAAAATAAACCTTTCCTTCTTTAAGTTGCCTTTAATCCCAGCACTCAGAAGGCAGGGGCAGGTGGATCTCTGAGTTTGAGGCCAGCCTGGTCTATATAACCAGTTCCAGGACAGCCAGGGCTACAAAAAGAAACCCGTCTCAAACAAACAAATGCAAAGTGCCTAGGTCTTGGTGTTTTATGTCAGCAGCAAAAAAGTAACTAAAGGATTAAAATGAAACAATGTATTTAGTGTGGCTAATATGAAACAATGTATCTACTGTGGCCTGCACAGTCTTGTGTGAAACTCTCAGTGTACAGTCACTCCAAGGATTAATAAGCGCACCCAGGGATGTGGGCTCCCCAAACTAAGCTTGAATTGTCCTCAGCAGAGACCTCTGCCTCCTGATCTGTCAGTTACAGAGGAATTTTTAATTCTTTTGCCTCTGTTTCCGCTTCTGTGAAATGAGGCTAGTCATGATGCTATGTCATGTGGTTGTTGTGAGGACTGAAGTCTAGAAACCATCTGAATAATCCAGTCTGTTGCTCACTAGCAGGGTATCATCATAATCAACAATGTTCACAGTCTATGTGCTGAAGTCCTTACCCAGTAGAATGCCATTAGAAGCTGGAACCGTCATGGGACAATAAGATCATGAAGATGAGCCTTCATGAATAAGATTAGCACCTAATCAGAAGGACCAGGAGAGATTATCTGCTCCCTGCCCCCATTTTTGGGGTGGTGGTCAGAAGACAACTATTGGAATTCAGTTTTCTTGTTCCATCATGTGGGTCCCGGGTATCTGAACTAAGATGATCAGGCCTGGCAGAAGGATGCTCTCACCTGTTGAGCCATCTCACCAGCCCTTTGCCTGGATGAAACTAGAAGCCAGTATTCAGTAGCCTGAAAAAGGACACTCCCCAGCACCTAAGAATGCTGAACCCCAATGCTGAGAATGACTAAGACAATGGCTTTGCTGACAAGTCACTCAGCCTGCCTATGCTGCTTTGGTACGTCAGTCAGAATTGATGAAGACAATGTTATCATAACCTTCATTGCCATCATCATCATCCGTGGTCCCCTCTCCAGTTTCCGCCACTTATAGCTTTTTCATAGGACCAGTGGATGGATAAGTCTGAAACGAAACACATGGAATAAATCCAGCATTAGCATTTGTGGGGATCATCCGAGCTTCCAGTCCTGTGCTAGCTGAGAGGGTACAGAAGAATGTCCTCAAGTTTAAACAACAGCAACTAAAGGAAGAAATGTAAACATTAGTCCAGTCTATAATGCATCAAATTGAGTCAAAATTCCCCTGACAGTATAACCCGGCAGGATTCCCAGATGGGAGTTGCATGAGGTTTGAAGGAGGGCAGAAGCTTAGCAAGTGTGCCTTCATGGGGGATGGTAGGTAGACTCTCAACCTGGGGAACAGAGAGGGAAGAGGCCAAAGATAACTGGACATGGCCTTCCTGGAAATCAGTACCACCATAAGGATGACTTGCTTTCCGCTTAGTCCCCTGAAGACAGGAGGGGGTTTAAGTGTCAGGCTTGAAGGCTTCTCATGTAAGATAGACAGTTGAATTACATTTCCACTTGGTCAGCTACTAAATGTCCTAAGCTTCCATTAAGGCTCCATTTCCTCGTCCTTACAAGGAGGCTAATGCAAGCCCTCTAAAAGGAACAATGCTTAGCTAATGTGGATACAGATCCTGCTGGGTAGTAGATGCTCAATAAATAGTAGGGGTTTGGATTTGTTTGTTTGTTTGGTTAGTTGGTTTTGTTTTCAGGTTCTTTTCGTTGTTTGTTTTTTTATCTATGAGCAGTGAAAATCTCAGGAAGTCTTTCTCTTGGCATGTTCCAGGTAAGTGAATCACAATATGGGAGAAATGAAGGATTGTGCCAGCAAGAGCGGGGACACAGTCAGATGTGTTTAGGGCTCCTGAGTGAGGTACGGCTGCTCCACAAGTCAGTGGAAGCAATGGAGACTGAAGTGTAGCAAAGGAACTGGGGTGACCATGAAGAACAGCTGATGACTCCAGAGCAGAACAAGAGGGCAGTAGTGGATGCACACCCGAAGAAAGGGGGCCCAGGGAGCTGAGAGGGATCTGATGGACCAAAGTGGAGGAGTTCCATGCCGAAGCCCTGATCCTCGTAAACGCAAATGTTACAGATGCAATCAACAAACACCCTAAAAATCCACAGTGTGATAAAGATGCAAATATAAGTAGATGGGGCTCCTGACCGTGAGGACTTTGTGAAATGGTTGGGAGAAAGAAAAGCACCAACAAATGCACACCGTGAAATGCAACAGACTTTCTCCACAGTATCTGACCAAGTAGACTGCAAAGCCAGGAAGCGTCTGACCAAGCCAGGTTTTACCAGAGGTTTATGAAGAAACAAAAGGAATGTTCTCCAGAGAGACTGAAACAGCAACTATTCCATAGGAAGGCATGAAAGAAATATCAATTAAGTCTGTGCCAAAAACCTATAACCCCAGTTCCGGGGCCTGAAAGGCAAGAGGGTCATGAGTTCAATGTTCACTTGGGCAACATAGTAAAACCCTATCTCAAAATAAAAATTAATGAAAACTGGGGCTATTATTGGTAGTAAAGCATTTGCCTAACATACACCCGGCCCAGTTCAATGCCCAGTGCTACCAAGAAAATAAATAAAAAGGGGGAAAGGTAGGATATAAATTTGCAATTTGTGCTGCTAACCAGGCTGCTTGCTGTAGATGCCTAGACGACCCACCATGGTGTGGCTATCAGTGAGCGCCATAATGTTGAAGGAGGAAGGGATGCTGGGAATGCTTGGACCATAAAGGAAAGGAGATGAGAGAAGACTCATCCAGTCTCAGAGACGGGAAAGGTTGATCTGAGAAGGTTCAAGGATAACTCTTCCCCCAAGACAGAAGAAAAGAAGGAAATGAAGTTGAAAGCATTTTGAAGCAGATAGACAATGGAAAAGCCTAGAAAATCTACCACTGACCTTTGCAGAAAAGCCAAAAGCCAGGGCTTTAGTTAAAACAAAACTAAAGTAAAGGTCAAGAGATCTAGACAAGTTAGATCAATGAAAGAAAAAGAAAGTCCACCTTATGGGTACCAGAGGGTACTTTGGTTTTTACAGACATTAGACATGGACATTAGAAAACATTATTAACAACTTGGGCAAAATATAAATATTCTTAGAAAAATTCAAATTAAAGAACTGGTACATGATAAAATGAATAATATAAATGTTCCTATACTTGTAAACTGAAGCAAACTTGTTATATTAAAATTTCCTGCCCAGAAATGGGTGATTTCTCTATGAACTCATAAAACATTAAGGAAGAATGGTAACAGTCCTATGCAGATACAAAAAGATAAGTATTCTTTCATTGTTTTATGTAACTATATAACTCACACAATGGATTGTCCCCAGTTAACTTGGACACATATTATAAAAAAAGAAAAAAGGCAAAGCAGTGGAACACTACCTCTCAGGAACATAGTATTAGAGAAGATGCCAAGATATGAAAGCAAGAAAACAAAATCAAACAGAAGAACTAGAATTATTTCTCTGCACAGATGAAATAATTGTTTATGTAGAAAATCCAACACAATCTACAAACTAGCAGCTATGACTATCAAGTTGTTTTAGCAAAGTCATAGGGTAAATGACACTGCATAGACCCATTTGATATTCATATATAATAGCAGCATACTACTGAAAATCAACAAAAATTCCACTTATTATACAATCAAAAAACATAAAATACTTAGGAATATATTTAACAAAATATTCATAAACCCTATATACTACAAACTATAAGAAATGAAAACATTCTTAAAATGTCGATTTTCCACAATCTACAAATTTATTCTTAGTTCTATAGACTGAGGACAATCTCAATTTCTAGCAGTCCTTGTTGGTCAAAGTAGATGAGCTTATTCTAAAATGAACATAGAAATACAAGAATCTGAACTCTCCAAGGCGATCCCAGCAAAAAAGAACAAAGTAGAAAGACCTACATGGGGATTGCATTGAATCTGTGTATTACTTTTGGTAAGATGCTCATTTTTACTATATTAATCCTGCCAATCCATGAGCATGGCAGATTTTTCCATCTTCTGAGGTCTTCTTCAATTTCTCTCTTCAGAGACTTGAAGTTCTTGTCATACAGATCTTTCACTTGTTTGGTTAGAGTCACGCCAAGATACTTAATATGGTTTGTGGCTATCGTGAAGGGTATTATTTCTCTTACTTCTTTCTCAGCCTGCTTATCCTTTGAGTATAGGAAGGCTTCTGACTTGCTTGAGTTGATTTTATATCCGGCCACTTTGCTGAAGTCGTTTATCAGCTGTAGGAGTTCTCTGGTGGAGTTCTTTGGGTCGCTTAAGTATACTATCATATCGTCTGCAAATAGTGATAGTTTGACTTCTTCCTTTCCAATTTGTATCCCTTTGACCTCTTTTTGTTGTCTAATTGCTCTAGCTAGAACTTCAAGTACTATATTGAAAAGATATGGAGAGAGAGGGCAGCCTTGTCTAGTCCCTGATTTTAGTGGGATTGCTTCAAGTTTCTCTCCATTTAGATTGATGCTGGCTACCGGTTTGCTGTAAATTGCTTTTACTATGTTTAGATATGGGCCTTGAATTCCTGATCTTTCCAAGACCTTTAGCATGAAAGGATGCTGAATTTTGTCAAATGCTTTCTCAGCATCTAATGAGATGACCATGTGGTTTTTTTCTTTGAGATTGTTTATGTAGTGGATTACATTGATGGATTTCCTTATATTGAACCATCCCTGCATCCCTGGGATGAAGCCTACTTGATCGTGGTGAATGATCGTTTTGATGTGTTCTTGGATTCGGTTGGCAAGAATTTTATTGAGTATTTTTGCATCGATATTCATAAGAGAGATTGGCCTGAGATTCTCTTTCTTTGTCGGATCTTTGTGTGCTTTTGGTATTAGAGTAATTGTGGCTTCATAGAATGAGTTGGGTAGTGTTCCTTCTGTTTCTATTTTGTGGAACAGTTTGAAGAGTATTGGTGTTAGGTCTTCTTTGAAGGTCTGATAGAATTCTGCACTAAAACCATCTGGACCTGTGCTTTTTTTGGTTGGAAGACTTCCAATGACAACTTCTATTTCTTCAGGGCTTATAGGACGATTTAGATGGGCTATTTGATCCTGATTTAATTTTGGTACTTGGTATCTGTCAAGGAAATTGTCCATTTCCACACAGATTCAATGCAATCCCCATCAAAATCCCAACTCAATTCTTCATAGAGTTAGAAAGAGCAATTCAAAAATTCATCTGGAATAACAGAAAACCCAGAATAGCTAAAACCATTCTCAAGAGTAAAAGAACCTCTGGGGGAATCAGCATCCCGGACCTCAAGCTGTACTACAGAGCAATAGTGTTAAAAACCGCATGGTATTGGTACAGTGACAGACATGTAGATCAATGGAACAGAATTGAAGACCCAGAAATGAATCCACACTCCTATAGTCACTTGATCTTTGACAAAGGAGCTAAAACCATCCAGTGGAAAAAAGATAGCCTTTTCAACAAATGGTGCTGGCTCAGCTGGAGGTCAACATGCAGAAGAATGCAAATTGACCCATTCTTATCTCCTTGCACTAAGCTCAATTCTAAGTGGATCAAAGATCTCCACATAAAACCAGACACACTGAAACTAATAGAAGGGAAACTAGGGAAGAACCTTGAACATATGGGCACAGGGGAGAATTTCCTGAACAGAACTCCAATAGCTTATGCTCTAAGATCAAGAATAGACAAATGGGACCTCATTAAATTACAAAGTTTTTGCAAGGCAAAAGACACTGTCAAAAAGACAAAGCGGCAACCAACTAACTGGGAAATGATCTTTACCAACCTTACATCCGACAGAGGGCTAATATCCAATACATACAAAGAACTCAAGAAGTTAAACTACAGAGAGGCAAGTAACCCTATTAAAAAATGGGGTACAGAGCTAAACAAAGTGTTCTCACCTGAAGAATATCTAATGGCTGAGAAGCACCTAAAGAGATGTTCATCATCCTTAGTCATTAGGGAAATGCAAATCAAAACAACCCTGAGATTCCATCTCACACCAGTCAGGATGGCTAAGATCAAAAACACAGGAGACAGCAGTTGTTGGCGAGGATGTAGAGAAAGAGGAACACTCCTCCACTGCTGGTGGAATTGCAAGCTGGTACAACCACTCTGGAAAGCAGTCTGGCGGTTCCTCAGAAAACTGGGCATGACACTCCCGGAGGATCCGGCTATACCACTCCTGGGCATATACCCAGAGGCTTTACCTGCATGCAATAAGGACACATGCTCCACTATGTTCATAGCAGCCTTATTTATAATAGCCAGAAGCTGGAAAGAACCCAGATGTCCCTCAACGGAGGAATGGATTCAGAAGATGTGGTATATCTACACAATGGAATACTACTCTGCAATTAAAAACAATGAATTCACGAAATTCCTAGGCAAATGGTCAGATCTTGAAAATATCATCCTTAGTGAGGTAACCCAATCACAAAAGAACACACATGGTATGCAGTCACTGATAAGGGGATATTGACCCAGAATCTCGGAATACCCTAGACACAATCCGCATATCAATAGATTTCTAAGAAGATGGAAGGAGAGACCCCTGGTCCTGGAAAGACTGGATGTAGGGGAACGCCAGGACAGAGTAACGAGAGGGGGTTGAAGGGAGGGAAGGGGGCTTATGGGACTTTCGGGGAGGGAGGAAACGGGAAAGGGGAAATGATTTGGAATGTAAATTAAAATAAAATAAAATAAATAATTAAAAAAAAACAAGAAAAAAAGAAAGACCTACATGAAAAGACTCATTGTCAAGGCTTGATGCAAAGGGAAGACACCACAAAGACAGGATAATGAGAAGCCACATGATCTGATGAAAAAGAACAGAGAGACTTGGGAAGTAAACTTATGTGGACACAGTCATTTGATGTTCAAGAAGGACCCAAGGCAGGCCTGTGGGTGGAGCCTAAGACAACTGGCTACTCACCTGGGAAAACATCAACTTGACTCCCATCCAACACAATGCATAAAGTGTACTGCAAGATGAATCATGCATTCAAGTGTACAAGGTAAAACCATAAAGATTTTTAGAATAAAATAGAAGAGTTTTATCATCTGCCAAAAGGCAAGTTTTTTTCAATAAGAGGTAAAGCCTTATCAGTTCAGGCTGGTGAGACGGCTCAGCAGGTAAAGACACCTGCCTGTCACCAAGCCTGATGACCTGAGATCTGTCCGGGAACCCACATGGTAGAAAGAGAAAACCAAGTTCTGCAAGTTCATCATGAAAACAAAATACAAAAAAAAAAAAAAAAGAAAAGAAAAGAAAGGAGGAGGAGAACCCCCTGAGCAAGTTAGGGCTCTTGTTTCAACCTGGTCAAAGTCCTACAGCTAACATCAGATTGATGTGCATGCACACGCTCACACACACACAGAGGTGAGCGCACGCACACATAAGAATATTCACATGCATAAGTAAATGAAATGTAAT
The DNA here is from genome assembly GCA_036184795.1 of Tokudaia tokunoshimensis. Taxonomy (NCBI): domain Eukaryota; kingdom Metazoa; phylum Chordata; class Mammalia; order Rodentia; family Muridae; genus Tokudaia; species Tokudaia tokunoshimensis. The sequence continues at coordinate 39,195,163 of BTHU01000010.1, read as the reverse complement.
AAAATGGTCATTACAGAAGAAAAGGAGATCATTTAGATTTCATAAAAATGCAAAACGTCTGTTCATCAAAAACAGTTTAAATGAGCAGAGTCACACTAGGAAGAAACGTTTACAAAAATGTGCCTACTGGGGGCTTGTACTGAAAACGTAGGACGACCTTTCACAGTGCGGAAATAGAAGCACAAACGTCCCAATGGATAGGGGTAGAAGCTACGCCCAAACCTCACTGACTGACGCCTCACAGCACGTATGGTATGTGCTGACTTCCTCCCATGCAATGACCCAGCAGAGGTGAAAACACAAGACGCAAGCAAAGACTTGGCTGAAGATGTTCTCTGTGGCCTTGGTTTTTTTTGTTTGTTTGTTTTTTGTTTAACTTTTTCCAACTGGAATCTGTGGTGCTTCTGCAAGATGACAGCAATGACAAGAAGGTACAGGGACAGACTTTCTGAGTGACCGAAGTGCGGCTGCCTTCAAAGGTTTTGGGGTCACACATGTGTGACATACTAAAGACTTGAGCATCTTGTCATTTCACTGATGTAAACCCTGCCCCTTCACCCACCCTCAGGTACACACAGAACCACAGACAGTGAGAACTTTGCTTAATGACACACATACTGAAGTGTCTGAGGGCACAGAATGCTTTCTAATATACTGTGAGAAATGTTGTTGCTGTCGTTGTTTGCTTTGTTTGTTATCAAAATTAGTTAGCCTCACAGGGACTCATAGTCCCGGAACCTTACCCTGTGCACCAATTAGCCGATTATGCCAGATTGTAAAATTGAGCTCTCACCAACGGGATGAGACACAGTCACTACCTACATCCCAAGCTTCGGTATGCTTGCTAAATGGGTTTGAGTCTCTTGGCACAGCCCTTTTTTACAAAAGAATTGCCTCGTAGAGTTACTTTGACTTTGTGTGTCCCTTTGTGCAACAAGGAGATCATTCTGTTTGTTTCTGGCATATGCCCAAAGTAAGGTTTAACGATAGATACTGACATAGGGGACAATGATAATGGAAATGTTGACAGCTATACAGGCTACACTTCAAGTTGTCCCATGTGTTTAGAAGGGTCACAATAAACTCTGGAGAAAGGAGAGTAGGGAGGGGATAGCATAGCCAGTCAAGAATAGGGAAACTCTCTGAACAACCCTAAGTGAGGATGAAACATGTTAGTCAGGACGGCTCACAACAATAGCACCCAGCTGGGACATTGTTGCCATCCTGTGCCAGAAAGTCCACGTCATGTTCCCAAGCATTGTCCCTCAAGTCACCCCAGGCCAGGTTGAACTCCTTGTCCTTGGAATATCTGAAGACAGGTTGTCCCTTCCCATCCTGTATCTTCTGAAGGAAGGCATCTGTCTCAGACCAGAAGGTTCCTTGGGGTAAGGAAGAGGTTTTCCTTATCAGATGAGAAGCCCCTTGCTGCAGTAGGACCTCAAGTCTTCCTAGGACAGAAAGATTATCTGTAGTTCTTCCCATAGGTTGGAAGCTCCCTGGAGATGGGGGACCACTTCCTCCATCACAAGGTGCCCTGAATGCATCTTGCTCAGTGTAGGGCTCCTTAGCAGGCTGTCATTAGCTTATCTGCATTTCCCTGAGACTCTCACGCGGGATCTTCAGACTGAGAAGAGAGTTAGAGGGATGTGATTGACAGCATCCGAATAGGAACACTCTGACTTCAGTCATCCCGGGGAGCTGACATTCACTCACTCGGGTTTCACATGGAGCCAGGAAGATGGCATTAATTCCCTGTGGTGAATGAGACTTTACACGCCCTCGAGTGAAGACAATTTAACTGAAAACTCCCTCTGCAACTGTAGGGCAACACAGGTGTTAGCAAGAGGTCACGGGGCCTGGAAGTTCACCGGGCAGGCAGGAATGTTGCTGCGTTCACACACCAGGACCAAAGGAACCTGGGGTGGGGTATGCTCAGAGATTGGCAGATGGGAGATGACACTGAAACCCTGGAAACAAGATTCATGACCCACTCACTATTCTGCTGCCTAGAAGGTCTATCTGAAAGAAGATATGGGGAAAGCAGAGAGAACTGTGTAGGTGACCATGAGGGACTGTCCAAGAGCCATCGGGAACACCACCATACCAACTTAAAATATGACTATTTTCACAAGAGTGAGTTCCCTAGCAACCGATGATGCATTTTCAAAGCATTACCTGATCATACAAACGATGGTCCCTGGCACTCTGGGTTTCAGTATGGCTAGGAGATATATTTCCCTCCCTCTTCCAGCAAGCTCCCCAGAGCTCTCACACCCACCAGCCCCTCCAAGTCTAACTGAACCCCTGGATTCTCTCTGAGACTCAGATTATCTTGATAACACAGCTGTTTGTCTTCTTCTGGGTACGGTGGAGATGAGGGGTGTTCTGCTAAGCCATGAAAACCAATATCCTTTCTTCTACATCAGAGTTTTGAAGCCATCATCTAGGGTTGACACTTAGTAGACTGAAATCCACTGAGAGCAGGCCAGGAAACTGGAAATCTCTTCTCTAAAGATGACAAAGAGAGAGGTAAATGCATGCTGAGACATATATGAGTGAAAATTAGGAAATAACACACATACACATGCACAATCACACACTCATACACATGCACACACATTCACACATATTCACACACACACTTATACATACTCACACATTCATGCACTCACACACATGCACATACTCACACACACCGCACATATACACACAGGCATATTAAACACACTCACAGATAGTTGCACATACTCATATACACATACACACACATACTCACACTCACACACACCACATACATATACACTGTCACTGTTAAATGTTTGAGACAAAGGTGAGGAGTTTTAAGCATTGAAGAAAAAATACAAAGATGCCTTCTCTCACATTAGCATTTTAAAATCCACCACAAGAGCAATTAGACAAGAGAAACAACTAAAAGTATCCAAGCTAGAATGCAGGAGGCCAAGTAACATCTGTGAATAAATGACCCAGTTATAAAAATGTAAAAGAAGCTCCAAGTAGCTGTTAATGTCAGTTTTTAAAAATAAAACAAAAATGCAGAATTAACAGTGATTGTGGTAGTGAGTGCCTGTAATCTCAGAACTCAGGAGGCTAGGGGAAATCACTGAAATTTTAAGATTAGCCTGAGCTACATGGTCCGTGTAAGGCTAGACTGTGCAGCAGATTGAGGCCCTGTCTCAAAAAAATAAATAAATAAATAAATAAATAAATAAAACAAAAAACCCCAAAAATTCAGGACACAGAATCACAAAAAAGAAATCAATTCTGTTTCTATATACCTGAAATGACAATAGGGAAAATTTAAAAAGCAGCCCTGTTCACAAGAATGTCTGAAAGAGCAGATTATCTATGAATAAATTTAACCAAGAGGATTGAAGTGTTGCACACTGAAAAACCACAAAACTCCGCTTGGGGAAAGAATTAAAGACAACCTAAATCAATGGACAGACATGTGAGTCCACAAACAAGGAGGCTAGTTATCATCCAAAGCAATCTATATCAAAATGTTTTTTTTTTTTAGGGTAGAAACATAATAGTTAACCCCAAATGACATAGAATCATATGAGAATTTTAATAACCAAAATAACCTTTACTGCAAAACTATAGGGATTCAGAGCCATGCTGGTATAAGAATAACCATATAGACCAGTGGTTCTCAACCTGTGCGTCACGACCCCCTTGAGAGTCATATATCAGACATCCTGCTGATCAGATATTTATATTACCGTTCATAACAGTAGCAAAATTACAGTTACAAAGTAGCAACAAAATAATTTTATGGTTGAGGTCACCGCAGCATGAGGAGCTATGTTAAAGGGTCTCAGCATTAGGAAGGTTAAGAACCACTGATATAGCCGAAGGGTGTTGAACTGACAGTTCAGCTATAAACTCATTCACTATGGTCAATGAATTTTTGACAAGGCTCCAGATCTTTTCAATGCAGACAGAGTCTCTTCAACAGTAGTACCTGCACAACTGGATTTTCACGTGCAAAAGAGTGGAGTAGACTCCTACCTCATACTAAATACAAAGATCAGTACAAATCTAAAAGTATCCAAGCTAGAAGGCAGGAGACCAAGTAACATCTGTGAATAAATGACCCAGTTATAAAAATGTAAAAGAAGCTCTAAGTAGCTGTTAATGTCAGTTTTTAAAAATAAAACAAAAATGCAAAATTAACAGCAATTGTGGTAGTGAGTCGATGATTAAAATATGAGAGTTAAAAGGGCAAAGGTCTTACTAGAAAGTGTAAGGGTGTCTCTATGACTCTGGAATGCCTATGGATTCACAGATAAGGGATCAGAAACATGAGCACAAAAAATAAAGACATCAGATTTCTCAAAATTAAATACCTTTGTATATAGAAGGTCATTATCAATAAAGTAAAAAGGCAACCCATAGAATGGGAGAAAGGATGTGCAGATATTTTTTGATGGTTATTTGATATCCAGAATATAAACAAGAATTTCTACATTCAACAAAAAAAAAGGCAACCAAGTTAAAACATGAACAAAATACTTGAACAGAGTTTTCTTCAAAGGAAATAAGCTAATAGACAATAAGTCCATGAAAAACAGCTCCTTGCCATCAAGGTAAGGAAACACAAACCCAAATGAGACATCATGTCACACCCATCATCATCATAATAATACAAAATCCTGAGTGTTGACAAAAAGATGGAAAAATTACAGCATTAGTTCATTACTGGAAGCCATGTAAGCAGAACAGGCCCTAGAGGACAATATGTAGGTTCCTTGACACACTAAACATGGGCTAACACATGACACAGAACTCCGCTCCAGGGTAAACTCCAAGAGGATTAATAACGGGGTCAAATAGACAATTGTGTGTTGGTGTTTATTGCAGTCACGTTTACAATAGCCAGAAGATGAAAGCAACCAGAGTCCTTTAGCATACAGACTAATCAACAAAAATGCTGTCTGTCCATCCATGGGATGTAATCCAACTATGTATAGGAAGGACATTCATGTGCTCAGTATGGCTGAACCCTGGAAACTTTATGCCAAGGGAAACAAGATAGACACAACAGACATTTAACTATATGGTTCCATTCGTGTGACACATCCTGAATAGGTAAAGATGGAGAGACAGGGTGTAATAGAGGGATGGGGAACAAGGAGTTAGTTAGTGTTTACTGGTAACAGATTTTCTGTTTGGGCATGAGGAAAAGTTTTGGTAATTGGGCCAGGGGTGTAAGTAAGTTGGTGGTTATCTACAAAGCCTTGGATTTGATCCCCAGCACTGCATAAATCAGGCATGGTGATATACAACTGTAGTCCCAGCACTCAGCAGGTTGGAGGCACAAGGATCAATTCAAGGCTGGGCTAAGGAGATAGTTCCTGGGTATGGGACTTGCCATGAATGCCTTATGATAATAGTTTAGATCCCAGAACCCACAGTAAAATGGATGCAGTACAATCCCAGCACCCTACCAGGAGGTAGAGATGTAGAGATCTCAGAGAATCATGAAAAGCTCACAGGCCAGCCATCCTGCTGTCAGAAACAGCAAACAAGAGAGCCTGTCTCAAACAAGATGGAGTGAAGACCAACACCAGAGGTTTCCCTCTCTGACCTGTACACACATGATGTGGACACCTGTGTGTCCGAGAGAGAGAAAAAGAGAGAGAGAGAATGCCTGGGTTGCATGAGGTCTTGTCAAAAAGAAAGTTATTAAAATAAATAGTGATAGCTATATAACACTGTGAATTTAATTAATAACACTGAATTAATTATACACTTAGAGTGCCTGAAATGGAATATTTAAGTTTTTACCACACTTACTTTATTTCTCATAATAAAAATATTTGAGGCAAGAATTTGCCATGGACTGCTTCTGACATCAGTGCTTGTACATGTGGAAATGCTATCTCCTGGAGCGTTGGTAAGTTGGAGAAACTGAGCAAGACTCCAACCTAAACTAAGCTCTCAAAAGTGATTCAATTTTATTTTCCAAAAGAGTAACACTTGCCTGGCTCCCAAATGGAGCAATCCAAGGAAAACACCTCTGAATCTAGGTTCCATAAGCTTCCATTGATTGTGTGCAACCAGACATGAACTCACAATCAAGAATTTTAACTATATAGTGAAGCAAACAACTGTAAATGAAAATCTAGAGACGAAACCAACAATAAATACAGATTTGCAATGATTTCCAATACTGAAACTATCTGCTAGATGTAAACTCCATAAAGTTAGATATTTATGTTTTCTTTAAGAATAAGATTTCTGTATACTATTCTAAGAAAATTTTTAAAAATTAAATGAACTATCAGTAAGAGACCATACAAAATCTCATCAAAGATTATTGAAAGATCAAATGGTATTTCTAGAAATGAAGGGATATAATAAATTAGACATAGTTGAAAAGAGAACTTGCTTAACTGGAAGATCAACCTGAGAAGATTATCAGAGATAAGGTAATGTAAAATAATGAAAAGTTAAGATGTATGGAAAAGAAAGTCAAAAGATTCAACATGCATTTAATCAGAGACAAAATTAAAAGAATAAAAAAATTAAAGACAAAATAAAAATAGAATGAATTAACATTTTCCATGATTAATAGAAAAAACAGATTTGTAACAGTACAATATGTAACATGTAGGATATGTTAGAAATATACAAAAATAAATTGTTGTGAAGTACAAGATGTTTACATAAATATCACACATATAATGTGAAATTATAGGACATCAGAAAAATGACTGACAAAATCCTAAGGAAAATCACTATCAATCCAGAAATGTGTACTCTGTAAAAACTGATTCACAAGAACAAATGTTAAAAAAAAAACAAAAAAAAAACCTTTCTTTATAGAAAATCAAAATTTGAGAGAACTAACCACTAACAGAACTTCACTAAATGAACTTCTAAAAAAACACATTGCAGAAAAAAATTAAAATGATTCTAGAAAGGAGATTGCAAGCACAACAAGAGAACTGACTATCAAAGCAGACACCATGGAGGGTTGCTGCTTACTCTTAATGGCTTGCTAAGCCTGCTTTCTTATACTACTCAGAGCACCTGTTGAGGAGGGGCACCACATACAGTGGGCTGGGTCTTTCCACATCAAACATTAATCAAGAAAATGCTTCACGGGATTACATGTAGGCCCATCTTGTGGAAGCGATTTTCCAATGAGGACTCCTCTTCCTGAAATGGCTCTAGTTTGTATCAAGTTGACAAATAACTAACCAGGTCAATTGACCCCTTTTCAACTTAGCATAACAGCGCACTACAATTAAACCATAACCTTTCCTTTCTTGTTTGTCCCCAAGGGCTCATATTAATGTTTCCTGACTTTAGCAGATACCAAGCCCCAAGTTTTTTCCATGACCCCTTCATGTCTTGGCCCACCCTGGACCACAGCTTCTGTGTGCTGACCCCAAGGAAACGATTCCAGAAGGCTCCATCTCAGTGATGTTGGTTTCTTCTTAATCACAGCTGATTCTTTAACACTAGTTGTCCAGTATCAACTGTCCCATCAAAACAAAGGTTTCACTTTAGTGGTTCTGGTCTTGTGTTAGTCAAAACTGATTGATCGTCCCTGGGAGATCAAGACCACAGATTATCAAATTCAAAATATCACTCAAACGGCCATAGTAAAGTATTTACTTCCCTCTGAAACTTCACAAGCCAGGCCTTCACTTCTATATTCCTCACACAGTTATTCTCCAAGCTTCCACAACAGTAGACCTCCGAGATATGAGTGCTCAATAGCTTTTCTAAAACAATGTTCTAATGTTATTCCACATCCTCCCCAAAAACAATGTGGTCAGATGCATCACAGCAATACTCCAGGAACCTGGTACCAATTTCTGTCCTACTTAGGTTTCTGTTACTCTGATAAAGATCAAACCCAGAAGTAACTGGAGGAGAAAGACTTTATTTCAGCTCACAACTCTCAGGTCATACTCCATCAAGTCAGAGCAGGAGCTCAAGTCAAGAACCTAGAGGCAAGAACTAATACAGGCTATGGAAGAGTGCTGCTTATTGGCTTGCTCCTTGTGGCTCACTCAACCTGCTTTCTTGTACAACTTAGGACCACCCACCAGGGAGTGGCACCATCCACAATGGTCAGGGCTCTCCTAAAACCATCATCAGTCAAGAAAATGCCTTATATCCTTGTTCACAGGCCAATCTTTTAGGGACATCTTCTCAATTGAGAAGACACCATGACCAAGGGAACTTTTATAAAAGACAACATTTAATTTGGGTTGGCTTACAGTTTCAGGGGTTCAGTTCATTATCATCATGGCAAGAAGCATGACAGCATGCAGGAAGACATGGTACTGGAGAAGGAGCTGAGAGTTCTACATCTTGTTGCAAAGTCAGACAGAGAAAGTCTGTCTTCTGCAGGCAACCAGAAAGGGACTTTCTCTTCCACACTGGGTGGAGCTTAGCACTAGGAGCCCTCAAAGCCTGTCTATACAGTGGTACACTTCCTCCAACAAGGTGACTAGGAGCCCTCAAAGCCTGTCTATACAGTGGTACACTTCCTCCAACAAGGTGACTAGGAGCCCTCAAAGCCTGTCTATACAGTGGTACACTTCCTCCAACAAGGTGACACCTATTCTAACAAGGCCACACCTCCTAATAGTGCTACTTGCTATGAGCCAACCATATTTAAACCACCACATTCTACTCCCTGACCCCCATAGGCTTGTTTAAACACGAGTCTACAGAGGCCATGCCTAGCCATAGCATAATGCAAAATACATTTAGTCAAACTTCAAAAGTCCCCATAGTTATCACAGTCTCAACAATGTTTAAAAATTCAAAGTTCAATGTCTCTTCTGAGATTCATGCAATCTCTTAACCGTAATCCCCTACAAAATCAAAATCAAAAAGCTAATCACATACTTCCAACATCACGGGATATACATTACCATTCCAAAACATCATAGTCAGTATTGGTATCAGGACCTCTGAAACCTGTGACATCACCTAGGTGACAGAGCGACCCACACACCTGTTGCCAAGGCAACATCCACCATATTCCCAGAATCCACTTGGCTCACCTCCCGCCTTCACCTGTGGCTATGTCACCATCCATATATAAAGGAAGGCCCCTCTGATTTCTCTCTCTCTTTCCCCCTTCTCTTTCTGACACTACCTTGCCCCTTTTTCTCTCAATAAACCTCACGTGGAACTGTCTGGCCTAGTGTAGTCTTTCTGGAACTGCCTGATGATCACAACATTGGTGCCTTGACTCGAATCAAAGTAAGACCAAAAACCAGCTGGGCAAACTCCAAACTCTGTTTCTATATGTCTCATGTCCAACTCATTTCAGTTTTGTTGACTGCAACATAATTCTTTCTTTTGGGCTGGTTCCACTCCACGTTAGCAACTTTCTTCAGCAGGTATCCTACCACTCTGGCATCTCTAACATCCTTGGGTCTGCAAGACAACTTCAGCTTCACAGCCTCTGGTTCCAATATCTGGGATCCACACATGATCTTCTGGACTCCTCCAAAGGGGTTGCATCAGTTCTCCAGCTCTGCCCTCTGTAGTACTCTAGGTCTGGTTGACTCCATTCCACTGCTGCTGTTCTTAGTGGTGACTCCATGGTTCTGGCATTTCCAATATGCTGGGGTCTTCCACTGCAATTAGGCTTTACCCATAGCCTTTCAAAGTCTCTCTTCATGGTGCCAAGCCTCAAGTCCTTTGCATGACCCCTTCAGTCCTGTCAACTGCAACTGAAACTCCACCTTCACCAAAGGCTTTTCCTGGCCCTTCACAGTGCCAAACCTGAGTTTCTCTCCATGACTCCTTCATGCCTTCAAAACTAGTACCACCTGGGTGATTCTTACATGTTACCAAGTCCAGCTGCAACAGGAAGTACAACCTTGGCCTTCTCTGGAATGTAGATCTTTTGTGCTCTCAGAAAACACTCCCCAGAAGATTTCACCTCAGTGATGCTGGCCTCTTCTTAATCATTGCTAATTTCTAAGCTCCAGCTAACTAGCATCAACTATCGCAGTACCCCTTCTATTCTTCCAAAACCAGAACTACATGGACAAAGCTGTCAAGTTCTGTTGCTTACTGGGGCTGAAACATGGCCCCCTTTTTCTATTACATCCTTCACTGCCTAAGCTTGGCTGTCTTGGAACTTGCTCTGTAAACTGACCTTGAACTCAGAGATCTGCATGCCTGTCTCCTGAGTGCTGGGATTAAAGGCATGTACCACCATGCCTGGACCCAAGCTTTTCTTTACCTGGAACTTGCTTTGTACCATGCTATCCTTAAACTCAAAGATCTGCTTGCCTCTGTCTCCTGGGATTAAAGGCATGTACCATTATGCTTGGACCAAGCTCTTCTGTGATTCCATTTCACAAGATCTTTATAAGTTTTGGATTGTAGTTTATTCCAGATATAGTCAAGTTGACAACCAAGAATAGCTGTTACAATACATCCCTTGTCATTTTGACACATAATCACATCTCCTTATATGCAAGTGAAAATAATAACCAGGTCAGAATAACACCTAATATGATATAACTATCCTTTGTTCAACTGCAAATGCATAAACAAAAATCTTAACTGGGTGGAATCACTATTCCTTTAATCTGTTTGTCTCTTTGAAAACAAGATTTAGCTCCATTCACTTTCTGGTACCCTTTTAATACTTGAACCATAGGAGGAGGCTCTCTTTCACATTGGGCAGAGCTTGAGCATAGAGACCTCAAAGCCCACCCCCACAGTGATGCACTTCCTCTAACAAGGCCACACCAATCGAACAAGGCCAGACCTCCTAATAGTGCCACTTCCCACAGGCCAAGCATATTCAAACCACCACAGGCACCTTCTTCCTAAATGATTTCAGTTGTGTCAAGTTGACAAACAAACTAACCAGGATGATCATTGTTCTTCATTCTATTCAAATCCCTTGCCCATGTGCGTGCACATGTGCATACACACACACACACACACACACACACACACAGTAACACGCACACTATACGTTATCCTGCAATAAGAGAACCCCAGAATCACAGGAAGGTAAACAATATTTTAGGTAGATCCTACAAAATAGGGATTGACCACAGCCACCTAGAGAAGGGTTACAGAGTGCTCAGGGCCTGGTTTATTACTGCAAGTCATACAGACACCATTGGGGGAGTATAACTTATGTTGTTTAAGAGCCACGTGGTGGGGCTGAGGGGATAACTCAGCCATTAGGAGCACTTGTTGGTCTTCCAGAGTACTCAAGTTCAGATCCCAGAACCTACATTGAGTGGCTCACAACCATGTATAACTTCAGCCCTAGAGTATAAAACATCTTCTTCTGAACTCCATGGGTACCTGCACACATGTGGCATATACACACACACACACACACACACACACACACACACAGAGAGAGAGAGAGAGAGAGAGAAGAGAGGAGAGAATATTTAAAATTTAAAATTAAAAAAGAGACCCTCTTGCCTGAATCCAACACCCAGGAGGCTGAAGCAGGAATATGATTACATAGTGAATTCTAGGCTAGCCAGGATTACATAGTGGTGATGGTGTCTCAAACAAACTTCATATACATATATTCTAGAGACAAGAAAAACAATAAGCCAGCTAGTTAAAAGACTCTAGAATGTACAGCTGAAAGATGCTGAGAGATGATCACTGTCTGGACTCAGGATGCACCAGTGCAGCTGGGAAAAAGCATGAAAATGGTAAAATTTTAAAGAAAGTCAAGTTGCTCCGTGGCAAAGCTAGTGTGTCAGAGAAGGGGCAGAGTCGATGTCATGACGAGTTTTAGCCTGAACAAAAATGACAGGAGCCGACATTTACAGAGTTAGGGAAGATTGTGGGATGAGCACAGTGGCAAGGAATATCAGGAGGGACATTCTAAATTTGGTTTGCCTACTATATCTCTAAGAGGAGAGGCTGAGGCAGGCCCTGAATCCCTGAGCATAGGATAAAGTATCTGTCTGAGGTAAGGGACCCTCCATATCCAGGACTTCTAAGACACTTGCTCGATGCCACCAGCAAAAAATCAGCCTCTTACCCACTTTGCTATTCTGCTTCCTTGGTGACCCAAGTTGAGGCAAGGCTTGCATCTAAGAGGAGAGAATAAACTACCAACGCATGGCTGTGGTGACCACTTGTCCCTGTCCTAATAGAGCTGTTTCTGGATTAGGGCTCTATCTGCATTCCCCCTCATCATCCAATTTGCCTTTCGAAGAAATAATTTCCTAAGAAATGGGAACCCCATGTCTCTCTATGCCTGCGAATAGAACAGGAGGAAGCTCTTGGGGCGCGAGGGAGGGTATTGGGAGCTTTTATCTTTTCTTTCTTTTTGTCGTTTATCCTTAGTTTTTTTTGGAAACTGTCCGGGGACATGATGGTGCTGCTGGTGGTGGCAGCAACGGCTACAATCAGAGCTATTTTGAAGCAAAGAACTAATTTACTGCATGAATGACTTTAGCTCAAAAGAAGAAATAAGGACGATCGGGAGTCCTAAGGGAGCAGAATAATAGGGTAATTTACCCGGAGAGATGAGAGAGATGGGAGAAACACACGGGGTAATTCTTTTGCATAATCTTTGTTTTATATTTTTGCCCTTTCTCCTTTGGCCCCTCTGGGGGCCAAGCCTCAGCTCAGAGATTCTCCGGCTAGCCCCAGGGTAGGTACCAGGAAAAGATGAAAGAACAGGCGAGGAGGGCTCCCCCAGGCTGGCAAAGGGAAGGAAAGTGGTGATTTCATGGCTGTTTCAAAAGGAAGTCTGTAGTTTGGGGTGGTTTGGGGAATCCTCTTCCCATGAGCCTCAGGAGGGGCAAGGGGTTTCATAAAATCCCTTCATCTACCCAGGTGCTCACGGAGGTGTGGTTGTCTGTGCCACTAGATCGTGACGACATCACAGGAAGAGCCCGCTTTTGCCTTGGACTCTTCATTCCCCTGCACAGGGATGGGCTAGCAGTGTGGCAGTAGAGTAGAGCAAGAGAGAGAGAGAGGCATTGAGATAGGAAAGAAACCAGCGTGGTGGTGCCAGAGACGGAAGGTTGGAAGCTCCTTCCTACTAGGGCTACAGGCAAAAGATAAGGCAAAGCTCCAGGTCTTCGAATGCTGGAGAAAGCGGGCGCTATGGAAATGACCTACAAAGGATTGAGTTTCTCAGTCTCTGAGTGTCTCACCTGCCTGGCCAGCTCTTTACCAGCTTCCACACTTCGGGTGTTCCTTCTGTTCCCTATATTTTTATATACAAACTTAACATTTTATTTGAAAAAAATTTTAACTAAGAAAATTAATTAAAAATTGAAATGAACATCTTTCCATCCAGTCACATGGTAGGGAGGAAGAGAGTTGCCTGTGCGTCAGTCAGTACTTGAGTCAGGGCAGTGGGTACACAGGGGCGGGGGGCGGGTAAATAAGTTCCTCCTATTCCTGCATATAGGAGCGGTTTTATGTGTTTAAATGTATCATTCTTTGACACTTTCATATGTTTGTACAATTTATCTCCACCATTTCCAGCTCCCATCACCATCCCTACTCCCTCCCACTCCCACTGAACCCCTTCTTTGCAGCAAGTCTCCCTCCTAGTCTCACATTTTTTGTTTGTTTGCTTGGAATATGTTTACCATTGGTAGTGGTTTGTTTTGTTGGGTTTTGGGTGTTTTGTTTTTTTTTTAATAACTCACTAAGGTTAGTTAGGGTCACCTGCATAAGCATGGGGAGGGATTTATTCCTGGGAGCACGGGAAACTTAAGCAGTGGCTACATGACTAAAGAAAACAAGTCCCCTTATCCTGCCAATTGCTTCCCTGAGAGGGATGGGGCCTCATAAGTCCCCCCTCAGATCATGATAGAATTGTTGACAGGCCTAGTGTTGGGTCTTGTAAGGTCTTGTACAGCTAACCACAGCTGCCATGAGATTATGAGTCCAATAGCCAAGTCATGGCTGGATGGCAGATTTCATAGTCTTCCTCCTCCTCCTCCTCCTCCTCCTCTTCCTTCTCTTCCTCTTCTTCCTCCTCCAGCTCACACATCCTTTCCATCCCCTCTCCCACAATGCTCTCTGAGCCTTGGATGAGTGACACAGGTGACCCATCTAGAGCTGTTAGTGTCCAGCAATCACTTATTCTCCTTGCTGACTAGTTAGGTGTCTCTGCATTAACCACTGCCCACTGCAAAGAGAAGCACCTCTGACCAAGACTGAAAGCAGCACCAATTAATGAGTAAACACCTAAATATTTCCAAGACGGTGTGGCAATATATTCATTTAACAAAACAATGGTAATGGTATCACCTCAGGGGAGAAGGATTCTGACCTCTTCAACTGTGGGCTTTGGACTTGATTTAGAGAAGCAGGCATGAATTCCCTCCTGTGGGACAAGTCTCAAATCCAATCAGAAAGCAGTTGTCTAGCCCTGTAAGAGCCGTGCGTCTACTGACCCAGCGGACACACCTCGCCTGCCAGGTTGATATTGTCACTCATAGATTTCATAACTGGGTAAGCCTGTTGCTGACTCTTCTTCCCTAGTGACCAACACAGTGTGTGCTGGCATTATGAAAGCTAGCCAGCAGGGAGAAGCCTTCCAGCTCAGCTTGATTTCTCTATACCCTGCAACCAAGATGCATGATGTCTTAAGAATTGAATTTTGCCAAGTAGTTCAGGTGTGCAACAAAGAACAATGGAGACAGTCTGCATTGCTGTGGGGAATCTCTGGGACCTCCCTGATCAAACATATCCATAGGAAGGTACTGGAAACATTCTACTTCTTAACAAACTGTCTCCATTTCTACCACCTGTGTCCTTGGTTCTTTGTTCTGGAGCACAAAAAAATGGAAACCTCACTTGGGTAACTGTCTTAGTTAGGGTTTTACTGCTGTGAACAGACATCATGACCAAGGCAACTCTTGTAAGGATGATTTTTAATTGGGGCTGGCTTACAGGTTCTGAGGTTCAGTCCATTATCATCAAGGTGGGAGCATGGCAGTGTCCATGCAGGCATGGTGCAGGCAGAGCTGAGAGTTCTACATCTTCATCTGAAGGCTGCTAGCAGAAAATACTGACTTCCAGGCAGCTAGGATGAGGGTTTTATAGCCCCCCCCCAACACACACAGTGGCACAACTACTCCAACAGGGCCACACATTCTAAGAGTGCCACTTCCTGGGCCAAGCATATACAAACCATCACAGTAACTTTGAGAGTCCGATCCATGCCTACAATTCCAAAACTCTGGGAAAGGAATTTTGCAGACCTGCGCAGGTCCCAGGCTGACCTTACTCCAACCCCAGTAGTCCTGTTTGTATGACCCTGTCCAGGTCCTGATCTCTGCATACAAAATCAAGACTGTCATATTCTTCACAGAGAGCCCTAGGCATCAGATGGGATGGTGCCTGACAAGACATTTTGTAAGTGACAAAGCTCCAGATGAGCTACTATTGTTGCTATTTGTCAGTGAGGGGAAACTAAGTCCTAGACATATAAGATATGGCTTATCCAAAGTCACACTGCAAGTAAATACAGAGTAGAGACTTGAACTCCAATCTTCCCATAGGAAATACAGTGTAACATAATGGTTAAGAACATAGAGAATGTCAATGTAAATATTGTTTGTGGCACTTGTCAAAACTACCAGGTGATGTTTTTCTTTAGCATCAAAAATGGATATGGGGGAACCACTAAGATGGGATCTGCGGTACAGATAGAGACTAGGCTCAACCCAAGCACATCGTGGAGAGCTGGGGATTATAACTAGGTGCATGGTGTGTAGGCAGCAGAGCATTTCTTGAGGGATTGCTGAGATCGGAGTTACTCAGAGGAAACACTGTGGGTGAGGGTTCAAACTAAACCCACTGTATTAGTTTGGGTTTTACTGCTGTGAACAGACACCAATGACCAATGCAAGTTTTATAAAAGACATTTACTTGACATTGACAAGTTTTAAAAAAGACATTGGCTTACAGGTTCAGAGGTTTAGTCCATTGTCATCAAGGCAGAAGCATGGCAACATCCAGGCAGGCATGGTGCAGGAGGAGTTGAGGGTTCTATACCTTTATCCAAAGGAACAGACTGGGCATCTTTAGGCATCTAAGAGGAAGATCTCTAAGCCCAACCCTACAGTGACACACTTCCTCCAACAAGGCCACACCTTCTAATAGTGCCACTCCCTGGGACAAGCATATACAAATCATCACATTCCACTCCCTGGTCCCCATAGGCTTGTTCAAACATGAGTCTATGGGGGCCATACCTAAACATAGCATAATGCAAAATACATTTAGTCCAACTTCAAAAGTCCCCACAGTCTATAGTATTCTCAACAGTGTTAAAAGTCCAAAGTTCAAAGTCTCTTCTGAGATTCATCCAATCACTTAACTGTAATCCCAAAAGCAAGACAGGAAACCAGCTGGGCAGTCTCCAAACTCTGCATCTCCATGCCTGATGGCAAAGCAGTCTTCAGATCTTCAACTCCCTTTTCATCTTTGTTGACTGCAACAAGGTTCTTTCTCCTGGGCTGGTTCCACTCCCTGTTAGCAGCTTTGCTGGCAGGCATCCTGTGTCTCTGGCATCTTTAACATCTTGCGGTCCCCAAGTCAACTTCAGCTTCACAGCTTCTTGTTCCAATGTCTGAGTTCCACACATGATCTTCTGTGCATCTCCAAAGGGCTGGAGTCACTTCTCCAGCTCTGTCCTCTGTAGCACTCTAAGTTCAAGTTGATCCATTCCGCTGCCACTGCTGTTCTTGGTGGTCATCCCATGGTACTGGCATCTCCAATATGCTAGGGTTTTCTACTGAAACTATGCTTCACCAAAGCCTCTCATAGGCTGTCTTCATGGTATCAAGCCTCAACTCCTTTGCATGACCCCTTCAGTCTTTGGCTGTCAACTACAACTGAGGCTGCACTTCCACCAATGGCCTTCCATGGCCTCTCACAGTGCCAAACCTCAGCTGTTCTTCATGATGCCTTCATGCCTTCACAACCAGTACCACCTGGATTATTCTTACACATTACCAAGTACAGCTGCAGCATGAGGTACAACCTTGGCTATCTCTGGAACACAGCTTCTTTGTGCTCTCAGGAAACCCTTCCCAGAAAATATCACCTAAGTGATGCTGGTCTTTTCATAATCACCACTAATTTCTTAGCTCCAGCTAACCAGCATCAATTGTCCCAATAGTCTCCTTCTCCTCTTGAATATAAAGCCAGAGACACATGGCCTAAGCTGCTGAGTTCTGCTGTTTGCAGGAGCTGGAACATTGGGCCCCTTGTTCTATTACATTATCACTAGCTTCCTTTATTCCAACTCCTTCACTGCCTAAGCTTGGCTGTCCTGGATCTTGCTCCATAGACTGACTTTGAATTCAGAGATCTGCATGCCTGTCTCCTAAGCACTGGGATTAAAGGTGTGATCCACCAAACCTGGATTTAAGTTTTTCTTCACCTAGAATTTGCTCTGTTCTTGGCTGGTCTTGAACTCAGAGATTTATTTATCTTTGTCTCCTGGGATTAAAGGCTTATACTACCATGCCTGAACCTAAATTTAGCTGGGAGGAATCTTGCCTCAAAGTCACTACTTCCTTAATTCATTTTAATATCCTTGAATTCAGCTCCATTTCACTTCCTGGTGTCCCTTTAATGCTCAAACTATATATTTTGTATGTTTCCTTTCTCAGGTGCTATGTTTGTTCAAAATGCTCTTCATCAGACTTAACCAGAAAACAAAGTCTCTGTTGGGCTTTTTTGAGACTTCCTTTGTCAATACAATTAATATACATCTCTTTTCCTTAGCCTTAGGCAGTCTCTTCAGAAAATGGCAAAAAGCAGCCGTGATCTTCACCAAAACATCACAAAAATACTCTCTCAACCACATATGAAAGTTCTCCACTGAAACCTTTTCGGTCATCAGGCCTACACAGTTCAAATGACCCTCAATACCACTATCTTCCATATTCCTACTAGGCTGGCCCACTAAGCCCCACTTAAAGCATTCCATGACTTTCCAAATCCAAAGTTCCAAAACCCACATTCTTCCAAACAAAAGCATGGTCAGGTCTATCACAGCAATACCCCACTCCTGGTACCAACTTCTGTATTAGTTTGGGTTTTACTGCTGTGAACAGACACCAATGACCAATGCAAGTTTTATAAAAGACATTTACTTGACATTGACAAGTTTTAAAAAAGACATTGGCTTACAGGTTCAGAGGTTTAGTCCATTGTCATCAAGGCAGAAGCATGCCAACATCCAGGCAGGCATGGTGCAGGAGGAGTTGAGGGTTCTACACCTTTATCCAAAGGAAACCAGGAACAGACTGGGCATCTTTAGGCATCTAAGAGGAAGATCTCTAAGCCCAACCCTACAGTGACACACTTCCTCCAACAAGGCCACACCTTCTAATAGTGCCACTCCCTGGGACAAGCATATACAAACCATCACACCCACCTTCAGGATTCTTCCTGAAACAACCAGTAACTCTGGGAGGGTGGTAAAGGATAAGGAGTTTGATCACTGTCTTGAGGGTGTAGGATTCAGGCTAAACCTACTCAGCAGGATTCCTGCTTGAATTGGGCAATGGCAGGGCCTTAGGGGAAACGATGCAGATTGGTCTGAATGAAATGTGGTCCAGGAAAGACTTGTATCAGAGCCAGGCTATTTTGGGCAGATGTTGCCCAGCTGTGGGGATTTATGTTTTTGGCTCACTTCCCTGTGCTTCCATCTTCCCATCTGTGAAGCGAGGTGAAATAAGAAGACCTAGGTATGAGTGCCACAGGAGTTTTTGCATCAGAGTCTGGGCCCTGGAAAACCCAGCAAGCCAGGTTTTCCAGGCAACTGGAACTCCCAACAAGGCAACTGAATAAACAACAGTGAAGAGCAGAAAAGAAGCACACTGTAAAGAAAAACAAAGACACCCAGTGATCCCACAGGCATGACTTCCTGTCTCCTTACATTTTAGAGAGGAGACAAATAAAGGGAATGCTGAGATCCTGAAGCCAGAGTAAAGGGAGAGACCAGAAACAGAATTTCAGGCCTGTAAGGCAAAACAAGATGCCTTCCTTGAAGGTCCTCCAAGGATGGATGGCCTGTACCTCAGAGAAGCAGGCCTAGTTAATATGTGATCTGTGCCATGACCGAGATAAGGAAGCAGGACATACATGATTCATGACGCATATCTGGGGTCATTCTTTCTCTGGGTAGAGGAGCAGGGTCTGGTTAATGCATAATCCATATTACATGACAGTGGTCAGGCTGCCTTCTAGCCGCTGTCCCGCTGAGGGGAGAGGATGTTCTTGTTCAGTCTACAGCCCTCTCTGCTCAGAGACTGATTACCTGGGGGCCTGAGTTCTTCCCCCGACCCCCCAGTGAGATTTAGTTCAGAGAGCTGGAGTCCTGTACACCTCAGCAGTCCCTGTCACAGTGTAGAACTTCCTATCATGTTGTCTCAGCTCCAGTGTCTCCTGTAAGGGCCTTTGACAAATTATAAATATTTCCAAGAGACAAACTCTTTGTCTGGCTGGCAAGGGCTTCGGCCTTTTCCTTCTCCCTGCATTTATATTGCTGGGGAAATTCCAGTGTATCCAGGAGATCACTGTCTATAGTCTGCTATCCAAATGAAGGTGTACTGGTGTCTGTTATAACTTCATTCCCACCAGGGTAGTTACAAGAACTGTTGTGCATTAGCGCATGCAAATACAGTATTGAGTGAGTTTGCCCCCCTCCAGGAGCACTGCAGATTGCCACACATCTGTTCTATTCCAATCCACTGGTGACCGTTGCAATTCCAGTGTCAAATTGGAGAGGTTGAGAGAAGAGATTGTGTTTAATCCACTTCATAGCTCTTGTGTCCTGCACCTGCTACCCCACTGGTGTTCAGTGCAATTGTGTAGAGTGACTGGAATTTAGAGTGGTGGACACATTAGTTGTTATGGACACTCACTCCTGGGTACTTTCTGTCTCTTCCTTGCTTTAATCCAGATTATTCAGAGCACTAAGAGTTTGCCCTATAAGTCAACCTCCTACTGCTACCTGAAAAGGTAAGGGGATACGGGCTCTACAAGGCATCAAGGTAAGAGATTCAAGGAACCTATACTCCAAGACCAGACCAGGACTGAGTTCTGAAAACTGACAAAGACCATGACCATGACTCTGAAATGGTCAGTTAAGACTTTGGAAAGGTGGAGAGGGAGACCTCAGGGAATCCTCCACCGACTGTGTTTCCTACATCTCCAGGTATACTCCCTCAGTCTAGTCTAGAAAGGGCTCTTGCATCTGGCAGTCTGAAATATGTGGACCACTTGACTTGTTTCCTTGGTCATGAGATTCAGCCTTGGCCACAGTTTTGTGTACCCTGACCTTGCTCCACCCCAGATCTCTTTGTTCATCTGCCATAATTAAGCAGCCACAAAAGCTTCATAAAGAACCAGTTATTGCCAAAACACAGTGCAAGGGCAATTCTGTTACCTGTACATAAATGTTGCTGCTTAATGGGTAACAGTTCCCATTCTATGATAGAGTGGGCTCTGGGTTTATGGCTGTAGCTGTTGCATTTCTGCAGCCTGTGGTTTTATGGCCCTAATTCTATAATAAACCTTACTTTTTAATCTTTCCTTTACCCTGCAGCCAGAGTCTCCTGGATGTGGGGGAAGGGGCAAGGTCTCCTGTCCAATGACTCTAGGCCACCTGTCATGGCAAAAATCCTAGACAAAGCCAAAGTAGCACACCTGCTCCTTCATCAAATAAGAAGGTCACCTACCCTGGAGGGAGGAGGACCGAACAGCCCAGATGCCCTCCATGTCGGAGGCCTGAGTTCTAAAAGCAGCAAGTTCATTCTGTAAATGTGCCAGGCAAGGCCAGCTGTTCATGGCCCCAGGAGATGCCCAAGCTAGAGCAGAGGGTAAGTCAGGGATCAGATGTTCGGGTCAGGAGAAGGAGGCCTGCTGTTTGGAGGATCGGACCCTAGTTGAAGACAAAGCAGGGGTGAAGGAGCGGAAGCTTTGTCACTGTCCATGGTGCTGACTCATACTTACAAACTGGTCTTGGCTGTTTCTCCCAACTCCAGGATTGTAATGACTACTTTCCTGTCTCTCTGTTTTATATCCCACTCCCATCCCACACCCATTAATGACATTGTAGTGACTTTTATATGATTGACACAAAATAAACAGACACCACACAATGTTGGCAATTCTATCACCTTTCCGACTGGTTTTAGGAAAATGTTTTCCTCCGGGGCATTTTGGAAGCTCCTCCTCTAAACATATCACTGCTAGTCACATAATTCCTGCACAGGGTGCAGCGGTGAGAAGTGAGGCAGGGTGGCAAGAGCAGGCACTCCTGAGTAAGGAGGCTTGGTCCCAGCACGATGTCTCCCCACCTGCAGATTTACTATTGCAGGGAGCCACCAAACGACCCTTTGGAGCAGAGCACATTGTTTGAACACTTCCAATTTTGTAAAGTCACTTAGTGTGACAAAAAATTCTCCCAAGAGGCATATTTGAGATCTAAAGGGCAAAGATAAGGAGAGAGAAACCATACCCCATCCCCTCTCTCCAGAGAAGGAAAAGGAATTGACTCACCACAAGAAAGAATCTAGTATTTCACTTGCTACAAGCTAGAAGAGCAGAGAGGACTGCAGATGGGGAAAGATGGGCAATAATTGCAGGGCAATTTAGGATAACTCAATAAGAAGTGCTTTTAGGCTATTTCTGCTTCTGCTCTTGCGCCTGCATTAATTTTGGAATGGAAGAAAGATGGGCTGCGGACTGGAAACTACAATCTCTCACTGGCTATCTGGTGAGTTTTGAGCCACATAATCTCTCTGCTCCCCCACTCAGCTAGCTGCAAGACTGGAATGATTAAAGCGAATATCATTGACCAAGGTTCAGATGTTTTGGGTCCTCCAAAAGTCCATGTGTCTGAGATTTAACTCCCAACGCAACTCAGTTGGAGGGAGGTAGAGTTCTTAAGACGTGTTTAGGTCACGAAGCTTGAGTCCTCACCAATCAGTCAATACTTCACCAAAAATCTTGGTGGAGGGAACCTCTGCCTTGCACTGTGCGATGATGTAACAGTTCCCACTCCTGATAATACAGTATCTTTTAAATCTTTTATTATGTTCATGTATTTAACGCATGTGCACCTATGTGTGCATATGGAGGTCAGAGGACAACTTGCAAGAGTTGGTTCTCTCTTTCCTCCACTTGAGTCCTGAGGGATTGAACTAGGGTCATCTGGCTCAGCAGCAGGGGCTATTATCAGCTGAGACATCTCGACAGCCCCTGGTATCAAGTACAACAGCATGGAGAGTGTAAGATGTCCTTCTGCACAGAACTCTTGTGAAGACTCCATGAAATACAAACACAAAACATTAGAAGAACTCAGTCAGTGGTGTGTTCCATTTGTCCTTCCTCCTGTGCCTTTTCTCGGATACACAATTTTTAAAATAATTCCTTAGAAATTTAAGAAAATACCACTTAGATTTTGGATTATTGAGATTTGACTCCCTTCCCAGCAGGGAAAATGGGACTCTTTTATGCAAGTTATAGTGTATGTGTGTTTTAGATGAAGGAACCATTCAGATGCCATGGAAGGACCATCCACACTCATCTTGTGGGATGAGGAGGGAGCAGCATACGAGAAAATAGCATCTTCAGTTCTCCACAGCCCCCTCTGCCATGTGCACATCGGGATTGGGGGAAACCGGTACCACAGCCATCCGGGCCGGGGAAGCACTGCAGTAAATATGGAGGGACAAAGTGACTGTCCTCTAGCCCTGGCCCCATTACAGGCACAGTGTTCTGGCTGGAGGCGGCGTTTGAGTCTCATATTCTGGTTTTTGTGATGCAGAGCTCTGAGCACTTGCCTCGTGTGAGCCTAAAACAAAATACCACGTCACACACCGGCAGCACCACATGCATTTTTGTCAATTTATTATTATGATTTAAATTTAAAAATTGGTGACTAATGAATAGAAAAAGTATAACTGAAGTTGGACCAGACCTAAGGTGGGTGGTTGATTCTTATGGGGGTCGAGAGGAATGCAGAGGGTGGGGATACTGGTTGAGAAAATGGAGAAACTGGAACCCTGGAAGAAAGGGACTCCTCTAAAGTCATGCAATGACTGGGTGTGCCTTTACCACCTTAGTCCATTTTCTCTACTGGAACACAGTGTGGTGTCTAACTTCAACTCAGACTCCTGAAACATAATACTGTTCTGTTTCAACTTTTCTGTCCCCAAATGACCAGGAAAGAGACAGGAGAACAGTTTTTGTTTTTGTTTTTTTCCTCCAGGCTTCCTTGATATATTCCCTTTTGAACAAATTTGGAAAGTAAAAGTTCCTATCCTGGATGTGAGGTTGCACACAACCACACACATGCACAAGCACACACCTCTCTGCTGGGACTGTGTAGAGCTGTTCTCAGCTTGGAACAGGACAGCAGCTTCCTGTCTGGTCCTGAAGATCTCCTAGTCTCACTTTTCTGCATCTGTCTGGACTTTATACCTCCCTCCTTCAGCACTCTGACTTTTCCTCACTCTTCTGCTTTGTACACACAGTGAAGGTAACACCTCTGTTACCAGCCCATGAGTCCTCTAAGGGGAGACAGCAAGTGTCTTCTCAGTTTGAGTTCCCAACTTTACTGGGATCCATCCCTCCTGAGTCCAAGCTCAGACTCCCTCCAGTTAGGAATGGAGTCTCCTGCAGAAGATACAACCATCTATTCGTCTTACTTCATAATGCTCAGTATGGTAGTTCAGAGGATCAAGATAACTAATTATTCTCTGGCAGGAGTACTTTTGGGAACCCCACCCCTTCTTAAAAGCAGTAGAGAAGTGCAGTCTCCAGGACACTCTCTCTCTCTCTCTCTCTCTCTCGCTCTTGCTCTCGCTCTCTCTCACTCCCTTCCTTCCTCTACACACACACACACACACACACACACACACAATTTTTACAGGTCCTACCTCCCACCTTCCCCCTCCCTTCCTCCAGCACTGAGGCATGCATTATTCAGTGTATCGTTACAAGGAGGTGTCTGAGAACTTTAGTGTTGAGATGTTAGTTGGAGTCAGTCAGTGGCTTATGGGGAGGAAGGAGGACCACGGTGCACAGGGACTCCCTCAGGTTTCCCATCCCTGGACCGGGGTTTTTTATTCCCATCCCGGAAGCCGAAGCCGACATGCACCTGCAGAGCAAGAAGCTATAGCCAAAGGATTTGAAGTTTGTGAGGGCGGTGATGGAGGGATGCTGAGAGAAGAAAGGCTCTGCTCAACTTCACGAGGACATCAGGCTATGTCCTGATGCCTCCCCACACTTCAGACTTCTTCACATTGGTCCCCAATCTCTAGCCTCTTCTCTCTTGATTGTTTTATACAGGAGCTCTCTCTCTCTCTCTCTCTCTCTCTCTCTCTCTCTCTCTCTCTCTCTCTCTCTCTCTCTGTACACACACACACACACACACACACACACACACACACACCGGAGTAGCCTAGGACTCCTAATTTAGCTCAGGCTATATTAATTTGTAGCAATCCTCCTGCCTCTGTCTCCTCTGTGTTTGGCTTTTGGGTATGTGCCACCATGCCTGGTATCTCTTCTTAACCATAGAAAAATAACACTAAAACAAACTTTGGAAGCCACTTGGAACATAGAAGCCATGTACAGAATGTCTATCTATAGATAGACCCAGAGGGTCCTGTGGGAAAATATTACATTGATGCCCCTCATTGAAACTCAGAAATTCCAACTCCTGGTCAGGATGGAACCTGATAGAGTAGAAAGCCCCCCAGGAGTCAGAGAGGGCATCTGTCCACATCCTGCCATGGCTATATTCATGCCCAAGTCACTTGGCCTCCCTGGGCTGTTTCCTTGTTGTTGAACATGGGAGTGAGGATAAGTGTTGCAGAGAAGTAGATGAGATGCCACATATGAACACATGTCAAAAAAGATCAGCAGAGGTCTGCATGCCCCTTGTTCCAGCTTGCACTCCACCCCAGCATCCCTTGCTCTCCCCGTAACCTGGGCACCCCTGCCCTCACATTCCCTGACACACCCACTTGCCCATGTTCCATCTCCCCTGAGTGGAGGAAAGCAGGCTGTTGATGGCAAAGGTTCTCAAGTGTGGTGTGAAGTCCCAGCCTTCCTGCTTCTCTCTGTGTTTGTCTTTTCACTCTTCAGGTCTCCAAAGGGTCTCCAAGTCTTTATGCAACCAGACAGAGGCAGGAACAGGGCAGGGGTGGGAGGAAACTGGCAAGGTCGGTGTGAGCTGGTCTCTTTGTTCCTGGAAAATGAATGCAATTTCCATTCCTTTCCACGGGAAGCTGAATCCAGCTGTTGAGTGTATGACGGCTGGCTGCCGAGGTGTTGCCTTGGTGAGTAATGGCCCTGGCAATGGCTTTGCCCTCTGCTTGTACCCTGTGCCCCAAAGATGAACTTGGGGGCCAGTGAGTCAGGGCGAGCCAAAGCTTCAACTCAGTCCACGTCCCATACCAGCACCCTGCTTTAAACCTGCTCTCCAGGGAGCCGAGGAGTTGTCAAGGCTCCTTTGATTCACTACCCCAGAGAGAGGACAAAGCCCAGAGGGAAGGTGCTGGCTCTGTAGAGACCATGAGCTCCTGACACTTGCCAGAGCCCAGCAATTAACACCTCATTTTGCCCCCCTCCCCATTATCCACAAAGAAAATGCTTCAAGGTCATTGAGATGTGGGCTTATCACATGCATGTCCTTGTGATAATTACCCGGCCTCAGTGTTCCCATTCATAAAAAGCTCTATTAGCAAGAGCATCCCTGGTTCCTTAGAGGAGTCAGTAGGTCACAGCATGTAAAGCGTCACACTCAGTGCCTGGAACCTAGTAGATGCTTAGCATGTGCCATGCTCTCTCGACCCAATCAAAGATTTTCAAGGAAGCCTCGACAAACTTTGCCAGAAAAGCAAGAAAAACTGGGGTGGAACTCACAGCCTCTTAGCCTCTGGAGGAACGTAATACTCACAAATTGGAAAATCACATTCCTTGCCAGGAGGGACACAGGGGTCCCACAGGACTGGGTGCCCAAGACATAGCAGGAGACACTTCAGCTGGATCAAGTCAGGACCTTGACTGTGTCATAAGACGGAAGCAGACACCAGAAGAATAGGCTACCTCTTGACTCTTTCCTGGCCTCTGATCACCAGGCCCCTAGAGGAGCCATGGATGGCCTCAGTCCTCAGAGCTTGACTAAAGAAGGACCAGAAGTCTCCAGGGCATGAAGGACCCTTCCAACCCTCTGCCTGACCACATCCATACAGACAAGTGCAAGCATGCTTAGAGAAACCTGTGAGCTGCAGACAGACCCAGCACCTGTCTGTGGAGCTGCTTAAAGAGAAGTGTGTGGGTGGCAGGTAGGCCTTCCTGTGTCCCCTGCTTCCTAAAGATGCTTAGTCTCTGGAGGCTCCCAGGTCTCAGCCCCCAGGCTTCTCTGCACATTGTAACCTCTAAGGGCTCAAAGGAGTAAGGTGGCTGGCCATCAAGGTCCCCGGCCCATCAAGGTCCCCAAGCCAGAAGTAGTGGGTGTGGAACTCAAGCCACCCTTCTGACTCCCAAATTTCCACTCTTTCCACATGAAGGTCTGTCCCCACACCAAGGTTCTCAGGAGCGTGCAGAACCATGTGCACCTGGTTCTGAGGGCTTCCTGGCACCAGGCCTTATTCTAAGGAACTTTTTCAGCATCTGTAAAGGAAGAAATCCATCATCCCCTTTATTGGAATGGGGAAACTGAGGCATAAGGTAAGCAACTACTCCAAGAACTCATCATTAGAGTCATTGTAACTCTGAGGCTAGATTAGAATCTTCAAACATACTCTCTCTTATACACTCACACATGCATACCATATTCACATGTACATGCATGAACAGATACATACATAGTCACACCTACACACTCTAATATGTATTCACATAAGACTCACACAGGCACATACATATATGTATGTTCATACATGCATACATATATACATATGTGCACACATATACACACTCATGATATAGTCACACATGTATTACATATGTACATGTTCATGAATGCACACATACACAAATATGCACATAGTCATGTATGTACAACACATATACACACTCATACATATATGCATGTACAGAGACACACAGGTACACATATTCACATGCAGACATATGAACATACACATACATATTCATATATATACACCTTCTGATACATACTCGAATACAATGTGCACACCATACATGCACACACTCATGCATATTTAGGCACATACACATACCCTAATGCATATACTAACACATGTATACACATACACTAACACACACAGACACAGTTCTCAGGGAACAAAGCCTTACCGAAAGCACTGGGATGCCCACCACTGAGAGCAGAAGTTGGCTTGGCCATGGCTGGCCATCTTCTTAGGAAAAGGCAGACCAACTTCCCTCCATCTTTTCCCCTTCCCCTCAAAAGCAGTTGCATTCTCTTCACTGGCCCAGTCTCCTCTTCCTGGTTCCCCAGCGGTCTCTAGTGGTGTTGCAAGCCATCCTGGAGGTAGGGAGGCAAGAACAGGATGAAATATATGTAACATCTTATTAGTAAAGGACATCTGAGCCTCTAATTAAAATTTGCCTAATGACCCAACTTCTCTGTCATTTTTGCTCTCGGAAACATTAATTTAAGGTGACAGGTACTTAGGCAGGGGAAAATTAATTTTTCCTTTAAAAAATTAAAGGGGAAAAGAGCGGACTGCTCCCTTATTTATTTGTCTTTAAACTTTTTATTTATTTTCCAAGTTCTCGCCCACTCTTCTCATAAAACTCGGCCCTGGAGAATAGATCTGAGAAGGGGAGGGAGAGGAAAGACAGTGTCAGGGTGGCTTGGTGCTCTGGGTTTGCCCCAGGAGGGTGGGGCTGACCCCTGGGTGGGGCTCTCTGTAGCTACTTTCTTGCAGTCCCTGCATTGATCAGTGGGATGGAGTAGGGTGGCCTGCTGTCTGCTATGGCAGGGATTCCGGGAGCCTCACCACCGCACCCAGGCTGTTTGACTTGGCTGAGCTGGCAGCGTCTGCTTCCCCGTGGGCAGATGGTGGGCTCCCCTCCCGACACCAGGCTGTCTCCTAGCTTCTGCCTGGGCAAGTCTTCCCGGAGCAACAGACTGCAGCCTTGCAAGCTCCTCTGCCAGGAAGCAGACTCTGGATTCACATGCATGGCCCCTGGGCCTGAGACAGGGGCATGGCCAGGATGATGGGCCACTCTCAGTGTCTTAAAAATGTAAAATGTTATTCTAGCTTGGTATCTGTTGCTGCAATAAGATGCTCTCGCCAATAGCAATTTAGAGGAGGAAAGGGCTTATTTCAGTTTTCAAATTACAAATGGCCCATTACTAAAGAGAGTCAGGACAGAAACGCGAAGCAGAGAACATGGAGGAAGGTTGCTTGCTGGCTCCCTCCTGCTCCTGCTTAGCTGGCATTCTTACACAGCCCAGAACCACCTGCCCAAGGAACGGTGCCACCCAGAGTGGCTGAGCCTTCCTCTATCAATTAACAATCAAGATGAGCCTTCTCACATCTCTGCCCACAAGCCACCATTGTTCAGGAAACCCCTCAAGTGACTCTAGGCTGTGACAAGTTGATATTTCTGTTAACTAGGGACACCCTAGTCTCCTTGGCCACCTCCACTGTTTTTAAATCTCTGGTCTCTTCCTCAGCAACCTTTGGCTCCCTGCCCCCATTCCCCTTTCCAGAGAGCTCCCAGCCCATCCAGTCCTACATCTCCAAGCCCCACTCCAGCAGCTCTTGGGTCTCACCTCAATTCAGGCTGCCCTACTCCATCCTTGTACTGCAAAAAAGTTAGTTTTGAACTGGAGTCCCTGATAGACAGAGGGAAAGGGGAAAGAGATGGGAAAGGAGAGGGGAGGAAGGATGAGTCCTTCCGAAATCTCTCTCCCTCTCTCCTTCTCTCCCTCCTCCCTCCTCCCTCTCCCTCTTCCTCTCCATTCTCCTCTCCAACAGCCATGGCTGATGCTAGGAATTCATCTTTTTGTGCTCCCTAGGGAGTCAAGGCTAGCCCTTCTAACAATCAGACAGAGGCCTCTGACCCAGGAATCTCTTACCTACATGTCAAGCAGCAGCACAGTCTCCAGTGAGGCACAGGTGGAGGGAACAGGTTTTCCTGAAGGACTCCATTTCTATACATAGAGGCCCAGGCAAACTCACAGAACAGGGGTGAGGTTTGGAAAGGCTACTGTGGGATAGAGGACTGAAGACCCTTCACCCCTGTCACCCTTTCCCAGACCACAGACTATTAGGGCCTCTGCCGGGTCACCCAGGCTGCAGTGCCCAGTGCATGAGGGCCAGGCAGGGTAAGAGTTGATGAGGCTGAAGGCAGAAGGAAACTGAGACCGGAAGCTGAAGTATTGCTGTCTAATCCTTCCCTTCTTCCTGCAAGATCAAGAATGTGTCACATAACCGGCTTCTCTGCTGCCCCAAGAGTGTCCCTGGAGGTACCCCAGAGCCCTGGGCAGAGCTGCTCTTTTGGAAGTGACAGAGGAGACTCCCCCACCACTGCTGCCACCCCACTCCCCTCTGGTTCTGGAGAGCCACAGCGCCTCTAAGGCAGGGTGCTCTGAAGCTGCCTGCCCATCTTACTTTGCATACATTTGCATATTGTGTTCAAGAGGCCCATCCTAATTCTGAGGACTGAAAATAAAATAAATTAACGAATGCAAGATTAACAAATGCAACTCCTGCAGCAATTGTCTCCCCGGCTGTTCCGGGCTTGGCCCTCCAGAGACAAAGTGCTGTACTGACGATCAACCCCTAATCATGGTGGGGATAAAGCTACAGGGACCCTGGCTTTCCACCCCATTGGGGTTCAAATCCACACTAGTGTCTTATAGAAAGGGGCTGTGAGAAGGACAGAGCCAGCCCTGGGGCAAGCATAATGAGGCTTGATTGGCTCCTTTGTGAATGCACTGGGCAAAACTTGATATCACAGAGGGTGGCCTATGGCCCCGTATTACACAGGTCTGAATCCCACCTCTGCCATGTCCAGCTCTGTGACCTTGGGCAAGCTATTTAACCTCTCTGTTTTTAAGTGCCTGTGTGAGTCCAGTGGGAATAATCCCAACACCCAGGGTGACTGAGAGGATGGAATGAATTAACGCGTTAGATATGTGCCCAGCAAGTGGGACGTGCTCGGTAAGTAAGCGTTGACTAGCGTTGCTATTTTTATCGCCGCCGCCATTATCATTATGTGATATTAAATGCCCACAGGAGCAGCAACCGGGGACCTCATTTTTATTCACATCCTTGTCTTCCTCCACTACGTGTGGCTTTAGAAACAATGCTCCCACACTCTGTAGGCTTTGTATCCCAAAGGGGCTGGTCCAGGAGTCCTTTAAGCTGAGACAAATGGATTGGGCCGAGTTAAGATTTCAGTTTGCTTCAAGGCTGCCTGAAAGCAGACTTTGAGACCTATTGTCATATGCAAAACACATGCAAATTACTCTCTCTCTTGCATTCCTGAGTTCCAGTATGTAAGAAGGGCCCTGGTTGAAATCTACCTTCTGGCAATTGTCTGAGGGGCTCTTGTCCTCCTTAGCTCTGTCTTGCTCATCCCACCAGCTCCTCATCCTGCCCCAGGTACTACTCACCATCAGAGACCTTAACTCTCTTACTCCAGGATCAAACAACCCCTCTCCAGGACTGGACATTCAAGGGCTCCGCACCCACTGAGCCCTTTGCTCACCAGATTCCTCCCTCCCTGTGCTAAGGGTGGCATCAGGGCCCCCATGCAACCTCAGGGAAAGGCTGAGGTTCATCATGGAGCAACCTGTGATCCCAAGTCCAAGAAATGCATTAAGCCAACTCCATTCCTGAGAATTGTCACTCCCGAGGATGCCAGTAGAGAGGAATGAGGAAGGATGAGGAGCGCCATGGTGGTGCCTCTCCTGCACCTGAGGCCTAGCTCAACCTGAGAAGCGAAATCTTGCTAAAGGCCAATAGGCTGCCTGCTAGGATGGTCTGAAGTACCGCCAACCTTTGATACATGAAAGAGTGGGACCTGAAGTGCCCAGAAAGACGCTGGGCTTACCAAGGCTGATGTACCGCTTAGAGCCATCAATGATGGGAGGTTAGAATGTTGCAGGCCCAGAGACTACAATATATCATGAGGGATCTTTAGTCCCTTAGTAGCCACTTCCTATCCACCTTTGTATGGGACCTACCAGCCTTTTGCCTCTGAGGTACATCCTTTGGAATGTATGGGCAGACCCCTAGCTTGCAGCAACCCAAAGCTGAGAAAGTCATCCCATAGCATCTGAGGCCTGTGGCAACAGGTTCTTCTGCTTTACTCTGGTGTTCCCACCAGCAGATTTGAAAAGTGGTGATTGATGACCTTCTTTCTTCTGTTACTATAAGCACTTCCCGAAAGGGCTGGAGAGATGACTCGACACTTAAGAATGCTTACTGTTCTTGCAGTGGACCTGAGTGGTGTGAGACAAGGCCAACTCCATAATCCTGTGGCCATCAGTCATGTGTAGCCAGGCCCCTAGGTTCTGACTGGACCCCCACCTCTGCAGTCACCTGGCTGCATCCAGGCTTTCCCCACCCCTGTTGCCAGGTAACCCGACTCACTATAAATGGAACCCCTCCGCATGCTCTCTCTCTCTTCCGCCCCTTCTCTTTCTCTCTCTCTCTCTCTCTCTCTCTCTCTCTCTCTCTCTCTCTCTCTCTCTCCCTTTTCCACGTGGTCATGGCTTTTTCTTGTCTATTTTCTCCTTTCTCTTTATTTTTCTATCTCCTTTTCTCTTTCTTAATAAAAAAGCCATCTCTTATTAAATTTGCCGCATGGAGCTAGCCTCAGTGTTCACAGCCGCCGGGGAAAGATGCGCCTCAGCCAGGCCACCTCTCATCGCAATAGCAACAGCGTCTCAGCCAAGCAGTTTTCTACCAGGTACTGGGATGGGAGGTCCACACCAGAATGGTACCACCTTCGGAGCAGGATCTCTGCCCGTCCCCGCTAGCTGTACAGCCTCATGCTCTTACTCCGGTGCCAACACTCACTGTTGCCGGTGAGGTGCACGCATCCTGCCTGCTTCCCCGATTCCCGTGTGCGCCGGCTCTGCTATCTCCTATGTGGGATTTTTCGTTGCCTCTTCTGCCTGAGCAAGACCCACGTGCGCCGCTCTGTCCGTGCCCTTTCTTTTCTTTTCTTTTTTTTCCCCCACAAGTTCATTTCCCAGCATCCACTTTGACTGGTTCACAACCACTTGGGGCACCAGCTTCAATGTATCTGATGCCCTCTCCTGGTCTCCTCAAATACTGCATTCTTTTGTGTGCACAAACCCACACTCAGACACACACACACACACACACACACACACACACACACACACACACGCACGTGCATAATTAAAAATAAATAAAGCGAATATTTAAAGAAACTTCATGAAACTAATGTCATTTTGGAACATGGAATTGGGGGTGCAGGGACTCTAGCCAGCTTGGGCATAGCAAACATGGCTCCAGCAGGCCCGGCCCTTCTCTGCCATACCCTCTGCCTTGCTCAAAATGGTTAGATTACATTCCTAAAACTAGCCACCAGGTCTAGTCTCCTCTTTGGCCACTTCCTTCTCCTGAGGCTGGCTACCAAGGTCCAGCAATGGGAAGCCCCCTTTGGTTCACCTAATTAACATGCCCAATTAAAATTCAATACCTCATCCTGCCGTGGTTCTCCCCTTTTCCTTTATAAACTGCCATTTTCTTACAGGCCACATTTGTCTCCTTTCTATCCAGAGAAAGTTCTTTGCCCCACAAATACTCTTTACTTCTCCCCCTCGTCCCTTTTCTCCCCCCCCCCTTGTTTCCTTCACTCTTGTCCTATGTCTCCTTCCTTTGTCTCTTAGTCCCTGCTCTTTGTCCCTTTAGGGAAACTAAAGCTCTTTTACGCTGACACCTTGGTCTTGGGGTCCTGAGCTGATACTTGTCTTTTCAGGGGTTAATCTAAAGCTGGGTTCCCTAGCTGTGGCCCCTCTTATTTGACTCCGAAATAGACCGTCTTTTATCTCTTTTGAAATAAGGCCTGTGTTTCAAAGGCCACAAAAGCCACCACTGAATGTCACCATGGACTTGAGCCCTGACCCGGTCCATAGGCTCCTCCTGACTCTCAGCCCAACACTGGCGCTATGGGTCCATGGGGCTGCAAAAAATCATGCTTTCTTGGAGTGACCCCAAGTCATGTCAGGGTCCCAAAACCAGAAGTTAAGGGTCAGATGGCAGAAGGTGCTGGCTGGAGACAGTAAGGCAAACAAGAATGACAATCTCAATCACAAAGTCCTTATTCACCTCCAGACACCACACACACACACACACACACACACACACACACACACACACCCCAGAGCTGGCAGCTGCAGCTGCTGCCAACCTCTGCTTTCATATCTTCCAAAGCCCGGCTCTGCCGCAGCCACATTAGGTTGATAAAGAGGCAAGCACATTCCAGAAAAAAGGGGGGCTGTATTTCACCCCACTACCTCTCTTTTCTTCTCCAAGGTTCCTCTCCCCATCTCTGCCATCCCCTACCTACTCCTGCCATCTCCCAGTCCAGCCCCCTAGACTCTAAGGGATAAGAGGTTGCTGCATTACTGACATTCGAGCCACATGGCTGGAAAGGGATATGACCTCTCCCATGGACCATGGGATTTACTCTTCTCCATAGCCCTTACCTGGGCTCATCAACCCCACTTTGTCATAGGTGACAAGACTTAAGTCAATGTCCAAGGTCACCTAGATGGGAGCAAAGGCTGAGCATTCTGAAAGCATGCCTCCACCCTCCCCTGTCCTGCGATGACCTCCCACTGCCCTGTTGACCATGCAGCCCACCCCAGCTTCAGCTCAGAAACCAAGCACCTCTGTGAAGTTGCTCACACACGCCCTGCACCCTCTAACAGCATCCCAGGCTAGAGCATGAGACTGCTTTAGCATTCTCCTTTAGTAGATGGAAACACAGATGACTTTAAGAATCACTTTATTATCCCAAATAGTTCATTTAATAGTTGGGGAGGGCGGGAGGGGGTGGGGAACTGAAGACCAGAGAGGCAAATGATTGGTCCAAGGCTGCACAGCAAATGCACAAAGATTGAGCTGAGCTCAAACTTGCCACCTAGAGGTGAACTCACAGAGGGCAACCTAGCCCCAGGACTTCTCTGTTGTCAGCCAAACCCTCACCCAACCTCCATTTCCACAAAGCAATCCTTGTGGGAAAGCTAGGAGGGAGCACTCTGCAGAAAGGGATGTCTTGATGGTCCCATGCTCTGTCTCTCCTGGGCCTGGCATTGGTGTGCCCTGTGGAAAGGACTGCTCTCTCTGGGCCATGTCACCTCCATCTATAGCAGCTTTGTGCAAAGGTGGGGATGAAGGCACGGTTAGATACAAGAGATGATGGGCCAGACTTTAGGACTGTGCGAGGGAGGAAGCAGCCTGTGAGACAGACCCAACCACCTCTAAAGCTTGGGCTTGCGTTCGCAGGGGCTGCGCTTCTTCCTGGGGTGAAGACTATGCAGGAGGCACTCTTGGCAAGGAGCCCTGGACTGCAGGAAGCCACTGTCACCAATAGATCTGTCATACCTCCTTCCTGACTTCTGTCCCCACTGGGTGTGAACAAATTAGGACCCAGAAACCCCAGTGGGCCAAGCAGCCCACTCTGAGGTCTCCCAGGACTCTCATGTTTTGAGGCAATAAAGATCCCACACTGGAAAAACCTTCCATTTCAAACAGGCCTAGAATCAGTTCTGGACAGACACCTTCCACAGTCCTGCCCACCAGCCTCCCCCTCCTCCACCTACCACCAACAATGTTCCTGCCACTCCATGATGCTTTTAAGTTAGAGTCGGGTCTACCGCTTCATCAAGCGAAACCAAAGCCGTTGCCTCCGTGTTCTCTGCACGGCCATTCCAAGATTAAAAAGGTCAGAAGGGAAAATAATGGAGGTCTTCAAACTGAGGGACTGCAGTAGTGATGGCAGGGTTACAGACACAGCAGACCTTCTCCTGTTATAGAGCATCCCATACTGGGGTGTGGCAGGTAAGGAGAACCCTGAGGCTGAGGGAGCTGAGTGGCCTGCAGCTCTGTCTGCCTGTGAGCACAGGAGCCCATCACTCTCACAAGCGAGCTGGGTGGAGCTGAGAGACTCTGTACCCTTCTGGGGACCAACAGCATTAGCTGCAGCTGTATAATACCAATGGCCTCGTAATTTATATAGTGGCTTTCATTACTTCCCTTCTCCAAAGGCTTGTTCAATAAATTTCCATTTTATGAATTCCAAAGTGCTTTGTGGAGCTCGGAGCTCCACCTGGCTCTGACTCCAATAGAGAAAGGACAGAGAGGGTAGGGAAGGGGTGAGGGGGCTCCTCCAGGTCCCTACAAGCTGGGGCTGGGTGACTTACTGGTGTGTGATTGGGGGACACCTGCAAGCTTGGAGGGGACAGCCTGGGATCCAATTCTGGGCTACTCCACTTCCTGCCTCTTGAGACTGCGCTCACCCTCAGCTTCTGCAATTGCAATCGTGGAAGGGAGTTAATCTCTCTCCAGGACTTTGGTGAGAAAAAGATGTGCTGATGGGAATATAAGACCAGCTCCGTGCAGCTCGAGAAAGCACAATTTTCTCCTTGCTTGTCACAAATGCTGAGGGTGTCAATTGCCTCCTCCAGAAGCCTCCAGGGTTGGCACCCCAACTCAGACCTCTTCTTTTGTTCTTAAATCTCTATTTAGCAATGGAAGATACTTCAATAATGACTGATACTGTGCTAAAAATCCCCAGGATCTATTGTCAAGTTTTTAAAAAGCAAGATGCATTTTGAAATAGCTAAGAGAATAAATTTCAAATGTCTCTCTGCAAAAATGATGGGTGAGGGAGGTGATGGATATGTTAATTAGCTTGATTTAATCACCCCATATTGAATGCATATATCAAAATGTCACATTGAACTCTATAAATGCACATAATTATAATTTATCAATTAAAAATAATATTAATAAAGAAAAAAGCAAAATGTAAACCTAGTTGAATAGCTGAATCCTAATTTAATATATTTGATATGTTTGAACATACATAGAGAGATCCGTATAAACAGGGAAAATCAGTATGTGAATGTCATGTTCTTAACTGATTTAACCTCTGAGGGAAGGGCTCAGCACTAGAGATTAACAATTTTAATATATTTTTGTATAATTTAATATAATAGGATTGAGAATGATTATTGTGTGACACTATTCCCAGGGAGATGTGAACACACATCTACTCAACCCAGATAGGGAACCAATGACAAACTAAAGTAAGAATACTATTAAAGTTCAAATTGGTGAGTCCAGTGAATTTTACTGGGGATACTTATAGGAATACAGGTGAGGGTTACTTACAGAAGCAGAAATGACTTAAAGATACCTTTGACACCAAAGCTCTTCCCAGCATGGGTGACAGCTCATGAAATCTGGAAACTTAGAGTTTACTACTACACAGCCTGCTGGCAACTCAACAGATCACAGAGTATCTCTTCCAAGCCAGCTCAGGTAGTCTCTGCCTCTTTCAGACCTAATCTGAGCCCCTTCTTTGCAGCTCTGCTTCTCTGAGACTGTCTCTCAGCAGTGCTTACTAGTTATATAAGCTCAGGGAGGGAGGAGCCTAGTGTTTCTTGTCAGTTTCAGGGACTTCCTTAAGTTTCTGAGTTGTTTGCTTCCTGAGTCTTGCTGAGCTTCTTGCAGGATGGAATGTATCAACTGGAAGGAAATGCTGCTGTCCAACAGTGATTTTTACTTTAGAATGAATATTTTTAGTACTTTTTTTCAAACTTAAGAAAAGAGGGATGGGGAAGTGTCCCCATTTGGTAGTGTGCTCACATAGCATGAACAAGGCCTTCGGTTCTATCCCTAGCACCACATAAAAGCAGGCATGGGGGCACATACCTGTTATTTTGGACTTCAAACGTGGAGGGAGGAAGGTCAGATGTTCAAGGCCATCCTTGGCTACATAATAAATTTGAAGCCAGTCTCTTGAAATCCTGTCTCCTTTTTTAAAAGGCATCTTCTCTCTCTCATTCTTTCTGAGAGGATGCAGCTAGAGTTTAGATGACAATTTTTAGATAACAGAAATATCAAGAACACTTTAAAGCCAGAAATTTGGGCGATGTGCTTTGTTTGCTTTTGTTTTGTTTTATGTTTTGCTTTTTGCATTCAGGTAACCAGGTTCTGGGCGTTGCCCCTTTCCTCCTTCTGCTCTCTGTTCATTTTCTCTCTACCCTCTGTCAGAGAACAGAGCCTGTCCTCCCCCCCACCCCCAACGGCCTCATGAGCTGCACATCTAAACACCTAGCTAGGAGAACTACCCAAGAAACAGGTTGCCTGGAAACAGAGATGAGGACAGGTAGGGTATGTCCAGAGATGACTCTTTCCCTCTCTTGCCACCAGAAGAGACCACCACTGTGGGGTGGTGAAGCCTAGCAAAGCTTGGTCTCAGTTTCTCCTCATGTGTGTATGCAGCATACAGATGAGTCCTCTACACCCTTCTGAGTCTAGCAATTGATGTTCTGGATGCAGAAGAAAGGAGCAGAGCCCAGTAAAAAGCTCTGCAAAGGCAACTCTACTTTATGAATGACTCTGTCATAACTAGGGGAAAAATCTCCCTTTGTCTCACTTTCCCCTCTGTATAAAAGAGGAATAAAGAAGGTACCTACATTCCTTGGTCATTATAGCACATGAACCTAACTCTGCTTATAGAATATAAGCACTCTGTATGTGTCAGCATCGATATTAAAGTGCCTAGTACATAATAAACTCTCAATAATTCCTTTATCCCAGCACATTTCAGGCCTTCTTACTCCTCACTGACCCATCCACAATTATTTGTTAAGCATTTATGTTCTGCTAATCTTTGCTCCATGATCTGGGAATGCAAACATTCTTACTAAACTGTATGTGACTCTCAATCTAGGTGGGAAAAGCCGTGGAAGGTCTCAGCGAAAGGCATAGAAGTCACCTGGGGAGCATAAAGGCAAGGAGGCTAATGAGTGGCCTGAAGAGCACTTGGCTCTGCAGAAGCCCCCCCCCCGGGGGTGGGCAGCGAAGGGGGGATGAAGAACTAGGAAACCATGTTCCTGTACTGCCCTCTCTCCCTGGCCTATACACTGCTGTTGGTCTTTTTATCTTCCTACATTGTGTAGCGTAGGGCATAAGCTGAAGGAGTAGCCACGCCCTGCACTGGAGCTATGCCTCTGCAGCACCTTATAGATCTCCCTGTGCCCATATAGTTGGCACCAAAGGGGACTTCAGCAAACCCAAGCTAGTAACACTGTCGTTGAACAAGTGTTGAGTCATCCAAGAGAAGGACGGTACCACGGACAGCACCCACAGTGCCCTGTGTTGGTTGATGCACTTGTGCTAGGTTGACCATGCCCCAGTCAGCACACCTTGGATTCAGGAAGAAGCTGGGGTGTGATGGAGAACGTGGATATTGTGCTGGCTCTTGGAGGCCAGCTAGCAGCTAAAAACTTCTAGGAGGACATTTGTCATTTCCTCAGCTGGCGCGCGTGTGCGTGTGTGTGTGTGTGTGTGTGTGTGTGTGTGTGTGTGTGTCTGTGTGTGTCTGTGTGTGTGTGTGTGTCTGTGTGTGTGTGTGTGTGTGTGTGTGTGTGTGTCTGTGTCTGTATGTGTTTACATGCATGTTGAGGTCAGAGCAAAACCTCAGATATTGTTCTCCAGGAGCCATCCACCTTGTTTTAGGAGACAGGGCCTTTTACTACCCTGGAGCTCACCTAATAGGCTAGGCTGGCTAGCCAACAGCCCCATAGATCTGTTTGTCTCTACCCCTCCAGAACTGATGTTATAAGCATGCAGCACCATGTTTGGCTTTTTTACATGAGTTCTGGGGATTCAAACTCATGTCCTTGTACTTAAATGTCAACCATTTTATCCGCTGACCTGACTCTCCAGAACTACCTCCATGCACCAGCCCTCTTCTTTGGAGACCTGTAAAACCCTGAGCTGCCATGCACAGGAAATGCATAAGCAGAGAGGGTCTGAAAGCCCAAAGTATCTTGTTCTCTTTGGTGCACAGGCCAGCAAAGGTCTAATGAGGCTGGGAGGAGTAGCAAGAGTGGTTTGGGCAAGACAGAGTAATAATCAAGGGGCAGCCAGGGGCCCAAGAAAGGTTGGGAGAACCAGCATCCTTCCCTAGCTTTGTGAGGAACACATGGCTGTGTCTGCAGCCTGAATCACTGCAGCCTCACTCACCCCAGCCCTCCTCCACTGCCTGAAGCCAATCTGCCCCATGGCTGCTCATTTCCTTTAAAAAAAAAAAAAGTCCTTTCTTTTTAACCTGACCTTGAGCTCTGCATGGCTAGAGGGAATAAAGGCAGGGTTCTAAATAGCTAAATAGCTGGAGAGACAGGGGTGAAACTCAGTACATGTGGGGAGCTTCCCCAGTGTGGAAGCATGAGCAAGACTCAGCCACATCTGGCTCCCTGCAGACTCCTCATTTTTCAGCAGGGCTCAAAATAGAAAGGATTTGGAATAAAGTTCTAGAAAGGGTCACCACTCAGCTGGGAGGCTAAAGACAGACCAGGACTGAAGTGATAGAGACACAGGAACCTCATCTTACAAGATGGGGTGGGGAGGATGCAAGCTTCCTCATAGGATCCAGCTGTGGGGGCTGATGAGTGTCTCCTTTGTTCCTATCCCATCAGAGAGAGAAGGAAGGCTGTCTCCTTCCATAGAGGTCCTGAAGAGAAGGATTGGAATATTAGTTATTTTTCTGGACCTTGCCACCAGGAACAATGAGATTTCATCCAGGTTCAACAAATACATCTCGAATGCTGAGAAGATTCACCAAACATCTATCCCTCGCCCAGCTCTAAGCTGAAAAGTTCATAGGCTTGGCCTCATTTCCTCTGTTCTCCACTGGGCTCAGACAGCTGTAGTTATCTCTTCCGGCTGATGTGGACATTGAAGTTCAGAGAGCTTCATTTCCTCTTCCATAGTCACAGAGCCCATGGGTGTTAGAGTTGAGACTCACATGACCCTAAAGCCTGTATTCTACCTCTCCACCTGGCTACCCAGAGACAGGGAATCTGGGGGCTGCGGGGTAGCATAGTTGGGCCTACAGATGCCCATGAAGCAACCAGTTCTGGCTTCCATCCCTCTGCAGCTCTGTGTGCACCTGTGCAGTCAGCCTGACTGTTCCAGTCTGGTTCCTGGAATAAGATTCTGAGTCAATGCTATCTCCCTAGATTCTGCACATAAATGTTTACGAGGAAAAGAAATTCTCCAAAGATTGTTTCCCCAAAACTGACCTTAAGCTTTGCTTCTAAAGGGCACCTTGTCTGGTTATCTACAGGTGGCCAGAGCACAGCTTAGAAAGGTAGATTCCTGGGGTAGTTCAGGGACCCTAATGAGGCCCACTAGGGAGAAAAAGGAAGCAAGGAAGAGATCAGTACTTCCCATGTCCTCTCACACTGTCAGATGCTTTTAACCCCTATGTTCCCAAGAGGAAGGCCCCATGATAGATGCCGTCTGGAAGTGGCAGGTCAGGGTCTGAACCCAGCTTGTCTGACCCTGACCTATGTTCTGTCTACCACATCTCACAGCCTGAGGGCTACACATTCCTATGGGGTGTCAGCAGCCCCAAGCACCATGCATCACACTTGTCTTCCTCACTGGGGAAGTAGGCATGGTCTCTTGCAATTCTTCAGGGTAGGTCCCTGGAAATGGCTGCCAGGTACAGCCAAGCTCCCACCATTTGGGGGACATATCTCTATTAAAGGTTTGTCCCTAGGATTCAAAGATTACTGTGCCCTGTCACCCCATGGATACCAGAGAAAACCCCAGGAAGTCTATATTGGGGACTCTATGTGCCAATCCTCCCTGCGTGTGACAGGTGGGACACAATCAAGCAATTCAACCTATGGAAATCTGAGATGTAGGAATATATATCCCTGCATTCCCTCTCTCTGAAGGGCTCCTTCACATAGACTCTGGACCATTAAAGAGGTTCAGTCCCTTGATCCAGTACCAATTGTGAAAGTAGGGAATGAAGGAACAGATGAGTGAGCAGCTCCTGGGTCTCATGGGTATTTATCTCTCAGGCTATGCACAGCCTAAGACAACATCATGGATATAAACACAGTTCAGAGACTGACCAGCTTCACCACCATGGTAAGGACACATGAAGGCACACCATACATCACTTTATGCAACCCCTGCTAGATGAATTTATTCCTGTGGTCCTTGTCTTATTCACCCCCCATTTGATGACACCCCCCTAGTTGCTGCTAGTGAGCAACACAGCCAGAATCTGGATGTGACCAGTGCCCTTGGTGTGCTTGCAGTTCTGGTAAGAAGTTTTGTCAACATGACAGAAACCTAGACAGACCTGGGAACAGGGAATCTCAGTGGAGGAAGTCCATCTAATTGACCTGTGAACATGACTCTGGGGCACTTTCTTGATTGCAAACTGATGTAGGAGCATCTAGCCCACTGTGAGTGGTGCCATCCCTGGGCAGATAAGCCTGAGATGTACAAGAAAAATAACTGATGAGCAAGCGAGGAGAAGTAAGGCAGTAAGCAGTGCTCTTCCAAAGTTTCTACTCAGGACTTTGCCTCCGGGTCCCTACTTTGAGCTGCTACCCTGACCTCTCTTTCCTCCAAAGGTGCTTTTGCTCACAGCAACAGAAAAGCAAACAAGGGCACCTCCTCCCTTAAGTGACCAGGAACCCCTCCTCCCCAGCAGGTTGAGAGTTGGTGAAGCCTGGCTCTGTAAACCAGGTTCCCAGGAGCCAGGAGCAGGCTGCAAGGAGCAGACCGGAGAGGGAGCTGTCAGCTTCCACATGCGTGGGCTTGATGCTTGTGCAGGTTTCCGCTCCCATTCAGGGGTGATTGAAGGCACCGGAGGGGAACTGTGTGTCTTCCGGGATTATGCCGATTATTTGCTGGATAATGACTTTGTCTATTCTTAAGCAGAGGCTGGTGCGGGTGCTCCCTCCTACTGCAACCTCGGTGCTCCAGGAAGGCCAACTTTCACCTAGAGCCCTTCCCAGTCAAGTCACTAGAAACTTTTACTTAGGCCCAGCTGGTGCACACAGCTGGTGGGCAAGGGCTCAGCCTCCTGCCAGCACAGCTGGAATTCACAAGTTGCCCTGGGTGGATGAGCTGCCCAGAGAGCTTTTAGCTAATGAGGGCCCCACCCTGTTGTGTCAGTTATTAGGCAGGTAGGATTCAAGTTCCCCTGTAATGGGAAGGACATACCAGGTTTCAGCTCAGCACACCATGCTATGACTCTCAGAGGCCTCATGGCCCACCATTGGCCAAAGGAGTGGCCCCTGTCACTGAGACATCCTGAAGGTCATCCTGGTCCTGGTCCTGAGCTCTTCAAACCCCCAAAGAGCGAGGGAACCCCTTCTGCTGGCTATGTCAGTTCAGCAATGTCATAAAACACCTGTGCTGTCTGTTTTGGGGGCCAAGGATGCTATGCTGTAATAAAGGTCTATTCTACCCCATAAACTGTCTTCTCCATCACAAGGAGGGCCCTCAGATCTGAGGCTGGGACTCCAACTACACACACACACACACACACACACACACACACACACACACACACACACCCTGTTCCTCAAATCCATGCTTTCCTCTAAGTTCAGACCTTTCTCTTCCCCCAGACCCTGGGTACCAGGTTCTTGGGGCCATATACTTTTCTATCTTTCCTGGAAATGTTGGAGCTTGGAGCAGAGAGAATTGGGGTGTATGTGTATAGGTACACAGACTTGGCCCTCAAAAGAGCCACCTATATCCCAGAGAGTTCGGACCAGGCTGGGTGAGCAGGGAGGCAAGCCTACAGGTACTCCTCAGGTCTAGCCAGGCAGAGAGATGAAGCCTACTGCTGCCCACATGGTTCACCCTCCTCCAAAAAGCCTTTCCAAACACAGGAAAAGAGATAGAGACCTCATCTGCCAGGGACCCAAAAGGAACAGGTAAAGGCATGGCCTCAGGCTAAGGGCTTTGGGGAGAAGGATTCATCAAATCTAGAAAGGGACCAAAGTGGCTTCTGCCCCCTTGCAAATCTCTAGTCATACATACATTTGCCTATATGAAGAATAAAGAGGCTGGAGAGACAGATGGCTCAGCGATTAAGAGCACTGACTGCTCTTCCAAAGGACTTGGGTTCAGTTCCCAGCACCGACATGGCAGCTCTCCACTGTCTATAATTCCAGTTCCCAGGGATTTGACACCCTTACACAGACATATATGTAAATAAAACACCAGTGTGCATAATAGTAGTGACAATTTTGGAATTTTGATGTCTTTACAAAACACAGAAATAGTAGGTATGGAGATACAGGCTGCTTTGCAGCAGCTGAGTATGATTTGCCTCATGCTCTAGCAGAGACATGACTTTGCTATCGCAGATAGTTTCTGTGTGACGTTTGGAATTCTGGGGACTTTTCATAGAGTAGATAAATGCTAGAGCCCTCAAGAGTTGGGGTGGGTTGTTGATTGTTGTTAGTTGCAGTTTGTTAAGTGGTCATATGCAAAGAAGAAACAACAGAAAAAAAATTAGATATCCTGAAAGCAAAGATAAAAGTAGCCCCAAAGAATGTGATAACTCTAATCAGGAGGAAGTAGTCCGATGATAATGTTGTCTTCTTTCTAACACCTGGCTCTATTCAGGGATCTCTTTCCTCCCTATCCTTTTT
The DNA here is from genome assembly GCA_036184795.1 of Tokudaia tokunoshimensis. Classification (NCBI taxonomy): domain Eukaryota; kingdom Metazoa; phylum Chordata; class Mammalia; order Rodentia; family Muridae; genus Tokudaia; species Tokudaia tokunoshimensis. The sequence goes on along the minus strand of BTHU01000010.1, from coordinate 39,151,449 downwards.
CTCTCTTATCTAGTATTAGTGGGTTGAAAAGGTAGAGAAAGATGGAAGGAAGAAGAACCCACAAAGTAGTCAAAGGCCAGCTACATGTCATATAAATTAATTGATTAAAAAAATTAAAAAAAAATCAGGGACCCCAGAGGATGACCTTGTGGGTGGCTTGTGAGAAAGGATGGTGATGGAGTCACAGGGATGCTGGAGTCACTCTAGAAAGCCTTTGTGAAATGCAGGCTTTCCTGACTTTGCATCAAGAGTTGGGTTTGGTGAGTCCAGCTTGGAAACCTACTGGAGTTTTGCCCATCCCTTCTATGAGGAAGAGTCTTCAGGATGCTTGTCTTCAGTTTGACCTGAACATGCTAGAAGGCTGAATGGATGGAGCATTGGCTCAAGCCCTAGGTGCCTCTGGGAGAAAGGTCTCCAAAGACTAAGTAAGTTGCTGGAGGAGTGCAAGTCAGCTTCCTCCCTTGCATGTCTTCCAGGCTTCAAAGAGAAAAGGCTTAAGCAGGCTTGGGTACCTAAAGCACACATCAAAAGCCTCCTGCCCACTGCTAGCCAGATGATACCACAGTAAGTGTAAGTGAAGTTGAATGCGCAATTCAGTTTCCCTTGAAATGTATCTGTCAGTCGGAAGGAAAAGATTAGAGAGTGAAGCATCCATCTGGCCTGCCAACTGAATGGGTGCCCTCCTCCCAGCACCCAGTTGCTGCTCCTCAGCCCTCTCCTGCCCACTAAAAGTGCTTCATCCTTGGGCTAGCTGCCTGCCCAGGGACTCGGGATAGGAGGAAGAAATCTTGCCCTGGTGGGGGTGGAGGGACAAAAAGATTGCCCTCCATAGCTTAACTACTGAACACAAACTGAGAGGGACTGGGAAGGTAGCTCAGCCTTACAGGTATGAGGGACTGAGTTCGATCCTTAGAACTCATCTTTAAAATAAAATAAAGATGTCCGTTATGGTAGGGCACACTTGTAATCCCAGTGCTGAGGATGCAGAAACAGGCAGCTCCATGGGGCTTTACTGGCCAGCAAGGCTGGGAGACAACTTGATGAGGTCCAGGCAAGTGTGAAAGACTGCATCAAAGGGGGGGGGCTCCCAAGGATATGCAATTGAGGATGTCCTTGGGCCTACAAACACACATACATAGAACACATGTGTGCACACATATGCATCCTCACACATATAACACACATGTGTTCATACATATCACATCCTTACACACATATAACATGTGTTGGCATACATACATATTAGATACACATACAACTAGAAAGTGTACTGGAAGTAATTTGCTTCTCCTAGAGACGGTGGGAAAGGACACAGCCCCTATCTCCAATCAGGAATGCCCAAGTCTGGTAAGAAGGATTCAGTCCCAATTCCAGGAATTCGTGGTTTGCTGGAAAGGGCACATGCAGCCCATTTAGGAGGGGAGGTCCTTGCTATAGTGGGGCAGAGATGATGCTGTTGACCAGGAGCTCCTACTAACTCAAGTAAGCATCCAGTCTGATGGAAGAGGTAGCTCACTTTGAACCCTCAGTCTAATGGCCATTCTGCTAACATACAATAAGCAACGTAAGCCCTCTAGAGCTGGGCACCAACCTGAACCAGACTTCCTAAACCATAGTCTCATGTGCCTCATCCACTCCTGGCCATCCCCTCTTCATACTTCCAGCCTAGGTGTCCTGCCTACCCATAATCCCTGTGTAACCACAGCTACAGCAGTGCATTCTGGGAGGACTGGTTCCCAGGGCAGAGGCTGCAGTTTCCATACTGAAAACCAGCAAAATCAGTAGGCAGAAATCAATAGCCTATCCTGAGATTGTGAGGTACAGGAAGGGACATCCATGCTGCAGTCCTGGGCATGGGGGCTCTTGGTCCCAATCAAACAGCCACCAAGCATTCCGTCTTGATGAACTGAGCACACAGATCTGAGTCCTATGCACATACAGAGAAGCAGAGATGGGTGTCAAGCTTCTACTCCAGAGGATGGAGCTGGCATCACATAGAAGGGTGGATAGACAATAGACTATGAAGCCCTAACCCAGGTTCTTCATTCTGTACCCTGGGATGAGGCCAAGCTGGTACTTTGATGCGTGCTAGACTAGACTATGCCTTTGAGAGCCACAGTTTAAAGCAGGTCAGCAAGTTAGATTAATATTCCCAGTGCTCTGGCTCCTCCCGGTAATACAATTACAAGTCTGTTCCTTTTGCCATGAGACTGGGTGGGACACATGATCCTGCCCCACTGAGCATGACTACTCAGCTTACTCTGCAGATTCTATACTGAAAGCCAGCAAGATCCGTAGGCAATAATCAATACCCTATCCTGAGATTGTGAGGTACAGGAAAGGGCATCCATGCCATCATCAGAGGCCTTGATGGAAGCTGTCTTTAGCTGGACCACTTGGACTTCTGCTGTCTGCCATGGAAGAACATGCTTTGGAGAGTTGCTGGCCCCAGAATGAGGGTCATGGGCTCAGATCTGAAGCCAACCTATGGCTTCAAACGGAGCTGCCCCCCTATGCCTGAGAATAGTATTTGTGGTTCTAAGTCTTGAAGACCTGGGGATTATTTATTGTTCTATGGCATTATCATAGCAGAAACCTGGCAGATACAGGGGTTTTGCAGGACGTGCCGAGGAACTGATCTCTACAGAGAGGAGCTAAATGTAAAATAGATCCAACTGGGAAAATGTGGAGACAAGGTGTCTAGATGGGAGACTGCTGCCACATGAGATAATTAATAATCACCTGGACAGCACTGACATGGACATACAGAACAGGAACACCATACATTCCATGCTATCCTCAGAAGGACCATCACAGGACAAGAGCAAAAGAACACACAGCTATCCCAGCACCCACCGCCTCACCTGACTTAAGCCCTGTTGGGGTGCAGTCCTGGGCAAGCTGTCCCCCAGACAGCAGCAAAAGAGCTGTGGGGTGAAGGGGTGTTGGAGGCTGAGAAGCAATTCGTGTCTTTCTGATTTGTTTGATTCTAAGCCAGCCATAGATGAGCTTCGCCCACAACTGGAGGTCTTTTAATTTAATTGTGTGGTGCTAGGCTGGTTCCCCCTCCCTAGCAAATACATCAAAATTGTCACATCGTAAATAAACAGCCCTCTTCTCCCACGCGACACCCACCATCCCCATCCCTGACATGCAAGCACAGCTGCAGCTGCTGCAGGAGGGAAGGAAGGCTGCAAGGGGCTGGGTCCCCGAGGACAGCAGGGGCCGGGTCCCCGAGGACAGCAGGGGCCGGGTCCCCGAGGACAGCAGGGGCCGGGTCCCCGAGGACAGCAGGGGCTGGGTCCCTGAGGACAGCAGGGGCTGGGAGAGCCTCACAGCCAGCTGGGAAGATCCTAAGGAGGATCAGGAACCTCTCTGAAGCTTTTCATCTGAAACTGAGTCTTAACCTGAGTCAAGCTAAATCATAGCTTCACCCTGGGCTAAAAAGTGTGAAAGTATTTGAGGAAATACAGAGCATTGCCAGGTGTAGCCTCAAGCCTTCAGCAAGCTCCCTCTCTATGTGATCTTGGGAAAATTTACTTAAGCACTCTCTCCCTTGACAACCTGATCAGTGAAATAGCAAGAATAAGGGAGACCTGTTCCACATTGTTCTAAGATAAATAACAGGTTTGGAACAGAGAAGCGGGGGATAGTTAGTCGTGTTACAGACAGGAGGAAAGAGGCTTGGGTGTCCCCCAGTTCTCAGGCTCCTGAGCAACAAAAGGAGGAGCAGCCCCATTGGAGATTTGACAGACAAGAATTCTTAGTTGTGTTGTCTCTCTGGGAAAGCACCCCCTCCTGTGCGATTTATTGCCCCACCCCCACATATACACAGGAATAGTAAGGGTCCTGACCTGAACTGATAGCTCTCCGCTGATAATGATTGGCCATGAGAAGGGGATGCCACTTGCCACTGCTGCACGTTCACAGGGCAGGAAAGGGCCAGCAGCCTTTTGACTGGGCACAGGAGGCAATGGTAAGACAAGACCAGACCAGAAATTCCTTCAAGAAATAACAATGACTCAGCTTGTACTGCCTATGTGCCAGGAGTAGAGCTGCGAAGAAAGCGGACTATGGCCCTCCTTCCTCAGATCATCCGTTCTATGTGCTGTGACACAAAGCCTATGGGCTCAGGCTTTCTGGCTTTGGATGCACCATCTCTCTGAGCTTTGTCAATAGAGCACTGAAGAGCTTCCCTAGCCCAGGCCCCTCTCTTGGGGCAGCCATGCCTGCCTTGGCACTTCAGTATGAGAGCCAAATACCTTCTGGCTTCCAACAAGCCTCCTTAAGGGCTAGGTTAGGTTTCACGCTGTTTCAGTTATTTGACAGAGACTTCTGGCTGTCTACCTTCTTCACTGGTAACAGAAACTCTCCGTTCTGACATAACCTCCACAGCCAATCAGATGCCCCAGCCTCCCTTGCAGCTCAGTTTTGGCCAGCAGTGTGGGGGACCTGAGTCTGGCATGTGCTCTTAGAGCAGGTGGCAATGTGGCTGTCCAGCTCCCTGCTGCCTTTCTTCCTTCCTGCTGGTGGAAGGCCAGACCCTGATGGACAGTGCTGAGTCCTGGTGACCACAATATGAAGGGCAACAGCCTAGGGAGCAGTGAAGCAAGCACTCCAGGACACCTGTTACACAGGACTGCTGGCAAGCAGCCTGTGGTCCTAAGAAGAAAACAATCTTGGATCTTGTTGAAGTCACTGTCACTTTGACTATGGATTCCAGTGATAATGTGATCTGCCACCTGCAGCACCACAGCCTGTCACTGCAGCTCACCTGTGAGGCGATAAAAAGAACATGAAAGTGGGGGGTGGAGCTTGGTGGCAGAGTAGTTGCCTAGCATGTGTGAGATCCTGAGTTCCACACACCCCCAGCTTCCCCTTCCTAAATTAAAACAATAAATTAGGAATAAAGACAAGTCTGTGGAGACTTTAAAATGCCCTTCTTGGAAGGTAAAAGGCCCAGCAGCACAGCTGCCGCCCTGCATGTCCTAGGATGTGAGCCTATATAGTGGGAAAAAGGTGGAGAACTCAATCTAGGGCACACATGGCCTGCAGGAAGAGGTGTACAGGGCCCAGGAAGGATTTGAGCTTTGTAGGTTTATACTTCAGGGCCATCTCTGTAAGGAGCGGAACCACAGTCCTAGGCACAGTGGTGAGCAAGCCACCCAGAGAGGAAGTGGTTGGTGGACAGATGCTTGGGTAAGCCTGTATCCCAACCCTTCTCAGCACTATTGTGGTGAAGGGTAAGGCAGTGAGTTATTACAAAGACTGTTTGAAACTGGGTGAGATGGCAGTCTCATACTCAGGGTCATACTCAGCTACATAGTGCATTCAAGACCAGTCTGAGCTACGTGAGAGCTTGTTTCAAACAAACAAACAAAAAGTATTTGCATGAGGGGATCTGAGGCAAACCTCCACAGGCTCTTGGTATTTTAATTCAGACTTAGATTGTATGGAGTGTTTGCAGGTAAATGGTAGGAGGAAGATAAGGCAGAGAGGAAGAAAAGAAGATAAAACAGGAGCAAAGGTCCTGTGGCAGGAATAAGTGTGATGTGATTAAAGGCAGGTGCCGTGGAAATTTGTCATTTTCCAGCTTCCAAACTCCCTTCTTCTTTTTGAAGACCACACCCCTTTTTTGTATCATGAAAACTGAACAAACCTGGCAATATATTTCTAGCTTCCCTTGAAGCTAGGATGCAAGCACCTGGCCTGTTTCTAGCTTCCCTTGCAGCTAGGATGCATGTAAGCACCTGGCTGGACACTGTCACACAAGGTGTTCTGTGCTTTGTCTCTCTCTCTCTCTCTCTCTCTCTCTCTCTCTCTCTCTCTCTCTCTCTCTCTCTCTCTCTCCATCCTGCCCTACCTCACAACATACATGCAAGGCTGCTGCTTTGTCCCTTAGAACTGTCTCTCCAAGTGCCCTGAGAAAAGACTGCTTTGTTATGCAAACCCCTGCTTTATCCAGAGCTTAGTGAGTACACAGAGCCCCACCTTGCCGTCTAGAAACCTGCCTCATATCCCCCAAACAAATGAAACTCTGCACCTGCCACCAAGGCTCTTCAGGGACCCAGCGTCTGCTCTCTTAAGCAGAACGCCACTCAATTCTGCCGACCTCCACTTAGCTTCTTAGAAATCTGCTCTGGGCTTTGTTAGTCATCCCAATATTGATGTACAGAAACTAATTTTGTTCCATATAACCCCATTTTGTTTTTATAGCAACTTGCTTGGCTACATGGAAATCAGTCTCTTTCCTTGGAACTGGGCTTAGCTGTGTCAAACCTCTGGTGATTTTATAGAGATCTAGATTCAAGGAACTCTGCTCTACTACCAAGAACCCTGCTGTGTGAGGGTCACCTGGACAATCTGAAGCAACTCAGCAGCGTTAGGCAGCACTTTTAACAGAACTCTTTTCTGGGACTTACCAGAGTATGACAGTCGCATCTATGTCTAGATAGATTATATAGAGGAGAATCCAGTGTCACTGACTGGGAAATTTAGACCCCTGTGTTTATAGACACACAGAAACCTCAGGGCTTGCCCTGAAATCATCTTTATTTTTTCTACAGGATTCTTGATTTCTTCCACAACACCTAACATCTTGGCTGTGTCTTTTCTGAGGACATGGCACCTGTCCACACCTTAGTAGGATGTAGTAAGAGCAAGCAGCCAACGAAACCTCCTCAAACCACCCTCCACTTAGGTAAGGATAAGAGGATTTGAACCCTGCAGCCCTGACAAATCAATACCAGAAACCCTCAGCATCACCCAGGAAGGATTCAAGTCCCAGCTTCAGAGTATGGAAGAAGCTTTGGTCAAGCCCTCAAGAAGGGAACTCATCTCACCCTTCCCCCATGCTGGCCCTGGTCGCCTGAGCACAAATCTACTTGGACAGAAATAATCAGCCGAATTAATTTAGCTTTAAATAGAAGCACTGAGAATGCTTCCACAAAATCTTCTCGGAGGAGAGCTAAGCAGAATTAATGATGGCACAATATCAGAGAGAAATGTTATTTATTAAGGCCTAATCATTCCAGAGAAAGGGGAGGTAGCCCATAGAATAACATGGAAATCAGCCAGCAGTGCTCCCACACACAACCCAGCCTTCTGTGGTCAGCCAGGGAGCACAGGCAGGGTCCTGAGATCCATGGTCCAAAGCTGGAGTATTCAACTGTCTGAAGAACACATAGGGACCAAAGTGCATGTACGGAGCCTCCTTTGCTGATCAGACTCTGTATTGCAACCATGCAAAAGGTTGTCCCTCTTCAAGATTCCTTGATCACTTGTTGTTTCAACTAATATTTTTCAAACATCTACAACTAAGAGCCACATCTGTCTCCATGTTGGGGATAAAGCAATGGATAATAAATCTTTGTGAATGAACAAGGTGGAGTGACGTGTCGTCCTACACTGAGGAAGACTGGGTCACACAGACCAGTGTGCAGTGTTAGCCTTCCTGGCTTGCTGTGAGTGTGGCAGCCATCTCTCAGAGGACACAGCAGACCAGAAGGGATACTTGGGAAAACTCTGCCCAGGCAGCTGAATGGTTGCTGCTCGCCAGCTCTGCCTTAGTCTCTCTCAGGCTGACACAACAAGGTGCCACAGACCAGGTGACTTCAATGCCAAGATGTTATTTTTTTACAGAAAGTTAGAGATCTAGCATCAGTCTGGTTGAGATCTTGTGAGCATGCTCCTAACCTACAAATGACTGCCCTCTCCCTGTATGTGCTAACATGTCTTTGCCTCACTGTATGTACAAAGAACAAGAAGAAAGGCCAGGAAAGATTGTGAAGGGAAAAGAAAGGGAGATAGAGGAGGCAAAGGAGGGAGAGAGAGAGAGAGAGAGAGAGAGAGAGAGAGAGAGAGAGAGAGAGAGAGAGAGAGAGAGAGAGTCACACTAGTGGCTGTTCTATGATACTTACTCTATGGGATTATGGCCCCACTCTATGACATCCCAGCCTCAGTCATTCTCCAATCACTCATCTCCAATGCAGTCACACCGAGCCTAGAGCTTTTGGCATAAGAATCTAGGAAGACAAAAGACAATTCAATCTTCCTGCCCACAGCAGCTCCTCAGTCTTGAACCATCCATCCACAGTGCCTGGATGTTGCCCCTCTGGTACCTTCTGGGACATCAGCTCCAGATTGTGCTTCTCATTCTGACAAAGGGAGGCTGAAGTTGGAAGTACAATTTGAAATCGAAGCACAGGTCACCTCGTTTGTTCCTGACAGTGGCTCTTGTCTCTTGCTTGTTTGGCTTACACTAGATCAGCAGTTCTCAACCTGTGTGTTGTGACCCCTTTGGGGAGTCACATGACCCCTTTCACAAGGGTCACCCAAGACCATGGGGAAAACTCAGATATTTGCATTACAATTCATAGCAGTAGCAAATTTATAGTTATGACGTAGCAACAAAAATAAGTTTATGGTTGGGGATCACCACAACATGCGGAACTGTATTAAAGAGTGGCAGCATTTGAAAGGTTGTGAAACCATGGCCCTAGAATGACTTGGGAACTCTTTAGTGTTAGAGAATTCTGGGTCTTAAATGTTAGAGAATTCTCCCAAGGTTAAAGAGGACTCTCTGATCATAGTACTTAGCCAAAGGTGGAGGAATCCTGGCGTCTTAGGAGGCTTCGTTCCCATCTGGGATCACAGATCAAATATGGTCCACCCACACTGAAGCATCATGGTCGACATGTACAATAGCTTATATCACAAATAGGCTCTGCAATACAGTCTGAGTGTGGCAGGAGGAGTCCAGCTCAGGTCTCAGGACTCAGTCTCAGCCTCCGATCACTCAAAGTGCCCCAGGAATGACCTGTGACATGCTGGTCTATCCTCTAATGACTTTGATATTCTGAGAAGCACCCTTACTCCAGGATCCCATTTTCACACTAGAGTGTTTTTACTTCAACCTTCTAGAGGGAAGAAACCTTCTGGAATAACCCTCATCAATCCTAAAAACAGCCAAGAAGGCCTGTTGACTATGAAACATTCCATTCCTGTTGAGATTTCTGAAATAAAAAAATTGAACAAAACTGAGGATGCCCTCCCATCTAACCAGACTGTCTTACAGTAACTCCCTCTCGATCAGCCTCCCTCTGCTCTGATTACTTCTGAGGTTCTTCTCTCTGTTCTCAACTGCTCATCCACTGGTTATAAATAGTTCACATCCCTCTCCATGTAGATAGAAAAGATGTTCTAAAGGTGGTACTGCACCCCAGCTTTGTGGGTGAGCACTTGTAGACCCAGCCAATCCAGACTACAGGGATTGGTTTAATGATAGGTGGTAGGTTTAATCTAAGCCAGTTAGAACCCAAGGCTGGACTTCTGTGTTTCTGCAGGATGTACACTGAGGTGTATCTGCTAAAGATTTGTTCAAACAGCTCTACCAGGAAGGCAGTGCCTACTGGAGAAAGGAGAAGGCCAGGATGCAGTTATCATAGTTAACTTCCATGTGTGATAACACAGACTGGATTGAAAGCCCTGGGGTCTGCCTAAGGATAAAGCCTTTTCTACATTTTAAAAATTTTTTTACTTTATGTGTATGGGTGTTTTTGAAAGCAGCATGTACGTTTATGTACCAGGTATGTGTCAGTGCCCTCAGAACCCAAAAGGAACACTGGATTTCCTGGAACTGTAGTTGCAGATGGCTGTGGGTGTTGGGAATTGAACCTGGGCCCTCTAGAAGAGCAAACAGCAATTGCTCTTAGCCACTAAGCCATCTCTCTGACCTCTACTTTAATTTTTAAATATGATTTTTTATTTTTATGTGAATGTTGTGTAGCAATTTTCTCCAATATAAATATTCTGTTTTGGAGGGAAGCTCTTTAAGACACAATATGTTACAAGGCAGGGCTGTAAGTGGGGGAATGGGGTGGGGGAGGGGTTAAATAAACAGCAGGATGTTCTAAGGGAGCATGTATAAAACTTTCCATCCTGCAGGAAAGCTCCTTAAGACAGGAAATAAACAACTCAAACTAGCTTCAGGAAGTCCCTGAAACTGACCAGATACACTAAGCTCCTCCCTCCAAACACATATAGAAGCAGTAAGGACTGCTGATTCACACACAAGCTGAACTGACTAGAAGAATCAAAGACGAACATAGCTGCCAAGAAGAGGCTCAGACCAGCTGAGCCACCTGGAAAGGACGCTCTTTAGCTTGTTGAACTGCCTGTAGGCTGTGCAGTGTGCTCTAGATCCCCAGCTTTCAAGAGCTGCCATCCATGCTTGGGTGGGATTTTGTGTTATGGCTGTCTTTGAGTCATTTCTGCTACTGTAAGTAACTCCTCACCCATATTACTATAAGTAACCCCAACAAAACTCATTGGTTCTCCAGACTGGGTTTTGTGGTATCCTAACTTTGATCTGTCATCAGTTCCCTGACTAGAGTAGACATTTGTTAACAGCTCCCAGAAATAGTGGGGAGAGAGAGAGAGAGAGAGAGAGAGAGAGAGAGAGAGAGAGAGAGAGAGAGAGAGAGAGAGAGAGAGAGAACACAGAGGTCAGAATAGGATGTAGGGTCCCCTGAAGCTGGAATGAACCACCTGATGTGGGTGCTGGGAACCTAACTCAGGTCCTCTCGAAGAGCAGAAAGTGTTCCCTATCTACTGAGCCATCTGTCCAGCTCCACTCTTCTTTAGATTTTATAATTATGATCCTTACCCTGTGAATAGGTGGTGTAGAGCCAATGTCCCATACCCTATCAGCCAGACAAACTGTTAACAGCAGTTAATAAAGAGTGTTCCCTGGTCGCTGGGCACCCCAATGTATCAGATGATTTTACCACAGCCCCTCTAGAAGATCTTGTCCCCTGTGCAGATAAGAAAACTAAGCCTCAGAAAAAGGATGGGCTGAGCTGGCAAGTAGTGAGGCCAGCACTCCAGCTACCCTGCTGGCAGCTGAGCATGCCCTTGTGGGGGTCTGTGTGAAACAAAACGAACTCCTTGCTGTCCTGGGTTGGGGAAGGAGAGGGTTAGTCTCCAGCCTGATCCCTGATCCCTTTTCTTAGGAACTTATTCCTCTGCAGATCCTTAGCCCCCACAGGTCCTCAGTTTACCTCAAATTACCTAGTCACCAGCCACTATACCCAGGAGTCAACCTCTCTCTGCCTGGAGATAGAACAAATGACTCCAATTATCCCCTCTGAGCTTGGGTTTAATGCAATGTTTTATTAATGGTGACTATTAGAGCAAAGCAGAGAGCCCACTGTGAGTGGACGCCTGCCTCTCTCCAGAATGTTCTCTGCTTGCAGAAAAGAGAGGCCAAGAGAGGTAAGATGCCACCTAACCCCAGTTCCACCTCGTGGTAATCATATGTCACCCTTCCACACTCTAACCGCTGGCGGAGTGAATGCCACTCTTGCCTGGCATGTTCCACCCATTGCTAATGCTTGGTTGCTTCCCTGACTGACAAATTAAGAGTTTGAGCCAAATGTGGGAGAGGAAAGGGGTGATGGCAGCTGCCCACCCTGCAATTAAGAGGTGGGTGAGAGAAGGGAGGGGCTCCCCAAATACCTTTTCTCTCCTTGCTATCTATGACTGTTTCAAGAGAGGGGACAAATGACTGCTAACCCCAGGTGAGTTACCTATTCAGCCACCCTTGGAGGTGTCCCACTGGTTCAAGACTGACTTCTCACTCAGCTCTCAGACTGGCCATCCTAAGAGATGGGCCAGAAAAGTTCCATTAGCCTGATGAGACAGATAAAACTAAGAGCTGGAGAGCAGCAGTGTCTTATCCCAGGTAACAGTAGAAATGGAGGCAGGACTTGAAGTCAAGACTTTTTAACTGTCTATGGTTCTCCTCCCCCTACCCAGACCGAGCTTTGTCAAAGGACTATGGCTAAATTACAGTGAGGAAGGCACATGGGTGTCTTTTCTCTACTGCCCAAGTAGACATTGAATCATCAGACACAAGGCTGAGCTTGGGAAAGTCTAGGAGAGTGTGTAATCTACCTATTAGGAGATTTCCTAAATGGCTTCCTCAGGCATGCACAGAGGAGATAGGATATTGCCTTGGCTCTTGTGATCAGACCCTGACCATTATTTGTACACTGTCTCTGTGTCCTCTGACTAGGCTGCAAGGGAAATAAGAGGCTAGGTGGGCAGGGAGCAGGGGAGAGATGCCTAAGCTCTCTGGGAGAGGCGAGGCCCAGAAGAACTTCTAGAGAGATGGCATCCAAGATAGGCCTGAAAGAGCCAGGAGGTAGCCAAGCAAAGGGGGTGGTACTGCACTAGCCATCATCCTGCCCCCACAACAAACACCTTTGACGTTCTCCTGGCATGAAGAGAAGTTCATCTTGACTCACAATTTGGGAAGTTCCAGTCCAGGACTGATGGTCTCCATTGCATTTGGGACTGAGATAAACACATCATAGCTGGGCACATTATGTGGGTATGCCCTGGTACTTGCCTTTGAAGAACAGTAAGATTGTTTACAATTTCAGGTGGCATTATATAAAGTTACTATGAACATTCACCTACAGGTCTTTGTCTCAACATAAATTTTCTAGAGTGAGTACCAAAGAGTAATATGGCTGAGGGGAGTGATGTGTGTATTTAGTAGGAAGATTCAAAAACCATTCGCATGCCCACCTACAAAGGATGTGGAGTTTATTCTCTTCATATCTTTTCCAGCACTTACGTTGTCAGTATTTATTTTAGCCGCTCTGATATATATGTAACAGCATCCATTGTAGCTTTACATTTCCCTAGTAACTAACGATGTAGAGCATCCTTTTGTGTGTTTACTTACATCATGAGTTCCCTTTGGTGAAGCACCTGCTTGAGTCTTTTGTCCATTTTTCTGTTAGGTTGTTTCTTTTCTTGAGTCTTGAGAGAGCTCTTCGTGTATTCTGGATACAAGTCCCTTCTCATATATGTGATTTGTAAACATTTCCCCCAGTGTAAAGCTTACCTTTCTGTCCTTTAACAGCCTCATTCCTTGAGTGGGAGCTTATCTAGATGACATCCTGTTTATCACATTGCACTTGGGATCCCCTTGGCCTCACATTACTAATGAAAAGACCTTGAAATCGGCACCAGACATCACAGCAGGGTTTCACTGCTGTGAAGAGACACCATGACCAAGGCAACTTTTATGTAAACATTTCACTGGGGCTGGCTTGCAGTTTCAGAGGTTTAGTCCATTATCATCATGGCAGGAAGCAAGGCAATTTGCAGGCAGGCATGGTATTAAATGAGCTGAGAGTTCTACGTCTTATTCTGAAGGCAGCCAGGAGACTGTTACACCAGGCATAACTTGAGCTTATGTAAGACCTCAAAGCCTCCATAGAAACACACTTCCTCCAACAATGCCACACCTCCTAATGGTGCCACTCCCTATGGGCCACACATTCAAACACATGAATTTATGGGGGCCAAACCTATTCAAACCACCGCACACCCCAGGACCAAATTCTCGGCACAAAGGAGATTTATTTTCCCCAGACAAAGGGCAGAGAATAAGAGACAAAGATGGGAGACAGGAGACACAGGGAGAAGGGAACAAGGTAGAGGGGAAGGTATATTTGTCCTGAGGAACAAAGGACTGCCTCTGGATAGAGAGGAAACAGACGTGGCACATAGGAAAATGGCAGTTCATAAAGGTACAGGGGGAACCCTGTTAGGATGAGGGGTTTGATTTTAATTGGGCATGTTAATTAGGTTACCACAAGGGAGCTTTTGATTGCTGGATATCAATACTTTGATAGCTCGACAGCCTCAGAAGGAGAGAGTGGCAAATGAGGGGATAGACCCTGGGGGCTAGCCTTAGGAATCTAATAGTTTTTAGCAAGGCAGAGGGAATGGGGGAGAAGGGCAAGGCCTCCTAGAGCCCTTCAACTATGGCCGGCCATTATGTTCTTTTCTAAAGGTTCTGTGCTTTATGTTTGGACCTATGTTCTGTCTTGAGTGGATATTTACATACGGAATGATGCTTAGGGTTAAGTTTGTGTATCTGGATCTCCAGTGTTCCATTCCTGATGGAGAGGGGCTATCCTTTTTCCTTGAATTCCCCTTCCATCTCTGCCAAATCCTACACACACAGGTCTGCTTTAGACTTCCTTCCCCATTCATCGATCAGCAATCACTCTCTGCATACCGGTTGTTCTTGCCGCCAATACCACGATGCCTTGATTACAGCAGCTTTATAATAAGCCTTCAAATTGGGGATTGCAGGCTTTACAAACTTCTTTTTCAAAATTGTTTTGACTATCTAATTCCTTTGCCTTTCTCTCCAAATGCATTTTGGAAGCAGTCTGTTTTGAGCTTTAAAGGGAAAAAAAGATTCCTGCTGGATTTTCACCAGAATTGTCTTAAATCGATAGATCCAATTGAAGGAAACTGACATCTTTATCACGCTGATTCTTCTGGCATGTGCGCCTTCGTTTATGTAGGCTGCCCCTAATGGCTCTCCATTTATACAAACCTTCACTGGTTTCTTTCATAAGCATTTTGTAATTTTCAGTATACAGAACCAGTACATGCTTTTGCTAAATGTATACCCCATCTCTCATCATGTCAGAGTTACTGTAAATGATGCCATTTAAAAATCTTTTTAGTGGCCATCAGTTTTTGTTGCAGGTATAGAGAAATAGAATCAACTGGGGCAAGTGTCCTGTAACCATCTTGTCTTAAACAGCAGCTCAGAAGCCAGAGTGGATTTCTTTGCAGCTATGGAAACAAACATTTATTGTATGAGTAGAAACAATGTAATTTCTTACTTTTCTATTGGCGTTCCTTTATTTACTTGCCTTGTCTTAACTGTCTTGGCCAGCACTCCCAGGGGCCGGAGGACAGTCTTATCCTCATCTTGGATGTGAAACATTCTGTTTCACTATTATGTTCTTACACCTGTAACTAAGATGTCAACTCTTAATTTTTTTTTTATAACAAGTACCCTTTATCAGGATGAGGAAGGTCCCTCTGGCCTCTGAGAGTTTTCTCACTTGCCAAGGTTAAGTGTGTCTCCTACATTAGTTAGTAAAATCATTTACTATAATCAACCTCTACTGAGGCTGTATTATAGCAGCCTACATTGTTTAATTTTCAAATATTTAACCAGCTTGGCACCTCTGTGATAAGCCCTTCTTAGTCATGGTGTGAAATGCTTTTTATATACTGTTAGAAACAATTCACTAATATTTTGTTAGGTAATTTTGTATGTGTTCATGGGGGGAAAGTGATCTCTGCTTCTCTTTCTTGGATGCTTCCATTAAGTAAGTTTGGAAGTCTTCCTTTTTCTCCTATATTCTAGAAGACAGTTTGAAGAACTCTTCTAAACATTAAGAAAAAAAATCTTTGCCAACATTAGCAGAAAAACTATTTTGACTGAGAGATTCTCTTTTTGTAAGAATTCTTTTTATATATCTACAGCTTCAATCTTTATAATTGTAGGCTCCTTCTAGGTAGCTCTTTGATCCTGAGTATGTTTTGATGGCTTTTACCTGTCTCGAGTTTGGTCTTTAACAGAAAGGCACAGACTGAGTGGCTTAGACAGTAAATGTTTCTCTTTCCCAAGTCTAGAAGAGCCCAGGTTCGTGGTAGCAACAGGTCTAGCATCCAGGCGGGGATGGGGGCCAGGGGGGAGGACTCTTCTGTTTTTCAAGTGATGACTGCATCTTCTTTTATCCTCTAGAAAAGTCTATGCTGGGCTCACCTCCTTGAGGCTTTACCTCCTGGGATCTCAACTCAGGACACCAACTGGGGACCAAGCCTTTAAAACATATGACCCTGTGGGGACCGTTCTCATTCAAACCACCACACGGCTATTCGTGTATTCATCTGATGCTAGTAGGGACTCTCAGTCTTAACACAGTAATTAGCGTTGCCTGGTATATGTTCTTCTGTACTTTCAGGCACCTACAGTGTTTTGCTTGATGTGCCTGTCCTATAGGCAGCTGCTTTCTAATGTCCACTCTGATGTCATCTACACTGACATCACTGTCAGAACACTAGTGTTTGATACAATTTTTGATGCTTGCATTGAGTTCCATTTTATCAGTTACCCAATTCTTTCTGCCAGTCTTTTTTTCCCCTCTTTTTCCTCGTTTCCTGACTTCTTGTAGGTTATGTGAACAGTGATTTGTGTTCCACTTTAATTTACCTACTGTGTTTTTCGCTACCTCTGCTTTGTGGGGTTCCCCCCTCCCCGGTGGTTCTTGTAGGGATGACAATGTGCACGCTTAACTCTCCATAGTCCCACTTAAAATTACTATGTTGTCACCTCCAAATTGTGGGCATTTTTTTTTGTCACTGTGACAAAATACATAAGGAAACAGCTAGAAGGAGTAAGAATCATTTAAGCCACAGTTTCTGGGTTGTCAGCCTTGCTGACCCGGAACCATTGCTTCCAGTCCCTTGCTAAGATCGACTAATCATGGTGGACAAGCATGGAACAGCGCTGCTGAGCTCCTGCTGTCAGGGCACAGACAGACAGCACCCACTCATTGTGTAGAAACATAAAGGAATGCTGTTCACCCCCTGGTGGAGAGCACTGGGGAAGCTGCTCATCTCACAGCATAAGGGTGCTGGCTATTTTTTATTTGTTTTTTGTTTTTGTTTTTGTTTTGTTTTGTTTGCTTTGGTTTGGTTTTGGGTTTTTTTTTTTTCTTTTTCAACTTGATACAAGCTAGAGTTATCTGGGAAGAGGATTTCAACTGAGAAAATGCCTCCTCCCTCAGATTGCTTATAGGCAAATCTGTAGGGCATTTTCTTGGTTAACAATTGATGTGGAAAAGCCCAACCCAGAGAGGGCAATACCACCCCATGTCCATGGTCCTAGCTGATATAAGAAAGCAGGATGAGCAAGCAATGGGGAGCAGGGAGCAAGCCAGTAAGCAGCAATCGCTCTGTGGCTTCTGCAGAAGTTCCTGCATCCAAGTTCCTTCCTTGGGTTCCTGACCTGGCTTTCCTCAGTGATAGCCTATTACCTAGAAGTATAAGAATAAATAAACTCTTCCCTCTCCAACTTGCTTTTGGTCACAATATTTTAGCAATAGAAAACCCAACTAAAACAGGGATGGAGGGAAACGTCACAGTGTGTGGGCACAGAGGAAAATTGCTACCAGTGGTGCCAGGAAGGTAATAGAAAGAACAAAGGGAGGGGCACAATAACCCTTTTCTGTCCGCAGAATCCACTTCCTCCAATTGCCTTCTGACTTCTACTACCTTCCACTAATCTATTCAGTGGTGAATCCATCGATGGCTGGGTCCCTAATGAAGCCAGAGCCCTCATCATCCACTCTCAGTCAGTAGTGCCACCTAGCACATGAGCTTGGCAGGGGACATTTCAACATCCAAATCACAACACAGAAGGAATTTGGAAACTTGCCCTCCCTCATGGGTTGTTGCTGTGATTCCCCTATAAATGATAACAGTACACACACTGAAAATTCAATGTTACCGTGTTTGTTGTTAACTGTTTAACATTTTAAAGAACCTAGGAGAATATATATTTTCCCAGACATAACTATTGGACACCTCTGTTGCTCTTTCTTTACTCATGCTCTGCCAAGTTGCCCTCTGACCCAGCTCAACTTTTAGCGGGAACACAACAGAGATGATCTCTGAAGTTCTCTTCATCTGAGAATATCTTTATCCCTGAGAAACATTTCCACAGAAAGTAGAATTGAGGTGACAATCCTTTTCTTTTGGCATTTAAATTTTTTTCCAATTTCCTCCATAATGACTGATTTAAAAAAAAAACAAAAACAAAACAAAACAAAAAAAGCAAAACATCTGTCGCCTGTATCATGGTTCCCCTGTAAGGGATATGTTTTTTTCCCCCCGTCTGGTTGCATTAGAATTTCTTTGTGGTTGATGCTCATGGTTTGATTGATGTCTCTTGGTGTAGATTTCTCTGGGTGAAGCTGCTCTGTAGCTCAGTGGGTCTTATATATCCATGTCTTCTGCTAAAGTTGGGAACCTTTTTCCAACTGGTTCCTCAAACTTGTTTTGTGCACTCGTTTTTCCTTCTGTTCTCTGAGATTCTGATGAGGCAAACATGAGGCCCCTTGATATTGCTTCGCGGCTCTCAAGGTTTGGTCTTTTCTATTAAATCTTTTCTCTCTGTGTTGTTCAGTCTAGGCACATTCTAGTGACAGGTCTTCAAGTTCATGGTCTTCTCTGCTGTCTAATTGCTGCTGCTGAAGCCATGTGGTGAGATATTTCCATTTATCTTTTTCAGTTCTGAGATTTCCAATTGGTTCATCTTTCAATTTTCTCTTTCTGTGATGAGCCTTTTGTCATTTTAAGAGTGTTTGCCTTTTAAAAACGTATTGTGTGGGGGCCTGGAGAGATGGCTCAGAGGTTAAGAGCACTGGCTGTTCTTCCAGAGATCCTGTGTTCAGTTCCCAGCAACTATTATACTGGGATCTGATACCCTCTTCTGACATGCAGGAAGAATACTATATACATAATATATGTTTTTTTAAACATGTATTGTGTGTGTGTGTATATACATGCATGCATCCCAGTTTGAGTGTGGAGTAACTTGTGGGACTCAGTTCTCTCCTTCCATCATGAGGGTCCTGTGAATTGAACTCAGACCTCTAGACTGGTGCCGAGCACCTTTACCTGTTGGACCATCTCACTAACCCAAGACTGTTGTTGGCCTTTCTTTTTTGGGGGGGAGGGGGAGATGGGGGGGTAAAGGGTTTCTTCTTGTAGCCCTGGCTATCCTGAAACTTGCTGTGTAGACCAAGAGCAGGCTCCAGAGATCCTCCTGCTTCTGCCTCTGGAGTGCTGGGATTAAAAGCATGTGCCACCACCCCAGCTCTGGCCTTCGATTCTTGAAGCACTTTTATAAACACTCTTGAAAGCTCTGCCTACTGGCTCAGCATCTGTGGCTTCTTGCTGTCGGTGTCTTTTGTCTGTTCCCATAAATGCTGAGATTTCCCTAGGCTCTTCAGATTCCAGGTAAATTTAGTTGACTCTTGGACCTTTTGGCTCTAGCCCTTCGTTAACTCCTGTGGAGGAGGTTGATATTTTGGATGGAGCATGCAAACAACCCAGTTGGGCTCAGGTCAAGAGTTCCAGCCAGCCTACTGTAGGCTGTGGTTTCAACATCAGTGTGATTTCAAAGCTGTTTACATCTGTGTATATGCCATACAATGTCACATCTGGGAATTAAACGAGAGCCTTTTGTTTGGCTCCTTTTCAAAATCTTTGAAAGACTGTGTAGGTCTGCTCTTAAGGAACTTTATGGAACCACAACTGTAACTATAAGGGATTTTATATTCCTAC
Organism: Tokudaia tokunoshimensis; assembly: GCA_036184795.1. NCBI lineage: Eukaryota > Metazoa > Chordata > Mammalia > Rodentia > Muridae > Tokudaia > Tokudaia tokunoshimensis. The sequence goes on along the minus strand of BTHU01000010.1, from coordinate 39,132,204 downwards.
CCTGGGGACTTAGCCACACTGTGACTGTTTCCACCTGTGCTACACAGGGTTACATGCGGGCTGAGCAGAAGAGATGGGAGAAGAGAAAGTGCATCTGTCCCCTGTCAGGGATATCTATACCCAGACACCATGCTTTCTACCCAGGTCTCTCGGGCTCATTCAGTGAAAAGGGGGAAGGAAGAGTGTGCTTACACTATCCCGGCTGGAGCTAGAGCCTGCTCCTTCACTGTCCAGCCCTCTGGTACAAATGGGGGTCACAGACTCTTTTGAGTATCTCATTAGGTGGGACAAAATGGGCATTCTGAGAATTCAGCCACTTGGAGTTTGGATGTTAAACTTCAATAAAGCCAAAACAAACAAAAAACAACAACAAAAAAAAAAAAACAGCAGAAGAAAGAGAAGAGAGTGTATGGAAGATTCTGGAGAGATATATCTATAAATCCCCACTGCTACATGCTCTGTGCCAGACTCTCATGAAACCACTTGATGTATAAAGCCTGGTTTTGTTATTAAAACATTTCTGAGGCAGACAATATTGGTATTATTAACGGACTGGGACTCAAAAAGGTTAAGCCACTTCCCCCAAGATACACAGTGAATGAATGGCAGACTTAGGATTTCCCTAGGTAGCCTGGAGTCATAGTCAGGAGTATATCTACGCCTAGGTGGTGTCCTGAGTTCCACCTAGCCCTGTAGACAGCCCCATGGACTGGACCATAGCTTGCCACAATTGTTTACCAAATACCTTGTCTCCAGAACCCAGAGAGTGTTTCTTTCTGACCACCCCATTAGGCCTGCAAGCTACAGGACTTGAGCTGCTATGTCCTCAGATCTTCTGAAAGAGGAGATATGGAGGAATCTCCAGGATGGCACACACTCCTGTCCCTCAACAGTAACACACAGCAAGGAACACTGGAAACTCACAAGGACTTTGCTCCATTATCGAGCATGGTGAGAGTCCTAGTTTACTTTCTGTAGCTGTAATAAAACACCACAACCACAAACATCCTGGGTAGAAATGGGTTCATTTGGCTCAGAAATCCCAGATCACAGTCTATCACTGAGGGAAGTCAGGGCAGGAACTCAAGGAGGAACCTAGAGACAGAAGCTGAAACAAAGGCTGTGGAGGAACAATGTTTCCTGGCTTGTTCCCATGGCTCTCTCCACTTGCTTTTACATATGTACCGAGACCACTTGTCCAGGGGTGACACCACCCACAGTGGTCTAGGGCCTTTCATATAAATCACTAATCAAGAAAGTGGCTTACAGACTTACCTACAGTCCAGATTGATAGAAGCATTTTCTCAGTTGACATTTTCTTTTTCTCATATGACTCTAGCTTGTATCAAGTGAACAAAAAACTAACCAGAACATTGGGGCAGTGTTCCAAGCTTGCTGATAAATGCAGCCTCCAGGAACACAAATAGGGGCTTCAGCTGGAGTAACAAAACACCATAAACCAAGAGCCATATAGACAAAAGAAATCTGTTTACTACCGAGGCAGAGGAAGTCCAAGGTCAAGCACGTGTGAACTTAGGAACTTTTAAAGAGCCCAGCTACAATCCATGGCTGCTTCTTGTCAGCTCTTGGTGATGGGACATCCAGCCCTCAGAGCCTCTCTGGTAAGGGTATTTCCCACTCCAGCACAGCTTGGGGACCTGACCACTTCCCACAGCTCCTCACCCCAAGTGCTTTCCCCCTGTATGGGAATGGTCCCAACATACTTCAGGATCAGGGAGGAAGGAGCACAGCTACACAGACCTCAGAAGACCCCCACATCCCAAGATTTCCCCAACTCCAGGTCTGCAGAGCCTCTGGATTTCTGGGTCACCCACCTTCTCCTTTGGAGAAATCTACCCAGTATCTGTCCACTCTCCAGCCCAGTTTGACTCTCTTCTCTTGGCCTGCCCTCTTCTGCCCTCCTACAGAATCCTCTGCATTAATTCTGGCATCTTCTCCTTATTCTCCACCCTCCCTCTCAGCCCCAATCCAGCACTTCCTCTTCCTCTCCTTCTCTCCTTCCCTCTCTCCCACCCCCAGTCCAGCACTTCCTCCTCCTCTCCTCTCCTGCTCCCCCCCCCCACAAAATGCCTTCTCTTCAAGCTCAGATTCTTTCCTTAGAACTAACTTCCAGAGTGTCCAGAGCTGGGGATAAGATAGACAGTTCCAGAAGATGGGGGCTCTACCTCACCCTGGAGCAGCTCAATCTCAACAAGAGACTCATGAGATGAGTCCCCCCCCCCCCATATCCCAGAATCCAAACAAGCTCATGTTCCGTGCAGAGATTCTCCTGGACTCTGTACTGGCTGGTTTTGTGTGTCAACTTGACCCAAGCTGCAGTTATCACAGAGAAAGGAGCCTCTCTTGAGGAAATGCCTCCATGAGATCCAGCCGTAAGACATTTTCTCAATTAGTGATCAAGAGGGAAGGGCCCATTGTGGGTGGTGCCATCCCTGGGCTGGTAGTCTTGGGTTCTATAAGAAAGCAGGCTGAGCAAGCCAGGGGAAGCAAGCCAGTAAGTAACTTCCCTCCATGGCCTCTGCATCAGCTCCTACTTTCTGACCTGCTTGAGTTCCAGTCCTGACTTCCTTTAGTGATGAATCGCAATGTGGAAGTATAAACTGAATAAACCCTTTCCTCCCCAACTTGCTTCTTGGTCATGATGTTTTGTGAAGGAATAGAAACCCTGACTAACTATGGAGGCAGAGTTTGAAGTCTCCTATTCTGAAGCTATGCCTAGTGTAGCACATAGTCTCCTGCTGGCTTTGAATCAAGATGTAGAACTCTCTGCTCCTCCAGCACCATGTCTGCCTGCATGCTATCATGCTTCCCACCATGATTATAATGGACTAAAATTCTAAAACTGTAAGCCAGCCCCAATTAAATGTTTTCGTTTATAAGAGTTGCTATTGTCATGGTCTTCACAGCAATAGAAACCCTAACTAAAATACACCTTAACCCCCAGGATGCTTTGCACATGCTAGCGGGGGCGGGGGGGGAGTGCAGCTGTTTCTTTGGGGAATCAGGGATCATGCTCTGCACAGAAGTTCTCAACCTGTAGATCAGCACTCCTTTAGGGGTCACATATCAGGTATTTACATTATGATCCATAATAGTAGCAAAATTACAGTCATGATGAAACAACAAAATAACATTGTGGTTGGGGGTCAGTTCAACATGAGGAACTATATTAAAGGGTCTCAGCATTAGAACCACTGCTACAGAATGAGCTGTAGGTTACATTTCAGTCCCCATTTTCCTTCAGGCTTTGTGCAGTGGAGAGCATGCTCAGAAGCTCATGGCAGCCCTGCTGTGGGGGCCAATGGTTAGCTCTGCTTTGCTGGACTCCCAAACTTTTGTGCAGATGTAGAATACCTCCATATACCGGGTGAAACATTGGCAGCCAAACAAGAAGAGTACACATCTCCCAGAGCTGTCTGACATCTTTATCTTCCTCTGCCTGCGGTCCTCTCTTGAGTCTTCACCAGAAACTCTCCTCTCTCTCTGTCGTGTAAAATCTGGGAGAGAGAGCACGCCTCTTGCCCGTCACCTCTCTCTGCAGTTGTAATCGATGGATCCCCGGGCAAAGGCACCGGCCCCTCCTTGACAGCAAACTAGTTTTAGATAAATGAGTATTGGTTTTGCTCTGTTTGTTTTTCATTTCTTGCCGTCCTTTGATGTTTTTTCCCTGCAAAATCGGTTAAGCAATGATAGCCTGGGTCTGCTTATGCCAGCATTGATTGGCCAGCCCCCAGAGTCTGTGTCTTTTGTGTGGCTCTCCTTTTTGTGTGGCTTCCCCCCACCACGCCTCAAATGCCTCCTCTATTTTTGTGGCCCAGGTAAGAAGGAAGGAAACTCACAAGCACAGAGCATCTATTCATGCCAGGCTCTGTGTGGGCGACGCATGCTAATTGTCTCAGTCTGTCTTCAACAAAGCATCACCAGCCGGTGTGGTAGGTAGGCGCTGTTCCTCTTGTCTTGTAGATGATCAGGGTGGCGCTCAGAGAGGTGGTGAAAGCTGCTCAAGAGTGCGCATCCCAAACCCTGCGGGGTTCGGGAGGGAGCCCACAGCTTCTCCTGAAGATAGCAGGTGTGTGTTTCACGACCAACCGTCCCTCAGCAAGTCCTATCCAGCATCTAGGCTGCCCCACTTTGCAGAGTCATAACAGGGAAGGGGGATAGGATATGGTAGACTTAAGGAGCTAACCACAAGTGGGGCTTTGTGCGTGGATGGTGGGGCCAGCTGCTATACAGCTCTGATGGCTAGTCTCAAGTTTCCTGGTCTTTCTGAACAAAAGCAGTAGGTATAGCTGGTTCCTCCTGCTCCTAGGTAGAAGCTGAGGCTGTGTTGCCCTCTGCAGCGGCTGCTGGCAGGGCTATTGCAGAAGGCCACAGACATGAAATTCACAGTAGAGGTCCTGTGACCTGGGAAACCTCTGGCAATGTTTGAGCACAGAGCATGCTTACCGCTCCTGTATATGATGTGAGGTTCTCTGAGCTGGCAATGCCTTGCTTGCCTTACACACACACACACACACACACACACACACACACACCTTTAGCAGGGAGGAAAGGAACTCTAAAGGAACTGGAGCAGCAGAACCAAGGGTGGAGGTGGAAAGGCCCCCAAGAGCATCTTTTCCCCTTTCCAGGCGCCGAGGATCAGGCTGGGGGAGCCCATACAACAGCTACAGCTGACAGAAGAGGCTGCAGCCGGTGGGGCTCGTAAAAGGCCCGTTACATTTATAGCCCTGTTCTTATTAAGCACCAGGAGAGGAGAAATGAATCACACCCCTCCTCCTGCCCCCAGCCTCGGGAGATGGAGGCCAGCAGCCACTGGCCTTAAATCTCAGCAAACTTAGAAGTCACAAGTGTTTGGAGCCATCATTGCTGTATCACCATGGACAACAGAGAACCACACATCCTTCCCAGGACAAGCTGGCCTTATGTCCTGAAGGGGACCTGACCAAAAGCAAGGCGATTGGGAGGACTATCTGCCTGAGAGGTCTTCAGTTCAGCTCTTCACTGAATGCTGTGTGATCCTGGGAAGGAAAGATAACCGCTCTGGAACGATAGAGTTCACGACTCAATCAAGTGAACAGAATCTAGAAATGATGCCCCCATCTTGGCCCTCCTGTTTTGCAGGAAGGCAAGACATATTTGGAGGGGACCCTGATTACAGACCCCCAGTGACTGCTGCCCTGGGGGTACAGTGATGTGGTAGACTCAAGGACACAGTCTCCAGGCTGAGGCTGCTGGCGGCCATGACCTTCCAGCATCTTTACCAGCCCTGGCCCAGGGCCACACTGCCCACCACACTCTTGCTGTAGTGTGGGTCTCTCAGCAGACATCCTACCCACTGCCTGCTTCTCTCCTGAGACAGCAGAGAAAAGGACTGGGGCTTTAGCACTGTGGGGCTGCCCGAGTGCCTACTGGGATCCCACAAATGCTTTGTATGTGTAATTGGTTTCTATGAGATTTATTAGAGTTTTTAAACCTTTTTTATTGTAAAATATAACACAAATACCAAAAATCGAATAACCCATAAATGGGGAGCTTAATGAGTTGTATAAAGTGAACGCCCTGGGAATCTCCTAGGTTCCTGAAGCGGGATGATGATGTCTGCCTGCCAAGGGTATCCACTGCAGTGCCAGACACCTCCTCATCCCAGGGAGGCCCCATTTCAATCTTCACTGCTGGCCTCTCCTCTGTCCTGTACTGTGAAGCCAGCCTCCTAGAACTAAGCATAAAGCAAAACACAGTCCCACCCCTCAAGGGCCTTGGTTTCACCATGTGCGGAGGAATGAGACTGTCCAGTCACATCCTAAAATGACAGAAAGGAGACGGGAGTATTTGGGTGCTGTGTGGATGGAGACCAGCCCAACCCTAGAGGAAGTTCTAATGATGACCTTCCTTGTGCTTTTTCCATGACTTAGCACCCTGGCACCATCAGTGAACGGACCAGGGGAGGCCTTCTGTCCACACATGTGCCAGGGAGAATTTGGAGTCCTCTGAACGTAGCCTGCCCATACCATGGAGCATATTGCCTGACTTGGAACAGTTCTAGAAGCCAAATGGATTTCTTTCCTCCTGGGGTTTCATAGGGAATTCTGAAGGGTCAGTGGGACACTGGTGGGGTGAAGTCATGCCAGGGCCCCCAGCACAGCCCTTGGGAAGTGTACCCTGAACAGGGGCTTATCGAACTCCATGACTTTCTTCTTGCTGGGTGTTCAGTTCCATCACAGGAATCGGGGGGGGGGGAGGTTCAGCCTGTTCACCCCTCCTGCTCTGTCTGGGGGTGGGGGCAGGGTGCTAAGGAATGATAGGCAGATAAGATAAATAGTTACTGGAGTCAGTGGAATGCCTTCGAGAAGAAGGCAGAGTGAACTGGAAGGGAAAATGACACATCAGAAGAGGTAGGCTTTGGTGTGGCCCGGGTGCCCAGCAGGGACGTGTATTTCAGGCTCTGCTCCCTGGCTTTCTTCTGCTTTCTCCTTCCTGTTTCCCTTCCTTACTTCTTCTTCTGTCTCCTTTCCCCTTCAGCCCCAGATCCCAGATGGAAATGTGCTGCTTGAAGACCCAAATCCCTTTGCTCAGATCAGTGACTCCAGCCTGCTGGAGCTGGAGCTCAGAAAAGCCTGGAGCCCATGCTGACAATACACACAAAGCCTGGCACCAAGAGGGAGCCAGGCTACCTGGCCGTTCCACTCTCCTCCCTGCTCTGGGCTGAGCACGGATGAGGGGAGACCCGGCAGGGACCCTGCATCTTCCATCTCCGCAAACTACTGAAACATGCCGGCCTCCCACGGCCCTGGCTCCCGCTGCCCAGCCTAAGTTAAGGCCACAGCTTCCCAGCAGCAAACCATGATTGCTCATGGTATCTTTCCTGCTGGATGATTTTAGCTGAATAATTTTGCATGATTTCTGCCCAGCGTGAAAGAAAGCCGAGCTGAGGATAAGGGGCCTGAGCAGAGGGGAAGGAATAGGGACTGAAATCTAAAGAGCTTCCTTCACAGGGCCGTGGCCAGCCTCTGGGATTTCTGCCAGCAGCTACTGCTAGTCACCGTCCATCTAAGAAGCGTCTCCTTCTGCCTAGTGCTCTGAGAAGGTCCCTCCTCCCCTGTCACCAGAGAAGGCAAAGCCCTCCTGGTAGCTCCTAACTCTCATGGTTATGGTCTCGTGTTGATGACCATACAGGGGTTGCAGGACACTGTCACTCCATATCTGCACTGCTTCCACCCCCTGCTCCACACACTGAAACAGCAGGCATTGAGTCTGTGTGCAGCCAGCAGACCTCAAGGTTTGCCTGAGATGCCATTCCCACAGGGGCTCTGGAGTCAAGGCCAAGCTGAGATAGACAGACTTCAAACAAATGCTCATGATTCTGTCACAGTCAGTGAACCTTGAACCTGGGCAAGGGATGGAGAACTGCTTCTGTCCTGGAAGAACTCCCGCAGAAGGCATATAGCCCAGGGGAAGAGTCCACTTTCACCAAAGGGGAAGAGTTAGGAATGCTTGCGAGCTAGAAGAGCTACAAGGAACTTAGAATCACAAGTCCAAGCTACCAGAACCCTTCCAGGACTTCCAGCTACCCTCTGCTTTACAAATGAGTGGCACAGAACCCCAGAGATGTCTGGTGGCTTGGCTGAGGTCCAGAGTATCAACAATACTCATAGAGGTCACCATGACCCAATGTTGGCCTGGGTCTACCCCTCCAAGCAGCCATGAAAGCCCTAGCCCAGCCCCAGCCCTAGCCCCAGCCCCAGCTATGTTAGGCCTGATCAGGTTCCAAGGTCAGGTTCCAAGGCTGGGTCCAGGTAGGGGAGGTGGTCTCTCGGACAGCCCCTTCCTTGCTGCTATTCCTGGTATCATCCCCCTCCCTCCATTTCCCATGGAAACCCAGTGATGGCGAGAGCTGGAATTTGGACGTTTTCCCAGCATTTGGGCTGTTAATTAAAACTAATAAATCTGCCACTTGGAGTCAGGTTGAAGGGAAGGAAGGGAGAGGGAGGGGAGGAGGGGGGAACTCAGGCATGGGGTCTCCCCTACTCCTGGGAGACTTCCCCTTTCAACCTGCCTCCTGAATCATTTTCTCCTTCAGTCACTCATTCATTCTACAGTTGATTTGCCAGCTGCCTGCTGCTGACCCTTGCCTGGCCTAGTTTTGAATTGTGCTAAGGAGTGGGAACCTTGCTCCTAAGACAAGGGCTAACTGGCTACCCCCTGCTGATGCACCAAACTGAGCAAGAGCTCTTAAGATCCAGCCCACTGAGACAGATCTGGTCCAAAATTCAGTTCCTTGCTTGTGACCTCTGGGGAGCTCACCTCTCAACCATCTTCCTAGCTTGAAAAGGCAGATATTAATTCTTACACTGAAAGGGTTTTATGCAGAGGGCATGGGGCGGTATGTGTGGATCAGCCTGAGACGAATAGTTAAGTGATCTCTCTTCCTGCTTTCCTATGCTGGGCTCCTCCCTCCTCTTGCCTTATGGTGGACAGTGCTTCCTGTAAACATCATGGACTGTAAAATAATGAGAAGAGCAGTATGCTGCCCTATATCCATAAAGCGCATGCATTTTACAAAACTCCCTCTGCAGGCTACTGATGCTCTTCCCAGTGTACAGAGCCGCCTGCTGGCTGGGGAATGGTCATGTGGCGGTCATTGATTCTATGGGTATTCACCAAGGTGTGTGCACAGAGGAGAGGTTGGGTTTCTTTGAATGGATGGACCAGATGCTTCCATGCCTGGAGGTGACCTTCATGCACTTGTGCACTAACACTGTGCCCCCTCTCTTAGGGTCACTGCATCCTGTCCTTGCAGTCCATGTTCCTTCCATCTCCTGCTGCTCAGCTACTCCACAGGAAGCCAAAGGAGAGAGCACTGCCTGAGGATACTGATTCTGAGAAAGCAGCCATCTAAGCCTCTGAGAAGCCGACATGCCTGGAAGATAGTACTTAAAACCTAGTAAATGCTGTTGTGGTTTCAGGTTCTACTGTGCTTGGTCCTCAGCCAGCCTTGCTTGCTTGAGACAGGGATAGGGGTCACTCTCAGAACTACACTTCTGCTAAGCAGGGACCACAGCAGTCAGAGTCTTCTCAGTCTGAACCTAGTCCAGGGAGCGATCGTGTCTGAGCCTGAGCAGGTCCAGGGAGCTCTGATCCCAATACTAGCTACTTCTAGAAAGACTCCAGTGGGACCTGGTTTCACAGAACCCAGCCCATTATAATCTACCCTAAGTGTTATAATTGCTTTGTGGGGACTGAAAGAGTGGCTCAGTATTTGCCTAGAGTCAAGTCCTGGGTTCCATCCCCAACACCATGACCAAAGACATTGTGTGTTTTCCCAGAAGCCCAGTAAGGGATCAAAGAAAGCAGTCTTCTTAAAATCACATGACAGACAGTGAATCTAGTCCCAAAAGAGGTAGGAGGGTGTTGCCTGCCCCTCCAGAGAAGAATGGATACAAATGAATCTATGCCTAACAGATACAAATTAGCATGCCTCTGATTCCCAGTGTGGGGTCAAGAGCATGACCCTTGTTTAACTAGAGGTTTCTTTCTCTTTGCCAGCTCCTGCGGTGTACTGGGAAAGATCACTCCTTTAGCCCTGTAGTTACAAAGTTCAGTTCAATATTTCCCCTTTGTAGCAAATCTCTGGAGGGTCAGTTACTGCCTTGGACCACCCAGTGTAATAGTTACCAGTACTGTGGTCTGAGAGAATGGAATACTGTAGCCACAGGCATGAAATAGGAAGCGTGTGGTAGGAGAAAATCTTCTCCTTATGCTGTACAGGAAGCAGAGGGGAAGAAAGAGGCCAGAGACTCCTCCAGTGACCTACTTCCACCTACTGGGTCCTGCCAACCAAAAGTTTCCAGAACTTCCCAAAATGCCCCCCCATTCAAAACCCTATAGGACATTAAATATTTCAACCCAAAGACCCAGTAGAGTCTGGACTTGAACCTGGGTAGTTCTGAGCCAATTCCTTAAGGTTTCCTGACTCTAAAACCAATCTGAGGGAATGACTCAATGCTCTCTGCATACCTCTGACCTTGATGCACTGAGCATCGCTGTGGCTGAGCTGAGCCCTGTTCCTGCCAGGTGCTTTATGACAATCTTGTCACTGTCCCTGGACTCCAGTGGAGCCTCAGAGTCCATATTTTTGTCTTTCAAGAAGCATGAGGCCAGGCAGTGGTGGCGCAAGCCTTTAATCCCAGCACTTGGGAGGCAGAGGCAGGTGGATTTCTGAGTTCGAGGCCAACCTGGTCTACGGAGTGAGTTCCAGGACAGCCAGAGCTACACAGAGAAACCCTGCCTCAAAAAGAGGAGGAGGAGGAGAAGGAGGAAGCATGAGAGGATTTGTACAAGCAGTAGTAAGGCAGAGGCAGGCAGAAGGGGTGGGCACCTCACTAGGGCTGCTGGGTTCCTCCCTCAGCAGGAAAGGCCAGTGAGCACACAGAAGTTGCTGTGAGTAGACAGGACTCCTGGGGCCCGCTGGGCAACTTGGGCTAGTCACTGCCCCTTTCTGATCTCAGTTTCCTCCTCCAGAAATCAGTGGGTCAGGGAATCCAGGAAAGGAGGTGGAGGCCACCTCCGTCACTGTATTGTCCCTTTTCTCAGGAGAGGGCTGGCAGCACAATGCAACACAGGAAACAGGTTAGGCATGGGTTAGGGGAACCTGCACCCCACACGCTTTCCTGTGGAGACCCAAAACTCCAAGAGAGCCTTTGTGGTGTCTAACAGCCTTATTCCCTATCTTATTCCCAAAATGATGAGAGAGGAGTCTGAAGGAAATGCCAGAGTGGGAGGTCTCTTGGCCTCAGTCTCCTCACCTGTGAGGATGAGGGCAGAAGATGGGTCAGGTCCCTCCCAGATCTGTCGTAGGTGAAGCTGCTTTCCCTTGGGTCACTTGCTCTTTGGGGGGGGGCAGGGTGGGAGAGGGGGCGGAGTTGCAGGGGCAGGAGTGGTGTACCCCCCCCATAGGGGGAAGTAAGAGGAGGCAGTGGTACGCCTGAGGAGCAAGGAGAAAAGAGGGTCTTACTGTCTTCTCTGGGCCCACCTGAGATAGAAAGACCACTGTCTCCAGGAAGCCCTTCAATTGTTGGATACTGACTCTGAATATGTGTCATCTCTCCTGCCCTAACCAAGCCCTGCCCAGCCCATGCCTATCTGGGTGTTGTCTTGCACAAGCAAGTAAGAGCATATGCGTACACACACACACACACACACACACACACGCACGCACACGCACGCACGCACGCACGCACGCACACACACACACACACACACACACACACACACGCACACATCCCAGCCCCCTGAGCTTAAGTCTTCTACCAACTGACCTCTGACCCGACCCAAGAGCCCCTGGAGAACTTGCAGAGTCAGACCTTTGTGCTGTTTGCTGGTTTCCTTCCTCTTTGACTTCATGAATTCTTCGATAGCCCATGGACTCCCAGGCTCTGGCGAAGGACAGCTCTTTGCCAGGAAAAAGTAATTGAAAAGAATCACAAGAAATAAACACAACTGCTCCCTCCTCCCAACCAGCATTCCTACTGGATTAGAAGAAGATCCTGTGACCACAGCGTCCCTCTGAGGCCACTTGTTCAAGCTTGCCATTGTGTTAAAACAATGAAGATTTTGCCAAAATTGGCCTCCAAAAAAATATGTGGTATATATTACATCTTAACATTTAACAATTTAATACTTAACACAAAAATTACAATGTAATATAATTGCTCTATTAACAAGGTAATTACAGGTTTATTTTTAATTAGTTCATAATATGCTACAGATGGTATGGTTGGCCGATTGGACCAAGTTTAACATTGCAGGAGGAAGAGGGTTTTTTTGTTTTTTTGGTTTTTTTTTTTTTCAGCATAACAGTTAAACTCTGAGCCATGGAAGTAGGCACACCTGGAATTGATCTAAAGGCATGAATCCAAGCCAGTAGGCAGGGACTAAGCGCTTCCAATCCCCCATTCTCACGCCCTCCACAGCAACCTGAGCATGAATCCTAAGGTGCCTGAAAGCAATGAGCAGAAAAGAAATTTCTCAATTAACAGCAAAATGTCCTCCGACCAAATAAGGAGACTGAGGCTCTGTGTAGCAGACAATGCTAGGTTTGGAGTCCGGAAGCTATTTCCAAACATACCCCTTCAAGGGAAGATTCGTGGGATCTCAGAAAAGTCCATAGGACTCCCTCCAAGCCTGGGCAGGAAGCAGAGCTGGGGATAGAGTCACCCCTCGTCTAGCACTCTTCCTTGCCTAGATGTGACATCCAGATGTGTCTCTAGATATTTCCTAGGTCTCCTGGGGGGATAAAATGACCCCCAATGGAGATGGTTGTTGCAAACCAATATGACTATATTAGGGACTGTTAGTACCATGAGTAAGATAACTTGGGAGGTCAGGTGAGTATGTGCCTGGCAAGGGCATGTGTGAGAAAGTGGCTCTGGATATTCAGCCATGCATGAATGAGAACGAAGGAAAGCTTCCTTTCTTCCAACCCTCTGTCACTTCTGAAGGTGTAGTGCCTCTGTGGGGAACCCATAACACGGTGTGAGGTAGGAGTGCTTGTTTTACTCACTGTACAAATAAGGAAACTGAGGCACAGAGAAAGCAGCAAAAGCAGAGGCCTTGAGGATGGCCAGATGAAGGTCAATGTGGCAGAGCAGAACAGAGCAGAAGTTGGGGAGGGTGGGGAACGAGGCACTGGGGGGTGGATAGGGCAAGTCACACTGGCCTTGTAGTTGTATGTACTGAACTCTGCATGGGTGGCGGTCATCCCCCGGCAGCTGAGTCTCTATCAGGAAACCACAGTATTCCTGAAAGTTCCACTAGGGTAGAGAGACTTTTAGCTGAGGCCAGAGGAAAAGCCAAGTCATTGCCCAACGATTAAGTGGGCACGTGGTCTTGCCTCTTGGATATCCACCTCCTTCTTTGGGTAGATATCCTCTTGACCCAGTCTCTGGTCTCATCCTGTATTCTTCCCTGCCCCCAACTGAGGGATGATGCCTACAACTATGGGAACCTGGGCCCCATCCCAGGCTTTGAGATGAAAGACAGTTGGGGTGGAGACTCATTTGGAAGCAGGTTTCTGAATCTAGGGGCTTCCAAATTCAGCTTTCTGACAAGACCTTCTGCTTGACATTCCTACCCTGGTCCCTCATCTCCCAGTCCTCAGGGCTGGAGTCATTTTGAATGTTTACTACCTGCTCAGACTAAAGCCTCTAGGCACAGGAGTGTCTCACTGTGCTGTGGTGGGTTGGGCACCCGTGGGTAGAGGACAGGAGTGCACAACACAACCTCTACAAGTGTCCTCAGTATGGAGGCTGGGATGTCCTGTCTGCCTGTTAGCTTTGCCTCCTCCTGAGAAAATCTGTCTCATTCTCTCTCAGTCCCACCATGTTCATATCTTGTTAACTGGAAGAGTCTACAACAGCCTTCATGTAGCAGAGGGTCTAAAGAGGTTTGCAAAGCAGGTGACCTACTTTTCAGGTACATCATCTGCGTCGCTGAAATCCTTTGCCCTTTGCTCCTTTGTGAAGCAACAAACACAATCATGTAACAGAACCAGTCACATGGGGATGCCTCTAACCACAGCATTCATGAAGCAGAGGCAGGAGAATGGAAGCAAGTCTGAGGCTGTCTTAACTCACATAGCATATTCCATAATGAGAACCTGTCTTCAAAACAAAACAAAGAAGCCATTCATATAACAGGCTTGTACCAAGATCGTAAAGAGCTCATCTGCTTCCTAGACCCATATTAGGGTGACAGATGTTCTGTACACTTGACCTTTGAGATCTGCTCACATGCCACTTCCCTGTGAAGCATGCCCCGCCTTTACCCTTTAACCCCAACCTTCACTAAGCCATCCCTGTCTCCTCTCTCCCAGCCCCAAAGCCCCAGGCCCCTGAACGGCAGTGAAGTTAGCTGGAAACGCCAGGCAGCTCTTGGCCATATCAGATTCCCTCCCACTTTAGTAACAAATCATTTGCAAAGGGTCTTCTGCCTTTCTGAGATGACATTCATATCTAGCATAAACGACCTAGACATATCAGCAGCAAATGAATCAACATAATGTCCCAGCTATGATAGAAAGAAATAGTTGAGTGCAGATACTCTATACTAAAATTTGTGTTTCAGTATGTAAATGTTCTGGTTTCACTTCAAGGGACTCTGAGGAAGCAGAAGTTTATGCCTGTCCAGGGTCCATGAGGGACAAGGACCCTGTCCCAAATGCACTGAGACTCGATGGACACAAACAACATTGTCCTAACAAATGCAGATTTTCCAGGAATGCTGAGTAACTCTTGGAATCATCTGAAGAGGCGCCCAGTGCAGCTATCTCTCAGTTTGCACAGTGGTGGCATTCCTGGGAAACTGTGTGTGTTGAATCTGTAACATAAATATTTTGTTTCCTTATAAACCGGAGTTAGGTTCCTGGTCATAACAATTAGCAACAGGTTGTCACCTACCTGAATATCGACTGAAATATTTGAAATTCATGTGGTTAAAGGGTAACTCTGCAGCACACGAGGCCATCTATGTATTGATGAATCTATATATTGATGAATCTATGTATTGATGAATCTATGTATTGATGAATCTTTAGAGCCCTTGCTCCCTCTCTGAAGGGCCAGCAACATCCCTATAGTGATGATGGATATAAAAATATATCCCACTGGTTCTCAAAACTATCTGTAAGTGACAGCCCTGTGCCATGGAACTTTCCTGGGCTTTTCCTACCCTGGAGGTCTCCAAAGGACAGATATACTTGCCCTATCCTGATTATCTCTGTGCTTTAGAAGGTATACAGTGGGTGCTCAATAAATTCCTACTGTTTGAAGTCCATGAATGCACACATGTTCCTCTGTCAGCTCCTGAAACCACCTGCAGATGTATCCACAGCTTCTGTGTGTCATTTCTAGCCCCAGGCTGACTAAGCCCCTGTACAGACAGACTAAAAAAAGCTTGAGCACCTTTTGAAGGTGAGATTGAAGCTCAATGGGTACATCTCCACTCTTTCCCTCTCCCTCTGAGACACCGTCCCTTCCTGGACACAAATGTCTTAGAGTTCCCTAGGAGATGGAGGGAGTCATAGCTACCCTCAAAACTACCCCTCACATACTTGTCTTTACTCATCTTCTTCCTTACCACCCTCACACTCTCAGAGCACTTCCTAGGGTCCCCCGCTCAAACACAGCTTCCACCCATCTTGTTTCCTGGTGTCTTGGGCACCATTGCTACCCCACAAAACCTACTAGACTGACTCAAGCAACTGTGATTCCTTTTTAACTCCTTTTCTACAAGCCGGCAAGGTGGCTACTGTGGTCCTCCACCCTCGTGTCCCTCATGGAGCTGTGTTTGGCTGTAGAGTCAGCTGACCTGGAAGGTAGAGCTAGCCTTGCCCTTACAACAGACAGTGACATGGACCATTGACTGGGACAGACTCAGTCTTCTGCTCAGAGCTTCTTGTCCTAGGAGCTACATTGGTTGCTGTCCATGGCAGCCTTAGGACCTCACCTAGGATGGCCAAAGAAGAAACAAACCCAAGAGCCTACGTCCTGGTCCTCAACCGTTATCCTTCCCAGAAGCCTCGTTCTTTAAGCCAGTGTGTCTCAAAGTCAGCTCAGCTTTAAGGAACTGGAGAAGCAAACCCAACTCCAAATGGGACTGAATGTAAGATGAGACTACAGTCATTAAGTCTCCCACTGCAGGGGGTAGGGGGGAGAGTTCTTGCAATAGAGCAGGCTCACCCAGAATTAAGACATTAGTAGGCAGGATATCTGATGGGAAGGCTGCAAGTTAAAGAACAACCTGGGCTTAAGAGAGTGCATTCAGGCAGTGAAATTGGCAGACCACCACCAGCATGGCCTGCCTAAGTGGGTAGGAGAAGATTAGTGAAAGAAAGCACACCTATCACCATCCTGTGCTTCCCAAGTGCAGACTGACTGAACCTTGCAATTTCCAGTCACACAGGCCTGGAAGCCATTGGGACTTCTCAGCATCTCTAATTCCACTCTCCAGCCTGTATTTTTCCACAGGACCATGTAATTCACCAGGGTACAATTCCATGAGCAGTTCGTGCTGTGCGCCCATGGGGGGTCTGTAAATCAGTCACGTCTCTGGGGATAATTAAAACCTCCTCCTCAAAACAGGAAGCCTTGAAATAGCTCTGCAGCCACATACCTTGTGCCTGCTGAACTATGGTGACTGCAGGGGCTCCCAGAGCAGCAGCAGGAGGCCACCACTGCCAACACACCCTTAAAGAATCCTCCCTTCATGGTCAAGCCAGACAAAGAAGACACCATGCTTAAGCAGCTGGAGAAAGCTCAGTGCCATCATCGGGGCCTGTGTTCAGACCACGCATGCTATCCTTCATTCATGAGTAACAGTGAGGACAAAGGGAAAGTCTGGCTAGGCGAGCTGGACTGTCTAAGGTCAGGAGCAGGGATGGGAAGCCTTTCTAGATAAAGGGAAGGGGGAGGGTGCTAGTCTTGAAGAACTATTCTGCATCTCATAACTGGGCTAGTCATGTGGACCCATTCCTAAAGGGTGCAATTCTCCAGTCTGTACCCATTTCACAGACTCGGAAGCTGAGTCTCAGGGAATTAAGCTGCTATGTTTAACAGCATATAAAGCTGCTATGAAAACAATCAGGGACCCAGATATTTTGACTCCAGGGTCTATGGGAATTTTTCTGTCAGTGAAAACAAACTAGGGGAACTCTGGACAGCAGAGAGGAGGTGTTCTTCAATGAGGAAGGAACAGCCTGCCTTAAATCTTTGATGGCCAGCCACAGAAGACAGATGAGCTTTAATCTGTACATCTCCAAAGACCAGAGATGCTGTGGGCAGATGTTATCACAGGACAGGTTTAATTTAATAGAAAGAATTTAACAGGTAGAGCTGGTCCACTGTGCAATGGGGAGGCGGGGTGCTCTATGTATCTGGAAGCATGTAAGCTCAGGCTGAATGCCCACCCAGAACTTCTGCAAGAGGCTAGACCTGTTCCTTTGTACCCTCTGGAATTTGGGGTTCCAGCATTCTCTAGAAGGGGCTAAGTGGCTGGGCTGCCAAGGCTCGACTAACAAAAGGGCTCTGGACCTCCACCTCCCAGACTCCTTTGCAGCTTTCCAGACAGAGTGCTGGCTGGGGATGGTGAGAGAACAGGAGGTCCCTGCCCCTACCTGCCCACATGCTGAATGGTGAGGAGTTAACCCTCTGGCCCTTCATCAGAGGCTCTGCACACACAGCTTCGGGATGGATGTGGCCAGCCATCCCTCCAGTTTCAATTACTCTGCAAGAAGTTCACCTGCTGGCAGGAGGCAGAAAAGGCATAAGACAGAGAAGATGAACTTCCCTGGGGACTGTGGTGTGCTCTCAGCCTGTGCAGGGGACTGCAAAGGAGGGTCTTCTCAGCCCTGTTTCAGCCAGGCCCACTAAACTGCAGCCCCTGGGTTTCCTGAGCCAGGCTGAGAAAGATGGGTAAGGGAATGGAGAACATCAGGGCTCTCAAGACAGCCAAGACTTTGGTAGTTCTGGAGAAGTGGCCAGTGGAACTTGAAAAGCACCCCCACCGTGGGGGACTGAAGACATGGTATCTTTGAACTCAGAGGTTATTATTAAGTTTAGATAGGCTTTCTACCTCCATTCCTGAGAATGTGGGAGGAACTCCCAAAAGCATCCCTGGGAGAGATATTAACCCTCCATAGAAGGAGCTTTCTGTGTGACAGGAAGATACAGAGCCCTGATCCGAGGAGGAAGAACAAATTCAGCTCTCGTACAGCTGCTAGGCAGGGTGCGGGCCCTTGACATTGCTCCTACAAGTGGGTGCTGAGCAGAGCAGTGCACTCACACTTCAGGAGGCCCCCAGGTTAATCTTGGGTACCCCTGGAGGATCGAGGTTCTGAAGGGGCCTCTCTTCTTCCACATGCAGTCTCAGAAGCTGCTTGTGGGAGCAGAAAACCACAGGGTTCTGCATGTTGATGGCAGTCAAGGAAAAGAGACTTATTAATTTAATCCTTAAGCAAATTTACAAAAATTTGTGGATTTTCTGGAAATCCAGGAATGTGGTTTCTAGGGGAGCCAGCAGACTCTCCCCACTGGGTGCAGTGCTAGTCGCCAGAAAGGAAGCTTCTTCGTTATCAGGACCCCTTCGCCAGCACTTGCTGGCATGGAACCCACCGTTTGGCTTACCTCCCCTCCCAGATTCTTCTCCATAAGCAGAGCCAGGAAACTGGCTGGGGGAAGATCAGCGGCTTTCATCACTAATCCAAGGGATTAACTGGGCAAGCAAGGCAGATACTTACTGTTTGCATCACCATTTAACGGATGGGGAAACTGAGGCAGAAAAGGAATCAGTATTTCATTCCCAGAGGTCCCATAGTTTCTTAGTGACAGATGTAAGGTTCGAACCAGGATGCCTGCCTCTCCCCCACAAAAAAACTCAGCATTACAACTTCTTTGTTCTACAACCTTAATATCTTCTGCCTCTTTCTTTTGTCTTTATCAAGAAGAGAAGCCATGCTCCATCTCCTATCCTCATGGGGATTCTAGGCCAAGTACCTCTTCTGATGTCCTCAGGAGCTGCCTGATTGTCATCCCAGCCAGTTGCCCAGTGTCCACGCACCTTGTCATTCTGTGCCACCTGCCTTTTGGGCAATCTTTTATACTGGTGGTATTCAGTGTTTTCTTGAAAGTTTAGAGACTTCAAGAACTCAGACTTGCCGTCTGAGCTTCACCCACAATCCATCTGGGTCCGCAAGGCACAGCCTCTTGGATGAAGTCCCAGGCCTTAGTTGGAATCTCACAGCAACTCCCCTGTTTGCTCACTAAGGCTGCTGTCATTAGCCTCAGCTCCAGGCACTGCATTGACTCAGTCCCAGATGAGTGCATCCCCCAACCCTAAGGAGGTTAGGGCCAGTTAACCCACTCTGAGAGGTCGCTGATCCAGCACTGATAAGGAATTAGAAAAGCCCTGACCAGCCAGCAACCCTTTCCAGGCCACTGTCCCTGGTCTGGCTCCAGTGCCTCCTCCATCCACTAGAGCCCTCATTAGCATCTTAATGTGAGGAGCATATGCAATGAGGCATCAGAGAAAATCCCCGGCATTTAAATTCATTAACAGTCCCTGGAAGTCTTCAGCGCGAGGTGGAATTATCACTAAACTGCTTTTAACTTACCAGCTGTGCACTAAACTGCCAGCCATGAAGGCTGGGTGTTAGAGTCTGGCAGGAAGGCCTAGAGGGGTACTGCTGTCTGGGAGCCTAAACTCAGGGATGCCCAGGCTGCTGGCTGGACGGCTCTGTTTCCTAGATTTCTGTTCGGCACCCTAATGATGAGTGAAAAATTCAATCAACCGGCTGGCTTGCCTGCTTAGGAACAAACAGCCGTCTCGACGGATATTGATGTGTCCGTGCACTTCGGGTTAACGTCTGTGACCCAGCTCTCTCGGCTCCAAATCTGATGGATGACAGGGAAGATGTTTCTCCACTCGCTGGAGCAGTTTTCTTCTTTCTGGCCAGCCTTTCCCAGAGTTCCATCTGCCCCTCTCAAGGCATCTCCTGGCACCCTCTCCTTTCCCCCTCCTGGCTACCTATCCTGTTGGTCCCCACATCCTAGCAGGCAGCCTACAGTGTCAAACTCTTGCTAAGTATTGTCTTCTTTACATCCCTTGAAATCCCATCCTGAGGCGCGTGTGTAGCCTGTGTAGACCCCAGATTATAGTCATCCCTGACTCCAAAGCTGAGCACAGCTAAGATCCGTGACACCCATTAATTGATTGATGAAATATTCCTCTTTGCCTGTGGTGTCAATCACAGAACCTGGTGCACTGTGGTGTCTCAATAAATATTTGCTGAATTAATGTTGGGTGACAGATAAGTGCTTACAGGGGGAATAGGGTGGGGTGAGGTGGTTAGGATTTAGAAATTCAATGCTCCGCTCAACAAATATTAATTGTGTGACTAATCAGAGTGAGCTATGGTTAATATTTATATTAGACTTCCTATCTGCAAAGACCACAGTGTGAGCTGGTCTAATTTTTGTAACAAACCTGTGAACAGGATTCTAATACTATCCCTGTTTAACAGATGGGGAAACTGAGGCCATTAATTGGCTCGTCCTAGGCTGTTTGACATAAGAAAGCAAGGATTTGAACCTGGGAAGGCTAGATCAAGCTCAATGCTCACAGGTGGGTCTTAATCAAGAGGCATTATGTGGAATTTTACATTTCCTACCCCCACCCTGAAAAGTTAAAATAAGTGGGTGAGATTAATTTTTAAAGATATTTTATTTAACCTGTTGAATCCAATATGTGATCTTTTCGATGTGTAGTGAACATTTAAAAGGCATTAATGAGACACTTATGTCCTTAGTGTTTTCACACTAAGCCTGGGAAATCAGTGGCTGTTTAAGGCTCATGGACCCAGCTGCATTGCTCAAAAGCCCTGTGTTGGCTGCGGTCCTGGGGTGGATGCTTCTGACCTGCATTCAAAGCTACTATGTCCTTCTGCTCTCCACCTTACTCCAGATCAAGACTCAGAAAACACAGAGATGACCCAGACATAGTCCAGTTCAAGGAAGGCATGGTTGTCTGAGTACCCAAGACACAGCAATACCATAGAGAGGTTTGGGTGGCATAAACTATGGTATAACTCTGCGGGGACATAGGGCTGAGAATGAGGATAGGTTTCCAGGTCATTTGGTAAGCTTCCAGAAGTCAGACGGCTCCCTGAAAGAGCTGGGAAGAGGCGTCTGCCAAGGTCTTGTAGTAGGGAGAGACAGCAAGTTCCTGGGACCATAGGCAGTCCATTCAGAATGGCTAGGGTTGGGAGACTGGATTGGGTAGGAAGAAGCCTAGGTGGAGAAAGGAGGGTACCAGACCCATCACCACAACTGCACGAAGGACACATGGATTTGCACTAGAACTTGAGGAAGGATGCTAAATGAGGAAGTGATTAAAATCAAGTGTGCATTAAAAGGTGAGGCGAGGAGACTGGCTGTCACCATGGTGAGCCACCAGAGTCTGAGCAAAGGTAAGAAGTGAGGCCAGGTCATGAGACCTGGTGGCATGTGTTAGAAACCAAAGGGAAGGGGCTGGAGAGATGGCACTGACTTCTCTTCCGAAGGTCCTGAGTTCAAATCCCAGCAACCACATGGTGGCTCACAACCATCTGTAATGAGATCTGATGCGTGTGTCTGAAGACAGCTACAGTGTACTTACGTATAACTTACATAAATCTGAGAGAGAGAGAGAGAGAGAGAGAGAGAGAGAGAGAGAGAGAGAGAGAAAGGAAAGGAAAGGAAAGGGAAGGGAAGGGAAGATCTGGCTCCAAGTCTCTGGCCAGGAAGCTTCAGGATAGTGGAGCTCTTCTTTGAGAAGAAACATGGGGTGGACAGATGGCTGAGGAAAATGTGGAGTCCTGGTAAAGAGTCGAAGAGTCCTGGAGGGATACGGGAAGAGAAGGGCTGAGCAGTACAGACCAGCTCCTTCACTGGCTGAACGGTCACTGAGTACCTATTGCAAGCCCTGGAGGAGCAAGGTCAGGTTGCATGTGCCTGCTGTGTCTAGGATGTAAAGAAAAGAAGGAACCCACAGAGGAAAGGGGTGAAGGCATGAAGAGATACTATGGTGAGAGGAAAGATGCACAGTGGAGAGGAACGGGCATTCAAGAGTAGAAAGTCCAGGCTGCAGAGTCGCCTGGGGCCACAGTGGGATGAGGAATCTGAGATCTTTGCACAGCCCTGGCCTCGCTGACCCAGAAGCCTCTTTGTACACCACACACAACTCCATCTGGCCCCAGAGCCAGCCCAGAGGTACAAGAGGATATGGAAGCTCTGTTAAGAGGCTCTCTGTGCTCTGTGTCTTTCTCTCTGTGAGTTCCTTGTCCTAGGATGAGGGCATCCAAAATAAAGTTGGCAAGCCAAACTTAGAGAAGTGGCTGTAGGCTCTAGACCCCTCCCTGTGGCCATTGCATCTGGGAGGCTGTACTGGACCTTCCCTTCCTACCCCCACCCCTCTGGGCTTATTCACTTCCCGGCTTATCAGCCATGGAAATGCTAAGGTATGGGCCTGTGGCCTCCAGGAATGGAGAGCCCCAGTCTGGGAGGAGGTGGCTCCGTGAGCCCAGTGGAGCTCTTTAGTCAGGGTTTCTTCAGACCGATGAAAGCCCTTTGAGAGAAGAAAAAGAGGGTGGGAGACAATGACAAACATCCTCACCAGCCCACAATGTTGTCATGGAACCAAGACATATCCGGCCACATTTGGGGACAAAGCACATGCCCATTCAAGCAGGTCATCTTCCAGGTTAGTCATGTTTAAGGAAACTCACTTAATTTCAGATGAGCAATAAGTAGATTTTTCAGTAGAAGCGTGTGCTGTGTGCCGATCAGTTGACTGGGCCCAGTGATTGGGTGGGAGGAGCTCCAAGCTTGCAGGTTTTGGAAAAGCAAGTGAAAGAGGCTCTCCCAGCTCTCTCCCAGCTTACTGCCTAGGGAGAGGTCTTTGCAGATGGAACCCTGGAGATCCAGGGAAACCAGGTACCAGCCATGGACCCAGTCCCTTTCGGTCGCTCCCCTGTTGCCAGCCAGGGCAACTGTTCCCCATAGTGGAAGGGATGGATGGAAAGTTGGCTGGTAAGACATGCTGCTGTTCTGCAGACTGGAGGACTTGCCCAATTGGCAGGTCCAAGCCAGATCCCTGAGCACTGGACCAAGAGTCCTCAGAGAGTTGATTCCTGCTGCAAGCTCAGTCTAGACACAGACTCAAGGTCAACCTTCACACATGGGGACAAATGACCCTTCATACACACACGCACATGCATGCACACGCACAAACATGCACTCACAAGGCATGCATGAACGTGCATGCACAGGCATACAAGCGCACACACACATGCACATGTGCACAAACACATGCACACACAAACACACACATGGGCACACAGGCATGTAAATGCACAGGCATACAAGCACACACACACACACACACACACACACACACACACACACACACACACACACCTCCCAGCATAGCCTCCTTCTCGAAGGTCTGATGAACACCTAAGGGCAGTTGATGTCTGATGGACAACGGGAGGTGGAGGGTGGATAGACAAGCAGTGAAGCTGTCAGTCCCCCCAAAGCTGCCGCTTCAGAACCACAATGAGGCTTTCATAACCACCAGTCAATTAGCCACGAGGTAACAGGTCTGTGATCCCAAAGGCAGCACCACCGTTCTGGGACATTAGCTTCTATTAGGAGCCACTTTCCACAACAAACACAAACAGCCCCTGGGGAGGACAGGCAGGGTAGGGGCCGGCCCTGGTGGGAGAAGAAGCAACATGCTTCAGAACACCCTGTATTAACTCTCTAATTAATTCACTCTGCTCACTGCAGGGAGCCAGACCCGGACCTGGAACAGGAAGGAAGGATGTGGGAGGAAGATGTGCCGGTCAACAGAGGAGCAGAATCTAAAGAAATATGCATACAGGAGGAATGCCCGGAGTGTCGGAGAGGGAAACTGAGGCCCGGAGTCTGGATATGACGGCATGGGGCAGCTCAGCCTAAGAGAAACATACACATAAATACAGTTACTTACATACACACACATACATGCAGGCAGATGCTCACAGAGAGAAATGAAGTGAAGATGTGGAACCCACCCCCACAAATTATTTTGCTTTAATTGTAGAAATAAATAAGAAAGAGGGCCGGGCGGTGGTGGCGCACGCCTTTAATCCCAGCACTTGGGAGGCAGAGGCAGGCGGATTTCTGAGTTCGTGGCCAGCCTGATCTACAGAATGCATTCCAGGACAGCCAGAGTTATACAGAGAAACCCTGTCTCGAAAAATCAAAAACAAAAACAAACAAACAAAGAGGTCATAATAAAGTAACATGGTGGCACAAACAGAGGTGAAGTCCTGGTCAGTTCTACCCCCAGAGCAACAACAACAAATGGAGCCTAGCCTGTGATGCAGCAGCAGACCGCCGCTGATGACCTGGGAAGGAGGTGGCCCTGTCAGCCCTCCCCCTAGAAGCGGGGACAGTGCTTCAGATCCATTTTCTCTTAAGGGCGGAGGCATCAGGAGCAGGTTGGCCATGACGCTGTATTTCCAGCCAATAAAATGTCCCTGAGACAAAGTCCAGCCTCTCCTGGGCTCCATGAGGGCTGCTGAAAATAACAGGGCATAAAGTGACTCACGGTTAGGTGCCTTCCCTATGTGACAAGGGCAGGGAGCGAGCCTCTTTACCTCTACCTCAAGTGCTGCCCAAGTCTCGATGATGGTCTAGAGTGTCCCAAGGGGGCAGCAGTGCCTTGACTTTGAGTCATTGTCTTGGTTCCTCTGAGGCTACATGTCCAGGGTCCTGAGACCCACAGTGGCAGGTGAGGTTAAGAACCTCCTCCTCCTCCTCCTCTTCCTCCTCCTCTTCCTCCTCCTCTTCCTCCTCCTCCTCCTCTTCTTCCTCTTCCTCCTCCTCTTCCTCTTCCTTCTCCCCCTCCTCTCCCTCCTCTTCCTCTCCTCTCCCTCCTCTTCTTCTCCCTCTTCCTCCTCTTGTCTGTTCTCCTCCTCCTCCTCTCCCTCCTCTTCCTCTCCCTCTTCCTCCTCTTCCTCTTCCTCCTCCTCCTCCCCCCCACTTAGAGACAAAGGATAGAGACTAATGTAAAGCCAGGTGATCCCCTGACCGAGGTCAAGTGAGGCTGCTTCTATGAAGCAAACATGGAGGACCAGGACTTGAGCATGGGAGGGACACAGAAGACCAGCATCCAAGCTGGGCATTTATGCTCCTTTTTACATGGGGTTATGGGATCAAAACTGATGCTCTGAGAGCTAAAGTAACTAAGTTCCAACCCTTTTGACTTCAGGGAAGGTTTGGGGAGTCCATTTTCAGCAGACACAAATCGATGGTAAAGGCTGGGAATCGGGGTGACAAAGACCCAGAAAGTCCATCCAGGTAGCACTTGGGTATTCCAGGAACACTTAGACTGTAAGTAGCTATGAGAGATGATGTTGGAAAGCTTGGTTTAAGCATGTAGCAGGGAGCTTTGAACATGACTAATGCTGCTTGATCTCGATTTGGTAGGAGCTGCTGAAAGTTCCTGGGTGGGAGAGTGGGGTGCCCAGACCTGCCTATGAGTAATCTTACCGGGACTCCAAGGCCTTTTCCTCTGGGGCCTAGACCTAGCTCACTTCAGTTCTTACCCCTAAACGAAGTCCCTCCCTTGAGCTGGAGCTGCAGAAGAATCCCTCTCAGCCTCCTCAAGCAGTTTCCAAGCCATAATTAGTTGCACAGTAACAAGGGTCTAATTGCCTTCCCCTGCCAGCGCCCCAGAGATGATGGGCTGTACCTGGAAGGAGGTGCGCTCGGAAAACACCAATTAATTAACACCCGAACAAAGAGGCTGCTAATTGCTTTGTTTCCTGTACTTGGGAAGATGGTTTTCAGGAGTGAGAGTCCAACGCCTTGGGCTCCTTAGGAAAAAACCTTGAGTCTGGAGGTGCTGAGGTCCCATTCTTCTCTTCACCCCAACTTCCCAGGACAGAACTACAATGCCAGCTGACCTGATCACAGAATGGAGGCTCCGCTTCTTCCTGGTAAGGCCAACGACCCAGGAGACGGGCAAACTGAGACCACAGGACACGGGTTCAGTGGCGAGGCATCTTGGGTCTCTTTCCTAGGCGCTCACACCTGCTGTGGCTCTGACTGAGAGACCAGGAGGCTGGGTCTCTGCTGGGACAGACTTCCTCAGTTCAGGTTGCTTGGGAAAGAGGAAATGGGTACAAAGAGGTAGGCAAGGAACCAACCGTCAACTCCAAGTCAAGAAGGTCTCCTTGGAGCCAGATGTGGTGTTTCATGCCCTTAAACCTAGCACTGAGGCAGGAATATAAGAAATACGGAGCCAGTCAGAGAAATCCTGTTTTAATTTTTCTTTCTTTAGGAAGGAAAAAGGGAGAGAGGGAAGGGAAAAGAGAAGACCACCTAGGGAAAGAAGTGCATCAGAAGAGAGCCTGGGCTTAGTATATACTGAGCACCCAATCCCACCCTGGCCCTGGAACGCCATGACTCTGAGACCGCCATGCTACTGTAGCAGGCTGAATAGGAGCTGGACCTGGTTGTACACACCAGCGTCTTGGACTCCATAGAACCAAAGTTACTATTTCACCCTTTGCAGCCTCCACACACAACGCCCTCTGCCGGTTTCACACAGGCAATACAAAACAAATGGAGCGTTCCAATAGAAATCCACATAACAAACAGATGGTGGCCATAGGACCCAGCATGCTCCAGGGTCTAGTCAACTGAAAACATCTTCTGGGCCTTCAGTCTCCAGTGCAAGGTGGGCACCTATGAGAGGTGTGTCCCAAGAGAAGCAGGTCACCGTAAATAGGTCCCATGTTGAGTGCTGTCTCTGAAATAGCAAGCTATAAGACAGTGGTTCTCAACTTTCTTAATGTTGAGACCCTTTAATACAGTTCCTCATGTTGTGGTGACCCCCAGCCATAACATTATTTCATTACTACTTTATAACTCTAATTTTGCTGTTATGAATCACAGTGTAAATATCTGTGTTTTCTGGTGTGTTTTTTTTTTGGGGGGGGGGGAGCACAATCCACAGATTGAGAACCACTGCTTTAAGAGGACAACTCACCCCTAGGGATATCCATCCATGAAGGGCACAGATGCAGGGATATAGTGCCAGGTTTTTCACCTGTTAGGATGCTGGGGCGTCATA
This sequence comes from Tokudaia tokunoshimensis, assembly GCA_036184795.1. Lineage (NCBI taxonomy): Eukaryota > Metazoa > Chordata > Mammalia > Rodentia > Muridae > Tokudaia > Tokudaia tokunoshimensis. Next base: position 39,105,468 of record BTHU01000010.1, on the reverse strand, counting down.
GGACAGTGTGGTATGTTATTGGCAACTTCTCAAAGGGCAAGCAAGAGACAGTGGGGACCCTGCTATTCCTTACTCTCTTGCCTAGTTAGCTCCCTGTCTAGATTAAAGATACCTCTTCCAACTTGCAGACCTTGATGTTTCTGGGCCTGGGTACCCCCCCACCCCACTCAAGCCCCGGGGGTAGGGCTGCCTGCTTCGGAGGTCTTCTTGAGTGGGTGGAGGGAGCACCTGGCATTGGTGAAAAGACCTGCCAGTCACAGTGATTTATGGAGGTGAAGGTCTAGTAGCTAGACCCATGAGAGCACAGGTAGGAATAAGAAAAAGGCCCAAGTGGCAGGTACTTGATCTGTGGAGGATCTTAGGGCTCTCTGGGTACTGGGGAGACTTTAGTGGATCTATTTCTGAAGGCCCAGGGTTGTAAGAAAGGGTGAGATGAAGCACAGATGTGGGCAGAACCTAAGGTGGAATGAGGGAGAGAATCCAGGCAGGCTGCCTCGTGCTGGGGCTTAGCCTTCTTGCTTCATATCATCCCAACTTCAGGGCAGTCAAGAGGACCGTGAGAGGCCAGGCAGCCCAGGGGAAAGGGGCTGGCAGTCAAATGAGGATGTGGGTAGAACCCAGAAAAGGCAGGAAGCCAGGCCCTTCCAGGTCCATGAGCAGATAGAAGAGAGAATGATAGAAGAGCCATGCATACTTTGGTTTAGAGTCCCCAAGGTAGACTGTAAGAACACAAGTCTGTAGAAACTGTTGTGCAAATGAGGACTCCACTAAGCCAGACACCATCAGAACATTTTGTATGCATTACCATTTAACCTTTGGGAAACTTCTTGTACGGTGAGTGGTTTTATTCCCATTTCACAGATGAAAAAACTAAGATTCCAAGAGGTCAAATCACCTGCTTAATCTTACAAAGTGGACAAACACCAAATCCAGTTCTATCAGGCTCCCAGATACTTTCCTTATGCCAGAGAGGAAATTCAGAGTACCTACCAAGTAGCCAGCCCATCAGGCAAAAGATTCCAAGTGTGAAGTGTACCCGAGCCAGCGGGTGCTAACTGCAGCCTGGAACCTCTAGACTGAGGCTGCTGACCCCACACACCACATCATCCACTCAGAACCAAACAGCAAGGTGGGAAGGCAACCCACTCAGTAAAGCACTTAAAGCATGAGGTCTGAGCTCACGCCTCAGCACTAACATGAAAGCTAGGCACAGTTGTGTGCACCTGTAATCCCAGTGTCTGGGAGGCACGTGCACTCTCTCTCTCTCTCTCTCTCTCTCTCTCTCTCTCTCTCTCTCTCTCACACACACACACACACACACACACACACACGCTCACAAACTTTCATAACTGATTGGGCTCCATCTTCCCTGTTGAGGGAAGGGACATAAATCCCAACTTGTCTGAGACCCCAGTGTCTAATACTACCCCCTCATAAAGCCCTATCACAGGTGAGACCTAAGATCACCTTACCCACCTTCCTCACTTTATCAACAAGAAAATACAGGCCCAGAGAGAGGGTTTGACCTGTCCAAGGCCACACTGCAAACCCTAATCCCAAGAAGAAAAGTACCAGGCCAATAGTAGAGTTCCTTTCTTCTGCACCCAGCTAAAAGTGGGACAGCGCTGACTTCAAAACACCATCTGGCAATGTGGGATGTGAGCTATAAAACTGTTATGCCTTTTGACCTGGTAATTCTCCTTTTTGGGAAGAAATCCCTGCAGAAATCTAAGGAGAGACAAAGGCAGGGGGAAGAAACTCTTTTGACAAAAATGTTGATGCAAACACTGTTTGGGAGACTGGAAATATCACCACTACCCAAACACCCAATGACAGGGAAGCGAGTGGTGGCCCTGTTAATGTGATGTCACCATTAAAAGTGATGGCTCTGGGGACTAAACAGGAACAGTAGAGAGGCTTGGGTGCAAGGCCTTTAGGTGGGAAAGTGCATAGACTTCTCCTGTTATGAGCAAGCAAGGTGGCTGTGTATTCACAAAGGCTGGTAAAAAGGAGGGAACCAGAAAACAGCTTATTATTCAATTTGGCTTTTCTTCCCCCTCCACCAAAAGTTGTTTAGTGTCAAGCAATCTTTAGAGATTTATTTTAACTGATCCAATAGTCATGGGGGGAGGATTAACAGCTGCAGAATGATATTGCATTGAAATCCACAAAGCAAAGTACTAAATCCCACCCGGCTCTCTACCGAGTCCAGGGTTTCAGGAGATCTAGCTAGAGGTCAGTGTCCCCTTCTCCCCAGCCACCTCTTAAGAAGGACATTTGAAGAACTGCCATGTGAGCAAGTTCTTACAGATGTCTAGCAGTCTCCTTGAGACTAGAAGGGATGGGAAGCCATGAGCTGAGAAGACATGAGCCCAAAGATGGCAGAAACATTGAAACACGAAGACACACACACACACACACACACACACACACACACACACACTGTGAAAGTGAGACCAGAAGACTGGGAAGAGTTGGTAAATGCTGTTGCATTTCATGGAGTGCAGCTGGGGGCCTGAGAGTTGAGAGCACACCCAGGAGGATTTTGGGAGGCCCCTGGAGTAGTTGGAGCTGGTATGAGCAGCTGTTTCTCGTCGTAAGTTCCAAGAGTGTTCTCTCCAAGAGCTATCCATGCTTCCAGTCAGAAGTCAGCTTCCCTTCCCCCTCCCACCCACAAGTCAGGTTGCCATCTGCCTTGGAGCCCAGCTGTTGCATGGGTGGGTGTTTCCTGATGGCCTGGACCAACCCTGATCACCTGGAATCTATCTACTCTTAGTTTCTGCTCACGGTCTTGGCAACTACTCCCCTGCCCCACACATCCTGCCATCCAAGATGAGTGCCTGATGGATGACTTCTCTACTTGAGCTGACTAGACCCTAAGCAAGCTCTAGGAAGAACTTTGACCTAATCTCTCAGAATTCCCAACCACGTTATTCAGGATCCTGGAGCCGGCAGCCATGGAGTCATTTAGCTTCTGGTCTTCCAGCTTGGTGAGGACCAGATGGAACCTGCAGTTCCTTCACTGCTACCTTGCCTTCTGTGTAGGCTTCTGGGCCTGTCCCCAACACAGAGTCCCTCAACACCAGACTAACGAGCATTCCCTTCCACACCCCAGTCTTCATCCACTATCAACCACTATTATTAGCAGCACCATCAAGTGGTTCGTTACTTAGCAATTTGCAATCATTAATTAGGGGAAATTGCAAATTGAGGCCATGAAGGAGGACGGCGCAAACTAAACGCGTTTGGACATCAAGTTAATGGAGTGACGGAGGAGGTGGCTGCCTGCTTCCGGAGCAAGTGACCCTCCTGGACATGGTCAGTCAGCCTCTGGCCTTAAACCAAGGCTTAGTGTCCCTGTGGTGATTTGAATATGCTGGCCCCTTAGGAGCTGTGGCCTTGTTGGAGCAGGTATGGCCTTGTTGGAGGAAGTATATCACTGGGAGGGTGGGCCCTAGACCCTCCTCCTAGCTGCCTGGGAGATAGTCTTACCTGGCTGCAGTTGGATCAAGATGCAGAACTCTCAGCTCCTTCTACAGGACCCTGTCTGTCTGGATGCTGCCGTGCTTCCTGCCATGATGACAATGGACTGAACCTCTAAAACTGTAAGCCAGCCCCAATTAAGTGCTGTCCTTTACAAGAGTTGGCTTGGTCATGGTGTCTCTTCACAGCAATGAAACTGTAACAAAGACATTCCCATGAGTGAAACAGAAAGGGGATGCCAGGGCTGAGTGACAAGGGAGCAGCTATGGACGCAGACAAGAGGTGGGTATGAAAGACTGAGCAGGACGTGGTGGTGGTGGTATTCTAAACTGGTGCTTGTTCCACGGTGCCTATTGCTCCTAGAAGGCTCATACCTTCACAGCCTCCTATCTGCCCTCCTAGACCCAAGAACTGTCCCAACCAACCTCTGAGACTAACTCCAAACCCTCTGACATACTTCTGCATGGTCACCTGTTAGGAAGACATGTTCCAGTGGGTATTGAAGGGGGGAAACTTAAACACCCACTGTGGACGATGCTAAGCAGATGCTTCTTCTTCCAAAGCAGAAAGCTGTTCTGACCATGCCCAACAAGACGCAATTATCTCCACCACTTTCTTTTTCCAAATAGTAGGAAGATGCCACCACCCTTGATATACAGTAGCTGGCTGGTCCTTGATCCCAATTTTCCTTCTTCCATCCCTAGGAAGAATCTCAATGAAAAAGGGAAGTCAAAGGCATCTAAGAAGTGCCTGATGGGCTCCCAGCCTCTCCGTTCCATTCCAACAGAGACCCTAGTGCTTAAGAGCAGGACAAGAACCCAAAAGATCTTCATCCTGCACCCTTCCTCCTCCTCCATAGCACTACTGTGAACAGCTCACTCTCTTTCCTTCCCGCCATAGCACTACTGTGAACAGCTCACTCTCTTTCCTTCCCACCCCTCAACCCCCATCCTTTGCCCAGGCTGTGTGTCCTCTGCCCATAGTGCCACCCAGGAACTAAGACATCTGCTCTTTCCACTCCCACTGAGCAGCTACAGTCAGCCCAGCCAATTACATGCTGATACAATGAGATCAATGAGCCCTGCCTGCTCCAAGATGGAGATAAAGCCTTCTCTAGGAGATGTTCTCAGTCAGGCGACAGGTACGAAGCCCTGCTCCCTGAGAGTCCCCTGTTTAGGTGGAGCATATCCCTCCATTTGGGAGAGGCTAATGTGATCAGGTGCTCAGGAAGAGCAAGAGAAAGGGGTCAGCATCCTGGTCACTTTCCCCATACAGGTCCCTCAGCAACCTCGGGAGTCGACACAGAGGACCAAAGTTTCCTGGGAACCCCATCCCCAGCCAGCCAGTGTTACAGCTACCAGCCCCAACATAGAGCTGAAAGATGGTCCTGAGCATGGTGGGCTTGGCTGTTTAACACTATGAACACCAAGCTTTACTGCAGCCATTAGGTCCATAACAACAGCTCATCCATCCTCTCCCCAGCCCTGCAACACTGAGCAGTGATGGTGCAATTAGACATCAGAGAGCTGCTGTAAATTGCCAAGCAGCCTTCTTCTGCCAACTGCGGCCCAGGCGGTCACTCATACTGCCTGGGCCCCAGTCCTAGTAAAAGAGTGATGGTCTCTAGCCCCAGGACCCTCATCCAGGTCCACTGGCCAAGGATGGGGCACAGAGCACTAGGTAGCCTTTTATCTGCTAAGGCCACAGGAAGCTGAGATCGGGCTATTTAGAGAACTCTGTTCTAACAATATTTTTGCAAAACTTATGGGTTCCTTTTCTATGCTTGTTTGGGAGTTCCTTGTGCAAGTTCTAATGACTACCATGCTATGTCCTAGGGGCATGGGATTGCTCACTCCCTACCCCAGGGCACGGTGGCTTTTAAATATATCTTTGCATCTGCTAGGCAGAGGACACAGTAGACGTTCTGTTAATTCTGTTGTTGAGACCTAATACCTGCCAAGAAGCAGCTTACAGAAGGAAGGAAGGGTTTATTCTGAGAGAAGAGGACAGGGAAGGCACAGCTGTAGGAGCAGCTCCCCCCACAGCACAGGGAGCCTGAGGAGGCTGGTTGCATTGTGTCTGCAATCAGGAAGCAGAGAGAGGTAAATTCTGGCATTCAATTCATTTTTCATTTTTTTTTGTTCAGTTTAAGACCCTAGCTCTTAGAACAGCACCACCCACATGCAGGATGGGTCTTTGTTCTCTCAGAGTTAATTAGTTAGATTCTAAATCCACCCACCCCCAATTTGTTGAGGAAGATTAATTAACATACACTCTAAGTTAGTAAGTGTACCTTTTACTACATAAGAATGGACATCATATTGGGCAAGCTTTGTCCTCATCAAACCTTGTTATCCATCTATCAAATTGGCTGGGGGAGGCTCTAAGAGGTTATTAATTGGAGATCTACTGACCCTGAGGGTATATTTGGCATCGCTCCAGAGAGAAGGGGCATTTACTGTTCAGTTACTTGAAGATATTCACCTAAAAAGTCCAAATTCCCTGCATCTCTTTAAAAACTAGACAGCGACGATGCTTGCCACCAAGCCTGATGACCTGAGTTTGATTCCTAGGAGCCTAGTGTTGGAGGGGAGCCCCACTCCCATTGGAGTGGCACACAAGCGCTCCCCCTCCCGCCATGCACACATACATGCTAAATAAACGATCATAATTTAAAATTTTAAGCTTTATTTTTGTTTTATATGTTTGAATGTTTTGCCCATGTGTACAATATATGTCTGCAGTGCCCACAGAGGCCAGAAGAGGGCTCAGATTTTCTGAACCTGGATGGTTGGAAGTTGTCATATGGATGCTGGGAATCAAACCCAGGTCCTCTACAAGAACAGCTGGTGCTCTTAACTACGGAGACATCTCTCTGTTCTCCTCCCCAAATTCTTTGATAGAGGATGTAATTCAGTTAGTAATTATCTTCAGCAAATACTGCATAGTTTCTCTCACCGAGGGTCCTAGACTCGGGAGCTAACTAAATTGCAGAACGGCAGACACTAAGGGGGGTGGAAAAGAAGGAGAAAAGGGTGTGGTGGGAAATACACTCAAATCGTATGAGAAGAGCCTTATGGAACCCCTATAATAAGTAGAAGGTATGTGGTATATAGCCCCTCACCCTTGTTCAGCCTCTGCCTGGTGCTGCATTACCACTGCTGTTTATAAGGTGTAGACCCAACAGTCATCATGGCTTGCCCCTCCCTGGCTCCTCCCTGGCTTCTCAGGTCTGGCTCACTTCTCTGCCTTCTGCCCTCTTCCTTATGGCCTCAGGTACTAATATCATGATCTTGCTTTCAGATCCTGCTGATGCACGAGTGGGCAGAGGAGGAGGGGAGTGAGTGGTTCCTGAGCACCGAGCTCCTCGCCTTCTTTATCAGGAGTAAGATTCATTATTTTCTGCTTCTGTGTGCCAGGCAATATCTTTCCTGTCCCTAGCTCCCTCGGACACCAGTGGAGAGAGATGATATGAAGTATTTAGAAAAAAAATACAAGGGTCAGGAAAACTGATGTGTTGCAAGGCACAGGGGCCAGAGAAAGAGTGATTGGGGTGTTTGCGGAGTGGTTCATTGTACACTCTGCCCTGAAACCTCAGTCATCCTAAGCATCCCTCTTGCTCACCTCCTGGTAAAAAGATTGCTCTGTGTTCTTGTGCTCTTTCCTGATTGGAACCTTGGACAGCTCCATCAGCCCGGATCCTGGCAGCTCCCACCTAGATGGCGCATTTCCAGCCCCACCCACCTCTCAGCCTCTAGCCTTGTGAGTTTATCAAATGCACCAAGCTCCACCCTCCCCTACTGTACATTTCAGACTCTACCTTCGGGAAGTTTCTCCTCCCATTTCTCCTACGACTAGGAACCTGGTTCCTGCTTCATAGCTCAGCTTCAAATCTCCATGTAATGCTACCCACGTGATGTACCTCACCCAGTTCTTCATATTTGCCTGACCTTACCAGCCATCTCTTCCCATTTTAGAAGAGGAACCATGGGAGGCTGGGTTCAGACTGGTCCTGTTCACCTGGGTATGTAGTGGGGTAAATAAGTCCCCAAGACCATTCTAAATGTAAAACCTCTGCTAAAATACAGTCCTGTTCCTGGAATAGCTGCTAATTAAAGCCTGGTTTAGTTGGAATGAAAAACAATGTAACCGTACATTAAAACAAACAAACAAAAACAGCTTGAAAACAGCTTACTTTACAAACATGAGGACCCAAGTTCTGTCCCAGAACCCATGTTTTCAAAAGCATGGGCATGGTGGTAAATACTTGTAATCCCAGGGAGGAGGAAACAGGCAGATATTTGAGGCTCTCTGGCCAGTCAGTCTAGCCTACTTGGTAGGTCCCATGCCAGTGAGATGCCCTGTCTCAAAATGAGAGAGATGGTTAGCCCCTGTGGAACAATAGCCAATGCTGTCCCCTACATGCATGAGCACACACAGGTGGCATACACAGATACACACATGAACAAATTGATTAATTTTAAACAGCTGATTGTGAAACTCAAATCCTTTCCGTGACCAGGTGGCAAAGCCACAACCGGAACCCAGCCTCCCAGTCAGCTAGGCACCCTGAGTTCTGCCCTGTGTTCCCATTATCCAGTCTGCCTAGCAATGGGCAGGCTCACACCCCATTCCATTATCCCATCAGCCCTGTGTGGGCTTCCCTTTGCCTGGCATTTAACCCCCTGAGGCTTCTGTTGGTTGTGGCGCTCTCCACCGCTGCCCTCTCAGGGCGCCTGCCTGCCAGGGCCCTCTTGCAGCTCCGAGCAGGAAGATTTAATGTGTCTGCTTTGGTCTCTGTCTTCACACATCAAACCCTTCCCCTGCTGGGAACCTCATCATCACCAAACATCAGGCTCCAGCTGAGTTCCACTTAGCTGTTTGCAAATGGAGGTGGGGTGGGGAAAGGTGGGGTGTCAGTGAGGGGCGCAGGGCATTGTAAGAAGACACAAAAGCAGAGGACTCTAGGGCAGATACAGGAGGCTTGTGAAGAAGGTCTGCCGGCTGAAAGCAATAAATTCATGCCAAGGGTCTGAACTGCCCATAGTTATAACCCCCAGACCCCCATGGCGATGGGCGTGGGACGGCTACTGTGTGGCTCCAAACTCAAGCTTCAGCTCACCTTTCCAATCTCATTTGACTCATCTTGAAAATGGGGTTGTTGGTATGTAGAAATGGTGTGTGTGTGGGTCTGTGTGTGTCTGTGACTGTGACTGTTTATGTGTACAATGTGTGCACTTCCTACGTTGTGTGTGGAAACCAAAGGACAACATCTTATGTCATTCATCTGCCATTATTTCTCTCTCTGGAACAACTCACTGTCCTGGAACTCGACAAGTAGGCTAAGCTGACCGGACCGAGAGCCCCTGGAACCTGCCTGTCTTTGTCACTTCTCCAGCTCTGGGAATGCAGGTGAGTGCCACCCAGTCCAGCTCTTGCACGCAGAGTCTTGGAATCAAACCCAGGCCCTCATGCTCCTGTGGCCAGCACTTGACTGGCTTAAGCATCTCTCCAGCCAAATAAGATCAGTCTTACTGTGTGAATACATCACAGGATGTGTGACAAATACGTGCTCCTCCCTGAAACTGGTACCCAGCCGGCTTACTCTCTACCTTCACCAGTCTGTTCAACAGCATGACTCACCCATCCTACTTGGCCCAGGATAACTAGAGAGGCCACTGGAGAGGTCAAAGTGATGGAATGGGTGGCATCTGGGCTGGGTGACCAGTCCTCACCAGTCCTGTGCCTTGCTCATACCTTCTGTCCTTGCTCACTCCAGCCTCTGAGCTCTAAGAATTGCAAGCAGAGTAATTTATTCCATGCTCTGAACATCTCTTCTTCCCCCCCCTGCTGCCTCTCTGCTGTAGTCTCTCCTCCTTCTCCATCTCCTGAATACAAAGACAAAATACCCATAGATGAGGAAAAGGATGGGGTGGGGGTGCAGAACAGAGGAAGAGGACAAAAGTCCCACCTAACTGAATGGCATCCTTCCAATCCCATGTTCCTTCATTCCCCCTGACAGCCCTAGAAATCACCACCTCCTCCCCCTCCTTACCAAACTCCTCCCCTTTCCCCTGCCTGCTCTCTAAGCTGCAGCTCACTTCTTCATAAAATTCAATTTCCAGCCATTTTCATTACTTACCCACTTAATGCGGCTGGCTGGGGGAGGGACAAGATCAGTAAAGCCAGAGAGGAAGAGGTGTGTGCTGCATTAAATCGACCTGGGTCCCCAGACCCCTGCCGAGGGGCATCACCAGTTGATGTGACCAGATAATGGAGTTGTATTTCCACACAGGGAGCTGGCTCCAGTGTCTGCAAGCTCACAGCATCCAGTGGGATGGGAGAGAGACTCACCCTCAGTGGCTCCTCCCTCCCCCGGGACATTCCACGAAGGGAGCCATTTGTTTAATAAATATCTACTGATCGCGTTTTCTAAGCACAACATGCAGCTCATCAGGTACTGGGAGTATATCCATAGTAAGAGGACGCCTCACCTGGCCCACTGGTTTGAGGAAGAATTTGGGAAGAATGGCTTCTTGAAAATGTCTGAGGAGGGTTATGTAGACTCAAGGGAGGAAAAATCAGGGTCTTAGATTGGGTCCTCCTCAAAACAAACCCCAAGATGATTGATTCTAAGAGGCCAAAGGGAGCAGCACACAGAGGGGTCTGGGGAGACAGAAAGAGAGCACACACACACACATGGAGTGCACGGACGATGGAGTTGTGGAAAGACCTGTGTCGAAAGTTCTGGGGCCTCAGATCAGCCATAAGAACAACCTCCCAGGGACTGCACTGGAAGGAGGAGGCAGGGGCATTTGCCTTGGGCTACTAGCCCCACCCCTGGAGGGTGACACCCAGAGCTGTCTGGTTTCTGGCCTCTCATTGCACAGGTGCAACTGGAACAGAGAAAGCCCTGAGCCAGAGATACAGAGAGTCCATGGAATGTTGGTGGTCAGGTGCTGGCAACCTGCTGAGACAGTCCCCAACAGATACAGATCACCTGGCAACCTGCCTGCCACGGGGAAGGAAAGTCTGCTGTCGGTCACCCCTTGTCATGCGCAGACCCCACATGTGGTCATTTTATCCCTGGGTTTTCCAGGCAGGAATATTTGTTGATAAAGGCAATGCTGAGGCACGGTGACACACTGAACTCTGGAGATTGAAGCCGGAGGATGGGGAGTGGAGGTCAACCTGGACTACAGAGCGAGCCCCTGTGTTGAGACAGAAGTACCAGCCACTACAGCAGATCCTGGGAGCACTGTCGAAATCCATGCCCATCCTCTGCCATTTCTTTTCTCCATTCTCTGCCAATGCTTTGGCCAGGCGACTAGAATTGCTCAGCAGGGTAACACAGACTAATGTTTCTGAGGGATGTTAGCCTGTGCTGGCCCTGACTTCGTGAAGCCATGGTTGTTGCCATTGCTTGTCCGTTATTGTCATCAGGTATGAAAGCATCAAGAGATGTCCCAGGAGGGTCCCCAAGTCCCAGAGTCCTCTGTACCCCAATTACTTAGCAAGCCCAGCTCCTTATCAAAATCAGACCTTGTCTCTTCTCTGTCTAAAATATGCTGGAGAAACTATGGTCCAGCTCTCCCAGATCCTCAGATGGTAAACTGAGGCTCAGAGAAGGAGGTCCTACAGGAGTTAGTAGGTGGGTCTGACTCTGAGCCCTGTGGGCTGTGCCTTAGCCCTAGGCACAACACTATTTTTCCCAAAAGTCCTAGCAAATTGTACTCAGTGCCTGGAAGAAAGCGGGTAACTCTGTTCTTTTCTGTATAAAGAGCAGGAATCCCAGAAACAAAGGCAGAATCGGCCCTTGGATGCCTGATGCACACACTGAAGTGGGCCAGGGGAGGCAGTAGAGGGGAGAGCAAAACTCCCCGAAGTTGTTTTATGGGATGACTCTAGCCATGGGAGAAAAATAGATGATTAGCAGGTCACGTGAAGAGCTCCAACTCAAGTCTGCAAACTCCAGTGTGGGATCAAGTGAGACTGAACTGAACAGAAACGGCAGGCCTCACAGACAAGGTGAAAGCCAGGGGTCATGCAGGGCATTTCCACCTGGATGTCTGCTCTTACCCAAGCCACCATTGCCAATACACATATGCAACACACACACACACATATCACATATGCATCATATACACAATCCACATACAAACTATACACACACTATGTATGCACACTATATACACACAGCACACACTCTCTACTCTCCAGCATTCCCTCAGTCGTCCAGAGTCTTCCTCCTGAGCACAAAGGGAAGGAAACATCCTAGGGCGTGAGCCTGCTAGAATGTTGCAAAGGGAGAAGTAGCAAGCTTCAAAGTACCTTTTCCTTCTGTGACATGTGTGACCAAATGTGTTAAATGTCTTCCTGTATTCTTAAAAGATAGCTGGTGGCCAAAATGTGTAGGAAGGAGCAGCAGATAGGCATCCAGAAGATTCTGGTCCTCTCAGCCTGTGCTACACTAGGGCTTGTTTCTCCTCCCCAAGCCTCTGTTTGCCAATCTGAAAGGAAACTCAAGAGTCTGAACCCCCACTAACAGAGGATGCTTGTGTGCTCAAGCTGCAGGTGTGTCCTTAGTGCCCCCGTGGGGCCTGAAGGGAAGATGTGGGGATGGGATGAGTTACTGGTCCAGAAGAACTCGGCAGCTAGCAGAGAGCAAATCCCCTCAGGTCTCAGAGCTGGCAGGAGCCTTTCAGCACAGTGCCACGTAGATTGTGCTCAGTGTCCAAAAATGGTGAATTCTTATTAGTACCTAGTGGAGCATTTGAACAAAGAAATACCTTTTGTGCATCACCTTTAAAAGAGACCTTGGCATTTTAGAGAAAGATGCCCTCAGTGACGTGTAGAGAGAGATGGACTTGCTCCTTCCTCTTGGACTCGCCATAGCTGGTGTTTCCCAGCCTGCCTTGCAGTTAGACAACCATGGAGCTGAGTGTTAGCCAAGGGGGGCTTCTGAACAAGAATGGGGAGCAGGGGTTCCAGATGAAAGTGGGAAAGCTCCAGGCCAGCCCACCCCCATCCTTTCTTCTCCATTTGTCAGCTCCTAGAGAGATTGAGCCTGAGGTGGAGGGTAGCAGGGATGTGGATTTACCATGACTCCTATTCACATGTAGGGTCCAGACACAGCCTGAGGAGGCTATGATTACCAGAGAAATCTGGTTTGACACCTTAAGCCTTTTTATTGCCTTGTAAGACCAGAAATCGAACCCACAGCATGCTGGACAACTACTCTACCCCTGAGCTACACACCAGCCTGGAGAGCTCAGTTGGAGCAAGCTCTGAAGTCTGTATTCCTGAGCAGGAAAGGGGAATGAACAGAGGTCCTAGTGAAGAGAAGCCAGCCAGGTCAGAGGTGATCTGAACCTGATTGGAGACAGAGGTACAGTGAGCTGGCTGCTCTCCAGTCCTTGCAAAGGCAGGAATCTCTCAGCTTGTCTAAGGCTAAGCACTCAGCAGGGAGTTCTGCAGCCTGTTCTCACCAGGGAGGTTTGGGCTCTTCTATCTGCATGCTTCTGGAATGGAGTCCAGGCTGTGTTCCATCAGCCAGCATGCCTCTGCACACCCGTGCCACACGTGTACCCTTGTACACACACACACACACACACACACACACACACACACACGGACCGTCCCACCTCTATTTAGGTCTATTATCTCCTCAAATATTTCCCAGAGCCAAGTTCCCAAGAGCACCCTGGAATTCCTAGCAAATCTAGAGATTGGACCCAGGGAAGCAGCAGGAAAATCACAAAGATTTAAAAAAAAAAAAAAAGCTTTCAGCATTTCCCTGTAGGAGCCATTAAGACGTATTAAAACCAAAGCCTCCTCTCCTACCCGCTTCTAGTTCACCTCCACCCAGCCCTCTCTGTCCCCACGTACACCACATTAGGACCAAATTGAATTAGAATAATTAACTTTTGGTCACACTTTTAATTTGGTGCAGGAAATAAGAGAGCTAATGGAGATTAAACAAGGCTCTCACTCCAGAGACCATTCGAGAAAGTGCAAAGGGAGACTCTGGCTCTGGGGAGGAATTAAACAGCCAGGAAAAGGAGGCTGAGACAGATGTGTGTAATGTGGGAAACATACATGTATCTGTGCGTGTGAAAAACATGCTCACTATCTCACAGACAAACATGTACTCTGAGCTAAAACATGTCTCACAGTTGGCAGAGTGCTTCCCTGACATGCAGGAAACCTTGGGTTCGATCCCCAGCACTGAATATGAAAGACAGGCGATGTGCTTGTAATCTTAACAACCAGGAGCTACAGGCAGAAGAATTAAAAGTTAAACATCCTTCTTGCTACAGAGCGAGTTTGAGGCCAACCTAGGCCACATGAAACCCTGTTTCAAGAAAATATGCACAGTCAAAATAAATAGTCATGTACTCATCTATGCCTCTGCACACGTCTGAAGGCTAACACAAAGGTGCCTTTAGATGGGTGCAAGTGCATTCTGAGTGTGCGTAAACTGTTTTAAACCCCAGGCAGGTAAAGTTACCTGATTCTTGTGGCAATCTAGCATCTCTGACTTGAAAGAAACCTTCATAAATATCTTCAAACCAGGGTTTACTTCCCACCTGTGGCTTAATCTCTTCTCTATCTTCCATGAGAGCGCAGAGCACTACCCTCCCCTTAACTCCCCTTTCCCCTCTCCTCCCCTCCCCACCCCCACTCCCAGCCACAGAGATGGGCATTCCCACTCAGGGCATTCCTGAGTGCAGGAGCCTGGGCAATAGGAGGCAGTTGTTTAGGAAGTGCTCTGTCCTTTACCCAACTCAATCTGCCTCCTCATGGTAGCTCCAAGGACAGTGATCGGCACCACTAAGCTTCCTCTCAGATCCAGCCACAGGACCTCACATGATACCTGGTGTACAGCCCCCAGTACACAACTGTACAAGGAAGAAGCATTCAGAAGTCAGGCTGGGAGAAAGTCCAAAACAGAGGTCCTTCAAAGGTCAAGGCCAAGTTCACATGAAACAGAACATCTGGTGTGATTGATGAAAATGCAGATCTCTAGGCACGTTCCCAAGAGTTCCGGATCTGAAGGTCTGTAGAAGACATTTGTCTTCTAGGTGTGTGATGCACAGCCAGGTGGCTCTGGTGCAGAAGCTGTGAGCCATCATTTGAGGTCACCAACATAGCAGGAAGACAGCCCCCTCCACCCTGCTTCCCTGAGGAAGCCCAGCCTCCCATAATCCGGCAGTTGCAACCAGGGTCTAAGATGGAAGCATCCCTCCCTGAATCTGACATTTCCATCTGTCCCCATGCTTATCTCTGGCCAGGGGTCAGGAAGAAAGGCAGGACTAGCAGCCCCATATCTATTAAGCAAAGGTTCTCTCTACCCAGAGGAGCTATCACAGAGACCATGGCTGCATTAGAGAGAATTCTCTAGGAAGCAGGAAACAGATTAGGGTCAAGGCCACACTGAGGATGCCAAGATGGAGAAATGAACCAGGCAGAGACCAGCTGTGGTTTTCCCTGAGGGAACCAGACAGCCCCAGGCTTCATTGCCCATTGATTCCAGAACCGCCTCTCAGGCATCACACACACACACACACACACACACACACACACACACACACACACACACACACACACAAAACACAACACAGTTCACCATGGTTCCCAGCCTCTCATCAAACTCAGAATTTAGCCCCCTACACAAGGAGCCACAGAAGAGAAGCCAGGGCTCCAAATAACACAGTTCTTCAGGGAAGAATAGGGTTCCCTTTTTCTATGCCCCACTTCTAACTTGCTGCAGAAAGTCAGTACCTAATGGAAGGGTCTCAGGGGTCCAGACGCTTCAGAGAGGCAAAGACAGAGGCCAGTGTGCAGTCAGATATCTTAACTAAGCCAAGGCAAAGTCACAGTCTTTTGCCGAAATTGACTTTCCTCATTATTTACAACCACTGTCACCCTGCCCTGATTTCCAAGACTATATGAGAGTAGGGAGACACATTTAAGTTCAGAGCTCTGTGGTCCCTGAACACAGGAGAATAGAAGAAGAAGAAGAAGAAGAAGAAGAAGAAGAAGAAGAAGAAGAAGAAGAAGAAGAAGAAGAAGAAGAAGAAGAAGAAGAAGAAGAAGAAGAATAGAGTCCAATGTGGTGGCACATGCCTATGATCCCTGGAGAGTCTGTGACAGGAGGATCAGGAGTTCAAAACCAACCTGAGCTTCACAGAGAAGTCCTGCCTTTAATGGGGGGGGGGAGGGGTACAGTTTTATTTGACCTGAGGTCTGAATTCTCTTTAGTCATGGACACGGTACACTTGTTTTGAATGTGTATATCCCCAGAAGGGAGGGCACATCTTCCTGGCCGCTTCTCAGTCACTCACATGACACATGCCACCTTCACTAATCCATATGGGACACTCAGGAGCAGTGAAATGCAGGGAGGGAGGGTGGTGCCCTGCCTCTGCAGGAGAGGCCTGGTAGCCCAGGACAGCTCCTGGGCTTTCTAGATGTGTCTGTAGCTTCTGGGAAGAGTGTGGGTCCCAGCCCACCTTTGGGGATAGGATGGTGACTTGCTCAGAGAATTTCCAGTCTGGACATGGAGCTGTCTAAGCCATGTTCCTGACTAAGACCACCTGTTCTGTGTTCTTGGGGACAAGCACCCTACTGTGGGACAGTGAAACTTGCCAGGAAAGTTGTTAAGATAGAGCGGGTCTAACTCCCTGGTCCCTGAGCTTCCACCTGACACAGTAGGCGGCTCCCTGCTCCCTGCCAGATTCCTAGCCTGGAACACGTGCCACACTCCCATTTTGGTCACATAGCCCAGAACAGAGTTCTCCATGCTATTGAGGTACCTAGAGGCCCTTAGGGTTTATTCCTGGACATTCCTTCTGCAAAAGGTATTTAATCTCTGGTCTACCCTGAGAACTGGGTATGCATCCATTTTCCACCATAAACAGCCAATGAATGGTATGGATAAACATGGACTATCTCTTTCATTGAGAACCACTGTGGGGAGCATGGAGAAGGCCTTCGTCTACAAGAACCACAGCCTAAGTCTCCCTAGAAGGCCTCTCTGTGCTTCGAGACAACCACTGCTACCTTCACTGATGAACTAAGCCAGAGTTCTTGGCCCTGGGTTCATCATTGTCCTCAGTCCGAGGGCTGCCAACGGTCCCAGCCTCATTGAGGCCCGTGGGCCCCTCAATCCTCCGTTCCCTACTCCTCTGTACAGCATTCCAGCAGCGACTAGATGTCCAGGAGTCAGGTAACCCCAACTTCGGCCCCCACATCACAGATGGCATTTTCCCATGCCCCGAGTGGCATTTCCCCAAAGCCCAGCATCCAATGGCGACACTGGGATAAGTGCAATCAAGCTCCCTGAGTTTCCCCTCCCCAGGGGCGTGTACCACACCCCAGCGGAATGAACGGGGCCCCACACCCTGCTTTCCCAGAGTCTACTCCCTGGCCTTGGCCCCTCCTCTTCCAGGCAAGTTGAGGGAGGAAGCTATGAGGATGACAAGGGCTTCAGGGAGACAGCACTGTCTTCAGACGAGAGACAGAGGCAAGCCCTACCCGCTGCCCTCTGTGAAGGGGTGCCCTGGTCCTGGAAGTCAGTCTTCCCTGGGTGGCCATGCTGGCCTGTCCCTGATCTCGCTCTACTTGCTGCCCTGCATCTGCTCCCACGGGTATCTTTCTCTACTCCCTTTCCATTTTGGCCCAGCACTGAAGCGAGAGTCCCAAGAGCTCATGGAGGTCAATACGGCTGACATTGGACAGAGGGGGTCAGCAAGCAGTGTTGTTCAGGTTCCCAAGCCCAGGGCAAGAAGACTCTTGACTGAGTCTCTCAAGGATCAAATGAGATGACCAGGCAGAGACTCCACAGATGCCCCAAAGCTAGCGGGGAATTGGAGAGTTTCCCAGGGTCTGGTAGTCATTGAAGAGTTCCGGAGGAGGGAGAGGCCAGCGCAGATGTGGTATCCAGAGGCCAGCCCCATTCAGGTGTGTCCCTTTGCAGAGGCCAGGATAGTAATCGCCAGTGTTGAGGGACAATCCTCCCATGATCCCCTGGTGATGGTAGGAAGGAGGAAGAAACAGGATACTATAAACATGGGTGTGATGCATGTGACCAGTGAACCATCCAGCCTAGCAGGGGTCCAAACTGCCCCACCGGTACCCCTATCTCTCCTTCCTGCCTGCCTATCATTACAGCCCTTATCATCATTAATACCACACATTGTATTTATTTTGCTATTTTTTTTTGTCTCTATCCTCTAAAATGTAAATTCCTCCGGGCAGGGTTTTTATCAGTTTTGTACACTGCTGTCATACTCGATGCCTAGAACAGTTGCCTCGCACATAGCGAGCATTTGAAAAATGAATGAGAGAGGGAATGTTTAAAAAATAAATAACATTTGAAAAATGAATAGGAGAGGGAGGGAGAGAAGGAGGTTGCTGTTGCTCCCCCACCCCCACCCCAGGCCCCTGGCTGTGGTCCAAGGCACTCGGTTTCATTTCAAGGTAGGCCATCTGTGGAATCAGGGCTGGGCCTGCAGGCTGCAGGCATGACAGTGAGTTCCCTGTGCTCACAGGGATACAGGGAGCATCCAACACGCAAAAGGAAGAGGCAAGACAAGCCTCCTTCCTTGCCTCTCATGCCACAAAGAGGCCTCCCCCCCCCCCAATAAAACCTATTGGGATTCTCAGATGCTCTAAGACTCCCCATGGATGGCCCAGAAAAGGCAGACAGACAGAGAGGCACAGAAACTAGGTAGTTGTCCTACTATGCTCTTGGTTACTGGGGCCATTGCCACAGACATGAGGACCAAGTTGCTGGTGAGACTGGCCCAGGTGCACACCTACTGGGCCTTTTCCTGCCTAGTGACTCAGGATCCCAACTTGCTCCACAGATGATCTGCTTCTCAACTTTATAATGTGGGTGACAATAAGTGGAGTCTGCACTCCTTTGTGGGACCTATGCAAAGCTCAGGCTCATACAAAGATACAAAGGAATAGTTATTTCTCTCATCCTTGAATTGTCCTTCACCCTAGCTATGGTTCCAAGATTCTTACTTCCCTTTACCCTAGATTGCTTTAATCCATGTTTTGCAAATGGAAAGCTGTCTCCCTGACTCCGTGGATTGCTGCATGTCTAGCTCTGACTCCTTTCTGACTCGGCTTCCCCTCAGTGTGTGTGTGTGTGTGTGTGTGTGAGTGTGTGTGTGTGTGTGTGTGCCCGCCTGTCTCTGTGTGTCTGTGTCTGTATATCTGTCTGTGTATGTTTGTATGTGTGGGTCTGTGTGTCTGTGTGTCTGTGTCTGTGTATGTTTGTATGTGTGTCTGTGTGTCTGTATCTGTGTGTCTGTGTCAATGTCTCTCTGTCTCTGTCTCTCTGTCTCTCTCTCTCTCTCTGTGTGTGTGTGTGTGTGTGTGTGTGTGTGTGTGTGTGTGTGTGTGTGTACAGCTCCTCCACTTCTCTGTCCTCTCCCCCTTCCTTGTCTCTGTTTCCCCTTCTTTGATCCCAGGCTGACTTCTGCTAGCCTCTCTTCTCCCTGCCGGTTTTATCTCTCTGCCTCCTTCTCTCCCCTCCTTCCTCCCCATCCCTCCCTCTCTCCTAATTGCAGATCCTGTGAGGACTTATGTAATTCTGGGCAGCAGAGGCAGTAGCCAATCTGGAAGCTGCAAGCAGACTAAGAACCTAGCAGTCTTCAGGAAAATGGACCGCAGGCCTCCATAGCCCCAAGGGATAGCCTGGGCCTTCTCCACCCCCATCCCCCTACATCCTCATTTTCTCTGTGTTAAGGGACCCCCTAAATGCAATGGAGAGGTCTGAAGCCCCTGGATGAAGCTTGGGGTTTAGCTTGTAACTAAGTAACATGATGGAGAGAAGGCACTGGACTTGAGATCCATTGGCCAGGCATGAGGCCCACTAGGAAGAGACCTTGGGACAGAGCATGCCTTTGTGAGGCTGTGCCTCCAGTGAGGATGTCATTGAGGATGAGCTGATGTCTTTGCCTTCCTCTGGCACTTTCCCCAGCCGGCCAATGAGATTCCGAGGGGATGGGGTAGGTGGGGTAAGATCAAGGCTCCTATAGGAAAGTGGGGAAGAAACAGCTTCCTGTTCCAGGGTGTTCCTTGTAAGTTTTACCAGGGAATTCAAGTTTCCCTTTTGGGTTTTAGTCTCATCAATAAAAGAATTTAACAATGGACTCAGAAAGAAACTCAAAGACAATTTAGTTTGAAAGAAAAGCAAGGGTCAGGCAAACTGCAGCCCTTGGTGCCTAGCAGGAGATGGAAAAATAAAAAGAGAGAGCCATGCATTTTGAGTTTGGGTCCAAGAAAGTCACACATTCAGCCATGGAGGTCCAGTAAGCAGCTGCATGGCGGGAGGGGAAGGGAGCTTTAGAGAAAAAGCAAGAAAGCCCGGAGTGTCAGCAAAAGCATGCTTAGGCTTCTGACCAATATCCCAAAGGAAAAGAGGTAGAAAGACGGAAAAAGGCATGCTCTGCTTTGTGAGTTAGAACTTAGAAAACCGGGCAGGTCTAACAGTGCCTCACAGATGCACCATAAACCTCTGGGGCTGCAGGTGGGGCTTCTAGGTGGTATACGCTTGAAAGGGATAATTACTCCTCCCATCTCCTTAGAGAGTCTTCCAGCGAATCCACCTTCCTGAAGGGTGGCCTCAGGGCTAGGTGAGTGACAAGCCCAGCTGGTTTACCTCTTCAGGGAGAAGCAAAGTATGCGAAGTTCTCGGCTTTGGAGCAGGTGAGAAGGTCATGCCTCCACCTACAGCCTGAGGTAGATTCCATTCTCCAGACCCAGGGGCCTAAAGAGGAGCAGTTGTATGCTCCTTTCTAGTATTACTAGGGGAACAGAAGGTGGAGTCCCTCATGAGGGAGGTGTCCATCCTCAATGGCCTCCAAGACCGCTAATCTCCATCTAGGTACTTAACCCAGGTATCTGAGTCTAACTCAGACCCAGGGAGGTTAAATCCTACCTGTTGGCCAGTCTCCCACACTCTTGCTTGCTCCGTAGCCACAGAGCTTTTAAAGCAGGCCAGAAAACCATCCAAGGGCCAGGGAGGAGCTAGGCCATGTTTCTGCTGTGTATTTCCCTCCTGTGTCCCAACCTCCACAGAGTATGGGTTGGGTCACATATTCAAAAGAGAATGTAGGAAGCTCATTAAGAGGGGAGTACACTTTCTCTTTTCAGCTAATTGGTGGGTTAATATCTAAGAAGTAAGACTACAGTAATCTCTGTCCAGAACATAAAGACAAAGGTCTCAGATCTCTGTAAGAGGCTTGGAACAAACCTAAGGAAGGATTTCCCACCTACTAGAGAAGCAAGTGGTGTGGGTGTCAAGTTCACCCTTGGAAGTTTCTTCAGGAAAAGAGGGCTGTAGAGATCCTTTGGAAGGATACCAACTTGTGTGGATTCAGAGGCTTGGACTAAATGATCTCTCAGAGACATTTACAACTTGTAAGGGTGGGAAGCATAGGTAAGCACACCTCCACACGTGTTCAGAAACACACGAGTCTTAGAACCAAATACACCTAGGTTTCCTTCCGGTTCTGGAGCTTGCCTGCAGTTAGGCTGGCCAGCGCCTATTATCAAGTCTCTGTCTGCATGGCAGAGGCTATGACGGTAGACAGAGGTGAGGGAGATGGACTGATGAAAGGCAGGAAGCCAGGGCAGACACTGTTATCTCCCCATCTCCCTGTACAGCAGTCTCTCAGCTCTCTGCCTTTCAGGGAGGCAAACCAGGAAATTAACAAGGAGCTGAGACACCACCAGACACCTGCTTGCAAACTCAAGCCTGGCACAAGTGGAGTACCCAGTGGCTTGAAAGAAATACCCAGACTATAGAAACTCCCTGAAGAGGGCACCACAGGGGTCCATGCAGGAGTGGTATCTTTCCAGCCTTTTTAAGAGGCATCTGCCACAGATAACCAACCTGGACTGCCCCAGATACAGCCACTAGAGATACCGTCAGCCTGATGTGGAGCACCAGATTACCAACTTGGTACCTGCACCCTCACCAATCACAGCTCAGCAGGAGAGTAAACTACATGCTGGTGATAGGTGCCCTGTCTGCCCACCTGGTGGGTGCTCTGTCTGCTCAACTGAAGCCCCCAGAAAGCAGAAAGCAGACAAAGGGGGCACAGTGATGGCCCCGCTTCTCCTTAGAACCAGGAGTTATAACACAGAAGAGGCCAGCATAGTTTTTAGAGCCAGACTTACCAGTTCAAACCCACGCTTTGTCAACAAACAAGCTCTTCACACTGGTCTTGGTTTCCTAAATGAAATGACCACCAAACAAGAAACACCAGTGCTTCTGACCACACAGCCTGAGAAGCCAATAGTGTCTATGAAGCCCGTCAAGAACACAGGCTCTTCTGTTTGGACATCAAAGGGACTTGGACACTCGAGGTGAGATTCTGGAACTCACCACTAGTGGCATGGGGTAGATGACGGTCTGTGAGGGTGTCCTACCAAGCATAGTGACATGTTTAGCCAAATCCCTGATCTCTGCCCACCAGACACCACAAGTCATGACAATCATTATCTCTAGACATTGCCAAGTGTTTCCAGAGGGACAAAACCTTGGTGAAGACCTGTCATTCCAGTGCCTCTGCAGCTGGCCAGCAGAGGGAGAAAGAGGAAGTTGGCAGCAACTGCTATGTGGCCACCATTTTTCCTGGCCTTGATTCAGGTTATATGTCCTCTCTGCAAGGGATCCTGGGAAATGTAGTCCACTTTGTGGTCAAAAGAGGCAGATGGTCAGGATGTAGCACCATTTCTCTGGGCTATTGGGTGATAAGAAGATGAGGGTCCTGGGCTCTCAGCAGGTACAACAGAAAATGTTTACAAAAGGTTTGGGTTCCATGTCCCACACACTCAGGATACTTATGTCACTGGTCCATGTAAGGACAGGAAGTTATAGGACAGGGAAGGAAGTGCTCTTCCTAAAGCCATGGAGCCAGGCTCCAGCACCCACATTTCCACCCCACCCCAAGGTTGTACTCTGCAGGTGTTAGTGTCCTGCCCCAAGTCCCTTACACTGTCACGATATGCGTCATAGACACAGCATCCACCAGTTGCTGAGATGTGACCACCTAGTGCCACCCAGCAAGAATGTACAGGACTGTCTAGAGCCCTGGTTGACGAGGCTGAAGATGTGAGGCTTTGTCTGGAAGGAAGACCCTTTTGTCCCCTTTTGTGGTTGTACAAGACTAACAGCAGCTGCAGCAGCCGCAGCCGCAGCTTGTGGTGTCTCTAGCTCTAGGCCAAGGGACTTCAGGAAAGCCTGACTGGTTCTCTGGGTCCTCAGACTCAGTGAAGAGAAGTATAATGGACAGATCTGGGACCTGGTAAGATGGCTCAGCACAGAAAGGTCCTTGTATCGAAGTCCTACTACCCGAGTTCGATACCTTGGACCCACAGGATGGAAGGAAAGAGTCAACTCCTACAACTTGTCCTCTGACCTCCATATGTGCACTGTGGCGCATGTGCATGAACCTGCACACATACACATAAAATACACATGCCTAAATAAATGTAATAAAACAGTGGACAGACCTGCCTCCTCCTGGATGCCTGGAGTGGGGACAAGCACCATGCAGGTGGTCATGTTACTGCATGGGGCCGTGCTATGGCTTCTCCTCTGGTCCCAGACTCTACCTTCTCCCCTTCACAGTGCTGTCATTCCTCCTGTTTGAGTCCTTCATAGCTTCTGGCTAGCATCATGACAAAATCCAGACCAGTCCTGCTGCCGAGAGTCCCTACAGCTTGCTCTGGGCCATGCTCTGTGCTCTGAATGTTGCTGCGGCTTCCGCCGATGTTCAGGTGTCCCTGAACACATCACTGTTTCAAGCCCTCTAGGACTTTGTCCAAGCCATTTCCTCTACCCAAATTGTGTTAAGAGGTAGCATAGCAAACTCTTATCTATCCTTCAAAACCCTTTTCGTGTATCAACATTCGGGAGCCTTTCTTTACTATCTCCTCCCCTCCAACAACACAAACTAAAATAATATTTCATTTACTTACACTTTACTAATTATAAAACATAACGTTTAATTAGTAGGTGTTACTTTTCATAATATTTAGCATTTATTAACTATACTAATACTATATCCCAGGCATTTTTCTAAACATGTATCATTTTACTTCAAGTATCCAACCCTGTAAGCTGGGCCTGTAAGTTGTTCCCACCATAAACCTAGGCAGGTTTGCCACTGCCTCTACCACTAGAGGGCAGCAGAGGCAACACTCAGCAGCTAGGTTATAGAAGGAAGATGCTTCCTTCTTCCTACCCACCCACCTCCGACAGACCATGGCTTCCACACACACCCCCATCCCCCACCCCACTTCACACCGGCTCATTCTCTCGATGCTTTCTCTTCAGACTCACCTGCCAGCATTCAGGATGTGCCATTCAAAAAGGAGTCCCTGCCTGGGAGCCGCACGAGCTAGCAAATGAGGACCTTCTAGATGTTTCCAGCCACTCACACGGTATTGAAGCCCTCCGTGGTGGAGCAAGGGCGAGCTCCAAACAGTGCCCTTTCCCGATTCCCATCTCCTGCTGTCAGACCCAACCGGAACCCAGGAAAGGGTGATGCTTGAATGCTTGCTATAGAACAATAACAATTACACCAGGTCACAGCTGCCCCATTGCTCAGATGAGATGGCCAAGATAACAACCTGAAGCAAGTGGTTCTCTAATTCCACCATGCAGGTCCTGGGGATCAAAGTCCAGTTTGTCCGGATTGGCAGCAAGTGCCTTTACCTGCTGAACCATCTTACCATCCAGCATTAGTTGATTTATTGGCCCCAGCAAGCCTAGTGGGTATCCACTGCTTCCCATAAGGAAACCAAGTCACAAAAAGGTTGGGAGACTTGACCAAGTGCTCACAGCCACCATGGTAGAGCAGATCTGACAGAACCCTGCCCTTCATTTTCTGTCCCCACTTGGAGTGCTCAGCATAACATGTGGCTATGACCATCCCCACAGAGTACTCGGCAAAGCATGTGACCTAGGACTGTAAGGCTAAGTGCGCAGCTGGATCTGTGGGCCCAGGGGTCCCAGAGGGAGGCTAAGCCCTTCTGCAAGCAGTGGGGAAGCCCACTTCCTCTCACTGGAAGATTAGTATGGGTCCTGAAGCCCAGCACCATGAGGGTCCCTGGAGATACATGCCACCTCCAGTTTGACTTGTCATTTCTGTCTTGTACCAGGAAGAGATCCAGGACCGACGGCAGCTATTTCATTGAGATGTTCTCGCTCTTCGTGCCCACCCTTTAAAGCTGAAATAAAAGTATCCAAAGGGTTGGAGGGCTTTTTACTTGGTCTCATAAAAGCCGTTGGCAGAGACATTCTCCTGGGAGGAGATAAACAGCATAAAACTTCAGTGACTCACCCAATCTGGGCATGTCTCCAAAACTGACCTGAGGGTCTGAGGGTTACTGATGGGCAACAAGGGGCTTGGGGCTCCTGGCATGAGAAAGCTGTAGCTGGTCCAGCACAAAGTGATGCTTAATGCTTTTGAATTCAAGAGTGAATTAGGAATGCTCACAGGCCTGGCTGCCCCCGTGGCAGGAGAGACATTGGCTGGAGCATAATGTTGCCTAGAACGGGACCAGCTGCCACGAGACACACTCTAGTCGCGCCAATCTCGGTTCGAGCATTTGCGATTCCCGTTCCTCTGCTAGAAGGGGCTTTAGGCTAAGCACAGATCCCCTCCCCCTTACCTGAAAGACACCCACTCCTCACACTTCCTCTCACAGCACTGACACCTCAGGGTCCCCTCTAGGCAAACCAGTGAGTGCCCTCTGGGCTCTGTGCAGGGAGCATGCTGGGCATCTGCAGTTGTGACTCAGGGCCTCAGGATGGGGTCCCCAATGGCAAATGCTCAGTGACTGCTTCTCAGGTGAATGTTTGCCTAAGTCTGGATGTTCCCTGAGGTCTTTTCTACATATTATTCCAAGGGCTCTCCCACCTGCTCCATGTGCCTAACTTTGACCTCAATTTCTAGGTAAGAAACAGACTCAGCAAAAGTAAGAGGGTAGGCTAAAATAAAATGAGTGGGAGCACCTCATGCTGATCCCAGTTCCTATATTGGAATCCTAATGACCTCTGGGATGGTTGTTTATTTCTAACTTGGCAGAATTTAAAGTCACCTGGGAGATGAGACTCTGGACACCACCCATGAGGGATTAGCTACATTAAAGTTAGTCTCTGAGAATGTCTGTAGGGGATTGTCTTGGTTCCATTAACTGACAGAAAAGGGCGCATGTTAACTGTGGGCGAGACCATTCCCTAGGCTGGAGATCCTGCATTATAAAACGGAGAACACTAGCCGGCATTCATCCATTGCTCTTCCGCCTGCAGGGATAAGTGGGCCAGCTGCTTCGAGCTCCTGCTTGCCTGGACTCCCCCACCACGATGAGCTGAACCTGAACTGTGAGCTGAAAACAGCCTTCCCACAGCAACAGGAGAAGTCACTAAGACAGCCCCCGAGGTGACAGAAGAAGGGAGTGGGCCTTTCAAAAAGTGAGCCATGATGTGTGCGAGCGCATCATAAGAGTGGAGTCTGTGGATGTGAGTCAGTGCCCTGGTAAGGAGATCAAAGGGGCATGTTTGCCCTTCTACTTACTGCCCGTGAGCCAGAGACCAGGCCCTCCCCAAGACACCTTCCCAGTCTCCACAACTCAGGGAGAACTAAGCACCTGTTTGGAGGGTGTTTTGTTTTTTGTTTGTTTGGTTGGTTTGGGGGTTTGTTTTTGTTTGGTTGGTTTGGTTTGATTTTTTGAGACAGGATTTCTCTGTATAGTCCTGGCTATCCCAGAACTCGCTCTGTAGACCAGGCTGGCCTTGAACTTACAGAGATCTGCCTGCCTCTGCCTCACAATTGCTGGGATTAAAGATGTGTGCCACCACAATCTAGCTAGCACCTGTTAGTTTTCAGACACCCCATTCCTGGGTGTCTGCCAGTCCAAACAGCAGGCCTGATCTACATCCTCAGTGCTTCCCGGGAAGCCCCAGACCAAAACTCAGAGCAGTACTATAGATATCCATACTCGCTCTCACACATTCAGGCTCTCACATGTATATACAGGACATGAGTGAATATGCCTGTGTAGGAGTGTGCAGATCTGTACATACATACACATGGATGCAGGTTGCACACACAGACACATATGCATGCATATGACCGGGAATGCCAGGTCTCCAGAGAAGAATGGTTAAGGAGAAAGCATGCCCAGCCTCCATCTATGCTATCCTCTCAGCAGCGGGCTTTGCCTCTGGTTTTCAGCTTTTAATTTTCACATCGCCAGTTATGACATCAAAGAGATCTTCCCACAGGTGCACAGGACCCAGGCCATCTCCAGCAGCCCTGCTTCCACATTCTCCCTCCCACTGGGCCCTGTGCCTGTGGCATTTTGTTTCTCATTAAACTCCATGTGGGGAGCATGGGGAAGCAGAGGTACTGGGGGAGGGGGGGCACCTCACCTCCACGGCCACCTAGTTCACTTGCGTGACCGTCGCTTACAGAGGTAGGTTCCCACTGCTGACCAAGTGGAGCTGAGCAAACTTCTTTCCCCACCTAGATAGCCAGGACTCCTGTGGAGATCTCTGCAAGGCCGGACCATGCAGACTCTACACCGCTGCACATAACTGAGAAAGCCATCTTCCATCTCTCCCTCTCATTGCCTCGCTAAAACAACAGAGTTTCACCTGGGTGGAGGGGGGGGGGGATAAAGATTTGGATGCTAAGAAGCAGGTGGCTGAGTGCTTGAGGACTAGAGGCGGCTGGAAAATGAGTGGATAGTGGGAAGCAAGCCCAGGGGCAGGCTGGCGTGTCTCACTGATAGCAAGGGCTGCACCAAAAGGCAGGGTAAAAATAGCCGTGCATGATATAGGCCAGAGGACCTTCCAGCAGAGGGGAAGGAGAGAAACAGGTCTGAGGCTTTCAAATCTAGAATGCAAACAAATGCCTTAAGCAAAACTCTCTGTGCCTCCTGCCCCGCCTCTCTACTCAAGTCCTTGAAGCTGCTCCACCTCCTAGCAGACCTGGGGTGCTGGGGTTTGGAGGTAGAGGCTGTCTGGTGAGAAAGAACAGACCCAGAGCAGTTCCATCCACTGCCCTCCCTATCCAGTCCACACCAGGCCCGCACACATCCCAGCATCTGGGAGAAAGTTAGAGACAAAAAGAAATAAATAGATGCAAGGCACAGCAGCACATGTCAGATGCTGAAGATCATCCTCAGAGAAACAAGAGAGGCATCCATGAAAGAAGAACAGTCCCTTAGTGTATAAATGAGCAAAAATAATGCTAGGAAGAACCTTTTCTTCACTCTTGGAATTAAACAAAAAGGAAAGATTCCACTGAAGGGCTGGAGAAGTCTATCTAGGAAATTACTAGAATGTATATCAGACAGGATAGGAGGGAGAGACAGGAGAAAAGTGATTGGAAATTCAGGAAATGGTCCAGAGGAGGCAGAAGTGTGACCGTTACCACAAAGACAATGAGGAAAACATCTACACACCCTAGGACCTGTGTTTCCATTCGGTGGCCCCTAATACTGGAGACACTTTGTTGGGAAATCTCAGAACAATGAGGATTTAAAAAAAGAAAAAAAAAGGTATGAAAACCACCAGAAAGACTCCTCTTTTACACAAATGCCCCGGGAGCTGCTTGGCATCCAACTTTCTCTAAGTAATCTCAGGTATGCTGCCCCCACATAAGGACATAAGGGAGGGAAAGTAACTGTGGAATAAGGAGCCAAGCGGAAGGCAGGGGACGAGGAGCAAACGCCAGATTGCTGTGGTCCAGTAGGTGAGATAGGGAAAGAAACCAAACCGAAGGACCACGTGATCTGCTGGACACACCCAGACCAGGCACCCATGTCTCCCGCAGTGAGGACTACAGGCTCAGAAGAAGGGCGCCAAAAGCCTTCTAACCCCAAACTAGCTAAGTCCCTTCTCATCACCCCTAAGCCAGAGCAGGTTGTAGCTTAGCCTAAGCCTCAGCTGGTTGCTATGGAAATGATTGGCCCTTAAGCAGAGCAAATACCTTGGTACTCATTTCTTTCCAAAACGAGGCAGCAGAAGCTGTTGAGATGTTGCTGTGGGTCAAAAGCGGAGGCGATTGTTAGTGTTTAGAGAAGGTTGTGGACTTACACACTCAGAGAGAGGGGGTGGGGCTGGGGTGTCAAGCTTCCACAGATGAGAAGCCTGGGATTCTGGGATTTAATCTCTCTCTCTCTCTCTCTCTCTCTCTCTCTCTCTCTCTCTCTCTCTCTCTCTCTCTCTCTCTTCCTCCCTCCCTCCCTCCTTCCCTCCCTCCCTCCTTCCCTCCCTCCCTCCTTCCCTCCCTCTCCCTTTTTCTTCCTCCCTCTCTCCTGTGACAATATAAAAAGTGTCACACAGAGAGATGGAGTACAAGCCTCTGGCTTCACAAAGAGAGATCCTGAACACACAGCAGATTAAACCAGAACTATAGTCTGCCCAAGGCTTTCCATACTCCCCTCCCTTCCAGAACTTTCTCCATAGTCATCTACCTCTCATTCTACAAGAGTAAAGCCAAGCACCTACTTGGTGCCAGGCACTGCGAATTTTTACATAAAATCCATCTTGGAGCTGAAAAGATGGTTCAACAGTTGAAAGCCAGTACTTCTTGCAGAAGACCAGAGATCAGTTCACAGTAACCACACTGTCTGATAACTGCCTATAACTCCAGGTCCAGGGTGATCTGGCGCCCTCTTCTGGCCTCCTAGGCACCTGCCCACATGGGCACAAATCCCACCACAGACATGAAATTTTAAAATAAAAATAAAATTTTAACTTGGTGATAAAAAGTCCTGCACAGAGGCATGTGTGGAATTATGGGATACCTATCTAAGCAGCCTCCCCCACTTGAAGTGGAGTAAGAGGACCAGATCAGGTTTGCTTGTGGGGTCCACTGAAGGCTTCTAGAGGTTGTGCGGTTGGGGGAGTTCTACATGGAAACCTAATGATACGGAGACCAATCCTTACAGGCTGGAACTTAAGGTCAGGTCTAAGATCTAAGGACTGGATGTCAAGTGAGGCTGGAGAGGCAAGCGAATGGTCCACGACTGAAGCTAGCATCCCCTCCCTCAGAGGCCCACCTGGAGAAAAACCCAATGCAGTAAAACCAGGAAGGCCCAGAGATCTGCCCACAGGGAAACACCCTTTCCAAAGGAGGGAGAAGGGAGAGAAACAGGATTGTCTCAAAGGTCTCGGGAGAATGGCTAGAGCCGTTGAGAAGGGAGTTTTTTAAACCCCCTTCTCCAGCTCTCAGGGGTTGCTCTGAATTCCCCAGCCTCCTCATCCTGCCCCCATCCCAGCCACCCAGTTCTGGCCCCCTAGGTAATTATAAAGAAGTTAAACTGAATTACACACGCAGGGTTTATTTTGTGTTTTTCTGCTGCTGCTGCTGCCAATTATGGTGCAATTAGACTGCCTTCATTAGCAAATGAGATTAGAATTAACATTGTTAATTACTCGTTCTGTTAAATGGGGAAGCAGTGTGGTGGGGGGGCATTGGGTGGGAAAGGGAGGGACCATATATGGCAGGTTCACATCCCACGTCCAGGAGGGTTCCTGGGCCCATGGGCTTTGGAGCAGGGAAAGGATTTACCAAATGTCCAGCAACAGGCAGGTGATAGGGACTAGGGACTCTGCTCTGTTAACATCCACTGAGCACGCAATCTGTGCTGTAACCTAATCCATGCATATCTAAGGCATGGGTCTTAGCATCCACTTTACAAAGGAGATAAATGATGTTCAGTGAAGCTAAGTGACCTTCCCAATGTCACACAGCTATGGCAAGAGGCAAAGTAAGGACCTCTCTACTCCTGAGCACTAGGACCCTTGGTTTTCCTTTTAAACCAACTCCTTTGATGATCTCTATTGCCTCACAAGAAACACAAGAAGCCTCCAGTTTTCAGATGTGGAGTTGAGACCTAGTAGATAATGATTGGTTTGGCAAATCTTGGCTGACTCACTGGATCTGACCTCCACCTGCTTTTGTAAATAAGCTTTATTAGAACCCAGATATGCCATCTAGGTATGTGTTATAAATAAATACTACTGGCTTGTTATGTTGCAGCTATTTTCAACGGTAAAACTCAGTTTATAATGTTTTTCGTTTCTAAAATTATACATTTTATTTATTTTGTATGTATAGTGGAGTGCAAGGTCCCACGGTGCCCATGCGGAGGTCAGAGGATGACTTGTGGGGGTCTGTTCTCTCCTTCAACCATTAGGTAGGATAGAACTCAGGTTATTAGGTTTGCAAAGCAAGTGCCTTTACCTGCTGAGCCATCTTGCTGCTGCAAGTTTGTAAATTATAAACTAAAGTAATGCCTGAGTGGATACAGCAGTGTCTACATGGCCTATGAATACAGCAGCAACAGCAGCGGGAGAAACATGGTCAGTATATTCTACTGTAAGACATCGGGATTCAACCCTGGGGCAGACAGGATCCTGCTGGCACTGGAGGGTTGCTGGAATCTGAGTTCTGGCAGCAAGAAAGAATTAGGGCTTGTGGGAACCAGAGAGATGGTTCAGCAGTTAAGAGCACTGGCTGCTCCTGCAGAAAACTCAGCATCTGGTTCCCAGCATCCACATGGTTTCTCACAACCCTCTGCCACTCCAGCTCCAGAGGATCTGGTGTCATTTTCTGCACTCTGTGGACACACCCAAGCCAAGGTACACACCCACGCATGCAGGCAAAACACCCATACATATAAAATAGCGATAAATCTTTTTCTTAGTGTATGAGATTTCTATGTGTCTATATGGTTCATGCCAGAAGAGGGCGTCAGATCCCATTATAGATAGTTGGGGGCCACCATGTGGTTGCTGAGAATTGAACTCAGGACCTCTGGAGGCGCATCCAGTGCTCTTAATGTCTGAGCCACCTCTCCAGCCCCTAAATCTTTTTTTTTTAAGTGGGGGTTGTGGGACGAAGAAGAAGCTTTAGGACTCTGTTCCAGGTGTCATGTGGAGAGTCCCAGCCCTCAAGGTGAGGGAGCAGTTAAGTACTCTCATCTTTGTTAAGTAAGTGCTCAGCTTGGTCTCTGCATGCCCTAGCTTGAGCCCCTCTGACAGGCCCTCAGCCTCTGCTCCTCTCCTCCTGACCCATGGGGGGGGGGCGAGAGGGTAGCCACAATGACTCCTGGGTATTCCCCAGCAAGTCTCACCTCCCAACTATAAGGATTAGAGAATTCATGAACCAGGAATTGTGCAGAGAGGACTGAGGGCTGAGTAGCCCCCAAAGAGAGCTGGATCCAGAGGGCCACCTCTTCTGAATTGCTGGATACCTTCCTGTCCACATGCCAAACATTAGCCCTGATTGAGTCTGAAGTCCTTTCTGCTTTCTTAGTTGCTGGAGGGAGGAAACAAGTTATCTAAGGCATCCCTTGTCTCAGATCTCCAGGTAGGGAATTCAGAGTGCTAAGATGTTCTATTGTAGGAAAGGGGATATGATGAGTAGAGACTGGGAAGTCTCGTGCTGGGAGGGGTCTTTCTCGTTCTCATTCACAGATCGTCTTCTTGCCTCTTTGCCAGGGAAACACCCCAATGAGCTTCTACTTCTTGTGGGAGTTAACTAAAACCTAAGAAAGGCTGCCTTCTGCAGAAAAGAGTGAGAAAAAGAGCCAGGCACTGTTTCAGGGGAGTATCTGTTACATCTGCACTAAGGCAGAAGTGAAGATAGGGTGAGCACACCTAGACAGCTAGAGCAAATCCTGGGATGTGGCCTCTCCTCCCTCCCTGTCCAGTCCTAACTCCACTTCCAGACGTCCATAAGACATACTCTCTGTCTCTCCCTGCCTCTTTCTTCCTCATGGTGTCTCCTCTCTCTACTTGCAGGCCCCATCATCCCCTGTCCCAGGATTTGTTTCCTCTCCCTGCTATTGTATCCCAGTGGCTGCTGGGTTTGTTTCAGAAATCCTCTAGGATTTTTAAAGCTTTCTGCTTTGCTGATGGCTGGTTGGTCTTGGGGGAAAATGAAGGAGGCTCCTGCCCTTTCCTTCCTTCCCTTTTTTGGACTGAGAGATGCCTTCAGATAACCAACCAGGCTCTCAGTATTCCCTACCTCTCCAACCTGCTGCCCAGACCATGAAAAAATTGCTTTCTCTGGGTCCCTGGAGGATACTACGGAATCTACCCCAAACCTGAGCATTGGGACCTCAAAGAGAAATTCTGATCCCTTCTTGGGGGGATGAGCACCCTGTAGGTTGGAAAGAAAAGTGACAGGATCCTAAAAGAGTGACCCTCCAGTACCTTCTACCCCTGTCCTAGCCATTCAGGTAAGGGACAGTTTCTCAGAGAAAGGCTCATCCCCTTGAGCCTCAGGGATAGGCTGGGCCAGGATACAGAGAAGTGATGGATGGATGGATATATGGCTGGCTGGATGGCTGACTGGCTGGCTGGCTGGATGGCTGGCTGGCTGGATAGATGGATGAGTGTGTGGATGGATGACTGTGTGGATGGATGACTGTGTGGATGAATGCGGATGGTTGAATGGGTGGATGGATGGATGGATGGATGAGTGTGTGGATGGATGTGGATGGTTGGATGCGTGGATACATGTATGCATGGTAAGCCTGGCTCTTCCCAGGGAATGATGCACCAGCCACTTTTTCTTTTTCTTTTTGATGCAGGATCTGGTGTAGCCTATCTTCCTTATCCTCCAGCCTCCATTTCCTGAGCACTTGGATTACGGGTTTGTGCCATCATACCCAGCTTGCCAGCCACTTCTGACTTACAGCTTCCCAAGAACCCTTAGTCCCCTCCAAGTGCCAGGCAGTCAGTATGCTACAACACTGCCCTCCATGCAGATGTGACTACTCACAAGAGATGCCCAACGAGTTGCACCTGTTGACCTTCCTGCACAGAAAGATGGGTGGGGAGGGTCATTAGATCCTTCTTGCAGGTAATCTCTGGAGATGGGAAAAGTACAAACATGCAAAAACAAACTCCCGCAGTTGGTATATCTCTGACATCTCAGTGCAAAGAATGTTCCAGACTCAGACAATGAACTTAAATGGCAACAAACATTCCAGGACATGAGTTGGACCCTGGGGCCAGACAATGTGGTGTCTGCAGATCACGACAAAGCCGCCTCCCATAGACTGTGTGTGGAAAGTGTCAGCTGTGGGCCAAGGCCCATCCACCTGACATTCCCCGTAATAACAAATCCTAATTAGCATGGCTTTTAAGCATCCATTACATTAATTTAACACGAAAATCTAATGGAGCTTTATTGGCATTTTTTTTCCGGCAAAATTAACCCTGCAGATTTCTTACACATGTTTTCATTAGGGGTTGTGAGCTGCTCAGAGGAAGGAGAATTAGAATTAGCCCCAGGGTTTTGACTGTGCACTCTAAGCCAATCCTATGTCCCCATGCACCCTGGGGTGCAGGTCTTTGTCTAGCAAAGTTTTTGCCCCTAAACCAAACAGTTTTGTGGGGCCTTCCACCCTACCCCAAAGCACTCGAACACTGAGGAATCTCAAGACAGGTTTCCCAGAGGGAAAGATATTCACTGCCATCTCTGAAGCTGGCCACCATCTCCCTTCCCTGGCTGTCTTGCAACCAGGAGTGAGCACATACTTGTAACTCAGTTCTAGCCTAAAGTAACTGGGGAGAAACCTCAGGCTACCACCTTTCCATGAACAAAAACACAAGCAAGAAGAATGCCTCTGCCTTGCCATACTTTTCTTCCTGTCTGGAACATCAGGGTTGACTCTGAAGCATCTTCTGCTATGAGAGCAAACACCCTAGCTAAGGATGGTGGAAGAACTTGGCACAGGAAGAACTTGTCCATCACTAAGCTTCCATGTGGTGACTTTCCTGAGTCTGTGCCTGGCTTCCTTGATGCATGGGAGAAAATCCATACTTGTTTAAGTCCATGGGAGTCAAATTTACTGTTCCTCCTCCAGCCCCAAAGAGTAACCAGGATGCCAGGCTTGTACCACCCATTGAGGTGCTGATACACCTCCATGCTGGCCCTAGACTCCTTATGACCTTGAGCAGGGCCCTGCTCCTCTCCAAATGTCAATGTTGTCACTTGTAAAGTAGACAAAGGACAAATGGAATAAATCAGGTTCGTAAAGATTTCTAAGCCACAAATCCTGACAGCACAGCCCACTCCAGTGATGTGTTCCTTACAAATTAACACCAGCCCCAGAAGACAGGCATGCATGAGGAGTAAGACGCCTGGGGCCTGCTTGCTCAGCTTTCTCACCCCACCCAGGGAAGACACAGTTGCTCACAAAATACAGCCTGTGAAGCCCAGCCTGGAAGGCCTCTGAGCACTCACTGATCTGACGTCACATTGGGTCTACAGAGACCACCCCAAGCGTGGCAGACATGGGAGTTAGTTCTAGGACCAGTCTTCTTGCTGTTCTTGTTCTCTGAGTCTCCTGGGAAGCCTGATCTGTGCACACCTGGATCTGAGGCTCTTTCTATCAAATTGAGGATTGTGCCCCTACGCTTGGTTGGTAGGTTGTCCCTTAGCAGAGGCCTTGGGCACGCCAACATTGCCTCCACTGTGATTCTGAACAAGACGCTTAGCTGCTCTTCTTAGGGAGTAGCCACTATCAACGATGTCATGCCATTCCAGGCATGGCAACAAACTGAATCACCCTCAAAGACAAAACGCTGCATTCAAGTCCCTACAGTGCCTTCCAAAGATCCTGGTAAAGGCGACCAAGCACGGAGACAGGGCCAGTGTCCCACACTGGAGGGCCGCATGGCAGGACATCTCCACATTTGAAGAAAGTGGGAAGTGCATGTAAATAGCATTTCTCTAACATAAATCCCTGTCTCCTGGAGGACAGCTCCCACCTCTGTAGCCTGACTTCAGGGGTAACCAGACCTTTGCTTCCTACGGCCCTCCAAAATACCCATTCTTACCATGGAAAGGAAGTCAGTCTGGGTGATACAAGCCTGGTATTCAGTTACTCCGGAGGCTGAGGCAGGTGAATCCTGAATTTAAAGCTAGTTTGGGAAGCTTGGTGAGACCCTCTTTATCAAAATAAAGAGGAGCAGGACAGCTGGGACTGTGGATCAGTGGTCCAGTCCTTGCTTCATGTGCATTAGGTTCTGGGTTCAACCCATAGGATGGACAGACAGACAGAAAGACGGGAGAGAGGAAAAGGGAGGGAAGAAAGATGACCTAGTTCTCTGTTTTTCATGGATAGAGAAGTTAAGACCCAGAGAACTGAGGCAACTTTCTCAAGATTATATAGCAAGTTGCTGGCTCTCTAGGAGCACACCAATCTCCTGTCCTTGACTACCAGACAGTGACAGGGAGTGAGGGTCCTTTAGTCTTAGAAGCAGAGCTGAAGGAGACAAGAAGATTCTGACAAGATGCTGTCATCAAGCCAGATCAAACAAAGCCTTTTTGTTGGGTCAGACAGTCAAGACACGAAATCAGGATGTCGGGGATGCTGCTCCCCAATTAGTGTCAGTGTTCATCCGCAGCCCCGCCCACTGCAAGTGGTGAGTCTGGCTCCTCTAGGAGGCCCTGCCCCTGCCAGCCTCTTGAGGGGCTTGTCAACAGAACTAGGGTTGGGAGCAAGACCTCTCCCCTGTTTCTGCCATTTACACACAGCACCTAGAGTTAAGTGTCATCCAGGCCCAGCTTCCAAAGCTGTATGAACCTGGCTGTGAACCCAGGTCAGTGCCCCACCACATCAGAACACAGAACCACATACAAAGCCACATGCCAGGCACCAATAAGCACTCAATGCGACTGACTTTCTGCCCCCTTCCCTGCCATCTGATGCCACCAACACAGACAGACCTTGTAGCAGAGATGCTCTAGCCTGATGAGGAGAGAAATTCAATCCTTGTCTGACTCAGAAGCCATCTCTCTGCGGGCACCTGCAGGATACTCCCAGCATGAACAGATCTCTTTTCTGTTTTTCAATTGGGATTAAGGTTTTCTCACACCAAGATCAAAATTAGTTTTCCTGATCTTAACTCGTGATGGAGGGCAATTAAGAGAGGAGAAGGGCCAGGAGGGAAGGCTGAGAAATTACAGGGATGGCTGGGCCAGGGAAGGGCTTTCTGGTCTCCCTCATCTGGCCCAAAGGACATGGATGGGACCAAGAAGGGTCCTAGTCAGGCTACCACACAGGCTGTCCCAGACTCTCCAGGTCCCTAAGATGGACGGGAAGCCTTGGCCAGAGATCCAGGGCCATCATTCTGCTGTGAGCACAATTGACATCAAGTTGAAAGCCCCACAGTCCCAGACCTCAGTGGCTTTTCATGGTCTCGCCCATTTCTGTGCCCTGCGACTAGGAGTGTGCCTGGGAATGCTCTTTCCCCTTTACCTGCTTCTCAGCTTCAAGAACCATGACAGCTCCAGGATCCAATGAAACAACACTAGCTGTGGCCATGTCCAGCCCTTCTATTCCTCTGCCAGACTCGAGAGACCTGCAGGGTTAGATCTGCTCGTTACCTGTTGCTAACACTCCCCATGCTCACCCCCTTCATGTGTATGTGGCCATGAGTGTCTGTGTATGTGTTCCTGCATGTATGTGAATGTTCACATATGTGCATACATACTGCCCATGAGGTCTGGCTAGTAGTATATGCCACCTCCCCCACATTATCTTCCTGTCACCTGTCAGGAAGACATAAATGGAGGCCACATTGTAGAACTGCCATGCTCACCCATGGATATACTCCGTAGGGAGCTCTGCATAGGGCCTGGGAGACCTTGTCTTACCCCTTGCCACCACAGTACTCTGGCTATAGGACGGACTCTCATTGGCTTTTATTTGGAAAGTCAAGCATGGCAAAAGATGGTCCAACATGTCCTACAGAGGGACTCTGAGGAGGAGAATAGAGAGGACCGGTCACACTGGGCCTGGGAATCAGAGTACAGGGTTTGGTACTCTCAGGGCAGTGAGCAGAGCTCACTCCAGGCCCTGTTCTGCTGCCCAGCCAACCCGGGAGTGATTTGGAGGTAGCATAGGAAAGAGACGCCCCACAGTGGTTGACCTACGCAGAAGCTCATTGAAAATTTCAAGCTGGGAGTTAGTTTAAAGCAAAGAATGGTGCTTATTTGGCCAGTTATGCAAATCGTTTACTGCAAAGCCCTCTGGGAACTGCAATTATTGAAGAAGATGATGCAATGGAATTAAAGATGGGAAGGGAGAAATGTAGCAGTCTGCAACTGCCAGGAGCACATGCCCTGGAGCTGGGTTTTATCTTTCTGGTCTAGCAAATCGAGCTGAACCCTTCCTAGTTAGACCACAGAGAGCATGCTCAGCAGGCCGGAGGTGCACAGGCCAGTCCATATCACAGTCCTACTGCAAGGCCACTCTTTGGTTTTTCTCTGGGATGAAGGCTGTGGTGTCCTCAGGTGCCCGTGTCCTCTTGTGTTCTGTTCCAGCAATGGGTGATACAACCTGCTAGGTCACTAACAAATCATCTACTTCCGTCTTGTCCCCTCTCACTCTAGGGAATGCTGCACTAGGTTGTGAAGACACTTAAATGGTCTCAGAAAGGTCCTTGAGGTGAGGACCCAGGCTCCTCCAAATGCTATCTTGCTAGTCAGGTAGACAGGCCATCATGAAGCTGGGCATCCTTGATGCAGAGTGTGGTGGTTTGAATTTGCTTGGCCCAGGGAGTGGCACTATTAGGAGATATTATTGGAGTTGGTGTGGCCTCGTTGGAGGAAGTTCATCACTGTGGGCGTTGGCTTTAAGACCCTCACCCTAGTTGACTGGAAGCCAGTCTTCTCCTATCGGCCTTCAGATGAAGATGTAGAACTCTTGGCTCCTTCTGCAACATGCCTGCCTGGATGCTGCTGGCTCCTGCCTTGATGATGATGAACTGAACCTCTGAACCTGTAAGCCAGGCCCAAGTAGATGTTGTTCTCTATAAGAGCTGCCTTGGTTGTGGTTTCTCTTCACAGCAATGAAACCCTAACTAAGACACAGAGAACCCTAGAGAAGCCTCAGATAGCCTCAGTCTTGGGCCAGCATACCCTGAGACTTCATGAGAAACTCTAAGCCAGAGGCCACAGCTGGACCATCCCTGATGTTCTAACCCAAAGAAATCACTTGTGTCAGCTAATGTTTGCTGTCACTGAAAGACACTGTTTTGGGCTTGTAAAATGTCAATAAGTAACTGATGTAGGTAGTACTTTACTCAGGCGTGGGGAGGCCAGAAGATGAGGGGACAATCATTATTGAAAAGACAGCTTGTCACTGGTCTCAGGGGAACAGTGTGTCATGACACGCACAGCCACACAGGGCAGCATTAGATTTAATATGGGACACAGGGAGTAAGGGGGAGTCATGAGAACTCATGTGCCCCACTCCCCCCAAAAAACAGGCATGTGTACCACAAGGTAGATAGGTTGAGGCACGCCTTACTGGAATTGTCTCAGTGAGTCCTAGGGTGAGGGACTCTCTCTAGGTACTTAGCACTGGAGTAGAGGAAGCCCATAAAGCAAGTGGATGGAATATGGATTTACATATGGTTGCCATCCCCAAGTGTCAGCTATCCCTAGGAGAGGCAGATTCTCCAGGTCAGCCAGAATTGTGGGGAACCAGAGCATCAGAAATTAAGACAGCAGAATGCTGCCATAGCCTTAATTGTCAACCATACTGCATTTAGAATCACTTAGGAGACACAGCTCTGGGAGGTGGAGTATTTCCAGAGAATATAAACTGTGGAAGGAAATGCAGTCATCCAGCAGCTATGGAGAACTGGGTATCTGAAAGGGGGACTGGGAATGAAATAAGACAGGCGGGCAAGGGAAAAACGAAGCCAAGACAAAGATTTCTGATCAAAGTCAAAGTTTAATTTTCAGCTCTGCATGTATATATAGGGGAAAACCAAAGACCCATCCTTTGTTCTGGCTAGGTTCTGTTGCTTTGCTTCAGCTGGACAATGTTGAAAAGCAAGCTCTGCAGGCAGTCTGTTCCAACAGGAAACTGCAGGGTGGGCAAGACTGGAGACTCACCTGGGTTGGAAGACTCCACCTTAGGTGGGCTGGGTCTCCTGAAACCAGCTGTGGCAAACAGTCAAGGTCTGTTTAGCCTGCTCAAGGCTGGGGGAAGGGCACAGGGAAAACCCACACTGAGTGCAGGAGTCATCATTTGGACTTCCAAGCTGAATAAAAAGAAAAAGGAGGGAAGGAGCCCATGGAACGCCAGTGTTCACTGTTCTCTGCTCCCTGGTCTGTGGAGATGTGAGCAAGTAGCCCCCACTTTCCTGCTGCCATGTCTTCCTTGTCAGGATGCTTGAATCATGAGCCAAAATACATCTCTCCTTTGAGGTTTTGTTTGTTTGTTTGTTTGTTTGTTTGTTTGTTTTGGTTAGGTATTTATTTCACCACAGTAAAAATAGAAGTAGTCAGTACCAGGGAGGGGAGGTCAGAGCCACAGGGACCCTCCACCCATCACCTGGTTTCCGTTTCTGGGAGCCCAGAACCTGGAGGAGCTCAGAGGCTCCAACTGAGAGCTCTGGGGAAGCCTGGGTCCCAGCATGGCTCCAGAGAGATAGGGGACTTCTTATACTTACAATACTCTATACCCTTCAGTACTATCTAGGGACTATCTGGGATACTGTGGCCTGAACATAAAATTTAAGAGGCCTCCACAGTCTGTCCACACCTGCCTCTGTAGTCTCATTGTCCAAGCTTAGCCCTACCCTGTGAGTATGACCCACCTCTTACAGTAAGCCCTCACTAGTGTCTGGGAAGGAGAAGCCCTCAGTAGACTTCATGCCTCCACATATGCCATTCCGTCAGCCTAAAACATATCCCTTCCCTTCATCATCCGACAAACACCATACCAGAAATCTCACTTTAAAGGCTATCCCTCTGCAGAACCCCTGCCACCACAGCAGGCTAGGCTCCCCACTGTCCCTGACACTCACACACCTGGCAATGGATCACCTACCTGTCCTTCATTCTCTGTAGAATTCCCTAGGAGCAGGACTATGGCTTATTATTCTCCCTTAGATCTTTATCACATGGCATTAGGCCTGGTGACACTGTCCTTAACAAATGGCTTGGTTGCATGGCTGGATCAATTGGTTGATGAACAAATGTGGCATTGTGCAGTTCATTCTCACCCCTAGGAGCTCATTTGGTTACCTCAAATCATTATAGTCATTATCACCACCATCATCATCACCACCATTATCATCCCATCATCATCACCACCATGTCTTTTCTGCCCACCTCATGGGAGGTCAAGGATTCTGGGAGGCAAAAGATATGGGTTACCTTTACCAATTGTAAAGTGCAATTCAACACAGGAGGGATTTCCTAAGCTCTGCTGGGATCTTGTATCATAGCTGCCCCCCTCCCTTCACACTCATACCTCCCTCCCTTTTCTTACTCCTCCCCTCCTCCAACCTCCTCAACAGCATGTGGCTGCCCCTCTAGCCCTTTTCCCCTCCCTTTTCTTTCTTTTCAATAAGCAAACTTGAGAGATGGTAAACGGTTCCCCATTATTCAAATGGCATGGAAATTACCTACTTGGCATTCCTCTTTGACATGGATCCTTTAATTAGCCACTGGCTCCCCATCTTGGGTGTTTCTCTGGCTCCACAGCTCCCCCACTTCCTCCCTCCCTCCATTAGCATCCTAATCAGGGAAATACAGGCTTTGGGAAGGGGGAGAAGGGGCGGTGGCCTGGAGGTGTGGGAGGACCTTCGCATGGGACTGGCAGAGAGGACTTGGTTCTGGAGCCTGTTCCTCTGAGCAACTCTGTGACCTCAGACTTAATTGGAGTCACTCACAACAGGAAGTACCACTAGCTCATACTGAGGCTCTGATCCCATCCAGATCTTTTATCTCAGCTACACACTACACACACACACACACACACACACACACACACACACACAAACACACATATGCACATACACTGACACACTCACCCACACACGCCCTGCCTCTAACAAGCCCA
This sequence comes from Tokudaia tokunoshimensis, assembly GCA_036184795.1. Lineage (NCBI taxonomy): Eukaryota > Metazoa > Chordata > Mammalia > Rodentia > Muridae > Tokudaia > Tokudaia tokunoshimensis. The sequence continues at coordinate 39,064,047 of BTHU01000010.1, read as the reverse complement.
TCTCTCCTGCGCTCCTTCTGATCTTCTGGTCTCCCCATTCTCATAGAACTCCCAACTGACCCATACCATCATTTGGATTCTACAGCTCTGGGGGGCAGGGTTGGTGCAGGAAGAGCCCTAATGGGACTCTCAGCCTGGAAGGGCTCAGGTCCCTGGCTTCTCAAACCCTTGATCCTAGAGCACCTGTCTCAACCAGGCCCTCTGTGTACCTCAAGTCTCATTCTCCCAACCCCATGAAGGAGGGGCCCTTGTTCTTGCTTCTCAGATGAGGAGATAGAGTCACCCAAGAGCACTTGATACACAATTAGTAAAGTCAGGAACAGCACCCTCCCCACATTCCATACCCCCAAAAATCTTTCTGTTCACTAAATACTTTACTTCTGGACTGAGGAACTCTATTTCCTGTCAGGACTGAAGTGCCAGCCTTCTTCCTTTAGATCTGCCCCCTTCAGGTTAGAATATATAGCACAGCAGCTGCTAACAGAGAGGTTGAGTCACAGTCACTGTGCAAGGGAGAAGCTCTTTAAGTCAGTGAACTTTCACAGTAATCTTTCCAGTGAAGGCCTAGCTCTGGTTTGGTACCTTCCATATCAGGGACTCAAGCTTCAAGCACTTCTTTCCTCACTTCACATCACGGCCCAAGGTGGCTGCTCCCTAACTAGTCATTATATCTGTACTGCAGCTAGCAGGAAGATGAGCGTATTCTAGTTTCTTTATGGACACCTCCTGGAAGCTGTGCACACTATTTCTACCACCATTGCTCATCCAGAGTTTAGTCTTACAGAGGTAGCTAGCTGCAAGGGAAGCTGACAAATGCTATCCTTATTTTAGATAGTTGTGAGCAGGGTTCTTACAGAGGAGAAAGGATGTTAACCCTCTGATTCTTGCTGTCCACAAGTCTTCCCAGCTTCATTTCATTCAGGAGGCTGTGTGAACCTTGAACAGCACCTCCCCCACTTTTGTTGAGTGACCCAGAAACTGATCATCATTGCTAGTGGACCAACACCCTGAACTTTTCCTCACCCTGAATGCAGTTCTTCTTTGTAGAGTGTTTCCTCTATTGCTCACTGCTGTGGTCCTCTCTGCCCTGCCCTCTTACAGCTGCCGTGCTCTTCCCTCTCCTCACTTTTTAAAGATGGTACTGAACCTAGAACAAACAATTCCGTAGAAGTACCACTGTAGCCACTGTGGGACAAAATACCTGACAAGAAGCAACTTAAGGGAGGAGAGTTTATCCTGGGCCACTGTTCGATTGCCCTGGTGCTGCTTGTATTTTAATGCTAATTCTGCATCCACAAGAGGGACTGCCCCTACAAGGAGTGGATCTTGTACTCAGGTGATTCCATGTGAACCTTTTCCCCATTTTAATCGGTCAATAAAGACAGCAGAAGCCAATCACTGGGTGAAGGATAAGGTGGGATTTCCAGGTCCCAGAAGGAAGAGGAGGAGGAGAGAGAGAGAGAGGAGGGGTCTGACAAGACTGTGGAGCAGATAGGAATCAACAGACAGGTAGGACTCAGGGGCGGAGGCTAAGGAGAATGGGGCAAGATATTCTTCACCCAGCAGTTGTATAATCTGGCTGGTTTTAAAATATTAAGGCTGTCTGGTGCTTTCCATTCACAGCGATTCAAGTGGCCAGAAGAAAGGGCACAGCCATGGGACAGTCATTAGAGGTTTGGCGGAGCTAGCTGTGGGAGCTGAGTGAGATGGCTGTTGCTGGCATTGGGTAAGGATAAGGAGCAAGCGTGCATTTTAAGATCACATGCAACAGTTTGAAGGTACCATCCATCACAGCAGGGACAGCATGGTGGTGAGGGCATCTCTGGCTGGGGCGGCTAGGATTCTTCACAGGCCACAGCTTGACCAAACAGAAAACAGAATGGACAGGAAGTGGGGCCAGACTATAAAACTTCAAGGCCCACCCACAGTGAGCCACTTCCTCCATCGAAACTCCAGCTCCTAAAGACTTGACAACCTTCTAAAATAGTGTCACCAGTTGGGGACTAAGTGTTCAGATACATAAACCTATGGGGAACATTTCACATTCAAAACAGCATGATCATTTTCCAGGGAGTTTCCCTCTCCCCTCAAGCTAAAACCAACCAGATAGCATGGTTTTGATCAGACTGTGCTCACTGGACAGCCCTTCCTGGGCTGGTACTAGGTACTCTGCTAGGCACAGGGGACACACACATGTGACATTGGACCTACCCTTGGCAGCTCACAGACTAGCCCTACCACATAGCTGCACATCCAAGTCACTTAGCAACAGGTGTCTCCATGTTTTATAAGATTTAGAATTATGTGACTATGACACTGTGACATAAAGATATTAATAAAGTCTCACTTTATATGCAAAATATGAAATAACATGTATTGTTCGCATTTTTCTAGGCATGAAGAATGTTGAAGCTGTCAGGCCCAGGGAATTGTAAACTGTGTTCTCAGTCTTGCTGTGCAACAGGGTGACTTCAGCTCATCAACAGAAACACCGACCCACCTGTGCCAGGATTTGTCTTCAATTATGCAATTTTCTCCATTGTACAAGGCCTGCTGGGGCTCTGCCTCACACACCATGCCCCAGGTCTGGGAGTCAGAGCTCTGCCTCTGGCATCACAGAGAGCTATCTTTTGGCTCCTAGCTCCATCACTGTGTAATCTTGGGCAAGGTGTGAAGCTGCTCCATGCCTCAGTTTCCACGTATGTACAGTCAGGATGACCTTGCCGGAGGATCTAGTGAGAGAGAGGATTTGTGTGCAAGAGTGCTTGCTGAATATGCCTTAGGACCTGAACGCGGATCCTCAGTATACATGTCAATAAGCCAAACTTGGCAGCCTGAATCTGTATTCCCAGCCCCGGAGAGCCAGAGACAGGAAAATCTTGGGGTTCGCTGGCTAGCCAGTCTAGCTGAGTTAGAGAGTTCCAGATTTGGAAAGAAAATCCTGCCTCAAAAAATAGAGAGTGATAAAGAAAGACACCTGACATTGACCTCTGACCTCCATGTGCACATATATATGTGTACACACAAACATGTACTTAACACATTAATTAACCTGGAGCTCCACCCTAGGGAAGTCCCTCCCCACAGAGAATCCATGGAGGCTTTCCTGGGGGCAAAGGTCCTGCCATTCATCTACTGCAGAGCAGAGCACCAAGGAGCCAGAGAGACAGCAGACCAGGCAGGTGGTTAGCGGGCACACACAACCCAGGAGTAGAAACAGGCCAGCGGCTCCTGACAAAGCAGGGCAAGGGGCAGCCAGGGCCCTTCCACATGTGCAATGGTCTCTGGCCAGAGGTAGTGAGGGCTTTCTCTTTCCTGTCTTTGCCTTGTGTCAACTTTTGCAGGCCTAGTGAGCCCTCTCAGAATCCTGACTTTTAAAAGACCAAAGCACAAAAGACCAAAACACAATATACTGTTACAAGGGAAGCCATTTCCTCAGGCATCATCCAGTGGGCTTTTAAAAGAAAAATGTACATTTTAGTCACATACATGCCCGCCCCGCCCCCCCCCCCCCCCCGCACCCTAATGTATCAAGGACAGGAACTGGTTGCAGAAAACAGTGAGGAGTTAAAGTTGTTCCTCAGGATATTTAAACCTCTGGAATAAGGCATGGAAACACCCATGATTTCTATTACTGATAAGCCTGGCTTCTGCCAATTCTATTGTAGCTGGTTGCCCACATCCACAACGAAATCCTCAATTTCACTGAAAGCTTAGTGAGGATGGAGATGCACACTACTTCCTGGCCAAGTTCACGGGCTCCCTGAGTTCTTCCCACACTCCCCCTGGATTTCCAGGATGCCAGAGAGAAATCCTTGCCATACACAAAGCCCCAGTTTTGTTCTCAACCAGTGGTTAAGAACATCAGAGCCTATCAGGCTTGGCGGCACAGGCCTATAATCCCAGCTTCTCAGGAGGCTAAAGGAGGAGGATTGCATACTCAAGGACAGCCTGGGACACAGAAAGCGTTCAAGGACGGCCTGTGTAACTCGGTGAAGCTCTATCTCAAAGGGAGAAGTGGAGAAAAGGGCTGGGGATGTAGCCAGTGCTTTGTGCTTGTCTAGTGCAGAGGTTCTCAGCCTTCCTAATGCTGAGACCCTTACACAGTTCCCTATGTTGTGCTGAATGTCCACCAACCATAAAATTTAATACAGTTTCTCATGTTGCACTTAACCCCCATCTATAAAATTTATTTTTGTTGCTACACCATAACTGTAATTTTGCCACTGTTACAAATCATAATGTAAATATTTTTGGAGGTAAAGGTTTGCCAAAGGGGTTGTGACCCACAGGTTGAGAACCACAGATCTAGAGTGTAAAAGGCTCCAGCTTTTATCCCTGGTATTTTAATTAATTTATTAGTAAGATAATGTGTATTACTATTACACCTATTAGTATAATATTAGTAAGATAAAGTGATAGAATGCGCCGGGCAGTGGTGGCGCACGCCTTTAATCCCAGCACTTGGGAGGCAGAGGCAGGCGGATTTCTGAGTTCGAGGCCAACCTGGTCTACAGAGTGAGTTCCAGGACAGCCAGAGCTACACAGAGAAACCCTGTCTCAAAAAACAAAAAAAAAAGTGATAGAATGCTTATTTAACATGTTTGAAACCCTAGGTCCAACACCCAGTACTGAAAATAAAAATGTATCAAAGCCAGATTTTCTCTACTTATCCATCCACTGTGCCTCAGTTTCCTTACAACCAGGGGCACAGGGTGAGTGCCAGCAAAGCTGCGAGAACTGAACTCAGCTCACCTCTGTGCTCAGTTTCTCTGGTCAAGCTGCCTCCATGGTGGGTCTCAACCCCCAGAGACAATGGGGCAAGGAAGCCCCAGACTCGGTGTTATTTACTAACTGCCTTCGTGTTAATAAGCACACAGGAACAATTAGCAGAGTTATTTCAATTCTGAGGTTTGCTTGACAATAAAAGCTTCCATTTCTCCTTCCCCGATGTCTCTGCTAATTACAAACGTCGTTGTCGTCCATCGTGGCTGTCATGCACACCCATGCTGGCTGCATCTAAAGTGGTTGTTAAGGCAGAGTAATGGTGCACACTGACTAATTGGCCATCACACCCAGGATGAATGGAGACAGGTGAAGGATGCTGGCCAGGACCTGCCTAGTCTTAGGACCCCAAACTACATAGCTCCAGCAAGACCTTTGTACCACTCTCCTTGACTTCCTGGCTGCCCATAGGAATGGGCGGTGGAAGGATGTGTGGATAGGTGTGCTGAACTCTGGGAACCTGGGCTAGGCCAGATCTGTGACACAATGCTGTGTGACTTGCAATTACTTGCTATGGCTCTCTGGGTTACCTGTTAATCATCTATAACATGGGATGAGGAGGAAGAGGTAGGTCTAAGATGTTTTCTAGAGCCTCCCATCTACTGCACCTCAATTATTCTGGGGCAGGTTACCCTTCATGTATCTAGGCAGCCTTCTTTCCGTGCCCCGGGGTAATCCAAGCCAACTGGCCCTGAGAGTCAGAGATTGGCGGAAATGACCATGCTCACCTAATACTTCACATGGACTATTTCCCCAGACTTCCCAACCTCTCTGCAGTTGGATGAGGCCACATAGTCAGTACTGACCAGTGAGCTATCAGGAGAAGTGACATGTGTCACTCCTAGCTGCAGGTTACAATAGAAATGACCACCCTGCTGCATCTTCCCATGTGGTGTGCAGAAGGATGTGGTGGGAAGGTGGATAAGCTAAGTTGGAAGCAACCCATGTTCCATTCTGCCATTTGGAGAACATTTTGCAGAATTAGCAAACAGGCCTTTGCCTGTGTAAAGAGATGGATAACCCTAATGGTAAGTATTTTCCTAGAGAATTCCTATCATGGGGTTTTTAACGAACACCTCTGGGGGTAACAGTAAAGAGGCAGGTCTCCATCATGGACTGCAGAGGGGCCAGCCGCAGACACAGAGAGTGCCCTTTCTATAGCACACTGGCTCCAGAGTGAGGCGCAGTCTCCTCCAGCTGCTCCCCCACCCCACCCTCCAGCTTCACAGCTCTTCACAGCCAAGCCAGAGGAGCTGGGAACGAAATCCTCAAGGTGGGACCAGGAATCTAAGGGGAAATTAGGCTTCCTCGTGTTCCCCAGAGAGGCTTTTCACATGGTTTACCCAGAAGGCAATATGTCTGGGACAGAAGACTCACCACATGGATTTCAGGCCTGGGAAGAAATATCTGGGTGGGGGCTTTGTTCTGAGTCCTCTCCATCGAGGGAAATTAATGCAGAATAGAGTGCCTGGGTTCTCTTCCGTCCCTGCAGCATATCCCTTCTTGCTTCTTTGGAGTATTAGTGAGAACTAGAACCTTTCTCACCTCCACAGGGAGTGAGCAGACCACAGAACCCTTGATGCAGCTTAAAAATCACAAACTGCTTGAGGAAGGAAATAATTCTGACGCCTATGACTTCAACACACAAGACTGCAGTGAGAGGACCACGAAAGGCTCCCTCGAGAAGAAGAGGACTCTAGGATGAGTGTGGAATCCCCAGCATCAACCCCGGCATCTCCAGTCCGGGTTGGGACATCTTAAATGTGATCGAAGAGCCTCCAGAAGTAAAGGATTCTAGAGTCAAAGCTCCCGAACAGTCCTGGAAATAAACGGATGCGGGAGGCCACCCATCCCATCCGGCAAACATCAAGACGGAAACCACAAGGGTGCCCTTGGATGCTGCCTCTCAAGGCAGTGCAGAGGAACAAACTTCTCACCATCACCCCCTTTCTAGGTCCTGTGCTCACCCCCGCCCCCCCAACTAACACAATTGTAAGCAGCTGTTCCCATGCACCAAATAAATAAATAAATAAATAAATGGAGTGACTTTGTATTTGAAGGACACACACCAAGTCTCCTCTCCAGGGCCCTTTCCCAAGCCTCAGTACATTACCTCCACGTGACCAGGCTGTCAGCTCTGCCACCAGAGCTCAGCTGGGCGGTGATAAACACAGGAGGCAGCACACTGTCTACCAGCTTAGGGCCTGCAGTCAGGGATGGGGGTTGGGAGGGGCCATCCCTGGAGCCACTCCAGGATTTATGTTTGAAACATTTTCCTTTGTCAGGGGAGAAAACAAGCAGATGTTCATAAAGGTGAACTTTGTAAATCAGCGCACGTGTGTTGGTGTACGATGCCCTTTGAGGTCACCGAACAGGGTTGAGTTTCTGCACCAGCACCTGGCATGCTTGGGCAGAAGTACCCACCCACCACCTCCCACAGGCCCCACCCCCTTGCCTCTCCCCTTGCTCTGACTCCTTCTCCAGGAAGTCTTCCCAGACATTCTTCTTTCTTGCCCCCAATACCAATAACCGATGGCCCTTTCTCAGGCTGCTATGAGCTCAGGTTAGTCCACAATCATTTGTTTCTCTTCATCCTGTGTCAGAAGCATATCTCCCAGCCCTTGCCAAGCCTAAAATTCATGGGAAGCAGTGCCAACTACTACCCAAGCCAGAGTCCCATCCGAGACCCTGTGGAGTCTGGAAGTCTGTATAGAGTGTTCCTGTGGACTTGCAACTTTCAGGAGAGCAGACCCACCACTTGTGATCAGAGCTGATCAGGATAGGGCCTTCAGAAGCTCTGAGCATTGATGAAAGTGTGGTACTGCCCACTCTACACCTGCCACATGCAATTCCAGCCAACTGGAGCAGAGCTGTGAACGAGAAGCTTCCACGGCACACACGTGCAGCAGAGCTGAATGTCTTGGGGTTCGCGGATGCCTTAGAATGCAGCTAAGTCTACCCAGCACATGGGGAGGTCACTGCTCCTGCCAGCTGTGGGGGAAAGGTGAAAATGTGCGTCTCAGGGGAAGGTTGATAATAAAGCTGGGACTCAGCATGCAGATGGGACAACAGAATGTAGTCTCCCAACCTCTGCAGCAGTCAGGTGGTGTTAGGCTAAGTCTCCCTAGCAACCCTTTGCTTCCTCAGTCTGGAGAGCCAAGGAAGGAAGCTCCTTGGGCTCTGTCAAATATGGGGACCACTGGGACCTTCCTCAACCATCACTCCCAGGAGCAGACCTATTGGGTCAGTTGGATGCCCATTACTATAACAAATCCCTAAGCTAGTCGATTAATAAAAACTTTGACCCTTGGTTTCAGAGGCTCTGGTCCATGATCAGCTGGCTCATTACATTAGGGTCTGTGGCCACTCATCATGGTGGGAGGATGTGACAGAACACAAGCAGAGACAGCATAACCCCTCACCTCATGGCTGAGGAGCAAAGGAGAAAGAGAATCTCACAAGACCCTTTGAGGGCCCACCCCCAAAGACCTAAACACCTCCCATTAAGGCCCACTTCTGGAAGGCTCCACCACCTCCCAGTAGCTCTGCCCCATGCACCCCAGCCTTTCACACACAAGAATTTAGGAGAGATTCAACTTCCAAATGCAGCAGCAATGATGGTGGCCCAGTGAAGGAAGGACTTCAGCATGCCTAGGAAAACCTCCTCAGCCTCAGAAGTCTGTCACCTAGAACCGTGTTGCCAGAGGTCCTGGGCCGCCCAGCCCAGTCACATCAGACTTTCTGGTGGCTTAGAGTCCAGATATCCCACAGCAAGGGACAGGCATGAGCTTCCCAGTCCTCTGACTTAGAGAGCCAGAGGAGTCACACCATGGACAATGTGGGACATCAGGACTCCAGATGAGAGTGGGAAAAACCAGTTCTGGCTCCCAGCTCACCCCAGCTGTGTTCTTAGGGCCTGGCAAGCCACACCCCTTGGATCATCGCTGTTCTTATATAACATGAGGAGGGATAGTATCCTGAGCGCTAGTAGCACTGTATGTTTCAGCTGATGGTCTACATTCTAGAAAGATCCTCAGTGAGGCTTCACCTCTGAGCCTGCCTCCCCAGTAGCATATGGGTCTGCCCTTACCAGAATGCCAGCACACACAGACATCCCTTTGGAAATGTGCTTTGGGACTGACAAGGAAGTGCTAGTCTGCTTGAGTTGGGTTCTAAGCAAGAATGCAGCAGTGTAGTGAAGTGTGGGCATCGAGGAGCACAGGAAGCTGGAATGTAGATCCCAGCAAGCTTGGGGGAGGGGGTTGAAGCAGGAATTCTTGCTGAGTGGAATAGAGCATCCACAGGACTCTGGGACCTGACAGTCCTGATTTCCTCGGGATTCCAGGCTCTCTATGCTGGAAAGGAAAAGAAGTATCCATGAAGAAAAAGAATGTGAGAGGAAACCAGAGGACTGAGGATTTGGTGGATGCTGGGCACATAGGTAACATTTCATCTCCACAGCTTGGGAATAGTATGATGACATTTGTTTTATAGATGAGGCAACTGTGATTCAGAGGGGTCAATGACAAGCTCAAGATAATGCGGCTAGGACATGGCAAGGCCAAGACTCACTCCAAATCATATGATCTTTCTATGCACTTTCTCCAGCAATAGAGGCCTCAGGAATTTAACCCAGAGAGTCCAGGAGATAGTTTAGCCCAGACTACGCCTTGGGTACTTAGCAGGTTAATCTCCTATTTCCACCTACCCTCTTCGTACCTTGCAGCCAAGATATTCCCAGAACCCAAACAACAACCATGTGTTCCTCCAAATCTGGGAGAGAAAATGGAGCCATCTTGAGATTCCTTTAGGACATTCAGCAACCACCATGCTAGGCATTACAGCTTCTACCCTCCTATCCCCACTGAGGACAGGATTTGGGCAGATCAGAAGTTAGGGAGCAGGGCAGCAGGGGTACCAGGGTGCAGAGGGCCCTAGCCTCCTAGCACCACAGAGATGGACTCTTGGAGTGAACTCTGGCTGCTAGATCCTTTCAACAGAAACTAACTCTCTCTCTCTCTCTCCCTCCCTCCCGCCCTCCCTCCCTCCCTCCCTCCCTTCCTTCCCACCCCAAGTTCTGCCTCATGGATGTTATCCCACCTTGTAAGCTCTCCGCTACTTCTCCAGTGCCTGCCTGCCTACTGCCATGCTCTCTGCTCTGGTGGTCATAAACTAACTCTAAAACTGTAAACAAGACCCCAGTAAACTCTCTCCTCCATAAACTGCCTTGATCATAGTGTCTCTTCTCAGCAACAGAAGAGTAACTAAGTCGCACAGCCAAGTCAATAGGAAAGTCCACAGTCCACCATGGCATTCATCCATATGGTAACTAATTACAACTGATTGTGATTGTGGAACTGATTGTGACAAGGCCCATGACTGAGAAAAGTCATGTAGTGTGGGCATTCAGGGAAGGGAAGACTTCCTGTAGGAGGTGGCTTCTGATCTGCACCTAAAAACAGGGAGGTAACACAGACAAGCAAACATTTAGGGAGGGAGAGACAGAAAAATGTATTAACTCTTAACCCCAACAGCATTCAGCATCGAGTCCCTATCCACTGCCCCCTGAGCAGCAGTCCCCAGGCCTGCCCTGAGCTGCAGTGTCACCGAGGGCTCCAGGGTTCTAGGATGAGAGACAAAGCAGGAAGACAGAAACACATGTCCAGACGAGCTCTGACTATACTTTGAGGAGGGTGAGGAGAATCCAGGGTCGAATGCAAACAGACCAGGGAGGATGGCGCAAGGTCACAGCACTCAGGGGGAGGGGAGGGCACCCACTCTGCACTCTCAGCACCCCAGTCCTGACCCACATCACAGAGCACAGCAAGACTGTAAACCACTATGTAGGGAGGACATTTATTGACATGGAAAAATGTCCCTATATATTTCAGGTGAGATGGCAGGTCGCAGTATAACACCTATGGTGTGATGCCGTTCTTGTAGGGGAAAAATATCTTCATATAAGTCTGGGAAAATATACACCCAAGATTTCAGCCATGGCAATGTCCAGGTAGTAGGTTATGAGTTTTTATCCTCTTTACACATACCTGGATTTTCTAATTCTTCTACAAAAAAAATAAACAAATAAATAAAAAATTAGACATTATTGGTGCTAATGCACAGGCTTTTTTAAAAAAAAACTAGTTAAATACATCTAGAATTTGAGTAGGTGTGGTAGGCAGGAATCTGATTGCAGAAGGCAGAGGGGGAAGGAAGGATGGTGTAGCAAGAGGGGAGTAGGAAGCAGGGTGGAGAGGGTTAGGGTGGAGAGATGGGGGGAGGATTCATGGTGAGAATGGGGAAGTGGGAGGATTTCATAGGGATAAGGAAGACAGTAGTCTTCCTAGAGGTCCTCCCTAAGAGGACCAAGGACTTAGATGCTAGTTTATAAGTTCTGTCCCTCGTTCTTCTGCTCCCCTATCTCCTCATAGTGAGGGGTGCAGTCTAGAAGCCCATAGCTGAATGAAAAGATGCATAAGAAGGTATGGAGAGGCATCATAGGGTCCCAGGGGAGTGGGTATTTGGAAGCTAAGCTTGGCGTATATGAGAAGCAGGCAGGCCCCAGGCACAGAAGTAGACCTGGGCAGCACCCCAAGAAGAACTGCCAGGTGAGCCTTCAGAGTGAGGCAGGTAGTAGACAGTCTGACATCCCCCTCAATGCCTGTGACCCAGTGGTTAATCCAGATCCCTGTGATTGGCAGCCTAAGGCCTAAGCTGTGGCCAGAGGATGCGGGCTGGGGGTGGGGGGCTCAGCCAGGCAGGGCAGGAAGCACCCTACACTTCCCAGCCCTCTAGGAAGCTACACAGGTGAGGCCAGTTAATGACACTGCCTGTGTCACATAGGTGTCTGGCATTCTCTTTATACCACCATTCAGTATACTCTCTGTAAGCAGCAAAATAGTGAAGACAGCCAGGGCTCTCCTTGACTAGGTAACAAGCTGCTTAATGAGTGAGGAGCTTTCTGTCCCTAGAGTTAATCAAACAGGAACATGTCCCCAAAGGACATGTCAGAAAGAGTGGACTCTGAGGTCTCCCATCCCAGAGTTCCTCAGACTCCATGACAGCGGGTCTGGAGAAAGAAATGTCAGGCCTAAGACAGAAATGGCTGATGACCAACATTTCCCTGTGCCTGCACCACTCCTCACATATCTGTGCCTAAGAGGAAGTGGGTCTGTCAATGCCTCTCAACAAGAGCTGGACCTAAAAGAGGAGTCTAGCCCTCCATCTAGCTGCAAGGTAGAAATGAGATAAGGCAAGACTGGGTGGACATAATGGTCTCTGGAAGGAAGTGAGGGTCTCTGAGAGGAAGTGAAAGTCTCTGAGAGGAAGTAAGGGTCTCAGAGGGAGTGAGGGTCTTAGAGGAAGTGAGGGTCTCTGGAAGGAAGTCAGGATCTCTGGGATGAAGTCAGGGTCTTCTCTGAGAGGAAGTGAGGGTCTCTGAGAGGAAGTGAAGGTCTCTGGGAGGAAGTAGGAGTTCCTGGGGAGAAGAAGCAAGGAATCAAGAGGAAAGCGAGAGAGCTTGGGAGGGAGATGCAGATCTCTAGGCAGAAGAGAGGCTCTCAGGTGCTTTGGGATATGCCACTGGGCAGGGAGCCTGGAGGAGAAAGTGCACGTAGGAAGAGACGATGTTCACGAGGTCACAGGAACCTTTAATCTCTTTGGTCTGCTGGTGAAGGTGAGGCAGTGAGGCCCCTCGTGGTTCCGAGAATGAGAGGCAGCTTCAGCATCCTCAGTGCTCACACATGGAGTCAACAGAATGTCAATAACAGGCACTAACCTCCTCACCTCGGATGCTACCACTCTCCTCTTCTGCAACCTCAGCACCACAGTTTGCGGGTAACACCAGGGGATTTATAGGGAAGCTGACTAGGGCTTGCTTGTAGGAAGCTTTCAGTTTCTAGAACAGGAGAAAAGGGGACTAGGAGGCACACCTCCAGCAGCTGCAGCCAACATGGCGGTGCAGAACCCTATAATGAGGCAAGGCCCCTGCTGACCCTCTCTGGTCCTTTCTCCACTCGCACTCTACCCACCTAAAAACCCAGCCTAGGCCCTGACTGCTTCTGGCTCCTGATGTGTCTGAACATCCTGAAGCCATGCAGTGGGATGGAGGAGAGGACGAGTACCCACATCCCAGGATCCTGCAGGACCACCTTAGACAAGAAGTCACAAGCCTCTCTGAGCAGCCTTATGACACAACCCTGGACACTATGGATTCTGATCACGCTTCCTTCTCTGTTCCTCTCCACCTAAGAAGTGTCAGCTCCATCACAATACACCTGCCACTAGCCCCGTAACACCTGGTAGGATTCCCTACCACCACCCTGCCCACACCTTGACAAATTGTTCCTTTACCAAAAGCCCTGCTGGAATTATCCTAATGCGTTCATGCCATCTGGCTCCTGCCAGGGTCCTGACTGATGCACAGGGTCCCTAATCAGACAAAAGAATTAAACAATTTGTCCTCTCTGTGTGCCACAATTAAGTCAGTAGTTCGGCAGAATGTGAATCAGAGTCACTTTGTCAGGCTGGGAAGATGGCTCAGGATGTAAAAGCGCCTGCTAAGGAAGCCTTAGGACCGGAGTTCAAACCCTAGAATACGTGTAAAAAGCTGGATGTGATGGTGCACGTCTGTAAATCCCAGCACTCCTGTGGTGAGATGGGAAGAGAGGTAAGACAATTACCTACAAGCTCAGAGTTACCCTCAAGTACACAGCCCAGCAGCAGAAACAACAGAAACCCTGCTTCAGAGAGATAGGAGGTGAGAACTGACTCCCAAAAGATGACCTCTGACCTCCACACACATGTCCCCCCCACCCACAAACACTCCTTTTTCCTCTCTCTCTCTCTCTCTCTCTCTCTCTCTCTCTCTCACACACACACACACACACACACACACACACACACACACACTCCTCTCTCTCACACTCCTCTCTCTCTCTCTCTCTCTCTGTCTCTCTGTCTCTCTGTCTCTCTCTCTGTCTCTCTCTCTCTCTCTCTCTGTCTCTCTCTCTCTCTCTCTCTCTCTCTCTCTCTCTCTCTCTCTCTCTCTCTCTCTCACACACACACACACACACACACTTAATACATTAACTAATAGGGTCCCTGTTGCCAGCCTTATTCCGTTTCAGCACTAAACCGTAGTATTGGCCATTGTGCGGCTCATGGCTCACAACTTCCAAAACCATTCCTCCCCATGCCTACCTACTTCTTCTCAGAGGAAACCAAGTCCTAGAAATTTACCCAAAGTTACAACCCAATAGAAAGCCAGCCACCCTAGGCTTCACCCACGCGCCTTCCCCGAGCCGAGCCGAGCACCTAGCTGGGCTTTGTGGTCCTCCCCGCTGCCCCTCCACCGCTGAGGCACTCCCCCCCCCCCGCCGTCTCTGGGGGCGGACCTTGGGAAAATGATGAGGTTTTTATAGATTCTGTGGTAAGTACTTAATAACTCTCTAGGCATAGATCTGTGCTTCACACAGGCTGGGGATAATTCACAGTAAAATATGACTTTTCATTTATCACACTGACGGGTAATAAATGCTTTCAAGTGAAATCTGGGCCTCAAAATGGGGGTTGTGAGTACAGCTACCAAACAAGGCTCCAAGTGAGCTGTTGGAGATCAGGTCCAGGTGGGGATTTAGGATGCACAAGTTCAACCCACAAAGGGAACAGAATCCAGAAACCTTTTTTTCTGTACTAGAGATCGAATCCAAGGCCTTGTACTTGCTAGGCAAGGCTGTGCCACTGATACATCTCCAGCCCTACTCTGAGACAGGGGCTCACTAAGTTGCCTAGGCTGTCTTTGAACTTGTAACCTTCCTGCTTGATCCCAAGAGCAGCTGGAATTATGAGCTTTTGCAGCCAGGCCAGGCAACTCAGAGGCTTTCCCAGAAACTCCCTAGACTGTGCCTTGTAGGGCACTGGACCATGCCACCTGACAGAACTGGTAAGGCAGTAGTAGAAATTTCAGAACCCCCTGGTAAAGCTCATGATTGAGAAGGACAGGAGTTTGAACTAGCTCCTGATCAGGTTCCTGTCCTGGAGCATGTGACCCACTAAGAGGCCCATGACAACCAGTCACATTGCATACATAGTACCTAGAGTTCTTCGTGCTAATGAGGTATCTAGACAGGTCCCAAGTATTTAGCCAATGAGCTTCCCTTCCTCGGCGTCCCTTCCTGCAAAAGGTATTTAATCTCTGTTCTACCCTGAGTAAGTTATATGCAACTTCATCCACCATGAATAAAGCAGTTTGGACTAGCAAGGACTGTCTCCTTCATCAAGGACATGGGGGAGGGAGCTTAGTCATATAGAGCCACACCTAAGTCTCCCATAGAAGCCTCTTGGAACTCCATGCTCCTTACACTCACTCAGAGCTAAGCCAGCTAATCCCACCCCCACCCCTGGCTCATTGAGGGCCTGTGGGATCCCATTCTCAACAAATGGTGGTTCCCAGCAACATCTGGTGCCCAGAAGTTTGAGAATCACAGCATCCATCCCAGACATCGCTGTTTCTCGGAGAAACATGGGCAGGGACCCTATCTTAGACTGCGGTTTGCCTTCCTTGAGTGGCCTGTTAGCATCCAGCACCCCAGCAGCTAGGCAGAAACCCGGATGGGCAGCACTTCAGCTCTCCATCAGCTCTACCACACTTCTAGAGATCCTGTCCCTTCCTTGTAGAACATGGGTCCCTCCAGAGGGCAGTGGGGCCTGTGTCTAGAAGTTCATGCAAGTGTCCTCTGCCTGCTTCATCCTGGTGAATAAGTGCCACTCCCTGAGTTTCCACCCCGTTATCACTGTGCAAAGACTCAGGCCTGTGGATCACTTTCATATTTTTTCGCAGCATGTAACAGTGAACACAGTTTTCCTAATTCAGCATCTGCCATGGGTCAAGGGCATTTGCACATGTGATTCAGGACACCTCTGGTAGCCCTGGCTCTCAGATGACAGCAGGGACACAGCCCAGGGTCTCATCACGATAGCACAGTGTATCATGTCTTCTCACCAAACCAGTCTGTCCCCCGTCTACTTACTATAAAGGCTATCTCATTGTGGACCCTGCAGGCCACAGGCACATATTGAGACAAGGGTTGAGTGTACAAGCGTAGTCAATCTAGGAAGGAGAGAGGAGTGTGGGCCCCAGAAGGAAGGAAGACAATGAAGAATAGAAAGCATGGAATACTTGAGGAACTCAAGAAATGGGTGTGGGCCTCGGCAGAGAGGGAGACAGGATGCATCCACAGTCACTGGCCAGTCACTTCCTAGAAGAGGATGTCCAATCACTGTGTGTGATGGTTTGATGAGAAAGGTCTCATAGTCTCAAGCATTTGGAAACTTCCTGTTGGTGGTCCTGTGTGGGGATTTTAGGTGGAATAGCCTTGCTTGAGGAAGTGTGTCAATGGAGGTGAGCTCTGAGACTTATGTAATTTCTTGTACACTTCCCCCAACTCAGACCAACCCAACCCCAGTCTCCTTGCTTCATGCTTCTGGTTTGAGATGTGAGCTCTCAGCTTGCTGCCATGCCTCTGCCCTGCCCTCATAGACTCTAACCCTGGGACCATAACCCAAAATAAACTCTTTCCTCTAAAGCTGTCTTGGTCATGGTCTTATCCTGGCAATGGAAAAGTAGCTAAAGTACTGGAGTGGAACGGCAGAGCAGATTCCAGTAGCCCTAGGAAGTCCAAGGGAGCCTCTCAGGTGGCAAGCTGGGATTTTGCAGCCACAGGGCTCCCATGCATGGGAATGGCAAATGCCATGAGGACCTGGAGAGAACCCCAAGGCGTCTGTTGTGTCCCTGCTACTGCTTGTCTGGTCATCCCCTTGACCTGGACTCAGCCGGTACATCTTCCAGGAGGTATACTGTACCTCCAACCATACAGAAGAGAAGAGAGTGGAACCTGAAGTCCGGGGAAGCAGACCAAACTCTGCGAAAGCACAAATGCCAGGCCTGGGTAGGGCCTCGGTCCTCACATCGGGCATAGGAAAGTGACCCAACACGTTTGATGTCCCGAGACCTGTTTGTACTTGAAACAAATACATCTCCCCAGCAGAAGCTCTGTGTGCTGCGAATCCGAAGCCAGAATGCAGTCCTGGCCCAGCCACTTACTCTGTACTGTAAGGACTCTGGGGCTCTCGACTGTGAGCACTTGGGATGAGAGAGAGCCTTGTCCCAGAAGAAGAGAACACACAAATGCAAAATAAGCATTTATCCCTGCAGCCTGATTGTCTGCAGCTCACCTGCAGAGTATGGCCACTTGGTCCTGGACCCCTCCACGCATGCTCTTTATAGGCAGGAAATGTTCTGTAACAATTCCAAGAGCCCTGTGTCGGAAAATAACCCCCAAGTCATCCTCCATGGCACAAGAAGGCCTCCTCCAAGAGACCTTCCCTGGGAGCCCCTCTCCATTGTTCCCCAAGAAGAAACAACTCTGGCCCACCCCACCACCTCCCACCCCAACCTGTAGAGTCTTCTCTCTGTCCAAGCACTCTGTCCCTGGCACAAGGCTGCCTCCCTTGTTTCCCTGAGATGATTGTCAGCTCATCTCTTGTACACATGCACATGTGCACAAGACGTGCGCACACACAGAGATTTGAAGGCCCCAGGCCTGTCTCCACCCTGACTCTCTACAAGTCTTGTCAAAACAATGGCTAAAAGACTGGACTGAGAAATCAGTTAGTGAGTGGGGCTAAGACCCAGCAGTGAAACTTCAGCAGCCACAAAAGGAGCTGAGCTCAGATGAACTCAGTCCAGCAAAGCTCAAAGCTCAGAGATGGACCTGTTTCACTCTTTCCCCTCCGTCTTCCTGGCCAGAGAAGTCCAGGACTGCCTTCTGCTGTCTGATGCCAACATCCTACAAAGATGTGTGATAGAGTCATCCCCACCACCAGAACCCACAGAGGAAAAAGCTTAGAGGGTGGTGGCCAATCCCTGCACAGGAAGCTAAGCATCCTACTGCACTGAAAAACCCAGGACCAAAGTTGCTAGCCCCTGACTGTTCTCTCCACCCCTTCTCAACCAGCCCCACCCCATCATCCCACACCATCCCCTGGTCAAAAGATGGACCAGACAGCCCATCTAACTGCACCAATCACAAAGTCTCCCAGAGCAGAGTGTGTGAGAAACCGTTTCCTGGCTTTACAGAAACTAATGGGCAACTCTGTGGAAGGACACAGACTTAAGCCATGGACTCCTCCCCTGACACCAACCCATGGACCACTCTGCTTCTGCCTCAGTCAGACAAGACAGAACATGGATACCCAAAAGGCCAACCCGGATTTCCTCCAGCAGCTGAAGAGGCAACCTTTCTCCTGCCTCCCACTCCAGATCTGAAACAAAGAGCTATAAACAATTTGTGGCATTTCCTGCCTGTTGGAGTGGATTTCTTGCTTACTGGGGATATATGGGTTTCTGAATAATTAAACACAACACTCTGCTTCTGTGGCCCATGACTCCAAAAAGGCCTGGTGAAGGAGAAGCTGAAATTTTCCATCCGCTGCCAGCCAAGAGTCCAGGAAGCAGGAACATCCCTTCCAAGGACCAGGCAGCCCTGGGTTTTGCCTGGAGTAAGGAGTCTAGCTGAAAAGCTCTAACAGCTGCCTCCACCCCCAAGCCAGGTCCCTAGAGGGGCTTGATCCAGAACAAAGCCTGGAACACCTGGTAAATGACCAAGAATTAGAGGTAAGCCCAAATCTTGGGGTGAACCTGAATCCCCTACTTCCCAACTGTGCCAGCCTGGACAAGTCACTCCCTTCCTTCCCCCACGGTGGCATGGTCTTCTTCAGTCACATGGGAATAAGGAAAGCTTACATGCACCTGTCATCCCAACCTGTCAACAGAGGAAAAGGGTGGTGAGAGAGGAGGAGTCTGGGGTGGATTTCAGAAGGAGGCAGGGTTGGGCTATAGAAGGCCCTGTCTCAGGGGTCTAGATCTTTATTCTTTCTCCTTTTCTCCTCTCCCCACCCACCTCCCCATTTCCTTCCATAAAAAGGACTAAAGGATGCATTCAAGAAGCCACAGAAACAATTAGAATCAAGCTAAATAATTGTCAACTTCAGAGAGGCCACAGAGCTCAGAAGGAGAAAGATGGCGGAGCAGCCTCCTGGGAAAAGTACAGGGTTAAAGGTTGCTGAAACCGGAAGCAGGTTGCATCCCAGGGCTGTGAGTAATGGCTCTCTAACTGCAGCACCATGGCCACTGGCTGTACACAGTTCACTACTAAACTCTTCCAGTGTTCTGCCAGCTTTGTGCCCTTGCTCTCCCTTTACAGAACGAGGAAACTGAGGCTGAACGGGCTAATGAACACTGCCGAGGTCACATAGGTAGCAAATACAGGAGCCTGGACTCAGACAGACATTGCCTGCACTTCTAACCCTCTCTGCTGTTAGCGTATTACAGGAGGTCTCTCTGAGTCTCCCTGCAGCTCAGTGACAGCAGAGAGATCTGTGCAAGCATCCTGATTTATAGTTTATAGAAAATGGTTAAAATGTATACACTGCCCCCTGGCCCCTGCCCCTAGACACAGAAAAGAGGAAGAATGGTGTGAAATAACATTTCTGATTTAGCCTCTCCAGACCACAAACACAGCTGGACAAATCCGCCCAAGCCTGCAGAGCTGAACTGTAGGGGAGGGTGCTGGTGCCTGCGCTGAGAGCGGCACCTCTGCAGCCCAGCAGCTCATTGCCTTTGTCCAACACAGAGTCCATTCTGCCATCCTGCTCTTCTCTCTGAGAATCAGGCCTCCCTTGCATCTTTACTCCCCTGCCCTTTGCCCCTAAGCAGATAATGGCAGTTAGGTAGGAATTTCAGGGTCCAAGACAAAACCCCCCACTGAGAACTTAAGTCTCCAATTCCCTCGACTTCCTCCTGAGCTGAGCCTTGAAGGACCTTAAGAACCAGGTGGGATGAACCTTAAAGAGGTTCCATTCAGTCACCCTGTATCACATACTTAGAGGCTAGGAGAAGCTTGTCTCCCTGAACTCACAGGATACAGGAGGGGCAAACCTGAGCTGAGATCAGCCTGTCCTGCACTTGGCTGGCTCCTCTTCCCCCAATCACTCCTCCAGCTTCAAGCTGAACTCGGCCACCATTCCAGAGTGCCCACTGAGCCACCTGAACCCTGACCTGCAGCCAGGGTGCTCTGGCTGACAACTCCAGAATGTCCTCTACAGGAGGCTGGCCAGCCCGGCCCTGAACCCAAGCTCCAGGCAGGCCTGCCCTCATACCCCAGCTCTGCTTGGTGCGAGGAATCTACGGCCACAGGTCAGCCCTGAGCACAGCCTTGTAAAACAAGGACGTTCGCTAGCAATGAAGGGCCAGTTTTGCTGTAATCCCTACAAGCCATGATTCCTCTCAAGACAGCAGCTCGAAGTCAAGATGACAAGTCTGTTAGCAAGACTGAAGTTGTGATCTTTAACATCTAGAGACTAGATACTATGAAACTAGGAGTCACTTGTTCAATATTGCTTATACATGTGCACGTGCACACACACACGCATGCACACTTGGGACTTTTTTTTTGAGTCTCAATAATGTAGCCTTGGCTGCCCTCAAACTTGAACAGCTCCACCTGCCTCTGACTCCCAAGTGCTGGTATGCACTACCATGCTTGATGAAATACACTTAATATATGCACTATAACACAGTTAAATGACTAGCACAGGACGCACAAGAAAATGGAGACCTGGAATTCTCAAGCACATGTAAACAAAATATCTTTTGCAATCTCTCCCGTCTCCTTTGACCCAATGAAAAAAATACACAACACACTGGAGTCACAGTCTTTAGTCATCTAATCACAAGGGGACATTTCACCCATCATTCTGATGCACTCTGTCTGTTGGAATTTTGATACCAGGGACCGTCCCCAACTCAGGGTGGCAGGACATAAGGGCATGATTATTACTATACATCCCTGGCTGCATTCCTTTGCCTCTGTGAGTGTCAGTTTCCCCTTCTGGGATCCTGGGGACTGGTATTCTGTGCTCAGCAACAGGCATGCAGAAGGAGCTAAAGAACTGGTGAAGTCTTCAGTCCCAGCACTCGGGAGGCAGAGGCAGGCAGATCTCTGTGAGTTTGAGGCCAGCCTGGTCTACATAGAGAGTTTCAGGACAGCCATAGCTACATGGCGAGAATTTGTCTGAAGAAGAAGGAGGAGGAGGAAGAGGGATAGGAAGAAAAGGGCGAAGGAAGGAAGGAAGGAAGGAAGGAAGGAAGGAAGGAAGGAAGGAAAGAAAAAGAAAGAAAGAAAGAAAGAAAGAAAGAAAGAAAGAAAGAAAGAAAGAAAGAAAGAAAGAATGAATGAATGGTGGAGCATGTCATCCCAAGAGGCCAAGCAGTTGGGACCAGGCCAGGCTTCCATGCAGCCAGTACACAGGAAGGTGAGTGACCTGAACACAGGTCATGGGTGGAACACCTTCTAAGTCTGGGAAAATGATTTGGTTAGTTAGAGGCAAGAAAAACCAGGGGATCTGCAGGAGGCAGCTCAGAAACCCCCAAGAGAACTTTACAGAGCTCAGCTGACCCTGCAACTCTAAGAGGAAGGTCAGGAATGGTTCCTTAGGGAGCCGATCCCCTCAGCAGGGAGGCAGGGGAAGGGAGCCGGTGCTGGGCCCTGCCATGCTGCTCACCCTTAGGACATTTCTTGTGGGCTATCTGCAACTCTAGGAAACTACAGGCACTACCCACCAATGCTTGGCGAAGGATGGTACCTGGGAGGCTGAGGACCTCTACAGCGTTCCGCACAACAGCTATGCTAGTGACCTGAATGAAACTACAGCTCCAGATGCTGTAATATGAGCACAGAGAAGGAAAACCACTAGGTCCTAAGGTGCCGGCCAGAGAGACCAAGACATACAGATGGAGATAGGGTACTTTGAGCCTCTGGAATCATGAGCAGAAGGGGCGTGTGTGTGTGTGTGTGTGTGTGTGTGTGTGTGTGTGTACGCAATCTATGGTGACACCATTCTGAACAGATAAGAATGGATACAGCCAACCCTCCCATTTTATAGATGAAGAGCCTACGAGTCTCAGGACATTTCTAGCCTTAAAACCACTCCCAAGGGAACCAGAGTGAGAGCTCAGGCTACCCCATTCCCCACCTTCACCTACGCAAACTTGGGCTGTGTGTCCTCTTAACAAAATAATGAGATCTCCAAATGACCCTTAATTATCTCACAGAAGAACCACTTTAGTAGGCTACATGAAACATAAAGGATTTTAAATAAAACTCTTTGTTGAGCTTTGGAGTTTTGGCCCCCTCCTCAGGCTCCCCTTTGCAAATTCCCCTGAACCCAGAGACGGAACATCTGTCACTATTTCATTAGGAGCTGTGGTGCCCGTGTTATTTATGAGCTTGCTATTTATTGAAAATTCTATTTTTGAGGGGGAAGGGGATGAGGTTTATCACTGAGAAGAAGCCTCAGCAGGAAAATTAGTGACATGTCAAAGTACCCACTTCCATGATCCTAGACAAACTGAATAGGTGCACTGTTCTCCCAGGGTGTCAAAGCATATGCCGACGCCAAATCTGAGGGTGGTGGCTGTTGGCAGCTGGAGGAGGCTCTTCCGGCCTCAGGAAGCAACAAAGGTTTGAAGCAGTATCCTCTAGATCTGACCTGTCTGGGTCTTCTTTCTCGAGCCTGTCTGTTGTTGTTGGTTGACTAATTTTATTTATTTTAGGGTTTTGTTGTGTTGGGGTGTGGGGTGGGGTGTGTGTGTGTGTGTGTGTGCGCGTGCGCGTGCGTGCGTGCGTGCGTGCGTGCGTGCGTGCGCGTGTGCGCGTGTGTGTGTGTGTGTGTGTAGTGGGGTGTGTATTCATGTGGACATGTACATGCCACGGCCAGTTTGTGAACAACCTCAGGAGCTGGTCATCACCTTCCACCATTTTGGAGACAGAACCTCTGTCTATCTGCCAGTGTACCCCAGACCACCTGGCCCCTGGCGGTCCAGGGGTTCGCTCAGGAGTTCTGGAGATCCAAATTCAGGCTCTCCTGTTTGTGGTTTGCCCCCTGAGCCATGGATAACTTGTTTTCCAACCCTGTTATCTTTTGTTGGTGTTTTTTTTGTTGTTATTGTTTTTTGTTTTGTAAACTGCACTCATTTATTTATTACTGGAGGGAACCTCACGTGTGGAGATCAGAGGGCAGCCTGTAGGAGTCCGTTTTCTCCTTCCACCATGTGGGTTCTGTGCATTGAACTCAGGTTGTTAGGCCTAGCAGCAAGTGCCTTTACTCGCTGAGCCATCTTGCCAGCCCTTTTGTGGTTGGTTTGTTTGGAGTTCTTTTGAGACAGCATCCTGTGTAGCCCAAGTTGGCTTGAAAAATCAACCTATGTCGCTGAGGATGACCTGGAACTTCTGATCCTCCTGCCTCTACCTCCCAATGCTGAGATTACAGGTGTGCAGAACCATCCCCAGCTTCTATGCAAAGCCGAGAATCACACCCTGGGCTTTGTAAATGGTAGGCAAACACTCTACCGACTGAGCTACTCTCCAGCTTCTGAGCCCCTGTTTTGATTTGAAGAAATTTATGCATCAGGTTAAAAACAGTACCCTGCTAAAGGGCCTCTCACTCCCTATCCGGTTCCCTCAGGCAGCCACATCTAACTTTTTAAAATGTCTTGTCCTGTATTTGCCTCCATTTTTCCCAATAATATTCTTCTACCCATATTTCTTGATTCATCAATTTGAGACACAGCCTATTGACTTACTGCTCCGGTAAACAAGGATTTATCTCACCCACACCCTCACCCCTCCTGCCACCTTCCTGGCTTGGGTTCTTCTGTTTGTCAGTTTCTGGCAGGTGTGGGACCACTGAGTGGTCTCTAAAAAGAGGAAGGTGAACACACACCTCTTTGCCCCACCCTACCTCCCACCTCTCCCCTGCTTTCAGTGCGTAAGTTTGGCCTCTGTTGTGTTGTAAGGAATTGAAAGTTTTTATTTATTCTGCAACCAGAAGAGAGCTCTTGGAATGGGACTTAGACTGAAAAATCTTCAAAAACCATTTCTTGGACCTGGGAAAGACTGATCACTAAAGGATCAAGTGTATGCTTTGGTTCATTTGCTGCTGGGGGACTGGAGAGGATCTGGGTTGAGTTGTCTTTGGGTTTTGTTGTTTTGTTTCTTTGTTTTCATTTTTAGATTTTAGACAGGTCTTCATATGTAGCCCAGGATGGCCAGGAACTCAGGCAATTCTCCTGCCTCAGCTTCCTAGGTATTGGGATTAGGGGTGTATGCTACCACACCCAGCTAAGTTGTCCTTCTTTATCATTCTTGTTGTTTCGTGTATGTGTAGTGTTTGTGTATATATGTTTGGTGTGTGTGTGTGTGTGTGCCCTTTGAGGCCAGAGGCAGCTTTGAGTCTTATACCACAGGTACCCTTCCACATTGGTTTTTGAAGTAAGTTCAAGCTCAGTAGGAAGTGGAACTCCTTGATGAAGCTAGGTTGACTGGCCAGCAAGCCACAGAACCCATCTTTCTACACCCTCAGCCCCGGCACTGAGATTACAAGCATGTTTCACCATGCCCAGCTTTTCAATGCCTTTGCATGTTCATCTGGGGTTCCCACCGAGGTTTGCATGGCAAGTGCTTTACCAATGCTATCTCCCAGGCCCATCACAGGTCTTTTCAAAAGCCCATGTATACTGTATTCTGTCCAGCCCCCTCTTCATAAGGGGTCAGGGTGCCCCCTCACCATGGCCTGGGGGTTGTACTTCAGTCTACCACTCACCCCGCCCTTCTCAGCTCCAGTGTTAGCTCTCCCAGCCTCCCTCTGTCTGGTTCACTCCCTAGCCTATTGCCACACATCTTCAGGTTGCTTCCTTAGAAAGGATTTATGGGAGATAAATTTCCCGAGCCATTGCAACTTGAATAATGGGTTGGCTGGATACAGAAAGCCTACGTTGGAAATGATGTCTTTCTGAATGGGAGGATATTTGATGCTGCTGACAAGCCGGCGTCAGCCTGTGTCCTGCTGCTCTGTCAGTGACCTGATTTCCCTCATGGGAATCTCTAGAACGTCCTTTTCGCTGCATCTCTTGTGACTCACAGAGAGGAAACTGGTGTGGGCTCTTTTCAGGTATTGTGTTTGGCTCTCAAGATGTTTTTGTGTTGGGGCTTACACGTGAATCTGAATTGCAACTTGTGAATTACAGTTTATCAAAACAAACATACTTGGAGCAGTCTGAGACCCTGCATGACTCTCTGAAAAGACAGTATCCCAACATCAGCCACTAGCCCAACACCCACTTCCTTTGTTTGAGTGCTGTGTAGACAGGCTTTTGCAGTGAAGTGCCCCTTTATGCCTTATCACTTTTATTTAATACTGTTTTTCCAATCGTCACATGTTGTCCCATATAGAAATTGTTGGTTCTTTTTTTTTTCATGCTGTTTAAATTCAAAGTCACAAATTTATTGACTTGTGCAATTAATTTATATAAATGTTGACAGATGATGTTTCTATAACATTCTTGCTTATGTCTTTGGGTAGAAATTGAGTATCTACTTTTTTGCGTCTCTACATAGAAGTCGACTTTGGGAGACACAGGGTAGGCATCTGCCTTGGTTTTGTAGACCATGCCTACGATGATTAATTTCAGTTGTCAGCTTTCCGAGGCCTAGAGTCACCTGGGAGTTGGCCTCTGGGCAGGCCTGTGGGAGGTTTTTGTGTTTAGGTTAACTGAGTTGGGAAAAACCGCCCACTCTGAGCAATAACAACCCCTGGGCTGGGATCCTCAACTGCAAGAAAAGGAGAAAGTACAGACATCCATCACCTCTGCTTTGTGACTCTAGATACAATGTGGCCAGCGGCCTCAAACTCCTGCCAGTGCTGTGGTGTTCCTGCTGTGATGGACTGTAACCTGGAACTGGAAAGCAAGTAAATCCTTTCTCCCTTAAACTGCTTTGGTCAGAGTATTTTTATCACAGCAACAGGAACTGTAACTAAGATAGTGCCAAACAATTCTCAAAGGTGGCTTAAGCTACAAAGGTTACCAACCGCCAGCAATGCCACTGAGCTTCCTTGCCCTGTCTCACCTTCAGACCTTACATTCTCACCATTGTTGTGCCAGTGGGGTAGTGTTTCATGGGGTTGTGGTTATTATTTTTCAGGTTGCTAATAACACTGATCACCTTTTAATATGTTTATTGACCATTTTATACTTCTTTGGAGAGCTTACTTCATAAAGTGCCTATTTTTATTTATTCTTTGATAATTTTTATATGCAAAATGTATATCTTGATCCTACTCCACTACTCCCTCAAGGCACCCATCTCTCAGTATATCCCCTATCCTGTCTTTATATCCTCCCTTTTTTCCTGTAAACCATTGAGTTCAATTGGTGCTGCCTTTGGGAATCTTGAATGATGTGGTTAATTTGATCTTGTGCAGATAAACATACCGGCAGTGAGCTTATAAGTAAGATGGCCATCTCCTCTCCAGAAGATATTTCCCCACACTCCTCGTCATCCTCCAGCTCTTACGTTCCTTCAGTCCTCTTTTCTGTTATGTCCCATGAGCCTTAGGAATGTGATGTTGACAAAAATGTCCTGTTTAGGTCTGAAAACTCAGTAGTAACTTATGCCCAACTCCTACTCTTTGATAGTTATGAGTCTCTGCATTAACTCTAACTAATTGTAGAAAGAAGCATTTCTGACCAAGGTTCAGAGCTGCATTAATCTGTGGACAGAGATATAAATTCTTAGAAGGCAGTTTGAGAACATGTCTATTTGGAAAAATAACAATAAGGGGACACACCACCCGCCAGGGCCTATGACCTCCCAAGCCATGAGCTTTTGATCAGGTTTACAGTACCAGGTATAAATTCTCTCCTGAGGGAACAAGCCTCACCTTCAACTAGAAAGCCGTTAGTTGCCCCAACAACCTGCCACTATTGCATGAGTGGACGAGTCTTACCTAGAGGGTCAAAGACTCTCATCTTATAAATTTTCAGGAATTTGTATGCATTGGATTTGATCCATGAAAATACTTTTCTAGGTTTTTGCCTTGCCTTTCATCTCTTTAAGGTGGTCTCTTACTGAAAATGAGTTCTTAATTTTAACAGTTTTATCCAGTGATAATTTCGTTTGTGGTTACTATTTGTATTATCAGAAGTATTTGTCTGTCCCCAAGGCATGAGCCCCTCCTTTAGGGGTTGTTCCTAAAGACTTTGCTTTACTACTCATATTTAAGCCTAGCATCCATGCTAAATTAATTTTCCCATGTAGCTTATAAGGATTAAGGTTCATTTCTTTTTCATGTTTTTCTATTTGGCCCAATAGTAATAGGTTTTTTCAGCTCAAGTCCTCAGCTTTGAGGAGTTGTCTTGCATGGATTCTTGGTATAGTTCTCACATCTCCCATTTTCTGTATTCTGATTTTTATTATTCCATTGTTAATGTCTGGTTCTCTCTCTCTCTCTCTCTCTCTCTCTCTCTCACTTGCTCACTCTGGCTCTCTCAGTCTCCTTTCAAAGGTTTGCAGAAAGTTCTAGACCACGTGACTTAGTCTGGGATAGCTTATTTGACAAGGATTATGGAGGAGCTAGGTACTAGGCAGGATGATTAATCAGGGGCAGTGAAGTCACAGCAGGAGTGTTGCTTCTTAACTGTCCCTGAGAAAGAACTGCAGCAGAGACTAGTCTGATTTCTTCAGGCTATGAGTTCTGGCCACTTAGAGTGACCAGCATTTTAAAGGGACAAGCCTATGATCTAACAGTGTCTTCAAGGTGACTGAGGGGCTGTGCCAAGTGACCTGTGAGAGTATTGGCCAGGGGACTCAGACCCAAGTGTGAGGGCCACGGGAGTACCTCAGTGTCAGGACCAAGGCAGCTCCTGGGGACAGGCTGCTCTTCTCTCTGAGAAGCTAGGGGGAGCTCACAGAAGGGGCCTCTATGGGTCACATAGGGAGTGATGAATCTTGGATGGCTCTTCCAAGTTATCTTGATCTGAGGAAAGAGTGGAACCCTTACTACACCCTCACACTGGATGGCCACTGGGTCCAGACTATCCATGGGAAGAAGATAAGGCCTGGGATGAGGCTCTCTCTTTGGTTGAAGCAATGTCAGAGAGGAATGCAACTGAGAGATATCAACAGCCTGTATCCCAGCAGCTTTGACTCGACCCAAAGGGAGAGGAGAATGCCTGGGCCTTGGAGCTCCAATAGGACCCACTGGAGTCTATCTTCCTTACTTCCATCGCCATCGCTCTTCTCACCCCCACCCTCTTGCACACATGAGTACAGTCTGCATGACACAGAGCTGAATGCCCCATCTTCTTATGAGGAAATAAAGAAATGCACATAGACCTATTCCCACTATCCCCACTGTCTCCTGGTTCCCCTTTACCATGCCTGTTTGGTTTCAGACCCGGAGACAAAGGGCTGAGGTGCATATTTTATGTACCAAAGCAGACCTGGCCTTCAGGTTCTCCCAGCATCCCTCAGTCCCCACCTAGCATACCCTGCCCCTAACCTTGAACTTTCCATCCAAGGGCTGGGCTGCCCTTCCTGCAGAGGATCTTCCCTATATAATCCAGACGTTTTGGTCTCTTGCTCTCTTCTTCTTCTCTCTGCTATCGCCCTTTCTCACACCTCCCCCACCTCCCCATGGCGACTTCCTTGGCCTCATTCCTTGGAGCCAGTGAACTCACCCACCGGAGAGCAGCTTCCCAATAAACCTGCCTTTAATATAACCTGATCTGGCTTGAATTGGCTCATTGGCAGAGGCAGAGAAATAACCTATCAGACGGTGCTTCAAACTGAAAGATGGTGCGCAAGGAGAGGGAAATGGAATGGAAGAGAGAGCGATCCAAGAGCTATTTCCTGAACCACAGTTGGGAATGAAATTTAAAATTTAATTGTATGTGTGAGGGTGTTTGGCTTTGTGTATGTCTGTGGCTCTGATGATGGCTTTGGATCCCCCTGGAACCAGAGTTACAGATAGTTGTAACTTCGTGCTGGTAATCAAACCTTTAACCCAAATTAAAGATAAATAAATACACGTAATAAAACTAGCACCTTTTTGCCGAAGCATCCCATCTCAACCCCCACCCAGCTCAGCCCTGTGTATTTCTTATGCCTCCTGGAAACAAACTACTGTAAAATATCCATCCAAGGAGCTCATCTGCACTACAAAGGGAAACTAGGGGGAGAGACTTGGGCTCCAAGGGAAAGACTCAAATTGCAAAGGCTCAGGAGGCCCCATTAATAAAGACAACAACCCACTCCTTTCTCAGCAGTCCCAGAACAAAGAAGAGAAATTGCTGAGTTCTTACCTGAGTGGGGAAGGGAGGAGGATGGGAGAAGGAAAACAGGGACAGGGTGACCAGTCGGCCTAAAACCATGACTGCCCTTCCCAGCGCCTACAGACACAGGACTCACAGCCAGGAGCCCCATTATGATTCCCATCCCAGTTTCTCCCTTGGCTCATCCCAGGGTTAAGTCTCCCACTGGGAGCTGACCAGCTGGATTCAGTGGGGGGTCTCCACACCATCCCCAGATCTGTCTACCCAGGAACAGGTAGGAGCATGTGTTATGCCAGGAAGCATTCGTGAGTCCCAAAAGACCAACCAGGAACCATTTCTGATGTAATCACGTTAGGGTCTCTTTATTACAAACTTGAGTTTGAGCTTACCTCGGACCCACAAGACAGTTTGGTGAAGGAGCCTCGAACCCTCACTGGGACAGGGTTTTGTAGGAAAATGGGAGCAAGTGAGGGGATGTCCATCCTGGCAAGCATCTAGTTGAATGACTATTGTGAGCCAAGGCGACAGGTGGGTGCTCTGAAGCAAGACGGTGGGGTGAACAATCACAAACGGTATGAAGGTTCATCTGAAACAATCACACTAATCTTTGATTAACTGTTGCTAAGAAGAAGCTAGGGAGTGAGTCTGCGGTGTGGGTCAAGGACAAGCAGTGGGGTCCTTCTTGGTATTTGGGTATAGCTTGGGTTCAGCTGTAGGTCAAGTTCTTAGACTTTTTGTTTTTCCAGCCAGTCCCAAGACAGAATAGATTTGGCCTCTCACATGGGCACTACAATCACCAAGCTCACAACGGGGCTATTCCAGCAACTTTATCTCTTAGCGAGCGCATATAATCTACAGTGGTCCAGTGATGGGAATAGTAAAATAATGAGCACTGGCTGAGCTCATTACACGCTAGGCACTAGGCTTTATCTTCTCGTCCCTTGCTGCAAAACTGAGTGATAGAATCTATTAGGAACCCCATTTTCCCTTCACAACAGCTTTGCTGTGATATAATCCATGCAGTATATAACTGTCCCACCAAAGGGAATGATTTTTTTTTCAGTATAATCTCAGAGTTGTACCCGTTTTCACCACAGGTTTGGAATACTTTCATCAGCTCCCAAAGAACCCTCATCCTCCTTGCCGACAGCCCTAGCTTTCCCACCACTGAGTCATTCCTACAATTTCCAACCCACTTTCTGCCTCTATGGATTTTTCCTATTCCAGGCATTCATATAAGTAGAGCTCTACCTGGGATTCTTCTGTGAGGGGCTTCATTTATTTAGGGTTAAGTTGTCAGGATTCAATCATACTGTAATATGTATCTGTGTCCTATTCCCTTTTGTGGCCAAATAATGTTTCATTGTGTGGATATACCACAATTCGTTTATCCACTGAACAGCTGATAGGCTTTGGGGTTGTTGTTCCCATATTTTGACCACCATAAGCAATGTCATTTATAAGTTTATGTCAATGTACATTTTTGTTATTTGGAGGTATAAAAAGGAATGGAATGGTTGAATCCTATAGTAACATCATACATTTAATTGTTTTGAAGAAGGCATTTTTATTTTCCATAAATAAGTATGCATACATGCCTGTGTACCATGGGCATGCAATGCCAGTGGAGACTAGAAGAGGGAGTCATAGCATTGTGTCAGTTGTAAACCAACATGTGAGAGCTGGAAATCAAACCTAGGTCCTCTGGAAGAGCAGCCAGCATTCTTAACTACTAAACCTTCTCTCCAGGTCCTGTTTTGTTGTTGTTATTGTTGTTTATTTTTCTTGTTTGTTTGCTGAGACAAGGTCTAGCTATATAGCCCAGGCTGGCCTCTAGTTCTCAATCCTCCTGCCTCAGCCTTCCCAGTATTGGGATTACAGATCTGTACCACCACCTCCAGCTTAACTTTTTGGGTTACAATTCAGACTATTATCTAAAGTGATTGCATCCTTTCATATTCCTGCTGGAGTGGGAGGCTGGGATTTCTCCACATCTTCCAAACACTTCTGTTTTAGAACAGTTGGGCTACTGGGAACACAGTGCTTTCTCCTTGCGGCTCTGGTTTGCATTTCCCCTGTGACTAATAAGGCTGAGCATCATTCTGTGTGCTTACTGGCTATTTGTTCCTCTTTGAAAGTGTCTACTTAGAGCCTTTACCCATTTTAAAATCAAGTTCTTATATGTCTAAAAACAAATGATTATCAGATGTGTGATTTAATTTATCCTCGTGTTCAGTGGGTTGTCTGTTCACTTTGGTTTTGTATTCCTGCTGGAGTGGTTTGGTTTAGTTAGTTTTGGAGATAGGATCTTACTTTGTAGACCAGGCTGGCCTAGAATTTGCAGTCTTCCTGCCTCAGCCTCCTGAATGCTGGGATTGCAAGTATGCATCCATCTTGAACTGTGTCCATCTTGAACAATATCCTTTGAAACACAAAAACTTTATTTTGATGAAGTCCAAGATGTCTATTTTTTTTCTTTTGTTGTGTCTAATAACCCCATTATATATGTGGGGAAAGAGTATTTGTAGAAACATGGCTGTTGCCAGCATTGTGGTAACTGGCAGAGGCAAGATTCAACCCCAGCTCTGTAGGCTCCAGAGTCTTCTGCGGGGACCCAGGGAAGCTGGGGTGAGCAGGGGCTGTTTCTTCTGTTTGTATCCGAATGTTTCCTTGCTAGGAACCCAAGCCTTGGATATGTCTACCACTGCCCCTGCCCATGGGTGTCAGAGATGACTACAGTATCAGGCCCCAGAAGTAAAATGATGCTACCCTGTCCCAGATCCAACACCTGAGTCACTGCTAAGCTTATCCACTAAAGGAGCCCTATTCCCTGCAGGGTCTGTACAGGATGGCCTGGGAAAGTGGAAGGATAAACGAACCTCCCAGCCCACAGCCATCAATTCATCAGGGCACAGGAACTCACCCAATCACTTTGAGAGATGCTTACAAAGTCCTTCACGCTCCGGTTTAGACATCCCCATACATCACTTCATGTTTCTCAATAAATATTCATACCTTCAGCAAACATGTATCAGTTACTCATCTGCGGCAAAGCGCTGGGCTGAGAACCTAAGGAAGATAAAACGTCCGACTGTTTAGATCACACCAGGGAAAGTCAGAAACTTGTGCATCACACAGAGACCGGGAAATGAAGGCACTGGGGCTCAGTCGAGGTGGTAGTTTAACAGAGCCAGGATCTCTGGGGCCCATGTGCAGGCTCGGCTACTACTTGATGCACATCCCCAGCAGCAGAGGTCAAAGTCAAGGCTAACAGTGCCTCATTTCCCCATCTCAGGACGGGACTCTCTTTCAGAAGAATGTTAGCCAAAGCTAGAACACAAGCCAGAGCAAGGTCCAGGGCACCTGTACCTTCTGCTCCTTCCAACGGGGCACTGCCAGGTGCTGACTTGGCACTGTAGCTTCCTGGGGGTAAGAGGGAGGCTAAACCTATCTTTTAGTTATTATTATTTTAACGAGTAATTTTCCGGGCAAATCTTTTTATTTGTGTAAAATCCCATCAAGCCCTAAGCACATTCTTCTTGTCTTTGAATTTTATCTCTCTTTTTAATTAAAAAAAAACACTCACATAAGGAATCTCAAATTGGGTCACCATCAAAGACTTCTTTCTCTTCTCAACAGCAGTTCCGTGCGTGTTAACCCTTGTGCTGCTGTGGCCTGGTGCACTGCCTGAGATACTTGGCCTCTCCGGGCTGGTTTTCCTCTCTACAGTAAATGCTCTGCTCTTCTGTAAACTCCATCCAGCTCTGACTTACCAGGTCCCCATTTCCAAGCCAGAGCCACGAAGACACTGGTCTGTCTCTATGCCCAGGATGGGATGGAAGACAAGCTACACAATGACCTCAAATACAAACGGAGGACACATGGCACCTGCTCCGGAGGGTGACAGCCTATTTGTTGAGCGCCTGTTGACTCCCGGAGCTCATCTTTCATCCTCCATCACCTGTGAAAGGAGCCGCCACAGCAATTCTTTTTAAGTCAAACTTTTCCCTGCTTAGAATCCTCCAAGGCTTTTTTTTTTTAACTTAGAGTAAAAACCGGAGCCCTGGCCCTGGTGATCTGCCATTGCTGCTTTTCCCTCTTGTCCCCTCAGTCTCAGGTCACTCCACTACAGCCACACTGGGCTTCTCCCAGTTCTGTGAACAACGCACAGGTGCCTGCATCCCTAGGGCAACACCTTAGTCATCTGTTCCCCCGAACCACTGGTTCTCCCAAAGGACATCAGACAAAACCTGGAAATATTTGCTCATTATACCTGGCAAGGGAGTACCTGGTGGGGTAGACCAGCTGTAGATATCCTAAA
The DNA here is from genome assembly GCA_036184795.1 of Tokudaia tokunoshimensis. Lineage (NCBI taxonomy): Eukaryota > Metazoa > Chordata > Mammalia > Rodentia > Muridae > Tokudaia > Tokudaia tokunoshimensis. The sequence continues at coordinate 39,030,709 of BTHU01000010.1, read as the reverse complement.
ATTTGTAGATGGCCTCCAGCAACAAAGACGCATCTGTTCTGGAATGCCAATAATGGAATAAAGGCACCATCTTCAGTCCACAGAGATTCAGCTGAGCATTGTCCTCCAGATGGGGTACTGCATCGTACAGTTTTTTCTTCATCCCTTCAGAGCTGAGGTCCTTGATCCCAACTGTTATCAGCACTGTGCACAACTAAGTAACAGCAAATGAGTCCTCCTGTCATTGCCTTCTGCTCAAAGCTGCCTCAGTCAGATATCCATGTCCAGTGAATGGTCAGTGAGGTGCTCAAAGCTCGCCCCACCTTGCCTTGGTCTGGAATGACTCCCATGGGCCTTTCTAGCCCCAGGACTCTGTAGCAGATGGTCCAAAGCCATTGTTGCAATAGCCATGATTCACCCCTCCCAACTCCCTCCTGCCCCACTCCCTCCGTCCTATCCCCTCCCTCCCTCATATGAAGTTCCCTAGGTGCACACACTGTAAGTCTCCAGCGCTTGCCCTTTTTCTCTCTCTGCTATTCCATGAGCCTTCTGCCTTGACTCTGACCAGTCAATGGTGAGCAGGGTCTGGGAGTGCCCAGGTTGATAATATGACATTCTTCCAGAAAAGACAGTTCCTCAACCACTTACCAGATAAGAGTACCGATAGCAGCACAGACCAGACATCAGAGGAAGCCATGGACCACCCCACTAAGACACACTCCCTAGGAGTGTCACCTGAAGGTCAACCACAAGACCCTGTTATGGGTTTAACAGGAATGTCCTCCACAGGTTTGTGTGCTGGGGGCTTGGTCCCCAACCTGTGATACTATCTTGATCAGTCCTTAAAAAGTAGATGGAACCTAGCTGCAGGAAGTAGGTTTGCTGGGAACAAGTTTTTAAGGGACACTGTTCTGGCTGACTTCCTATGCTCTATCAAGCCCTCCTAACCTTGAGGCCATCTTCTAAATTATGACCAAATAATATCCTTTCACCATATATTGTTTATGTAGCAATTTACCCACAGTGGTGCAAAAGTAACTAGCGTAGGTTCCCATCCTGGGCTCAGCTCACAGACGATGACACCTCCAGAGCGTCCTAGCCAGCATGGCCCATAGCAGCCATGCCACAAGGGTCCCTTGGGGTATACATAGAAAGGGGACCTCTGGGTAGGTTCTTTTTGTGAGGGAAAAAATGACACAGACTTCCCAGAAGTCTCTCCAACTGGTTTAGGCAGAACCTCAGCACAGTGAAACCCAACATCCCCAACATCCTTCCCACCTTTCTTGAGGATTGTCTCTGAACAATGACCACCTATGATTTCCCTACAGCCTCTCGTGGGCCATTGTTGCCACACCCAGAATTTAAGAAAGTGTCTGGACATATCCACCCCTCTGCATGTAATTCCAGTTTTTGGACCCAGCTCTCAGATACTCAGTAAATGTCACAAAAGGAAACAAGGGTGATAATGGATGAAAGAGGAGGAAGAAGAAATCAGAAATGCAGAAAGTAGGGGAGAGGAGGGAAGGGGAGAATATAATGCAGGGTACACTTTGTATTGACTTTTCCATCTCCATGGCTTAGGGACTTCTGCAGTGCTCTGACCTTCTGGGGCACGACCCTTGACCCCATCTTAGAGCCAGAACTCTGAGAATCGGTGGAAAAGGGTATTTGGTGTGATGGCACATGCCTACAACCCCAACTCTCAGCAGGAGGAGGCAGGAACAAGGTAAGTTCAAACCTGGGCAATATAGTGAGACCTGGGGGTGGGGGAAGGAAGAGAAAAAGAAAAGGAAGAAAAAAAGGAGGGAGGAAGGGGAGGGGGAAGAGGGAAGCATTCTTAAGTATGTTGAGATGCAACAGCAAAAGACTCTGGTCTCAGGCAGCCTCAGCCTGGTCAGGCTGAACCGTTGGGCATGAAGTACTAAATCAATGGTTCTCAACCTGTGGGTCGTGACCCCCTTGGCAAATCTCCATCTCCAAAAATATATACATTACTATTCATAAGAGTAACAAAATTACAGTTATGAAGAAGCAACAAAAATAATTGTATAGTTGAGGGTACCCCACACCATGAGGAATTTGTATTGAAGGGTCGCAACATTAGGAAGGTTGAGAACCACTGTCTAAAGAGTAGATTCCCTGCAGTCCTATCATGGGGACCAAATGCTCACAGGCTGACAAGAGTCACATGTGCAGGAGCAGAGCCATCCCAGGCTTCTTTACAGACACCGCTAGCTTCAGATATAGGCTATTGGGCCCCAAGGAGGCCCCGGTTCTAGAGAAGACACAACCTAGTCTTCTGGCCCAGCACTGGCTTCCAAGACTGAAGAGCTGAGGCCCAGTGTCACTTCTGCCTCCTGCTATGCAGTGAAATCCCTTACGTTCCTTCTCTAGCCTGTCCCCACCTGTGAACTATGAAGGTTGAAGGTGACAGCTCATGAGAGGCCAGTATAGAAGGAAGAACTCCAGGCTCCAAGACACTTAACGTTAAAAGCACCAGCAGCCAGGACCCTACTCTCTCTCTGATTCTCTCATAGACCTGAAAGGGTCCAATACCAAGCCTCCATTACCCAATGGATGAGTTGGTACAGCTGGAGTCCGTCCCTTCTTCATCACCCCAGAGCCTGCTAACATCCTAGCCTCTCTTGCTTCCCTCAGATCTCAGTACCTCAAACCTCTGTTCTTGGATTAGACCACGCGCTTCTCATAGCTGGAGAAGAAAGGAGATCACTTGGTAAGTACCCGCTTCTGTCATATACAACTGTGGGCTTTTATAGGCTCCTACCAGTTCACTCCTACCTGGGAAAGCTAGGGCTCAGAGACATTATGTAATCACACAACATCATACAGTTCTTGCGTGCCAAGGCCAGAAACCACAGCCCCGGAATCATAAGGTTACCTTTGCATCACCTGGGAAGCCACTTGCAATGAGACCCTTCTGTTCCCCAAGCCACAGAAGAACATGTGTTGTGGAAGACAGTAGCATGCTGCTCTGGGAAGCCAGGGTTTGCAGCTCACGTGAGAGGTGACAAGATATAATGGAAAATGTCATGAGGGGTTTAGAGATGCTTGCCCCAGCCAATACTGGCTACTGCAATCCTCTGTTCCTGGTGTGCTTTTCCCAGTAGATGACCATAGATGTGATGAAGAGAGGAACAGCCCCTCCTTTTTTCATGTGTGTATATAGGTCCTATGTTTGTATCCACGGTTATGTGTCTGTCTGTGTGTGTCTGTGTGTGCTTTCATCTGTGTGGGCATACCTGTGTGGGTACATGGGTGCATGCATATGTTCTTGTATACAGAGGCCCAAAAGTGATATTAAATGTTTTTCTGGAAGGCTCTTCCATCCAATTTATCAAGGCATGCTCTCTCACTGAATCTGAAACTGACTGATTGCAGCTAGTCTAGCCAGCTTGCCCCTGGGATCCCTGTCCGTGCATCCTGAATGAGGAGATTACAGATAGCCGCAGCTTCCCAGCTTTTATGTGGGTTCTGGGACCTAAACACTCCCCAGTCTCCAACATGAGCAAATTACAACACTGGGTTTCTGATCTAGAGTGGATGGGTCACACCTATCTCAGTGTCACAAGAATAGATTCTAAGGATGCATGTAAAAACACCCAGCGTGGGTATGTGTTGAGAGTCTCTTCCTCACAGCCTGTCTTCAGTGGCTCTCAGACTCAGTCTCTGCCTCTCTTCAGTCTTAAACACTAAGATGTAGACATGAATAGACTCATTTCAGCTAATCTCCCCCCCCCCATAAAGTCATGCTCAACCTGGTGAATTCTTCCTCCTCATGCAGCAGCTGCATATGGGAGTCACTCCAAGGCAGAGAGCACTGCGGCCATGTTATATTTTGCAGCCTCTGCCTTCCTCTTCCTCAGCCTGGGCACTTGCTACTGTCACGCATTCCTTCCAGCTGACCATTGGCGCACAGGCGCCGCAAGCCAGATGTTCAAGTTTTGTTAAGGGCAGCTTACACAGAGCCTTTAAAGCAAAAATTCTTGACCGTGTATGGGATGTCTCTTTTCTGTCTCTCTTCTGTCTTTTTTTTTTTAATAGAAGAAAAGCAGGAGAGGCACAAGCACCCTATAAAGTGTCTGGATCACCAGGCACCAGCTGTTCTGTCATCTTCAAAGAGAAGGGGACTTTGGGTGGGAGCCAGTTTGCCCCAGTCCCTGCTGCATGCCTGCTGCTCCAGAAGGTGCCTAGGGGGAGCTGAGCAGTTGACAAAAGTCTGACAAATGTCATGAGCAGGGTTTAGAGATGCTTGCTTCAGATGGTATTAGCAACTGTAATCCCCCGGTCTTGGTGCGCTTTTCCCAGTAGACTGCACCATGGAGTCACCGTGAGAGAGGAATAGCGCCCACACCCACCTCTGGAGACCAGGGCATCTGGAATGATGACCTGAGGTCAGATGCCCCAAGAAAGGTGACACTGAAATGAACACCTGTATAGACAAGGCCGCCTGAAGGTTGTCACAGGCACCACACACCAGGGCTCCCAAGAACCACAACACTGCCCTGAGATTGATTCCCAGGGACAGCTGGGCCTGATGTAAGCCCGGGCTCTTGCCTGACTCAAACCACAGAAGGAGCCATCAACCCAAAGAGGATCAAGGCTTTTAATAAGAGCCAAGCAGTTCCTAATAAACCTGTCCACCTACAGACAACAGCATCAGCTTTGGGGTTGGGGAGTGGGGGAAGCAAAAAGTGGAAGGAAATCTACTCTTAGAAGAACAGTAGTGGGGGCATTTCATGTTTATTAAACTTTGCTCCTTAGAACAGACGTTACTTAGAACAAAGTAGCTGAATTTATAGAAAAACCATTTAAGTTGCTGGAAGAATCAGAAAATGAAAGCGAGTGATAAAGAGAGCAACAGAGGGGAAGCCCTGATCTCTGTATATCAAGTCCACCCAGCCCGTGCCCCATCCTTCAGATGCCTGCACAGGTGAGCTTCAGTCAACCAGCTGAGACTACAAAACTGAACGAACTCTTCCACTGCTGCCTCCCAGAGGGGAAATGACTTGAAGATTTAGCTCAGCAAATTAAAAATTGACTGTAGTTCAGCAGGCAGAGAGCTTGTCTAGGAAGTATAGAGCCCCGGGTTCCAGCCTTGGCACCTAGGAAGCAGAAGAAAGAGAATTGGGAGTTCAAGGTCATAAGCTACATAGCGAGTTCAAGTCCAGCTTGGGATACATAAGAACTTATCTTTAATAATGGAAATCAACATACTTCAGGGGAATATAACAAACCCAGAGACCCTTCCACATGGCACTTACAATACAGTCTAAAAGTGCTAGACATATGAAGAAATAGGAAGATGCAGCCTTAAGAAAGAGGTCACCAAGGACACCAGTTGTGGGGTGACACAGTAGCTTCAATGCTCACAAAACTGGATGTGAAATAAGAAGCCATTTGGTGGGAAAGCATCCTCTGAGGAAACCCCGATCCTAGCCCAGCTCCATCACACGCAGATGTGCGACCCCAGAAGTTTGGTGCTTTTATTTTTCAGAGTCTCAGTTTTCTCTTCTGCCATCCTGAGAGAGTGACGAAGCTTGCCCTCTTATGGTTACTGTGAAGCTAAATTAAGTAACAACCTGAAAGTGTCTAAATAATGATTCCCCAAGTCCCCATCCACATCTCAGGAGTCTTTAACCTCCTCTGCATTCCATTCCTGCCAGCTTTCTAAGATGTTTTTGGAGTAGGGGCCTGGTGGTGCACTCCTTTAATCGGAGCACTCAGGAGGCAGAAGCAGGTGGATCTTTGAGTTTGAGGCCAGCCTGGTCTACAGAGTGAGTTCCAGGACAGCTAGGGGCTACACAGAGAAACCCTGTCTCAAAATAAAAAAAAGGGGGGTGTTTTTTATCCAATAACCTGAGGTCTGGGAAACTTTAAAGCATTCTCACAGAGAGCCCAGCCAGCTGTGTCCAGCAATGAGCGTGTTTGCATCCAGCCACAGTTTCAGCAGGACTCTAGGAGAGAAATAGAGGCCACACAGGCGACAAAACCACATTATCTCCTCTTCACACAGAGGAAGGTACCTGGCAGATACGTCTATAGCAAAGGACAGATCTACAAAGGAAAGGAAAATGTAACAAATGTATTCGTTTTCAGTTTTGCAGACCATGGGAACCTTCTGGAATGAAGGCCAAAGACCCAGGGAAAACTGGGCATGCAGAAGTCTGATTACGGGCACAGGTATGAGGTACCCTGGTTAGAGAGTAAAATGAATTTGTCAAGGGCTGTTTTGATTTTTCTTGGCCTAGGGCTGGGCCTTCCTGGGATGACAGAATTCTCAATGGCCACTTTTCTGGGTTGAAGGCAGGAGGATGCCAGTTAGCTTCTTACTCCTCTGGGCTCTCCAGTTTCCCTCGCTCAGCAGACCAAGGTGCCGAGTGAGGTGGGAGCATTATGGCCGGATGCCAACACCTGCCTAGCATTTATTTAGCTCAATGGCTGGCTAACACAGTCCTGCTTCTTCCATGTCCTCACGATATAGGCTCCGCCCTCAGCTGGGAAGTCAAGCTAAGATCGGCTGTGATTCCATCACTTCTGGCACTGGGGCTCGAATGCCCAGCATAGAGTGACAGGAGTTGATTCTCATAAGACAAAAAAATCTGGGGACTGGGTGCATGTTTAATGCAGAGACTCCTGGATCCCCGTGGAAGATTCATAAAGGAGAACTCCATTGACCAGGTATGGTGGCACATACCTATATAATCAGAGCCCTCAGGAGGCCTCCAGCCTCAGAAAACCATAAAAGAAAGAAAAACATTGAGGCTGGAGAGATGGCTCAGCGGTTAAAAGCAGTGACTGCTCTTCCAAAGGTCCTGAGTTCAAATCCCAGCAACCACATGGTGGCTCAAAACCATCCGTAATGAGAGTTACGAGAAGAGACCCTCTTCTGAAGTATCTGAAGATAGTTACAGTGTACTTACATATAATAAATAAATAAATCTAGAAAGAAAGAAAAACATTAACACCCCCTTAACACAGCTCAGCAGAAGACTCCAAAGACATATTCACACTTTTTGTTTCATTTCTACAGGTATACCGTTTGTGAACTATAAGGAGGGTTACAGGAATGGAACATTGACCCCATTTTACAGATGAGTAAATCAAGACCCTACAAGGGGACCTGACTTGTTCCACTGTCACTCTACTCTGTGCTTATCTTTGATCAGAGGAGCCAGGTGACTGGAGGCAGCCTTTAGTAGTTAACATAAGAGTGAAGCCAGTCAGATTTCCCACCCTGTGGGCCCCTAAGCCTTTATGACCTTTCTCTTGGATATGACCTCTGTGTTCCTCTTGGGGTTAGACTCCCTTGGAGGACCACCATCCACTGAGAAGGGGCACAGCAAAGCTTCTTGAGCAGCTGAGCCTCTCTCCCTCTCTCTCTCTCTCTCTCTCTCTCTCTCTCTCTCTCTCTCTCTCACACACACACACACACACACACGTGAAGAAGGCATCTGTCTACCTTCCAGCACTGTTCTGGAAGTCCAACCGGGCCTCTGGACTCTGGCCTAGTGTCCTTCAAGGCTAGAGAATATCCCCTTACCTCTGTTTGTACCTCCACCCTTTTGCTACCCAGCCAAGGCCTAGTCTCCAGGGGCCAAATTCAGATCTCTGAGTGGACTCCTCTCTCCCTGAGGTCTGAAGGAGTTTTGCCCCTCATTTGGCCCCCACCTTCCCAAGGTATCCAGGACACAACTTCCACAGCCTGGGTGCTAAGGAATGGGGTCCCTACGCTCTGTCCAGCCCCTTCCTTAGCTCCTCCCACAGGTGCACCAGCCCTGCGGACCAGCCCTCCAATCTTCCCCAACCCAGCACTCCCTCACTCCCTATGCTGCTATTCTGAGCTGCTCATAAATCACCAAGTTTGACTCATTTTTCTTCATAAATTCAGAGCTTCCAGACTCCTGTTTGATTTGTGTTCCTGAATTATCCATGAAATTTTCAGTGCTTTAGTGAACCACCAAGCTGAGGTCCCTTTGGTCCAAAGGAGAAGCTCTAGAGGCTGAGACAAATGACAGAAGGGTCACCAAAGTGGGGGAGACATGCCAATCTCTGAAGAGAGGACAAGTCTGGATGGAAATTTCTGGAAGGCCACTGACCAGGTCTAAGGGAACCATGGTAAGCTGCCACCAAAGAGGTATAATCTGTAGGGGGTGCCCACCAAGCACACAGTCTACTCCTAGGACATGAGCCCCCACATTTCTTCAAATCCAAGGACACCATTCCATAGAACAAGAACACTAGAAGGAAGGGCTAGGGACTTAACAGGTAGTGGGTTACAGCAAACTTCCCAGCATGCACAAAGCCCAGGGTTCCATCACCAGCACCCATGAACCCAATATGATGGTGCATACCTAGAATCCTAGCACTGGAGAAGTCAAGGCAGAAGGATCAGGATGTTCAAAGTCATCCTACAAAGTGAGTTCCAGGCCAGCCTGGTATACATAAGACCTCATTTTTAAATAAACTGGCAAGCAAGCAAACAAACAAACAACAACAAAAAAAAAAAACAAGCAAACTGAAGTGAAATCTCAGATTCAACCTTTTTTTTTTAATTGCAATAAAACATGTTTGAAGTAAAACATCTTTGGTGCACAGTTCAGTAGTATCAAGGGACATCCATGACCTTGCCGTGCAGTCATTGTCGTGGTTAATCTGTATAGCTTCGGAGTTTCACCTGGCCCTGCAGGCTAAATTCTCCAGTGCAGAAAGGGATGAGAGGAATGTTCAGGGCTCACAGCACATCTGCAGTGCAATGACCAGACCCTTGTGGAGACATCCTAAGCCTGTCCTCCAGGAGAGAAGGTCACCTCACAATACTCCCCTATCTGCATGAAATGAGAAGCCTTCCTCCTCCCAGCATCTGCTCATCACCTTCCAGTGTGAAGCTGATAAACAATCCCCAGCTGCATCTGAGCCAGTAAAAACAGGAGCTGGATGGAGCCCTGCAGCAGCCATAGAACCAGCATCCCCGACTGAAAAAGGAAAACTTCTGCTGTACACTGCTCCCTTGTTCCCTCTACCCACCTGTCATTGAGACTCGCAGTCCCTCACTAAGCCATAATCTCACATCTCACCCCCTCTTTTTATATCAAAAACATCAATCCACATAGAACCATCCAAAAATGTTCCTGCCTATTGCCAACCACAGCCCTTCTTTCTCTGTCAAGCAGAAGAGTGGAGTGGAGTTCTGGTAAGGCCCAGGTTCCTAACCTGGCAGAGGATAGATTCACTCCTGTGAGGGACCAGTGAATAAAATACATCTCTCCAGCAGACACATTCACCTGCCCCATGCACAGGTGAGCGTGTTTAACTGCTGTGAGGAGTCACTTCCTGACAATAAATGCTCACCCCACATGCCGTGTGTGTGTGTGTGTGTGTGTGTGTGTGTGTGTGTGTATTGGGGTGTGAGGGTGTGATTTCCAGGTTCCCCTCACTGGAATGGTATCCCTGTCCTGAGTCCTCAGTCTCCCTATGAGTAAGTCATGCCTGGGCAAAGCTCAGTCTCTAGACAGGTTCAGAGAGACAGGAAGAACAGACAGCTCAAAGTTCAAAAAGCTTCCTTTAGCCAGATCTAGTAGCACAGCCTGTAATCCTGATGATTTAGAAGGCTAAAGCAGGAGGGTGGGAAGCACGAAGCTAGCCTGGGCTATAAAGTGAGTTCAAGGTCAGCCTAGGGGATTTAAGGAGATGCTGTCTCAAAAATTTGTGGTTTTTTTAATATTTATTTATTTATTTTTAATTTATTTACATTTCAAATGTTATCCCCTTACCCGGTTTCCCCCCTCCTGGAAACCCCTTATCCCATCCCCTATCCCCCTGCTTCTATGAGGGTGTTCCTCTACCCACCCTCTCCCACTTCCCTGGCCTCGATTCCCCTACAATGGGGCGTCTTGATCCTTCATAGGACCAAGAATCTCTCCTCCCATTGATGCCTGACAAGGCCATCCTCTGCTACATATGCCCCTGGAGCCATGTGTACTCCATAGATTGGTGGCTTAGTCCCTGGGAGTTCTAGGTTGGTTGGTTGATATTGTTGTTCTTCCTGTGGGGTTGTAAACCCCTTCAGCTCCTTCAGTCTTTCTCTAACTCCTCCACTGGGGACCCTGCGCTCAGTCCAATGGTTGGCTGCGAGCATCTGACTCTATTTGTAAGGGCCTCTCAGGAGACAGCTATGTCAGGATCTTTCAGCAAGCCTTTCTTAGAATCCACAATAGTGTCAGAGTTTGGTGACTGTATCTGGGATGAATCCCCATGTGGGACAGTCTCTGGATGGCCTTTCCTTCAGTCTCTGCTCGGCACTTTGTCTCCATATTTGCTCCCGTGAGTATTATGTTCCCCTTTCTAAGAAGGACCAAAGCACTCATACTTTGGTCTTCCTTCTTATTGAGCTTCATGTGGTCTGTGAATTATATCTTGGGTATTCTGAGCTTCTGGGCTAATATCCACTTATCAATGAGTGCATAACGTGTGTGTTCTTTTGTGCTTGGGTTACCTCACTCGGGATGATATTTTCTAGTTCCATTCATTTGTCTAAGAATTTCATGAAGTCATTGTTTTTAATAGCTGAGCAGTACTCCATTGTGTAAATGTACCACACTTCTGTATCCAACAGAGCTAAACAGAGAATTCTCAACTGAGGAAACTCAAAGGGATGAGAAGCACCTAAAGAAATGTTCAACATCTTTAGTCATCAGGGAAAAGCAAATCAAAACAACCCTGAGATTCCACCTCACACCAGTCAGTATGGCTAAGATAAAAAAAAAACTCAGGTGACAGCAGATGCTGGCGAGGATGTGGAGAAAGAGGAACACTCCTCCATTGTTGGTGGGATTACAAGCTGGTACAACCACTCTGGAAATCAGTCTGGTGGTTCCTTAGAAAATTGGACATAGCATTACCTAAGGACCCAGCTATATCACTCCTGGGCATATACCCAAAAGATTCTCCAACATATAACAAGGACACATGCTCCACTATGTTCATAGCAGCCTTATTTATAATAACCAGAAGCTGGAAAGAACCCAGATGTCCTTCAACAGAGGAATTTGCATTTTTTTAAAAAATGCTGGTGATATAATTCAGTAGAAGAGCACTTATGCAGCATGTACAATGACCTACACCCAATTCCTAATACTGCACACATAGATGCACATATGTACTCGTGCATGCAAGCACACACACACACAGACACACAAACACACTAAAACACACACACACACACACACACACACACACACACACATATACACACATCTCCTCTCCTCCAGAGAGGGTTTCCTCTGTCCTGCTCACTACTACCTCATGGGTAAACTGCTGGACAGCCCTTCACAGATGACAATTACTCACAATGACCATGGGAGGAAGGTCAGGAAAACACTTTGGAGACATAGCTTAGAGTCATCCAGTCACTTCTTTGGTATCACACAGTCTGGGACAAGTGCCTTCTTACTCCCACCTCACCCCACCCCCTGTCTATTCTACTTTCTTCCCCCTGAGAGGCCCCAAAGAAGCTGAGTAGAGAAGCCTGGGTCAGCACAAGTCTCTCCTGCCACACCTAGAACCCCACTGAAACACATTACTGCAGACCAGCCTGGCCAGAAAGATGCAGGTCTCCAGTGAATTCAATGTAGACTCCCAATCCCCCCACTACCCTGTCCAAAGCACTTGAACAAACCTCTGTTTCCTCATCTGTAAAATGAACTCCAACACTTGCTTGGTAAGGCTGCTTTGTAGACACGTGGCACAGCGTCTTACAGAGCTGACATTCTAAAACCCCTCACTAACTGGACATGAAGGTACATGTCTGCTGTCCCAGCACCAGAGAGGATTGTCGTGGGTTGGTGGACAGTCTGGGCACAGAAGCAAGTTCTGAGCCAGCCAGGAATATATAGAATACACATACATACACATACACACACACACACACACACACACACACGGAGGTGGGGGGGAAGAGACAGAGACAGACACACAGAGACAGAGTAAACAAACAAAATAAGATTGGCCAAGCCAGCTGATGATAGCACATGCCTTTAATTCCAGCACTAAGGAGGCAGATGCAGGAGGATCTCTGAGCTAGAAGCTAGCTTGGTCTACAAAATGAGTTCCAGGACAGCTAGGGCTATACAAAGAAACCCTTCTGAAAACAAACAAACAAAAACCCAAATCAGATTGGTCAGAGGAAAATTGGGGGATTCCGTCTGTAAAACAAGGCTCAAGCTGGAGTGAGGCAGTTGTCTTGGTTACAGTCACTATTGCTGTGATGAAACACCATGACCAAAGCCACTGGGGAAGAAAGGGGTCATTTCAGCCTCCACCTCCTAGTAAAAGTCCCTCACTGAGGGAAGTCAGGCTACAAACTCAAACACGACAGAAACCCAGAGGCAGGAGTCGATGCTGAAGCAATAAAGGGTGCTGCTCACTGACTTGCTCCTCATGGCTTGCTCAGCCTGCTTTCTTATAGAACCCAGGACCACCAGCCCAGGGCTGGCCCCACCTACAATGGGCTGGGCCCTCCCCCATCATTCACTAATTAAGAAAATGCTCTACAAGCTTGACAGTCTTAGGGCTGTATTTTCTTAATTGAGGTTCCCTCCTCTCAGATGACTTTCACTTGTGTCGCCTTGACCTAAAACTAGCTAGCGCAGAAGCAGAGTGCTTGCCTAGCATGTGTAAGCAAGCATGGCCTGTGTTCCATCCCAGGCAATATACATACATGCACACATGTGTGTTCGGGCACACGTGAGGAAAGGAAGCATGCACCACCAGTCATCAGAGTCACACGCAGCAGCCTCTCCTAGTCTCTGTTCCCCTTCAGCCTCATCCCCATGAACGGCCCAAAACTTGCTCTAATATTGCTGCAAGAAGGAAGCCCCAGGCTGCCGTGAGAGCCATTAAGACAGCATGGCCTGTGGATACTAAGGACCCAAGCATAGGGGCCTCTGCTGATTAACCTACTCTTAAGCACCAGCCTCATTATCTGAGGTTCCTGGTCCCTGCTGGTCCCTCTGCTTCTATTTTTTTGTTGTTTGTTTGTTTGCGATCAAGGAGCCATACAGCTGCACCTTAAGTCACAAACAGACTTTTGCTGTTGTAATCAAATAAAACTTACAACAAAGTGAATTAGCCCCACATGGGCGCTGCATGCCGTGATTAGCCTGCTCCTAGGAGATAAGCTCTCTAGTAAGCAAAGGCTGGGAGAACATACATTTGTTTTCATCCTTTGTTGATTCTTCCAAGTCTTGAAATGGCGAAAGCTTTAGATTTAATCCGTGCCCCAGACACACGTGTGGAAGTTCATTCTCAGTGAATTCCAAGGACATCCAGTGTGCTTTGTACCCCACTCCACCCCAGCACACACCAGGTGAGCTGTCTGGACCCTTCGAGGGTCTCTCCCTATTCCTCTCCTCCAGGGAAGCAGAGAGCATTGTTTAGTCCTTTAGTCTCAGACAGGTATGCCTAAAGCAAACCAATATGGCCTTCTAATCAGTGTGACTTGCATTCTGATCCTGTGTCACTAGCTAAGTGAAACAAATAAGTCACTTAGGTTCTTAAAACCACAGTTCCCTTCTCTGTACCTGGGGTGGGTATAAGGATAGGTGGAAGTACTTTCACTTCGGGATACATGGTAATGTCTCCAACATAGTCACACTGGGTCCCAGATCCGCCTCTTCCAAGCTGTATCCATTGCTTTCTCCTAGCTTAGAGCTCCTTTTCTGTCCAACCAGCATGGAATTGGTGCCTACCACATAATGTTACTCACAGGGACTAAGGACACCCCACAGAAGGTGCAGAGAAGAATGCCTGCTGTGTGGGAGAACACAAAACCCACTCTGTGGTGATTGGCACTGTGGCTTGCCCTGTTTTTCAACCTGTAGGTTATCCTCCCACCTCCACGGGGCACAGTAGTCTCAGACCCTCCCACCCTCACCCCAGACATGCCCCTCGGAGGAAAGGTAATCCTGGCTTCCCTCAGGGCAGAGCTGGGGCTGGGAGAGGAGAATCAAGGCAGGGAAAGGTTGGGGAAGAAATGAGACTGGCGGGAGCCAGAGCTGAGGTAGGACAGACTCCAAGCCTTCAGGCTGCAGCTGAATGGAACTGGTATACCTGAAAATGTGGGTCTTCGCCCTTGGTGGTTCTAGGAAGAAATACCCAGCAGCCTTGACTTTGAAATGTACTCCACTCAACTGTGAATGAATAATTTACAGCCTTTGATCTTCTATTGCTGAGGCGAAGGAGAGGGAGAAGACCACGAGGTCTGTGGGTACCACAAAGAGAAGAACACAGCACTTAACCCTCTCTGCCTACCTAGGCTTTCAAACCTCCTACAGACACCGTTCTCGGGATTCGGGCATTAGAAAACCTGTGGTTCCTGCCCCATTGCGGGTCCCAGGCTCCTATACATCAAGGCCACCAGAATAGGTTGAGGCTAGCACATCACTAAGACCAGAAGAGAAGACAAAAAGAAAGTTGTAACCACAAGACAGGTATTGGACTGTTCTCATCATTGCCACAGATTCAGTCAGGTTGCCCCCACTTAGGCCCAGATCTTATGTCAACAAGTCACTCTCTCCTCATGAAGAAACATCGACAAGTCCTTCTTCATCAGGAAGTGTGTGAGTGACACTAACAGCTTCCGCCTCCGATAGTACCAGCCGCCACATACCTATCTGCCAACTGGGAACTTCCTAAAACTTGCTACAGTTTCTAGGAGCCCCAGGGGTGTCTCACCATGGACCGTCTAGGTTGTCACTCACTTGTTGCTCTGCGGGAGTCTCTCTTCCCTCCAGAGCCCAGAATTTGGCAATGACAAAAATAAAAATCACTAAATGAGCACTTTTAAAATTGAAATGTACCATTGCATTGCAGTACCGAGTATTCAAGCACCTCCTTTGTGGGAGGTACGAAGACTCAACATCCTTCTCTTGAGAAGAATGAAAACAGTAGGGCCAGATGCCAGAACTCGAAGTTCAACATAGCACTGCCTGGCCTCAAAGACTCAGAGGGCAGAACAACCCCTGTTCTACACACACAGACACACATACAGAAACACACATACTCATATACATGCACGCGCATGCACACACACAAGCACGAGCACACACAGAGTATTTCTCTCCAGGGACACATAGGGCACCAATGCCATTGGGTTGGGAAGGGTTTGATGACTGATCATACATGTATCTCACAACCACTGCCTCCATGGTCCCCAGGCATTGTGAACATCAGCCAGACCCAAGACCAGGCCTCTTCAGTTCCCACAATGACATCTCTCTTGGGGACACACCACCTCTAGCATCTGTTCCCAACAGACACAACTCTAGATAAATGACCCCAGCTGTGGACAATGAAGTATTAGGGTCCCAGGTACCCCAGAGTCTTCCTCTGCTAGGAAGCAGTGTATAAGCAGGCCATTAGGATGAGAAGAATCATTGTGACAGACCAAGCAGATGAGGGCCTCGGCTGAGGCTTGCTCAGACTGGACGCTGTCATGTCCTCCCTTAACACATGGCTCAGTCCTGACCGACTTCCCAGCCCCTGCTGGGAAAAAGCCAGGGAGCCGGATGCTGGTGAGAAAAGGCCACACTCCCAGCATTGCCTGTCCTGGGATCTTGGCCATGGCTCTGCTCAGGCAAAGGGAGAGGGTCACTCGGTCTCCTTCTACCCCTCCTCTGTCTGCCTCTGGCTTTCGTTTGTTTAGGTAACTGTGCCACAAACAGGAGCTACTACTCACGTCCCAGTTCCATTTTCAAAGCTGACTTCCATTTCCAGGCATAGTTCTGCCTAACTCCACATCCCCTACCTGAGACCTGCCCCTCAGCCTCAATTGGACCATGTCTGTGTTCCTGGAAATTAGAGGCATGACCTAGGCTCTCCCTCCAGCCATGTGAATCGTTTTTGTTGTCAGAGAAACCACTCCGCCTACCCTGCCCTGAATCATATGTTGCCTTGATTCACAGTATCTGTGTCACCTCCTCGGAAAGCCACCCATTCGCACACCAGGAGTCCACCATTCTTCAATCAGGAACACTCCTCACTGTGATTGAACTGTGGTCCCCATAAGCAACAATGGGGTCTCACATAGCTTGGTGCTATCGGCACAGAGGAACTTAGTAAAAGTTGGACGGAGACTTCAGGTAGGGTGGCAGACAAACCTCTGAAGATCTCCCCTGGCCCACCAGCAGTGTGCAGGAGGGAGTCTGGCACTCATTCTGAGCCTGGGTCTCAGAGCATAGCCCACCAGTGGAGTATGAGTAAGGCCAGCATCTAGCTGGGCGCTTCCAGGGATGATGGGTGCTGTGCTCAGCTCTTAACTCTCATCAGCCTATTTACTCCTCCCAATAGCCAGGTCACAGGGACACCATTAGCCCGCTTTCAGGTGAGGGGAATGAAAGATCAGAGAGGTTAATTGAGCTGACCAAGGTAACACAGTAACTAAGAGAAGCAGGAAAAAGAAGAAAAAGAAAAAGGAGGAGGAGGAGGAGGAAAAGGAGAAGGAGAAAAAGAAGAAGAGGAGGAGAAGGAGAAAAAGAAGAAGAGGAAGAGGAGGAGGAGGAGGAGGAGGAGGAGGAAGAAGAATGAGGTCTGGCTGCCTCCGGAGTGTGGCTGGAAGCATCCTGAAACCATCTGTTGGCCCAAGGGCGTTCACACCCATCACAGTACCTCACATGGCATTTGGTGTGAGGATGGAAAGGATCAGAGGCTCGGCTGAGACCAAAAGTTCCACTTGTGCTCCACCACATCTGGACTCAGACCCCTACCCAAAGCATTAGAGACAGGCTATCCTAGGGAGTCAGTTTCCCAGCAAGAAAGGCTAGTCCTCACCTGACAGGTAAGAGATTTATCTTCACAGAGACATACAAACACTAATGTAAAGACTGGGATCTGGACCTTAGGAGCCCTGAAGCTCCCACCAGGCCCCACAAGGCAACTTTGTCACTTCACTGTGGGCAGACAGAGGAAAGGGATCGAGGAGGAGGATGGGAAGGGAAGAAAGGGGGAAACGGGAAGGAGAGGAAGGAAGAAGACTATAGGAGATGGAGGGAGGAAGAAGAGGCAAGGAGAAGGGAGAGAAGAAAGGAGGAGAGCCATCTTCTCTGGTTCAGCACTGGAGGCTAGAGGCACCTGCCCAAGACAAGCAAGTACTCAGGACCTCACACGTGCTGGAGAGAACTCAAGAGGCACTTTTAAGAAAAGGGACGGGACCCAGTGTGATGGCACATGCTTATAATGCCCAGCACTTGGAGGTGGAGGCAGAAGAGTACTACAAGTTTGAGGTCGGCCTGAGCTACGTGAGGCTCTATCTCAGAAAGCCTGGAGAGAATGCCTAGAATTTGAGAGCACTTGTTGCTCCTGCAGAGGACTCGAGTTCAATTCCCAGGACCCACATGATGGTTCACAAAACCCTGTAACTCCAGGACCAGTGCCTTCTTCTGACTTCCTCAGGTATCAGACATGCATGCAGTACACATACAGACAAACCACTCATACACATAAAATAATTTTTTGAAAAAGCATACATTGTAGACATTCTTTTTTTTTACTGTCCTAAATTATTTATTGGGTATGAATTTTACAAATATCACGTGTATTAGCAGTAACGGTGGAACTGGAGAGAACTGCACCTTCTCCAGGCTGCATGGCGGTGAGAACCACCAATAGTGTGGTGGAACTTGTGGCCCTTTCCAAAGCCTCAGCTCTTTCAGCCAGCAGACGTCAGCCCACGCATCTCTCTGTGCTTGTGGACTGGTTTGGTGATCCACTGGGTGTCGTAATTTCTTCGGATAGCTTTATGGAATGGATCAATGAGGATAATCTCAAAAAAATTTATATGTGGAATCTTCACCAAGCCGGTAGGAATTCAGGACTCTCAAAGCCCCACAATGGCACCCAGCTCTCTCCTCAGCAACAACTGAAAGCTTTGGGCAAATTTCAGCTGGTTAACACCATGGTGGTCAGGTTTGCCATAAGTTGCACCCTTAGGAACCAGGCATTGGCAACCACCATGGTGGACACGAATCCTGAAAATGGCATAACCTTGCTTAGCCTTGTACCCCAGTCTTCCTCAAGCTCTACCAGGCCAGGTGGGACAGGGAGCCCTGTGCAGTGCAGAGCTGGCGGTATTGCCAACAGCAGACCCTCAGAAGAAAGTGCATCACGTGGAACTACTTCTTCCTCCATAGCTCCTGGATGTATTTGTATGCACCCATCTTGGCTCACCTGATGGCTGCTGCCAGAGGAAGGACCATTATAGACATTCTTATGTGCATAAGAAACACCAGGATTCTGAGCAATTCTGTATGACACCTGAGCCTCCATGTCTGAAGCTTCTATGTGCCCATCCAAGGAGAGGCATGACTCCTGGGGATTCCAGGTAGCTCCTCTGTTAGGAGGCCAGGCAGGGTGTGTGGGTGTAAGGAACAGTGACACTGTTTACAAGTCTGCTGACATCATCTGTCCTTCCCTCGCCCTCACAATGGCCCTCTAAGTGTGAATGATGTCCCTGTCTCTATAACTGAGGAAACCAAGGCACGGAGAGCGTAAGTGAATTATCCGTGAGCTGAGCCAGCTGCAGCCATGTTGGCTAATTCTGCTTCCCTATTGCTTAGATCTCACCCTCCACACCTTACCCTCCCGCTGCCACCTGCCTTGCCTCCCCAGATCCCATGCCCCTCTTGCACTAGTAACTGGGCATGGGCAGTGAGCTGACACCCTGCCCTGTGTATCCTTGGGTGGCACGTCCCTCTCTCCCCACCCAGAAAGCCATCTGCTGCTGCCATCTGCTTCCAAGGCCATACCTGAGAGAGGCCTAATGTAGCTGTAGGCAGGCACCAGAAGCTCTGAGGTCTGGAAAAGAGCCTTTCCCTGGGGCACAAAACTGGACCTCAGGATCCCTAGATACTCAGTCACATGCTCAACGCCCAGAGCACCCTGAGCCGTAAAGGCCAAGATCTACTTCCTTCCTGTGTGACCTGGGAAGGGAGTGAGGGACCCTGCCCTTCTCCCTCCACCTGCTAGAGCCCCCACCTAACCCTGGGAACTAGTGGTCTCCACCAGAGGATCTGCAGAGGGTGTGTGAGACAAGGCTGCCCCCAACAGGCAGCCGGAGGAGGAGGAGGTCTCTGGGCTCCGTGGCTGAAATCTCTTCAGTACCGGGAGAGGGTGTGGGCTGTGTAGAATTTCTTTGCTGGGATTATCTCCATGATCCTCAACCTCACCCCGAGGCAGAGAGAAATCCATTTAAGTGATGTCAAGAGAGAACTCAGATCTGGGATGGGGCTGAGAGTTTCTAAGCCCTGCATTAGGATGTGGGACTTGGATGGAGTTAGATCTCTCACCCAGCACAGTGTCAAAACACTGCCAGAGAAGACATACATACCCCTTCCCTATCCTGGACTGCTGATTCTGTGGTCCGGTTCATCTCCTTCCATCTCATAGCCTCCAGTTGTCTAGGAGTACTTTCAGAGATCCAACCAAGATCTCTCCTGCTGCAGCTGAAGCTGAGTCCCAAAGACTGACTAGGGCCTGGTTGTCCGGGGTAGAAAGGGATCCGTGTAGGGCACCGGTACAGGAGAAAACAGGACAGAGCAAGTGTGGAAAAGGAGTCTGTGGGTGACAGACATGGGAAGCCATAGGCCAGAGACGCACAACACAGCACAGCACAGGGCGCATCTCTGCATGACAAATGCCTGTGCTTCTGTTGGCCCAAAGCCCGGTTTCCTCAAACAAGCCAGCTGCTCTTTTGCACCATTGGAACATAATCTGCAGCAAGGAGCCTGGGCCCAATCAACAGTAAAACCTCTAGCCCTTGCTTCGGAGCCAGCTCCAGTCTGGAGAGGGCTGTCCCTCCCAGTGAGGCCAGCCAGGGTCTTTTGGTTGGTCGTGTATACTATTTATGTATTTATCATTGTTAGCATGGTGGGCATGCTCATGCCATATGAGGAGGTCAAGAAGAGAACTTCTGGGAGTTGGTTCTCTCCCTCTACCTTGTTGAAGAAGGGTGTCGTGGTGTTTCTATCATGTGGGGGGTGTGGTCCAAGCTAACTGGTGCTCAGGCTCCTGGGAGATTTCCCTGACTCCACCTCCCATCTCTCTAAATGTATGCTAGGATTGCAGATGCTTGCCACCATATTCAGCTTTTTAAATGTGAGTTCTGAGGTGGAACTCAGATAATTAGGCTTACGTTGCACACACTCAGCCCCACAGAGCCATCTTACATGGCTGTGTTTTGTATTTCTGAGACAGGGTCTCATGTAGTCCAGGCTGGCCTGGTGGACAGGGCAGGCAAATCAGTGTCCTTGTCTGCATCTCAGACTCCTCCTCTAGTCAGGTGTGGTGGTGGTGGTAGTGGGGGGCTCTCTCCATACAGATGTAGGCACTCCCCTTTATATTCTGACTGTGGGAATCCTGGCACCAGCCACAGTGTGGATCTCACTCCTTCAGTCTGGGAATCACCAAAAAGACAAAATATATGAACTTTCTCCCAGCTCTGTCCTGGAAGAGCCCTGAGAGTGGTTCTTCCCTTAGCTAAGGCAGGGTCTTTCAGAGCCCCCATATCTATGGTAGTAGGGCTATGGCCATGGACAAGCACCCCTTCTTAGGAAGAGCCATAGGATATCTGCTCAGCAGGGACATTCCCAGGTTAGCAGGTTAGAGCCATGAAGCCCAGCGAAGGCCAGGGCTTGGCCTAAGGTCAAGGAATGAGTCACAAGCAACTTGCTGAGACAAGACCAGTGCCCAGTCCCTGTACCCACCTTTCTCCTGAGGCCGGAGACAACTCCGTCAAGCCAAGAACCCTCCCTCCAGAATAGACCCAGTGCCCACGTATATAGAAAGACCTAGATTCAAGTCCCAGCTCTTATGCTTCCCACATAAACACCTCAGACATTCAAGCTCTCTGAACCTGGTTTTTGTTTGTTTTGTTTTGTTTTTTTATCTGCAACATGAATGTATAGGGGCAGGCATGGTGCCACATACCTATAATCCCAGTTCTTGGGGTACTGAAGCAGAAGGAACACTAGTCTTAGTCTAGCATCGGTTACCTAGTAAGTCTGTCAGAATCGGGGAAAAGAGCTATAATTGCTGGCTTCCCAGGGTAGCTGTAAAGATTCAGGAAAATGATGGCCATGGGCAACATTAAGGATACAGGGTGTACTTGGTCTGTGAAAAGCACGCAACAGGCAAGCCACCGCTGTCTTCACTTGCAGGTACATGGGCACTGTCATGTGTCCTCACACGCAGGTACTTCACACTCAGAATCACCCACGCACACACAAACTGAAAATATCCGTAAAAGAACATTAACATCTGCCAATAGCTTGAGACTTTGTCACATATCTGCACACATGTAGTCTTGATGACACTAGATGAAGGGACACAGGAAGAGGGAGAGAAGCAAGCAGACTAGGGTCCTCCAGGAGACAGGATTTACCCTAGAGTTAAAAAGATAGAGGCCAGGCTCACCACAGTCTGGTACCACCTCTCCTAACCGGGCCCCTGCTGGTCACCTAGCAACAAGCATCTCTCCCAAATCCTTCCTAAATTGCCCACTGCCTCCTCTTCTGCAATTCAGCCACCCTGCCCCCCACATTTCACACATCTAGGGTGGGCTCCCAGGCCTAAAGACTCATGGGAGCCTTGATGACAAGGATCTGGAATGTTCTGTGTAGAGACCAGAGCAATTGTCCCAGAATGAGCAGAATAAGAATGTAGACGGATGTCACGGCCTGAGTGGCTCAGGCCGGAAACAGAGCCATGTAAGAGCTTGTTTGAAAAATGCTGCTGTAAAATCCCAGAATTCCTTACCACCAGGAAGCGATGGGGAGGCAAAGCAAAAGGCAGGAAGAGAGAGAGGAGGGAGCAGGTGCTGAGTCGAAACTGCCATTGTCTAAAAACCTAAATTAGAGTTTTCAGGACTCTGAGGCCAGGGGAGATGAGCCCTCGGCCCACAGTCTGAGAGTAAACTGCAGCACTCCCTAGGACTGGGCGTCAGATCTGGCCAACTCCCAGCACACTGTGACTCTATGGGCTGGGGCTAGGAGCCCGGGAGATAAAGCTTGCTAAAAGGCCTTAAGAGAGAGCCCAGCCCACACATGGCCATGGTACACAGAATGCACCTGCCGGGACCAGGGCATAGGCTGGTCCCTGGTCTCCTTCCCACCCTTCCTCCACTTCTGCCTTGCTTTGCATTTTGTGGTCTGAGGCTCAGGGTATCAGCCCACCCCTACCATAAGGTGCTAAGACCCTGGCTCTCTGGAGCAGAGATCCTGGCGCATGGAGGGACACTTGTCTTCCGCAGATAAGCTTCTTTAATTGCTTTGATACCCTAGTCCCCCCTTCCTAAGTACCCCATGCCAGCTTCCTGGTGCTGGTCCACACAGGCCTGCATACCTGGGATGCCTCCAACACCCAGAAAACTCCTCATTGCTTAGCTGCTGCAGAAGACACGCCCTCCTCAAGATTAACCAGATGGGGCTGGAGAGATGGCTCAGCGGTTAAGAGCACTGACTGCTCTTCCAGAGGTCCTGAGTTCAAATCCCAGCAACCACCTGGTGGCTCACAACCATTTGTAATGGGATCTGATGCCCTCTTCTGGTATGTCTAAGGACAGCAACAGTGTACTCATATACATGAAATAAATAAATCTTTAAAAAAAAAAAAGATTAACCAGATGGACCCCTGGGGTCTTCCCTGACTCAACTCTTCAGCTTCCATTCCCAGGGCACTTCCACTCACTCCTGATTTTGAAGAAGCAACCCTGAGCCAACCTCACAGATTAGACTTGAAATCACACTGGGGACAGTTGAGAGGCTTGGGTTCCTGCACCAACTTCCCATGTGATCTCAGGCCAGTCCCTCTCTGTGCCTTGGGTTTCCCATCTGTGGAATGAGGTCAATAGTAGTGCTCTCTTCGAAGGATCACTGTGAGGGTTTAGCAATGATAGGCACTAGAACCCAGCAGAACAGTCTTGTCCCCTTATGTAGATGGAGGGGAAGTTAATCATAGGAACAGAGCTACTCCCACCCAACACAAGTCCCTGACCTGGGCTAGGCCACCAGCAAGGTCACAGCCCTAGTGTTGGACCCCAGGAGGTACTGCTCTGCATCCCCTACTCTTTTCTGGGGCCCACTGAACTCCCTGCCCCTTTATGTTCAGAGAGAACCCCGCAATAGTCCAGAGTCAACACCTGCAACTCCCCTCTTCTCAATCCGTGACGTCAGCCTGCCCCAAAGTCCTCCTGAGCACGGCCTCCATTCCTGCTGCCGGGCTGTGGGCCTCCACTGTTCTAATTGAAGGACAACCTCCTTCAGTCAGAATTGTGCTTTGGGGGAAAAAAAAACCAAGCAAGAAAGGGGAAAGCACACGGCTTAGGGACGGTGGAGGTTTATTGTAGATAAAAAGGGAGAGAGCATAGCCAGGACAGAGACATCTGGGAGAGTCCAGAGTGGAGATGACCCTGAGCCAGGTGAGGAGAGGTGGGAGAGGAAGGGAGAGGAACAGCAGGTGCAGCAGCCAGGAAGCCAAAGGAACAAAAGGGCAGTGTCTTAGTTAGGGTGTTACTGCTATGAACAGACACTATGACCAAGGCCACTCTTATAAGGACAACATTTAATTGGGGCTGGCTTACAGGATCAGAGGTTCAGGCCAGTATCATCAAGGAGGGAACATGGCCGCATCCAAGCAGGCATGGTGCAGGAGGAGCTGAGAGTTCTACATCTTCATCTGAAGGCTGCTAGTAGAAGACTGACTTCCAGGCAGCTAGGGTGAGTCTTAAAGCCCATGCCTACAGTGACACACCTACTCCAACAGGGCCACACCTTCTAATCCTGACAGTTCCCTGGCCTGAGCATATGCAAACCATCACAGGCAGTAACCAAAATGGCTGGATTATACAGGGAAGAGCCTCCAGAGGAAGGGTAGCCCAGCCCTTGGCCTGTAGAAGTTTGGGGTGGGGGCAGGGCATGCCAGCTGTACCCTGTAACTAGTAGAAACTGAGAGATGCTGGGGGAACCTGGTGGCCAGGTCCACTTAGATATGTTAAATAGGCAACCAGGGTCTGAGATCTAACACTCATTTCTTTTCTTCAACTCAATCCTTTCCCCATCTAACTCCCAGGATCCCAGTCTGCTGGGGTTCTGTTGCTGTCCAGGAGTCTTGATAGGGTCTGTTTTCTCTGCCAGTTAAAGGATTAAAGGAGAGAAAACCTTGAGTAGGACAGGTAGCAATCTCAAACAGGACAAACAGGAGCCGACAGAACCAGGGGGATGGAGTGAAGGGGTGGGAGCGAGGAAACATTCAAATGCGGAAGACACACGGAGGGAAAGACCCTCTGCAGACCAGAAGGGGTCTCTTTAGGGTTGCAGTTTTTAGTCTCTATGAATCCTCCTTCCCTAATTTAGAGTTGGTCAGTTTGAAGAAAAACAGGCTGATTGGCCCACAGCAGTTGTGTTACAACAGCCTGGAACTCTGGCCAGTCCATCAGCAGGGGTGCTACTGGCAAAAGAAAAGAAGTCTAGGAGGCCTTTGTTTTAAGCTGCCAGGCTATTGTCTCAGGTTAGGAGAGTGAGGAAGTGGCCGGCCATCTTGGAAGTTCGCCACCTTTATGACTTAGCTGTGGCCCCTCCCCCATCTGTCCGCCTGCGGGGGACGGGGGGGGGGGGGGGGGAGTCTGTCTAACTCCTAGTCCCTCCGTTCTATGACTGCAGCAGCCCCGTGCCCATCACCACTAGGGTGGAGCATAGCCCCACGAGACAGACCTCCTCTTCAAGACCAGAGCAGGCCGCTGACACCAGGAGCCTTTTTGCAAAATGCCTGGGCAGAGGCTTTCCTTGTGTACTTCCCTCCTCCACTTCCTACTGACCATAGCCTGGTTCCGTTCCTTCGCGCCCTCTCCCTTCCCCCTCCCCTTTCCTCCCCTCCTCTCCTCTCCCCTCCCCTTAAACAGACGGGAGCATCAAAGCGCGGAAAAACATCGAAATTGCCAAATGCAATTTCTCTCCGGAGACGACAAATTTGCTGCAATTTGTATTTCCAAACAGGAACTACAGTTCCTGAGCGGCTCCTAGGCAGGTTCCCCGTCCCCCCACCAAAGCATCCTCCCTCCCACAGAGGCCAGTGCACACCCTACCTCTGCTGCAGGGGAAAGGGTACTGAGGGTTGGGAGATTGTCAGAACAAGAGCAGGAGACACCGCCTCTGTGGACCAATCTCAGAGCTCCCAGCCCTTAAATGAGCTTCCAAGACCAGCTCTGCATGCAGTGAACAGAGGCTTAAGAACCCCTGGTAAATGATGAAGCTGGACAGGGACTCATTACCTAGAAATCCTAGTACAGTCAGCCATCTATGGTGAGCTAAGTAGTCAGTCTCCCCCTTTTATCTGAAGAGACACACTCAAGAGGGGCTGTGAAGCTGGACCATTCTCAGGCAGCTAGTGGTAGGATGTTACACTAAATTCTGGTTTCCTGGTCCAACTTCTTCCTGTGACATTGGTGACCTTGGGTCCCTCTCACCAAGTGAGGGCTCTCGGCTGTAGACTTAAGAGATTGCATGGATATTTCTTTTCCTTTCTTCTGCTTTTGTTTTTTTTTTTTTATACCAATGCCCCTTCCAGCAGGGCATGTTGGTTAATTTCTGTGCCAACTTCACTGAACAATAGACATTACTCTGGGTGTGTCTCTGAGGGTGTGTATGGTTGACATTTGGTCCAGTAGACAAAGAGAAGCACATGGCTTCACTTAGGTTGGTTGAAAACCTGAACCTGCTCTTCTAAGGAAGACAGTGTGACAGTGTGTGTGTGTGCGTGCGTGTGTGTGTGTCCTCTGGCATTGTGTTGTCATGTCTGCGCCCCCACCCCCTGCCCCTGGCATCTCATGTCTGCCATCAAACTAGCTGGGCTTTTTGCTTCAAGGAAATGAGTGTTCCTGGTTCTGGGCCTGCCAGCCTTTAGATGGGAGCCACACCATCCTCTCTCTGGGGTTCTCAGGCCTATGGATACAGATAGTGTGGACACAGAAGACAGCCCTTCAGTTCTCCTGAGTCTCTATCTGGTGACCCATCTTAGGCATCCTTGAGTAATTAGGTGTACTTGAAAGCTAGATCTTTACCTCCCTCCATACACCAAAATAAATTCCAGTTTGCCAATCTTAGGCTTGCCCATATCTATAAAGAAAGTGAGCCAGTTAGTTCTATATATTAAATGTGTAACAAACAAATAGCACTATTACCTACTAGCTATTTCTTTAGAGCATTTGATTAGTGCACAGAGGTGCACCATAAGATCTATGCCCTCTCTGTGATAGGCAGTATGTTTGTTTTCCAAAGCAAAATTCAATTTTCCAAAGGGAATATTCATTTCCAAAGCTCTAACACTGTCTCAGCCTTTCATTCCGTGAGTTCCCCCACACACACACACACGCCCCACCCCACCCCCATCCCCACCCCTGGGAGATCCTGCCGTGGCCAAGCACAGGAGTGGGACCTCACTTGCTGGCCAGACTCTGGGCTGAAAGGAGAGCATTACTTTGAGAGAGGCCCAGGAGTTGGGAGCACCCCACTGTTGTGAGAGCCTGACCTAGGGGACCTTCCTCCACATGGAATAGAACCTTCTGGAGGACCATCCTTCTGCTTAAACACGTCTTTAATGGCCCCCACTCCCACCCTCCAGATTCCTTCTTTGCCCTTAGAGCAACAGCCAGCTTGTCCCATGGCTGGCTCCGGTGAAGTTAGTCTGTTGCCCACTCCCCACACTCAGGGCTATGGTGTTGTTGGCCCTGCAATCTGTGCAAACCCAAACAAACTGCCGCTTCTCTCCAGATTTTTGTTTCTTGGTATTTGAGGAACCAGCCATCTGGGAGGCATTTGAAGCTAGATCTTTACCTCACTCCATACACCAAAATAAATTCCAGATGGATCTCAATGTTTAAACATACACAATGAAACAACCAACGTCCCCACAAAGCGAGGGAAATCTTAATATGAGCAAAACTTCTAAGTAGGACACAAACCATAAGCCGAGAGAAGTCGGAGGACATAAATCCCAGAGGGTTATTAACTTACGTGAAAAAAAAATCTGAA
Organism: Tokudaia tokunoshimensis; assembly: GCA_036184795.1. NCBI lineage: Eukaryota > Metazoa > Chordata > Mammalia > Rodentia > Muridae > Tokudaia > Tokudaia tokunoshimensis. The sequence continues at coordinate 39,003,638 of BTHU01000010.1, read as the reverse complement.
ACAAAATTAAACGACGAATGATAAATTGAAGGGTGATATTCATTAGTCCATAGTTCACAAATAAATCTGATTGCTTACAGAACTGGAATTTAACAAGAAACAATCCCATTAAAGAGACACGATCCCATTTTAGAGATGCATGGAGAGCACAATCGGGTGGTTCACAGAGAGGGGATAGAACACACTGAACATACCATGAGAGCTGCAGTCTTATCAACAAGGGCGACAGGCAGAGCTGGGGGGGACCCTAGCATTGATTATCTGTCATGGAAACCAGGAAGGCTGAAACTGATGGTTATGGCTGGTTGACAACATTTCTCTTAGGTACAATTTGGCAGGATTTGATCCCCGCACACTCTCCTCTAGAACGGTTCTGTGAAGACAGAATAACTTATGTACAACATTTGCCCACTTTGAGCACAACAACCCACTACTGGGCCTCTGAGATAGACCCTTCTCTGGGCCTGTTTCCTCTTCTATGAAGTGGGGATATCAAGAGAATCTTGTCAGATTGTATTTTATCATGTGCATACATAAAGCCCCTAGGAAAGAAAGCTGGTGGTCCTGCTAGGTATCAGGAGTAGTGAGTGCTCCCATCACTGTGATTAAACTACTGCCATGCTCAGGACCAAACAGAGACTGAAGGAGCATGTGAGGGAAGGCTTGAGAACTAAGAGTCTCTATACAGCAAGGCCAGATGGCCAAGGTGACTGAGGAAGTACAAGCCTACTGGAGTTGAATGTGATGTGTGCAGATGTTTGGTCAGTAATGGAAAAGGCCAAAATGATCTTCTGGGGAGCCATTCCTGACACAGCCTGGCTAGGCGCCGCCCCCTGGGGGATGGGCCACTTTGGCAAAGAAGACCAGCCATCTTACCTGTCTTAGCAGCTCTTCCCCAGGGATGCCATGCCCTCTCAGAAGGGCTGACATGCTGAAGTTTACTTTCTAAACGCCAGGCCTTGCTAAGCGCCCGGCAGTTCATTTCTCCATCCAACAGCTTTGTCACGTGGCTGTCACTGTTTTGCCCATTTCACAGAAGAGGAACTGACCCTCCTGCATGGGCAGTTCTCCCAGCAGCTCAGCATCAAGGCCCACATTGGACCTGAGCCCCTTGAACATCACCTGAGCATATCGCCCACCTGGCAGTGGCATTTCTTTGTATACCCCAGAGGGTCACCTCTGGAGTGTGTGTGCCTCCCTCTTAGAGCTATTTGTCAGACAGATCCCTGGCCCAAAGGACCCCTCTAAGTGTAAGGTCAAACTGTGTGTGTGTGTGTGTGTGTGTGTGTGTGTGTGTGTGTATGTATGTGCACGCGCGCACATGTGCGCGCGTTTAGCCCGGGAAATGACCTTGGGTATGGTTCCTCAGGAACTGTCTTCCACCTTTTTTAAAACAGTCTCTCTCACTGGAACCTGGGAGTTGTCAATTAGACTAGGTTGGCTGGCCAGTGAACTCCAGGGATCCTCCTGTCTCCACCTCCCTAGTACTGGGGCAGCAAACATGCCTCACCACACCCAGTCTTTATGGGTGTTGGGGCTCAAACTCAGCTTCTCTCACTTGCATGGCCGGCACTTTACCGAGCCATCGCTCCAGCCCTGAGACTGGGTGTCTAAGCCCAGCAGGTTATGAGACAGAGCCTGCCTATGTGAAGATTTTGGTTTTTTTCTCTATTTTCAGACAGGGCAAGAAACCTAAGCTGGTCCACCCAGGAATGTCAGAACTGCAGCTGTCATATACTTCCTGACCTTCTTCAAGAACTGAAGAGCCTCAGAAACATGCTCACAGATGGTGGTGTCAAGGAGGATATTGAAAGGTGAGTAAGCAAGGGTGAGCCTGGTGCTGATGCCCGCCTTTAACCCCAGCACTCATGAGGCAGAGGCAGGCAGATCTAAAAGAAGAGAGAGAGAGAGAGAGAGAGAGAGCAGAAGGAGGGAAGGAAGGAAGGAAGGAAAGAAGGAAGGAAGAAAGGAATAATTGAAGAAAGGAGGAAAGTAAGTAAATGTTAGCTTACTAAGAGCCTTCCTGAGACCCAGGAAAGTCTTACATCATCACCGCTCACCACCCCAGTTGGCTGTCTTTCTCTCTCTGGTCCCATGTGTTCTCAGCCTTCTTGGCCCTCGTGGTTCTGCTCTGTCTGCCTCTCCCCCTTAAGCTCCAGGTCCTCACTCCCCTCCCTTCCTCAACCCCCTTTATACCAGATCTATTGCATGGTGTGGTTTCTCAGGGGGCTCCTTGGCATGGGCCCTACCAGGTGCTGTCCTGTTATATTTCATAACAGGAAGGAAGGAAGGAAAGAAGGAAGGAAGGAAGGCAGGCAGGCAAGAGGGAGTAACCAAGGTCCCTGCATGCCTTTACCATGCTGAGAAAGATCCTTGCAGAACCAGAATGCCAGTCAAGGCCAGACTCCCCTCCCTCCTTCACAGGGGCAGTGCATGTGGGCTCCAGCTATACCTGTGAATGGCCTTCCAAATGGATGAGGGCTCAGTTAGCACCCGACTTCTGGGAATCTTTGCAGTCCCCTTTAGCATAAGATAAATTGTTGCTTCTGATTCAATTTCTTCCCTCCCTCCCTCTCCCCCCTCCCCGAGTGGTTTCCTAAAACAATAAGAAAACACATTTCTCATTCCTGCATTCAATGCTTCAGGCGAGCAGTGGAATCTCTGCTTAGGGTTCCCAGCACAAGCAGGCTGGGAGTCCCAAGGCCCAGCCAGGGGTAGTGGAGAGCAGTGGGCTCCAGGGAGGACTTGGAGACGATTTAGCTCCCCACAAAAGGCTTGGGCAGACAGGGCACAGTTTGCCTGCCCTGAATCTGTAGTAAGATCATTGTGTTGTGTACTGGGAAGAAAGACATATAGGCCCAGGTCATAATGTGAGTTTACTGACCTACACACCTAGACTTTATCATTACACCACTCTGATAGAGGCTGCACTGGGTTCCAAAGTAGCGAGATGAGAAGGCTTTCAAGTGTGTAGCGCACATTTGTACTGTTCCTCCAACTTAATTCCCAGCCAGATGATGGGGGCAAAAACATGTCATAGTAATTATGACATTTTATACTCCAGTGATCTTTACAATGAGGATGTGGGGGTGGGGCTCGGCAGTCAGCACAGAATTGTCAAATACCATCTCATGATTGTCACTGTGCTGAGAGTGAGGAAGTAAAGGTCCTGGGAAGAGACACCAGCCATGGTCTCCTTGGTCTGTGAATGTCAGAGTTGGAGTTCAGATTCCTATCTGATGATTAAAGCCTGTGTTCTTCCTCCATCCAGAGATGTCCGTGTGTCCCTCAGGAGAAGGATGCTTCAGGGAAAGCATTGAAAGGGAAGTGGATCCAAACTGAGATCAAGAAGGACAGGTGGACAGGTGACTCCCTGTGAGCCTCTCCTCGATACACACATGACTAGGTCTCAACTGAGAAAACCCTTGCTCTCGGGCTGATAACCTTTCTCAGTCAGCCAGCCACAGTGGAGTGTTAGGTCTCAAAACCAGGACAAATGACTAACTGATGTGTCAATTAACATATCGAAGTGGATGCTGGCTGCCAGGTTCTCCCAGCATCCCTCAGTCTCTTACCTATTACAGGCTCCTCCTGGCTGCCTCCTACCCTGAACTTTCCAACTCAGGGCCCACTCTATCTCAGCTTCTCTGGCCCCTATATAATTCAGCCATTTTGGCCATGCCAGTCTCTTGGCAACTCTCATGGCCCAAGCTACCGATATTGGTTGGCAGAGAAGTGGCAACAGAGGACAGTTCCTTTCCCCACCTCTCCTGACATGGCTCAGGGTCATGTCCACTCTGGACTCTTCCCAATGTCTCTGTCCTGGCTATGCTCTCCCTCGTATCTACAGTAAACCTTCTCCTCCGCCATCCCTAGGAGCAGCCATGTCTTCCCTTTTTTTATTTCCCCTTTTCATTAAGATTTTGAGGAAGCGGAATGTCTAGTTGATGCACACCTTTAGTCTTAGCACTCAGGAGACAGAGGCAGGGATATCTCTGTGAGTTCAAGGCCACTCTGGTCTATATTGCAAGTTCCAGGCCAGCCAGAGCTACACAGTGAAACTCTTATCTCAAAATAAAAAGATGTCTTCAAAAAGATCTCTGTTCTGTCGACTTGGCTTTGCATTTGCCCTGTAGTAATGGAGTTGTATCTGTGCTTTGGGGGCGAGGGTTCTGTAATCAGCTGCCATTTTGAAATTTGACTGAAGAAATAGGAACATAACTTATGCTGGCTACTAAGCTGCGATATTTATCTCATCGACTTTTCTTGATACCCTGTCCTGGGAAACATTTAAACTGCCACAATCTCCAAATGTACAAATCAGGAAATGGACTCCCAGAGAGGTGACACCACTTGACAGATCTCAGATCTGAACCTGAGCTGATTTTTCCATCCTCTAAAACAGCTGTTTTTAACTAGTGGGCTGCAACCCATTTGGGGGTCGCATATCAGCTATCCTGCATATCAGATATTTACATTACGATCCATAACAGTAGCAAAATTACAGTATGAAGTAGCAATGAAATTATGGTTGGGGTGGGTCACCACAACATGAGGAGCTGTATTATATGTTGCTAGCATTAGAAGGGTTAAGAACTACTGCTCTACAGCATCACCGTCAAGAAGGAGCAAGCAGAGGTCTGCAGGGCCCAAGGTGCCCAATAGCTACCACGTGGCATCCTCTTAGATGTCTTTGGAGAGTCCCTTGACCACTCTAAGAATATCAGGGTTAGGAGCAACAGTGATCAATGCTAATATTTACTTATGAAAACCTGCCTATGACCATTTGACTACAAAGTTAAACCGAATTGTAAGAGGTTACCCGATTCTGAATCTAAAGGATGCTCTTTTTATGCCTTGGAAACTGTGACTGAGAAACAGCAGGAAGGAAAAGAACCACAGACTCCTCTCTACCTCCTTTCGGGAAGACAACACACGGCAAGCCTGGTGTGTGCTGTAGGCTTGAGAGCTGTGTAAACTGAGGAGCCTCCGTTCCTGGGGCACTAGCTGTGTGCCACTGCCTCCTTTAGTCTGTGGAGTCCCCTACAAAATATCAAGAGAGCCAAGCTCAGTGGGTTCCATCAGCACTGCTGCTAAGAATTCAGCATGAGCTCTAGTAACTCTTACAGAACAACAGCTTTAGCCATCTGCGAAGGTGACCCCCAAACTACTTGGAAGTTACAGTTATCTTCTTGGTGGGTAAGGATTTCTTTTCAGCCTTCAATATAGAAATGGCTGAAATACACAAACCTTTGGGATGATTAGATGTTGAAGAGTCTGGTTGTATTTGGGGTATTCAAGAATTTGACTTATTTGAAGGACAGGTCTGCTCTCTCCAGCCCCAAAAATCCATCTAAGATATAACTGAGTAACTAACTTAGATTTTTTGATTGAAAAAAGTCATTTACCTTTGCACACACTTAAGGTTCTCTTAGATTTATAAGATTTACTTAATCATTTGGGAAGGCTTATCACTCAGGAGTGAATATGGAGCTTAAACATGTTGAATTTGTCAAGTGCTCTTTTAAATATTTGAAGACGTTTGGTTAATTTTGTGCATGGAATGAACAGCTTCCAAAAGTCCCTTAAAGAGATAGCTAATATTTGGTAGAATTGCAAGTAAAATAATAAAAAGTCAAGGTGCTAAAATAAAAGAGTAGGAATTTTACAAAGTACATGACTTGATAAATTAACTGTTCTTTAAAAAACGAAAAAAAGGCTTTAGATTTAGGGTGTGTGGATGCGTGCTTGCATGCACTTGTGCGTGTTTTAGGACTGGAAACAATGCATTCCACATATTCAGAACTAATGATTTAAATGAATTTTGTTTGTGTACTATCCTTAGTCATTGTCTGGAGCCTAGAGTTGGAATTCCTACCTAAGCAGTCAGAATCTCAGAGCATCTGTCTTGATCCTTGTGAGAAGACATCTATCACAGGGGCCAGCTTAAAGTACTGTTACCAATAGCTAGCTGGTGGAACTGGCCTGCTCCTTCTCGCAAAGGAAACAGAGTGCAGCCAACCATTCGTCAGCATCTAGGCCTTGGCTCCTGTCCTCATCCCTGACTTCCTCCTATGGTTTTATTCCTCAGTGTGGTCCACCACCTGGAAGCCTGGGTACCACCTGGGAGGGAACCCATTAGCAGTACAGAGACTTAGCCCCTCCACCTTTTTGTACCAGTATCTGCAGTGATGGGTGCCCAAGTGGCATGCTGCCCCTTACAGTTCAAGAAGCCCTGCTTGGCGCCATTCTTTTGGGCCAGACTGACCAGAGCTAGCCAAACAATCCTATGTGCTCTGCCCCAGAAGGCAGCCTCCTGAGAGCAGAGCATTGATAAAAGAGACGGCATGGCAGGCACCCAGCCTGGCACTTAGTGAGCGAGGCTCTTCTGTGATTCAAGGTTCTTCTGAAACCAGCTGCTGAGAAAGGTAAATTTTGCTGAACTGCCCAAGGCCACGCTCATCTTTAATTATCCCGTTAATATCTGTCTCCCCCAGGTAGTCGTTACACCTGTAGTTATTACAGTGCCCAGGCTTGAAACAGCTTGCAGATTTCCTGACGATATTAATGGAAGTTTTGCAAATTGATTTGGGGAGATTATGTGGTGAGAGGCTGTCGTGACTTGACATGGAGCCCATTCCAAGTGGTTCAGACCCTCCTGACCTTGATCTCTGCTGGGGCAAAAGCAAAGAGCAAATATCAGATGAGAGTTCCAGGCCTGGCTCTCCCGTTGTGGCCTGTGACCTTGGACCTGTCAAAGCATCTTTGTCAAACGAGAGGCTTGGACGAGTCACTATGCACTGGAGTCTCTTCTGGCTTCCATAGCTCTACCCTCTGAGGCTTAAAGACTTGCAGAAGGGCTCCTCCCTCTCAGAACTGACTGGCCTCTTCCTTCTTCCTCCCCCTCATCCATCTGTCCCTCTAGTATAGGACTGAGATCAAACCTCTTATGTTGCTCTACGGTAGGCGTTGGCGATAGATATGAATCAGTTACTTTTGGCTGATAAAGTCAAAGGGCAGCAGTACCCTGTGGCTGGGCCAACTTGGCACTGTAGACTTATTACAAGCTCCAAAAGAGGGGCAGGATCAGATGCACACTGTAATATGGAGGAAAGAGGCCTGGCCTTGATGCCAGAGGCCCCGGTGTTCCTACAGGAACCAGATCCAACTGCTGCCTGACTTTGAACATGCTCTCTTCTATTTCTAGCCATCAGTTGCCTTCTCCACAAAAAAAAAAAAAAAAAAAAAAAAACTGGGGAACCACCAATGAGGATCCTGTTCCACCTTGCTGAAGGATAGCTCACAAAATTGTGGCTATCAAGCTGGAGGGCCATTATCTACAGATGGGAGAGAGCTACTACCTTTTCCCTGACTGCTTCCTCGAAATCAGACATGGGTCAAGACAACGGAAAATGATCCAGAGTGAGAACGCCAGAATAAAGTCAGAGCCAGAATAAAGTTCAGAAGTCTGCACTGCTCCCTAATAGGGTCCTCAGTGGAGAGCCTGGACTCTGAGTCCCCATCATGAGGTCACCACCCATTGCAGACAATCAAGAACCAATACTGACTCCGGTGTCCCAGGGGCACAGGGCAGATGTTGTTGGCCCCACATAGTAAAGGGCAGAGTCAGGATCAGGCCTCCAGTCCTCTCCAGCACCTGAGCTGCTGCCCTTGTCATCTGACCACATATTTCCACATCTCAGTTCCACCACAGCCTAAGCAGCCTGGCTAAATCAAAGATGCTAAATCCTGTCAATGCCACCATCCTTGACTCCAGAGCCTCTGTCAAATACGGACCACCAGATTCACCCCTCTCCCATCATCATTGTTGCCAGAAGCTACAAGGAGGGCTTAGGTGCCTGGATTTTATACTTTTAAAAAAAAATTAGTTTTCAATTAAATTTAGGAAATAGGAGCGAATGCAGCCTGGAGCAGGCAGACCCCTCTCAGAGGCTTCCTCAAACAGATGGTCTGTGGCATTTTTAATTAATGAGAGATGGTACAGATTGGGGGCCCTTAATAGCCTGCAGCAAAAATATAGACAATGGAGAGGGGTAGGTGGAGCTGGCCCTAAGCAGGTTCTGGACCAAGAGCTGATGCCTGAGCAAAGAATAGGGGTAAACTGTGTGTGTCCTCTAGCTCTGTCTCCTTAGTCGTGGATCTAGCATATAGCACCTGGGTCAGCCATGACCACTTCTGCACATGAGAAGGTTGCATAGCCGAGATTCTTGGCTCTGTGCCAGCCCATAGGAGGAGGAGGGAGGGCATGCGGCTCTGTACAAATCAGATGAGCCTCTCCTTCCCCAGATCTCTGTATTGAGCAAGTCATATAATGTCGCTAGACCTTAGTGTCCTCCTGAGGAAGATAACGATAGAAGAACCATAAACTATAGGCTTGAAAGGATCATAAAGTCCACGCAGTTGAACCATCAGGGCTTACATACCTACCAAATTCTCCCACAAAGGGCTGGTCTCATCTCCAAGATGGGAATCTCAGGACCACACAGGGTTGCATCAAAATTGCACTTATCTGTAGTCCATTGACCCTGCTACAAAACTGTCATTAGAAAAAGGTCTGCCTCCCTGAGTAAATTATGAGAACTGTGCCCAGTGTACTGGTGCATGCCCATAATCCTGGAAGTCAGAGGCTAGAGGAGAGGGAGTTCAAAGCTATCCTTAGCTACAAACATGAAGTGGATGTCAGAGAAAACAGTGTATATAAAAGTTGGTCTGAAAACGGAGCATCTTATTTAGAATTTCTAGAGCCTGAAATACGGAGCCAGGAGAAGAGAAGGTAAGAGACATCCCACTTGCATCTCAGCCTTTGCTATTGAAGTTAACCAGTGGTGACCATATCCTCTCCACATCCTTCCTCTGCCTATCCCCACCTCTTGGGGGGTCTTTGCTCATCTTGTGAAAGGAAAGCACGACTAGAGAATGCATCCCTAGAGCAATAGCAGGTAGACGTTCTGTCTGTCCAGGAGAGCCCAGCGTCTCTACTACATGCAGGGATTGCTCTGAATTCAAGGAAGTATATGTTAGTCTTATTTAGGAGGAGGTGAGGAGTACACAAATCCAGGATTCTACTGAGTGTCAGGTAGTGAGGGTCTTAAGGAACAGAAAGCAGGAGATAGAGAACATATCGAGCAAGGCTTTTATTTCATTTTTAAAGTGTAACAATGCAAGGGTTTGCCAGAAGAATGCTGTAGGGGAGAAAAGCTGGGGCAAAATGCACAAGGCAGAAACAAACTTGACAGACAGAGCAATGAGGGGGTCATTGGGGCTGAAGAGTGAGCAAAGGTTGGGGAGGATAAGAGATGAGGCTGGAGAGACCGAGCAATGCAGGGCTTTGAGGACCACCAAGACGGGAAGGGATGGGGTTGCAGAAGACCCCCCCCTTCCTCTGATGCCCCACAACAACTCCACTCCCACACCCATGTTCCATTGCTGCCCAAGGTCTAATGGGGACATGGACATAGCCAACTGTCACTCACTGTGGCATCCCAAAAAGTGGACTAGTAGGAGAGAGCTACAGGATGGAGGAAGGGCACATCATTATTATGGGACAAGAGAATGTGAGTTCCCATAGGGAAGGGGATAAAAAGGAACTTAAAATGTGAACAAGCCAGATAGAAGCTAGGAAGATGCCAAATGGTAACAGCAGCTAACACTGCCAGCAGAAGCCCTATGGAATGGGTGCTCACTGTTACAGATGAGAACATCAAGGCAGAGCAGTTGGGGAACCAGGCAGGCAGATTTCAGTTTATGCCTGGAACGGGTAGGACATCCAGGACCAGAACCTAGTCAAAAATAACTCAAATAAGACTGGGCATAGAGGGAGGGCCAAGAGTGGGGAACAAATCTTGGGTCATACTATTTCCTCCCCGTAGTCCACAGCGGCGCTATTCCCTCCATGCTTGGGAGGCTGACAACTCTGCGGAGTGACTGTTGCCACGACTACAGATGAAGATGCTGCGACTGAAGAGGTCAATAATCATATGGCCAGTAGGTGAGCTTGATGGTGCACACCTGCAATGCCAATACTCTGGGGCGTACTGAAGGAAGGGGGATTCAAATACAAGGTCTGCAAAGCTGTGCTACTTTATGCATCCAAATGCCACTTACAGGCCTCTATTTAGTGTCGGACACTGAGCTAAGTACTTAAACAAGAAACATTGACCTTGAAAGGATCCCTTGGTCAGTTAGTGCCTCTGTCAGCTACATCCTCTATTCAGCCCCATAACTCCTGGCTAAAGCACTACAGCAGGGGAGGAAGGTGTGGGAGCAGCTACTGACTCCTGCTCCGAGCATGAGCTTGCTGGTTTTATTTTTCCCATGTGCTATATCACCCAACCCTCCCATCAGCTCAGCAGGGAGTGTGTGGCTGAGACCTACCCAGTGAACCTATTCGGCCGCACAAGAACCCTGTTTATTGCCTGTGCACCTAACTAAAGACTACATTTTAAAACCTCTGTTGCAATTAAGTGTACCCACAGGGCTAAAGATTCTGCCTAAAGAAATGTTAGGAAATCACTCAGCCGGGCTTGTGGGACAGTTCCCTAAGCGGAAGCAGTGAGGACCGCTGAAGTGGGTCCTTTCTCTGCATCTCCCGCCTCCTGCCTGGAACTCAGTGACAGCAGCTGAAGCTTCAGAGGACATCGTGGATCATGAGGCAATCTTGAGGATGAAATTCAGATGCTTGACTAGGTGTGGCGGAGCACACGGAATCCCCGATCCAGGGAGGCTGATGTAGAAAACTTGAGAGCTCTAGGACAGCTTGGGCTACACAGCGAAACCCTAACTCAGAACAACCTCCCCACCCCCAAGAAAAGTATGTGATCAGAACAGTTAGGAGCCCTGGCTGCAGGTAATCTGAGAATTCCCAAGTCCTCATCTCTGTGCTTCTGGACTTCTGCATCACTTAAAAGTTGATACCATTCCTGATCTCAGTTTCTGCCCTCAGGTTGTTGGTATTAGCCAATACTTTAGCTAATCAATAGTCTTTTTTTTTTTTTTTTTTTGGTTTTTCAAGACAGGGTTTCTCTGTGTAACCCTGGCACTCACTCTGTAGACCAGGCTGGCCTCGAACTCGAACTCGAACTCAGAAATTTGCCTGCCTCTGCCTCCCAAGTGCTGGGATTAAAGGTGTGCGCCACCACTGCCCGGCTGATCAATAGTCTTGAGGAAGGGTAGTTATCAAGTAAAGGCTCAATACCCCAGTGTAGGGGAAGTCGAGGGTGGGGAGGCGGGAGTGAGTGGGTGGGTGAGAGAACACCATCATAGAAACAGGGGGAGTGAGAAAAGGATAAGGAGTCTCTTGGGGGGAGGGGGAACGGGAAAAGGGATAATATTTGAAATGCAAATAAAGAAAATATCCAATTAAAAAAAAAGAAAAAATATATATAAAGACAATTCACTTCTTTTAATTGCTGCAAACTTTTTGGCTACTGCATTTATCTTTAATTTACCAATGAGAGAGAGAGAGAGAGAGAGAGAGAGAGAGAAGAAGAAGAAGAAGAAGAAGAAGAAGAAGAAGAAGAAGAAGAAGAAGAAGAAGAAGAAGAAGCCACTCATGTTAGAATCTGGCTGGGAACGGGAAACTTGAGCACAAGAAAGAAAATCAAAACGTTACCTTCCTAAAGATACTTTCAAACAAGGATTTGGAAAACAAGCAACTGCTTCCTGGGGCCAGAGTGGTTGTGGTCCTGAGTTCACTCCTCTCTCCACACAAACTCTAAACAACACATGCTGTGAAACTTTACATCGCATTCAAAAAAAAAAAAAAAAACCTCACTCAGACAAATTTACTTCATTTTAATGTTGTGGGGTGTGGTGTGCCATCGCACATGCACAGGAGTCAAGGACAACTCGGAGGAGCAAGTTCTCTCTTCCTACCATGCAGGCCCAGGGATCAAACTCAGATCACGCTTGGTGGCAAACACCTTTGCTCACTGAACCATCTCACTGTCTCTATTTTTGCTTGATCTTTAAACTTAAAGTGTTATATAGTCATTAAGCCTTGTTGAAAATTACACCCTTTGAGGAATGTAATTTAAGAAGTCACAAAAGTCATACATCGCCATTGTAAAGACACCTAAATGCTATTCTCGCTGGAGAAGCGCACACCATGTTTTAGATGTGATCTGTCCTCTCCTTGTACGTCTCTCTACATAATTAACTTTTTGTTTCAGGTGCTATGGGGGCTGGGCTCCTCATACCTCTTGCCTCGGTACTGTTGGCATGCCCCTCCCTCCCATTGCTGGGTTTCACCGCCATTCCTGTTTGGAAATAAATCTCACTGTTTAGGGAAAAGAGAACGATTGAAACTCAAATCATTAGAACCTCAAAAGTCACAATCATTTCTTCACTTCAGTAAGAGGCTGCAGGACAATTCACCCCAGGATTCATGATGCCCAGGAATTGTGGCAGAATTGAAGATGGAAAACAGTTTCTCTACCCTCTTGCTCTTTTCTTAGAGAACTGCACCACAAAGCCAATGTGACGGCATGGTGCACACACAGCTGTAACCTGAGCTCCGGGGAAGATCAGGAACTTGAGGCCAGCCTGGGCTCCACAGTCAGAGCCTATCTCCCAAAAGTACTGAGAGGAAAAGGGAAAGGGACCATCACAGAGGATGTCTGCTTCTACCTACGTGCTCCAGTGAGTGATAGCCATAAAGCAGGCAGAGCACATTGCCCAGCCCCATCTACACCTCTGCTAGCTCTGTGTCCCAAGCTGCCACTTTCTGTTAAGGCCCTGAGAGAGAAGTCCCACAGACTCATCCTCACTTAAGTTCAGTAATACTGGAACTTACGTCATCCTCAGAATATTCTGGAGGCGAGATAATGTTATCTAGAAAAGCCATGTTGCCTGTGCCCTCTCACAAAGTTCAGAGAGGGAGTTGTCCAACACTCTTACCAAAGGGATGAGAGAGGGTCATGGATTTTGGAACCAGAAAGATTCAAGCATGAATCCTGCTTCTTTCTTATTTCCCTAACAGCACTGACTGAGACCTTCTGGGCTGTGTTGAACAGTGGATTTGAGCATTTTCTGTGCTGTGCTCCTGATCTCTGGTGGAGAGCTCTGTGCCTTTCACCTCTGTGCACAGCCCTCCTTCTAAGGGTTGGTTTTTGTAGATGCTGTTGCTCAGGTAACAGTTTGAGATTTTTATCCTGATCTTTTGGAGGCTTGTACATGTATATTAGAATGGCTTCGTGGGTTTTGTCATTCATTCTATTAACATGGTATTTTACATTAGTTGACCCTTGGGTAAATCCCACTGGGTCATGCTGTATAAATTAATTTATGTTGAGATTTGACTTTCTAATATTTTATTAAAGATCTTAGCTCAGGTGTTGTCCATAGTTTCTTCTCTTGTGATAGCAAGATTCCCATAGACCACAGTGAGATAGAAAGATTCACTAGGAAGGCTCAGGGTTAGCACAGAGCACCTGTATGGCTACAGCTTGTTATAAAGAAATGATACAAAGGAGGGTCTCCAGCAGGAACTGTATCATGTGAGGTGTTAACAGCAGGGCATCACTAGAGAACTGGTACCCAGGATCATGGTTGATCACATAGTTACTCTGGAAACACATTTCCTTAGCTTACCCATATGTACATGTAAGGTTAGGCACACCCCATACCTAAGATGTACTTGAACTCCAGACTCTCAAAACAGGCCCAAACATATTAACAGTGTAGATACTGTGAAATGTTCTTATCAGAATAGTAGAATCACTTCCCAAACCCAAGTTTCCAGATCCCAACCAAGGACCAAGAAGGCCCTTCACATGATGATAAATTCTTCCCACACATCTGCATTTAAAACAAAAACTCAGAAAGGAGATAACACTTAATGATATGAAATTAAATGCCAATGTCAGAACGTGAGCCTCGGGAGATGGGAGAGTTTGGCATTTCCTTAGCTTACGCATATGTATGTGTAAGGTTAGGCTGATCCCTAGAAAGTTTAAATTAGCCTGATTGACAGAGATGCTTAGGTGCTGACCTTATGGAGAAAATGGTTTTGCAGTTCTTGTGGCCTTTCTGCAATTTTAGCTGCACTAACACAAGCTCACCAATACCACTCCTAAGGCAGAGACTGAGAGAATGCCACTAAAGAGGGAACCAGAGGACTAACACTAGCTACTCTCTCCTACCTGCCTCCCCCCACCATCAACACGGCCAATGCTAAAGCAGAATTAACAACATCTCTCCACTCACCAGCCACCTCCACTCCAACTCTCTCCACCACCAAAGCCCAGATCTTCAGGGCAACTGTCACTCATTGATTTTACCCCATTCATATTAAAAAGTGTACATGTGACCCTTGTGCGCACAATAGATAATAAAAATAATAACTAGTTGTTAAGCTCAAAGAACTGGCTGAGCATAGCGAGAAGCAATTTCCATGTGCTATTTCTCACAGCAATCCCTAAGATAGGTACATCATCTCTCTTTTACAGAAAAGGGGTGCAGAAACTGAGTAAGGACTGGGACAGTGACTGCAGGGGAGGGATAAAATAAGACCCCAAATCCCACTGTGAGTGTTCTCAGCTGCTGACACTACCCTTCTCCACGGCAGAGGGATTTCCAGCATTTTCCTCTTCCCAGGCTAACCTATCACCTTCTCCCATCTGAACTGGGATGTAGCTTAGAGGGGAAGAGCTTTGGAGACTGAAGTGTAGTGGAATCAAAGAACCAAGTTAAGCAGTGATACATCAGCAGGAAGAACCCTGAGCAGAGAGAGGCATCTTCCACAAGACATCTGAAAATACAGGGGTCGGGGACTATTTTGCTTTTATAAGGAGTGAAGGGTGGTACCAGCCTTCAGTGCCTACATTCCAGGAACAGGAAGCGTCCTAGATAGACAGAACAGTCAAACTCAGTGAACGACGCTGCCCGACAGTCCACAGACACTACCTTGCAATCAAACTGCCCTATAACTGCCCCGTAGCCACTGAAGAAAGAAGCCACAGGAAAGATCCCTTTAGGCTCTCTGCTGTCAAAGCCTTCTGTTACTCACCACGAGAGTTTTATATAGCACCTGCCAGGTGCACATATGGCTCAAAAAATTTTCTCAACCTCTGTAACTAAATCTATCTCCAAGGCACGGACAAGAGCCAGATTCGAGTGCACAGGCTATTTGTCCAACAAGACACTCGGCTTGATGCTGGCCTGGACAGTGGGCAGATAAGAGGTGATGCCATCTGATTCCTGGACCAAGCACTTAGAAAATGTTGACAAGGTTCCCGACAAGAGGAAACTGTCATTGTTTCTCATTGTGACTGTCATCATTTCAGTTCTGCACTGTCAGGGACTCTGCTGAGCATGGAGGAGACGGCAAGCCACGCCCATGGGGAAAGTATTACCATGCGGGCTCTATGCATGGCTCTGGCTTTTACTCTCTCTGTGTCCTTACATATAATATCCTTCTGCAAAGGCCTAGGTCAGGTCTCTAGCTAATGGCTAATATTGTGGCAAGAGCTAGAACTGCCCAGGAGACAAGCCTCTGGGCATGTCTGGGTAGGGGTCTTAGACTGTATTAACTGAGTAGCAAGACTCACCCTAATGTGGACAGCATTAGCCCATGGGCTGGGTCCTAGACTGAATAAGAAGGGGGAGGAGTCTTGTGACCAGAGACTTCATGGTTCTGCCACCATACCTTTATGCTGTGATGAATTGCACCCTTGTGAACCAGAAGGTTCCTTCCTTTAGGTGTTCCAATCAAATACTATGTTGCAGCAACAAGAACATTAATACAAAAAGCAAAAATTTATAAATCGCTAAGAAGCAGAGTGATCAGGAATCTACAATTTAACCCTATACAGGAATCACTCAGCAGGGTCCAGGCTCTGCGCTTTCCCTAGACTGAAGCTCCTCAAACTACTATTGTTATATTCTGATAAACCCATCATAAATGGAAGATATCATAAGTATGCATTTGGGGGGCTGGAAAGATTCCTCAATAGTTAAAGCACTGGTGTTCTTCCAGAGGACCCAACTTTGACTCACAGCACCCACAAGGCAGTTCACCACCACCACCTGTTACTCCAATTCCAGGGGATATGGCTCCATCTTCTGGCCTCGGAAGCTACCAGGCAGACAGTGGTGCACAGACATATATATGTGCAGGTGAAACATCCACACATATAAAAATAACACAAAATAAAATTTCTTAATTAGAAGAATTAAGATGTTGAATTTTTTTAAAGGAATTTACTATCCCTAACCTACCCCACCAGTACACCACACGTTCTTTTACCCTCAGGCTGGGGCAGCTGCCTGGGGACTGGGCCTCTCCAGCCGCTCAGCATCATTAGAAGGGGTTGTATTGTGCATCACCAGCCTTGGAAAAAGATCAAGATTTTGAAATCGAAGTGCCATTTCTACTAAATGCCTAAATGCGGATCACTTTCCACCACCTTAGAGTTGAAGTATCATAAATCGAACCGTAAATCAGGGGTCATCCATACAGTCTAAACATCTGGCCAGGAAAAAAACACATTCAGAGATGAAATCTAATCCATGGAGTACTTGGTTTCCTCATTGGTACCCCCAGTCTAAAACAGAGTAAGGAGAGAAAAGCTATTTACGGAGTCGCTGCGGATGCCCTTAATGACTGTATCCTTGTTCCCCTAGATCTCTTTGACAATTATACAGGCAGCTGTAAAGGAGGAGTGAATGGATTGTTACGAGGCCTTAATACCTAGTGATATTAAGCTGAATTACGCTCAGGAGCCAAGCCCCTGAGATGGCAGTGGTACTGGGGGAGGTTGGGAGGATAGTTATGTATGACTGTGAGGAAGGATCAGAGCACAAAGCCATAGTGATGGCACCAGTAAAGTGATTGCAGAGAAATAGTTATTGCTACAGAAAGGATTGTAAAAGGAAGAGAGATAGAGGTGAGAAACAAACGTGAGATGGCAGGCAGGGGGATAACGATTCTCCACTCCGTGATGCTTTAACAGAAACCAGGAGATTTAGAAAACAATCTTAGGATAAAGGCAATTTTTATTTTTAAGAGAACTGCCATGAATTTTTTATGTACTTATAAGTTGGATACACTCCAAAAGATAGAAAAATGAGTTAGACAAATTGCATTAAAAATACAGAGGTCTGGCAGTTTCAGCGCACAGCGACTCTTACTAACGGGGACTACCAGCAACCTCACCCCAATTTACAGACATAAAGATGCTGGGGAAGACAGACAGCTCACAATGAGATGCCATTTCCCATCTATTAAGATGGCTATTACCAGGAGTAGCTGTTGGTGAGGACAGAGAGGAACTTGGGCTTCTTGCCTATCACTGCTGGGCCTGTGAAGCCATGCCTAAGAAAATTTAAAAGCGAAGCTACCATACGGTCTGCCACTCCACTTCTGGCTTCTTTGCAGAAGGACTGAAAGCAGAGGATGCACTCGGCTATGTCTGTGGCAAGAAACAGAAGAGCAAGAACTACGCCACGCTCGGGTAATTCAACGGGGACCTGTTGAGAACTTGGAAATGGGTATCAAAGCGACAGAGTGTGGTGGCATAAACAATGGATCGTGTCTTCAACACATTAGCACCTGAAAGCAAAGCTCAGTAGAGACATTCTGAGGGAAGCATAGGGCTTTCCTACCTCAGCTGCACTCCAGGGCTGAGGAAGACCCATCAAATTGACCCCAGAAAGATGAAGACCACAGTAAGATAGCAGTAAGTCTTGTATCAATGAACAGAGGGGTAAATAACTGTAGAAGTCTCAACACTGATTAAGAACACATTTCAGGGGGATGGAGAGACAGTTCAGCAGTTAAGAGCACTTGTTCTTGCAGAGGACCCTAGTTCAATTCCCAGCACCCACATGGTAATTTACAACCATCCATAACTCCAGTTTCAGGGGATCCAGTGCCCTCTTCTGACCTCCATGGGCACCAAGCATTCAAGTGGTACACATGGATACATGCAAATAAACAGTCACACCTAAAATTAAAAAATGAATACATCTAGTAAAAAAAATTAAAGAACATGTTTAAAACAGGGTTTGGGGTTTTATCTCGCTGGGGAGTTTTGTCAGAGACAGAGCACCTGCCCAGCATGCACACATACCCTGGGTCTGAGTTCCAGCAAAATACAAACACACACACACACACACACACACACACACACATGTATGTACACACACACAGCCTATAGCAAGCATGCATGTGTCATAAATAAATGAATAAATAAATGTTTTTTAAATGCCCAAAAAGCTTTTGGGAAAAACGAAGAATTATAGATCCAACTATCAAATATGCAAGCTTTAAATTTTTGTTATTGTTTCTATATTTTATTATATACAGTACTATATCACATGACACTTTCATATGCGTGTGCATATGTATATATGTATCTAGTGCATTGAGCATATTCCCTGCCATCCTCCCACACACACTCCCTATGTTGGTTTTTTCCTACAGATTTTGGAATTGGACTATTCTTCGTTTTTCAGGACCCTGAGGTCCACTGTTGCTTGAGATTTCCTTGAGCTTTTCATGTATTTGTAGCTAGGAACTTCCCTCTTTGAACTGCTTTTATTGTAATGGGTTTAGATGTGCTGTGTTTTTCAACTCCAGGAATTTTTTGTTTCCTTCTTGATTTCTCCATTGACATGCTATTCAGTGGGGGTATGCTCAATACCCATGAGCTTATATGTGTTCTGTAACTCCTCTTGTAGTGGATTTTTAGTTTCCTTTTCTTGTGGTCAGATAGATTATTCAATTTTCCTATGTTTGTTAAGACTCACTTTGCACCATATTGTGTGATCTATTTTAGAGAAACCTGAGTGAGCTGCTGGGTTGTACTGTGCATTTTAGGGTAGTATTCTATTGCCTGGTTATGAGGTCCATTTGACTCATCTACTCCATGAGTCCATCTACTCAGTGTTTCACTGTTCACTGTCAAGATGGCCTGCCTATTGGTGAAAATGGGTGACGTCAACCATACGGTTATACTAGGGTTGATCCATGTCTTTATTTCTAGCCATGTTTCTTTTATAAAACTGGATACTGGGAACTGAATCAATGTCCTCTGCAAAAGCAGTAAACCCTAGTGGTGTCCCTGGAGGTCAGAAGGAAGCACCAGACCCTCTGAAACTGGAGGTAGGCGGTTATGAGCCACCACGTGGGTGCTGGGAATTGAAACTGGGTCCTCTGTGAGAACAAGTGCTTTTACCTGCTAAACCATCTCCCAGACCAGTTTTCTGTTTTTCACTGTTCATTTGCTCAACTCCTTTCCTAGGGTGGATTATTCTCTTCTTTTGCCTCATCTATATGATTCTTTCAAGTGTCTTCTGTAGAGCTGTCCTAGCTGATCATGAATTCTTGTAGCCTGTTTTTGTTTAAAGTTTATTTTTCTTTTTCAATTATGATCGTTTTACTAGGCAATACAGTCTGGATGGCAGTTGTCTTGCAGATTTGTTTAGTTTTGCTTTTTAACTTTGTATTGATTCTTTGAGAGTTTTACATCATGCACCCCAATCCCACTCATCTCCCTGTCCCTTCGTATCTGCCCTCCACCCTTGCAATCTCTTCCCAAAAAGAAAATAAAAAATAAAAGAATTTTTTAAAATCTTATGAAAGTTTTAGTAAGATATGAGACAATGTAAGACTAATAGATGGAACAACACATCCTGTTCATATTTTATTTAACTAGATCTTCAATCCTCATTACTGTATTTGTCTGAGTTGTAGTCATGTATTGCCTTCTGCCTCATAAATAAAACTATTGGCTTTCTATCATCCAAAAAAAAATCTAGTTATGGAAGCTGTAGTATGTCACAGTGTGTCACACAGTACACCCTTTTGTCTACACATCTTTACTGGCTTCTGCCCCACTCTCAACAGTGAAGATATCACGCTGTTACGTCGAGTCATGAGGACCCTGCAGCTTTGGTTCTGGAGGACCAGCCCTTTCACAAGCTTCAGCAGTTCATAAATAGGGCAGATGTAGGGCTGGGCCAACTCACAGCCCTGGCTCTGGGCCTGGATGGTAGCTGAGTTGGTCAGCCTGGCAGCTCTCCTGCTGCCCAGGCAAGGTGCCCACCCCCACCTCCCGAATGCTGCAAATGCTGCGGTTGGTGAGACAGAGGCTCCTCCCCTGCTCCTGTGTCCTTGGGGCCAGTTTACCTGCTTGCTACAGGCAATGGGGGGATGGGAAAGTGAGTCTTTCAGATCTTCAAAGATGTCATTCCAAACCCTCCAGACTTTTAGGGATTTTGTTGAGAATTCTGCTGTTATTCTGATGGACCAGTCTTTATGTATAGTTGATTTCTTTTTTGTTGCTTTCAATATGATTTCTTTGATCTGTAAATTTGCTATTTTTACCTATAACATAACATGGGGGCTCTTCTCTAGTCTCATATATTGGATATTCTAAATGCCCCCATACCCGGGTGAGCATCTCTACCCCTAAATTTGGTCAATTTTCTGCTATGATCTTACTGAAGAATTTCTTTTAGGATAAAGTTATACTTCTACGCCCATGATTCACAGATTTCACCTTTTCATAGTAACCCATAGGATCTCATGTGTTACTTGTGCTTTATATGGATGGGGGGGGGGGGCAAGGGGAAAGGTGGTACCTCTGGCTAAAAGGATAATTATAAATAAAAAGAGGCAAATAAATTCCATTAGGTAAACTAAGCAATGGGCTTCCTGAAAGGCTGAGGCACAGAGACCTCTCTCAGAAAATAGTCTCATTTATCTTCTTTGGGAAGCTCTATCAAAAGGAAAATGAAAAAAAGAATAGAGAACAAAAGAAAATAGGAATCAGAACAGAGGGGGACAGGGCTGGTCCGCTTAACTGGCACTGGATATTTAATATAGAAGAGATAAAATGAGTCAGAGAGATCTGGACAGGGGCTTGGGGTCTGGATGTATCATTTTCAAACCTGCAGAGGAAGAAGAAGGGCGCCAGACAAAATTGGATATAATGAAAGGAGTGGGGTAGGGCAGAAAGATGGCTCAGCTGGCTAAGGGAACTTACAAAAGAGGCGTGAGAGAACCGGCTCCACAGTCACCCTCTGACCTCACATGCTCACTGTGGCGAGTGTGTCGCCCAACACAATTATGATTCCAAAAGAGTTAAGATGATGACAGTGAAGTTTATAAATGTAAGAACACTAGAATTGCATGTTAAAAATAAATTCACTGTGTAAGTAAGTAAGGAAAAAAAATTAACCAAAACTTTAAGAAAGATATAATCTAGAGCTAGGGATGTAGCTCAGTGGCAGATGCAAGCACATGCAAGGCCCTGGGTTCAATCCTCAACACATAAAAAATAAAAGTAAAATGGTTCCTTTCTCATTCCCCACATCAAAAGAGGTGGCACAAATAAACTTTAAGGAAAAATAATTTTACGATGGCTTTCTATAAAAATATAAATTACCAAAACAGTCTCAAAAGTGATAGAAAAATCTGAGACCTCAAGCAATAAAGAAAATTGAGTCTAAAGTCTATTCTCCACTTAAGAAACGGCTAGGCCAGACCAAGCTTTCAAGAAATAGATAACCCTTCATCATCATGGCTCAAACTGTGCCACAGGAAAGACAAAGAAGCTCCCCAGATAGCTCATGCTGTAAACTTAGCATGGGCCGGCACCAAACTCAGGAACAAGCCACATAGCGGCCAGAGCTGCACTGAGCACATTTGAGAACTGAATGCATTTGCTGTGGCAAGAGGAAGTCTGCTCGCTCGCTGCTTATTTGCTGCTGTTTGAGTTTTCAATTCAATAAAAATGCACCCCCCAAAACCTTTCTAAATAGATATTAGCATTGAGCCAGAAATGGATAACACGTAATATTTCATCAAATTTAAAACATCACTGCCTATGAGATGTGCTATCTCTTAATATACTAAGAGAAAAATATATTGTCACTTCAACCATGACAATGCTTTCTTGACACTCATACGCTTTATTTATACTTACCAGAGGAGCTTTTAGGACTTGTTTATACAGACTTTACCATAGATCACTGTCAGTGGATTCATACTAAATAAAGCTTAGGCAAGATGAATAAGGCACTCTGCAAACTTTATCTCTAGAGTCCAACTCTTCTAAGTCACCATTCAACACAGTTGATATCACTCCTGGGATCCAGAGGTGGTGAAGCAAGATTTCTTAGGGGTGGGGCTTCCGTGTGCCCCTCACTACACTCCAGCAGGCATTCTGTAGGTTGGGATGCTCAAGGCTTGACTTGCCAGAAAAGACAACAGTGAGGCTTCAGTCAACCAAGAGTCATTTTCCTTCGTCAAACAGGCTGTGAAAGGTCTCTCAGGGATGACAAGTGACCAAGTTTAAGTATGAGAAATTAGAGGATGCCATTGTCAGTAAAGCATGTTCTACTTACAGAAATGTCAAAATATGTAACGTATGCATGTCACAGCTGACGAAATAGATACAAAATAGGGTTTATCTCAGGAATTAAAAATAGTTTACAAATGTATTAAAATAGGCCAAATGTGGTGGCACGTGCCTTTAATCTCAGCACTTGGGAGGCAAGGATATATAGTAAGATCTGCCTTCCCCCCGATTCTATTAAAACAAAACATTGACTAATTAAAAACATGGAGCATGGGGAAGACTACTGCTGTTTATATATTACAACTGTCCATTCTACCTGAAATAATTCATAAAATTGTTGCAATCCTAATGATTATAAGTTCCTCAATGACCACATGGTAAAACTCATATGTAGGAGAGAAAAGGCCAAATCTAGGAATAGCCAAAATGATTTTGAAGAAAATAAAGAAAATGTCAACATAGGTATAGGAGGATTTACATCTTAAAGGGCCAGTAAATATCTTCAACAAAATTATGGAAGAAAATTTCCCTAACCTAAAGAAAGAGATGCCCATGAACGTACTAGGAGCCTATAGAACTCCAAACAGACTAGACCAGAGCAGAAATTCCTCTCGTCACATAATAATCAAAACACCAAATGCACTAAACAAAGAAAGAATATTAAAAGCAGTAAGGGGGAAAGGTCAAGTAACATATAAAGGCAGACCTACCAGAATTACACAAGACTTCTCACCAAAAACTATGAAAGCCAGAAGATCCTGGGCAGATGTCATACAGACCCTAAGAGAACATAAATCAGCCCAGACTACTAGACCCAGCAAAACTCTCAATTACCATAGACGGAGAAAACAAGACATTCCATGACAAAAGCAAATTTACACAATATCTTTCCACAAATACAGCTCTACAAAGGATAATGGGTGGAAAATACCAACACAAGGTGGGAAACGACACCCTAGAAAGAGCAATAAAGTAGTCCTCTTTCAACAAACGCAAATGAAGATAGCTACACAAACAGAATTTCACCTTTAACAAAATAGGTGACAGTAAGCAACAATCACTTTTCCTTAATATCTCTTAACATCAATGGTCTCAATTCCCCAATAAAAAGACATAGACTAACAGACTGGATACGTAAACAGGACCCAACATTTTGCTGCCTACAAGAAACCCACCTCAGTGACAAAGGCAGGCATTACTTCAGAGTCAAAGGTTTTTCCAAGCAAATGGTCTCAAGAAACAAACTGGAGTGACCATTCTTATATAGGATAAAATTGACTTTCAACCAAAAGTTGTCAAAAAAGATAAGAAAGGACACTTCATACTGATCAAAGGAAAAATCTACCAAGATGAACTCTCAATTCTGAACATCTATGCTCCAAACGCAAGGGCACCCACATTCATAAAAGAAACTTTACTAAAGCTCAAAGCACACATTGCACCCCACACAATAATAGTGGGAGACTTCAACACCCCACTCTCAACAATGGACAAATCATAGAAACAGAAACTAAACAGAGACACAGTGAAACTAACTGAAGTTATGGACCAAATGGATCTAACAGATATTTATAGAACATTCTATCCTAAAGCAAAAGAATATACCTTCTTCTTGGCACCTCATGGTACCTTCTCCAAAACTGACCATATAATTGGTTACAAAACAGGCCTCAACAGATACATAAATATTGAAATTATTCCATGCACCTTATCAGATCACTTAGGCCTAAGGCTGGTCTTAAGTTCAAACAAAAACAATGGAAAACACACAATGCTGTTCTCAATGATAGCTTGGTCAAGGAAGAAATAAAGAAAGAAATTAAAGACTTTTTAGAATTTAATGAAAATGAAGACACATTATACCAAAACTTATGGGACACAATGAAAGCAGTGCTAAGAGGAAAGCTCATAGCTCTGAGTGCCTCCAAAAAGAAAATGGAGAGAGCTTACACTAACAGCTTGACAGTGTACCTGAAAGGTCTAGAACAAAAAGAAACAAAGACACCCAAGAGGAGTAGATGGCAGGAAATAATCAAACAAAGGACCAAAATCAACCAAATAGAAACAAAAAGAACTATACAAAGAATCAACAAAACCAGGAGCTGGTTCTTTGAGAAAATCAACAAGATAGATAAACCCTTAGCCAGACTAACCAGAGGGCACAGAGGCACTACCCAAATTAATAAAATCAGAAATGAAAAGGGAGACATAACAACAGAAACTGTGGAAATTCAAAAAAATCATCAGATCCTACTACAAGAGTTTATACTCAACAAAGTTTGAAAATCTAGACGAAATGGACAGCTTTCTAGATACATACTAGGGGCCAATGTTAAAACAGGATCAGATAAACCATCTAAATAGTCCCATAAGTCCTGAAGAAATAGAAGCAGTTATTAATAGTCTCCCATCAAAAAAAGCCCAGGACCAGATGGGTTTAGTGGGGAATTCTATCAGATCTTCAAAGAAGAGCTAATACCAATACTCTTCAAACTATTCCATGAAATAGAAACTCAAGGAACACTACCCAACTCATTCTATGAAGCCACAATAACGTTTATACCTAAACCAAACAAAGATCAAACGAGGAAGGAGAACTTCAGACCAATATCCCTCATGAACATCGATGCAAAAATACTCAACAAAATTCCGGCCAACCGAATCCAAGAATGCATCAAAACTGTAATTTACCACGATCAGGTAGGCTTCATCCCAGGGATGCAGGGATGGATGGTTCAATATACAGAAATCCATCAATGTAATTCATTACATAAACAAACCCAAGGAAAAAGACCACATGGTCATTTCATTAGATGCTGAAAAAACTTTTGACAAAATTCAGCATCCCTTCATGATAAAAGTCTTGGAGAGATCGGGAATCCAAGGCCCATACCTAAACATAGTAAAAGTAATATACTGCAAACCGGTAGCCAACATCAAATTAAACTGAGAGAAACTTGAAGCAATCCCACTAAAATTGGGGACCAGACAAGGCTGCCCACTCTCTCCCTATCTTTTCAATATAGTACTTGAGGTCCCAGCCAGAGCAATCAGACAACAAAAGGAGGCCAAAGGTATACAAATTGGAAAGAAAGAAGTCAAAATATCACTATTTGCAGATGATATTATTGTATACTTAAGCGACCCCAAAAATTCCACCAAAGAACTCCTAAAGCTGATAAACAACTTCAACAAAGTGGCTGGATACAAAATTAACTCAAACAAATCAGTAGCCTTTCTCTACTCAAAGGATAAACAAGCTGAGAAAGCTATTAGGGAAATGACACCCTTCACAATAGTCACGAATAATATTACATACCTTGGTGTGACTCTAACGAAGCAAGTGAAAGATCTGTATGACAAGAACTTCAAGCCTCTGAAGAGAGAAATCGAAGAAGATCTCAGAAGATGGAAAGATCTCCCATGCTCATGGATTGGCAGGATTAATATAGTAAAAATGGCCATCTTGCAGAAAGCAATCTACAGATTCAATGCAATCCCCATCAAAATCCCAAATCAATTCTTCATAGATCTAGAAAGAGCAATTCTCAAATTCATCTGGAATAACAAAAAACCCAGGATAGCAAAAACTATTCTCCACAACAAAAGATCTCCTGGAGGAATCACCATCCCTGACCTCAAGCTCTACTACAGAGCAATAGTGATAAAAACTGTTTGGTGTTGGTACAGAGATAGGCAGGAAGATCAATGGAATAGAATTGAAGACCCAGAAAAGAACCCACACACCTACGGTCACTTGATATTTGACAAAGGAGCTAAAAACATCCAGTGGAAAAAAGATAGCATTTTTAACAAATGGTGCTGGATCAACTGAAGGTCAGCATACAGAAAAATGCAAATCGACCCATTCTTATCTCCTTGTACAAAGCTCAATTCCAAGTGGATCAAGGACCTACACATAAAACCAGACACACTGAAGCTTATAGAGGAGAAAGTGGGGAAGAATCTTGAACACATGGGCACAGGGGGAAATTTCCTGAATAGAACACCAATGGCTTATGCTCTAAGGACAAGAATCGACAAATGGGACCTCATAAAACTACAAAGCTTCTGTAAGGCAAAGGACACTGTCAATAGGACAAAATGGCAACCAACAAATTGGGGAAAGATCTTTACCAATCCTACATCCAATAGAGGGCTAATATCCAATGTATACAACGAACTCAAGAAGTTAGACTCCAGAGAGTCAAATAACCCTATTAAAAAATGGGGTACAGAGCTAAACAGGGATTTCTCAACTGAGGAAACTCGAATGGCTCTAAAGCACCTAAAGAAATGTTCAACATCCTTAGTTATCAGGGAAATGCAAATCAAAACAACACTGAGATTCCACCTCACACCAGTCAGAACGGCTAAGATGAAAAACTCAGGGGACAGCAGATGCTGGAGAGGATGTGGGGAAAGAGGAACTTCCCCATTGTTGGTGGGACTGCAAGCTGGTAAAACCACTCTGGAAATCAGTTTGGCAGTTCCTCAGAAAATTAGACATAGTACTACCTGAGGACCCAGCTATACCACTCCTGGGCATATACCCAGAAGATGCTCTAACATGCAATAAGGGCACATGCTCCACTATGTTCATAGCAGCCTTATTTATAATAGCCAGAAGCTGGAAAGAACCCAGATGTCCTTCAACAGAGGAATGGATACAGAAACTGTATATATACACAATGGAGTACTATTCAGCTATTAAAAACAATGAAATTATGAAATTCTTAGACAAATGGATGGAACTAGAAAGTGTCATCCTGAGTGAGGTAACCCAATCACAAAAGAACAGACATGGTATGCACTCACTGATAAGTGGATGTTAGCCCAAAAGCTCAAAATAAACAAGTTACAATTCACAGACCACAGGAAGCTCAAGAATCAAGAGGACTGAAGTGGGGGTGCTTTGGTTCCACTGAGAAAAGGAACAAAATACTCACAGGAGCAATAAAGGAGATAAAGTATGGAGCAGAGACTGAAGGAAACGCCACCCAGAGACTGCCCTACCTGGGGATTCATCCTATAAACAGTAACCAAACCCCGACACTATTATGGATGACAAGAGGCGCATACCAAAAGGAGCATGTCATAGTTGTCTCTGGAGGGGCCCTGTCAGAGCCTTACACACAGAGAGGCAAATGCTAGCAGCCAACCATTGGACTGGGCATGGAGTCCCCAATAGAGGAGTTGGAGGGCAGTCCGGAGGAGCTGAAGGGGTTTACAGCCCCCATGGGAAGAACAACGATGTTGGCCACCCAGACACCCCAGGACTCCCAGGGTCTAAACCATCAACCAAGGGGTACACATGGTTCCAGCCAAAAATGTGGCAGAGGAATGCCTTGTTGGGCATCAGTGGTAGGAGTGGTCCTTGGTCCGGTAAAGGCTCAGTAGATGCCCCAACAAAGGAAAATTGAGGGGGTGGGAGGTGGGTGTGGGTTGGGTGGAAGGGCATATACTTGGAGGCAGGGGGTAGGGGGAGGGGTTGGGGGTTTTCGGGGAGGGGGGAAGCCAGGAAAGATTTTAGCATTTGAAATGTAAATGAAGATTATATTCAATAAAAAAAAGAATTTAAAAAATGTAGTAATAGCATAATAGCAATCTGACAGAATTATGGAACAAGAGATTTAAACCAAAACAAACTCAAATAATGAAAATGAAGCTTCCCCAGTCGTCTAGTGGCTGGGATCTGATTCTCTCTCAGATCATGAGAACTGGGTCCAGGTCAATGAGAAGTCTGTGGGTAAGGACACTGATGGCCCGAGTGGAAGGAGAGAACTGACTTACACACACACACACACTGTAGCATACACACACACAGAGTGGTATACAACAGAGGTATTATCACACATAAGTGGGCATAAGAACACTTAGTTGGTAGCATGTCAAATATTTAAAGCCATACCTTGTCATATACAAAAACAAATGTGAAAAATTATAAAATATAGCTAATATCTTTATTATTTAAATAGAGGAATTTCTTAAGGCAAAGGTTTTATATATATAATTTATGTACATATTTATATATGTGAGAATATCACATTATATACACACAGAGACACACACATATATATATATTCCCATAGCATACCATTTATGATGATTTTTAAAAATAAAATGGCCAAAAGTTTATGAATAACATGTTCAGTTGGACTAGTGATCAAAGTAATTTCCAAATGTGAGATAAACCATTTACCCTTCACACTGGCAGAATTAAGATTAGGAGGACTATGAGATTGTTGAGACAGGGAAATTAAATATATTGCAGAGAGAATAAGAAACTTGTAGAATTACTTAGTAAATATAACATAGAGTCTAAACTCTGACATTTCATTTCCCAAAAGGCATGTACAAAGATCTTCACCATGTAGTGAATAAAGTTATGTAGAATTAGAGAAAACCAAAAAGTCCATTAATAAGATGAATGTGTCGTAGTGCAGAAATGTACTAGGGCACTTCAAAATTGCTAAAATAAATAGATAAATCTCAAAACCACTTAGTGAGAAATAAAAACAGTAAAAATATTTCTGCAGAATAACCTATTTATAGCTTTAAAGATGTAAGAAGAATGTTTTATCTCACTACAGGTATGTGTATACATAACATTTAAAAGATGCTGTATGGAATTCAAAGACTACATCTGTGGAGACAGGGTAGGAGAGCGCATGATAGGGAAAAAGACAGGTGGTTCTTCGGCATCCTCTTAACGCATGGTGTGTACATGTATGCACCCAAGGGCACACGTGTTTGCACATGCATGTGGAAACCATAGAACAACCTCAAATGTCACCTTTAGGAATACTGCCCACCTCCCTTTGCTCTCTCATTGGCCTGGAAAGAGCAATCCCTGGGGACCACCCTCCTCCTGTCTGTCACTGGTACTAGGGTTGGAAAGATGGGTCACCATAAAGGGGACTTGCTACTCAGTCAAACCCAGAGTCTGGATTCTAGTACCCACATTATACACCTTACAAATACCCTAGCTCCAACTCCGGGAGAGCCAACAGCCTCTTCTGGCCTCCACCAACATGCACACACACTTGAATATGCATATATGCATGCATGTGTATGCACACACACATGCACAAACACATGAATAAATGGATAAATAAATAAATAAATAAACAAAATCTCTCCAAAATAAAATATTTCAGCTAGGCATGGTAGCAACTGGGAGACTAAAGCAGGAAAGACTGAGTTCAAGGCTAGCCTAGGTTACATAATTAGACTAGGCCTCAAATACTTTTCCCATGGTTTCGACATTTTACATAGAAAAAGTCTTGTATAGATGAGCACGGTGGCTCATGCCTGTAATCCCACCTCTGGGGAAGATGCACAGGAGGACTGCTGAGGATTCAGGTCCAACCTGGACTATAGTGTGAGACTCTTTTCTGAAATCTTCAACAACAAAAGTCTTAATGGACGTGCTATTTCACATGAAAAGCTTAGATTGTGGATGAAGCAGAACAAGATGACTGTTGATAAAAGAAACTTAAAATGTAAATAAACTAAATAGAAGTGTGTGCTGCAATGAACTGTCATGAAAGAATGTTTAGAAACATTGGTTACTTACTTTAAAAGATGTCAACAAATATATTAAGTAGAAATAAAACAGGGTTATTTTTATTTGAAATTTGCTTTATTTACATTTCAAATGGTATCCCCTTTCCGTGTTACCCCTCCCCCTGCTCACCCCCCGCTCCAATTTCCTGACTTGCGTTCTCCTATTCTGGGGAATTGAGCCTTCACAGGACCAATGGCCTCTCCTCCATGTGTACTCTTTGGTTGGTGGTTTAGTCCCTGGGAGCTCTGGGGGTACTGGTTGGTACATATTATTGGTTGGTTAAAAGTTTTAAAATGGTAGATTTTTCAACCAAGGTATGACATAGTCAAAGGAACTTTCTCCTAAAGCTATAAACAAATTCCAAGAATGCACCTGAGATATCTTATATCTTATCAACGTGGATCTGTGCAACGAACGTGAGCAAAGAGACTACCAATGGTAAGTATGAGAGATTAACTAGACAGCTTTGGGAATGCAAATCAGGACAATATCTCTATACAACAGCTACATTTGAACCCAAAGCAGCAGTCTCATAGAGCCAATACCAATGAGCCCTGCCTTTCCAGAGGGGCTGCCTGGCTGTCTAGTCAGGCCTATCAGAGCCAGGGCCGAGCACAGGTCGCTGAAAAGGGTTATAACACCAGCATTCAGAAGCTGAGGCAGAAGGATTCTAAATTCCAGCCCCAGTCACATAGCCAGACCCTGCCCACATTTTTAAAGGCTAAGCAAACTAAATTAAACTATATAGTAATTAGGTTGGGTCAGGGACTGTGCATGAGAACAACCCAAACCTATATTGCAAGGGCTGCCACATGTGGAAAGGAGCGGCAGCAGGAAGTTACCGAGGGCCTCTTGAAGGGAAGGGGATATTTGTCTTGCTACAGCTATGATCTCTGATAGGCTGGAATTGGCTGGGATACTCTCAAGTCTGTGCCCAGAAGCTACAGGCATCACACATTTTTCTTTATGAAAACTGAAACAGCATATATTACAGGGTGGGGAGTTAAGACTCAGAAAATATTACCACTGCTATTTCTTTACTGGGAAAATCTGTGTTCTTTATGCTTTGATTAAGGATTTTTCAAACAGTTGAAACCAAAAGACATGCACTACCTTTATTGTCTAACAGTTAAGGCCATGTGACACTGCTGGATATGACACGTATGGAATCTTGTCTTCCAGAAGAATTGACTTCGAATTCAATCTCTGAGAGAAGACATCCCAGCTCGCATAATTTCATCAACCAGGAGGATGTTTGTGGCAATCACCGTGCTGAGGATGAAAGGACCAGAGTGAGCCCCGCCCCCTCCCACAGCCCGCCCATGTCTCCCCAGCAATCTTAGCATGTGCTGGGGACACTTCCCCTTCGGGCATGTTGGAGTGAGAATTCATGAAGTAGAGATGGCATGAAGGCAGCACCCCCTCCTCACGCTGTAATGGCGGACTGCTTTGCTGGCTCAGCAGAAGTCAACTTTGTACCCAGCAAATCTGCGCCAATTTCCCAGATCACTGCTGCTCCCTGCTACTCAGAGGCTGCTGTTACTCCTGCCTCCCCTTCCAACCCAACACTGAGGTTAGCTTCACTCTCCCTGCTGCAAACACAACGTGAAGGGGACTGTATGAGGACAGCAGCTAGTCTCTGTAGCTGGGGACCACGGTGTCATACACTTCACAATGTTTCCCAAACAAAAATAACGGGAGCTATTCGAAGTTAACAATTACATCCCTAAAGGTCTTTCTCTTCATTGCCAATTTACCAAGAGTGAAGAAGGTGTTTTTTCACACAGTAATTATCCCAAATTCCCGCTTCTGCTGCTGCCATCGGCTCCCCTGCAAAGTAAAGACAAGCTACTTACTTGAGCAATCTTGACGCACCCTGCCAGTGTTGAGTGATGAATTCTAACAATATTAATCTCTTATAGAATTCCTTTTGTCAAAGCCACCACTGACTTCTGTGCTAAGCCCCGAAGATGACTGCCAGCCTCATCCACCAGCACCCAACAGCTAGCTCATCAGAGCCTCAGGCCGATTCCTTCTCACCTTTTGGGTACCACATTCCCCTTTCTTTTTCACTATTGGCTCCCTGTCTCCTAAGCGAGCTTACAGCTGGAGCACACGTGCAGTCCAAGGCTCTTCTTTTCTCTCCCAGTAGATGTCTTAGTCAGGGTCACTACTGCTGTGATGAAACCATCACCAAAGCAACATGGGAAAGAAAGGGTTCATTCGGCTGACACTTCCACATTGGTCATCATCAAAGGAAGTCAAAACAGAAACTCAAACAGGGCAGGAACCTGGGACAGGAGCTGGTGCAGAGGCCATGGAGGAGTGCTAACTTACTGGTTTGCTCCTCATGGCTTGCTCGGCTTACTTTCTTATAGCACCCAGGACCACCAGCCCGGGGATATCACCACACTCAATGGGCTGAGCCCTCGCTCATTAATTACTAATTGAGAAAATGTCCCACGGGCTTGCCTTCAGCCTGATCTTATGGAGGCATGTTCTCAACTGAGGTTCCTCCTTCCAGATGACTTTCAGCTTGTGTCAATTTCACATAAAACTACCCAGCACAAATAATCCCAGGTGGTCTCACCCAGTTTTCCAGGTTTAAACTATCTACACCCTGATTACTCTCTTACCAACAACACATATCTGTTTCTTGAGCTCAATATATTGAACTACTTTCCCCCAAAAGGCCATAAGTACTTCAAACCTGACTTTGCTAAAACTGGACAGTCGCTCAACCCACAGCCAGCTCTGTCTGGTCTTCTCCAATAGCTAGTGCAATTCTAACCTGCCAGTTGTTCAACTAATTGCTCTCTGCAGAGTGGAGAGTAGCCACAGCCATCCTTTTAAACATGGACTATGTTGCAAAATTGCTCCTTATTTTATTACAAGGATTAATAAAACAAAGCTGAAGTCTTCAGCCCAGCCCACATGCCACTGTGTAATCTGACATGTCACGCTGTCATCTCCTTCCTTCTCCCAGCAGACCACTTCCTGCTGTTTCCTCATGGCCAACCCCTCAGTCCCATCAGCTCTTTAGTAGAACTCTTTCTTCCTAGTTTATACTGTACAGATGTTTCCCCCTCCCCGCCCTCCCTACTTGGCATTCATGATCCTCCTTATGGATGCTAAATAATTTATTTGTTAAGATTGTTGTTTACTGGCTGTTTTCACTCTAAGAGAAGGTCACAATTTTAGTCTATTTTGCCCAGTGTGAATCCAAATAATTAGCACTCAATAAGTCTATCTTTTTAAGCATTGGTGGGGGTAGGAGGACTAGAAATATAGATAATTTAGTCATTGACTATTGTACAAACACAAGGTCTGAGTCTGAGTTTGGTCCCCAGGACCCACATTAAGAAATTCTTTTGTTCCAGGGCTGGTGAGATGTTTCACCAGTTAAGAGCACTTGTTACTGTTGCAGAGGACCTGGGTTCAGGTCCAGTCCCAGGGGATCTGATGCTCTCATCTGACCTTCACAGGCACTGCGTGTGCATTATTAACAGACAGACACATAGGCAAAACACCTATGCATATTAAATATGTTTTGGAGTAAGCTGGATGCACTCAAGATTGATGTAATAAAATGCTCCAATCCACCACTCCCTAAGATTTCAGCCCTTGAGGAACAACCTTTTGAGTAAATAGCTTTTTTTTTTCAATTTCTTACCTGTATTCAGGTTTATGCCCATGAGTTCTTTTGATTCGGCATGTTTAGTCTGAATTTTTATCAGTGTTTCCTGCAGATCATAACCAGAATTCTGAGCAAGAACCTTTATGAAAATACAAAGCATGTGTGGAATACCTTCATATATGGATTTGAAAATCGAGTACAGGGAGCCGGAGAGATGACTCAGCGGTTAAAAGCACTGATTGCTCTTCCAAAGGTCCTGAGTTCAAATCCCAGCAACCACATGGTGGCTCACCACCATCCACAATGAGATCTGATACCCTCTTCTGGTGCGTCTGAAGACAGCTACAGTCTACTTAGATATAATAAATAAATCTTTAAAAAACAAAAAAGAAAATCAAGTACAAGAAAAGGGCACTATTCTTCAGTCTTGTTAAACACAACCACAATACAATGACCATCTCCTTTAGAAGAATCCCATTCCCAACCTAAATCAAATTATTGCTTTATCTACCTAACACATTTTACTCTTGAATAGTTCCCATTGTGAACACCACACTAAATTCTAAGGATACCAGACTTTTCCCACCCCAAGATATTTTTTAGGCAAGGTTTCATATAGCCTAGCTTGGCCTCGAGTCCCTTCTTCCCTTGTGTAGCAAAAACTGCCTTGAGCTCCTGACCCCCCAGCTTGCACCTCCCTAGTGCTGGGTGTTACAGACACAGGCCACTACAGCCAGCTTATTTCCTGCCTTATAAAAGATGTAAGTCTATTCTATTTCCTCTGGCCTCCTGAGCCACGTGCCTTCCTGTTCTTCCCAGCGCTTGCTAAAAAAAGACCAGAGCATCCACAGCACTGTGCATCCCTAGCTTCAGAAGGACAGCCATGACCTGTAGCAATTTGGACGGAAATGCCTGTACTCCACACTAGACTAATTTCTAAGCTAACAGCTGATAAATAAAAGGGTCACTGTATACCAGGGCCACCAGTTCCTGTCAACAACATAGTACTTAATGACTTTGCTGCTTGGAGGAAAGAAAAAAATAGACACCCGATTCACAAACAACCACAAATTATGACTAGCTGTGATATAAATTATTTAAGTCTCTGCTAGCTAACAATGTTAATAATGATTGAATTCGTGGTGATAGCATAAATGAAACACCTTTCTATATGTCTACACGGCTGAGGACTAACACAAAGAGGACACAAAGAGGAGGGAAGGGCAGCCCTGTCCTCCCGCTGCTTCGATCCTTCAGTTACAACAAGTTCCAGCCAGTAGTGTTTGAGGACACTAAACATCTTCAAGACCTTCACTTCCCACAACTAAAGTAATAGCATCTTGGAGGCCACCAACAAAGCAAGAATCTCTGCTTAAAATAAAAAATGCAAACAAAACTTGAGTTCCAAACTGCTCATTAGGATTGGTCATTGAACTTTCCAAAGGAGCTTTTGAGACCCAGGGAAAACCTGACTACTTCCTGGAGCTCCCGAAAGTCTTCTAAGCTTCAAACCCCACAATTTCTCTGCTGGGTTCGTAAAATATTTATGCACGGCAGGAAATGCAAATGAGCACATTTCTAACTCTGCGAACTGCTGGGCAAGGTGACAATTTGTAATCAAGGATCTTTAGGTGCACCCAGTTGTTATCTGGCCAGGAGAGAGTTGTACCTTCGGGATGATGAGCAAGGCATCAGCAAAGGCTTGGATTCCAAGGCGAGCTCTTCCCTGCACACGGTGCTTGTAGTTAACAAGAGCTTCTGCTATTGCAACTTCCACTGCCCCAGCCCCTGGAACCACACAGCCTACCAAAGGCAAATAACAAAAAGATGTCAAGCAAGGAAAAGGAGCAAGAAAAGCAGCTGGCTGCGAAGGCAAGCATGCTTGACTACTTTGACCACTTCTGAAACGTTTGGGACATATTCCGAAATCAAATAAACTCTACAACTCAGCAACTACTAGGCTTCCCTATAAAGCATTCCGAAATTAAATAATCACAGTACACATACTGGCCACAGACATTTTGTTTCATTGTTTATCCTCTGGAAAACAGAAGTGGAATTTCTGGGGTCATAGAGATAGTTCCCAGCACCCACATCAGGCAGCTCACAACCCCTTGGAACTCAAATCCAGGGAATCTGATGCCCTCTGTCCTATGCAGGCACCTGCATTACCACGGTGCTCATGAACTCATGCAGGCACACAGACACACAAATAAAAATAAATCTTTTTAGGTAGATATTTCTTTTGCTTGCATCTTATTGTTATATGACTACATTGAAATGTTATTTGTAATTTATAGTTGCAAGTAGTTGGATACCATGTCTGATCCAAAAATACAAAATTAAGAAGCCTTAGAATTTCAACCTTTGAAAGATAATAACTGCTAATCCAGATTATTATGTCTGCAAAACTATCTCTCATAACTGAAGGGCAAAAAAAACTTTCCAGTTTAGTGACCAGGAGATCATGGTCACTAAGCCAGCTCTACCTAAGATACTCAAAGGAATCTTAGGGCTGAAAAGATAGACTGTGGGACATCAGGAAAGAGTAAGTGTTGCTAGAACAGAAGCCAAGCAAATGAGAGACAAGACTCATCAAACACCATAAAACCCACACTATGACAGGAACCAGGCACACCCTTCAATAACTCCCAACATCAATGATCTCAATTCCCCAAGTAAAAGACAGACTAAAAGACTAGATTTAAAGCAGAATACTTGGAGTTGACAAAATAAACTCCAAACCAAAATTAGTTAAAAGAAATATATAACATTGCTTCATAGTGTCTGAATGAACACTCTAAAAGACAATACTACTGTTGTGAACATATGTACACCGGAGTGCACGCAACATTGATAGAGGTCAAGACACAGATAAATCCAACACAAGGATACTGAGTGGTGGCAGTACCCCAATCTCATCAATAGACAGGTCATCCCAATGAAACATGAACAGAGAAACAGCTGAATTCAATACCTTAGATCAAATGAACCTTGCAGACATCTATAAAACATTGCACA
Source organism: Tokudaia tokunoshimensis (assembly GCA_036184795.1). NCBI lineage: Eukaryota > Metazoa > Chordata > Mammalia > Rodentia > Muridae > Tokudaia > Tokudaia tokunoshimensis. Next base: position 38,967,082 of record BTHU01000010.1, on the reverse strand, counting down.
CAAATACTGCAGAATACATGTTCTTCTCAGTAGCCCATAGAACTTTCCCTAAAGTAGATCATATTATAGGACAAGTCTCAACAAATACAGGAAACCTGAAACAACTTCTTGTATTCTATCTGATCACAATGAAATGAAGCCAAAACAAAAAACAAAAAACCCAACAGTAAAACAAACAAACAAAAAACTACTTCATGGAAATGGAACTGAGTTACTGATGAAATCAGAAAGGAAGTAAATTTTAGAGTTAAATGAAAATGAAAACCAAAACTATGAGATACAATGAAAACAGCACCAATTTAAGGGGTGGGGGAGGATACTACAACAAATGCCAGGAAGAATCCAGGAGGTCCTAAGAACAAACCTTGAAAAAGTATATTCTGATAAATTGGAACACCTAAGAAAAATGTATGACTTTCTAGAAACGTGATCTACCAAAAATAAACTGAAATAAGCAATTTGAATATTCCTATAACAAGCAATGAAACTGACACCTAGAAATAAAACAAACACCTAGTCAAAGAAGCCCAATCTGTGCGAAGAGCCGTTATCAGAGGCAGAGCTACTGGTTAAGCCTGATCAAGATGACCTCTCAAACCAAGACTTTGTGGCAGAGCCCACTGCAAGGAGTGGGGGAGGGGGGAGAGCCCGTGGGGAGCCTGACCAGGAGAGGTGAAGCCCTGGGCAAGAAGCTGGAGAAAAGGGGCTTTGACAAGGCTTCTGTGGTCCTTGGCCACTTCTGCTAAACAAAGATGAAGACGTCTTCTGAGAATGGCTGAAAGACATACGCAACGCCAAGGCCAAGCAGTCCAGGGACTGCACTGGGTGCCTTCAAGAAAAGTGTGATGCCGTCTTGTAATGTTCTCTGGGGACCCCTCAGCCCCCCAACCACAGCATAGAGTCTCCAGAGTCTGCAGCAGGGCAGGGCTTCTCCCTGTCCTCCATGAAGGAAAAGATTGCTCCTGTTGCACTCACCTCCTTTGTACCCCAGGGTCTTCCGGGAGGTCTCTCCCCTCAGCATGGCAACCTTTCTGGAATTCTTGCCCTTGTATGCCTCCCCCTTCCATCTCCCCCTGCAGTTCCATGGCCACAGTTACCAGCCTTCCTGAATGAATTCCTGGCCCTTTTCTCCCTTCCCTCATGATCTGCTGACGCCCTTTGACTCTTTTTTTTTTTTTCTGACAAAATCAGTCACTGTCCTTATAAAGACTTTTAGATTAATAAAGTCAGTGGCCTTCATAAAAAATAGAGCAATCCTTCCCAGACTATTTCATACAATGGAAAATGGGAGGAATGCTCCTAAACTTACAGCACCGTGAGGCCAGTACTACCCCATACCAAAACCAGATACACACACAAAGGAAAATTATAGGCCAGTCTGTCTTATGAACATAGAAGCAAAAACTTGCAATAAAACACTTGCAAACTGAATTGAATACATCACAAAGAACACCCTTCATTATCAAGTTTCTTCGTTCCAGACATACAGGGATGGTTTGATATACGTAAAACAATGAATGTAATACAGCACACAAACAGAAAAGGCTGAAGTCACACAATCACTTCAATAGATGCAGAAAAGGCCTGTGACAAAATCTCAGATATCTTTACAAACACTGAATCTGGCAAAACTCTGAAGAGACTAGGACTAGAAGGAGCATATCTCAGCACAATAAAGGCCATACACAATAAACCTACAGCCAACATCAGGCAAAACAGAGGAGCACTCAGAACATTTCCATTCAGGAATAAGACACAGAGCTTGAAGGTTTAACTGGAATGTGTAAGAAGACAAGAAATAAAAGGGATACGAATAGGAAAAGAAGTCAAAGTAGCTTCACTTGCAAGCCAGGGGTGGTGGCACCTACCTTTAATCCCGGCACTCAGGAGCCAGAGGCAGACAGATCACTGTGAATTTGAAACCAGACTGGTCTACAGAGCTAGTTCCAGGACATTCAGAGCTACACAGAGAAACTCTGTGTCAAAAAACAAACAATCAAACAAACACAAAAGAATAGTCCAAAATATCCTAATTCTCACATCTGATAAACACTTTCAGCAGGATGAGATGATACAAAACATCAATACAATGTCTATACACTGATGAAAAACATGCTGGGAACCAAGGAAACAGTATCATTCAAGTGAGTTTCAAAAAATAAAATGAAATACCTTGGAATAAGCATAACCAAGGAAATGAAAGTGCTCCACAGTGTAAGTTTTAAAACACCACTGAGGAGAACACCAGGAAATAGAAAAACTTCCCGTGCTTATGGATTGGAAGAATAGGGTAAAAATGGCTACAAAAGGTAATCTACAGATTCAAGGTATTTCTCATCAAAATCCCAGCACCGTTCTTCATAGAAATAAAAGCAAAATCTTAAAAGTCATGTGAAAACATAAATGCCTGAGACAGGCACTGGAGAGATAGTTCAGTGGTTCAAGCACTGCTTATCTTCCAGGGGACCTGGTTTTGATCCCTAGCACGAATAAAGCAGCCCATAGTCATCTGTAACTCCAGTTCCAATGTATCTGGTGCCCTCTTCTGGCCTCTGCAGGCACTGCACATATGTGATACATAGACATACTGGCAAACACTCATACATATAAAATATTTTTTAAAAGACTCCAGAGAGCCAAAAGCAATCCTTTGCAATAAGAATAATGCTAAGGGTATCACAGAAATCACACAATAAATTCAGTATATGCAGAAAAGGCTTTTTGATAAAATCAAATATCCCTTTCATGATAGAAACATAGAAGAAACTAGGCATAAAAAGAACATATCCCGGCCCTCCGCCATCTTTGCTCCAGTGACCAGGTAGTTGGGACCGCCAGGCTCAGAGACAGACAGGCATAATATCGCTTCGGTTTCAGGCAGCTTGTGTGTAACCTGCTCCCAGGTGCTGGGCTGATTTGCAGTAACCAGCGCGCCAGCTCTGCGGTGGGACCTTCTGCCTGGTGGAGGGACCCCGCGCTGGGAGGGAGCCTGCCAGCTTTCCTTCCGCGACCTCTGTTCCCGCGGACTGCGCTGGAGAGACCGGTACCCGGGCTCTCCCCCCAATATAACATCACTTGGGACACGGCCTGTTGGGGCTTCCGTCTGTGCCCGAGGGCGGGTTGGCGCTGTGGTCGTCTGGGTGCCAGATCGGCGGGCCATCGTGACCACAGGGTGAGCGGCGCCACGGAGAGTGCCCTCCGCCATCTTTGCTCCAGTGACCAGGTAGTTGGGACCGCCAGGCTCAGAGACAGACAGGCATAATATCGCTTCGGGTTCAGGCAGCTTGTGTGTAACCTGCTCCCAGGTGCTGGGCTGATCTGCAGTGACCAGCGCGCCAGATCTGCTGTGGGACTTCTGCCTGGCAGAGGGACGCCCCCTCCCCCCCCAGGAGAGATCACACACCCCTGCACAGGGCAGGAGCCTGCCAGCCTCCCTTTGGCGACCTCTGCTCCAGGAATCCACTAGGCTGAGCCTTTAGATGTGCAAGGCCTCCCCAATATAAGATCACTTGGGGCAAAGCACATTAGGGCTCCAAAGTCACTCAGGAGCAGGCAGGCCCCAGAAATCGGTGCCAGGGGAATCCTGGTAATCCAGGGGGGGCAGAAATAGCTTTGCAGGCTCACAGGAGGTCCAACCAACAGCCAGTGGCAGCAGGACCAACTAACACCAGAGGTATCCAGATGGCAAAAGGCAAACGTAGGAATGTTACTAACAGTAATCAAAGTAATGTGGGACCATCCGAACCCAACTCTCCAACAGCAGCAAGTCCTGGATACCCCACCACACCCGAAAGACAAGATCTGGATTTAAAATCACTTCTCATGATGCTATTAGAGGATCACAAGAAGGACACAAATAAATCTCATAAAGAGTTACAGGAGACCATGAATCAACGGTTAGAAGCCCTTACAAAGGAAACACAAAAATCGCTTAGAGAAATGCGGGAGAACATGGATCAAAAGATGGAGGCGCACAAGGAGACAACACAAAAATCGCTTAACGAGATGAATCAACGGGTAGATGCACTCACAAAGGAATCACGAAATTTGCATAAAGAAATGCAGAAGAATATGGGTCGACAGACGGATGCCCATAAGGAGGCAACACAAAAATTGCTTAAAGAAATGAATCAACGTTTAGATGCCCTTACAAAGGAAACACGAGAATTGCTTAAAGAAATGCAGGAGACGATGGATCAACAGATGGAATCCCATGAGGAGGAAACACAAAAATCGCTCAGAGAAATGCAGGAGAACGTGGGTCATCAGGAAGAAATCCTGAAAGAGGTAATGCAAAAATACCTTAAAGAAATACAGGAAAATACAAACAAACAAGTGAAGGATCTCAGCAAATCCATCCAGGAACTAAAAAAGGAAGTAGAAACAACTAAGAAATCACAAAGGGAGACAACTTTGGAGATAGAAAACCTTGGGAAGAAATCAGGAGTCATAGATGCAAACATCAACAATAGAATACAAGAGATGGAAGAAAGAATCTCAGGTGCTGAAGATTCCATAGAAAGCATCGACTCAACAGTCAAAGAAAATGCAAAATGCAAAAAACGCGTAACCCAAAACATCCAGGAAATCCAGGACACAATGAGAAGACCAAACCTAAGGATTATAGGTATAGATGAGAGTGAAGATTTGCAACTTAAAGGGCCAGTAAACATCTTCAACAAAATTATGGAGGAAAACTTCCCTAACTTAAAGAGAGAGATGCCGATGAACGTACAAGAAGCCTACAGAACTCCAAACAGACTGGACCAGAACAGAAATACCTCCTGTCACATAATAATCAAAACACCGAATGTTCTAAGCAAAGAAAGAATACTAAATGCAGTAAGAGAAAAGGGCCAAGTAACATACAAAGGAAGACCTATCCGAATCACATCAGACTTCTCACCAGAGACTATGAAAGCCAGAAGATCATGGGCAGATCTCATGCAGACACTAAGACAGCACAAATGCCAGCCTAGACTACTCTACCCAGCAAAACTCTCAATCACCATAGATGGAGAGACCAAGATATTCCATGATAAAACCAAATTTTCACAATATCTTTCCACAAATCCAGCCCTGCAACGGATAATAGGTGGAAACCTCCAATACAGGGAGAGAAACAACACCCTGGAAAAAATGAGATAATAACCTTCTTGAATCAAACCCAAAAGTAGATAACCACTCAAACATAAAGATAGCGTCAAGAATGGCAGATGGCAATAATCACTATGCCTTAATCTCTCTTAATATCAATGGTCTCAATTCCCCAATTAAAAGACATAGACTAGCAGACTGGATACGTAAACAGGACCCAGCATTTTGCTGCATGCAGGAAACACACCTCAGTGTCAAAGACAAACACTACCTCAGAGTAAAAGGCTGGAAAACAATTTTACAAGCAAATGGCCCCAAGAAACGAGGTGGAGTAGCCATCCTAATATCGGATAAAATTGATTTTCAACCTAAAGTCATCAAAAAAGACACAGAAGGACACTACATACTGATCAAGGGAAAAATCCACCATCAAGAACTCTCAATTCTGAATATCTATGCTCCAAATGCAAGGGCACCCTCATTCGTAAAAGAAACTTTACTAAAACTCAAAGCACACATCGCACCGCACACAATAATAGTGGGTGACTTCAACACCCCGCTCTCTGAAATGGATCGTTCAGGAAAGCAGAAACTAAACAGGGACACAGTGAATCTAATTGAAGCCTTGGACCAAATGGAACTAACTGATATATATAGAACATTTCATCCTAGAGCTAAAGAATACACCTTCTTCTCAGCTCCTCATGGTACCTTCTCCAAAATTGACCATATAATTGGTCACAAATCAGACCTCAACAGATACAAGAAGATAGAAATAATCCCATGCCTCCTATCAGATCACTATGGAATAAGGGTGGTCTTCAATGGCAACAAAAACAAAAGAAAACCCACGTACACATGGAGGCTGAACAATGCTCTACTCAATGATAACTTGGTCAAGGTGGAAATAAAGAAAGAAATCAAAGACTTTTTGAAAGTTAATGAAAATGAAGGCACAACATACCCTAACTTATGGGACACAATGAAAGCAGTGCTAAGAGGAAAATTCATAGCCCTGAGTGCCGCCAAAAAGAAACGGGAGACAGCATACACTAACAGCTTAATGGCACACCTGAAAGCCCTGGAACATAAAGAAGCAAATACACCAAAGAGGAGTAGAAGGCAGGAAATCATCAAACTCAGGGCTGAAATCAATCAAGTAGAAACAAATAAAACCATACAAAGAATCAACAAAACGAGGAGTTGGTTCTTTGAGAAAATCAACAAGATAGATAAGCCCTTAGCCAGACTAACCAGAGGGCACAGAGATAGTATCCAAATTAATAAAATCAGAAACGAAAAGGGAGAGATAACAACAGAAACTGAGGAAATTCAAAAAATCATCAGATCCTACTACAAAAACCTGTATTCAACACAACTAGAAAATCTTGAGGAAATGGACAATTTCCTTGACAGATACCAAGTACCAAAATTAAATCAGGATCAAATAGACCATCTAAACCGTCCTATAACCCCTGAAGAAATAGAAGTTGTCATTGGAAGTCTTCCAACCAAAAAAAGCACAGGTCCAGATGGTTTTAGTGCAGAATTCTATCAGACCTTCAAAGAAGACCTAACACCAATACTCTTCAAACTGTTCCACAAAATAGAAACAGAAGGAACACTACCCAACTCGTTCTATGAAGCCACAATTACACTAATACCAAAAGCACACAAAGATCCGACAAAGAAAGAGAATCTCAGGCCAATCTCTCTTATGAATATCGATGCAAAAATACTCAATAAAATTCTTGCCAACCGAATCCAAGAACACATCAAAACGATCATTCACCACGATCAAGTAGGCTTCATCCCAGGGATGCAGGGATGGTTCAATATAAGGAAATCCATCAATGTAATCCACTACATAAACAATCTCAAAGAAAAAAACCACATGGTCATCTCATTAGATGCTGAGAAAGCATTTGACAAAATTCAGCATCCTTTCATGCTAAAGGTCTTGGAAAGATCAGGAATTCAAGGCCCATATCTAAACATAGTAAAAGCAATTTACAGCAAACCAGTAGCCAGCATCAATCTAAACGGAGAGAAACTTGAAGCAATCCCACTAAAATCAGGGACTAGACAAGGCTGCCCTCTCTCTCCATATCTTTTCAATATAGTACTTGAAGTTCTAGCTAGAGCAATTAGACAACAAAAAGAGGTCAAAGGGATACAAATTGGAAAGGAAGAAGTCAAACTATCACTATTTGCAGACGATATGATAGTATACTTAAGCGACCCAAAGAACTCCACCAGAGAACTCCTACAGCTGATAAACGACTTCAGCAAAGTGGCCGGATATAAAATCAACTCAAGCAAGTCAGAAGCCTTCCTATACTCAAAGGATAAGCAGGCTGAGAAAGAAGTAAGAGAAATAATACCCTTTACGATAGCCACAAACCATATTAAGTATCTTGGCGTGACGCTAACCAAACAAGTGAAAGATCTGTATGACAAGAACTTCAAGTCTCTGAAGAAAGAAATTGAAGAAGACCTCAGAAGATGGAAAAATCTGCCATGCTCATGGACTGGCAGGATTAATATAGTAAAAATGAGCATCTTACCAAAAGTAATACACAGATTCAATGCAATCCCCATCAAAATCCCAACTCAATTCTTCATAGAGTTAGAAAGAGCAATTCAAAAATTCATCTGGAATAACAGAAAACCCAGAATAGCTAAAACTATTCTCAAGAGTAAAAGAACCTCTGGGGGAATCAGTATCCCGGACCTCAAGCTGTACTACAGAGCAATAGTGTTAAAAACTGCATGGTATTGGTACAGTAACAGACATGTAGATCAATGGAACAGAATTGAAGACCCAGAAATGAATCCACACTCCTATGGTCACTTGATCTTTGACAAAGGAGCTAAAACCATCCAGTGGAAAAAAGATAGCCTTTTCAACAAATGGTGCTGGCTCAGCTGGAGGTCAACATGCAGAAGAATGCAAATTGACCCATCCTTATCTCCTTGCACTAAGCTCAATTCTAAATGGATCAAAGATCTCCACATAAAACCAGACACACTGAAACTAATAGAAGGGAAACTAGGGAAGAACCTTGAACATATGGGCACAGGGGAGAATTTCCTGAACAGAACTCCAATAGCTTATACTCTAAGATCAAGAATAGACAAATGGGACCTCATTAAATTACAAAGTTTTTGCAAGGCAAAAGACACCGTCAAAAAGACAAAGCGGCAACCAACTAACTGGGAAATGATCTTTACCAACCTTACATCCGACAGAGGGCTAATATCCAAGATATACAAAGAACTCAAGAAGTTAAACTCCAGAGAGGCAAGTAACCCTATTAAAAAATGGGGTACAGAGCTACACAAAGAGTTCTCACCTGAAGAATATCTAATGGCTGAGAAGCACCTAAAGAGATGGTCATCATCCTTAGTCATTAGGGAAATGCAAATCAAAACAACCCTGAGATTCCATCTCACACCAGTCAGGATGGCTAAGATCAAAAACACAGGAGACAGCAGTTGTTGGCGAGGATGTGGAGAAAGAGGAACACTCCTCCACTGCTGGTGGAATTGCAGGCTGGTACAACCACTCTGGAAAGCAGTCTGGCGGCTCCTCAGAAAACTGGGCATGACACTTCCGGAGGATCCGGCTATACCACTCCTGGGCATATACCCAGAGACTTTACCTGCATGCAATAAGGACACATGCTCCACTATATTCATAGCAGCCTTATTTATAATAGCCAGAAGCTGGAAAGAACCCAGATGTCCCTCAACGGAGGAATGGATTCAGAAGATGTGGTATATTTACACAATGGAATACTACTCTGCAATTAAAAACAATGAATTCACGAAATTCCTAGGCAAATGGTCAGAACTTGAAAATATCATCCTTAGTGAGGTAACCCAATCACAAAAGATCACACATGGTATGCAGTCACTGATAAGGGGATATTGACCCAGAATCTCAGAATACCCTAGACACAATCAGCATATCAATAGATTTCTAAAAAGATGGAAGGAGAGACCCCTGGTCCTGGAAAGACTGGATGTAGGGGAACGCCAGGACAGAGTAATGAGAGGGGGTTGAACGGAGAAAAGAGGGAGGGAAGGGGGCTTATGGGACTTTCGGGGAGGGAGGAAACGGGAAAGGGGAAGTGATTTGGAATGTAAATTAAAAAAATAAAATAAAATAAAAAAAAAATAAACTCTAGCAGCTCCAAAAAAAAAAAAAAAAAGAACATATCCCAGCCTAAAATAACAGAGACCATATAGCAAACCTTTAACCAACATTATACTAAATGTGGGGAAACTCAAGGCAGCTCCATTAGAATCAGGGCATGTTCTCCACTTTTATTCTTAGATAGAGCAGTAAAATAAGAGAAGAAAATGAAGGGGATATAAATAAGGAAGAAGTCAAAGTGTCCTTATTTACAGATGATTTTATACATGAGGCCCTACAGACTCCCCCAGAGAACCCTTTCATAAATAGGTAAACACATCAGCAGAGAGCCAGGATACAAAATGAACAGACAAAAATCATCAGCACCTTCCTTTTCTCCAATAACAAACATGCTGAGAAGGAAATTAGGAAACGATTCCATCCACAATTGGCTCAAAAACTAAAGTACCTTGAAATAAACCTGATCAAAGAGTCGAAAGGTCTCCGTGATGGAGACTTTCAACACTCAAGAAACCAACAATGACACTAGATGCAAAGACCACTTATGCTCCCGGACCGAAGGAAATAATGTGAGAATTGTTACCGCACCAAAAACAGTCTACACATTCAGTGCATTCATCAAAATTCCAGCATTATTACACACAGAAAAAAAAATCTTAAGGCTTCAAGTTGTAAATCCATGTAGCAGGGGCTGCGGCCTCTGGCAGTATGTTGGCCTCACGGAAGTCTGACGGGCTGTCCAGACCACATGACTCATCCCTTTGTCATGTGAGCCCCCCTTCCCCCCCTCCCCCCCGTTTCATGGGTGAGGATTGCAAGGAGTTCTGTGAACAGAGAGGTCTGGACTGTGGTGAGAGGTGCCCTGCAGACTCTGGGCAACTCAGCAGCAGTACAGCCTGCTGGGGCCTGAGAGTTCACCAGAGGGACTTTTATCCACAGGAAGTTCAGCCTGGCCAAGGTAGAGAGGTTAGCAGATCTGATCCGGAGAGCAGCCCAGGCACTCAGAGGCGGCAGGCCCCAAGGCAGCTGGGTGAAAAGCAAAACCAACCATACTGTGGATGGGCAAAGATCCTCAAATCAAGGCTCTGGCTCACACAGAGGTCTATACCAACTTTGGGAAGAGTGATGGCTTGGAAGAGGACATCCTGGAGCAGGCAGATGGCTAAGTGGGGGCTCTGAGGGTGGTACCTGGTGCAAATGCCAGGTGGGCAGAAGTGCTGTTCGGGGGCCCATGGTGTAATCAGTGAGCGACACTGCATGTGCACAAAAACAACCCAGTGAACCTTCTCAGCTCAAAGCCTGTGCCCATTGTGTCCCAGGAGCCAGGGATACGCTGAAGACCCCTATGGATCTAGCCACGGTTCCCAGCATTGCTGAGGAGTGTAGGCAGGTTGAGGGAAGATAGAGGGTTGCTAGAGCAGGAGAGTGTGTAGTGTGTACCCATCCACAACAGGTTGGAGCAGGCTGATGCCATTCTGCTAATGTTATATGCCTCCTTCCAGCTTGAACTCCCTAGATACCTTGGGTGTTCCTCTAGAAGCCAGTAGCTCAGATGACTGCAGTTGGAACCTCTTGCAGACACTGAACGAATCCAACTTATAGCCCTTAATCCTGCTCTGTGCCCCGCCCCCTCAACTGCCACTGTCATACCTGACTGGGAAGAGATGGACAGCCTTTTGAAGGCCCTAAAGAGGGAGCTGTCTGCAATGTCCAGCACTGCCTGGATGCTCTTGACCACTCTAAGTCGGCCATAGACTTGGCAGTGGTTGGAGAGCATGAGTGACACAGGCACCTGAGCCACCTCACTGGTAGAGGAGACACTGAGAAGATCCTCTCTATCACCCAGAACCCTCGGGGTGTCTGAGCACAACTCAGGTCCCATGAGATCTTCATATAAAAAACTTGATCCAAAACGGCAGAGCCAAGCCACTCCTAGAAATATCCTGAGCGTCTGTGGGGACTTGTCAGGGACTCGGGACTTTTGAACACACTGGGGATATGAGTGGAGGGATGTGGGTCTTTTATTTTTTAGTGAAATATATGAAAAAATATTTTTCTGTGATCATGGTGGCATTCCATGGCCTCATACATGCTAGGTAGGTACAATCACCAAACTGTAGCCCCTGTCCACTCCCAAGCTAGCACTCCTACTGCTCAACTAAATCCCAGCCCAGCCTCATAGCTCTCTCCTTCTCCTTCTCTTCCTCCTCTTTCTCCTTCTCATCTTCTTCCTCCTCCTTTTCCTCTTCCTCCTTCTCATCTTCTTCCTCCTGTTCTTCCTCCTCTTCCTCCTCCTCTTCTTCCTGTCTCTTCTTCCTCCTCTTCTTCCTCTTCCTCCTCCTTTCTCCTTCTCTTCTTCCTCCTCTTCCTCCTTTTCTTCTTCCTCCTCCTCTTCCTTCTCCTTTTCCTCCTCCACCCTTTCCTCCTCCTCTTTCTCCTTCTTCTCCTCTTCCTCATCCTTCTCTTCTTCTTCTCCTTCTTCTTCTCCCTCCTCCCTCCTTCTCCTTTTTTTCAATACAGGGTTTTTTTCTTTGTAGTTCTGGATGTCCTAGAACCCACTCTGTAGACCAGGCTGGCCTCAAACTCAGAGGTCTTGCCTACCTCAGTCCCCCAAATGCTGGGATTAAAGGCATATACCACTGTCACCTGATGGCTTTTATTTTTCAAATACTGACAAAATGTAAAAAGTTCAGGTCAACTCATTCAGGTCTCCCAGAAGGAGAATGTCTCAATGTCTGCATATGAGAACCTACTCTATTTCCATGATCTCTAAGTAGTCACGGTTTCACATGAGCATTCCCAGAACTTGCCACCTCCCCAGAAAGAAAATAAATCTTAAAATTCTTATGGAAGTGCAAAGCTAGCTGAAGCAATCCTGAGCAAAAAGAATAATGCTGTAGGTATCAGCATACCTGACCTAAAGTTACACTGAAGGGCCATAGTCACAAGCCAGCACAAAACAGACATAGAGCAGCGGGGGGAGGGGCCAAGATATTAACTCACACAGCTACAGCCACTGGGTTTTTGGCAAAAGAGCCAAAAAGTATGCTTTGGGGGGAAAGATGCCCTCTTCAGTAAATGGCGCAGGGAAAACTGAATATCAATATGTAGAAAAATGAAAGTAGACCCCCCCTCTCGTCTTACACAATCAATTCCAAATGGATCAAACACCATAATGTAAGACCTGGAAGTCTGAAAGTATGTGAGGGAAAACACTTTAAGATAAAGGTATAGGCAAGCTGGGGGATCCCAGCACTCAGGAGGCAGAGGCAGGAGGATCTCTGAGTTCAAGGCCAGCCTGGTCTACAGACTGAGTTCCACGACAACCAGGGACACAGAGAGAAACCCTGTCTCAAAAAAAAAAAAAAGACAAAAACAAAAACAAAAAAACAAAACCCACAAAAATCCCCACCAAAGCACTAGACTCCATCTCATGCCAGGAAGACTGATAATCATTAAGAAAACAATATCAAATGCTAGTAAGTATATAGGCAAAGGGAATTGTATATACTGCTGTAAACTTACGGTAGTAGAGGTCCTCAAAAAAACTAAAAGTAAATCTACCATGTGAGCAAACACATTTGTATCCTCACTAGCATTTGATATTTGTTTTCTTAATGATTACCATTTGTCATGGAGTGAAATGGAGTCTAATGTGGTTTGGTGGGTTGTGTTGTTGTTGCTGCTGTTGTTTTGTTTTGTTTGGACACGAACATGGGAGCAGATCAGGAAACAGCATGGCTCCTCTGTGGTTTCTCCATCAAGTCCCCGCCTTGAGTTCCTGCACCTGCCTTCCTCAATGAATGGTAACCTGTAAGATGAAATAAACCCTTTCCTCCCTAAGTTGCTTTTGGTCATGGTGTTTATCACAGAAACAAAAGAGTGCACTAGAATGGTGTGCTTTCTGCCATGCCTAACAACCTGAGTTGGGTTCTCAGAGCCCCCATGGTGGGAGGAGAGAGCAAGACCTGAAGTCACCCTCTGATCACCATGCACTCATGTCATAACATGCATACGCCCAAGCATATAACACTCACATATGAATAATACATGTGAAAGGTTAATGGGGAAAGTTTAACACATATTTAAGCATGAGGTCAATAAAAGGAGAAGTGCTAGGGAAGAATAGACATGGGTTTCTCAGAAGAGAGCCCTGCTTATGTGTCTCAGCAGTACTCATGAACTATTTTGGTGGCTTGGAAATTATAGCTCTTAATGGTTGCTTTCAAAACCTTTCCTTCTTTTTCTTTATTACATTTATTTATTTACATGTGCATATATGGTTCATGCATGCCACAGTGTTCACTGGAGGTCAGAAGACAGTATTAGGGAGCCAGATCTCTACATCCACATGCGGATCCTGAGACTGAACTAATCACTTACTAAGCAATCTCGCCCGCCCCACCATGCTCTTTACAATAAGTGAGATTACAGGGTAGCATCAGAGGTCCCTTTGGATAGGTTTATGATCTAATAAAGATAAAATCACGAGCCACAAGGGCTGCACAAAGGGGTTAAGACGTGTTTTCTTGTGAAGATTCTTAGGAAAGTCTAGAAAATTTCAGGTCTATGGATAGAAGGGGAAAAGGTCACCTATACCTAGGCTTCAGGCATGGCTCACTGCTCTTTAAACTTTCTTATTTGAATCTCCACTAAATAAGAGAAAGCCTGTCTCAATGTAGGTAGCCGTCATGGTGAAGGTTGTTAGCAGTGCTGGAAATGCTAGGCTGGCCAGAAGCTTTAAGCAGACCCCAGGGAAAAGGGCTTCCTCTCCTTCCCATAATTTTCCCTGGCTTTCATCCTGCCTCATGATGACATAGAAGTCTGAGTAACACTGACTGGGGGGAACAGAGAGGATTAATGGGAAGGGAGAGGCAAGAAGGGGTGTATGGAAGGAGGCATGTTCAATATACATTACATAGTGTATGAAATGCACTTTTGTAACATAGTACCATGTACAATGAATATACATAAGAAATTCTTTAATTAAAAAAGAACTCTCCAATGTTTGCTGGAGCCAAGGCAAGAGGTGACGATTCTGGACTACTGTTCCTATTTCATCCCAGCAGCTCAACAGTGACATCCACGTGTCCACACTTCTCTTTAATTGAAGCAATGCATGGAGCCATGCCACCCTGAATGTCCCTCAGCATGTGGATGTCTTTGGTGGGGACAATGGCTTGTTAATTTTGTATCATGTTTTCATTATGCTTTGGAGACTGATCACACTGTTACATACATATGGAAACTACTCTATACCATGCAAGATTATATAGTTTTGTTTTTTGTTTTCTTGATCAGTTTGAAAGTGAGACTCTTAGGACCTTTCCCAAGGTTGGCTGAGTAAAAAAAAAAAATCTATTAAAATGGAGGGGGGAAATAGAGCAAGTAATGTGGCAAGAGGTTTGGTATGAAATTCTTAGGACCCAGTCAAGTATCTGTTTTCTATATTGGAATAGAATCTAAACTGTTATGCAAGAAAGAAGTTAGGAGTCTTTTTAGTCTAAACCAAGAGCTTTGTGTTAACATACATCAATTTTCACAGCTAGATAAGAGCTGTTTGTATAGTTTTGGGTAGTTGTGTACTAGATATTAAACTTAGGGTCTTGATCATGAGAGACAGACTCTACCAATCAACTATGTATTCCCAGTCCTACTTATATAATGTTACAATGCTTTGGACTTGTTGAAAATCAGTAAACTTGCTTTAGAATTACCTATAATTATAGCAAAACAATATAAAATCAATTGCTTCTCCGCTCAGCACTTTTCATTACCACCTCCCTTCTCTGAAACACTCTATGGCAAAAACACTGAGGAGTTAGTCATCTAGAAGCTGAGTATGTATCTCATCACATGTTTGAAAAGTTCCTTCCTAAGAAGCAATACACTCAAAATTTGCATGTGAGAGGTATAAAGACTAAATGTGTAAACAGTCACGTGTACCATGTACCTCCTACCCCACCCATCTGAGCACATACATTAGCATACCTCTGAGAACTCCGAGCCCACTCCTTGTGAAAGCACAACATGAAGTTGCAGAATGGTGTGGAAGAGAAACTGATATAACCACCTACATTAGAAAAGAACAAAGTCCTTACATGTGCACAGGGATAACATTAGACCTTATCTCTCACCATGTAGCAAAATTAATTCAAAATAGACCAAAGACTTTAACAGTAATATTAAGACCTGGAACTTGAAAGCTACTAGGGGGGAAAAAAAAAACCTCTTCAGGACACAGGCATATGTCAAGCATGATGGTACACATCTTTGATCCCAGCACTTGGGAAGCAGAAGCAAGTGGATTTCTGTGAGGCCAGAAAGTGATTCAAAAAGTAAAATAAAATAAAATAAAATAATAAAAATATATATAATAAATAAAAAATAAAAATAAACAAAGAAAACAAAACAAAACAGACAAATCTTTCTAAATATGTCCCCCAAAGCCCAATCAAATAGCAAAGCCTGATGTCCCTGTGTGACATTAAAAAGCTTCTGTGCAACAGAGAAAACAGTGGAGAGGCTCCGAATGGGGAAAGACTTCCTTTGTTACTCCTCTGCTGGTAATTAACACCCAGAATACATAAAGGGCTCTAAACCAACAAACAACTCCATCAGCTAAGCTAAAGAGAGAAATCCACTGTCTCCAAACAAATGTAAATGGACAATAAATACATGAAAATGGTCACCGTCCTTATCCACACTGCAATGCAAATTCAAACTGCAGCAACACTCTTCCCAATCCCACCCCCACCCCAGTCAGACGGCCTCATCAAATGAGGATGTGGGGAAACGAACCGTTAAACTCTGGCAGTGATAAGAGCTAGTATAGCCACTACAGGGATCAGCATGTGGAGAGACTCGTCAAAAGTAAAAGACAGAACCGCTGTAGGTCCAGCCAGGAACCACCTGTCCCCCAGCAGCTATCGTCATGGTGACTCCAGTTTCCTTATGTCTGCCAAAGAAGGACACTTACGTTGAACTTCTGTATTACAGCTTCCGAGTACGTAAGACAACATCTTGTGCTTTTCATTTCCTTTTCCTTAATGCTGATGTTGAACGTCCTCTCATATGACTACTACTCTACATCAAAGGAGCGCTTCAATGGAATTACCTCCCTTAACTCCATTTAGATACAAGCAGGTTACAAATTATCAGTAAATTTAAAATATTAGCATTCCTTCCTAATCTTTCTTACAATTATACTACACCTGAGGCAAAGGAGCAAGTTCCAAGCTATAAGAGCTCTCATGGCTTTAAAAATAAATTCCTAAATTTAAAAATTAACAGTATATTAAATGGTTGCCACCTCTTATGAGAGGGGCTAATTGGGGGCAGCCTACCTTATTGTTTAACAGATTCAAAGGAGAACCAATCTATAGTGAAATGGACCCTAAAATACTATACCTACCATGACAGACTTATTAGTATTAAGAAGCACAGGGTTCATGCCCACCACAGAAAGACCTTGCTTACCGTCTTCAATAGCATTTTTGACCGCACGAAGTCCATCTCTTAAGGCATCCTTGATCTGTATGAGAGTATGCTTATTTGGTCCTTTGACCAACAAGGTGACAGAGAGAGGGTTTACACAGTCCTCAATAAAAGTGAACTTTTCTTCACCCTAACCAATGACAAGAAAAGATGTAACTTTAAGGTCTGGGATAACTTAGGGTTACAGGTGAACACTTTGCCTTGCATGCATGAGTTCCTGACTTAGATCCCCAGCAACACACACACACACACACACACACACACACACACACACACACAAACTATAACATTTGACACATTATATTATTTACACTCATAAAATAATAATGTCATCATGAAATTCAAATCTATTTTCTATTAGAATTCAATCTTCATGTAAATTTCTTTGTCAAGTATAACTAAAAATATATTTTAAAGTGGTTAAATTACCATTTGGGGAGGTTGGGTTACAAAGACAGTTCAACACCAGCCTGGGTCACATAGCAAGACTCTTAACATTTAGGTAAATAAATTGTAAACTCTGTCCTTTCAGACCTCAAAACGCAAAATATGGATTAAAAGGTATAAACTGTCAAAAAAGGGTTTAGGAGTCAAGTTATAGCTACTGTTCATAGAAACACTCACCAATGCAAAAAAGTCAAGTTAGAGCTGCTGTTCATAGAAACACTCACCAATGCAAAAGGGCTTAGGAGTCAAGTTAGAGCTGCTATACATAGAAACACTCACCAATGTGAAAGGGTTTAGGAGTCAAGTTAGAGCCGCTGTTCATAGAAACACTCACCAAGGCATACTCAAATACAAGGCCAGCATGACCCAAGCATTCTTCACTCAGGTCTTCAAAGGAGTTGACAGCCAATCCTCCACAAGCAAGGGTAAGCCTGGAATCACATTATGCCACTCTCACTTGGATTATGGAAAACACAAAGGCTATTTTTTTTTTTGGCATGATCTGGCCTCAAACTCATAGTGATCATCCTACTTCAGCCTCTTAAGTATGGGGACCAAGTACAAGCCGCCATGCCCAGCTAAGGCTAACTTCTTAAGGATGAAGCCTATCTAACACAGACTACGTGACGCAGCATTGTCGGTGTGGGAGCAGACAAATGAAGTGGTATGTGTTTGTCAGGTTTTTGGTTTTTTGTTTTTGTTTTTGTTTTTAGTATTTTTCAATAATACACATAGTGGTGCAGGCCTTTAATCTGAGCACTAAGGAAGCAGAAGCAAGGGGATCCCTGGGAGTTCAAAGCCAGCCTGGTCTATATAATGAATTCTAGGCAAGCCAAGCCTGCATCTGAGATCTTGTCTCAAAAACAAACAAAACAGACAAAGTTATTAACTACAGTCACCGTGCTATATAACAAATCCTTTGCTCAATATCTCCCAAACTCTTCATCTTCCCTAACACTCCAACCCACTATAACTATCATTCTTACATCTACTTCTGGAGGTTCAGTAGTTTTTAAATTCTACATGTGAGATACAGTGTAGTAGTGTTTCTAAAATCCACTTTGTGTGTGGGAGTGTGTATATGCCCATGTATGTGAGGGCACACTCAGCAACGCATGGGGTGGGCAGAGGTTCACATAAGGATGTCTTTTCTCAGTCACTTCTCCATCTCATGTTTTTGAGGCAGGTCTCACACCGAACATAAGACTTCAAGTTTCAGCTAGACGATGAGCAACAGGACCCTTGTACTGGGGTACAGGCATCCAACACCACTGAACCTGGCTTTCATGTGGATTCTTGGAATCAGAACTCAGGGTTTCACACTTGCATAGCAAGTACTTCACATGCCGAACTACTTCCCCATTCCAAAATCTTGTTTTAAGCAAGAAAAAAACTTTTTAAAATGAAAATCATCCTTTGTACAACAAACTTATGAACTTAATGTTTTTTAAAAGAGTTTATTTTTATGTGTATGAATGTTTTGCCTACATGTCCGGATGTGTACTCTGTGTGTGTGTGTGTGTGTGTGTGTGTGTGTGTGTGAGATCCCCTGGAACTAGAGGAATGGCCAATTCTGAGCTGTTGTGTGGGTGCCGGAATCCAAACCCTAGCACCTGGCAAGAGAAGCAAGTGCTCTTTAGTGCTGAGTCTCTGACCCAGTCTTGGTTTTTAATAGAACAATTGTTTACTAACATTAACAACAAAATTTAGAATTTATTCACTAATATTTTGCTCAGAAATGTTTACTTATGAGCTACAAGGAATATACATGAGATAACTTAAATTGAATCTGTTAAAACTCATAGGAGGGGAATTGAAGAGATGGCTCAGCAACTAAGAACACTCATTGCTCTCCCAGAGAATATAGTCCTAGCACCCAGTCAGGTGACTCACAACTACCAAGAGGACGCGGCACCCTCTGCTGGCCTCTGGGAGCACACACACACACATACATATCGCAGGCATGCACACAAGAACAAACACACACAAATACACAGGAAAATAAATTGTTTGGTGGGGGTAGTTTTTGTTTTGGTTTGTTTCAGTTTTGATTTTTTTTCAAGACAGGGTTTCTCTGGCTGTCCTGGAACTCACGATGTAGACCACACTGGCCTCGAAGTCTCAAAACTCAGAGATGCCCCTGCCTCTGCATCCCCAGTGCTGGGATTAAATGCATGAGCCACCACGTCCAGCAATTGTTTTTTTTTTTTAAAGAACAAAACAAAACAAAAATTTGTGGGTTCAGTTCCTGGAATTACAGACGAAAAAGACAACAGTGGCAAGAGCAGCAGAAAGCTCTTGAGACACACAGTCTGCACTCACCTTTCGAGATTTCTTCTTTTTGCCCTGCGAAGAGCTACGATGTTATGTTTTGCAAGCATTTCTAAGGAAGCTGGATCGATGCCCTGTAGTTAACACAGAAGTTATGTGGTTTTTGTTTCACACCAGGCAAGTGCTCTACCACTGAGCTCTACTCCTAACGTCTAAAAATGTAAGGCAATATTCCTCAAGCGCTTCTGTCTCAACACCACTTTACATTCTTAAAAGTCGAGAAGAACCCATGCCCGGTGTGGCGACACACACCTGTAATCCTAGCACTCAGGAGACTGACGCAAGGGAGGTCTAAAGTCCCAGGGCAATACAGACTACAAAGAGAGGTCCACGTCAGCCTAAGCTATGTAGTGAGTTGTATCTGTATCAAATCATAAAGACAGCTGCCAGAGAGATGGGTCAGTGGTTAAGAGCCCTTGCTGATCTTCCAGAGGACCCAGGTTCAGTTCGCAGCACCCATGTGAGGTGGCTCAGTACTGCCTGCAGCTCCAGTTTCAGACACACACTCCTAAACAAAAACGAAAAAGGAAAACATTTTAAGGGGTTCTTATATTTTAAGTGGGCTATTTATTCATGCATGACTTTGTAAAAGTGTATGGTTTAGAAAGTTCTGGTTCGTTGAGCTGGGCTCAAGTGCCACTACTGGCAGCACATTCTGTGAGGTGTCTTCCTTGGAATGGTAGGATTGCTAAATTTGTTTTTCAGTAAAAGAAATCCAATGAACTTCCTACTCTAAATAACTATAGTTTATCTGTTGGTCCTTCTTTTAACTAAAAATGGCTTTCCATGAGAAGGTAGCTAGTTTAGCTCAAAATCCAGTTCCACAAAGGCTTTCTTCAAGACGACTATCATGTTTTGCTGCACAGAAGTGATTCATGTATATTTCATATTTTAATCAGACTAAATTATAAAAGAATACTTGAGTATTAATGTTGAACAAAAATAATTACAGTTAACATTTCAAAACATTCTTCTCTTAAAAACATATGTGTATAGTACGTCTGTAAATGGGTATGTGCACCTGAGTGCAGGTATGTCAAGGCCTGAAGACATGAGGTCCCCTGGAGCTGCAGTACCATGTAGCTGTGAGCCACACAACCATGCGAGCGCTGAGAGCTAAGCTCAGATCTGCACTACGTGCTCTTAACTGCTGAGCCACCTTTCCAGACCCATCATCAAGACATTATTCTTAAAAAGAACAGGGTGGAGAACACAGTTTGGCGCTGCTCTCCTGATCTTCGGGAAGAACCCAGCAGCTCTACCTTCCCTTACAAATGTCAACACAGTGCAAAAGGCATTATTATAATGAAAAGAGTTTCCTCCCCAAACTCCCTGAAAATGTTGTAGGGTCATTGCGGGTCAACAGGTCACACTGAGAAATGCTGAGGAACAGTGACAAGCACTTGAGCTGCCCGCTTCTCTCTCACCTTTTGATTAATGACAACAAATCCTTTATTGGACTCAGCACAGACTTTCTGCTTTAGGTCTATTATTTTCTGCACTCTATCTTCAATAAATTTTCTTTCAGCTTTTACCAATTTCTCTTTCTCTTCTACAGTCTTATAAAAGAAACCAGAGCTCACTTCTCTAAAGGATTAATAAGAACAAGTTAGTAAACCAGGTATGGAGGCTAAAGCAAGAGGTTCACAAGTTTGAAGCCACCCAGGGCAATACAAGTCCCTTTCTCAAGAAAATAAACACAAACAAACAAACAAACAGGAAAAGTTAGTAAAGGTAGAAGTAGGAGAGAAAAAGATTATTAAACACTTTCAGAGAAAAGAAAGCTGGGCATGATGGCTCATATTTGTAATCCAATCAATAGTCAGGAGACTGAGGCAGGAGGATTGCTGCATGTTTGAGACCATACTGGACTAGAGAGATGTGGGTGAAAGGAGGAGGTGTGGGGAAAGAGATAATAATTTAAAAAAATTAGGGTTAGAGAGATGGCTTAGGTTAAGGGGACCTGAGTTCAGTTCCCAGCACCCATGTCAAATGGCTGACAAGGTCAGCTCCAGAGGATCAGTGCCCTCTTCTAGGCCTCCTTGGGCACCTTCACTCATGCACATACCCACACACGGATACATACAAACACATAATTAAAAATAAAAATAAATTTACAAAAAAGAAATGTTAAACGAATTTCAAATATTACAAAGACAAATCAACACGCACGTTTTTTCAT